>CP053158.1:11647107-12925406 GCA_014607495.2 Carposina sasakii
TGCCTTGATTGCTTCCTTTAATCGCTCTATGATTGAAGCGTAGTATTCTCCGGTTATGGAGACACCTTTATCTTTATAATCTATCAACAAGATTCCTTCTGAGTCCCAAAAGATTGTCGCCATGATTTTTCCCGCCGACTGTGACACCTTAAATTTCTTTGGTGGTGGTGTACCTTTTTTGTGCCACTGCATAGAATCTTGTTCAAATGTAACAATTCGAGTCAATACTCCATCCTGGTCTTCATTACAGAGGTCCAAAAACGCGCGAGAACACTCTACGCGCTGTTCTTTTTGAGGCGGCGTGAGCATTCTCGGCACCCACCTTGCACTGACTTTGGTCATGCCGAGATGATCGTGAAGAATTTTAAATATGGTTGTATCGGATACTCCAACCATTTCTGCGAGCTGTTTCTTCTTTAGTCTAGCATCTTCCAGTATTAATTTTTCCACTTTTTGAATTATTTCCGGAGTGGTCACCTCGATCGGCCGTCCTGGCCGAGGATCATCTTCAAGTACCCTGCCTTGCTTAAAAAGGGTATGCCACTTATAAACCATGGTTTTACCGGGGCAAGACTCCCCGTAAACGGATGACATCTCTTCTAGTATGGTTTGAACCGATTTACCTTGCTTGGTAAGGAACTTAATGACAGCGCGGTGCTCGATTTTGTCACCGATGATTACTCGTTGGCGCAGCAGTATATTCAGGATGCGGAGTCAAACATCGTAGTTGCTATGTAGAACTATTTATTTATCACTTATACAGTTAAAGCTGCTTCAGGCGATATAACATTCGGGGAAAGAAGCAGCAAGAAACCCGATTCGCCGTAAATAGATTATATCGTTGCAATGTTTTTAAATAGAACAGAGATCGAGCAGAGTAACGTCTTACAAACTCAACAGTCAAGAATAAAAGTGACACCATTTAGTTCTACCCTGCTATTTATACAACCATCGCAACCTCCCAGAACAATATTGCAGGAGTCATAATAGCTACTTTTATAAAATATAGCCTTTAATCAATTGACTTTATATAATAATAATAATTAATATTATAAGGTACGCTATATATTCATATGTATGATGTGGTGCTGACTGTAAACTGTAACACTCGGCCATCCTGCATAAGCCGTGTCCCACGGCGCTCACTCTTAGTGGGTTGGACGAGGATCTGTAAAATAAAATTCACGCAGATTTCAGCTGTTCCCAATAAGTATAATATCACACAAAAAAAGAACATTAAATCACATAGACAGTGTCACATAGACAGCGTCATATAGACAGCGTCACATAGACAGTGTCACATAGACAGCGTCACATAGACAGGGTCACATAGACAGCGTCACCTAGACAGCGTCACATAGACAGCGTCACATAGACAGCGTCACATAGACAGCGTCACATAGACAGCGTCACATAGACAGCGTCACATAGACAGCGTCACATAGACAGCGAGCGTCACATAGACAGGGTCACATAGACAGCGTCACATAGACAACGTTATAATAATTATGGAAGCACACTGTCGTTATAATGGCAGACCTGACAGTAAACTGCATTATTCTTTGTCTTCATCTTTTGCAAACGGGTAGGTATGCGATTCTTTCGTTTTGATTCGGGTACTTAAGTCTTATTTCATTTTTAACTGTGTGTACTAAAAGTATTTATTTATCTACTTATTTGTAGAGTCAATTATTATAATCATGCATTCTAAGTAGAGAAGTAGTAGCTGATCAATTATAGTGGGCGAACGAATCGCTTAAGTTTGGAGGGTTCACATAGTACATTTTTTTTGGACAGAAGTTGGCTAACTATTTGGGGCTTATAAGTTCATTGTAATTAACTTTCTGAAGCTTGTAAAAGTACCTATGTATAATATTTAAGTTATTATCCTACACTGAAATTATTTTATTGTTTTGTTTATTCTATTTCCCCTTATTTTTTTTTTAAATATCATCGGTAAGCGTAGCGTTGCACGCGCTCCAGCCAGATAGACTGATGACTTAAAGAATGGGGCTGGCAGTGATTTGATGACAAAATGGGAGATCAAGTAGTGTGACGTGCTCTGGTGGAGGCGTACATCCCGCAGTGGACTGCAATTGGCTGAAAACGATGACGATTCCCCCTTTTTGTACCTAACTAGAAGTATAATAATTGCAATAAATAGGTAGATAATTCATTCCTTTTTTTTCTATGGATAATTCAGACACAACATCGTCATATAGATCATACGTCACAAAGACACTTAATATTATTATTTTCGGTACAAGCATAGAGGAGAATAGCTGGAACAAGGTCGAAAACTCTAAGGTGTTTCCATTTCTTAAGTAGGAGTAGATTCTTGTTTAGGAGACATAGATTGAATACATCACAATGTGGGTTATGTCACAGAGACTAAGTCACATATACAACATCAAGACAAGTTCTACAGGTTTCAGTTAAAGCTCAGTGATAGACTTTACTTAGTTCTAGGCACTATTCATATCATTGTGTACTTTCCTCAAACATAGCCTTAAACCAATAAGTTTTACATTCCCCGTAATTTTTCCTAATTATTTTATAAATTTTACTAGCTTCACATTGAACTAATATTAGAAATCTAGAACTCAATTGAATAACCTTAATAAAAATTTTCTTACGACTTGTTAACACCATGAAACGTAGGTACCTACTTCTCATATGGTACGTTATTATTCTAAGTGATCTACATTAATCGAACTGGTTTATTTTATTGAAACTGCATCAGACTTTTGCAGAGGCACATTAAATTTGCTAAATATTTTCACGATGTTTTATTTATATTTATTATGCTATTATGTTAGCATTATTATGTTAACTTCCTGTTGTATTATATCTATCATCGCAAAGTATTTCTATACTGTAATATGAATATTAATTAAACTACTAAGTTACAGTTCAGGTCTACACTGTTACATTTCATTGTAAAATTGGATTATTAAACCATATTACTAAACTGTATTTATTGCTAACCGTTGTGATTCAAACATATTCTTAAACTGCCTGGCTCATCTGGATTGTTAAACTGATTTTGTGAACTTGTATTCATAAACTTGTATTCAAAATTAGTTAGAAGTGGCACCATGTGGTTCTAACGGCCCTTGGTGATCTGCCTACCCCGTAAGGGATAAAGGCGTGATTATATGTATGTTATATGTATGTATTCATAAACTTTCTATACATTGCTGGGTTTTATTAGTATTGCTAACCTGTCTATAGGTTGCTAGGTTGCTTTTCTAAACAGTATTCCTAATCTGTAAACTTTAAATGCATTGCATTGTTTAACAGCATTGCTAACTACTTTGTATTTCTAAGGAACATCGCTTAATTGTATTTCTGAACTGCACCACTAAGTTACAGTGCTAAACTTTATTTTATTTATTTTATATCTTTTTATTTTATATTTATTTTATTTAAATTTTGTATTTAAATTTATTTATTTATTTAAGTTTATTATAAATTTATTTATTTACTTAAATTTATTTTAAGTTAACAATTTAATGTTTTAAAGTTCATTTATTTAAATTTATTTATATGTTTAAATTTATTTATTTAAATTTATTTTAAATAATTTATTTAAAGTTATTTATTTATTTAAATTTACTTATTAAAGTTTATTTATTAAAATTTATTTATTTAAATTTATTTATTTAAATTCATTTATTTAAATTCATTTATTTAAATTCATTTATTTAAATTCATTTATTTAAATTCATTTATTTAAATTTATTTATTTATTTTAAATGATTTATTTATTGATTTATTCTTCAAACTCAATTGTTTAAACTGTACAGTTATCTGCATCTTATACTGTATAGTTAAGTTCACCTGCATCTCTAGACTGTTTTGTTAACTGTATCCTCAAACTATGTACTTAATTGCATCCTTAAACTGTATAGTTAACTGCATTTTCAAACTATGGTTAAAGCATCTCTAACTTGTATAGTTAACTGCAACTCTAAATTATAATTAATTGTATGTCTAAACTGTATAGTTAAGTGCATCTCTAAACGGTATAGTTACTTGCATCTCTAAACTGTATAGTTAACTGTGTAGTTAACTGTATCTCTAAACTATATAAATAACTGCAACTTTGAACTCTATAATTAACTGCAAGTCTAAACTGTGTAGATAACTGCATCTCTAAACTGTAAAGTTAACTGCAACTCCAAACTGTATAGTTACTACAACCCTAAATTGTATAGTTAACTTCAACTCTAAACTGTTTGGTTAACTGCATGTTTGGTTAACTGCAACTCTAAAATGTATAGTTAACTGCAACTCTGAAATGTATATTTAACTGAAACTCTAAACTGTATTGTTAGTATAACTCTTAACTGTATAGTTAACTAAAACTTTTACTATATTAGTTAACTGCACTTCTAATCGTAGTTAACCGCACCTCTAACTATAGTTAATTGTACTTCTAACTGTATCTCTATAGGTATATTGTTTAGTCAACTGCATTTCTAACCTAAAGAGTGAACTGCATCTCTAGATAGTTTTTACCAAACTTTATACCGTATTATAACCGCATTGCTCAATTGCATAGCTAACTACACTGCTATTTGCATTGTTAAACTGCACTCAAAAATTTAATAGGAAAACTGCATATCTAAACTCATAATTTCTAACCAACACTGTTGTGAACTTCAGAAACTCTAATGTTTTAACGCATTGTTAAAGTGCATTATGAAACTGCATCGTTAAATTGTATCCTAAAATTGCACTAGCAAACTGTATTACCAAGATGCATGGCATTATTACGAGTGTACTACCTAATTTATCTATATACCTACTATAGGAACTAGGGTATCGTATTGCTATGCCGCATTTACCTTCCATTTCCTATTTATCACGATTGCTAATAACGGCATACCC
Source organism: Carposina sasakii (assembly GCA_014607495.2). Taxonomy (NCBI): domain Eukaryota; kingdom Metazoa; phylum Arthropoda; class Insecta; order Lepidoptera; family Carposinidae; genus Carposina; species Carposina sasakii. The sequence continues at coordinate 11,652,004 of CP053158.1, forward strand.
GCTAAATATATAAGGATCAAATAATTATATTGTAGTTGCAATGAATGCTAAATAATACTTTCGTGTGTCAGTACACATACTCAATATCATATTGTTTCTCAAAAGTCTCTTATCACCTTCCCAAATACTAAGCATGGCGTAGCAAGAAGATGCCAACAATCAAGCCCAGAAACATAAAGCCCAGACAAAAGTCTCGCATTTATGCTACTACACCCCATGGTTTGAATCTATTGTAAGGTGAATATTATTCGTATCATATCTACACATAATATAATAAAACGGGTCGTAACTTATTATGATAACGGCATGGATACACGAAAGCCGTATCTTGAAAAACTGTCATAAACTATTAGATTAAAGTTGCAAAATTCACACAGCATATTAAACAAATTACATGTTTCGATCTTACCCAGAATAAGCAGCTCCTGATACGCCAGGTGCTCTTCTGTACGGCCCACAGATTACCCCCGTACGGCCCCAAGCGGTGGCGACGGTCTCCGGAAAAATAACCATGAACAACGATGCATGTTAGATCATGAAACAAGAGAACATAATTTAGAACCAAATTATCTTAACGATAATTACCCTAGTGTGGGTAGATTTCAAAGTACCTATATTTTAAATAGCATGTAAGTAAATTACTACAAAACTCCACGTAATAAAAACGTGTTTGCTGGTTTGCTGACAAAAATCTTCATTTTCCAACAGAACAAACCACCAATACAATTTATAGTTTACATATTTTAGTATAACAATATTACCGATTATGGACTGACATTATTGTTTAAATTTAACTAAATAAATCTTGCTAGTCAAACATACCTGCAGTGGTAATTAAAACTTAATAACGGAACATTATTTGAAATACTTAGGTACCCCCAATAAAGTCAAACGCATAATAGATACATTTTGTGCACCGAGATTTTTGTAAAAATTGATATGAATATTCTTTACGTACTGTTTGTGCAACTAACATAGTTTTTCTTTCTGGTAGGTACGACATTTACGTACAGTAACCTACGCTAACCGTAAACTACACTAAAACAAAAATCACGTACCAACGGTACGGTATGAAGCAAGGATTTTGGTATAAGTATCCACATAAGCAGAGCTAACAAACAAATATATCTAACCTTTAAGTTGTGATGCGGAATCGGCTCCCACTGCAGATGGACATTGAAAGATCTTGACACTGGCGCTCTTAACAGCAACAGCAACAGCATGGAATTTAGGTAGTACAGCAGCATCATTGATTGGGTTCTAGTAATTACATTGTCTTCATTTTCTTGTTTCTCCAGTTTCTTGTTGTTTCATGTTGAATATATTCCAGTTGTCCATTAAAAAAAAATCTCCATCTTTTTGTGTACATTCTTCACCGATTTTGCCATGTTTCGCAAATATTTTCTTGCAGTCGTCACCCGTGGGCAGAGCGGGTTTATTTTCCGGCATCCCACTTCTGAAGTGTCACCGATGATTACTCGTTGGCGCAGCAGTATATTCAGGATGCGGAGTCAAACATCGTAGTTGCTATGTAGAACTATTTATTTATCACTTATACAGTTAAAGCTGCTTCAGGCGATATAACATTCGGGGAAAGAAGCAGCAAGAAACCCGATTCGCCGTAAATAGATTATATCGTTGCAATGTTTTTAAATAGAACAGAGATCGAGCAGAGTAACGTCTTACAAACTCAACAGTCAAGAATAAAAGTGACACCATTTAGTTCTACCCTGCTATTTATACAACCATCGCAACCTCCCAGAACAATATTGCAGGAGTCATAATAGCTACTTTTATAAAATATAGCCTTTAATCAATTGACTTTATATAATAATAATAATTAATATTATAAGGTACGCTATATATTCATATGTATGATGTGGTGCTGACTGTAAACTGTAACAATTTTCTCCATTTTTAACCGACTTCAAAAAGAGAGGTTATCAATTCGTCTGTATGTTTTTTTTTTTATTTTTTTATTTTTTTTTATGTGTGTTACCTCAGAACTCCGTCATTTATGAACCGATTTTAAATTTTTTTTTATAGTTGGTCATGGTATACTTCCAGGTTGGTCCCATATTCACCATATCAGGATCTGATGATGGGATCTTGGAGAAATCGAGGGCAATCCTCGAATATTGTAGGCACATGTAGTCTGTTTTTTACTTTTACTGAGCGTTTTGATCACCTACATATAAAACATAACATCTGATGATGGAATCTCTAAGGAATCTAGGGATATCCTCAAATATAATAGGCACGAGTAGTCCGTTTTTAGATTTTTATAGAGAATTTTGGTCAGCTACACATAATATAAAGGAAACGAGGGTCTGATGATGGAGCCGCTGAAAAACAGATAGTGGAACTTTTTAGTAACAAAATTCCCCTTATGGCAGAGGGAGGCCTACGTCCAGTAGTGGACTCTAGGCTCATGAAGATGAAGATAATTGTGTTAAGTCATTAAATTATATGTTGCGTTAAGCCGTGTCCGAAGTAAGATGGTTATAGAGGAAGAGGTAGACATGAGAATAACGAGATGACGGATAATATAATAGGGATGAATGAAAACAGAGTACCTACATATTGCACCGACCCCGAATGATTGGGAACAGGGCAGGAAGGAGTGTAATTATATGTTGCTTAAATAAGTGTGTACATGGCTGTTGTGCTGCCAAATCTCTTATATTCCTCCGAGGCGTGGTGCATGTACCGTCGCCACATACGCACTCTGGATCAATTCCACCTCAAGTGCCTCCGATCCATCATGAGAATCAGATGGTCCAACCGAGTGCGTAATACCGAAGTATTGCGAAGAGCCAATGTAAGTGCCATTGAGGCCTACTTAATGCGTCGGCAGCTTCGGTGGTGCGGTCATGTGTCTCGTATGGCGGAGGAGAGATTGGCTAAGAGCATCTTCTTTTCTGAACTAGAGGAGGGCAAGCGGAAACGCGGCGGGCAACTCCTCAGATACAAAGATGTTCAGAAAAGACATGAAGAGATGCAATATAAATCCATCTAAATGGGAAGTTTTGTCAGCACAACGACCAGAGTGGCGCAGGACGGTGATAAAGCGAGTACACGAGTTCGAGGAGCAGCGTCAAGCTGACCTTGACGCTAAACGTGATGAACTAAAGACTCGTCCTCCTGCTGCCATTATCTATAAGTGCGCCATTATTGGCGCACTAATCTGTCCTCTGTGTGCGCGGGCGTTCAGGGCGAAGATTGGCTATGTAAATGTAAGCCATCTCCGAGCGCATGAACGCCAACTTAGTAATATCTAGGAGTAGAAGTGGTCGCCATGACCGAAATTGGTCGGAGTTCATCATTATCATCATAATCATCATATTGTCAGACGTAAAGTTTCGAAGCCTAGTCCTTTTTCTCTTTTGTCATGTGGCCTATTTTATATAAAAATTATATAAATATTATGCCTCCTAAACTTCGTACACGGCTTAACGCAATATATATTTGCCCTTTAGTTAAATTTTACTTTAGTAAGCTCGAGTTTTGGGAGGAAGTCGGTTTTTCGTTTTAAAAAAATTATATACTTTTACTGAGCGTTTTGATCACCTAGATATAAAACAACATCTGATGATGGAATCTCTAAGGAATCTAGGGATATCCTCAAATATAAAAGGCACGAGTAGTCCGTTTTTAGATTTTTATAGAGAATTTTGGTCAGCTAAACATAATATAAAAGAAACGAGGGTCTGATGATGGAGCCGCCGAAAAACAGATATTGGAACTTTTTAGTAACAAAATCCCCCTATGGCAGGGGGGGGCCTACGTCCAGTAATAGGCTTATGAAGATGAAGATAATTGTGTTAAGTCATTAAATTATATGTTGCGTTAAGCCGTGTCCGAAGTAAGATGGTTATAGAGGAAGAGGTAGACATGAGAATAACGAGATGACGGATAATAGGGATGAATGGAAAAAGAGTACCTACATATTGCACCGACCCCAAATGATTGGGAACAGGGCAGGAAGAAGGAGTGTAATTATATGTTGCTTAAATAAGTGTGTACATGGCTGTTGTGCAGCCAAATCTCTTATATTCCTCCGAGGCGTGGTGCATGTACCGTCGCCACATACGCACTCTGGATCGATTCCACCTCAAGTGCCTCCGATCCATCATGAGAATCAGATGGTCCAACCGAGTGCGTAATACCGAAGTATTGCGAAGAGCCAATGTAAGTGCCATTGAGGCCTACTTAATGCGTCGGCAGCTTCGGTGGTGCGGTCATGTGTCTCGTATGGCGGAGGAGAGATTGGCTAAGAGCATCTTCTTTTCTGAACTAGAGGAGGGCAAGCGGAAACGCGGCGGGCAACTCCTCAGATACAAAGATGTTCAGAAAAGACATGAAGAGATGCAATATAGATCCATCTAAATGGGAAGTTTTGTCAGCACAACGACCAGAGTGGCGCAGGACGGTGATAAAGCAAGTACACGAGTTCGAGGAGCAGCGTCAAGCTGACCTTGGCGCTAAACGTGATGAACTAAACACTCGTCCTCCTGCTGCCATTATCTATAAGTGCGCCATTATTGGCGCACTAACCTGTCATCTGTGTGCGCGGGCGTTCAGGGCGAAGATTGGCTATGTAAATGTAAGCCATCTCCGAGCGCATGAACGCCAACTTAGTAATATCTAGGAGTAGAAGTGGTCGCCATGGCCGAAATTGGTCGGAGTTCATCATTATCATCATATTGTCAGACGTAAAGTTTCGAAGCGTAGTCCTTTTTCTCTTTTGTCATGTGGCCTATTTTAAATAAAAATTATATAAATCTGATAATACAGGATGTTTTTTTGTGGCCACCTTTAACGAAGGGTACGTATTCCATACATGAAATAAAATAAGTTTATGCCATAAAAAATGCTGGGAAAAAAATGTTTTTTTTTTTAATTTTTTTAATTCCTTGATCGTGCGAAATTTATAGAATCTAGTGTTTATGTTAGTTTTTTTATACACAGATATTAATTATTTTTCGTGAAAAAATCCTGTTACGCGCGTCTATGTCCATTTATGCAGAAAAACGCAGTCTATTTACTCAACTTTGGACCCTAATATTTTGGAAACCAGACACTTCCCAGGTATGCTTTCATGGAGAAAAATGATCGTGATGATGAGGAGATTCCGTAGTTTTCGGGAACGTTGACGACCAAAAATCATCCTGTATTATGCCTCCTAAACTTCGTACACGGCTTAACGCAATATATATTTGCCCTTTAGTTAAATTTTACTTTAGTAAGCTCGAGTTTTGGAAGGAAGTCGGTTTTTCGTTTTAAAAAAATTATTCACAATGTTCTTCCCAACTGAGTTGTTTGATCGACGATAATTCAAATAGTAATGGCCCGATTAAAACAAAAAGTTCTATTTATACTAATAATGAGCTACTTAACCAGTTACGACTAAGGAAAGTACCCTCATTTATTAATTACCTACCCATTCCGCGAATATAAAAATGCACCCTCGTATTTGTATAAGTCAGCATTGTTGGCAATGGTGAAAAAATACACATGATTTACCTATTTGCAGTCATCACTTTCGCGAGGTCTTTATAATATCACATTTTTTCTAAAATCAATCTCTTTTTTAATACTTTTCTTTCGATTTTTTGCGAGTCTAGTCCTATTTGCAATTCGCCACGCCTTCCTACACTTGTTCTTTTCTTTCTCTGTCATTTCCGAGATTAATTTCCTGGCTCCTTTCGCTCTTTTCTGTAAATATTTTTGTCTTTCTTTTTCTTTAACAATAGCATAACTTTCTGGATTATTTTTGAGTAATTCGTATCGTCTTTTACTATATTCTCTTTTTTTTATTCAATCTTTCCTCCCTAGTAAATTTTTTTCTCGATTTTGGTTCATGCATTAGTCCTGTAAAAAATCAATATTATCACAGCTTGTCCTGAGAAAACTTACTTACATAGTTTTACAATTTACAACATGAAATAAAATTATTCTTCGAAGAGTTACATCAAAACACTATTAAGTACTAATTTATTATTTAAAATTTATAGTTCGGATTGATATTTAAGTGTTTTTCATTAGTTATTTGCATTTTGTTATAAAACTAGCCCTAAATATAAAACAATAATCATAATGGTAAAAGCAAAAGAGTTTTCATTGTGTGACAGCTCACACTTCTTATATCATGTGGTTTCAACAATACGAGTAGAAACAATCCTGGTCTAAGAGCTCATGTCAGTCTGGTCATACGGCAGTAAGTGCAGAGTTTTTTGAAGAAAAGATACATAGGTACACACATACCTAATACGTTGATTTATTAAATAATGTTTAGTAGCTATAAAGCATACAAATGTATTTTTAAAACTAGAGAGGGAAATTGTCTAAAAAAGTATGACACTATGATCTAATACAAATACAGAGATAGGTAGATCATGTTCTACTAGCCTGTTAAATTTTTAATCACTGCATAAAAATCAAGAACATTTAAATATATTGTGACCTTCTAGCTCCTTATGAAAAATTAAGAACATTTAAATATTTTTCATTATAATGTGACCTTCTTAAAACGTACTTAGTAAGCGCGTGTTAATGATAAACGGGTTTGTAAGCACCTCCAAGGCGTACATATCTTCCGTCATTAGTGATCACATAATTCCTTGGCGAATGGTTATGATTGGTGTCCACGCGCAAAATCCGGCCAAATTTGTCAAATTTTATCCTAGCTTTGCATGAAGGCGAATTGGTGGAGCATATCCATCTATCGATACCACATTTTGCGTATGTATAGTTATTCATCAGTACAATCTGCTTCCCTTTCTGCGATGTAACGAACTTGTAATAATATTGAAGACCTTAAAATAAGCAAACATGTCAATTTCTGATCTCGTTAAACATAACATAATTTACTTTACAGACGAAGCCGTGATTGATGGAAATGAAGGAAAAATGGATGGTATCAGATACATAGTTTTTGATGTTTATTCTATTAATATCACCTAGTCTGAGCACAGGATTTCATTTTAGTTATACAGGTACCATGTATTGAGATTGACAGAAAATTATATGCCTACTATACGAAAATAAATTTCCCTTGGCTGGTGATGAAATACTTTCGTTTCGGATGATTATGTGTCTCATCGATAAACAGTATTTGGCCACTACCGCTGATTTTTAGTTTAGCCTTGCACCCTGGGAAACAGGTGGAGCAGGACCAGGAGTTGACGTTCTTTTCGTAATAAGTATAGCCGTTTATAAACATCAACTCCTTCCCTTTTCGCGAGGTCACCATTCTATACTTAATTGGTTGATCTGAAATAAAATTATTAAATAGATACTTGCATGTGTGCATATTTTCTGGTAGACTACCGGTACCAAATACCAATCGAAGTTTGGTTTGTACAGAGTGTAACAAAAAAGGTATGTTAAGCGAAAAGCTATGTAAATAGCCCACTGTAGAGAACCCATCCACAAAATTTGAGACCCGAAATCACATGTTTATTTTTCCCGATAGTATCGAGAATTTTTAAATATCTCAGGAATTTTCATACAATCTTGAAAAATAAAAATGTGATTACGAGTCTCAAATTTTGGAAATAGGTTCTCTATAGTGGGCTATTTACATAGCTTTTCGCTTAACATACCCATTCTGTTACACCCTGTATATGTGAGTGGATAACGTGTGAATAGGTATATTTTACTCTTCTATCCATCAGCCTACTATGAATGCTTCAATCTGTGTAACAACACTCTGTCCGTTGCTCTTTATACTCCATAGTAAAGATATATATATTTATACTCCATAATAAACATCACGTGACAGACAACGCTTTAACTTAAAATGAAACAAAAAAACTCAGGACAAATCCGCCAAAACTCATATACGAATATATTTTCCTTCGCTAGTAACAAACAAGTTTTGTCGCGGATGAATGTGTTCTTCTGTTATATTCAGTATGTTGCCCTCTGTATCGAGTTTAATCTTAACTTTGCAGCCTAAAGAGGAACGCTGGGAGCAGCGCCAGGTATTTGGTGATGCCTTGTTGTAAGTATAGCCGTCTAACAACATCATATTGTTTCCCTTCCTCGATGTCATCATTTTATATTTGTAGTTTTCTGCAAAATTCAAAAACAACAATACTTATATCACCACATATTATAATATAAAGTCGCCGCTAGAACAAACATAATATCACTCCTCTTTCCGGGAAGCGAATTTCTATTTGCTATGGTCCTGCCTGACACAACTCTTTTGCTTTATCTACTTTCATGATATTTTTCAGCTTTTCAAGCATCTCGCTTCCACAAGAGAAACAATCTTACTCGGCTCAAGCTAAGCCTGCATAGTTGCGCATTTCAGTGCAGTAATTATTCAAGATTGTATGGAACAGCTGATTTTTTTTCACTATTTCGGAGTCGGCCCCATAGTGAAAGATATTTATTTTAACCTACCTAGTTACGTGTCAAAAGCAAATCACTAATTTCGGAAAGACCTTATATATTATATAATAATAAACATATTATGGGCCTAATAACTTATTGATAACATAAAAGTATTAGGAAAGTAAAAATCTTAATCTGTCCACTTATAATAATCGTCATACTTCACATTCTGTATTTCTATATTTAATATTTACATAAATAGATATAATTTTAATACAATTTGCCACTCACGTAGTCCTTATTTTGTCTGTCTGGAATGGCGATTATTCTATTAGCTTAAATAGTTTATAGTCACTTGTCAGGTCCCCCGGGATCTTCTATGCTTTATTTTCATTTTTCCGGTCGCCTCTGTTGATCTTGGCTTTAAGGAGATCCAGTAGCGGGAATGAGTGGGGCCAATCCGGGTATATAGCGACAGTCATTATACGCGTATATATTTCCCATTTTCCGTGACAATATACTTCCGTGGCGCATGAGTGTGGTTAACATCCATATGGACTATCGTATTATCCTTATCAAACTTGACCTTCGCCTTGCATTTAGTGGTTGAGCAAACCCAGGAGTAGGCACTACTCTTCGCATACGTAAAGCCATCAATAAGCAGTAGCTCATTCCCTTTCTGCGATGTAATGATTTGGTACTGGATTTCATGTTCTGAAATGTTTTGTAAATTGAAGGAGCGTACAAATATTGGAGCAAACGTTTCGATGACGTACCTTTGTCGATTCGATCAAGAAAATTTTAAACTGCGTTTCGCAATCTACATTGATGGTCGCAGTATAACATTTAAAGTTTTGGTTTCCTAGGATAGCGTTGCTGTCATGTAGCGGCCTTAAAAATTTACACATGTCGAAAACCGAAAAGGGAGAGTGGTAATACGTGGACCGCATCACAGGGTATCCTTCCCTAATCTTCCTCTGGGTTATTGTTAATGGAGCGTACTAACGTCCAATAGTTCTTAATGAAATAAATAAATAAATCATTTCAACACTCATAATTTGTATTTAATGCCTTAACAACTCATAAATGTTCATACAATCTTTGAAAATAAACATTTCATTTTGTATTGTTTAAGAGGGGTCAGTCAGCAACGCTTTAGTTGTCTCGTATAAACTCTATTTAAGAGAAAGCAACCAAGATAAAACTAATCTTTTAGATCACACAATTACAGTCCCTTAGTTTGCATAGAATAGGTAACAAGTCCCCAGAAGGAGTCATCGATGACAAATGTATGCCGGATAGTGAACCAAAAAACGAGGCGAAAATGCCTCATCTTCCACTCTTCTAAACCGCGGATTATTGCGTTTGAGTTTTCACGTAACAAATAGGCTGAACCCATATCCAAAGAATTGGGTAAATGTGACTCATAAAGGAGAAAAATAAAAATGCACCAAGCCAATGGCCGACTTAAAAGTTGCTCCAAACGAACGTTGTCACGGGTACTAGAAGACTTATTATTATCTGGTAGCTGCGTACTTCTTATTCATTCTATGGTTATGTTTGGAGTCAACGGTGATGACGTTACCACCGTTGCTAAATTTTATCCTCGCCCTGCAGCCAGGAGTCTTGGTGGAGCAGACCCAGGTGTAAACGCTGTTTTGGCTGTACGTAAAGCCATTTAACAACAACATCTTTCTGCCTCTATGTGATAGTATGTACTTTATATCTAAATCTGGAATATTAAAAGATACTCAACATTAATGTTTTTGAAACTACAAGTAGGTAGGTGAGTATCGTAGGGCGTATGTAGTGTATATGCATCGAAGGAACATGCTTCTGACACGAAAACAGATTTTTTAATACAGTTGCTCAAAAAGTGGCGTATTGCAGGGACGTATAGCGTTCGGGATGTGGGCTACATACTCGTGCTTTTTCATTACCTTTTCCGAACTCGCGCGTTTATAACTATGATATTACATAAAATATGATATAATAAAACCTACAAAATGTAAAATTCTCATTTTAAAATAAATATCTAATTTTGCCTTTTTTGTGAAACGAGAAATTCCGCCGCTTTAAGCAGTGCAAGCTACATCTTGCTTCCACGGTAAAAATAAAAACAATCCTGCTTCAAGACTTCATAAAAACTATAAAAACCTCTCAGTTATAATAACAAAAACTTTATTTACAATTTGTTTCAGCCATAAAATTCAACATGAATAAAGAAGCTGAAGAAAGAAGAAGAATTTTTTTTTTCATTTTCTTTTTAATGTTTTATAAGCTAGTTAGGTACTGATTGAAGTCCTCTGACCAAAAAGTAACAAAATATATTTACACTAATCTATAGGTCATATCATGTACACACATCTTACACTGTGTTTACAGTTATGAACCTAGGCCTTATCTAAAATCTTTTTATAACAACCATTGGGTAACTGGAAAAACTTAGGCCTAGGATGGTTATGGCTTCCTTTAACATACTGCAGCTCTCGAAGGGAGTCCTCAAAACGAACGCTACTCTTACAACCCTGATGCTTCTTAGAGCAGTAGAACAATGTCCTGGAATGGTTATTCTTAGAATAGGTAAAGCCGTTGACCATGAGCAATTTGCCATTGGTGGTCCAGACAAAGCCGCAGCTACCTAAAAGGGGTGAATAGTTTAGATATCATTTACCTACAAAACCATAGGTACTAACATATAGGTACAAAAGTTCAGTGTTAAACGAACCAGCAAGTTAGTTAGCGACTTTATTTAAAAGAGACGATTTTTCCTACCTGAAGAATAAAGGTTGATGCTGTCTCTTTCTTGCTCAAGTTTAAAGAACAAGTAATATATGAAGGGTTTCTGATCATTAGAAAAATCAGCCCTTATAGAATTTTATTGCATAATATAATAATGTTATTAAATATTCTTTAAAAACGAATTTAGAAAATGATATTACGTATTTACTAGTAATTGCACATAAAACATTGAAATAATAATGCTTTTTAAATAAATTTCAAATATTTGGCGACTCATGCGTAAAACAAAAGTTTTTTTCTGAACAATACAAATTAATCTTAAACATGAGTTCTACTCATGTGTAAACTTCCACCTTCAGATATACAAGGGTAAGTTGCATATAAAATTAAAGAAATACCTTATTGTTTTCATTATTACAGATCAAATAATTAAGGTACATTTACTCTTGCATTGTATACCATACAAACAGTGGGTGGACTCCTACTGGTGGTACTAATTATAGTTAATATACAAGCCAGTACGTGAAACAATATACTTAGGTGGCACATGGTCATGGTTGTTTTTGACCATCACCACTTTTCCCTTATCATCCATCTTGATGCTGCACTTGCATCCGGAGTTCCTCTTGGTACAGTAATAAAGTTTAGGCCTGAAACTTTTGTTGAAGGTATAGCTGTTCGCCATCAAAAGGGTTGCTCCACGATTTGTGACAATAAACTTGAAATCTGCAATTTAAAGGGAGACGCAGATTTTATGGTCCGTCACCCACACAAGTTATTAGTAGACTTATCCTATTGGGTAGAAATGTACAAACCACACCCTCACTTTTCATGTGGGTGAGCCTGCCGCCGTTTTTCGGGAAACCGTATATTATATTAAAAACAGTTAATTGAACAAAATTCAAGTTTATTTTTAGAGTTTCGAATTAAGACAGAAATATTTACAACACAAACTTACTCAAAGTCTAGTATCTAGTAGTAGCCAGACAGAACTATAGGATTGTGAAGGATATATGCTCGCTTAGCATAGCATAGCGTTAGCATAGCGGGACCAGAAGAGAAAGATCAGCGACAAGTACATCTATGATATAAAATAACTTGTCCTGTCTGACTTATCAAAACTAAGGCAAAACTACTGAAACTAGAAACGTGATATTCGGACCGTGGCTTCCTTTTGTGACGTAAAGGTCCATTAAGAACGGATTTACACGGAAGCGGCCCCCTTATTACCTAACTAGCAAAAGCAAAGCGATAGCGAAATTTGTACAAAAATCGCTGATTGCTTGTCAAATTCGTATTACTTACGTAAATTTCAAAGGATCTTTGACATTTCAAGGCGAATATTGTACAATTTTCGCTATCGCTTTGCTTCGGCTTTGCTATTGCAAATTAGGTAATCAGAGGGCGGGAAATAGCTCCAAAGTTAATGCGAACGATGTCGATGGCCGCCGATTATAATTTAAAGTAAATCCCTCCTTCTGACTTAAAATACCGTGGCGGTTGATGGGAGTGTTCTGCATTTAATTTCACTATGGCGCCTGTGCCATTTATCTTCAACTTGGCCTTGCAGCCCAGGGTATGGCTGGTGCAGTAGAACAAATTACTGCTGCGAGTGTTTTTGGAGTAAGTGAATTTGTTCAGCAGCAAAAGTTTGTGTCCTTTTGCTGTGAAGATCATTTCATAAGTTTTACCTGAAATCGCTAAGTAGGTAAGGACACAGCTACTGAGATCACCACGAAATGTTTGGCAAAACTACCGATGCGGCAAAACTTGAGTTCATAAAATTTAAAACCTTCGTACTTACATACCTAGTTGATGGACGAAATCCTATTACAGTCCAAAACAGTAATAAACCTTATAACTAGCTTAAGCTAATGTAAAAAATTAAAACCAATATAAAACTCGATGTAAGTATCTATTATAGTATTAATAATAATACAATATATTTCTAGATTTATCAGAAATACGGTATTAGCTAAAAGTCTATTTTAAAAGGGCTGCACCTACCTAAGGTCCGATTTTCACCAATAGCCCCAAGACTAACAAAATCATAACACATAAATAAATAAAATATCCTTATGATGACTTATGTCGAATACAAATCGTTCTCAAGAATAAGAATACATACATATACCTATATACACACGCACGGCTATGTTCCAAAAGCAAGGTATCCAAAACTGCAGGCTCACAAAGAAGATGGGAGTCACGTTTAGCAGAGCGGAACAAATGATCATTGTATCTTCACATATATACCTGATCGCGTCATAATATACTTCGGAGGAGGATGGATATGATCCTCCCTCAACTGTGTCACCATGCCGTGATCATTCAACTTGACTGATGCTTTACAGCCAAGGGTGTTTCTCACACAGTAGTAAAAGTTCTTAGCCCGATTGTTCCTCGAATAGGTATATTCGTTCAACATTAACAACTCAGTACGGCTCGTTCTGATGAACTTATACTGAAGGTCAGCTGAAAATATTCAGTTAATTTTATTTAAAATACAAAGTGTGATAGATAATATATCAAAAACATTTTGCAATGTGATTATAAAGACCCCTTGTTCATTCAACACCCAACAGGAAATGACTCAAGTCCTCCTAAATTTATTTGTACATTTTAGTTAATTCCCCCATAAATTAAAAGTTTTACTACATTAGTAAAATAAATTTTCTTACATTCTTTAAGAAAACCTTTCCATCGTCTACTAGCATTGCGCCGTTAAAGTAAATAAAAGATTGTTACATAAGGACTAATTGAATTTACTCTAAGTAAATAAAATACGAATTTAAAACATGAAACAGCAATTTATTGTATGACAATTTGAGTCAAAGGCCCCGGGTTGTGGCCAGGGATTTTAGTATCTCATTTCTATGATTGTGGCACACAACAATGCTGCAAAGGTTGCACTGTGACATTTGTTTTCGTTTCACATTTTGTTGCAATCCTACGTTTCATTTAAAATTAACAGAGTACATACTTTTAAATATCTCGGTCACATTGTCTCCGACGACCTTACAGACAATGCAGATATTGAAAGGGAGCGTAGGGCTCTGGCGGTCAGAGGTAATATGCTGATCCGTAGATTTTACCGTTGTAGTGAAGAGGCCAAACTCTCGCTTTTTAAAGCTTACTGCCAGTGCTTCTAAACGGGAGGTCTGTGGGTCAGCCATACCAAAAAACCGCTAGACACCCTGCGCGTCCAATACGATAATATATTTAGGATGATGTTGGGATTGCCTTGACGTTGGGCATGTTTGCTGAATATCAAACCGACGGGTTTCATGCAATTATCCGCAAAAAAACAGCACCTGTAATCGGTAGAACTCGGGCCAGTCCTAACAGCATCCATCAAACAGTTTCTAATAGATATGACTCGCCTCTGTGGCGGTGTTTCGTGCGCAGGGTTATTTAGTGGCCCATGATCCTTACCAGATAACTGTCACGGAGGGCGTTTATAGATACATTTTTTTTTTAAACTAGCACCAATTTTATTATGATTTTAATTTTATTTACTATTTTAATTTTTAATTAAATTTTTAATGATTTTACTTATAAGAACACAATTTTATTGTTATGGATCTCGGTCTGAAATAAATCATTTTTATTTTATTTATTTTTTATATAGGCCACGGTTGGAACAGTGAACAGTAAGATAAGATTACATACATATACTAACGCCTATTATCCCCCAAAGAGGTTAGGCAGAAGGGTGCAAATTACACACCAACTTTTCACCAGATGATAAGATAATTGGATAAGATTTATATTGTCAAAATAATACCTACGTCACACATACCAACGGTTTCTCAGGCCTTATAGAAGAGTCCACAACTCGCCTGTCTGTACGGTCGAGGAGGTGGATGGCAGTGCGTGTCCCTCATTTCCACCACATTGCCTCCATCATCCAGCTTTACCATCGCCTTGCAGCCGAGCGACTGCCTCCCACAGTAGAACCTCTTCCCTTTCCTACTGTAGGTGAACTGCTTAAACACCAGCAGGGTGTGACCGCGCATCGTTTTTATAAAGTAAGGTTTTCCATCTGAAAATGTTGCAAGATAACGTCTTTTGTTAACTAAAATTTTTGTTTGTGTCTTGAACTTTGTTACTGTGTCCCCTAGATATGGCTCCACAGATCTCCGCCGTTTCACTCAGTTCTGAGGTTCGCGTTTTTTTATGTACATACCTTTTATTTTTCAAAAGATAACGCTGTTTACCGCGCGCACGGCATGAATAGCTAATACGTCGACGAAGACATTACTTTGGACGATGTTACAAAGAAGGATGCCATTGTCCATACAAGCACTGACCTGTAATTTTTTTTAATTTGGCGATGTATATTAATTATAAGAGATGTATAATGATCTGAACTATTTCTTGAAACTATATGTGGCTTAGTGGTTATAGCGGCTCGCACGGTTTGCAGTGGTCGTGGGTTCGATTCCCACTCGGGTGAAGAATTTTTTCCATTTTCTTTATAAATAATTTTATGAAACTATATTTTCAATTTGAGTTTATTTGTATGTCGGGAAAATAATATATAGCTAAGTGAATAATTGAGGTTATGTAGACAAGTAGGTATAGAAAATTTGAAGGATGAACATAAAAAATGCGGCAAGTGTGAGTCTGACTTGCCCATATTGGGTTCCGTAGGCTAGATATGTACCTACATACTCAAACAATAGCACACCGCATGAAAGATCACCAGCATGTGCCTTTACCCTTAATTGCGGCGGTCCACGACTTCGTCCGCGTGAGGGGGAATTGCACCCGTGCGAAGCCGGGGCGGGTTGCTATAGTCTTCCTCAATAAATGGCCTAACACTGAAATAACTTTTCGAATGGGAGCAGTAGTTCCTGTCCTGAGATTAACGCGTTCAACCAAACAAACTCTTCAGCTTTTTAATATTAGGCATAGATAAAACTGAAATCTACATTTAACAATTTGCTGCAGGTATAGGAGGTATGTAGGTATAAAACAAACTCTTTAGGTACTGCATATAATTTATTATGAATTAAATGCTCATATATTATATTACAATTATGAATTTATTTAATCGAAATCCTCTCTCACTACTACGTCATATAAAAATGCTGCTGGTGATACAATATTAGATTGATGCCTGGCCCATGCCAGAAACCACACTCCATCGTCATTACAGCATCCGACAGTACGACGACCTACTAAACAATTGCAACAGTATTCCAATATACCTTGCCTAGTATTTAAATTATTATCTATTAATATATATACGAAGTACTGTCGGCCGCCCACATGCCTTGATTTAATTTTACCCCTTATTAACGACTATTCCCCAATGCCTGGACGATTATTTCCAATTGTGATTTCATTAAATGGTTCCTATATGTATACTTCGATGCGATACCCTCATGAAAACGAACATGCTCCCCATAATAGGATCGCGCTTGACGTATTTGGTAAGTCCCCAATGCAAATACAATTAATTCATTAAATTCTAGATGAGGAAAAATTACATTAATATTGTTGTTGTTACTTTATATGGGCCAAAGCAGTCTAAAATGTAACCATCACTTAAAACCAACAAAAAAGGTTTTATTAAGTTTCTGTATTTATGTATTGAGTAGGATTCTTTTCGAAACATGTAATTACTACTTTCATTTAAATAAATATGCGTCCCATCACATATTGTTATCGTATTTGTGTTGTCTTCATTATAAATTCCATTGGGAACAAGTTATGTGATATTAATTCTTCTCTCCTCTTATGGTTTATTCCTAAATGTCTTGGAACAAAATCTTGAAGTAATTGTTGATAATCTAACATTTGAGTCTCCTGTCCGCATCTTTATCAGAACTCCAGCAAAACCCAACAGCCTTTTACGGGGCATGTCATTTACTAAGCTAAGGAAATTATCTTTTGTCAGGCCCAACCAGAATTTGAATAAATCTTCATGAATAAAATGCACACTTTCTATATTACTAAAATCAAGAAATTGATTTGATAGTACGTCGAAACTGAATGTTAATTATAGACCAAAATTATTTCGCAGTCCCTTTAGATATATCAAAAACGAATTGTAGCAAAATCGTGTTGTTTATTTGATAATTTGGTAGACTTTTAGCTATAACAATTTAAAAAGTGAGTTGTGGACGCGCCAAAGAGTTTATAATTATCAACTTTTTAAAAAATATGGAAATTTTGTGATATATTGTGCTAAATACTGTGATGCACTAAGTACCTACGTATTAACTAATTTAAAAAAATATATATCAGTTATGAAAATACAGGATTTAATGTAGTTGAAGGCCTGGACACGACTAAAACTCTGTTATTGAGATCACCCTAATCGCCTTTATTTTATTTCACATTTTAAACATCCAATTGAAAAAAACCATTAATCTAAAAAGTAAATTTATCTTAAGTATATTTATAATTATATTCAATACCTATATTTATAAAGTATATTTAGGAGATTACGTAGGAAAAAAGTTATTTACATTAAGAATGATTCCAGCAAAGATTTAAAAAATTTCTATACCCCATGCCAACGGGATTGATGCTTGTTATTATGACTACATAATCTGTGTCAGCGCATAAAAAAATGTAGGTATGTTCCAAAATCAGGCGCAGGAATTGTTCTATAAAATGCACTCTAGTTGGGCGATATACTGGGTGCAACAAAAGGAATATATTAAGTGAAATATTAAAAAAATATACCTACCACTTTAAAAAACCCATCGATAAAATTTATGGCTCAAAATAACATGTTTATTTTTCAAGATTGTATGAACATTCAAGTTATTCGGGAATTCCCCATACTATCTGGAAAAATAAACATGTGATTTCGAGTCTTAAGTATTGTGTGTATGTTCTTTGTATAGCGGTGATAGCCCAGTGGTTAAGACGTGCATCTTCCAAGCGGGACGCGTTCGATCCCAGTCACGGGCCTGTACCAATGAATTTATTTCATGTACAGATTTTAATGTTGCAAAATTGTCACTTAGCTCGTGCCTCGGAAAGCACGTAAATCCGTTGGTCCTGCGCCTGATCTCTCTCCGGTCGTGTCGGCTTTCCGTCCCATCGGACTATGAGAGTAACGGAATAGAGAGTGCACCTGTGTTTGCGCACACACTTGTGCACTATAATATCTCCTGCGTACCTGGCCAATCTCCGTAGAGATTGGTCGCCTTGTCCGAAATACGGCCGGAGATCATCATCATGTTCTTTGTAATGGACTATTTACATAGCTTTTCGCATAACATACCTCTTCTGATACACCTTTATATTAAGCAGTTTAATATGAAATGCAGTTCTGCTAGCTTAAGGATATGCACACCACAGAGAACATATAACTACATATATTGCTCCTAGGCTCGCCTATACTTTCCATTCTCCAAAACATACCTCGGCGGAGCGTGGTTGTGTTCAGACCTATATTTGACTATATTCCCGGCGCTGTTCAACTTAATCGAAGCTTGGCATTTCATCGACTGTCTAGAGCAATAGTAAAGACCTTTAAACTTTTTCGAGTAGAAATAACTGTTCATTTTTAACAGCTGGTTACCACGAGTCGTTGTGATTATCTCGTAGCCCATTGGACCTAGAAATAAGCATAACAGTTGTATAAGCTAACTTTTAGTTAAGTTAGGTGTGTCAAAAAAAATCAAACAAGATAGTTTAGATTCTGATTATGATTATTGTGAATTTATGTGATTATATTATAATATGTACTTAAGAATGTAAGGAACCAAATTTGTATGCCCACTGGGCGGGACACAGAGAGCCCACTTTATGTATAATTTAAGACCATTTTTTTACCTGTGATCCACAAATAAACGTATTTGATTTGATTTAGAAATTTTGTATAAGCTGGGGCAATACCTATGATTGATATGTATTTAGCATGACTTAGGTTCAAGACAGTAAAATAAAAGTTACATTTCTACGGTAATAAGTTTTTTGGCCTTACAATTTTTAATACTCCCTATTTATTGTTGTGTGTTGGCTTTTGCTTTCGAATAATTAAGTACCTGCCTACCATTAATAAGTAAAAATAGCATTATCATAATGAACACATTTAATTAAGTTATTAATATAATTAATTTTCTATGTTTAAGAACGAAATAGAGATCACACAAACACAAAGTTTACCTTCACAAAATTACCTTCAGTTATGTATATCTAATAAAATTAATTAAAATAATTCATGAACAACAAAAAATAAACATTTATCACATTGGAATAAAATAATTATGTACTCAAAATAAAATACGACTCGTTTTTTCTAACTCTCAAACATAATTTTCGTTTTAGGCATCCTCTAAATCTTTTTTCTTGACAATAACTATAGTGAACTCTTCGTTGTTACTGTGGACGCCCAGCAGTCCAGGATGCGCCTCCTGAAGATGTTGTACAAGTGACATCTGATCATTCTCATAGCAGTAGAACACGGAAGTGCAATTCTTGCAAGCGAACTTTCCATCGGGATCCAGATTAAAGTATAACTCCTCGAATCTTTCGGGCACTGTGACATAATCTGAATTCATATAAGAATGGGAATCTGAAAAATGTCAAGTTGGCAATTCGTGAAAACCAGTTTGTACAAAATAACCAATGATTTATAAAGGCTGAACTGAGGAAAACGTTATGAACGTAAAGTTCCTTGTGAATTGAAAAATCGAATAGAAAAGTCTCTGTTTTGTACATCCGTGGACGGATAACCGAAAAGTTCCATTCGAGTTAGATTATATCGCTAGAAAGGGATTCCAAATTTAAATTACCTGATCTATCTTTAGGTTTCTTCTCCAAGCCGCGCATATATTTATTTGGCGCATACTTTTTGATCAGTTGGAAATGATTCTTATGTATTCTGCTTATATGCCGCTTTAAATTGGCGACGCTTCCCGGAAATATGGTAATGAACCGCGAGCAGAACATGCACATGTAAACATACTCGTCTTTGATTGGTCTGAAGAAATTCCAAAAACAATTTTTTGTAACACCTGAAAGCAATTTCACCACTATTAATTTTTCCATCTCTGGCTACCACCAATCGACTTTTGACCAATATTTGGACCGTGTGGTTCGGGATGTACTTACTAGTTTTTAATGTGAAAGAATGTCAGCAAAATTGAATTTGTAGACACACAAATTCAAAAAGCCAAAAAATGTTAGATGTTTAACGGGCAATAAAGAAACTCGGTATTTAGTATTTTATTATATTTAGATTTTTTTAAATGTAGTTTATTCCAAATTTGTAATTTTGTATGAAAAGCATTGAAGAATGCAAGAAATCTCTCGATATTGGTTATTGATATTGGCTGTAACATCGTACGTTTCAAGCCACAATCGGCAGCCTAGCGAAATGCCTACAGTGAGTAGTATCCCTATAGTGAGTACACTTACGTTTTCCTACAACTGCCGTATTGCATAAAATCTTAATTTTAAGCTCAAGGTTGGGGTCGTCTTCTGACAATTTCAAATGTCCATAATCTGTACAAAAAAATAATAAAATAAGAAAACATAAACTTTATTAAGAACCTAGCAAATGGGAAGCGTGATATTGTGTACAAGCATGTTAATAATAATAAAATAATAATAAGAGATATATTACCTTTTACTAATGCAACTCGTTACCTACATGTATACTACAATACTTGTTTATCTTTCTACTGTTTGTACTAAACGTGTCTCAAAATAAAAAAGTAATATAAAAAAGAATATATTAAAAAGGTTATTATAAAAGGGTATGATTTAAGCTGTCACCAATTGAAGTCGTTTTCTGTTTCCTTAATAATAGAGTTTGCCCCCAAAATAATAGATTTGTCACCAAAATCTAGTCACCAAACAATATAAAATCAGTTTCACGAAAAATCACCTAAAATCATGGAGATATAAGGTCTAGTACCAAATTAATATTTTTGAATGTATTTTAATAGGTTTGTCCTAATAAGTATTGAAGCAATTTAATTAAAAGTGATCACCAATAAATCATATTTTTGTCTCTAGAAATCGTCTTGGACTTAAACATGTAACCTAACACCGAAGAAATCGGCGGCGGCCGTCGCAGCCGCCTCATTCTTCTAACCTATATTGCCAGATTCGGATCCGCCCAAACAGGTAACCATAAGCAATTAGCTAAATTTGCAAGTATTTGGTGACAGATCTATCATTTTGAGGACAAACCTATTATTTAAGTAACAAAACTATTATTGTGAGAACGACGTTTATATTCAATCAATGTACTACAATTTCTTTGGTGATCCATCTTTTATTTTACACATATATTAACATTAATTTGGTGATTCATACCTGGGAACACATTTGTTTATCTGAGAACGAAAATATTTCGTGGCGATAGATCTAATTATTTGGTGATACAACTTGATGAAAAATATAAATTTTGGTGACAGAAAATATAGTTCCCATTATAAAATAACTTAAAACATAAAATACTTGATTATTATGGCTGGCAATATAATCTTAATATTAAGAATAGAACTCCTTTCACGTCACATCGTATTCATCGAAATTCACAATACAACAATTTCATACATTTAATTTAATATTCTAATACTTCATTCCTACCATAACTTAAACTACTTACAGCTAATTACAATTCTAGAGATCATAAAGAATTTCAGATTTTTAAATTTAAAATTTGGTATGAAAACATTGGAACACTTAATCTGAAATACGCAAAAAAATCTCTCGAGATCGCTTATTGAAATCGGCTGTTAGCCTACGTCCAGTTCTGTGAAAAAAATTGAACATACTTAACACTACAATATTAATTAGAGTGAGGATAGAAATTCCTTTGTCATAGATACGAAATTCAGAATACAACAATTTCATATATTTGTATGAGTGTTCTAATACTTCATTTTTACATTAACTTACAACTACTTAGTCCACGTCTAATTATCTCTCTATACATATAATAAAATTGTAACGGATCGCTGTCTGTACATGGAAGATTAATGGGAAAAAATATTATAGGAGACCTTTATCAAGGCAATAGTACCCAAAAGAATGATTTTTGACATTTTTGTCTGTTTGTCGGTTTGTCTGTGCGTTTGTGCACGCTAATCTCAGAAACGGCTGAACCGATTTCGATGCAGTTTTCAGGAATATATTGTGGCAGATCCCACTTAACATATAGGCTACTTTTTATCCCGGATTATTTCGATATTTTGTTTTTTTTCTGTAGTCCAGGCGGACGGAGTCGCGGGCGTCCACTAGTAGTTAATAAAAACAGCAGTAAAACAAATTACAGTGGCAATATATTACCTAATTATAGGTATTAATATCAGAGACAGAACTGTTTTTTCACATCAAATCGAAATACACAATACAACAATTTCATACATTTTAATGTTTTGTCCTAACCTTTCGACCTTACAGCCGCGTCACTCAGTAGAAAAGCAAGAAAATTTTGCTTACGCTGAGCATAATATAATGAACGATAATCGCATTCTATGTATATATTTTGTGAGATATGTCACCATGAAATTGTAAGTGTTGTTACCGTTATTGGCACTACACACATTATATGTAAATTATTGTAAATCGTATGTAATTGCTGTGTTGTAACAATTAATAACAAATAAATAAATAAAAATAAAATAGCTTATGTATATGTAGGTACTCAATGATACCAATGGTATATCAATAATATATCACTCAAACTACCATCTCACACCTAAGGTAAAACTTTAACATCGAAATGCAATAAGAGATCAAGAGTTAAGCGCTTTTTTTTCAAATTTTGATTGGTAAATCCAAATTTTGTTCGAGAAAAATTGAAGATTTTTCAGTAACTAACGGTAATACATAATACGATGCATAATTAAACTTTAAAATAGAGTCCTGTCTTCGAAACCGTAAACTGAGGTGGTTCATGATTATGGATTTCTTGAATCATGGCTACTTGTCCCGATGGGTCCAGCTTTATCCGAGCCTTGCAACCTTTATTCTTTTTGGAGCAGTTGAACCGAAGGGAGCGGTTATTCTGACAGTACGTAAATCCGCGCATCAAAAGCAATCTGCCTCCCTTTTTGGTCGGTATCAAATCGTATCCGAAGTAACCTAAAATTATAAAATGATATTTTTGTCACTCTACAGTTTTGTGAAGTCTAAATGGTATAATAATTAATTTTAATATGATGCGCCATCTTAATATTAAATATCCAGCTCTAAACATGCTCCTAATACAAGATAACATCTTCAAGAGCTGGTCGTAATATTAAAAAAAAACTTATAAAATATTAATAAGAAAATTCTTCACCCGAGTGAGATTTGAACAAAATTATAGGTAGGTTATTAAAAAACCCTTTAATTAATAATAATAATAATAAAGCATTTATTTCGAAAAAAACATACATATAAATTCACGTCAGGCGCGTTAAAAACAATCACTTATTTAAGCGCGCCCGACGACATAGGTACATACTCGTATAAAAATTAATATTAAAATTAAAAATGTATACCAAAAATATTAGAATTGTTCGAAAAAAAATCTATACATCTATACATAGTATAAAATGAAGTTGCGAAGGGCGCCCAAAATGTGTTTGTTACCTAGGATCTCAAAAACTACTATATCAATAGCTATGCGGTTTTCAATAATGGAAAGAAGACATTCCAGGGATTCTATAGGTGTATAATTTAGGTGTACCTACTTAAGAAATTATTAGAGTAATCGTAACAGTTTTCAGACGGACGGAAGAAAAACGAGCTTTTTGGAGGCTTGCATTGCGTGCGCTGCTGAAATAACTCAAAATACAGAATAACAATGTATGGGGGAATTATTCTTCTCAAAAAGTTCTATAAAAAAGTCTGCGATAGCATATGTCTATCCTTTAAGGTTTAGCCACAATAACGATTTTAGTGGTGTTCAAGTTTAATTTACGAAATATCTTATTTTTCAATTACTCGATGTTCCTACCGACATAGACCAATAAACATAAAACAAAATGCATATCAAATTAAAGCTGATAAAATGAGGATTCTGAATATATACATATCATAACACTTTTATGTTAATATTAATACACAAGATGCATTTACAATGCCGAGGGCAGAGATGGCGGCGGCGGCGGCTGCGTTCCGTCGTTGTATCAGTCGGTCGGTCCGCATAGCACGACAGTGGCGGCGAGTGGCGGCGCGCGGCGGCGGCGACGGCGGTGGTGGGGGTGGGCTCATGTTGAGGTGCGCGACCCGAACGGGCAGACACGTGAGGGCAGACAACGTTGACGGTTGTGTCGAATTATAAAATTTTCAGTGCGGCGCGGCGCGGCGCTTCGTTTCAAGTTTACAATTGATTTTTAAAATTTAATTTATGTTGATTTTTAAAATTTAATTTATGTGATTCATTTTAAATAATAATAATTTTGTACAAAGAAACCTTGAATAGGTAAAAAATAGGTAGTTAAGTATAAGTATAAATAAGTAGGTACTTAGGTATAAGAAAGGTCTTTTCATTACTTACTGTAAATATTGATGTTAAAAATTTAATTATCTAATTAAAAAGTAAATAGATATAATATGTAGGTATGTATAGGTAGGTACTGTCAAAACATCGCATTCTTTATTGAAAATTACCTACCGGTAATTTATTAGTTTTCCGTAATTAATAAAGAACCTAGGTCTGTCCATCTGTCAGATATAATAATTGGCAACTTATTATCACTTTGAATTGGAAGGAGTTTCTATTTTCATAACTACAGCTGTAAAAGTCGAATATCCGAGCGAAGCCGGAACCGCGGGCTGCTAGTATTCTATAAAATTGTAACGCATCGATTGTTTGTGCACGCTAGTCTCAGAAACGGCTGAACCGATGTCGATGCAGTTTTCAGGAACATATTTATTTATTTTATAAGGTTTGCCAGCAGTTATTACAATATTCTTACGACTAAAAATCTAAGTGATAACAAAAATAACTAAATGCATAACTAATTAGAGGCAAACACAACATGCAACAAGACAGTAGGTAAGTACAATATAAATAATAGTAATACAATATATATCAACAATATAATAGCAAAACAAAAAAAAACAGAAGCTGACCACAATTGTAAATTTTATCTATTTTTTATTATAATTTGGAAATAAGATTATGAAGTAGACAGACAGACACACTGAACATAGGAGGCATTTCAATTAAGTCTCATGACTGCATTGCGAAACTGGCCCTCATTTGTAAAGTGAAGGTCAGTCAGATGATGGCATTGGTTGTATAGTCTCGAGAGACGCGGTACTGGAGAATTTCTACCAAAAACTGTTCTACGGAAAGGAGGCACGAATGGGTTAATCCTGCCACGAGGCAGTCTCGAGGGTATTCCGAGCTTAAATTGGGCCAGTAACGTTGAGCAATCAATGTTACCCCTAAAAATTCTGTACAGAAAAATCAGATCAATTAGGTTTCTTCTTTTAGAAAGCTCAGTTATGTGAAATAGATTAAGTCTTTCATTATATAACCTGATCCTCCTTGCCATACCAGTTGATTATGTGAGGTGGTATAAGAATCTCTTCTGCACCCTCTCAACTCTCAATTAATGGCATGAATAATGTGGCCGCCAAACTATACTATTATATTTCAGTAGACTGCGCACCAAACTGTTGTACAGTAACACCTTGGTTTTGTGATTGTGGAATATCTTTCCGTTCCTTATCACGAATCCTAACATTCTGGATGCTTTATTTATTATATGATTAAGTGTGGTATAAAAGTCAATTTAGTATCCATTAAGACCCCCAAATCGCGCATTGTATCGACCTCCTCGGGAAAGATGCTATTAATGTGATACTTAGATGGAAAAATATTAATTTTGCGAGTGTACCTCATTAGAAAACATTTATTTGTATTTAATTTCATACCAATCATGTCACCACACCATTGTACAAGATTATTAAGGTCCCTTTGAAGTAAAGTACTATCGACTGGGGAGTTAATTGTTCTTAATAGCTTTAAATCATCTGCATATAAAAATGATTTAGAGAAACAGATATCCATAGGGATATCGTTAATAAATATATTGAAGAGAACTGGTCCCAAATGTGAGCCTTGTGGCACTCCTGAGCTAATTTTATATAGCTTGGATTGATATCCGTCCACAACTACATTAAAAGAACGATTATCCAAGTATGACCTAAGCCATCCCAGAAATGCCCCATCCACTCCATAACAAGATAATTTGAAAAGTAATGCGCTGTGGGAAACTCTGTCAAATGCCTTACTTAGATCCGTATAAATAACATAAATATTGTGACACATCCCACTTAACATATAGGCTACTTTTTATCCCGGGAAAATGTTTTTATCCCGGACAATTTCGACATTTTGATTTTTCTGCAGACCACGCGGGCGGAGTCGCGGGCGTCCACTAGTATTAAATAAATAAATAATTCATTATTCTCTTGGCAGCCATCAGGGAAGCGCCATTTTCCAGAATCCTTATCATTGCCTAAACCTCGAAAACTGTAATCCCCGGTCCGCAATCATACTATGCTTTTTGATATCTATCTATAAAGCCTCTTGCACCCACTGCTGATCAAGACCTCCCCTTTACTAAGTCACTGTCCTCTGTCCTGAACCAACCTTATCCGCTGTTGTCTAGCAGCCTTTCTAATATCATCTAACTACCGGGCGAGTGGTCACCATATCGTCACCTTATTTGATATACACCTAGAATAACCGATATCTCTAGTAGACATCACTTACAAAATATCCCAGATTATTTACTGATTTTCACATATTGTCCAGTTTTACTAAGAATGTACACAGGTGGTTCATGGTTATGATATTCATCTACCAGCACCACCTCACCACGCAGCCCCAGCTTCACCTTGGCCTTGCATCCCACGTCTTTCTTCGAGCAGTTATACCGCAACGAGTTGTTGTTCTGACAATACGTATAACTATTCAGCATGAGTAGATTCTTCCCTTTTCTGGATGGTATGAATTTGTAGGTGTAAGCAGCTGAAACGTATACGGAATCTAAGAAATCCTAAAGCCGTGATTACATCGAACGTATTTCCTCAACATTCACAATATCTTGATGGTTGGCCTATATCTATGATTTAGCAGCCAATCAGTAAGGACCATGGCAGCTCGATCAGTCACCGCTATCAACAAAACCTATACAGCTCTATAGGAAGTCACTTACCTGGTGTCCATTTCGCCCTGTATGCTGTATGTATGGTGTGTCTAGTATCTAGTTTGGAAGCTTACGATTACCACGGTTGCGCGTCAGGTCAAGCTATCATAGTCTTCCGGTGTACTCGGTAGGTATAGCTCTAAGAATTTTGAAAGATGATGAGAAAAAACATTTGCTAGAGATAATAGCTGACATCTAAGTCATAGAAGCTTTAGAATTTATAAAGGTAAGTCTGCCGCCTTGAGCTGGGATGTAAATGCAGTGTCGATCTAGTAAAAGGTATCCCTTAAAAATAAAATTTCTTTGGTGACTAGAATATTTCAATTCAATTCTTTGACTCTGAATATTTATTATTTACACGCATACATTTTAATATACGAGATCATTTCAAAACTATACTTAACTTATGTTAATTATTAAATATGAGGACAGTGTTAATACTAGGAGCCTCGTTAAAGGTAAGAATTTTAATAAATAAAAACAAGATGGAATATTATAAATTAACCAAACTACACCTATAGATAAGGCTCTGATGCACATGCAGAACTTGAATTGCAGCAAAATCACACGTAGATTTTAGAATACTCGGTCTTTATACACATGTCCAATCCTAACATATTCGCCGGACCTGGTGACGGCAAACTTCGGTGGCGGATGGTTGTGCTCATCATTGCTTACGCTGTCAAGACGGCCTGACGCATCCAACTTGGCTCGACACTTGCAGCCCAGCCTGTTCTGCGAGCAGTAGAACAACCTCAAGGCACGGTTGTTTTGCGTAAAGGTGTAACCATTCACCATTAGTAGTTTGTTCTTCATGCCGCGCAAAATTATGAATTTGTAACCTAAAAGCAAATTTTATATTGCAGAATGGTGTTTGACCAATACCTACCGCCAACCCTGGAATCTGACGACTTATGATGCGATCACCAGCAACCAGTCGCAATGGGAAATTAGGTCCGCGCATCTAATATGCGTATTCTACATATTACGTTTTATGTAAGTTAGTCTGCAAAGTTTCGCCAACACTCGTGACCTCCTCAGAATTATTGACCAAGATCAGCAACTCCTGATCAATCGAATTTTAAGGTTATATTGTAAAGGGGTGAGCCCAGAATACCTACACGTAACCTAGGAGAGTCTATAAAATCCTAAATGCTTACGAACATGGACATAGATAAGAACGAAAGGGGTATAGTATGACCAAGACAGAAGCAGCATTTGATTGCACTAAAATTAATATTAAGAATTATTTATTCTAAACTTTTTATTACGAAAGATAAAGTATAAAACTAAAACGAATATTCATTTGATGCAGAACTAATGTTACTTTTGGAGAAAGTTTGGTGCAGTTACTCCACGTAATTAATCTATTTTTTAACCAAAGCGAAAATACTCTCCATTTTCATTAACAAAGAACTTAGGCTTCGGGTGACAATGCACATTGTTTAATTCACGTAGGCTACCCCAAGTATCGAGCTTGGCTCTGCCTTTGCAACCAACATTTTTCGAAGAACAATAAAAGAGCTGCATATATTTACTGTTCTGCGAGAAGGTATAGCCATCGATCATTAGAACCGGCTTCTTCTTGCCATTCACAGTGATAATCTTGTAATCGGCACTATCTGAAACCCAATGCAAATCTTACAAGCTGCAAGATCCCAGCTAATAGTAAGAGATTTTAGCCGATTATGTTTCAATAACTTTGGATGCAGTGCTGTGAGAAACATCTTGACTTATGAATAAGCTTAGTGAAAGTCATGGAAAAAAAACGTAGGTACATTGAACTGGTAAAGTGTTTTACAGCACTTTTATTAGTATAAAGTAAATTATCAATAAATACATAATAATACCAACTACCTAGACGGTAACTGCAACTAAATATACTCGCCACGATCCCGCAGCCGTAGATATACAAGATCTGTGATAAGTTGCTAGCTTGTCGCCTGAGAGAATTCCCCGGTTAATTGTTCGACTCTTACGAACGCACGGAAAGAGATGCAGCCAGTGTATTCTATTAAAACCGCGCATCAGCACAGGAAATGAGCAGTCGCACATTCCTTTATTTTGTTAGCAATTTAATACACCTTGATATGTTCCCCAGTAATAGTGATTATAAACTTAGGTGGAGGATGGTTGTGGCCATACTGCACACTCTCCAGGTTCTCGTAGTCATCCAGCCTGGCGCGACTCTTACACCCTAGCTTTCTTTTCGAACAATAGTAAATTTTTTTCGTCCTGTTATTTTGTGAGAACGTATATCCGTTAACCATCAGCAGTTTATTCTTTGCACCCCGCACGAATATGAACTTACATGCGAAATCTGAAAAATGCATTATTTTAACTGTCAAAACTATGACTGATTAAAATACATAGTTCATCAACAGAAACTACCTATATGGTTCATTTTTTGTAAATACTATAGGTACATACTTAGGTACTATTGACACAGATAACATAAATAGTTAGTTACTACGTAACAGACACCTCATACAAAATCGAAATATGTACCAACTCTTGTAATAGCCTATAAGTAATATCATACAGTAGTAGTAATAAAATAACGTATTTCATAAGAATAATTTCTGATACCGGGATCGGCCCACCACTCATTCCCGCCTCTGCAACTCCTGTAAGCCAGGATCAACAGAGGCGACCAGAAAAATGCAATCAAAGCTTAGAAAATCCCGGGGGACCTAACAAGCCATTAAAAAGTATTACAACTATTAGAAAATAATTTCTGATAACCACCAATTAAGAGTTTTAGTTCTGCACAAATTAAAGTTTTATGTATTCCCCTTTATTAATAACGTAACGGGGTGGATCGTGATTATGTGTCAATTTAGCTTTCTTGATTTCCCCATTCTCATTGAGTTTAACTGTTGCCTGGCACTGCGCATTGACTCGAGACGAACAATAGTAGATCGAGTTGTGAAAATGTGAAATCTTTCACCATCATCAGATGCTTCCCTCGGCCGGTTGGTATTAATTTATATTGTAAAGGCACTGAAATAAAAAAAATATTCAAACCTCGTTCCATATACCACCGTGCAACCACAAATAAAACGTCTTAACGGTATACTTAGCGGCATTGGCGGCTCGTCCTAAGAAGCGCTGGTGCGGTGCATTCCACCCACGAAGATTACATAGGCAATCAATATTTCTCTATAGTTATAATTATCTTTCAATTCTACTATGTTTATACAATAGTGTCTACGCGTTCGTCTCAAGTAAGTTGTAATCTTATGTATCGATCGCGCTCCAATGAAACGAAATTTGGTACGATTTCTAGCACTGTATTCAATGAGTGCGAAAGAGACATACCGACACAGACCGGCGCGTGAAACAGAAGATTTCGTATGAAAAATTAGCCTTATCTGGAGCGCCGCTCACTTTAATTCGCGTATGCGGCCACTAGAGGTCGCTTAGTCCGAGTTAGAATGCGATACGGTTGTCTTTAATGTGTTTCATTAGGTCAACTGAATTTTTATGAGTGTACGGTTGAACTTGCACCATCCCATTCAGTATAGTGTTCTGTGAACCCATTCGTTAAGGGAGTGAACACCCATCTGAAAATGTCAGCAGCCGCCTCTGCTTAGCGGTCTTTAGACCTTTGAGGGATTGCGCAAGTTCTCACTTCGAACTCGATTGCGTTGATGTAAACTATTCAATGCCGTCACGTCATCACGCCATAATGTGATTGGTTGGCTGCTCTATGTTAACGAGAACGAATTCGAAGTAAAAACTCACACTAATACCCTGGTGTAAAGAAGTTATGTCGTCTAGCTTCACTCCAGTTAATAGAGTAGACTACGTAGAAGTGTACCTACATTAACTAGTGTAACTACATGGATGCATGTATCAATTAGCCTTTATTTTCGTTCAATAATTTAATTTTAGATATTATGACATAGTTGTGAAAAAACAAAGATATCTAACTATATTTTTATATATGTATCTCCGTGCAACATATAACGGGGGGCATCATGGTTATGGGTCAAGTCCGCGCGCTCGACTTCGCCATTATTTTTCAGTTTGACTCGAGCTTGGCAAGACGTGGCGAGTCGAGACGAGCAGTAGTAGTAGACAGTATGGTCCCTTTGGGAGAAGGTGAACTTATTCATCATCATCAGATTCTTGCCTCGGCCAGTTGGTATGAATTGGTATTGTGGGAACACTGAAATGCAATGACAACCGTTTCACTGTAAACTTAAACTGCATGTTAGAGTAGTATTTAAGCTTCCGTGGCGTATTATCGCAATGCCAGGAAATAAGATGTTATAGTTAATGATGATTTACTCTTATGATATGGGAAGTTAAGTATACTTAATTATGAGTACGAAAATAAATAAAAAAGGAGATACAATAATTACATATTATTTCCATGATTTATTAAATTATTATCAAACAATAAATTATTCAAAAACATATAATACCTATACACATATAATAACCACCGAGCATGCATGAGGAATATCTTGAAAGTAGATGAAGCGAAAGAGGTGTGTCAGGATCGTAGCAAATGGACATCTGTGATCTCTGCCTACCCCTCCGGGAAAGAGGCGTGATTTTTATATATGTATGTATTTATAATATAATATATATATATATAGCTGTGTTCCCAAAATAGGATAGCCAGAACTGCAGGATCTCAAGAAAGATCCCACAGCCACCCATAGCTCAAGTGGTGTAGAACTTTTTGTGTGAATGAGTATACACACATCTATTGCACTCTAGGCCGACGACAAAAGTTCATACACTATCCTCGCACACTATACTACAACTGAGATAGGTTTTCTGCTATATAGGTAAATAGATATATTCTTGTATTCTTTATTGTACACACAAATATTAGGCAATATAGTGACAACATTTTATTCTATTTATTATACCTTCTCAAATTTTTTTAGATACATAATGTATTACACACTAAAAATTCCTTACTTAAGTTTGGTTAGTCATGATACAAACACATAAAACAGTGAACAACATAGGTCTAGTCTCTAAGACAACTAAAAAGATTATAAGACAACTAGCCATTATAATTTATATTGGATCAATCATCAACATGCCCCAGAAATGTCCAGGAATTATTGATACTGGATCTGGCAATGTATCAGCATATATTTTTGTATCAGAAAAACTTCCTGCCAAGAGTATTGCTAAATAGTTAATAACCTTTTTTGTTTTTTTTAATACAACATAGAATAGGTAATTTCATTATTTGATATTTACATACATCAGGTACATGTTGGCTGTATCTATCAATTTTTTAATACAATCAAGGCCCTACTTCAATCTTAGTAATCGCTTTCCATTCTTGGAATTTATTAATCTGTAACTCTCTGTGTCATGATTATGGATACCGTAGACCCTCTCGATAAGTCCGAATGAATTCAGCTTGACACCAGCTTTACATCCCTTTTTGCGTCGTGAGCAATAAAAATTTCTGTTATCTGATTTACTATAAGTGTAATGGTCCAAAAGCATAACTTTACCTTTGCTGAATCTAACAAAATCAGGGGCTGAAAAAAAAATACAGGACTTACCATTAATCAACAAGTTTCAAATATTCAAAGTTTAAGTTCTGGTGCTGATATTAATTCCATTAAAATACTTTCAAGGACACAATGACCCGGCTGTAAGACATTACCTCAACATAAAAAAAAGTTCAAATAAAGGTAATATTTAACATACCTAATCGCTGGACTTATTTGTGACATATTCATACTAAACAAAACTGAAAATATTGTATTGAAACTTAATAAAAAATGCAGAGGGTACATACTTACATGTTAAAAATAAAATATCTATAGAACTTTGTATACTTTTATTAAACTTTCGAAAGTACCTGAAAGTATCTTTATCAGTATAAATTACCTATACTTAAGTGTTCTTCTTAGAACTAAATATTCGTGAATTAAATGTGTTTAATCCAAACATAAGCACATCTTAACACCTGTAGGAAAACAACAAGAAACCAAAACAATACAATAACAAAAGTTGCCATACTTTTGACCATTTCAACGACATATACAATAATTAGATAAGAATCACGTAACTTTAAAAGTAGTATTCAATGCTAAAACACCTTTAACAATTATATATTACAGAACCTAAAAGAACAAATTTGGAGCCAAAAACAAAACACCATTTTGGTTCAAAAATAGCTAGGTACTTACCCCAACGGCAACCAGGACCTCTGGACCTCTCAGGAACCACATGAACTATAAGTCACTCACAATTGGCACTACTTAATGGATTTTTCACTAATAAACTACACAAAAAACATATATTTTTAGGTTATAATTTGTTAATCACAATAAACTTCTGCACGAA
This sequence comes from Carposina sasakii, assembly GCA_014607495.2. Classification (NCBI taxonomy): domain Eukaryota; kingdom Metazoa; phylum Arthropoda; class Insecta; order Lepidoptera; family Carposinidae; genus Carposina; species Carposina sasakii. Next base: position 11,685,570 of record CP053158.1, read on the forward strand.
TTTCACTTACACGTTTCACACTAAGCACTGTAGTCTTACACAATATTACTTCAACATTAGTTCTTGAAAACTTTTCAAAATTAATCATTATTTTTAATATATTAATAATATTTTGACATTTAGCGATGTTTATAGCAAGTACAACGACATCGCGAAGCGACTGCAATGCAAGAACAAGAAAGCAATCCTGTGCAATCCTGTTTACGCATGCTGTCAGAAAAAAAGTATATGTACCCATTTGTGTATGTAATGCCTGATTTCACCAACGTCTCCTAAGATTTAGAAGTTTCCTAACGCATTTTAAGTATCAGTTTTGACAACATTCGATTTCACCAAAGTTTAAGGATTTCCTCACGGCTTAAAAAATCTCCTAAGGTTAGAAGCTCGAATTTTGGGTTCTTAAGTTTAGGTGACATTTGCGTGTACCTATACCTACGCGTGTTTGGATTTGTATTACCTACCTAGAATTCACGATGATTTTAATAAATTATAGTATGTAAGAGGAGATACCAAACCCCTGTATGCACTGGCGGACTAAGACTTTTTGAGGCCCGGGGCGGTCTTTAATTTTAGGGCCCCCTGGCGCCCGCCCTCCAGATTTACTGAATTAAACAAATGCAGATATCTTCCGGATATCTTATCCGCCAGATATGTGTGATGCCGTCTCTTTCGGTTCGTACTAACAAGAGGGAGATGTCAATAGAGATATCTGTCAGATAATTATATCGGGCACTTATCAGTAAGTGTTGAAACAGGCCCTATGAATGCGTTATGAACAGAGGTCGGAATTAGGTAGAGTCATTTATGTACTTGCACTGATTTCATACAGCGAAAGAATAAAGTGGATATGCCTCAAATTACAAACTAATAAACATTTTATGTTAATTATCTTTGTTTTATTTGTCTATCTCTGAGGGTTTTATTATTATTTATTTGTAATATTGTTAGCCACACGGGATTGTCCATTAGAAATCCTGGGAAGGTCCACATTAATATCAACATTTCGATGCAAGTACATAAATGACTCTACCTAATTACGACCTCTGGTTATGAATTTTATGAACTTAGATGAATTAGGTACCTACACCGTTTACTTATTATGGTAAATGATCGGAAGAATGGTTTAATTACAGCAGATTATGTTAAAATAACATTGTCTGAGTAGACAAGGATTTTTTTTTAAATATGCCAATCCGAGGCCCCTCAGTTGTGGGGCCCGGGGCGGACCGCCCCCCTGTTAGTCCGCCAGTGCCTGTATGTATGTATAAAAATTATAATTTTTAAATCTGACGAAAATTTTCGACAATTGAAATCATTGTTGACTGAAATTGGACCGCCAAACTTAACAGTTTGACAGTGACAAGACGACAAGGTATTTAAAGCAAAGGTCTGTGTTGTATACAGCCTCATTTTACATTTTTTTGTCGTAATTAATAAATTATTGACAAAATTTATAAGAAATAAGGTTTATGACTATATTAAAACACATTGTACTGATATAACTGTAACTTATATAAATTAATTTCGTTGTAGACAATTTTCAAATATGTTGTCAAACAAACAAACACACGATTTTACGAATTCGGTTTTCGACATCACTATTATGTAAGAAGTCCGTATTTTCTGAGTCCCTATGTTGGTGAAAAGCAATTTAAGTTAGAAGTTAGTTTAGGAGATGACTTTCTCTAAAATCTTCCTAACTAAGAGACCGTTTAGGGAGCACTGGTGAAATCCGGCATAAGTATTTTTATTTTAGTTCTAAATTTCGATCACTATGCAGTAGTGTTCAAAAAAGCTATATTCTCGGAACTCGTGAAAGTGATAAATGCTATATGCAAGTAGCGCTATTTTTTCCGTGACGTTATAATATAACGTTGCGATTGTTACCAAATATGTAGTTCCTTTGAACGGTGGCGCTAGTTGCCTAGTGTATGATTATGTAATCTCTATAATCTAAGTGTAATCTATATAACTGCATACAAAAAATGTTAGTTCCAGAATTTGGCACCGGAGCAATTCTATGAAACAAACTGTCACGTTCTATATCACAATTACAATATCACGATAATAAAGAGTCACGAATACGAACGAACCTCTATTCTGAGCTGTTACGTACTATATCACCAATACCAATAGCCAATATCCCGCAAATCACAAGTCACGAAAGAATGAATACGACCGAACAAATACGCTATATTCTTTTTATAGCTGGTTACTGGCTGGTTACGTTCTATATCACAATACCAATATCACGCCATTGACGTGTCACGAATACGCTATATTCTATTTGACGCTATGTCATATTCATAATAGCTGGTAGCTGTTGGTATTGGTACTCCGACGCCGGCCGTCACACGTTATGCGTACTGAGTAGTCTGTGGCTATGCGTGCGCGTGTGGAACGAAGGCGCGATGAGTCATGCGTACGCGACACGTGAAGCGCGCATATCGTTATTAGCGTTTAGCTTGGAACAAGTCGATGAAATCTTTGGTTACTGCGCTATTGTCAAATAGCATGCTGTTTTAAAAAGCTATACGTTATATTAGCTACCACGACTATGCAGTCCTTTAAACTCTTTTTGTTTTAATGAGTGTTTTATAGTGTAGGTAGAATAATACCTACCTTCAATCAAAGGGTCTTTTAACAGGGTGTGAGAGTGGGACCTCTGCTTTCATCTTTGCTTTACATAGATAGGTATTGCGTAGATAGAAGTTAGTTAATATTATACAAGTAGATCTTTCTGTTACATACTTACTTGATGTGCCTTCACATAGAAAAAACCTAGCATCTTGAATTACTTACATGTAGATAATGGGTAAAGACAAAAATCTTAATCGTCTTTAGTACCTACCGGCTCATTTAGGTAACGCAATTACAAGTTATAAGTAGGTAAACTAAACCTATAGATAAGTAGGTACTTACAAAAATATTTTTTTACATCAGAAACACATAATCAAGTGAATGCAGTGGAAATGAAAGCATTGAGAAGTAGTGTGGACCTATGTGTGGAGTAACTTTGAAAGATAGCATAAGAAAGAAGTGTGGTATATCTACCTAAATGAGGACGTTTTGACGAAGATTGAAAAGGGGCGTGTATGTTGAAGTAGTTTGGGCATGTGGAAAAGATAAAAAAAAATTGACTGACAAAGAAAGTGTACAACGGAAAAGACCTCGCTAGACTTTTACCGACCAAATTGGTGATATTTTAGCTAGAGAAAGGTCAGGTCAAGATTTTTAATACCTTAACAAGCCGGAATTAAACTAGAACTAAACTAGAGAAGACTAAGCCTTTTGCTTTTGACATTGTGCTTGTTTTCACCAGGGGACCAACCAATCAATAAGAAAGAACCTCATTGGAACATACAAAGAGTAAAGTAACTTTAATGACCGACGTTTGTCAATTTATTCCATCCGAGATTCCATCAATCTATCCTTCATCCTGTTTTGTTGTTTTGTGCAAAGATTTTGTGTTTTGTGGCCAAGAAAACCTAACTTAAAAAATATTACTCAAACATTAATTGTAAAAATGGGAAACACGGTCGTTCATTGCAATGAAAACTATGAAATAAAACAAAATAGAAAATGTTTCCAAACCTGGGTCTAGTACTTAAGTACGTATATACCTACCACCATACCTACTATTGAAAACTTTTAGAAAAATGTATTAGATCCATTTCCCTCTCTAAAAACATTCACCCAGGCACTCTGCAGTATATTATGAAGGAGCCGGAAAAAGAATATTCGCATGAAGATAATTCCGATGTCCAAACTTCCGAAACAGAAATTTCAGAATCCGATAATTCCAATACAGAAAGTTCTAAAGCAGAAATATCTGAAACTGAAAGTTCTGAAATTGAAAATTCTGAATCAGACACTATTGAATTGCAAAATATTACCGAACCAGAAAATTCAGAATTATATAACGTCAATAATAAATGGAATAAAATAACCTGCTTTGACCCTCGCGACGAAGACCAGTTCAGTTGTTTGCATAAAAAAATTATGACGGCGACCGAAAATATATCACGATTGTCCTATATTCCAAGAGAACGTCTTAAATTAGTTATCTTTCAAGCTATCAATAGAGAACCAGCTCCCACGCCTGCTCCAAGGGAATATGTTGGCGAGAGGGAAGAAATACGACCTATAAGGGAACGCGATCCAAGCCAATCACAAAGCAATATTGTCATACCTCCTGAAATGGCTCCACCTAAACTTGTAAGTACATTTGGCATTGGTGGTAGAGAATATACTCGAATAGAAGTTGATAAAGGGTTTGTAAGTGCTAGAGCTATACGAGATAGAAATTTACGCACTAGAGTTATGACACCAGGGGGTGTTAATTACGATGACCCAAGATATGGAACAGGTTTTCCTCTTAGATTCAAACCTAATGAAACAGAATTTAGCTGTGGTCATCCTAACTTACCTGAACTTTGGGAAAGAAGGCGGAGGATAGTGGAAGAGCGTGGAGATAGGTTCCCTGTCTTTGGACAAGAGGCTAAACAACAAGAAGCTGCAGCCGCTATTGCCGCAGGGCTTGCGGAACCGCAAGCACCGAAAATGAGTACTAGTGCGGAAAGTATGGCCCCGCCCACATTAGGTAAAGCTATGAGTTCAGACGAAATGGGACACTAGGCAGCCAATTAAGTAATAAGAAGTTGCAATACGAGAACTAAAGATATATAAGCCTATCTGAAGTACAGATTAGTGTTAACTGCTTAACATTTTTCTTTAATAAATAGAGATTCTAAAAGTTTTCAATAAGTACTAAAATCTTTTATTTATAGTTTAAAGTTAAGTTTGCTAAAATATGTTGCAAATTCCTTCACTTACACGATGTTTATTTATACACTAGTGGACGCCCGCGACTCCGTCCGCGTGGACTACAGAAAAAACAAAATGTCGAAATTATCCGGGATAAAAACATTTTCCCGAGATAAAAAGTAGCCTATATGTTAAGTGGGACCTGTCACAATATATTCGTGAAAACTGCATCGAAATCGGTTCAGCCGTTTCTGAGATTAGCATGCACAAACGCATAGACAAACAGACAAAAATTTCAAAAATCATTGTTTTGGGTACTATTTCGTTGATAAAGGTCTCAAAATCTCGCTATGCTTAGCTTACATATTTCGGTGCAATATTTAGGTACTCTTCTTTCATTCATCCCTATTATCCGTCATGTTACTCTCATGTCTACCTCTTTCTCTATAATCATCTTACTTCGGACACGAATTAACGCAACATATAAACGACTTAACATAATTATCTTCATTCTTATAAGCCTATTGAAGTCCACTACTGGACGTAGACCTCCTCCTGCCATACGGGGATTTTGTTACTAAAAAGTTCCACTATCTGTTTTTCAGCGGCTCCATCATCAGACCCTCGTTTCCTTTATGTGTAGCTGACCAAAATTCTCTATAAAAATCTAAAAACCGTCTACTCGTGCCTATAATATTTGAGGATATCCCTAGATTCCTTAGAGATTCCATAATTAAATGTTATGTTATATATGTAGGTGATCAAAACGCTCAGTAAAAGTATAAAAACATACTACATGTGCCTACAATATTTGAGGATTACCTCGATTTCTCCAGGATCTCATCATAAGATCCTGATGTGGTGAATATGGGACCAACTAGGAAGCATACCATGACCAGCTATAAAAAAAATTGGAATCGGTTCATAAATGACGGAGTTCTGAGGTAACACACATAAAAAATAATTGATAACCTCTCTTTTTGAAGTCGGTTAAAAAAAACAGACGAGTAGCGAGTAGGTAGGTATTTAAGTTGATTTATGCGAGATAATTAATAGTTTTAATAAATAAATGATCGTCTACGTTTTTAGAATACAAGTAATTCAATTTTGCAACTTTTTTTAGTCTGTACTTATTCAGTTTAATTGAACAATTTTATCTTTTTTTTGTCTACCGTAATATTTTACCATCTACCGTATTTTTAAACTAGCAACACCGTGATTTTGACAGAGAGAGTTGGAGATGGAGATACTGCATCATATACCTACTTTTCACGGAGAACAAAGGGCCTCGTAAAGACCTGCCGCCCGGAGCCTCGCAATGGCTATGGCCGCCACTGGTCAGCGCAATATGTAGGTAGAGTGCGTCTTAGTAAATAGTTCCTTTGAATGATGGCCAAGTTACTATCCATGTGTATTACGTACGAGTACTTCACACGAAAAATGTGCGCACGGCGCGGCGTAAAGCAAGGTCTTTGACCAACCCAGACATTTTACATCGCGTCAGTTATTTTAGTTTAACCGTAGAGGGAGAAAGAATAGAGGAACCGTATACAGTGTGAGAGAGAAAATGTGATATACATACATTATTAGCTATGTATATTTATCATTTGGTTTGCCTTTTATCATATTCAGATTTTGAATTCAATAAAAAACTGCATGATTATGACAGAAAATTAGATCAGATCTCTTACGACACGAACAATTTGTCTGCCATCAACAGCAATGATGGCAAACAAAAAAAACCTATACGCCAGTGGAGACAAAAAACTTAAGTCTCGTCCTGCTCACACCTTCATAATTTACATTCGCGCCATCTTTTCTCTTGTAATTATTATTATTTTGGTAGTTTGTCTATCTATACCTCTACTCTGTCTACGAGTTTAACCCATGAAGAAGAAATACTTCTCTATGGTTTAACCAGAAACATGACTGATACGGTGTACATAATGATTCTTTTGTCATTATATAAATTACAGTAAAATTAAAAAGGGTTTCGGCGGGAAAAGCTGGAAGGGAGCGGGTGTAATTTTCTTGTGAAAATCAAAATTTATTTGTAAATGACTTGCATGTGTCCGTAAAGTTTAGTGATGTTATCTGATAGATAAGTTATATTTTGTTTAGGTACTTGTGATGTGAATCTAGTGCGTGTGCATGGTTTTATATGCAGGTAAGCTAAGTAAAACTTCTTTCTTCTGAGTTGTTTCTGCAGTTCATTTTGATTTTGACTAATTTTGCATTCGCTTTTGAGGATTTTCCCGAAGTTTCCATTGATTATCATACATCATCATAAATTCAGAAATCATTTACTAAAGACAATGGCTGTATGGGCTTAGTTTCCCTTGCCTTTCATTCGGGTTAAACAAAAAAAAAAAAAAGTAAAATGAAAATATTTTTTTGTTTGTTTAGTTTATCCCGAAGGAAAGGCAAGGGGAACTAAGCCCATACAGCCATTGTCTTTAGTAAATGATTTCTGAATTTATTGGATGATAATGATGATGGTGATTAATGGAAACGTCGGGAAAATCCTCAAGAAATGACTAACTTTACACTTGTAGTCAAAATGAAAAATAATTGCAGTAACAACTTACATGGTCCCATGAAGAGATCGTGTTCCGGCTAAAGTTTTACTCAGCTTACCTGCGTATAAAACCATGCACACGCACTAGATTCACATCACAAATAATCAAAATATAACTTATCTACCAGAAAACATCACTTTACGGACACATGCAAGCCATTTACAAATAATTTTTGATTTTCACAAGAAAATTACACCTGCACCCTTCCAGCTTTTCCCGCCGAATCCAATGAAAATAAAACATACATAAGTCTTCACAGACTAAGTAGAGATTCGGCGGGATTTTGATACCCGTGTACACATGGGCGCATGTAAGTTGTTTCTGCAATAATTTTTCATTTTGACTAACTTTACACTAGTTCTTGAGGATTTTCCCGACGTTTCCATTCATCATCATTATCATCCATCATAAATTCAGAAATCATTTACTAAAGACAATGGCTGTATGGGCTTAGTACCCCTTGCCTTTCCTTCGGGATAAACTAAACAACAAAAAACTACCCGTGTACTAACCTAAAAGGATTCGGCGGGAAAAGCTGGAAGGGAGCGGGTGTAATTTTCTTGTGAAAATCAAAAATTATTTGTAAATGGCTTGCATGTGTCCGTAAAGTGATGTTTTCTGGTAGATAAGTTATATTTTGATTACTTGTGATGTGAATCTAGTGCGTGTGCATGGTTTTATACGCAGGTAAGCTGAGTAAAACTTTAACCGGAATACGATCTCTTCATGGGCCCATGTAAGTTGTTTCTGCAATAATTTTTCATTTTGACTAACTTTACACTTGTTCTTGAGGATTTTCCCGACGTTTCCATTCATCATCATTATCATCCATCATAAATTCAGAAATCATTTACTAAAGACAATGGCTGTATGGGCTTAGTTCCCCTTGCCTTTCCTTCGGGATAAACTAAAAAAAAAAAAAAAAAAAAACTAACCTAAAAATTGTGTTGTTTGGAACCTTAGAAAGTTTGGAACTTTTGGAAGCAAAGAATATACTACTCTCTAACTTTGGAAGCGTAAAATTATTTTTTTAATGTACCTATTTTTGTTTTAACATGTAAACTTGCATATAATTTTGCCCAAGTTATTATTTCAAAACGTATACGAACATTTATTTTGTAATGAGTGTCAGTTTAAATCAAACAGTGATTATACATAGTTATAGTGGGAATTTGTTTGTGTTGTTCTAATTTAATATTCTATGCTTTAGAAAATATTAATAAGAAAATAAATAAAAAATTCACCCGAGTGAGATTCTATGCTTTATAAAGAAAATCTGGTTGTGTTTGTATCACGTACGTTACAAATAATTTGCAGTACTTTGTGAGGTTCATAATGAAGATGTGTTTAAGACACGGTAAGCAATGACTTAGTTATTGTGTCTCTTGGATCTTGTATCTCTATGCAAGTTTTCAAAATCATATTCACCCCTATGTAGGTCAGTTCTTGGTATCTTCATGAGTTTATTATAAATCATATTGCAATTTGAAATAATAGGAGACAAGTTAGCAAAATTCAAACATTAGGTATTCTAGTGTCCGATATGGTAGCGTACACAAGAGTTATATCGAGTTGGTTACTATGCTATGAACTCTGTGTAAATACTGCCTAATAAGTGTAAAATTAGGAAAAACTCTTCCTCTTTAGTCTAAGAAATAAACACCATTTTCACTGTGTATGCTGGCATCACGATCAAGCTAGCATAAACATCAGTGTGGCAGTACTCGATAACTGCTAATTGTAAAACAACACACAAAAATAGTGTTCTAATACTTCTCCCGCCAAGCAAAATTTTGTAATGATTTCTCTTGTAGAAACAGAGATATTAAACAATACTTTTCCATGACATTCAGAGCTAGCATTATGGCAGAGTACACATAATAGTTCTTATAGAGAGGGAACTTTTCTTTTAATGAATACTGATATGTTGTAAATATGTCTTTAAGAAATGAAACAATTCTTCACCCGAGTGGGACTCGAACCCACGACCTCTCGCATCCGTGCAGAGCTCTCACCAACTGAGCCACACCACATTACTGGGATGACGAATTTGACCATCTCTTTTTTTATTCTTACATACGTTTTTGGAAACATATTTTTTTTCATCCTGATATGCTATATGTATAAATAGTGCCTGAAATTCTGCCTCTGTTAGTGTAAATACTTTATGCGAATTCATAGTAGAATAATTAAAAATCTATGTTAAGTTCTAGGAAAAAATTTATTGAACATACAGTCGCAAACAAAGTGAATTATTTGTGAAATTATAAACCGAGATATAGTGTTATTTTCTATTATATAAGTTAGCATGATGTGTTTTGACATAAATAAAATTAGGCAGTATATACACAGAGTTTAATGTGTAGTGTGGTGACACTCTCCCACTCTTAGCTATATGTTTAGTATATAAATTAGGTTAATTATGAGACATATATACACTCTTTTATTGCCTCCTTTACATAGTAACCAATTCGATATAGCTCTTGTGTATGCTATCATAACGGACATGGTATTCTACTAATGGTGTTTTTTTACGTCACACAAATTGTATGATACTTTTATGTCTATTTCTAATCTAGGTTTTATGTTTCAGGTAAGGGTAGGCAAAAACATGAGATTAGTGGTAAGTGATAATTTATAAGTTAATTATCAGAAACCGGTGAGCATGTAAAGGACTAAATTAGTGTAGACAAGGCGAAAAAGATGAGGAGCACCGGAACAAAAAACAACAAATCCAGTTTGCAATATTTTTCAAAAATTTAGAAATAATTTAGCAGCAAATATCAGTTTTTGATCTGACAACTTGAAACTGAAATTCCTTGAACATTTATTTGTCGGGATTTGATTTGACCACTGTATTAAAAAAAAACATGTGGAAATATCTGTTTTTAATTGATTTGTTTTGAGAAGTCTTCTACAGCAGAAAAATGAAATACTGGGTGAGACTTGTCGGTTTCTGTTCCGATGCTCCTCAGATATGTTTGGACATACTAAATAGATATCTGTAGACTCTGCCTACCCTTATGGGATATAGGCCAGAGGCTATGTATATGTGTATGCTAATAATTATCCTATATGAATAAATAACATGGGTGTATGTGGGTTCGACTAATACCCTGGGAAGTCAACCTCACCTGCCCGTGTTGCATCCTGCTATTTAACGGACGAGGCTCTGACGCTAAAAAGCTTATAATACCAATTTAGCACGGAAACATTTCCCATTGGATTCGTTACCGGTTGTCAGATTGTTGTATTTGTGCCCGAAAAGCGGCGGTAGGCTCACCACTTACCACGTGGGACTGAATAGGCTAACTGGTGAAAAGTGGGTGTGTAAGCGTAAGCACACCTCTGCCCAACCTCCTTGGGGGATAATGGGCGTGACCTTTATGCATGTATGATAATAATAACTCAAAGATGAAATATCCAGGATGTGGAAGCTACAAAAAGTTGCAGTAGTACCCATAGTTATTTCCACTACTGGAGTTGTCCCAAAACAATTGCGATCATCGTTAAAAACTAGATCTCCCAGTAGCTACCTATATAACTTTACAGAAAGCCGTCATATTAAATACCTGTCGTATTACACGAAAATTTTTACAATTACAAAATACCGAATCATCAGAAGTAAATACTGTACACTTGGCTTAGGCCCGTGTACAGTGTAAAACCGGCGGTAAAAGCCGAGTAGATTAATTTCTAAAAACAACCATAATAATAATACTGAAATGAAGTAGTTAGGTACTTCAGTGATTATAGTGGACTTACTTAGTGTACCTATAGTTTTGCTTGGTTATGCAAAAAATTATTGCAACATTAATACTGTATAGTATGTTCTCTTTTATTCTATCACAGTATATTTTGTAACCTTATTTGTAACAATAAGTTTAGTAAATTGTGTCTACATGTTGAATAAATTGTTTAATTTGATTAAAATACATGATATTAATTGAAGATGTGTTAAATTTAAGACGGCATATATCATAGAATATGGAGGTGGATAATTGAATGCAATACTTTGTAATTCATGTTCATACTTCATCATCACTACATATTATGAAACAAAGTCACTTGCCGCTGTCTGTCCGTACCTATGTATGCTTAGATCTTTCAAACTTGGGCAACGGATTTTGATGCGGTTTTTTTAAATAGATAGAGTGATTCACGAGGAAGGTTTATATGTATAGTATCAGCACTGCACCCGTGCGAAGCCGGGGCGGTTCGCTAGTTTTGTATATCTGATCAAACAGATCTTTATAGCTAGGTGTCCAAGTCAATTAGGTGCAATTAGTTATGTAAACATTGTAAGTATAATAATTATACCCTAGTATACAAACTATTGTTTTATTTTCTTACCTTTATTGAATTACTTGTCTTTAAAAAAATGTTGATAGACCTAATTCATGTATCTCTATTTAGTAAAATCTACTGGAATATAGTGGTAGTCAAAGCGTTATTAGGCTAAACCTGGGATTCCCAAACTTTTTTTTCTCATAGACCCCTTTCAAAAGTTAACTGGTTCTCGTGGACCCCCTACAGGCCTACACCAAATACAAATTAACTGTAAAGCCCCATTTTTTCACGCCAACGTAGATCCCCATCGAGTCTCCTGTGGACCCCTGGGGGTCCACCTGGACCACTTTGGGAACCACTGGGCTAAACTTTCATCCACCAATCAGATTCATTTATAATATTGACATAATGGACCAATGAATATGATTGGTAGATATCATATGCGTCCGTAGAAACGTAACACATCCCTGGTGGAAAGACGGTTTTAGGTAGAAAGTTGGTGCTCTATAGTAATGAAATATTCATACTAACAGTTTCGAATTGCTTTTCGGTATCACAATTGCACACAAATACTTAGTAAATACATTAGTAGGATTACTATACATTACACTAATAGACTGTCTATTGGTATTGCTAAAAGCTATAGTAATGAAATATTTAGAATTGCCACATAGATATTTATATAATCAATATTTATATAATCAACGTAGATGACAATGAAATTAATTGATTGATAAATCGCAGTGGTAACTCTATTTTTCCCCAACTTGGGATTGCATTTGTAGCATGTTGTTTGTTGTTACTACTGGTTAACTAGTGAATAATCGCAATTGTCCGATTTCTGAAGGTAATTCAAGGTACTCAACAGAGAAGCAAACTGTATTTCAGATACCTCTCTTCAGAGGAGGAATATTTGGTAATGTGGGTATGTATTGTCACTTCTCTAGGTGGGTATATCCTCGAATTCTTGAAGCAAGATTGTTTCCATGGGATCTGAGACTCCGTCTTTAGCGACATCTCGCTTCTACAATGAAAACAAACCAGCTACAAGAGACCCCCCATCGTTTAACAATGATCTTACCATTTTCAGTAAAACACTGTGAAGCAAGGATTTTGCCTTCAAGCAATAAAAATATTTTACATCCTTCGTTGATATACAAAGGCTATAAGTTCTCCTGGAGGAATGACCTGAAGAAAGGCGTCAATTGGACATGCTCCAGCCACCAGAAGAAAGGATGCAAGGCATTCGTTAAGACCGATGCTGCAACTGAACCGTTCACGGTGTTGAAGGCTGATCCTTACCACACTCATTGCGCTAATTTCAGTCTTTTAAAAAAACGGAAAAAGCAATACAAATTCATATAGTTTCCAACCTATGAGATAAATTGAAGCAAAGCTCTACCACATGTTCGAAAAGTAGTGCAGAGGTGATTAAACAAAGTAACTACTTCAAATACAAAACTTTAGCCCAACTTACAGCAATATTATTATATTTAATAAAATAAAAATATATAATTTACTACTTAAAACCACGAACAAACGGTTAACTAAACCTATTTCATTTGCTGCAAATTTCAAACACACATCTCTCTCTTTCTTTGTAAAAAAGCAGGACCGCATGTATAAAGGTCAAAACAAGACACATTTAACACGTTTCGCGATTACACGTCGAAAATGTATGGCCCGTGGGGTATTAACAGTGTGTCTTGGAACTCCTTAGACGTTCCACCTTAAATTAATGATAGGTCTTCGCTCCGCTCTAGCAAAGTGGAGCGAATCATTATTCTAAGTCGTGTACCATATAAAATGTGTGTGATTGATAAGATACTAACACGCGTGTTATTGCGTGTCGTGATAAATGTGTGTCTTGATCCTAATTCGTACTAGCTAACACATTTGCTGTAAGTAGGGCTAATTGCCTACAAGTAACTAACACGACTTCGCATATACCTAGCTCGCAATTTTTATGATAAAAATCTTGTAAAATACAGACACTGTAGGCCTTTTAAACTCAGACTCTTGAAGTGGCACCAGACCCGCTAATCTCTGTTTCTCTCTTAGTAGGTACATAACTATTTTTCTCGCGCTGAAATCTATCGCACCAATAAGCACCCCACGCTTTTGGACATTCATTTATCATTATACAATATAAAAATAATCTACAATTTATTAAACAAATCATTATCTAAAATATTTTGTAAGTAGGTATATAAATCTAATGAAATTGTTCGGACCTACAAATTAAATGAATGTTGAATATTTTAAATGTTTTATTTCCCATTTCCTAAATCGGCCAAAATAACTAGGTATAGTTAAGTATCTAAATTATACCACCATTAATAATTTATTTAAGTGCATAGCACGTGTTAATAATTAAAAAACCTCTTCAGGTCCGGTATTAATAAAGAAAACGAACAAAGGCAGATACGCGCTTCTGTATCAAAACTACACGTACTCCCGAAGTGCCAAATCAAAGAAAGGCATTGTATGGAAATGCAAGCTCAGCAAATCTGAGGAGTGTAAAGTGAAGCTCATCACAGACGACAACCTGAATCTGGTGGCAATACGCAACAGACACACGCACAAGCCCGCTAAGGATGTCGTGCCTAACCCGAAACATGTATATTTTGATACCGTTTAGTCCACCGCCAACGAGGGTCACTATATTTGCGCTAACTAGATGGCGCAACCGTACTCTGAAGTTTTCTTAAACAGAGCTGTCAAAGTTTGCTTAGTTACATACACATGATAATTTTTAACTTAGCTACAAGGGAAATATCTACTTTATTCAATGATTCATTGATTCATGAATAGAGATACAGCCTTGTGTCTGATAGACGGATAGCGAAGTCCCCACCAACTAAACTAGTTAGTTAGCTTAGTTCACATAGTTGAACCAGTTTTTCATGTATTATATGGCAATTTTGCAGTGGCAGCACATACACATGAAAAACTAGCTTTACTAATATGAACTAAACTAACTTAGTTTAGCTGGCGGTGGACGATCAGGTTTAGTGTTAGGATCCCGTTTTTACCTTTTGAGTCCATTCTACCTTACAAAACTGGCTCAACTATGTAAGCTATGTAAACTAGTTTAGTTTGGCGGTGGATGATCCCCTTATAATTAGACCTACGATTTTTTATTAGTAATGTAAAGAGGATGTCGGATTGGATTTTTTTAAGGAAATATTTTGTATTTAGAGTCTAACCTACATGTAAGTTTTCTATATCTAGATTATAACGATTAATTATTGTTTTCACAACTCATCAATAAGTACATTTTGTGGAGATCTACCTCAGTATATTTCTTAAACATATTTTATTTTTTTTTTTATGTGAATACATCGCAGCTATTCATACTATAGGGGTACAACTCGAAAAAAATGGTAATTGGGAAAATGCGTTTAAGATGTTTGCGTATTGATTTTATACCGATATATTATATAAACTCGAAATCACAAAATTTTCGAGATGTGCCCTTATAGTATGAAAGCTGCGACATATTTCAAATATATAAGGATATTTTTTTTATAATTTACTTACTACGTACGTACTTACCTAAGTACAAATTGTATTTTTAAATATTAGTATATGTTAAAACTAATAATATATTTTCACCTTTATTATATCACATTTAACACTGTGTGTGCCAAAAATACTGGATGAAGTTCATCTAAATGACCACACCTACCTACTTACTTAGTATTCATATGGCACTTACCTGTTACGCACTGGACCGATATTCTCATATTCTAAGGATATTCCTACCAACAATCTGACATTATATTGACAAAATCCATATTGATCACATTCAGTAACCCTTAACACCACTTGCGAGGCGACCTAGCTCCTCAACCGCCTACTTTTTTGCAAATAATTATAATTATTTTCTATTCTAATAGAAATAATATACAGGGTGTTTTTTCGTTGCCACCCTACGAAGGGTAGGTACGTACTGTATACATCAAATAAAGTAAGATTATGCCAAAAAAAATGCTGGGAAACGATGTAAATTTTTTTTCTAATACTTGATTGGGCGAAATTTATAGTGTCCAGTGTTAATGCTAGTTTTTTCATAGACAGATATTAATTATTTCTCGTAAAAAAATCTTGCTACACGCGTTAATGTGCATTTATGCAGAAAAACGCAGTCTATTTACTCAACTTTGGCCCTTAATATTCCACGGAGAAAAATGATCGTGATGATGAGGAGATTCCGTAGTTTTCGGGAACGTTGACGACCAAAAATCATCCTGTATTATTAAATCAATCTGATTTTATTCACTTAAATATAATTTGGCAAGTGCCGCTGTTGCACCGAAGGAACGATATGTTTGTTGTATATTTTATAAAAAAAAATATCCTAAGATATTATATAAGACTTTGCCGCGTCCCCATTAGGCGAACAGTGAGCGGCTAACAGTTAGCTTCCACTTTGCCTCCCTATACATATTTAAATGGAGTGTCCAAACAGCGCGTAATGTACCTACGCA
Organism: Carposina sasakii; assembly: GCA_014607495.2. Taxonomy (NCBI): domain Eukaryota; kingdom Metazoa; phylum Arthropoda; class Insecta; order Lepidoptera; family Carposinidae; genus Carposina; species Carposina sasakii. The sequence goes on from CP053158.1 coordinate 11,701,699, forward strand.
ATTTGCGACGTTTCGCTTGCCGACTCATTCTCAGTCGGGGCGCAGTTTGTTCACTACGCCGGCGTTCCGTTCGCTAATGTACTTTCCCTCACAAGAATTCGCTAGCGCTTTGCTGCTAATACGGTCTAGTTCGCCGCTTAGTTGATATTGAGTTAGCGACAAATACCCCACTCAGTCAGTCAACGAATAGTCAGCTGCTCACTGTTTGCCTAATGGGGACGCGGCCTTAGGTCCCCCACGAGTGTAGAAAATACCGAGTAGTGTTAAGGGTATTACTCTCAGCCCGGCTAGCACGGCCATCGATACACGATATGATAAGTCAATTTATCGATACCTAGTTGTCAAAATACGATAAATATAGCCGCCATGTAGAATTTTATCGATACAGCGAGCATAACCATGCCGGTAACGTTACACGGCACGATACGATATGATAGATAAAAATGCGAGCATGTCCATCGGTTACAATCGATAGCGCCGAGCATGACTGTATTTTGATGTTAAAAATATCGAATTTTGACAGCAATTCAAGATATTGTTATCGATGAACATTGTAGTGCGCGATAAGCGTAGATAGGTTAGAGAAATCTAGAATACCTATTATATTCTTTAATTCGATAGGTTTTCAGTTATATGCTCCAAACTTAATATTTTTAATTTAGTGTTTTAGTTTACATAGGTGAGTCAAAGGTAATTAAATGATTAGTAATTAGCATCGATAACATTCAACATGGCGGCTAATATCTATCGTATTTTGACAGCTAGTCGATAAATTGGTTTATCATATCGTGTTTCGCTGGTCATGTTAGAGCAGCAGGCTGACTTTTCACGTAGATATGGATGCGTTTGATATTGACTAATCAAATTAATTGAGCCCATGGACCAATGGATACGACCTACATTATATTTTATATATTATTACCTACATTATAAACCTATAAAGTGTTGGTAACCGTAATACATACATTTTTAGTGTTGCTTGACAGTGGCTCCATCTATGTTTGTGTGACCTTTGTTCCAGTGACGGTAGTTACGTCGGTAGATGGCGCCACTCTTCTGATGCTAAACGGCTATTCGTTCACGAACCCCTCGCCGTTGCCTGACGGTGAACGATGGTACTGTTCGGGGAGGATCAGGTGGAGCTGCAACGTCTGTTTGCACGTCAACGATGACTATGAGTTTGTGTGTATATCGCAGGAGCACACGCATAAACCGCCGATCTATGAGAGGACGAGCGATGGACTCTATTTGGAGAGGCGGGTAGTTGTAGAAACTGTTCCTACTTTGTCAACTCTATAATTGTTAGTTAGGTAGATGAGAGTTGAAATGGCCCAAGCTATGTTTAGACATAGATCAGCCCAGTGATTACGTAACTAGCAAAAGCAAGATGATAGCGAAAATTGAACAAAAATAGCTGATCGCTTGTCAAATTTGTATTGTAAAATGAATACAAAGAAATATTGACATTTCAAGGCGAATATTGTACAATTTTCGCTATCGCTTTACTTCGGCTTTACTATTGCAAATTAGGTAATCAGGGGGCAGGCTTACTCAAATTTGGAACTCTGTCTAAAACAAATCTAATTACATTGCTATTTAACATAGGTACTTTTCGTAACTGTCTATGTGACGCTCCAACACCGAAAACGCTCATTGAACGAAAAAATACCTTACCACGCATTGTGGCTATAGAAAAACAGCCGCAACGCGAAATTCGTGCCATGGCATAAATTGATACGCTTGTAACGCATTTTATGTCAAACACAAAACGACCACGAAGCGAAATTCTTGTCGTGGCTGATATGCTTTTCCACGATAACGCGTTGAAGGAACCATGACACGAATTTCGCGTTGTTGCTGTTTCACTATTGCCACAACGTGTTGTAAGATATTTTTTCGGTCTTGAGCGTAACAACTATATGTAAAATAATTTAAAGAAAAGAACCCGACTAACAGCCAATTTCTATAACTGATATTGAGAGATTTTTTGCATATCTCAGATTTAATCTTCAATTGTTTTCATACAAAATTTCAAATTAGGAATAAAAAATCCGAGTTTCTGTTTGATCTCTCGTATTGAAATTGGCCGTAACTGCGTTAAAATTTAGACCAGTGTCACTATGATACCTTTCAAACCCAAATGCGATAAGCCGTTTAGGTTCTAGAACGTGCCAAAGAAATATACTACCTTGCACTCGAAAGACATAACTCTCCTTCTGGCGCAGTCGTGTAATTAAACTGACAAAAATACGTACGCGCAGGCGCAATCAAACCCGTACGATTTTTCTTACTTATGCGATAATCACTGAGATTTATGAACCTCTTGTACCTTCCTTAATAAGTATTTATGATATAATATAAAGTGTAAAGGCGTTTCGTTAAGCTATTTTTCTCATAAGTATTAAAGCGGATAACATACTGCATCGCACCTACGCGACAGATTTTTACTACGCAATTTGACGCGTAGACGCGTATTGTCTTGTGTTTTCTCTACTTATGAATTGCAGTATATACTCGCAGTTTTAAAATCTGCGGTCCCACTTTAGGTGACCATGGCGCGGCGCGGTGCAGTGTGATGAATTCAACACACAAAACATTATTTTCTGTGATTTATGTTTTGTAGATGAAACATTCTGATATTTTAAATGGATGGTTTGTTCACTATCAAACGGTAAATGTTCAAAATTTATAAAGTATACAGGGTAAGCTATAATAGCTAATATACCTACTATTTTGACAAAATATATATATTATTTAGTGGTACCTTTTCTTACTACCAACAATTATATTTAACCTAATTTAATAATTATTAAATAATTATTAATACATAGGTATACCTAATTATATTTTTGTGCCTAGAGGCAGGTACCTAATTATAAGGTAAGTTAAGTAATGGGTAGATATTTCTTATATGTTTTAATTTACAGCATTTCAGATATACCTAATTATTGTCCAATATCTATTTACCAACATAAAGTATGAAATGTGAAACTATACTGCATTTTTAATTAAAAGCTGATTCACCTAGCTATGTTCCTTTATGTCAGGGGTGGACGACTTGATTAGACTCAAGATATACTTAATTTATACTATTCACTGACGACATACTGTGGCATCTATCAATTACATACATAACATGCGTACAGGAATTGATAATCACGTTATGCACTCTGCTCTAGGTGTTTATATTTTTTGCCTTGCCACGATCGACTGGACTAACAGGCTGATCGCAGGCTGGTTGCGTAGCTTCTAAAAGCAAAGCAGAAGCAATGTCATAGCGAAAATTGTAGAATATTCGCGCTAAAATGTCAAAATTCCATTAAAATGCATTTATACGTAATACGAATTTTACAAGAAATCGGCGAATTGTGTACAATTTTTGCTATCGCTTTACTTTTGCTAGTTAGGTAATAAGGGGCGGGTTGGCTAACCCGACATTATATGATGCAATTTGTAGATGGTGTAGGCAATGTGTAAAGTATAACAAGTATGAATTATCCAAATAAATTGTTAATGTGCAATTCCTTTTCAGATATTCAGATAATAACTAAGGGCGATCACATACTGAACCGGCTAGAGAATTACAAAGAACGTCCCCGGAAGCGATGCACATTTTGTTACGCAGTTTTAAGGAAAGTTAGCACGAAAGTCGCGAAAAATCGGAGCAGCAAAGTTTCTACGTACTGCCAACAATGTCCGAATAAGCCTTATATGTGTATGAAGTGTTTTATACAATATCACTGATGTTGTTTTAACGTGCTATGGTACTGACTGACGCATATTTGGGATATCCCACGTTATTTTCGAAGTCAATGTCTTTTTTTATTTTATTTGTGGAAAGGTAGCTTCTAAGGGAAAAATACGTTACGCTATGTTGCCATGGATGCGTTTGATATTCACCAAATCAAATTCATTGACATCGTGCACTAATGAATATTATTGGTGGATATCACACAGATACCTACGTGGCTAAGCATATCTCTGGTAGAAAGCCTGATTCGGTCGATCGTTATAACAGTAGGCTCGACGAAGTAGATTGAATAGATCTTCGTCATTGACACGTTTGACCAATAGGAAGGCTTCTCGCGCGTTCATCAAATCACCTGAGACGTGATGAATGAAACCATTGGTGTGAATGTTATGACGACGAACGATACGCTGTTACATTGTACAGTTACACCCAGAGGGGTAAGCACAAACCTCTCGATAGTCTGTAACGCTAGCGTCAAACTGTCAAATCACATAGATTTTGCTAGCGAGTCGCTAGTGTCACGCCGCGTAAAAAGCTTCGTGCTTGCCCGGCAGGTTGTAGATGTCCACTATTGAACATAGGCCTCCCCCAATCACCTCTTATACCAGGTACAAATTCCAAAGCCTTAGCTCGAATATAATATGTACCTATAGTTTTTAGCAGACCAAATAACATTATTTCTCGATTTTGATCTCTAGCATTTAAATTGGCCATTAGCGCCTTCGTTAAATGACGTAATGAGATCTTACCGTCATTGGTGGAAATGTTAAGACAACGAACGTCAATTTCGATCTTAGGCACCCTGACTAATAAACATCTCAATCTAATCGGCCCCCTGATTACGTAAAAGCAATAGCAAAGCCGAAGCAAAGCGATAGCGAAATTTTTACAATATTCTCCTTGAAATGTTAAAGTTCCTTTGAAGTTCATTTTACGTAATAAGAATTTGACAAGTAATCAGCGATTTTTGTACAATTTTCGCTATCGCTTTGCTTTTGCTAGTTAGGTAATAAGGGGGCGGGAGGTGTAGTAAGTACTTATTTGTAGAATTGACTCTAATGTCACCTACTTACTTAATTTTAACAATAATAAGATGCTCTATCATTTATGAGATGCTCTAACATTTAATAAAAATATATATATTGAAACTTTGTTAACCCAAAAGGAAAACTACATGAAATGTTTGGTAAGCCTGGATGTATGTACCTGGTTACCTATTTTTATTTTAGATAAAGTATGTTTTTCAACGAATATGTTAAAAATGTTATTTTTTATAAGAGTAAACGTAACTTTGTTGTATGGTTACAAAAAAATTTAAATGTTTTATTGAAATCCCTTTTTTATCCAGAAAGTCAGTTACATTATGTATCGTCTTCAGCCTATTGCAGTCCACTGCTGGACGTAGGCCTCCCCCAGGGCACGCCACAAGGCTACTGCCACAGGGGGGTTTGCCCATCCATAGTCACCACGTTGGGCAGGCGGGTTGGTGACCGCAGTGTGATTTTCGGACCATGTTGTCAGCATGAGAGGCGCTGCTGCCCGCCTCCCGGAAACCCTTAATCGCCTCGTACGATACCCACGGGCAAGCATGGTGTGGTACAAACTCTACTCTGCCGGCACCACGCGACATTACGTCTAGTTATTACTAAGTAAAATACAAACTGCGGTCACCAACCCGTCTGCCCAGCGTGGTGACTATGGGCAAATACCCCTCATGGCAGTCTTGTGGCGTGCCCCGGGGAGGCCTACGTCCATCAGTGGACTGTAATAGGCTGATGATGACTATGTAAGTAAGAAATCATAGATAAAGGTCATGCATCAAAGCTCATGGTACTTACGACCACGAGTCATAATGACGAATGCATCGTGAAGAGCCCTCCCATTCTGTTAAAATTTATAGCTGAAACGCTGCTGAATCGGAACGGAACTGCAGCAGGAAAGGTCTTGTGGCGTGCCCCGGGGAGGCCTACGTCCAGCAGTGGACTGAAAATAGGCTGATGATGATAATGATTACTAAGTTAGTTCAAAATAATATGTATTATTGAAAATTATGTATATTTAGAAACTCTAACATTCTCTCAAGCGGTAAGTTACCAACTTGTTACTGTTCATTTACATCTGTCCTCGCCATAAACGTGGCTGTGGGAGCTGCTTTATGATCCTGTAATTCTGGTCACCCCATTTCTGAAACCTTGCTAAATTAACTTTGTTAATTGAACTCATGGACTGAAAACAAAAAAGGAGTTTTAAGTAAACGTAAGTGCTGCTAATTTTCCCTTGATATAAATTACCTACGAGTATAAAGAATATCTACCTACTGAAATGAAAATCTAACATCTATACATATAATAAAAATGTGACGGATGGAAAATGTTACATGGAAGATATATATGAAAAAATATTATAGAATACCTTTATCAACGCAATAGTACCCAAAACAATGATTTTTGGAGTTTTAGTCTTTTTGTCTGTGCGTTTGTGCACGCTAATCTCAGAAACGGCTGAACAGATTTCGATGCAGCTTTCAGGAATATATTGTGACAGGTCCCACTTAACATATAGGCTACTTTTTATCCCGGATAATTTTAGATATTTTGTTTTTTTTTCTGTAGTCCACGCAGACGGAGTCGCGGGCGTCCACTAGTCTACAATACATTTGTATCTACATTTTTTTTTAAATTACATTCACTTTAAATATTAGATGGATATTCAATCCTTATACTTAATACGAATTTGGGTGATAAAAATTTATTATACTGACTTTATGTTAGGTACTTTGTGTTGTGTTTTAGTAGAAATTAATAAGATCATAACATTTACTAGGTAACTTCCAATAATTTTCGAAAGGTAAAATTATGTACAAAAAATTCCAGGCTTAACCTACGAAATCGTGGCATCCAAGAAGGGGTATCCATTGGTGATGCTCGAGAACTTCACGTTCAGCGCCATCAACAAGACGCAGAGGTACTGGTCTTGCTCCAGCAAGCAATCCACCAAGTGCATCGCCAAGATACACATGGACTACGACGGAAAGATAAGGTTCTATAACCCACAGCACAATCATCCGCCGCCACAATTCTTCAAAACTGCGAGCGGTAAATATGTCCGGATGTAGGATTCGATGTGCCGACGCACCACCAATACATATTCTAGAACGCGATATCAAAGTTTCTCACAATGATGTATAAAGGGCCAAACAATAACTAGTGGCCCGATGGGGCCGAAAGCGCTCTCTTTTCCACCACCCCATACTGACTGGTGTCCCCTGTGAACTGTGTATTATAATAGGGGCCAAACAATAACTAGTCGCCCGGTGGGGCCAAGCGCTTCCCTTTTTCACACCAGCCCCTACTGGTGTTCTCTGTGAACTGGACACACGTAACCTTTTGTAGATATTAGAGGTAAAATAAAATATATTTGAATGAAAGTATTATTCATGGAAGTAATAATAATTATTATAATAATTTAATGAAAGTATTATAAACACTTTTGTAATCAATATTGTTATTAAATCATTACTTTTAAATTTTATTTGTTATGTATGCTACTTTTGTATTTCCTATGAATACTTATTTTAATACTTATTATATCGAAATTATTTTTGTATATTGTCTGTAACTTATATTATATTTTGACGTAGAGTAAAAGTTCCTTTATCATCGATGTGTATGTGCACTTACCAAGACTAAACGCACTAAAAACCTTATCTATTTATCAATTTTTACTAAACTTTGTATATAAAATCATTCTGTAAATCATTATGTAATCATTCTTACCGCTGATTGCTTTGTGAATAAATTGATAAATAATGAAGAAAACGCATATTTGTTATTAATAATAATATGTATCATCTATTACACCTATAAGTTTACTTATGTTCTTCTGCAGTGATCGTGATCAATCGCATATAAGTAGGTATTATGGGGAAAACAAAAGGGGTATGTTAAGCGAAAAGCTATGTAAATAGCCCACTATAAAGAATCTATTTCCAAAATTTCAGACTCAAATTCACATTTTTATTTTTCCAGCACGCGTATGATGAATTTGGTGAGAGCGAGATGTCTCACTTTTAAACGTCAAACTCAGAGCTATTAATAACTAGATAAACTAAGTGTATGTACTTTTCATGTAAAAGTAGACTTCAAGAATTAGAATAGACACCTCGTTCTCAAGCCAGAAAGTGGTTTGCAATCCCTTTATACACACCAAGTAGAAACACTTGCCTTGTCTAGTTATTATATAGCTCTGTGGATTTGACGTTTAAAAGTGAGAGCGAGATCTCACCAAATTCATCATAGGTACGCGTGCAGATAGTATGAAGAATTCCGAAAAAACTCAGGAATGTCCATACAATCTTGAAAAATAAAAATGTGATTTAGAGTCTCAAATTTCGGAAATAGGATCTCTATAGTGGGCTATTTACATAGCTTTTCGCTTATCATACCTTTTCTATTCGATTCTTTATTGTACACAGACATTTTATATGGAAAAACATTTTACATTGACAATGTACAAAGGCGTGCTTATCCCTATAAGAGATTTCTTCCAGCAAACCACTTGTGATTTTCTGTTAAACCCTGTATATTTTTCTCGTATTAAGTCACCCCACGTGAGGAAGGTTGGCGTCAGACAGTCAACGGTCCGTAAAAACAAACGCCAAACCCTTGGCAATACAAGTTTCTAACGGAACCATATTGCACCGACCCCATGGTATAAATATTAGGGAGAAACTCGCCTCTGGGCCGCGGCTCGGATTACACACATTGCATACAATAGTGGTAAACTTGGCCGAATACGAGGGCCTGAATACCACGGGGAAATGATATTGTGGTCATATCGACCCATTGATACTTCATTTGACTAAATTGGAAAATAAGGTCTGAAAGTTTTACTGTCAAAATAATAGTGTTTACTTTATTATTAATTTTTAGGTATTACCTTAGTATTCTTTATTGTACACATAAATTTTTATCATAGACAGTAAGTTGTAAAAGAAATAGTACAAAGGCGAGCTTATCTCTAAAATAAATAATAATACCTTATAATAAATAATAGTAATAAACTATTAATAGTTTTTAGTTTCGCTTAAAATATTTTATTATGAGAATTAAGAAATTATGAATTAAGAAAATATGCGTGGACTGCAGAAAAAACTAAATGTCGAAATAATCCGCGATAATAATGTTTTCCCGGGATAATTAATTGTAGCCTATGTGTTATTCTGATGTGTAAGCTATGTGTTATTCTGATATGTAAGCTATATTATTGTGAACTTTCATCAAAATACATTCAGTAGTTTTTGCGCGAAAGAGCAACAAACATCCTCACAAACTTTCGCGTTTATAATATTAATAATAGGATTGTTCTAACATTAATGTGATTCTGTGCATGATTATAATGTGCTAGTAAGCAAAGTAAATTACATAAAGATTCCAAATATTTTGGTCTTTATAAAAAACAGCAGTTACTTTGCAAAAACTAAATGAGACTATGGAGATATATGTATAAATAAACTACAAATATTTTAACACCTAATTTTAAAATTTTATCGTTATGTCTCATCCTTGTATATCCTAATTAATTATTGACCATCATTGCAGGTCTAAAATACATGTTTATAAACACAGCAACAGCACGGCTATTGCTAGTAGACGGCTACACGTTTAACTCAGTGAACAAAACGCGGCGATACTGGTCCTGTTCCAGCCGGACATCCAGCGCATGCACAGCTAAAGTACAGTTCAATAGGCTGAGTGCAGTTGTCCTATACTCTTCCGCTCACAATCATCCTGCACCAAAATATATGAATCAAAATGGGGTTTATATTAAGATCTAGCAGCTGGTTGTCACTGTAGGTAGGATTGCCAGGCGTAATAAAGTTTCTGCTTAGGCACAGAATGCAGAGAGCAGCACGAGTCAGCGGTTCTAATTGAAGTGCCAGTTTGATTTCTAGCATGTAAAATAGTCTTTAGTGTGGTCTCAATTTGTCAATGAAACAAGATGCTTTCTTTAATAAATTTTTAATCATTTAATTGCTTAACTATTCAATTAACATTTATGGTCCTTCGAGTCGGATTTGACCGGTTTTACCAATTGAATGTTGACTGATTTACTCAGGGAATGACTGAATAAATCTATGTAACTGTAAAAAAACTTAATTTCCGAAACAGTAAACATAATTTATTTATTTTTTTGTAAAAATTATAATTATTTAAAACCCAGTTACTAATAAATAGTGTTTCCTATTATATATTTTTTGTATTCTTTCACAGATTCAATACAGTTCGTCCCATCTTCACGAGGAAGCCGATCATTACTACTATTTAAAAAGTACACTTTTAACATGAGCAGTAAAACCACAACCAGTACATACTGGCATTGCTCAAGACGAACTCGCTGTAAATGTAAAGCAATGGTCCGTCTTAGTCTCAACAATGAGGTTCGAAGTTACAATAGTGAACATAACCACAAACCCCCGAACTATTTTATTACTAAACAGGGAAAATACATTAAATTATTATAAGTAGATAATATAATTTAATGGTTTCTGTAATCCCGTGTTGACAACTTCTCGTTCTAAGGTTGACAATATAGTTCGAAAATCACTACGGTCACCAATGACTAGAGAAAAAACCAGTAGCCTTGTGGCGTGCCGGGGTAGGCCTATATCCAGTTGTGGACTGCAATGGCCTGATTTGAGACTAACCTGCCTCTTAATTGTGTGGAAGTTTTCATCTGAAACGCTTGTAGAAGCGCGTGCGGCGCAAAATTACTTTTCGGTAAAGTAATTAGACTCAGACATTTTTTTTAAATTTCATTGTCCTGGAATATTTATCAGGATAGGGGGCTGATAAATTGGAACTTTTGGAATTTATACGTAAAATGTGGTGAACTAGAGACATTGCTTTAATAAAATGTGTTATGTATATTGTCTCTTGTGTAAGCATAATAGTTGCTCGATAACTGAGGATCCGAACATGTATCATTTCAGTGTCAGATCTCCAACGCGTAATGTCGATTATAAATAGTTAACCCAATACCACCTATACCTATTAGATAATTACTTAGTTCTGTCTTCTTGGTATTTATTTCGTTACAGAGAAACTAGACTGGGCGCTATGGTTTCCTAGAATATCGGTGTCGGGTGTCGAAACTGTCCCAAGTCTGAACAAGCTGCCTTCTTCTCCTAATTAGCCGCTATATGACGGCACCGTTATTCTAGCTAACCAAAGCTTTAGAACCTAAAGTTTAGACAATGTAACAATTTTACAAATGGGCAGCGTAGTTCGCAAAGCTATCCAATCATTTCTTCCGACAGGAAACTTTCGTTTTCGCGATAGTTAAATTACGTGACGAACTCTCAAAGGTTTGCTCGTAAAATGGTAACATTATCTAAGCCCCTATTTATCCTTCGAAATTGCGTAATGGGAGTGTGTGATTTTCATAGATTTAAGTCCAGAAATAAGGTAGATCCATATAATCTCTCTAGTGGTGGACTAAATATCCTCTTCATAGATTTCGAGATGAGCAAGTGACCTCTCGTTTTTTTAATATTTGTAAAACTAACAGATTTTGCTCTAAATTATAGAGTAGGTAGAGTATTTTTAGTTTATTCCTAAATATTTATATAAGTGGGTATTTAGATAAAAATGTGACAAAAATTTATTTTCAGGTTTAGCTGTCCAGTTTATAGCAACAAAGCGCGGTAGTAATAAAATTTTAATGTTAGAAAATTACACTTTTAACATGCATTATATAACTACAAGTAATAAAAATTCGCTGTGGCGTTGCTCTGGCAGACTGACCCATCGGTGTAAGGCGCAAGTTCAACTCGATTGTTATAATAACGTTATAAAATATATGCCTCAGCATACTCACAATCCTCCTAAATATTTTTTGACTAAAGACGGAAGTTATGTTAAAGTTGTAGTGTAGGTACTTAGATACATATGCTATGCTAAGTGGGTAGGTAGCGAGGAACGGGTTTTTAATCAATGAGTCTATAACCAACCACCTTGTAGTTTACTTCATGGTGACAGCGGTGCGTAATATTAATAGTTTGTGGCAGAAATTTGCATTAGATCACGAAAATCATAGAAGATTTTAAAGTGTGAGCATCTATTAATTGGAAGGTGGACCGGCGGGCCGCGCCGAGTCATGGCGGCGTTGGGTAAAGCAATTCCATTATAACTATGTGATAAAAAAGCTCAGGATCGCACAGCGAGTCGATGACAGTCTTAAGAGAGTCTATGTCTCACATAGACTGGATCTTAAAACTGTTTTGTCTACAACGCGCCGCACACCAAAGACGAAACTGTCTTGTCTATACTAATATTATAAAGAGGTAAACTCTGATTGTTTGTTTATTTGCAGTAAATAGATTTCAAAAATTCTTTCACCGTTAGCATATATTGGACCCGGATGAACATAGGGTTTCGCATAATTTCCACTGGGCTGGAATAAATTTTTGTTTGGTTTATTCAAAGGCATGAGTAATACAGCATTCATACAGCCATTGTCTTTAGTACTGATGATTTCTGAATTTATGGTGGATTATAATGATGATGAATGGAAACGTCGGGAAAATCCTCAAACTTGAGTGGAAAATTACCACGTCAAAATCAAGAAAAATTGCAAAACAGCGTGGGTAAGCCATACCTACATGACCTGGCCAAAGGTTGCGGGCGCATACGGTTTGCAGGCTTTCCGACCGGTCGGAGTGGAGGTTGTTACACCCACAACATGTCCAACAGTTTCTCAATCTCAATGATAAAATTTGGTATGTAGGTATATTCGTTAGGGGGTCTAAGAGAGCACTAAGAACGGATTTTCCGAAATTCCCATGGGAACGGGGCAAACAGGAATTCCAAATTTTTAGAGGATATGGATAGCCCCGCAGCAAATACGCTACCCGTCACCTTGGAAATCTAATTCGATTTTCTCAAAAAGTGTCAAACTTACTTATACTACTACTTATAAAGAGGTTGTGAGGTTGTAGAGGTAATTTCTGGATCTACTAAACCTTATACTAAATCAATTTAGATTTTTTATTTTTCACAAATTGATTTTTTTTATTTGCTGTCCAGTGTACCTATGTATTTATATACCGTTGCTTTTTTTTTTTTTTTTTTTTTTTTTTTTATTTCAGATTTTTTAAAAGAATTACAATTAGGTTCAGGGTGCCATTAAACCGAGGGGTTTCACTTGGCGCCCTTTATGTAACTATTAGCCTGGGACACATTTATACGTTTCACCGAATAGCTTCTATTACCGCTTTTTCTTTTTTTTTATAAACACTTATCTATTCGAAACCGTCACTTTTATTAGACATAGCTACAACAATATATACACTGCACTGCATAGATAGTACCTATGGGCGTGCACGGCTTAGTAGCTAGCGCCATCATTCACAGGAGCCATTCGGCGAAACGCAGGTAGCTTAGAGCAACGCGGGCTGTAGATAGGACCTACTGTGGGTACAGTATTTATTTAAAGATATAAGTGACTCAACATTATTAGTACAGGAATAATACTTCTGAGTCTGTGCAGTCGTGCGCAACTTTATATGAGGGTAGTACAAGAAATGGAAGTAGAATCAATCACGGTAGGTCCTTACCAAGCAAAAAATAGTTTAGACTTTGGCAGGTATTCATATCCATATTATTAAGTGCCGGTCAAGCAATGACAAAGCGTGCAATTCGATTTCCTTGCGCATAGTTATACCTGCCAGCATCTAATCGACTCAGATTACATTTCCTGGAATTTGTCACATCGTCATATACAGGCTGATCTTTTGCTGAGCTAAAAAATGCATCGGTAAGCAAACATCATATTTTATTAGTTTGGAAGCCAATTCCTATAGATTTTTTTTTTTGCACATTTTAGCTTAGTACCCATGACATAAGACCTTAGGGATGTTAATATGTTAACTATGACAAAGTTAACCTGTTGTGAAGTGTGTGAATATTTATATATTTATATTACTTTTGCATTTTAAATAAAAGTTATGTAAAATTTATAATATGGTATTTGTTAAGTACTTAAGACTAATATACTACCCTTTCTTCTCTTCTTGTAGTGGATATTACTGCAGGTCTGCCGTCAGCTTACTAAATGCAGACTTGTCTCTGGCCATTCGGAATAGCCCCTCCACATTTGCCTTTAGTTCTTAATAAATAAGTGAAGGGTACAGGCACAAACAGGGAATGTATTTTTTTTTGTATTTCAACTTTTTTATGGCAACCCATCGTTTGTCTATGGTATATTTATTTCCACTCACAATAGTCAGGTAAAACACAAGGGAAGTCCTCCAAAACGAATGGTTTCTAAATTGCGTACAGGCATAAATAAGAGACCGTCCTGGATTTTCATATAATGACTATTTACCAATCAGTGAAGCAAAGTATAAAGATCTGATGTATTTGAAGCAATTTTGTTCTCTACCTGCTCAGATTTTTATGAATCATTAAACAGCCCAAAAGTTAATGACCCTTATTGCGAAATAGACAATCCTTGTGTTATGCAGTTTTGTATTGGACCTTCCTTGTTTTTACTCTGGCCATTTGGGACTTAGGATGATTTTTTTTCGTAAACATTAATTACAAAACCTTAAAATAATAAATAAGTCATATTTCTCCTAATTTTATCTGTAAATATTTTTATAACATTGAAAATATAGACTTTTGAATTTTTAATTGCTTTTTTGTCTAAATGAATTCATTAGGACCCTCCTTCTTCTTTGTCTGTACCCTTCAAGTGAAATGCATGTCCGTTTGTTGGCTATAATTTGGTCTCAAAGATGTGTGAATATTTTTGAAGAATATATAAGATGTATTTTTGATCGTCAACGTTCCCGAATACTACAGAATCTCCCCATCATCACGATCATTTTTCTCCATGGAAGCATACCTGGGGAGTGACTGGTTCCCAAGATATTAGGGTCCGAAGTTGAGTAAATATGCTGCGTTTTTTGCATAAATGCACATAGACGCGTGTTATAAGTGTTATAACATTTTTTCACGAAAAATTATTTAAATCTGGCTGTTAGAAAACTAACACAAACACTGGATAGGTACTATAAATTTCGCCCGATCAAGTAATCGGACAAATAATCAAGAGGAAGTCGTAAATTCTTATTTTATAAGTCAATACCTTCCTAAAAATGTATCGGACAAAATTATTGGAGCGGGTACGAAAGTCCATACAAACATTTGTATTGTTCTGTGGACTAGATTTGTAGGTAAATCTATGTTATGTGATGTACTACCTATCCTTGATAAATGAATACAGTCAACGATTGGTGGTGTCGCGTTAAGCCACTTATTCTTATTTTTTCCATGTTTGTTTATTTATTTTCAGATTTAACCCCCCAATTTATCACGACATCACGGAACCAGCAATTACTAATGCTAGAAGAGTACACATACAGTCTGAATAAAAACCAGGGCATTTGGTACTGTTCCAGTCGAAAAGCTCAAGAATGTAAAGGAAAAGTACGATTTGAGTACAAGAACAAAATCGATCTAACTTTTTCGCGATTTTACCATAATCACGACCCTCCAAAGTACATAGTTTCTAATGACGGAAAATATATAAAACTATAACGATGGTAGGCTCCAAATAAATATTACCACAGGAAATCCGATGAAGCAGGGGTATATCCAGGAAAAGAAGTCAAACGATGTATAACTATGTACAACCGTTTATTCAGCTATTTCACAGTTAGGCTGCCTTTGGCGATATTATATTCAAGAAAAGCAGCACCATATCACTTAATTTACACTGTTTATCTTACTTGCTATTTCAGTAACTAATTTAATACTACGATTAACATTTTTTAATACAAACGGTGGTAGTTTATTTCAAACTGCAATTGGACAGAGTAACGTCTTACAAGCTCAACAGTCAAGAATAAAGTGACACCATTTAGTTTCTACCCTACTATTTATACAACCATCGCAACCTCTCAGAACAAGATTGCAGGAGTCATAATAACTACTTTTATAATAATATAGCCCTTAATCAATTGACTTTATATAATAATAATAATTAATATTATAATGTACGCCATATATTCATATGTATGATGTGGTGCTGACTGTAAACTGTAACATAAAGGATCTTACCCTAAATGCAAAATCTCTAATTAAAGCGAATCATGCTGTCCGCATTTTGCAAATGACTCATGAAATACATTTGTAATTTAATGTCTACCTACCCTACATGCTTGTTTTAGTTAATATATATTAATATTTAGTTAATATATGATACATACCTATACATATTCCATTTAATTTCTTTTTTATAAGTCTTTCACTAAAATGATCATGGTTCAGTAGAAGAAGCACGACCTTCTTGGCTCGTCTCATAGATCTTGCTTGCGTGACGACAGCATAATGGATCGCCAAGAATTTAGTGCTATATAGTTAGGTTGATTCTAACAGAATGTCCTCGAAATTCTAAGCAAGTACGATTAAGTTTGTATAGTAGATAGGAGAACAAGAAGAAGCGTGTGGCTGTATCTGAGGGTGATGTTACGACCTAAATATTTATAAAATTATTTATAAAGAAAATGAAAAAAATCTTCACCCGAGTGGGACTCGAACCCACGACCTGTTGCAAACCGTGTTTTTTTTAATATTTAGTCAAATAAACGTAATATTTACGTAAATTTTAGATGGTGAGAGCGCTGGCACGCGGAATGCAGAGGTCGTGGGTTCGATTCCCACCCGGGTGAGGATTTTTTTCCATTTCTTTATTAATAATTTTATAATAAATTTTAGATGTAAAATACGAGTTTATTCCCTCCTCACAAAAGAAGCACCAGATCCTTATGATAAACAACTACAGTTTTAACCAGGTTAGCAAGGACACTCGGTACTGGACCTGCTCTAAAAGAACCTCCAACAAATGCAAAGCTCGAGTGAAGTCTTGTCCATGGCGGCTGCCATAACCATGCTCCCACGTGGTCTAAGCACAATGGTACATACTATAAATTGTAATAGTTATGACTTCGCAATTGTGAAATTAGAATGACGTATCTTCGTACTTTGCCACTGAAGAAATTGTACAATGGTACCTACAAAAGTATTTTGTTGTTAAAGAATATTTTTTGCTTGATATAAATAAAACTGTAAAAAAAAGGTAAATACTTACTGAAATAAAAATTATGTATGACAAATTTTTAAAATTATTTATTTGTATCTCACTCCACACCAAATATGTATGTCAATTTATTATGACGACAGTAAACAGTCTGTGCAAACAATTGGGCGGATAATATCGCTAAATATAATAATAAAACTCAATTATATTCAACAGAACTCAACATCGTGGTCGTTCAAGAGCAGGACGAAGTTGAAGATGACATATCATTCGGAGAAGGGAAAACAATCGAAGAGATGTTCGGAGAGTCTGGTCAACACGAGGACGAGGCACTCCTGCTAGAGTCTCGCAAAGGCAAAGCTATTATCCAGTATAACAACTACAGATACAGAAAGTCCTACACCTCAGCCCAAGGGACTAGATGGTGCTGCTCCTCAAAAGGCACCTGCGGCGCTTATCTGTTAATAAACCACGATAACGAAATATTTATGATGTCGGAAAAACACAATCATGAAGAACCACTTACATTGGAAAGTATTGACAAACAACAGAATGGTAAGTTCTCTAATTTTGTAGCTTTTGGTACTTATAACATTATTAGCAGCAAAGTATAATCAATATAATAATATCTATAGTTACGTAAAGACATTCAAAAGGTGAATATTACGTGGTATACAGATGGCAACTTTAGGTAAAATTTTAGCCACTGCCTATACTTTTTTTATTTTAAAGTTATTAATCTTTACTAATAATACCTATATTACCAATGAAGCTGAAGAGTTTGTTTGTTTGTTTAAATGCGCTACTCTCAGGAACTACTGGTCCGATTAGAAAAATTCTTTCACTGTTATATAGCCCAGTTATCGAGGAAGGCTATATACGAGTATGACCCGCCCCAGCTTTGCACGGATGTAATTCCCTTTCACGCGGACAAAGTCGTAGGCATTCGCTAGTATATTGTAGCGGAGCCACCTATCGGATGGAAAAGAGAACCACAATCCAATGCAAATCCTAGAACGCGATATTGAAGTTTCTCACAATGATTAGAATATATACATGGACCAAACAACGACTAGTGGCCCGGTGGAGCCAGACCTTACACCTAAATAGACCGAACACTTCTGCTTTTCTTTACTATTAGGTATATCTATACATTTCCATTCCCTCAATCAGATAACCCAGTGGTCATTACATCCCGCAAAGGGAAGGAGATGCTGCTCTTCCGTCAGTACACCTACCGGCGACAGTACAGCAAAACCAACCGCTCGCGCTGGGTCTGCTCCACCCTGAAGAACTGCCGCGCCTGTGTCTTCACGGACAAACACAACTTCATCACGTCCGTCTTCGAAGAACACTGCCATAAACCTCCCAAATATTATCTGAAGCCGCAGAATGTTACTGCTGCGCTTAGGCAGGCTGATGAAGAGGAATAGCTTAATAGCCCATGGTCGTGCTTAGTCTTAAGGTGGGTTCCCAGGGTGCGTGATTTCGCGAACGGACGCGGACGCGCCGACGACGGCTACGGACGGACGCGTCTGTATTACCACGGACGCTCCGTTTCCCACAATCCTTGGTGCGGGCTGGTGCGCGTCCGTCCGTAATATCACGCACCGTGGGAACCCACCTTTACATCCACGGGTATTGCGTCATAGAGATGATCACCCAATCTATGGAAATGGCATAATGCCTTGCCTGAAGAAAATTTGGCATCGCATAATTAGGTAACCTACAGTCCAAAATAATCAAAATTATACGGTGCGTTATACATGTTTTTAACCATATTGGATAGGTACTAATTTGTCCCTTACTTTATTTAATAGATAAATATAACTATATGAGTACGTATCATGGAAAATTTGTATTCCGAACCATAGAGGAATGAGATTAGATTAGATCTTATTCCTCTACTAGTGGACGCCCGCGACTCCGTCCGCGTGGACTACAGAAATTCTGGAATCGAAATTATCCAGGATAAAAACATTTTCCCGGGATAAAAAGTAGCCTATATGTTAAGTGGTGTCACAATATATTTCAAAATTATTAATAAAGAAAATGGAAAAAATTCTTCACCCGAGTGGGAATTGAACCCACGACCGCTGCAAACCGTGCCAGCCGCTATAACCACTAAGCCACCGGGTCAATCACTCGGATGACGAATTTTACCATCTCTTTTCTAAATTACATATTGGGAACGTTATTCTTCATCCCGATAGCTATACACTAGCCAAATCTCGGCAAACAAATGTTCAAAGATGAAACGATCAACCATATCCTAACGGATTATATTAATGGAGAAGTGCTTTTATAAATTTATCTTAGTCAAGATATTATATATTATAAAATTATTAATAAATGTAAAAACTGCATCGAAATCGGTTCAGCCGTTTCTGAGATTAGCGTGCACAAACGCACAGACAAACCGACAAAAATTTCAAAAATCATCGTTTTGGGTTCTATTGCGTTGATAAAGGTCTCCTATAATATTTTTTCTCATGTATCTTCCATGTACAGACAGCGATCCGTTTTATTATATGTATAGATATTGTTATGACCGAAACGATTTCATGACAGAGTGGCTCAAACCAGATCGTTAAATCGTCTACATTTCACGATTTTGTCATCCACGTTTGGCCAAATCGTATTAACAGGGTGTCGAATCCACCAGGGTATGATGTCACTGACTGCGATTCGCATCTTTGCCTGGGCACGCTGCTCCGCTGCTCGGACATACCTGTATATCTATGGGTAAGTATTATATTATATGAGGTACGTATGACCATATTTTTTATATGAAATGTCTATTGGCCTCAACATAGCTAATGATTTAATTAATGACTTTAAAATATTCTATGTATAAAGTGGGGTAGTAGATCTACCTACCTATTAAGGTATTTTATAATTTTAGCTTTTATCTTGAAATATTTTTTAACCAAAATTTTGTTGGTTTTATAACATAATCAAGGAATTTGACTTAAGTAGGTACTTATATTTTCAAATACCTATGCTCAGTAAATAAACATAACATTGCATTAAAAAAGCACACACCATTCTCATGTTTGTTCATTGCAAACGTTGTGTGGGTATCTACGAGTATTGTACAAAAAGCTGTAATTAAACTTAAACAATATATTTTTTTTAAGTTGTTGTTATTTTATTGAATAGAGCAGTGTATCACACAGACCCAATGAATCCCCACTCAGCACCTAAGTAAGTTACTGCTAGCCGCCGCGCCGACGACACGGTCAGAAAGAAGCATTACAAAGAGGTACCTACCTACTTATTGTTACCTAACTAGCGAACAAAAGCAATGCGATAGTGAAAGTACAAAATTTGCAGGTTGCTTGAACAGACTCAAAGGAATTTGACATTTAATTTTCACCGCGAATATTCTCGAACTGTCGCATTGCTGCTGCTTTGCTTTTGCAGGATACGTAATCAGTCTGCTGGTTACTTACTATTCCGACTTGCAGAGAAACTAGCTAGGGTGAATGCGTTTCACCGTATAGTTCCGTTGGAATGGCGCTAGTTACTATGTGAATAACCTTAACCACATAATTCTGATTCATATGAGGATTTACTGCATACAAAGTTGTTCTGGAATCAGGCATAGGAATTCCTAAATAATAAGCCACAGACTGCACAGACTCAGTCACTGAATGATTTGGCCGGAACAGCTGGAAGCGCGGCGGGTGTAATTTTATTATTTTTTTATCAAAATTAAATTGTAAGTACCTCGTTTTTGGGGAATTTCCCGACGTTTCCATTCGTCATCATTATTATCATGCATTAGCATGATAAATTCAGAAATAATTCTACTGATAAAAATGGTGATGACAATGGATATAGCCAATGGACATAATATAGTTTCTCTTGCCTTTCTTTTAGTGGAGTGCCGTAAGGTTTATAGTACCTCGGAATTCAGGGCCAGTCAATGAATCTTTATATAAACTAATGAAATGTGTTTTTAATAGTATAAAAAAATGTTAAAAGGAAAATTTTGTGCGGTCTTAATTTTTTTAAATCCTACTATATCCTACTAATAGGTAATATTATAAACGCGAAGTTTGTAAGTATAGATGGAAGGATGAGTCATCATCATCATCATTCCCAGCCATGAGAAGTCCACTGCTGAACATAGGCCTCACCCAACAGCCTCGATTCTGACCGGTCGGAAGCGGCCTGCATCCAACCGATGCATGCCCGCAACCTTGGTTAGGTCGTCCGTCCATCTCGCGCGGGGCCTTCCTTCGCTACGTTTGCCGATATGTGGTATCCACTCTAGAACCTTTCGGCTCTATTGGTGATGTGCCCTGCCCATTGCCACTTTAGCTTGCTGGACCGATGAGCTATGTCGGTGATCTTTGTACGTCTGCGGATCTCCTCATTTCTGATTCGACCACGCAGGGAAATCTTCAGCTCTCTCCATTGTTCGCTGTGAGATCTTGAGCTTCTTTATGATGCACACAGTTAGAGAAAGTTTCGGCACCGTAGGTCATTACCAGTAGCTTGCACGGGTTAAATACCTTCGTCTTTAAGGACTAGGGTATCTTAGACACAAAATACGCTTCGTAGTTTCCCGAACGCTGCCCAGCCGAGTTGAATTCGCCGATTTACCTCCGTCTCAAAGTTGAACCTACCTAGTTTGACCGTCCTGTGTCCTAGGTTAACATACTCGTCAACAAAATCGAGCTCCCAACCAGTACAGCACGCGTATGATGAATTTGGTGAGAGCGAGATATCTCACTTTTAAACTTCAAATCCACAGATCTAAGTAATAACTAGACAAGGCAAGTGTTTCTACTTGGTGTATAAAAAGGGATAATAATAATAATAATAATAAACGTTTATTCTTATTTGACACGGTATGTACAGACAGTAGTTATACAAATTTATAAAATTATAATGTGTAAGAATTTTGTACATTAATAGATCATACTGGTGTCTAAGCTAGGATTTCCTGTGTTATAGACACCAGAGCATTTTTTTTTACATAAAAGTATTCATAATACAGTCTGCTTATAAGTAATTTGGAAAAACAATGAATATAATAATAATCAATCAATCAAGCAAAATATAAAATTATAAAAAGTGAGCCATAAAAATGTCAGTAAGTGGTAAAATACAATGGATCTCAAGCAAGAATAAGCAATTTAACTCGTTAAACCAATTAAATTCTCCCCTTCCAGGTAGCCCATCCCTATTAGCCACTGGCTGATCTTTCTCTTACATTGATTCCTACATAGTGAGTAGATAGCCAGATCTTTGTTAGCTCTGTTATAGAGATAAACACCCTGAAAGCAGAAAAATCTGTTTATAAATTCCGTTCTGAAACGAATTGATGGACAGACTATATATCCAAGACGACTTTTGTTGAGTGTATCTTGTCTTACATGTATTAGCTGAGAGTGTTGCAACAAAATAGACTCTTGTATAAATAACTGTCTTACAGTGAGAACCTCACAAGACGTGTACAACGCATCCGTTCGAAAAAGTATTGGCTTAAACGTGCTAACTTTCAGGACAGCACGTTGAGCAATTTCCAGTGGCAAAAGATGTGTCTTAGCTGCACCTCCCCAGGAAGTAATGCAATATAGTAATAGCGATTGGCAAAGAGCAAAGTAAACTGTTTTTAGAATATTCCAATTAGCAATATGACGGAGATTTTTGAAAACAAAAATAAGTTTTCTAACCCTATTTGCGAGTTGAGCTATGTGTTCCTTGAAATTCAAATTTTGGTTAAGAATTATCCCCAAGTACTTAACGGTATCTGCTCGTTCTATCATGGGACAGGAGCATGAAGAGGCAAAAGTACAAGAATGAGCTTTAATAGATAAATTAAAATATGGCATGTCTCTAAATTTTTTTAAAGAAAAGGGAAGGATTTTCGTTTTACTAATATTGAGCGTAAGTATGTTTGAACTTAACCACTTTTGTACCACGTTAAAGCCGGTTTGCGCTATGCTATAAAGTTCTTCCCATGTGTCAGCAAAAAAGGTCAGAGCTGTGTCATCTGCATAAGAGATGATTTTACAGTATTGGAGTTTAAGTTGGCAAAGATCATTAATGTAAATCAAAAAAAGAGTTGGTCCTAGAATGCTTCCTTGAGGAACTCCATAGGTAATAGGAAGGTATGAACTAACAAGGTCATCTATTTTTACACATTGTGATCTTTCGGACAGATAACTTTTAAATAACAGTAGCTGAATACCCCGGATACCAATTCTCTCGAGTTTTTTAAGTAGGATAGTAGTAGAAATCGTATCAAAGGCCTTTGCCAAATCTAAAAAAATTGTAAGACACTTTTTACCGTTATCTAACTTTCGTGCTACGAAATCAGTTAGTTGGTGAACAGCATCACTAGTGGATCTTCCAGCGCGAAAGCCAAATTGCAAATCTGAGAGTAATTTATTGGATTCTAAGTACTTATTGAGTCTACGGCTGATAATACGTTCTAGAATTTTTGATAGTGCGGAGAGAATGGAGATTGGCCGGTAATTATTAACACAAGTTTTATTACCTGACTTATGAATGGGTCGGAGCATAGCCCTTTTAAAGGCATCAGGGAATACACCAGAAGAGAGGCACAAATTAAAAATGTATGTGAGAGGCGGTACGACCGAATTTTTCAATAATTGTAGTAAAGAGGAGGATATACCGTCACAACCTGGTGCACACTCGCTCTTAAGTCCCAATATAATCCTTTCCACTTCGGCCTCATCTGTTTCTAGAAGAACAAAGGAACTGTTGACATCTGGTGGAAGTGAAGGTGGAAGTGTGTTAGACATGCTTTCAGCCAAATTTTTACCAATGTTAACAAAAAATTGATTAATAGTGTTGACCGATTGCTCAGGGGTATCTTGAATAGAAAGCAATTCTCTGGGGGATATTTTATTCTGGATCAGATTTGCAACACTTTTTATAGTTTTCCAGATTTTTTTATTATCCTTACCAGCTTCAAGTAATTGGCGTTTTTCATAATCCCTTTTAATTTTTTTTAACAAATTGTTGCAAAAATTTCTGTACCTCCTGTAAGTAACTTGAAGAATTAAGTCGTTTGGAGATTTTAATAGATTTTGGTGCATCTTATCTCTATTTCTTATACACCTTAAAAGACCTGCAGTGATCCACGGCTTGGTTATGCGCCTTTTACATGAAATTTTTATGTATTCAGTATTTTCGAGAATAATATTAGATAATTGAGATATAAAATAATTGGAGGCAAAATTTGGATCTTGGGTTTGATATATAGGTAAGAGATTAACAGATTTGAAATCATTAACTATACCATCATAGTTTGTTTTTAATTTAGTCTTATGATTGAAATCTTTAAACCCGTTTAGTTTAATGGTTGTGAGGACAGCATAATGATCAGTTACCGCGGATTCGATGACCATTGCAGAAGCTGGAAGTTTAGTTTTTAACATAAAGTGATCAAGACATTTCTTGTCTCGTGTGATATAGTTGTGGGCGGGTAAAAGACCATTGAATGCAAGCATAGTTAGATACTCTATAGAGCGATTATCTTTGTTGTTGTGCTTTATGTCAATATTTACATCACCAACTACAATTATATTTTTAAAAGTGCTCAGCGAAGACAAAAGTGAGTTAAGTGAATTCACAAAGTTATAAGTATCACGGTAGGAAGGAGAGCGATAAACCGCTATTATGGCGGTATCCCTTTCTAGTTTCATTAATAAACAGGTAGCATCCTGAACCTTTGGCTCTTCTATAAATACACTAAAATGATCCTTACAGTAAATTACTATGCCATCGTTTTGATTAAATTGAATATTATTGTGAAAGCTCTTATAACCCTCGAGCAAGGGTACAAATGGAGTCGACAATGACCAGCATTCAGTAAGAACAATAACATCACATCTTAAATCTATCCGTTTTAATAGAGTAATAAAGCCATCCATATTGGCATTTATACTACGAATATTCTGTGTAATTACTTTTAATTGAGAATCAGGACTATTTACTAAGAGGCGACATTGTTCAGGTAAACATATAAAAGAATATGCACTTGTTACCTGGTCGATTTCTTCTATTAGGTTATTTATATCAGCGAATGTTATACAAAATTTTTTTACGGTTTTTATAATGCGGTTTTAAAACACCTACTTATGAACTAACATACTAATTATAACTTATCTAGGTCATCCAAGTTTCTTATTTGCAGCGCCGGAGAGTCCTCATTTTTACGAACAAAGATTCGGCCATTCTTAATCCATATAAACTTGAACAATTTTTCGCGGGCCGTCTTCCTCGTCACTGCATGAAGCTGTTTTGCTGCAGGAGACAAATGTTCCGAAACATAAATAGGCGTTTTTTCGCCGGCAATGCCAAGATGACTTGTGTTAAGCTTTTAAGGATTGTAAACCACTTCTATCAGCCCTAATTCATTCAGTCCTAGCTCGAGAACGATTGTTTATTCTAATTCCTTAAGTCAATTTTTTACCATAACTGCACACTTTTAGTACCTTGTAGGATATTGATTAAGGTTTGAGAACACAAATTTCACGATTGTTTTGGACCAAATCTCTTACGACACGAACAATTTGTCTGCCATCAATAGCAATGATGGCAAACAAAAAAAACCTATACGCAAGTGGAGACAAAAAACTTAAGTCTTGTCCTGCTCATACCTTCATAATTTACATTCGCGCCATCTTACTCTTGTATTTATTATTATTTCAGTAGCTTGTCTATAATGTCTGTAATTATCTGTGGTCAAACTATACGCATGAGGGCAAGAACTAATAATGAAATACTGATATTTTATGAAAACATGACTTGTCCACACTTGGTAAAACTTTACTAGTAGATAGTAGAGTTTTAAATTACATATATTTTGATATAAATTATATATTTTAATTTATAATTATTGGAATTCTGTAAGCTAACCGTAATACCTTATAACCTAACTAGCTTAAAGCGATAGCGAAAATTGTACAAAAATCGCAGACTGCTTGTCAAATTCGTATTACTTAAAATGATTTTTTTTATTGAATTTAAGGTCTAAATATGATAAAACCAAACAGTGTTGCCAACCCCAGCACACGCTAAACTGTAGATATACTAAAAAAAAACTGTAGAAAACTGTAAATATCAAATTAATAAACAGTAAATCTACAGCTTAATATTTTTATAATTTAATGATGGTAATAAATAGAATACATTTTAGAGAGGCAATTAAAAACAAGAAAATTCATGTGATTAACGAAGTTTTAATCAAATTTAATATCAAAAGTCATAAAGATAGGGACCTACATTATGTCAAATAAAATTAGTAATGTTTACGAGCTAATATTGCAACACTTCAGGAAATGTGACTAACACAGATATTCGGTGGGAAAAGCTGGAAGGGAGCGGGTGTAATATTCTTGTGAAAATCAAAATTTATTTATAAAATTATTAATAAAGAAATGGAAAAAAATCCTCACCCGGGTGGGAATCGAACCCACGACCTCTGCATTCCGCGTGTCAGCGCTCTAACCACTGAGCCACCGGGTCAATTACTCGGATGACGAATTTTACCATCTCTTTTCTAAATTACATATTGGCAACGTTATTTTTCATCCCGATAGCTATACACTAGCCAAACCTCGGCAAACAAAGCTGAATCCCTCAGCACAATGTTTAAAGATGAAACGATCAACCATATCCTAACGGATTATATTAATGGAGAAGTGTTTTTATAAATTTATCTTAGTCAAGATATTATATATTATAAAATTATTAATAAAGAAATAAGTGATGTTTTTTGGTAGATAAGTAATATTTTGTTTACTTGTTATGTGAATCTAGTGCGTGTGCATGGTTTTATATGCAGGTAAGCTGAGTAAAAGTTTAGTTGGAATACGATCTCTTCATGGGCTCATGTAAGTTTTTTCTGAAATTATTTTTGATTTTTACTAATTTTAAACTCGTTCTTGAGGATTTTTCCGACGTTTCACTCATCATCATAGTCATTCATCATAAATTCAGAATACATTTTACTAAACAATGATAAGGCTGTATGGGCTTAGTTCCCCTTGCCTTTCCTTCGGAATAAACTAAAAAAAAAAAATGTGACTAGCACAGTTTATAAAGGTCCATCCATAACAATGAAATAGTAGCTGATCAGTAGCTATACATGTTAGATAATATCACTAGCTACTATCTCATTTTCAATTTGAAAATCTTCTTGATTTTCCGTTTCATCTTTTACCTCAGGTTCGATGATAGTTGGTTTTACTGAAGCTGAGTGCACGGACTACCACGTAGCAAATAAAGGTGGCGCTAGAATCATAAGCACAAAACTGTAGATATCGAGGCCTAAACTAAAAACTGAGAGAATTTCCAAAAAACTGTAGATCTACAGTTAAAACTGTAGGGTTGGCTACACTGAAACCAAATCAAATAATAAATATACATAGCTACATAATAATGTATGTATATCACATTTTCTCTCTCACGCTGTATACGCTATTAGCTCCTCTATCCTTTCTCTTTCTACGCTTTATATACAGGGTGTCCCAAGAAATAGTGTCAAGCGGAAGTCCAAGGACAGAATACCCCTAGGGGTACCCGAATTACCCCCATGTATATTCCGCGACTTTTTGTAGTTTTCGAGATATGATTTTTTTTCATATTTTTTTGTTAAACCTTGGCTTATTTAACATTATTGGTCACAGAGACATCAATTGTTGAGATACAAGCTTGATTTTTTTTTTTCTGAAATAGGTGAACAGTAGCACTTGCAAAAACAAAAGCAATTGTGAGCCGATATGCTACTATTAAGCCATTAAAAAAATGTTGAATCCTAAGTTTGTTAAAATGTTTAAATTAAAGAAATCTTTGAAACGATTTAAAAAAAAAACTTATCCCAAAAATGTCTCCAAAATTATTTTTAAAAACTTGCCAATTTCGTCAGCTATTTGCCATGTAAATTTGATTGAGCTATCTCCACGACTTCATACTTGAAAAAATGTTTGAAACACAGTAAGTCGAAAAAACTTAATTAAAAGATTGGGCCGAATAAAACTAAATTTTTTTTATTATTGATTGTTTATTATTAAATCACAAAAAGTTTTCGAAATGTCGCCCTTCCTGCTCGATACAAATTCTACATCGCCTTAAAAAAAATTCTTGTAGTCTACAAGACCATGTTAACAGGTCTATTGCGTGACGTCACTCAATACACGGGGCAGTTGAGCTGTAAGGGTGATTATGAGTGCAATTCTCGGAATTTACTACCTGAGTTGCGGCAAGGCAAGGGGAAGCGTGAGGTGAGGGAGCGGGGTTAGCGTTGGTCCATTGTGTTCGGCGGCTACCGGTCAGTTGACCATTTGCTTGCATTTGCGCCCGACGTTACTTCTTTACTAGCTCCTTTGTGATTATTTGACGAACTTTGCTTTCTTTACGGACTTTGGTTGCATATCGATTGGCTTTTGTGTGGTGTTACGAACTTTCTTAGACGACTTTGGCTTTCTCAACGGACTTCGGAGTGCACATCAATTGGGATTTCTAAGCGCAATAAATTGGTGAGCTATGTCTTTCTCGTCAAGAGATTATGCGCTTATGCATTACTTTTATGGCTATGCAAAAGGAAATGCTTCGGAAGCGGCTAGATTGTACAGACAGCAGGTACAAAACAGTGGTGAACCTCAGCCTGAGACTTGGCCTGATCATCGTACAATTTTGCGAGTCCATAATAGTTACATGGAAGGTCGCCTACCAGGTAGAAGACCCGGGCGTCCATCACAAATGCATGACCCAGATGTGGTCGATTCAGTGGTCGAAGAAGTGGCAAGAGACCCATCAGTTAGTGTCAGAACCATAGAACGCCGCACCGGAATTCCAAAATCAGAAGCACATCGGATACTACAAAAAGAGGGATTTCACCCATATCATATTCAAAAAGTTCAGCAGCTTAAGCCCGAAGATTATCCGAGAAGGGTGGCGTTTTGTCAAGAAATGTTGCGGCGTCAAGCTGAAGACGCAAATTTTTTTGATACGATTTTGTGGACCGACGAATCTCATTTTAAACGATGTGGAATTTTCAACATTCACAATTATCATTCTTGGAGCATTGAAAATCCACACATGAGACGTGCCTCCAATTTTCAAGAACAATTTAGTGTGAACTTGTGGTCAGGCATCTTAAATGGACAGCTGATTGGCCCCTTTCAACTGCCTGACCGATTAAATGGCGAGTCCTACTTGGAATTTTTACGGCAAGATCTCGACGGTCTTTTAGAAAATGTAGACCTATTAACGCGTAGAAATATGATATTTCAAAACGACGGCGCTCCATGTCACTTCGCGAGGATTGTCCGACAACATTTAACCGAAAGGTTTGGAGACAAGTGGATCGGCCGTGGGGGGCCCATTGCCTGGCCGCCACGGTCTCCCGACTTAAACCCCATCGATTTCTTCGTTTGGGGGTATTATAAAGAATTAGTTTACGCCAAGGATATCAGAAACATAGCGGAACTACGAACAAAACTAAGACAAGCAGAAGAAACAATAAAAAGCAACAGGGTAGCGTTCTTACGACTAAAAGAATTTTTTTTAAGGCGATGTAGAATTTGTATCGAGCAGGAAGGGCGACATTTCGAAAACTTTTTGTGATTTAATAATAAACAATCAATAATAACATTTTTTTAGTTTTATTCGGCCCAATCTTTTAATTAAGTTTTTTCGACTTACTGTGTTTCAAACATTTTTTCAAGTATGAAGTCGTGGAGATAGCTCAATCAAATTTACATGGCAAATAGCTGACGAAATTGGCAAGTTTTTAAAAATAATTTTGGAGACATTTTTGGGATAAGTTTTTTTTTAAATCGTTTCAAAAGAGATCTTTAATTTAAACATTTTAACAAACTTAGGATTCAACATTTTTTTAATGGCTTAATAGTAGCATATCGGCTCACAATTGCTTTTGTTTTTGCAAGTGCTACTGTTCACCTATTTCAGAAAAAAAAATCAAGCTTGTATCTCAACAATTGATGTCTCTGTGACCAATAATGTTAAATAAGCCAAGGTTTAACAAAAAAATATGAAAAAAAATAATATCTCGAAAACTACAAAAAGTCGCGGAACATACATGGGGGTAATTCGGGTACCCCTAGGGGTATTCTGTCCTTGGACTTCCGCTTGACACTATTTCTTGGGACACCCTGTATATACCTATCATATCACATATTAGTTCACCTATTAAAAATACGCTATAAGTATAATTGCAGAGGTCGTGTGTTCGATTCCCACCCGGGTGAGGAATTTTTTCAATTTCTTTATTAATAATTTTATAATAAGTATAATTGACAAAAGACGGCTTTGTTTCGGCAGTTTGTGTTTATAGCCTTTGTTTTAATTTAAAAAAATGCATGACGAGCTGTCACTGTCAAACTTTTGAGGTAAAAGTTTGCTTTTTTGTGTGAAATCGTGAATATTATTTCGTGATTTCCCGTGCAGTGCTTGATAAAGTTTATTGGTTGCGTGTTTGATAAAGATGTTATTAGTAATGAAATAAAATACCTACTCATTGGTTCTTTAAGAAAACGTTATCACTAATAATGTAAAGTGAAATATGACCGAACTTAACTAACAATTTTTGTATGAACAGTATGATACTGGTAGAAATATCAAAGTAAATTTTACCTAAGTACATTAGATTTTTTAATGCAATACCAAATAAGTAAAAAGAAAGTGGTGCATTAGAAATAACTTTATTCCAAGCACAAACTGTTTATCATAATCACATAACCTCTAACCATACCTTGTAAATATACAATTACCTACAAATATGTGTTTTATTTATTTGTCCTTTTAAAAGACATTAACAGTACCTAAAATAAAAACGATTGTTTTATTTACTATCCCTATTAAAGTGTGACTTATAGAAATAGATGAGATAGACTTATAACTTGTTTTCTTTTTAATTTTTTTTTACATTTCAGGCATTTTTATCAATACAAGGGGCAACTCCAAACTCTTTATTTACCAGAACCATACATTCAGGTTTATGTACAAGAAAGCTTATGGTAGCCAGCTCTGGTATTGCTGGTACTTCTTCAGTAGGTGCTGTCCTGCAAAGCTACGGATAAATAATTCTGGCAGAGTTACAGAAAGCATTGGCAGGCATAACCACGACCCTCCAACTTCCTGGATGACACCAGATGGGAAGTCATACAATCTTCCTCCATTGCCTGACAAAGGTACACGTTAAACTATGTACTTTGTGAAATTTCATGCTTTTAACTTCAAAAAGTAGATCTAATCATTGTTTGTTACTTGAGGCTCTTAAACCAAGCTTCAGTATTAATTAGTACACTTGCAATATAATTTTCTGTATGTGTATGTTCATGTAGCCGAGATTCCACATTGTCAATGTATTTAAAAACATGTTTGTTTCACTGCCTGTAACATTTTATGAACTAAATTGAATTTGTGAATAGGTACCAGAATAGAATTCCATATTATGTCATTTGATTTTTTTAGCATCTGCTTAGCTCTTACTCAACTTCAGTGAAGCAAAGGGAAGGGTTATGAGATACTAGTTCCATCAGACATTTCATTCTAACCTAAAGTGAAAATTAAATAGTACATTAAGTTTGTTAACCGTGATAATACATAATTGTTATGTTTAAAGAATGATTGGATATGTAGATTCAGAAATTACATTTATAAATTATTATTGCTAATGGAAATTGTTATTTTCCTATTATACATATGTAACAAACACCTTGTGTTATCTGCATAAATAATAGCTTTTTTGTGCCCATATTTATATTTAATCATGTTTGTCGGTAATACTAATATTCGTTTTGTGTAGTTTACCTACTGTCTCATTCAGATTTTATTCACAAGAAATGAAAGAAAATATATTTTAATCTTATTAAAATTACATAATACCAAACTGCCTCATATTTTATATTAAGTTTTATTACAATACATATTGTCGGTCTTATTATCAAAATGTGTAACTCCAAAAAAAAAACGAAATTTTAAGCATTTTTCTAACAGAAAGTTTTCTGTGTTCAGAAAGATTTAAGTGATATTCTAACACAATTCTACGCCAGATGGCATTAAAAGTAAAATTTAGAATTTTTTGGAGTTTTAATTTTGATAATTAGACCGACAATATGTACATGTTTAGTTTATTAATTTATTTTATAAGTTGTATCTAAGTATCAATTTTTTATGTTACTTCAAAATTACATAAATTGTCTTATGGCAATAATAAAAATATTATGTATGTATAATTAAAAATTGTTATAAAAAGGTTTCATTGATTTTAAGTTACAAAGCGTAAAATAATGTCACATTCCAATATTTTGCATTACTTATTTAATTTGCCACACTTTTTGAATTTTGAACCCTTTTGAAGTGTAGCAATAGATTGACTACTGTATATTGAACATAACCTACCTATTGATAAAATTTTCAGAAACATCTTCTGAGAGTACTTTAAAGGAGTTTAATAATGATTAATGTTATGTTATAGCACTTATAGCCCTCATAGAGGTATTATTTGATTTATTTTATTATACCACAATTATAAATCTTGCATCTCAGTCGATTTTCTAAAAGTCAAATGTGAGAGAGGGAGAGGAAATGAAACAGTGTTGCATGATCTATGAAATTGGGTCAATGTTAATATGCGTAAAAATGCCTACATAATTTGTAAAAAAATGTTATTTTAATAAAATCTAGATATTTAAATTTCATATTACCTTAGTAGATTTTTATCATATGTATTTTAAAAATACATAAAAAAATTTATTTGTGAGTACTGCAGTTTGTACTTTGATAACATCAAGATTGTGTGTAAATAAAATTATGTAATATTCTTTTATAAATTGATTAAATGATATGAAATACCCTGTCAAGTAGTATAAATTAAAGTGTGTAAGGGCTAATTTTTCCAAACGTCAGATAGTCTATCAGTGGGGTAAGCACGAACCTTTTTACGCGGTGCAACGCTAGAGTCTCGCTAGCAAAATCTATGAGATTTGACAGTTGGACGATAGCGTTACGGACTATCGAGAGGTTCGTGCTTACCCCTCAGAAGAATAAAGTTGACGCTGTCTTTATCATCATTAAGTTGACAGCATCAACTTTATTCTTCTGATAGGCTATCTGACGTTTTGATAAATCGGTCCAATCTATACTATATATATCTATCTATACATATAATAAAAATGTAACGGATCGCTGTCTGTACATGGAAGATATATGAGAAAAAATATAATATACGAGAACTTTATCAACGCAATAGGACCCAAAACGATGATTTTTGGAATTTTTGTCTGTTTGTCGGTTTGTGTGTGCGTTTGTGCACGCTAATCTCAAACGGTTAAACCGATTTCGATGCAATTTTCAGGAATACATATACAGGATGTAACAGAAAGGGTATGTTAAGCGAAAAGTTGTATAAATAGCCCACTATATAGAACCCATTACCAAAATTTGAGACTCGAAATCACATTTTTAATTTTCAAGATTGTATGAAAATTCCTGAGACATTTAAAAATTCTCCATACTATCGAGAAAAATGAACATGTGATTTCGGATCTCTAATTTTGTGAATAGGTTCTCTATAGTGGGCTATTTACATAGCTTTTCGCTTAACATACCCTTTTTGTTACACCTGTACTGTGACAGGTCCCACCCACTTAACATACGCATAGGTAGGTTACTTTTTATCCCGGATAATTTCGACATTTTGTTTTTTCTGTAGTCCACGCGGACGGTGTCACGGGCGTCCACTAGTATCAAATAACCTTTTTTAAAACATAACCGATATAATAAACATATGTTCAGCAGAGGTGTACCTACTTTTCTCTCATAGCTGGAACAATGTAGATAGGTAAATACTCGTCATTGGTCTCTGATATCTTTTGATAATAGAATCTAGACTGATAGCATTGGTATTATATTACAGTAACAGTGCGCGTGCATTACGGTAGGTAGGTACTTACGTCTAAGGTCTGTTCACACTAAAAGCCTGAGCAACCAGAAAATATAAAAATAAAATCAAAATTTACCCGAGTGAGATTTGAACTCACGACCACTCGCATTCCGTGCATCGCTCTACCAACTGAGCTATGAGAAAATAATATGCAAACATTATCTTTCTATAGAATATTAATGTTGCATACATGCAATATAATACATTGATCATAAAGATTAAGTTCATATAATGGTTGCATACTATTTTCGGCTTTGTCTAAATTGAATAACTGGCATGCAACTCTTCGCCTGTTTATACTGACTAAAAATATTAAGCAAAAATGAAACCCCATCGTAAGAGCTCGCGACCTATATACCTATCTACCTACCTATCTTAAATAGCTGTAAATATTTTTTATGTGATCTTTCATTTTTGTAGTTTATCGCAAACACCTCCCAATCTATCTTCCTATGTCGCAGTAAATATTAATTAGGCATCAAGAATTTTGAACTTTAGACCAATGACGTTGTGATTATGCACGTACAAGAATCCCGTGTCTATACCTAAGTTTTTTATTATTTCCTTGATATGTAGGTACAGTTGTCCTTAAAAAGTATAGGATATTATTTAAAAAGTTCCTCGGTCCTCACCGTGCCCTTTAGCTTATCAAAAAGGACTAGCGACTAGAGTGGCTATCTATTAGGATTAGTTAGGTAATCCTAACAAGGTACTAAAAAATATATAGGTATCTACATTGTTATAAATTCGAAAGCAACTCTGATCCGGCTTTCACGTCAAAACTGCTGTTCCGATTTAAATAAAATTGGTATACAGGTTGCCTGAGCAAGGACCTAAGACTACTTTTTATCACGGGAAAATATTTTTTCTTAAAAAATTTGGTCAATTTTTCACTTCTGCAATCAACGCTGACGAAGTCACGGGCGCCCCCTTTGTACTTACAAAATAAGTACCTACCTAACTAAGTACATTATGCGGGTAGATGACAATGTGTTGGTACTACCCTACTATAGGTAGGTAGGCAGGCACTTATGAATCTATCTAAACTAAATGTAAAAGAAATACAAAAAAAGGTTCTAGGCTAGGTGTAGGTACCTGGGTGCGTACCTAACTAGGTAAGTATCTAGACCAAGGGTGTCCAACATAATTTTGTGAGGGGCCAAGTTTAGTACTTTTGTAACCGTAGCGGGCCAAAAGAAATTGTGGCACTATTAAAATATAATAAAAAGAAACTGAGCAGTTACCAAGTGGTCAACATACACGGACCGCTCTTGCAGTCAAGTATTTAGTTAGATGATTAACGAATTTTGGATAATTTTTATTGAACGAATACCTATCAATGGATGTCGTCGCGGGCCGGATGAAGGGCTTATGCGGGCCTTATGTTGGACAGGCCTGATCTAGACTAACCTACCTACCGACTAGTTAACAAAAATAAACTGATAGGTATTTTAAGCCATACCATAGGAAGCATGGAGGAAATACTTCCTCCATGATAGGAAGATACTATTTTTGGTGCTAAATGTATTATCTACCTACATACATATGAATCATAGGTAGCCAGCAAAGAAGCTGTTTCGATCTTAATCTTTATTACATACCTAGTTAGGTACGAGTATATGGCCTTGGACTTGGGACTTATCACTGAAATGCAAATACGAGTCATATATGCTGCAGCAAAGACCTTGTATTACTACTGCAGCCTATGTTCCAGTTTCTTATTTATAATTTCGTTTTAAGTATTATTTGAATTTTACTTCCTCAAAATCTACACTCAATAAAATGTAGGTACTTACAAAAACATTGAGGTGTGCTGTTGTATGTCATAATGGCCAGTAAAAGTAAAACTTTTGTGTACTAATGTTTATTTTGAATCTTACCTGACTGAACGCTAGGAGCAGAAAGCAACGACGACTCAAATGTTACCCAGGAAAATAGAAGTAAGGTAAAGACTGCATTTCACCGTATAGTTCCGTTGGGTAATGGCGCTAGTTACTATGTGTATGACCATGTTTTCTCATTCACTGCATACAAAAAATTTTAGTTCCGAAATCAGGCATAGGAATTATTGGTTACGTATCATTACAACTAAACTTGTTATACCTAGCTAACTATTTTCAAAATATCTACGGCCGGAAGATCTACTGTTTAATATGCCTAAAGATCGGTTAACATATTTTTGTTTTAACTAATGGACGAAATCCCTAACGGAGAAACAAAAATGATGATGATGATGATTCGTCGGGGTCTCCACGACGTATCCAGTGTAACTCGTGACGGCGATTCACCTTGTCAGTGTAATTTGGACCTGGCGTAATGGAACACTGGATATGACTCGCGAAACTGAACTTGGTCTTAAACGTTCGGCTGCATAAGTTGCACTGTAACTGCCCGTTTACATTGTATGTGTAGATGATGTCCTCCACGACGTATCCGTCGACGGCGACACCTTGTCAGTTCCTGGCGTATGCACGATATGACTTTTCTTAAACGTTCGGCTGCATAAGGTGCACTGTAACTGCCCGTTTACATTGTATGTGTAGTTGTAGGTGATTTTGGGACGAGTTTTTCGGACATGTCGCTTGTTGATTGCACTAACGGATGATTAACTTACTATTTATCTATGGTCGATATTTGTAAAGAAATAAGAATGTTTAGAGAACAAATTGTGTTGTCCCCGACTCGCCGTGGTCCTTCGCCGTGGTAGGTACTAGTCTGCCTTATAGTTATCATCAATATGTTGTTAAAATTTATCGGTTAGGTTAGTTAGGTTAGAGTATGACAAAAAACAACCGGCGAACCGCCAGAAAACCCTCCTGTTGATGTAGTAAACAAAACAGCGCGGCGCGCAGTATTGATAAACAGTCGGCGAGTTGTCCATTAGGTATTTCGTAGGTACATAGTTGAATCATCCAAATAGCTTAAACAACCATGAGATTAATCGTTTGTAAGACCAATTGAATTTAAGTTTAAACAAAATTATGTGAATTATACAATAGTTGAGTCTTCTAATAGACTATGAACATTGTATTAGGCGTAGTTCATTTGAAAATTATTACAATTCGTTGAAGTTCAAACCGATTATTCATGAACCGGACTATGGGCAAGAAGGATGCAAGATGCCCACCACTAGTGCGGTCTGTCCGACAGTAGTTTCTCTCCCACATTAGTAATGATCTTCCGCACTGACCCTATGTTTTAACGTGATCTGTCATAAATTCCGAAATAATTAATACTAAAGACAATGGCTGTATGGGTTTAGTTCCCCTTACCTTTCCTTCGGGATAAATTTACAAAAAAAAATACAGATAATTCTAGAGGCAGGGATTTGGTATCTCCTCTTAGGATGGATTCCAAGCTGAACAAGAAATTGAAACATGAAAAAATGACAGCCTCCCCCCCTTATTTTCCCAAGGGATCCCTTACCTAGCAAAATACCCTATAATGTAAGTAAGACGTTGAAAAAGGCATAAATATAATTTATCATGAAAACTTGGATTCCGTTTTGAAATGTTTACAATTTAAAGAGTAATAAAATGTATTTAATGATAAATAAAGTCTACATATATAGTAAAACAACCTTCGCGGTAGCAAAAATTCTGATTTTAAGGAATGTTCTGTTGCTATGTAATGGTATCCCTGGGTAGCACATGAC
Organism: Carposina sasakii; assembly: GCA_014607495.2. Taxonomy (NCBI): domain Eukaryota; kingdom Metazoa; phylum Arthropoda; class Insecta; order Lepidoptera; family Carposinidae; genus Carposina; species Carposina sasakii. Next base: position 11,739,169 of record CP053158.1, read on the forward strand.
AATTTTGTCAAATCAGTCAAGTCGATTTGTTTGATACTTCGAATTTGTGTGGATTAGTATTTTGGTGGTATTGATATAAATACAGTAGTGAAATGTATTGTTCGTGGTTGCAGAAGCGAGTGGCATCCATCCAACTATTATATCACTCGAAGTACCTTTCCAAACTATGGCCCAGGCACTTAAACAAATTTTAGGCAATTTCACTCTTGCTTTTTTAAATATTTGTCACAAAACTTTATTTAGTTAGTTGTTATCCTCATAATCCCAATATTTGCTTCTGAAGCTACTTTTTAAACATTTTCTGTATATTGTATATTTTTGATAGGGTGCACATACTTTTCCATAACAAGAGACCGACCCTACAATGAATTTTTGATTTATACTTTTTATTATCAATAGTGCAATGTATCGTCTTGCATGCTTTAGGTTAATTTAGCTCGGGTCTGGTGGACCCAGAAAAGGTTCTCATGGCGATTGTAGTTAGTGCAAGTGCCTAAAATTTAAATTGTCGCAATTATGAGTTATCAGATCCGAGGATCAATTAGTGGAGGGTGTAGGGCCCGGATGGTGGGCGCAAATAAATAAAAGTATTTAATTATATTTAATAGTTGAGTCTTCTAATAGACTATGAACATATTTGAATCGACCATAATTATGATCGTAAATATACCTAGTTCATTTGATCAAATATCACAATGGCTAAGACCATCCTTTTTTATTTTGTACAAGTTTAATGTTGTGCAATTTTATGTTACCTAAAACCGAATTATTCTATAAACCAGATAATCTTTAATCGTAATTATTATGATCCACCATAAAAATTAGCTGTTTAAAAGAACTCAGTTGACCTTCAAAAATGCAAGCATTACATTGATCACGTTTATGCAAAGCAATACTAGGCATTTCCTTACTAGTGGCTATGAGTATGTAACTGATGGAACTAGTGCGGTCTGTCCGATACTAGTTTCTCTCCCACATTAGTAATGATCTTCGCGCACTTTTTAACCTATGTTTTAACGTAATCGATGTCATAAATTCCGAAATAATTAATACTAAAGACAATGGCTCAGTAAACTGGGAACTTAGTTCCCCTTACCTTTCCTTTGGTGATAAATTAAAAATTAAATTGTGAGTACACTCTAATTTTTCCCCGTCTAGTTTTCAAGGTCAAATTGGTCAAATTTTCGGGAGGCAGTAGTAAGAAGCGCTGTTTCCATTGTATACATTTCTATGTAGAGGTCAGGATTTTTCGGCGGGAAAAGCTGGAAGGGAGCGGGTGTAATTTTCTTGTGAAGATCAAAATTTATTTGTAAATGGTTTGCATGTGTCCGTAAAATGATGTTTTCTGGTAGATAAGTTATATTTTGTTTGTACTTGTGATGTGAATCTAGTGCACGTGCATAGGTTTTATATGCGCAGGTAAGCCAAGTAAAACTTTAGTCTGAATACCATCTCTTCATGGGCTCATGTAAGTTGTTTCTGTAAGATCTTTACTAATTTTACACCCACTCTTGAGGATTTTCCCGACGTTTCCATTCATCATCATCAATTATCATCCATCATAAATTCAGCAAATCATTTACTAAAGACAATGGCACATGTATGAGCTTAGTTCCCATATTACTTGCCTGACAGTTGTGACACCGCTCCTTTCGCCATTGGGCGGTAAACTATTCGAAACAAACAATCGTAAAATGAGGTCATGTTGGGTCATGTGTTGCAAGAGAGTTCTTGTAGAGGTAGTATCATGAACTTTTTTCTTTTATTTTAGAAGTTGATGCGCATATAAATCCAAAACTGATAGAAAATATATCAATGGAGAATATATTAAAGATGCTATAAGTGAAGTCCAAGACTTTATCTATACGCAAAGCGGCCGACAAATACGAGTATGACACCAAAACTGCAACACTACAACATCGCATAGAGAAGTGGCAGATTTCGAACATCGTCGCTTTATTAATTTTCGGTAGATTTAACTAGTATAATTTACAATAGGTATTGTTACAGAATTAGAAAATGTTTTGTTGTGTATAAGAGTTATTTGAAATTTTTGTTGAATTTCTGCAGTATCAACCTAACTAGTGGACGTCCGCGACTCCGTCCGAGTGGACTACAGAAAAAACATGTCGAAATTATCCAGGATAAAAACATTTCCTCGGGATAAAAGTAGCCTATATGTTAAGTGGGACCTGACACGAAAACTGCAAAATCGTTCAGCCGTTTCTGAGATTAGCGTGCACAAACGCACAAACAGACAAACCGACAAACAGACAAAAATTCCAAAAATCATCGTTTTGGGTTCTATTGCGTTGATCAAGGTCTCCTATAATATTTTTACTCATATATCTTCCATGTACAGACAGCAATCCGTAACATTTTTATTATATGTATAGAATAGATATAGATAGATGTTCAATGTAAAAGTCTGATTTCTTAGTAGGTACTCGTAAAGAACTAATTAGATAATTAAGAAAATAACAAAGAACTAAACATGTTCTATGATGACAATATTTGATTTTTTGTAATTATATTCCTTACTTAAGAGACAAATAAGCTAATATGTATGCAAAATATTTTATGATCTCAATTAATACAATAGTTTTCATTTCTAAATTTTAAGTAATAATACCTTGCAGAATTTAAAATACGCATCACTGCCCCAAGCTTGTATCAAAGTTCCCCATGGGTGGGGCAGAATGATACGAAAACGATTTTTTATTGAAATCAATTTGCTCTATACTTACAAATAAATTTTGCCATGCACCCATCAAAATAAATATTTAAAAATAATGCCTGACGGTCTTTAAAAACGAGGTTGAATTTTTGTATATCAAAGTGCCCCACTTCCCCCTAGAAAATTAGACCCGCTCGGGTGTAATTTTCTTGTGAAGATCAAAATTTATTTGTAAATGGTTTGCATTTGTTCGTAAAGTGATGTTTTCTGGTAGATAAGTTATATTTTGATTACTTGTGATGTGAATCTAGTGCGTGTGCAGGTTTTATACGCAGGTAAGCTGAGTAAAACTTTAGCCTGACGGGCCCATGTAAGTTGTTTCTGCATAATTTTTCATTTTGACAACTTTACACTTGTTCCTGAGGATTTTCCCGACGTTTCCATTCATCATCATCAATATCATCCCTCATTAATTCAGAATTAGATTTTTTTGCAGTATTTTTATTTGTCCCGAAGGACTATTTCTCAACGGATCCACAAATCCCAAGAGTTTGTTTATGCGATCTCTTGTAGGAAAACATGGGGGGAGGCTGTCATTTTTCCATGTTTCAATCTCGTGTTCAGAGCTTTGAATCCAGTTTAATAGGTATTAATTAGTACCAGGTCCCTGTGTACACATAACTTTTGGCTGTATGAACATAATTCTATGAACCAGCGCGCACCATTTAAGAATGTTGGAAGTTTATAATGTCTACGCCAAGTGTCATTTCTGATCATAGCCAATAAAAATGCAAATGTCTAACATAATACTGTGTCTCTTGCCCACTTAACTAGTTACACATCTTTCATCCTGTTGTCACTGTCATCGTACGTACGTAATCCAAGCCAAGCGCTTTCCGTTTCGTGTGTGTATGTATTTTTCATGAGAGTTTTGCATTTATTTATAATTATTTAATAACTTCACAGCAGCATTAACAAAGAAAAATATCTTCTGAATGCAAATAAATGCTTAATTTTTCAATTACTTACAATCTAAATTGTAACCAAATTGTAGAATATACGTACAAGCAACCGTGTAAACAATAAACACAGTGGACTGTTTGAAAATCCTCTTTAATAGTTTAGTGTTTCACGTTTCCAGGTGATAATGTGATCCAGTGTGTTCCTACTAAGAAAGGCCATCAAATGTTGTACAAGGGATATACGTACACTTTCAAAAGCAGACTTCAATCAGGCGCGGAGCAGTGGTGCTGCTCATACCGCCAAAAAACAGGCTGTATATCAGTGATAAACATGGAAGCGTTTGGTGTGGAAGTGCTCAGAGATTTTCATAATCATAAAAAACCAATGTTCTCAGATTAAAAGGTATATAAGGATAAGTCAGAGTGCAATGCTTTCATAGCTCATAATTTAAGTTCTAGTACTCACATACTGTAAAAATAATAGACTGTTATATAGTTATAAGTTTAGTCCATCTTTATTTAACAACTTCCTATTTATTTATTGCTAACTCTTGATTCTCGAATAAGATTATCTTGAAATTTTTGAAATGCATTGTCATTATAGGATATATCTTCATAATAAAATAGTATACCTACAGTGTAATTGTTGTTTTATTTTCCCTTCAACAATTTGTAATTTTCTAATATTATAAATAAATGTAATATTAAATTCTCTGAGATAGTTTTATTTTAATGAATTATTGTTTTACAGTGTAAGGTTTGTAACAGTGTTTATACATGTATTAAATTTTAATCTAGTTATTTAGTGTTGCCTTTTTGAACACCTAACTAACAAATTAATTTCTTGTTCTCAGTGGAGGATGGTACAGCTTCAGAATGGGTGAATATTTATTTCATACAGCAATCTGAAGATGAATTCAAATGTAACATCTGTGATGTTATAGTCGTTGTCAATAATAAGTCCTCAGATTTACTGTCACATATTCAAACAAGTCACAAGGAAGTTTACGAGTTGCACAAAGACAATCCGCAAGCAAATATCGGGTTCCGTATTGAGTTCCTGCATTTAGATGAAGACATTGATCCAAAAAATGAGGCAGTGGTTTTAGGTGAAGTATGTGAACAGCCAACAGAATGTGAGTCTTATGAGGAATGTGAATCAACGGAAAAGGAAATTATGTTGAAAGATAAAGGGACCAATGTGCAGTACATTCTGATGCCATCAGCCCAGATGAAGCAGAAAAAGAAAGTTAAGCTTACTAAAGTTGTTAAGAAAGATGTGAGCTCAGGTAAGACTAACATAATTTATACATACAAATTATTTTGCTACTTAAAATAATGGAATGTACAGTGAAACCTGATTAATTTAGAGACCTGAATAAGTGATAACAATAAGGTTCCAGTACTTTATTATGAGTTACCTCTGATAGTGGGACATTTAGTGTCAAATGAGTATTAATTTCTAGGATTTTTTCCATATTTACTGAGTTAAATTAACGAGGTTTTACTGTATTCTATAGAAACATTATAATACTGCTTAGTTAAGTCTTACCCTCATAGGTCTTATTTCTTGGTCCCTGGGATGGTGGGAAGCCTAATATAAACTTTAGTCACAAACATTATCCTCAACGTAAGGTAAAAGTGTGCAATTTACCCTTCCACTTTTTTCCTGTCCAGTATTGTAGGTCCCACATTGTAAGGGGTGAGCCTACCATCACTTTTGAGCACAAACATCTGGAATAATAATTAGCTGTAGTTTACAATTACCCCAAACTAAGGTACCTTACAAAAGTAGCCTATATGTGTTTTTCAAAAGTTGTTGATGCTTTCTACTGATAAATTAAAGTACTCAATCAATTCCAGAACCAAGAAAAAGAAGCTGGGTATGGAAATATTTTGTGCAGCTGAGCTCTATAATATTCCGTTGCAACTTATGTAATGCGGTGTTGTCAATCAAGGGCTGCAACACCAACAACATGAATCGTCATGTACGGAGCCGTCATCCAAGTGTCTTTCAAACTGAAGTGGGTCTGAAGAGTATTGAGCAGCATTCGGACATTATGAGCGAGACTGATACCCCTTTACCGGTCAAAACTGAGGTTGTACCTACCGATAATGTGGATTCTGAAATTTCTTTGTATGGTAAGTTTATGTGTTATTTCTACTTTGTTTAAAAATAATTAATTCCTTGTAGTTATTACTAACATACAATATGCAAGATTATTAATCAACCAATTTTATTAGAATAGAAGTACATAGATTGTACTAATTTTATTAAAACTTACATTACAGAATCGCCCAAGCCGAGCCGGAGCTGGGTTTGGTCTTACTTCACAAAACTGACCAGCACTCTAGCCCAGTGCAAACTGTGCCAGCGTACCATCTGCCATGGAGGCAATGCCACTGGCAATATGAATAGACATCTCAAAATGATACACCACAAAACAGCTGGTAAGTTTTTAACCGACAAACATAAACACACGGTTGCGTACCCAAAATGGGGTAACTAGAATTGCAGGAATATTAGTATTTCATACTAACGAGTAAAATAGCTAGTAAATCAAAATAAATCAATATCTAACTATAATATAAATATGCATGTTACTCCACTTTGCTACTGCTAGCGCCATCTCTTGGCGGCCTTGTGAACTAATTTTCTTTGTAGTCTCAACTAACATAGCGGACGTGTTGTGGGCTAACGTTTGTGTACAGGAAGGAAAATAGTTTGCGCGGGTGACGCGTAGAAGGAACAATGTTTGACGTATGTATTTACCAAAGCTAAATTGCCCTCCAAGTCTACGTAGACCAACTCTTGCTCACTCCATAATGAAAGCTTATACATGTACATACATACAGGGTGTTTGTGACAGGGAGGCAAATATTAATATGGCGACTTCAGACCATGATTCTGATGCGAAAAGCACTGAAAATTTTCGCAGGAAAATTCCAAAATTTTCCGACATATTTCATTTTTTCAGGAAAAAAATGTGTAGTTCTTTTAAGTAGGCCTTAGACAATGGCTTCAAAACAAAATTTTAACCAATGAATGATTTAAAAAAAAAATGGTCCCGAAGTTCAAAATACCAATCAACCCCAATGGAAAGTCACAAGTAATCCAAAAAACAGCAGTGTATCACACAATAACAAATAAGCCAATTCAAGTAGTCACAACGATACAATGGCGCGGAAAGCAAACATTGCGGACGATCAAATAAAAAAATGCATTTCCTGCGAGTAATAACACTGTCACTCAAAACAATAGCACTTGTTCAGTATTTGCCTGGCTGTCACACACACCCTGTATACACACGGCTTTTCGATATTTGGTATTATCTTATTGCACTCTCATTTTTCTAGAACTAATGACATACAACAAATCGTGGGTGTGGAAAGTGTTCGAGGCGGACGGCGACGACTTCTACGTCTGCAAAATCTGCCAGCAAAAGACGAAAAAAACCAACGATTGCGAGGCAAACGTCAAAACTATCCTGCAGCATCTCAAAGCTGACCACGGCATCATTTCCGGCGACCAAATCATCACCAGTATGGACTGTGGCTCCGAAAACTGACGGGAGAATAGATCTGGGGGTCTGAAGCGTAAGCGATATCGACAGGGAGATGCCCTTTGTGACAATATCTTGTTCTTTTTCTAAGGGAGATGAGAGGATATTTTTGCTGCCTACTTAGACTGGCAGTATGTGTGTATATAGTTTTTTCTTTCTTTTAAAACGCTTTTAAGTTAACAGAATTATGAAATGTATAGTTTGACTGACAGTGAATCAGTTTTTTCTCAAACTGTATTTAGGATGTCATTTTATTGGTTTACTTTTAAAACTGCTTAATAGTGTATACAAAGGTATACAAATATGTATATATGCATTATTATATTATACAAATGTTATACATATAACTTGTTTTAAGTGCCTAGTTCTTAGGACTTAATTCTAGGATTTATTTTTATTTAAGTATCTAAGTTTTTTTAGTAGATATGGACTGATGATTGGACATCTGCTGGGTATATTAGTTTACCCTGTCATATACAGCATAATTTAAAGTATTTTAAATTGATTTGGTAATAGCTTTTTCAGTCGAATGGGCTTAATAAACATTTGTCTTGTCTATGTATTCAGTGACAGCGCTCAAAAAATGACACCATAAATAGCTGTTCAACTATATGGCTGGGCATCTATTGTCATAAATTGATACAAGCAAAGTCGAGTCTTATGGTAACTACATAAGATTCAAGTTTAAAAATCTAATCTAATGCAGTTATTACGTTTACATAGATTTACTGGTGCCACTTTTTATAAAGATTTCATTATGAAACCCCGCGTCTACCTATAAACACGTCACTGATGCGAACCCAAAAAGTAGCCTTTTGCACACGTCTATAATATAGATTTTGTAGCGTTTTTCTTTTTTTTCCCTAGAACACGAGCTGAAGACCTAGGGTAGGCCTGTTTGATCAGTAGTAAGTTAAGGTTACTATTTGTCAATATACGTCAAAAATGTTATCGTTTGACAGACGTTTTTAACTAATTAACTAATATAGCTTAACTAGTGGTCAAACAATTTGGCTTTATTTCACCTATGTGACAAGTTGTTACAAAGCCGCTTTCAAAGTTGTTTACAAATGACATCTGACAATAAAATGTGTGGACTGTCAAATGTCAGGAAATGTTTGGCTTAAACAAATAAACGATTTCGTAATAACACGGTTAAGGTTTGGAATAATAATTTCGAGATATTATGTTTGCTTTTTTATGATTACTTATTGTAATATATAATTTAATCATTTTTTGTATAATAGGTTCAAATAAAACCGTTTATAGTAAGTAGTTAAAATAAAAACTATTTAGATTTTAATATTATTTGTAGATTAAGTCACCAGATAAATATGTGGTTGTTGAGGAATATTGTCCGATTTTCCGGTGACATTTTAAATTACTGTAATAAAGTTTGTTCTTAAGGAAATTGGAGTTTACTTTAAAAAAAAATTTAAATACCTTTGAAAGTTGTACCTTTTAAATTTACAATTTATCAGACTTAAAAATTTAACTAGGTAGGTAGGTGCCTTTGTACTCCAATGAGCTCCTTGTAAGCCTTAAAAGGAACTTAACGTATCTAGCACGAAGTGCAGTAAATAAAACAGACATTGATTACTAACATTTTACAAAGTTAATATTTTTTTTTAGAAAATGTGCTCCCATAGAATGATATCCAATATTAAAGTTCAAACTAGTTAGTATTTTAAACAAATAAATGTTAAGAAAAATCACAGAAGTAAAAATTTTGGCTAATGTAGGTACTTCCTGTTTCTATGTTGTTTTTTTGCTTAAAATATACATACATACATATAATCGCGCCTTTATCCTTTACGGAGTAGGCAGAGCACCAGGGGCCGATAGAACCACATGGTGCCACTTCTGACTAATTTTGACGGTATAGTTGAGATGTACAAGTTCGGTAAGTAGTGACAGGTGGTCAGCCCATCTCCTACAAAACACCAAGACCCTCTCGTCCCTCTACTGACTTGTACAGTATGCCAGGGAAGAGAAGCAGCTGTAGTATTATAGGTTTTTTCCACTCCCAGCCAGAGCAGCATAGAAGAAATAGTTAAGCTTAAAATATAGTTTGAAATATTATATATCTTTCTATGTGCCCACATTTTGTATTAATTATTTCATTGTGTGTCTATTGCCTGTCGGTGCTTAGTAATAAATTATAAAAAAATAAGTAGAAAAATATTGAAAAATCAAAAATATCAACAGATGACTAGTTTTATTTTCAACATCAATTATATTATAAACATCAATCAGTTATATTAGGTACTTATCTAAGTACTAACATAAAAATATAGCTTATATTTTAGATGAAGTATAATATAAAATATATTTACAATTTGGTGAACATTACCGTTACTCTGATTCTAGAACACAATCTACAGATATATCCAGTACATTTTTTATCATTTCTATATTATATGTAATTTAGAAAAGAGATGGTAGAATTCGTCATCCGAGTAATTGACCCGGTGGCTCAGTGGTTAGAGCACTGACAAGGGGAATGCAGAGGTCGTGGGTTCGATTCCCACCCGGGTGAGGAATTTTTTCCATTTCTTAATTAATAATTTTATAATTTCTATATTAATTAATTCAGTAAAATAAATATTATTAAATAATGAAAAAAAAAATCACCCGAGTGAGTTTTTGAACTCACGACCTCTCGCAAACCGTGCTTTTGCTCTAACCAACTGAGCTATCGGGTCAATTAACTCGGATGACGAATTTTCCATCCCGATAGCTATACACTAGCCAAATCTCGGTAAACAAAGCTGAATCCCTCAGCACAATGTTTAAAGATGAAACGATCAAACATATCCTAGCGGATTATATTATGGAGAAGTGTCTTATAAATATTTTCAGAACTTGGCAACCATTTTTAATTTAAATTTAAATCTAATTTAATGGTTAGATTCACATTTTTACACATTTTATGTAATTGGATTAATCTTATTATACAGGATGTTTTTTTGTGGCCACCTTTAACGAAGGGTATACATGAAATAAAGTAAGTTTATGCAAAAAAAAAATGCCGGGAATTTTTTTTTTTTTTAAATTAAAAAAAAATATTTTGTTTTTAATTCCTTGGTCGTCCGAAATTTATAGTGTCTAGTGTTTATGTTAGTTTTTTTATAGACAGATATTAATTATTATTCGTGAAAAAATCCTGCTACGCGCGTCTATGTGCATTTATGCAGAAAAACGCAATCTATTTACTCAACTTTGGACCCTAATATTTTGGAAACCAGACACTTCCCAGGTATGCTTCCATGGAGAAAAATGATCGTGATGATAAGGAGATTCCTTAATTTTCGGGAACGTTGACGACCAAAAATCACCCTGTATTAGAGACTATAATAAAGCCTTTACTTGAGTAAGAGATAAGTACTTAGTACCTACTTTAGAAAACTAATTTGGCAAACATACAGAATGTAACAAGTATCTAACAGGGTAGGGTTAAGCGAAATGTACTATGAACACAGCCTTCTATGTTTCTTTTTTTAATTTCACAAAATTGTAATAACATTCCGGAATTGTTAAAAAATAAAATGGGAATTTGAGTCTCAAATTTTGCGGATAGATTCTTCATAGTGTGCTTCGTATTTTTATAGCATTTCACTTAACATACCTTTGTTACACCTGTATACTATGATGACATAATATAATATGTAAATCAACCCTGTATCCTTCTTAACGTTACACTAACACAAATGACCAAGTAATTTTTGCGTGAGAGACTAAGAAACATCCACCGTTTAATATTAGGATGGGACAAGTTCCATCATTTAGGGCAAATTGTCTGATCAGTAATTAAGGTTACCTACTCTTAGTTAAAACGTCTGTCACGTTATATCTAGTATTATTGACGTTTTTTGACTTATTAGTAAGCTTGACTATTTTGATCATACAATTTGCCCTTACAGAATTTTTGTTGAAAATTATAAGATAGGTAGATATTATGTATTTCGACATTTTGTATTTTTCTGTGACCATCCACGCGAATGAAGTCGCAAACGTCCTCTAGCTGGGAATAAAAATGTCGATCTAGGCAGCAAGTGGGCTTCTACTCTAAGTTAATGCGTATTTTTACGTTATGAATATTTTATAACCCAAGTAGGATTAGGTACCAAATATGTACAAAATGTATTGCATATCAAAGGTTTCTTTATTTTATTTAAAGAGGTATTTTTTTGTACTCAAATTTCTGTCAACAATTCTGCGACCTACATAGTTTTTCTTGTTGCAGTTTATAAAAATAAACGTTTATTTTAATTTACAATACTAAATATATAAAATATATTAATTTAGACCGCCTTAAATTACCACAGTATATTAAGTTACTATTCAAAGAAAGAGAGAAAGGTTTACCAATTAATTCATAACCATAATATAAAAAATACTAAGTAATACTACAATAATAAAAGCTGCATACAAAAAAGGTATGTATAATCTGAAGGTTTACAGTGTCATTACAAAAGAGCGCCCAAAGATAGACTTGATTTAAATATGACATTTGATAGCAAAATGTATGGTATATCTGGCAATTTTAGGGAATATTTAGCTTGAAAAATGTCAAATTATAAAATTCTTTTTGGTTTCGGTTTATCAATGACTGCGCAACTTTGCTTAGGAATAGCAAAAATACAATTTTACAATAACATTTAAATTTTTACAACCACATTCATAACACAATTATGTTATTAATATAATAATGTAATTCATAATTCAAATGTATATACAATATTTATTAAATATCATAGGCAAGGCAACACACAGAGAGAGGTAGAGGTAAAAAGTTAACACTCCCATCTATGAATTGCAGCATTGCAGTAATATTTCATCACGGGACTTGACGAACTCGCGAAAATGTAGGCTTATGATATGGTGACGAACTTCTATCGATTCGATTGAGAAATAATATTACTCCTCTAAGGCCCAGTTCATAACAAAGTAGTAGGGTCAGACAATTTAAAAATCGTTAGATACCTACATTTCAATATACTGACTAGACTGGCCTATAAATAAAGGTAGTATTTGACACATCGTCGAAATAAGCAAATTGTGTTAATATTAATATGAAAATAAAAGGCCTGATAAGAATTTTTTTATTTCACTTACATATTTTGATTATACCTACGTACAAATACTTAGATAATTTACACACATCGAAGACATAAAGCTATACCTAGGTAACTTGTTTGAGCTTTCACGGCATAATTTTTTTTGTTAGAAAAATTTGCTGCTTAAACGAATTAGAGAGCTAACAAGACAACAGATAATTTCGTGATATATTCTGTATATTTACAGCCATTACGTCCATATTAATGCCCGATTTCACTTTATCCAGCGCGCTTAGCAAACGCACACCAGATACGTAATAGGTACAAAGACGCAAAATACAAGTGGAAATGCTGCCAGCAACAAATTCAATCCGCATAGTTATTAGAACGATAAGAGCCATCAAGCCTCAAACTAGGTCTCTACTTAGGAGGAATAGGGCCGCAATTATGCGTGCTCTGCACATACACCACTCTGCCTCTATACGTGTGAAGGGCTGCACGGCACCAAGGTCCTCTGGAGCACCTCCACCTGATCTTTCCATTCCTGGCACAGCCGTTGAACCTGAACCGGTAGCCTCCAAGTATGATGCCCATCTTTCCTTGCTTGCTGAGGCAGTATGACGCTTGGCAGTCGAGGCCGGCGCCGATATCACCGAGGAGGGGTACTGGAAAATAAAGAATGGTGAGATTTGTATTTAGGTGATTATTGTTTCTAGTCTATAGCGTTTAAATCCAGATTCATCGTGTAGAAAACTTAGGTGTATCTTCTTGAAAAATCTCCGAGATTTGGGTACAAGACTTATACTTAAACGTTTTAGTTTTTTTTTCTTCCAATCTAATCTTGCGATCGGTCAATTCGACCATTAGCAGATGTGTGTTGTGTGGTTTGAGTGTCCACGTTTTAGTTACATTATAATCCTTAAATATTGAAAATTCAATTGAATGCTAAGGATGTGATATGGGTAAATAAAAAGGCGTAATCATAGGCTCCAATGTGCAGTTGACGAGTTGGCAATTTTTCCAAAATATGTTCAGTAGGTTTTGGTAGGTAGGTGCCTACTATAAGGTTAGAGTAGAAATCATCATCAATAACAAAACACTTTTCTCTTAAGGCCGATGTTTCCCTATCTGAAGGATAAAATTGTTGCCGTCTCCATCTTGATCAAGTTTTAGATAAAGACAACATTAAATGTATTCTTAAAATAGGCAATCTAACGGAAAAATCGTTCCATCATAGTGCAATAAACAGCGACAGATTACAGAATGATAGTCACATAACATACTATTTCATTTACGTTTTTAAATAGAAAAATAAGCCTTATATAGGTATAATAGTGAAGTCAACATTTGTTAAGTTAGATAGCCAGCGAGACTCGGTGGCTAGGGAACCCTGCAGACATTAACCAAAGCTTTTAATTTCAGTTCGCTTCGGCTACTCGCGACGCGGACGCATGGTCATCCACGTTAACAACCATAAGTTCGTGAAGCACGAAGCCTATAAGAACAAGACTCGCTGGACCTGCTCCCGACGCCTGCTCACCAGCTGCAGAGCCAGCCTCACCACGCTGGGCAGCACCATCGTCAGATCCGCGCTGAATCATAACCACGATTGACTGAAGCTATGCAAGCAAGAGACTTATGGATTTCTATCTGTCACCTTGTTTGTCCGCGTAGAAAAGACCGTAAGGCTTAGCGGGACAGATCGAATATAAGATTGATCTGTCCCCTATTATGTACAGCGACAGGGGGACAGATCATACTTTTCCGATAGTTCTCTGTGGGATAAACAGATAGACACATCGGAATAATCCAAGTTTATTGCTTTACGCCATTAGCCAAAGTAACAATTGGGTAGTTTGTTGCATCTAATTTTGTCATCGTGACATCTCTATTATGATAATAGATCCTATAGAGTTGGTTCGTGGTGTGTCTTTTCGTTAAAATGAATAAAACATGAAATAAATAGATAAGAGCGAAAAAATTGTTAAAGCTATTTAGGTACGTATAAGAAAATTTATTTTTGCAGACTGAAAATTTTTCAAAATGGTGTTTTATATTTTTATTTATGTTATACACATATTATACTAACCGTAAAATTTTATAAGCGTCTTAGTTTGCTACTCTTTAAAAATATAATTAGCTTAAATTGTACCTAGTAATATTCCTTCTTTGGACCAATGTAATTTACTTTAGATAGGTAGTTGTTAAGTTTATTTTTTAATAAAACCTAATAGAGATATTATGATGTTATAAGCATAAATTATATTAATCTTTAATAATAAAAAAATATTAAAGATTTTGGTAAATCTAATATTACTCGACTTGACTCTTGTACAACTCAAATCTTTTCTTCCGATACACATCTTATCATACCTACTTATTTTCGGTGTATTGGAGTTACATTGTCACAACTGCAGTTTTTGTGTCTTTGTTTCTCCAAATTCTTTTCTCCACAACTCGTACTAACTATTGCTGTTATTTGTAATATTGCTTCTTTGAAGTAACATAATTGTTTCTCCAAATGAGCAATATGTCTTCGATATATCGCACATCTACTAAAAAACTGCCACAATCGACAGAACCAATGCATTATACAACCACATTTCCACAAAAACTTTAAAGCCCATTTTCTGAAATCACGATTTTAAGTCTTGTGACAGTTTTTTAGCGGATGTGCAGTATGAAAAGGCATGTAAGCAGGGTGACCATATTTTTTTGTATTTTAATTGAAAGTGCCTTATAATGCTATTAGTTAATATTACTTTGACATAATACCTATGTTAGTATACATAGGTCTTATACTATTACACGCATATAATGCGAAATATGGGGAAGCTTTAAAATGTTATTAAATCTAGATGTATTTAATTTTTGTAATAAATGAAATAAGACAAATTATTTTCATGTGATTTCTATTTCATTATTATCCTTATAACAATTGCGTTTATCGTTTTGACATACGAAAACCTTAAGAAATCTGAAATATCTATCAGTACGTACTCGTATGTTACATAAAATGCTTATAAAGTTTTTTTTAAAATACAATTTTCACTATCGTATTGCTACTGCTTTGTAATGCAAGATACGTAAGAAGCCTATTGTCTAGGATTCCGATTTTCCAAATGGGAATATTACGGAGTATCAATATAATGCACCAAACCCAAATACTAAAGACTTTTATGTACCTATAAGAAGGGGTCTTGTGAGGTTTATTAGAATTAGCTAAGGCAAGATGAGGTCTCGGTTAAATATAATCTTTCTACAAATTTCAAGTTGACGAACACGTTCCTTTATTTTTTAACTACAAGTTTGAAATACAGTAAAAATATATATATTTTTTGGTTAAATATACCTATACCTACTGACTTAGTAAGTCTGGCCGAAGCTAATAACTTCATAGAATGAAAGATAATCGAAGTAAACCCTTTGATTTATACTTCTGGAGGTCTACAAAATGACTAGTCATGAATAGTGCTACAGTACTCGGCGCTAAATATTGCACATGGGCCGTAGAAAAGACACACTGACTAATCTGTATGAGAGAGGATATGCGTGTACTGGAAGTAAGTAACGAGATGACGGATGAATGGAAGAAGAGTAATGAACGGGAGCAGGAAGAGGACGAAGAATGTGTTCGGCTTTTATGAACCGATTTTTATTATGCTTTTGTAAATGCGCCTATTTCTGTATTAATATGTTTAGATGTGCAATATTTTTTGCCATATTATAGGTAAATATAAGGTACAAGGTAAATACAATATACTGACCAATTGTTCACCTATTTTTAAATTAAATTAAGTAAGTACTTGTTTACAAAATAATGACTAGAACTTATAACTAGTAAATAATATAATAAATAATAACGTTGCCAACATGTAATTTAGAAAAGAGATGGTAAAATTCGTCATCCGAGTAATTGACCCGGTGGCTTAGTGGTTATAGCGGCTGGCACGGTTTGCAGTGGTCGTGGGTTCGATTCCCACTCGGGTGAAGATTTTTTTCCATTTTCTTTATTAATAATTTTATAATAAATAATATTGAGTCATGTTAAAACATTTGCTGGTACATATATTAATAGAGCACATATACGTTGTGCACCTCCTAATGCTAGGTGTTAGTGTAAGAAATGAGGAATGACATATTCCACCTTAACGTGAGATAGGCGGGGGATTACGTAACTTACAAAAGCAAAGCCAAAGCAAGCAATGCGAAAAGTGTGAGTAAGTATGTGAGTTAGCGGGACAAGTTAGAGGCGTGGAAGAATGACCACACATAGTGTCAAATACTCACAATTTTCGCTGTCGCATTGCTTTTGCAAGTTACGTAATCAGTCATTCCCAAAATTACATGTATTTTACAAAATCCGGTATTATGTTTAACAACATACCTACACTAAAAAGACCAGACCGACAATTGATAACACGAGTCTTTACTGGAAATTTTGTAAATGTTTTAACAGTTCAAGCAAATATGCGTCTACAGTCTTATATTAAATTGAAAGAAGATACTACTTTATAACTTAAATAATAACTAATTTAAATAATAATAAGAAATAACGTTTCCAATAATGTAATTTCAACAAAGAGATGGTAAAATTCGTCGTCCGAGTAATTAATCCGGTGGCTCAGTGGTGAGAGCGCTGGCACGCGGAATGCAGAGGTCGTGGGTTCGATTCCCACCCGGTGAGGAATTTTTTCCATTTCTTTATTAATAATTTTATACTACTTTACGTTTAGTATAATAAATACTTAAGGCTAAACTTAAATTGCGAAGTAACAACTTAATCACAAATTTTAAATATCCATAATCAAAGTTTTTATCATATATAGGTACAATCTTTGGCAACAGAAAGAGACTTTTGACCAGTCTCATTACATTTTCTATATATTCTACAGGATTCTAGATGAAAAGATAGGATTAACGTGCATTCTACATTCTTTCTATATGGCACCTATCCGCTGGCTAGTATTATATTGTGGCCATAAATAACGTTGATTAGAATTCCTTAATATGGAATGGGTTTATCACTTCATACCGTATCTACTAATCAAACCTAACCTACCATGTCATGTACCTACCTTATGGCCATAATTTCTATACGTCATACTATATGTCCATGACATAGATCTATCTGTCCTATTAATACTTCAACAGTATCTGTATATCCATTTCATGAAATGGTCGCATTTCATGAAATGGTCGCATATGAAAAGTTCTCCTCATGACATTACAGTAGCGACAATGAAGTGGTCAAGATTATTGATCATATCAAAATAGTTACATGAATCACCGGTAGAGGCGCTTTACTTCTGGTATGGTATACAGATGTTCAAGATTATATTTATAATAATGGGCATCGCAAAACATCGTAAACCATTGTTTTTAAATACTTCAAAAAAAATCATACCATCATACCTTATGGTATACTTATATATGGTGTAAGCTCTTACCACATTCGGATTTTATGGACATGTTAAACGATTTGGCCAAACGTGGATGACAAAATCGTGAAATGTAGACGATTTAACGATCTGGTCAAATTGAATTGGCCACTTCATGAAATGCGACCACTTCATGAAATGCTCGACCATTTCATGAAATGATCAATTTAACAATATGGCCACGACATATCCACCGCCCTACTCCTCATGACATTACAGTAGCGACAATGCCATTCAACCTATTTACTTCTGGTACGGTATACAGATGTTCAAGATTATATTTATAATAATGGGCATCGCAAAACATCGTAAACCATTGTAAATACTTCAAAAACAATTAGTCTTAGAACACTTCTAAATTTAAATTTTATCACAAACATAAAAATATCAATGTCATTTCTAAGAAAAGGAAATAATATGAATAATATGAATGTCTATACCCATTATTTAGCTAGTTTACCCGTACACTTGTGAGGTTTGGCAGACAACGGTACAATATGCCCTCGAAGAGTCCTGATCATGCCGCAGCAGCCCTGGCCGCGTCTCCACTTGCAATACCAGAGCTGGCAGGGGCTCTGGCGGTAGGCGTTGTGGGGGCGGTACAGATACCCTTGGTACAGCAGCTTCGGGTAGCCAGAAGATGACTCAAGAATCTGTACTGAAATGTTTGGGAAATTAATTAATTATGCTGGCATTCATGTAGTTTCCTCTTGCGTCCTACACAATAGGGGCTATGAATAAAAATAGATATTAACGTTCGTTTTTTTTCTTAAGGCCATATTAAGTCTGGTCTTCAATCTTAGATGAATTATTACGTCACTGTCGTCAATGGAGCAATTTCTAGAGTTCAGTGTGCTTGGACATTGACGTTCGTTGTCGTAATATTTCCACCAAACGTTCGATTTGACGTCATACGACTTTTTTCAGAGTTATCAATGCTCTTTATTAATGTGTCTAAAAATTTCAACTGTTATTCGTCTATATGGACATACAGGTGTTTTTCGTTGCCACCCTTAACGAAAGGTACGTACTCTATACATCAAATATCACGTCAGTTTATGCCAAAAAAATGCTGGGAAACGATGGAAATTTTTTTATTACTTGATCGGGCGAAATTTATAGTGTCCAGTGTTTATGTTAGTTTTTTCATAGACAGATATTAATTATTTCTCGTGAAAAAATTTTGCTACACGCGTCAATGTACATTTATGCAGAAAAACGCAGTCTGTTTACTCAACTTTGGACCCTAATATTTTGAAAAGCAGACACTTCCCAGGTATGCTTCCATGGAGAAAAATGATCGTGATGATGAGGAGATTCCGTAGTTTTCGGGAACGTTGACGACACAAAAATCACCATGTATAGTCAAAGGTGGTAATATGTTTCCAGATGCTGTAAAGGATCTGCCAGGTTTATTGCCTTTAAAGGGATTTGGCCTGTTCTCTTCTGTTACCAATTTCTTAACAGTTTCAACTATATCGGTAATTTCCTTGTTGACTGGAAATCCTTTTTTTTGCCATGGAAAGTATCAACGTTCTATGTAAGGATTTTACTTGCGTGGTTAATAATATAGTCGCAGGTCCCAATCTTTCTCTGCACTGGGAATTTAATTTTAATTTTATTTATGATAGTTGAATAGGGAATATTATATTTTCGATACGTTTTTCTGATATTCACACCATTACTTATCTTTTCTATGGCTTTTAGGACATCTTCCTCATATTTGAATAAAATTCTTTTTTGGCCGTATTGATAGTCAATTCTAGAACAAATTCGTAGTTAGACTTTACCGGTAGAACCACATGCCAAAAGCTTAGTCACCGAGAAAGAAAATCATAGAATTCGTGTATCATTAGTTAACCATTGACAATTATAAAATAATCCAAAGTAGTATCTTTTACAGTGCATTAATATAATGTAGTTAACTTGTAAATAGGTTACAATTGATATGGTACTGGCCCACCAACCCGCCTGCCCAGCGTGGTGACTATGGGCAAAACCCTCCAGCGGCAGTAGCCTTGTGGTGTGCCCTGGGGGAGGCCTACATTCAGCAGTGGACTGCAATAGGCTGAAGAAGATGGGACTGGCGCAACCATTCTAGTTGTTTAGGACAGTGTAGCGGCCATAATCTAACTAAACATTAAAAAAAAGATTCTTGGCTTGACGTCATTTATTTACATTGCAAGTAATATTTTACTTTTAAAAATCAGAGTAAATAAAATAAGGTGTCATGTAACACGTGCACAATAATATAACAATATAAAAGTAAATAGGTATAACAAGAATAATAAAAAACTTTTCATATAAAAATAAAATTTCAGAGTGATATTAAGGATCAATAGTCTATCTCTACAGCAACAAAATGATTCATAATAAATAATGTTAGATAAGTGTCAAATAATCATTACTATGTATTGTTTAAATAGCACTTAAAATTTATTACAGGTTTACAGGTGATTTTAGGTGAGTAACCAATATACCTTTGAACATAAAAAATTAAAACTTATGTTTTAATTTAATCGAACAAAAAATAAATATAAAGTTCCTACAATATTTATATTTTCCCATAACGCAGAATATTATTAATTTCATAATACAAATAATAATGCGAATGAGAGTACGATCTCTAATAATAATAAAGAATCGTCAATATACAGGGTGTTTTTTTGTGGCCACCTTTAACGAAGGGTTACCTCAAACCTTTTTTAAACGAATTCTAGACTCTCTAAATATAATTTACTATTAGTTTTAGGTATAAAATTAATAGAGATACCTTATATTACAGAACCATAAATAAAATAGGAAAATATCTATAATTTGATACGGGTTTAATCCGCGTAAAACTTTAGGCACCTTTAGATAGGTAAGATCCGAAAGAGAATAAAGTTTTAAATCAATGTTGATAACGTGATAAATAAGCTTAAAAAATCATATTGTAATTATTCTTGCAGCAGAAATGGCTGAAATACATAAAATTCATAAAAACATCAACATAATTGTTTCTATTTACAATAATGTGGGAATATACAGTAGGTATTTACAAAAACTTTTCTACCTAATACGTATAATATATAACACATGTTTGCACAAAACTTGTAGCTCACTAACCAATTCTTTAATAATACAAGTAGGATTATAATCTTAGGGGAATCTTCCAGGCGATATTAGGCTTTCTGGAAGGAAACCCGAAAAGAAGAGTGCTTTTAAGAAGTGTGCTTTTACGTTATTGGCAGGTTTAAGGGCCTGCACGCAGAGTTTAATGATTAAGGGGTAGCTTATATTTATACATAGTACATATAGACACGATTGTTTTCTCGAAACGGGGTGGCCAGAACTGCTGAATCATACGGGAGATCCCATAGCCACGTTAAGCATAGCGGGAACACATGTTAATGATTAGTGACAAGTTCCTAGCTTATCGCCTGTGAGAATGCCCGAGTTGCTTAGTCGACTCTTACGACATATATGGAAGAAAATGCTGCTGATGTGTTCTAGGTACAAATCAGTCAGATGATATTGCTAAACAAATAGAAAATACTCTGTAGGAAAAGCATAGGAGGAATAGACCTAAAATATTATCAACCATGTCCCAACATATCTCAAACTTTTTATGAGGTTCATAATATATCTAAAGGCGCAGCTGACTACATAAATGTCTAACATCCACAACAAAAATTGAGTATAAAACTAAGCGTCATATTTAGTTTGGCACACCAACATGGGCTCAACCTTGCTTATTGAGATTGGCACAATCGGCACACCAGAATACGTGGCTCCATGGTTGTGTAGGTCCTTCAGCTTGACGAGGCAGTTGCCGTAAGTTATGGCGATGGCGTGGCATTTGCTGAAGGACTTGCAGCAGCGCCAGCGAACCCTGCCGCCTCTGCTGGCGTAGTGTTTCATAAACCGATTGTTGCCGATGACAAGCACCATTCTTCCATTCTGCTTTACGAATTCACCGATTTTGAGTCCTGGAAATTTCTAATGTTAGTTTTGGATCAATAAATTAATAACACATACATACATGCATACATTCAATTACCTACTCAATCATCTGAATTTAGTTATACATATTCGGTTCAAAGGATTTTTCTTATTTATTAAAATTGGTCGCTGGCTAGAATGAACTATCTGAACATTGAAAATAGACATTTATTCATATAAAAATTCTTATGCTTTCAGGATGTGCAGTAGGTATTAGGTACGCAATATTGAATTGTACATAGATTGTAAGATAGGTAGAGAACCTTACATTCAGTACATAAAAAAAATAAAATTGAAGACAAACAGTTCTCAAAAAAACCGACTTTAATGACAAAGTTCTCAATTTGACTTTGATTTCTACGCTCTTACTTCAGCCACGTCATCGTTAATTAAAAAAAAAAAGAGATGTAAAACGAGAGATATGTATTTACTAAAATCTAAAGATAAAGAACTCGATGCGAGTGTGGGTTAATCATTATCCGTATTGTTATCTTCTTCATCACTGTGTTCATGTATTCTATTGAGTTTTCTCACTTTTCGTCCTATAGTCACAGCAGTGGCTTTACAGCCGATGTTTCTTCGAATACATCTCCAAGTTATCCTGTTTCCACTTTTATAATCCCTGTGATAACAATAATTGCGATGGACTAAGATGATCCCTCCTTTCTTGCTTGTTTTATATCTAGCAACGTATGACTTTGATCCCTTGGTAACTGTAACGCATAAATATAAAATTCTTTATTTTTAAGACACTGAAGGCATTATTCCCAGTCGTACCATGGGCAAACTACCAATGGAACTACTGCGAACAAATAATTCGCTTTAATTTCGATTACTTTTCAATTTGATAATGAGCCTACTGAGAGGATATATCCAACACATTTAAGAAGCACAGAATCATATAATATAATGTTTGAGATCTATTAGAGATACTAACACTGTGATACGACACATTGGAAAAATAAAAGCCGGAGTTTCAAATAATTGAATAATTATTAAGTTTAATCTAATTAAGCATTTTTAAATTATTAAAAAATATAGAGTGCTATAGAGCAAACGAACAAAATGGGTTATACAAAATTTTTATATTAAACAACGAAAATATAGTACGAGTAGGTGAGAATCTATGGACACATTACTCGCATAAATTTTAACAATTACCTATAATGAAATCAAAATTTCCACACCAATCGTGGTATCGTTTAATTGTAGTTTTGAACTTGGAGTTATATTAAGATTAAAAATGATTACTATTAACTTAATACAATGTTAATAATACACAGCGCAAAATAAAAAATAATGACAATGTTAATTCTAATCTTTTTTATCATAACATTCCACCATCTGTGAATCATTTTTCTCCTCAATATTCATAGGATTTTCAGGAACTTTATCTGTTTGTTCTTTGATTTCTTTATCCGTAGACGGAGGTAAAACAACATCAACTACGTCGGCAAACAATTTTTTGATATTATCTTCGACATCTTCCATTGGATCGATTTTATTATTATCTATCTGAGTCGGGAATAATGTTGTAAACACAGGTACGTCTGCGGGCAGAATTGATGTGTCGCCTGAATTGTTCAAATCGTTGATGTCATTTGGAGGTATTTCATTAATTGAGCTGCCCAAAGGATCTCCGGTATCGTCTTTCGTATCATATTTTGTTACGACTCCTGTATCAAGATTAGTAAAATTAATTTCTTCCACTTTTGTGTCCGGTTCGGCAACAGCACTTTTTTCATGTTCGATCTCATCATCATCATCATCATCATCAGATATAATCTCAATTGGCGCTTCGTCTCTAATAACTTCAATAACATCGTCATCAGATCCTTGATCATGAGCCTCTGATACAACTCCACTAATAACTACATCCATGCACCCGCCATCTAAACAGAAAGATTTGCTTTTAACACAATGATCACAAAACGACTTATGTCCTCTGCATTTCTATAATAGCTTAACTATTATCTACACAATCTAACTAAGGTGTATGTATACAGAAAAATAAACTATGTAACGTACTTATTTAATAAGGAGCAAACATAAAACATATTCTTTGTCATGTATGACTATGAGTACCGGAAAGGATGATCTGTTCCTCTATAATACGGACGTTGCATTTGCAAGAGTGAGACAGTCGCTTGGAACAGCGCCAGTAGCTACGCTGGCTGGTGCCGTACTCGCGATGAAACCTCTTGCCATCCAAAACGAGGACCTGGCCACCTTTGGTAGTCATATAAATCTTGCCTAAAATAGATATAAGCAATAAAAAATGTAATTTACATCGAAACATTTGTGATAAAGTTCCTTCAAAAGTCGACTCCATTTTTAATATGGTTTCGTTGTATACATTTAGCCAATGTAGCAATGTCCCTGTACTCAAAGATTAAAAAAGGGATATATTTGTTTGGTTGAAAAATTATTCTTCAGAGTAACAAACAAAAAACGTTTCTTCAAAACTATTTATGGTTATGTTCTCCATATTCGCAGACAATAGAGTTATCCTTGGTGATGACTGTGACTCTACATGACGGCTTTGCGTATGATCGGGAGCACACCCAGCGCACGACGCCATCGTCTTTCCGATTCCTGGTTTGTGTGTGATATCGATAATTTCGAACTATAAGTACCAATTTACCTCGCTGGGTTTTGGCAAAACGTACTGAAAAAAATGTTTAGGTTGGAGGTCAGAAACGCATAGTAAATCAACTATTTGCTCCGAATCTGTCATGTTCCATATTTGCGATGTTCCATTATGCCATTCCAGCCATTATGCAGTCGATGCCATAATAATATAACGCGTGATTATATTTCATAGAATTACGGTAAACCCAAAACAGTGTAAATAACAGATTCGGAACCTATTAAACCAGCATCAAGAACAAGAACCTAAATACAAGTTGAATGCGTAAATCTGTTACACTAACGTCTCTGGTATAAATTGATAAAATATATCACTTTTTCATATAGATTTATTGCTATTAGGCTTCCCATTATGCTACGTTGCTATAGAAACATCTGATATCGACCAATCAAATTCATTGACATCATGGACCGATGAATGTGATTGATGGAAATCACACGCATCCGTGGCGTTAGAGGCACTTACGAGTATCTGATTTTGTCACGGATATGGCTGTAATACTCGTCCAAAGCCTCCAACACTTGCTGCTTAATCTCCAAAATTTAATTGTTGCAGCTGTTATGCTACCTATATCGAAAAGCAACAATGAAAACATGTAATTTATCTAAGTACGTATATATTAACGAAAATTTAAGTCAACGAAATAAAATTACGGAAGAAGACAGGTACATAAGTAAATTAAAAGTGTATGTGTATGTACATCAAATATTCGTTTCGTTTGTTATTTGACACAAAATTTTTAAACTCTTAGAATTCTAGGAGAAGAATAAAAAAAAGAGAAATAAAAAGGTATAAAAAAAACAAAATCACTTATTATTCCAACACGATGATGATGAAAGTGAGGTACTTATAATGTGACGCGGTATAATGCATCCACAACGAGCATGTTACGCGATACAGCCGTGTACTAAAAATCTATGTAGCGGCTCATTATTCTCTGGTTTCCCCGTAATACTACGTATTGATTGCATGAATGCTCGCCGTGTAACATGTAACATTACACCGTGCAACGTCGGTACCTACCTACCTTAAGAAAATCTACTGTCATTATTATTTTAATTTTCAGTTCGCTCTTTTGCTATCAATGTTATCTTACCTTTTCCTTATTTTAATATACACAATGAATAACCCTATAATCCAAAGGTTTTTATCATTTTCCATAATTCAACCAGTTTAAATATAATTCTTCCATATCTATAATTTACATTTCTCAGATACATCTTTGGTTTGAGGCTTAAATCGAACCTATAAATTAAATATATTAATGTGGAGTGAATGACGATGTATTAGCTGAAAGATGAAACAGAACGCATGACGTGAGTGAAAGGGATGGATAGATTACGAGAGCGAGAGAGGGGACGTATGGCGGATAGAATTACGAGTGACTGGACTAAGACGAATTTAAATTTAATAAACTGCTGCTAATTGGTTTTGGGGTTTTCCTTTTATAAAACTTCCCACATTAATATGTAAAAAATATGCTAAACTAGCATTACAGATTCACTTCTCAAGTTCCAACCATATTTAATAACTAAGTATACTTTTTACATTGAATACAGTAGTTCCAAATGGCTACAAGTAATGTAACGCCGAGCTATGCCGGACAATTACAGAAGTACACCTTATTAAACCACAATGTTTTGGTATCCTAATTTTCCTAGATTGAGAGAAGTGGTAATATTTTTGGTAAATATCGCCAATGAACCTGACGGGTCCTCTATAGTATATAAAGATTACTGCCCGCCCATGCTCAGCCAAATGACTAGCCCAGTAATTTAACCAGAAAGTAAACATATACATTATAGCCAGAACTGCAAGACCATAAGGGACACTCCACAGTGACGTTTAGCATATCTGGGACAGATGTACCTAGATGATCAGTGGCAAGTTAGTCGACGCTTACAACATGTTCGAAAAGAGATGCAGCTGATGTATTCTAGTGAAGCTCCGCATCAGCACAGGACAATGGTTAACATGATAATACTGTTAGATCATCGCTTCTTTGGACTCATTCATTATCAGTACGCTTCCATCTCCCGGTTCTGGTTCTTGCTTTAGGAGGGCCATGGTTGTGATTGTTCTTCATCTCGATCACATCGTCGCCCAAGAGGCAGTAGGCTCGGCACCCACTATGCGTCATGACGCACCGGTAGCAGATCTTGCCCGAGTTGTTAATCTTCACCTGTTTGTACACGTGCTTCTGGAAGACCATCATGTCGTGCTTCTTTCCGGTTGGCAGATATGTTATCTCTAGAATGTGGTAGTTTTTTCGTTAGGTTAGCAAAACCAGCGAACATAAGTTCGGATAAACATTATCGGTTTTCTGTTGTATTTCAGTTATATGATATTATACAACGCATTTTCCTTATCTTATCTTCATGAAATTTGATGATGAAATGATATAACTTTGATCTATTCCCTAATTATAATTATATTAATATATTAATTTATATTGTAAGTGATAGAGGCGTGATTATATGTATGTATGTATGTATAAATGCAAAAAAAATATAGTTTGACCCTGACTTTATTAACTTTTATATTCAAAGATAAATAACAAAATATTTTTTATACATATTCAATATTATACATGATGACATTAAATTGTTAAAAAAACGTAACGTACCCAACTAAAATAAAACAACATTAAACTAATACAATGTCCACCGAATTTATGGCGGCTCTACATCAGTGCCGTGAATTCAGGCCATGAATAAGGTCGTTTACAATTTTTTAATTTATATTTATATCGAGAGATCATAAAATAAAAGAAACATTTGCGAAAGAAAATCTTCGCTAGCGTGAAAACTTTCCGGGATATAACGATTTCTAAATCACAATTTTAGATTTGCCAAAAAACGCTCCATATAAACGGCTACCACGTCGTGATGTCACTCTTTAAACAAATTGTATGCGCGTAAAAACTTTTGTTCTACAGCTATATAAATATTGCGTTTATAAATATGGTCACAAAACAAAAGTTGCTGTAAATGATGCAGGTGGACATGTGATGTTGTAATTTTCAATTAATTTCACATTTGAAAAATGGACTTGACCACTTAACTTTGAAGGCTTGTTAGTTGTTACTAGCTCATTTGGACTGGATACCTCCACTTGCCAGAATTTCATTTGCCATAATTTCATCTGCCATAATGGTCAACAGATATAATATTGTTTCTCATGATTTCATGTCATACTCACTTGTTTGCCAATTATGGCAATTATGACTATTAAGTCATAATTCATAACATCTAATGCTGCTGTGCTGATGATGAAGCTACAGAACTCCTTAACGGTTAGGAGTTTGGATACAGTACTGCAATTGATCAATGGAAACTATTTAGTAGTATGTAGGGCTAACATGTTACTTGAATCAACATCTGATGCTGCTGTGCTGATGATGAAGCTACAGAACTCCTTAACGGTTAGGAGTTGGGAGACAGTACAGCAATTGGTCGATGAAAACTATTTAGTAGTGTGTAGGGCTAACATGTTACTTGAATCAACATCTGATGCTGCTGTGCTGATGATGAAGCTACAGAACTCCTTAACGGTTAGGAGTTGGGAGACAGTACTGCAATAGGTCGATGAAAACTATTTAGTAGTATATAAGGCTAACGTGTTACTTGAATCAACATCTGATGCTGCTGTGCTGATGATGAAGCTACAGAACTCCTTAACGGTTAGGAGTTGGGAGACAGTACAGCAATTGGTCGATGAAAACTATTTAGTAGTGTGTAGGGCTGACGTATTACTCGAATCAACATCTGATGCTGCTGTGCTGATGATGAAGCTACAGAACTCCACAGTACTGCAATTGGTCGATGGAAACTATTTATTAGTATGTAGGGCTAACGTGTTACTTGAATCAACATCTGATGCTGCTGTTCTGACGATGAAGCTACAGAACTCCTTAACGGTTAGGAGTTGGGAGACAGTACTGCAATTGGTCGATGGAAACTATACAGGATGTTTTTTTGTGGCCACCTTTAACGAAGGGTACGTATTCTATACATGAAATTAAGTAAGTTTATGCCAAAAAAAAAGCTGGGAAAAAAAATTTATTAAAAAAAAAAAAATTAATTCCTTGATCGTGCGAAATTTATAGTGTCTAGTGTTTATGTTAGTTTTTTTATAGACAGATATTAATTATTTTTCGTGAAAAAATCCTGCTACGCGCGTCTATGTGCATTTATGCAGAAAAACGCAGTCTATTTACTCAACTTTGGACCCTAATATTTTGGAAACCAGACACTTCCCAGGTATGCTTCCATGGAGAAAAATGATCGTGATGATGAGGAGATTCCGTAGTTTTCGGGAACGTTGACGACCAAAAATCACCCTGTATAGTAGTATGTAGGGCTAACTTGTTGCTTGTGAGGTATACTTGAATCAACATCTGATGCTGCTGTGCTGATGGTCAAGCTACAGAACTCCTTAACGGTTAGGAGTTAGGGGACAGTACTGCAATTGGTCGATGGAAACTATATATGTAGGGCTAACGTGATACTTATACGGGTAGATACTACTCCTGAGATGGTAATGATGAAAACCTTAGGTATACATGGTGTTTTTTCGTTGCCACCCTTAAATAAGGGTACGTACTCTTTACATCAAATAAAGTAAGTTTATGCAAAAAAAAAATGCTGAGAAACGATGTAAATTTTTTTGAAACAATTTTTTTATTAGGTACTTGATCGGCGAAATGTATAGTGTCCAGTGTTTATGTTAGTTTTTTTATAGACAGATATTAATTATTTCTCGTGAAAAATCTTGCTACGCGCGTCTACGTGCATTCATGCAGAAAAATGCAGTCTATTTACTCAACTTTGGACCCTAATATTTTGGAAACCAGACACTTCCCAGGTATGCTTCCAAGGAGAAAAATGATAGCGATGATGAGGAGATTACGTAGTTTTCGGGAACGTTGGCGACCAAAAATCACCCTGTATAAACTAGCATCTATTTAAGTCCACAACGCATTAACACAACTAAAAATCGAGAAATAAACTGACTTTTAAAAAAAAATTTAACCGACTTCAAACTTTAACTAAAAAGCGATAAATAACGTAACTAATTTATCTACTTAATACATATTAAATATCTCAAATTATTTAAATATTTACAACTTAATACCTAATACTTTAACAAACTCATCTTTAACTATTTAAATATTTATAATTATCACATATTTTTTGGAGTCGGTGCCAGCCAAACAAATCAATGTAATTAAGAAAACTGACCCACACTAAATAGTAAAACCAAGAATAGGAAATTGCATTACCGCTGCCTACTACACCGTATTGTACATATTTTGCCGTGTGTGTGGCTTTGCCAGTCGCGCGCGTCCATCAACACTACGTTACCTAGGCTGGCACCGACTCCAAAAAATAAGTGATAATTATAAATATTTAAATAGTTAAAGATGAGTTTGTTAAAGTATTAGGTATTAAGTTGTAAATATTTAAATAATTTGAGATATTTAATATGTATTAAGTAGATAAATTAGTTACGTTATTTATCGCTTTTTAGTTAAAGTTTGAAGTCGGTTAAATTTTTTTTTTAAAAGTCAGTTTATTTTACAGATAGGTATGATTTTGATTATTTATTCTGATAAGAATAAGATGTTATTATGATTCAACCATAGGAAACTACCCCATTCACGGCACAAGTTGTACCCACCACATTCTGCGCGCGAACCCCGCGAAAACCATCCACATTCACGTTCACGCCTGTTCACGAAGCTTCACGGCACTAATGTAGAGCCGCCATTAATCTCAACTCGTTTATTCGACGTGAAAGCATATTATACAACTTATATGTTGAATGTAATTTTTTTACTTTCTATGTTTAATTTTTCTGACAAGCATAAGTTGGCGTTCGGGGCATTTTTGTCTCTTATAATCTGTAAGTAAATAGTTTTGGATGCTTATTACTGTAGCTCGATTAAAATTTTTCGAAAGGCACTGAAAGGCTTTCAAGTATAATTACGTAATTTATTATCCTATTCATCCAGGGATCATTAATTCTGCTTTATATATACTAAAACATCTTTATTTCGTGCGAAGAATTTTTTGAGCCATGTCATTCCTGCACATTGATTTTTGTCACTAAAATTATGTCTTATATTATTTCTTTGACAAAACAAGTAGGCTTGTTTACATATTTGTTTTCGTGTTAAAGGCTTGCCCATATTTGAGAATTTCTTTATCAACTCTACCAGTTCCCTTTCCTGTACATCTGTAAAAATTGCTTTTTTACCCATAGTTTTTACGGCACTTCCTGATTTGATGTGATTTCTTAACGTTCGCCTGGGTATATTGTATTTCAAAGTTATTTTTCGCTCAGACATTCGTTTGTTTTTAAAGTCATCTAGAGCATTCTGAAGATCGGTTTCAGACCATCCTGCGCCCCGTTTCCTTCTTTTTGTCGACTCCTTTTCTGTCTTTACTGAAATAAATATTGAATTTACTTTATACATTTTATTATTTAATAACTTCATGGTAATAGTGAGACCACATCAACAGAATATAGGTAGCAAAAATATTTTTTATTGTGAACATTTTATAATAATTCATACAAAATGAGTAAATTACCTAAGAATATGTCACATTTGCCCTACCAATACTACGTGTGTAATGCTCTAATATCCCATGCCCATTCCATATTTTACGATTAGTTTTTACAGACATCACTTTTGCCACCATGCGTCCCCACAGAATACCTACTTTGTTTTTAATAAATTGTCAAAAAATGGTAAATCAAGTCATACTAAATCAATTATATCAAAACTGTGTACTCTACAATAACAAAACTAAGTTAAGGGCGCCCTTGGACCTCAGTCAACTTCCTTCGCACGTGGTGATGTTCATCATAGAAAGCTAGTACCATAGTAGGTTCCTCCAGTGATGTCCTGACGAAAGATTTGCAACCAGTACGTAGCCTCTTCGAGCAATGCCACAGGATTCCCTGTCCCGAGCGGACCTTGTACGTAAATGTGTAATTTTGGAACAACAGAAGCGGATGCTTTCCTTTTCCAGACGGCAATAGACGAGCTATAATAAAAACAGATGCTACAGCGACCCACTTGCTCAACAGCCGTATAATATATTATTTAAAAAATAAAAGAAAAACACCTGACTGCGTAAAAATTTTGATCCAGTGTCACTCTCTCACGGTCAAGAAGAATCTAATGATACCTCTATACCTCTCAAGCTCAAATGCGACAACCCGTTCAGGTTTTAGTGTTGTCACATACATACCTATAAGTATATACACTCGAAAAACATAAGCCTCTTTCTGGCGTGGGTCTGAGTCGGGTAACAAGGTTTACCAGGAGAGGAATGTTAAACGAGAGCTATGAATATAGCCCACCATAAAAAACCTATCCACAAAATTTGAGAGTAAATGTTTATTTTTTCAGATACTATTGAGAAATTTGAACAACTCGGAAATGTTCATATACCTAACCTTGAAAAATGATCATGTGATTTCGAGTCCTTAACATAGGGTTCTTTATAGTGGGATCCATAATATTTCGATAACCTTCTCCTTTTTGTTATTACTTAACAGTGAAGCTAGGAGTTTGGGTAAACGTAAAGATGACAGTTTATAGAACAGACCTAGATTTTTTGACGCACCATGAAGAACAACATTTTTAGCTAAGTACACATGTTTTTTATTCAGTCATATCATAGTGCGTCTACGAATTAGAGCGACATTTGTGATAATAAAAGCCTCCTAGAATAATCGTAGGGTCTGCCGCCTCCGTCTTCACAAACGCCTTGCATCCTTTGCTGATTCGCTTGGAGCAGTTCCAGAGGATCCCACGGGCAGACAGCGCCCTGTACGTATATCTGTTGCTTCCTAACAATAGTAGAGGATGTCTTCCTTTACCAGACGGTATAAGATGTACTGTAATGAATAAAAAAATCTGTGAAGTGTACATAAATGACAGAACATCAGATGTAAAGTCTGTTTTATAGAATAACTCTTATGCCTGATTTTGGACTTATTGTATGCAGTGACACAGAAAAATAGTCTTGCACCTACATAGTAATTAGCGCCACCATCCAAAGGAACTATTGATGAAGCGAACTCTACGGCAAATAATTTAGCCATTTTAACCAACGTCAGACTGGTTTTGGTTAGTCACAATTAAAAAGTGGAAATATTATAAATATTGATTAGTATTAATTTGACATGATTAACCGCAGGCCATTTAGAAATTAGCCATAGAAAAATGAAGAAGTAATCAATTATTACGGCATTATCTATCTTACTGCTATTTGGGAAAACCTAGCATTAGGTTAGATTATGTCTAAGATATACAAGGTTTGGGTAATACAGATATTTGACGGCCGATTGGTGTAGTTGGTAGTGGCCCGGCCTGCGACGCCGTAGGTCCTGGGTTCGAATCCCGGTAGGTGCAAATATTGATATGATGAATATCAATGTTTATTTCCGAGTCATGGACGTTTCTATACTTATCTATGTATTGATATACCGTTGCTTAGTACCCACGACACAAGACCTTACGGATCTTAATGTGGGACTAGGTCAATGTGTTGTGAAGTGTGTGAATATTTATTATTTATTCTGTTCCAAAGTTATATCTGGGAAGCCCCATTGGGAGCCTTACTGAGACAATAAAACAATTTTTAATAGGCCTTAATTTAAGGGCCGATTTATTCAATGGTCAGATACCCTAACAAAAGGATAAATTTGATGCTGTCTTTCTGTAAAACTTGATCAAGATAGAGACAGACAGCATGGTCGATTCCGGCAGTCACACTTAAACCTAAACGTAAATTTAGCCCTATCTGCCCTTTTCTCTCTTAGCCATTTATGTTAAGAACGGAGAGAGATAGACCTGACTAAGATTAGGTTTAGGTTTAAGTGTGACTGCCGGAATGGACCCTAGAATTAAATTTATCTTTCAAAAAAGCTATTTGATCATTGGAAGAATCAGCCCTAAATTTAATAAATACAATACAGTAAATACGAGATAATACATTGTAAAAAGCTAATACAGTAAAAAAAATCACAATTGCACAAGCACAGGGTGTAACAGAAGGGGTATAAGAATTAAACAAAAAGCTATAAGAATAGCCCACTATAAAGAACCTATTCACAAAATTTGAGACTCAAAATTATACTTAGGTACCTAGGTACTATTTTTCAAAATTATGAACATTCTTGAGTTGTTAAGAAATTTATCCATACTTTCCGGAAAACTAAACAAGTGGGCTATTTTCAGAGCATTTCGCTGAGCTATTCTGTTCTATTAAACTCTGTATAAAAGAGATCGCAATATTATTTAAAATACAAAATATAAATACAATTTTCAGAAGAGTTCCAAAAGAAATGTACGTTATGTAGGTATGTCATTATTATCTTTTCTATTGTCAACTTCTTCAATAAATTTGCTTAAATCTTTTGTTTTCTAATTGATTTTAAATATAAATTGCAGATTTTGGTATAAAACGGACCCAATCAGCCATAATTATAATCTAAATTTTACAGAAGCATATTAGGAACCCATAAAACTTATTTAGAAAGCTTACAAGACTTAAATATATTCTCTTAAAGGAACTATTTATATAAGAGTTTGTATCTACACTAGCCTAAATTAACTACCACGAGTACAATACCATTCATTTACAATACTTAATTAGTTTAATAAAAACTTAAGTAAGTAACGCAGCATTAATATGGCATCAGAGTGCCATCTACCGCACGCACGGAGAACTAACAAGTCTACTTTAAAGTACTGTCGAGGAATCAAAGGTGGCAGCACTGGCAGCACACAAATACTAGAACGCGATATAGAAATTTCTCACAGCAAATATGTGACATTTTCTGCAAAGGACCAACTAACGAATATCATTTCAACATTTCACTTTTGGAGTAAAAAGGCTAACTTAAAAATAGTAATGTTTTCATGGCATGAAATACGAGTATAGTTCAAGATTGTCTACAAATGGTAGTAACAGCACTGCAGTATCATTGCTTAAGTTATCCTTTTTACTTCTTTCATATATTATGACTGGGTTTTTACAATTGTTGCCATCTACGTATATTTTTCTTACTATCTAGCTAGATATAGGAATAACACCTAAACGTAGCTCATTCTAAACACTCACACAATTTACTTAATTATATTAATACATAATTTGGCATTGACAACATAGTCCAAAATACAAACTGCGGTCACCAACCTGTCTGCCCAGCGTGGTGACTATGGGCAAATACTCCTCATGGCAGTCTTGTGGCATGCCCTGGGGAAGCCTACGTCCAGCAGTGGACTGCAATAGGCTGATGATGATGATAATTTGGCATAATAGGGAAGACTGCTGACTGATGATTCCTTTTTTTTCTTGCATGGTACATTACGCATCAGGGTGCTTACTCCCAACACTCCTACCAGTTTCGGTTCAAATTCATAACGAAATTCGTCACGAATCTTAAATACCGCGCGAAAATGAAGGTTTTCTATTGGATTGGAGCAAACGTGTCGGTGACGATCTATCGAGAAATAATGCTTATTTGTCTAAAGCGTGTTTTTTCTAAATTTGTCGTAAAGTGAATAATGAGATAAAAAGGTCAGGAGGCAATATGTCACACATTCCACCACTATTGTTTTGTTACGGTTTCGTATTATTCACATACGTCCTGCTCGAAGGCGTAATGCCGGAAGCATGGAGCAGAAGTGTGGTGGTGCTATTCTTTAAAAAAAGCGATAAAGCCTTGCTGAAGAACTATAGACCCATCTCGCTTCTGAGCCATGTCTACAAGTTGTTTTCAAGGGTAATCACGAATCGTCTTGCTCGCCGGTTTGATGACTTCCAGCCTCCTGAACAAGACGGTTTCCGAAAAGGGTTTAGTACTATAGACCATATCCACATGCTACGGCAGATTATACAAAAAACGGAAGAGTATAATCGGCCACTATGCCTAGCGTTCGTGGACTATGAGAAGGCCTTTGATTCGATCGAGACATGGGCAGTGCTGCAGTCTCTCCAGCGGTGCCATATTGACCATCGATATATCGAAGTGCTGAAATGTTTATACAGCAACGCCACCATGTCGTTACGAGTACAGGAGCGGAGCACTGAGCGGATTTCATTACAGAGGGGAGTGAGACAAGGAGATGTTATTTCTCTGCTTTGGTGAAGAAAGCAGTGGAAGACGCCTTTAAGATTCGAATGGAAAGGACTCGGCATCAATATCAATGGCGAATACATCACTCACCTTCGTTTCGCAGACGACATCGTGGTCATGGCAGAATCGCTGAAGGATCTAAGCACAATGCTCGATGGCCTCAATCGAGTCTCCCAACAGGTGGACCTGAAGATGAACACGGACAAGACGAAGGTTATGTCGAACGTCCATGTGCCACCCACTCCTGTACTGGTTGGGAGCTCGATGCTCGAAGTCGTTGACGAGTATGTTTACCTGGGACAGACGGTCAAACTAGGTAGGTCCAACTTTGAGAAGGAGGTAAATCGGCGAATCGAACTCGGCTGGGCAGCGTTCGGGAAACTACGAATACTTATTTCTGTCCAAGATACCCCAGTCCTTAAAGACGAAGGTATTCAACCAGTGCGTGCTGTCGGTGATGACCTACGGTGCCGAGACGTGGTCTCTAACTATGTGCCTCATAAAGAAGCTCAGGATCGCACAGCGAGCGATAGAGAGAGCTATGCTTGGGATCTCTCTGCATGATCGAATCAGAAATGAGGAGATCCGCAGACGTACAAAGATTACCGACCTAGCTCAACGGTCCAGCAAGCTAAAGTG
Organism: Carposina sasakii; assembly: GCA_014607495.2. Lineage (NCBI taxonomy): Eukaryota > Metazoa > Arthropoda > Insecta > Lepidoptera > Carposinidae > Carposina > Carposina sasakii. The sequence continues at coordinate 11,775,308 of CP053158.1, forward strand.
GCAATGGGCAGGGCACGAGCTCGAAGAACTGATGGCCGATGGAGTCGGAAAGTTCTAGAGTGGCTACCACGTATCGGCAAACGCAGCGTGGGAAGGTCACCCGCGAGGTGGATGCACGACCTGGCCAAGGTCGCGGGCGTCCGTTGGATGTAGGCTGCTTCCGACCGGTCGGAGTAGAGGTTGTTTGGGGATGCCTATGTCCAACAGTGGACTTCTCAGGGCTATAAATGATGATTATTCAAATACAGCTAAATTAATGTCTAACTAAGTCTGGGAATATCAGACATTTTATGTACGGGTATGTATTCATGTCAGTTAGACCTATTTTCAAAAACCTTCAAGTGACATTGCTTAAAGAGGGTACCTAAGTTGGCAAGAATAACAACATGCGTAATATTTTGTTTTCTACCTTGATGGGAATCGCTACAAAACGACATCAATATCGCGAGCAATACAGCTGTCGCATACTTAGTACTAAATAGAAATAAGCGTATGATGATGATGATAATGATCTCCGACCGTATTTCGGCCAAGGCGACCAATCTCTACGGAGATTAGCCAGGTACGCAGGAGATATTATAGTGCACAAGTGTGTGTGCAAACACAGATGCACTCTCTATTCCGTTACTCTCATAGTCCGATGGGACGGAAAGCCGACACGACCGGAGAGAGATCAGGCGCAGGACCAACGGTTTTATACTCGTATGCTTTCCGAGTCACGAGCTAAGTGACAATTTTTGCAACATTAAAATCTGTACATGAAATAAATTCATTGGTAGAGGCCCGTTCTTTTATGTAGTCATGAAAGTAGATGAAATGAAAGAGGAGTGTCAGGATCGCAAGCGGAGATCCGTGATCTCTGCCTACCCCTCCAGGAAAGAGGCGTGATTTTTATGTTTACGAGTACTTAAATTTTTTTAAATGTAAATTTGGGAATTTACGTTTTCGTATCAGACGCATATTCCCAATTGAAAAGGTTAATGAGGGGATGAGGGGCAACTATTACAAAAGTAAAAAAATTGTACAAATCACCTGGATAGATGGCGTGAGCGCATCACCAATTCACCCTCCCGAAATTCTGTTTTGTCATTGGACACGTACAGCGTTTTAACTTGTCAGAAAATCCCTCATTAAAACCATCATGGAATATTCACAGACCTATACCGAATGACCGTCAAGAAATTGACTCATGGGAGTGTATGATCCCTCGAATGGAGAAGGTAGCTCTGGTTGCGGGTGGTTGTGAGGCTTGATGTTGATGATGTTAGCACCCAAGGTCATGGCGGACGACCGGCATCCTCGGAGTCTACGGGAGCAGTACCACGCTATCCTGCCGTCAGCGTTCTTTTTCTGATAGCTGTAGGTATAACCGGATAGAATCAGCAAAGGATGCTTTCCGCCGCGTCTAGTCCATAAAAAATAACCTAAAAAGAAAATTGGTTAGGTTCAGAAAATCATTTAAATTAGTAATTTTATTATAAGTACATAATCAGATGCAATTGCGTGCGACTCAGACAATTTTTTTTTCGGTAACATTTACTATAATTGGTAAGACAGAATAGGTACTAGTAGCCCTCGTTTTAACTTATTTCACATAAAAAACACTATTCATCCAGCAGGATTAAAGATCTTACCTCGTAATCTATAGATTACTAAATAACAGGAACGAATAAAACAGATGGATGCAAAAAGTAGATAAAAGAAAAGGAAAACGCTATATATACCTATATATCTCTTGACAAAAACTTCAAAACTTATAACAAACTAAGTTCTAAATGATTGGTCCTTTCTAGACTTTTATTATAATATAACTAAACTAAGAAGAGGAAATTCTTTATTAACCCTGTACCGGTAGAGGAATTACGTAACAAAGTTATGTAGCAAAGCCACGAGCTACACATATATCACACACCCAAAATTTTCGCTATCGCATTGCTTTGGCTTTGCTTTTGTAAGTTACGTAATCAGCCAACAGGAGGGTGATCAATGTTCATAATCATAACGGGCTACTTGAGGCCGCAGTCATACGTTAGCTTTATATCATGATCCTAATTACTTCAGTCTAATCCTAGAGGGCACTTAACATAAAAACCATCTTCAATCTTGTATCGAGGCGGAGGATGCCCATGATCATGCACAGCTACAACTGGCCCGAAGTCATTGACGATCAGGTACGCCTTGCAGTGGGAGGTGCACCTCCATCGCTTCGTTTTCGTGATCTTCCTCTCCTTTTGGTACGTATATCCTTCAAACATCATATAAGACTTTCCACTTTTAGTGACAATTTGCTTACATTCTGTGAGGATTAACGAATGCATAATTTTAGTCAAATCTAAGCTATCATACATGGTATTCACTGCAGTAGTGTATGTATAGTAGGTACCTACTAGGGTATAGAGAACCGGATATGTTTCAAGGAACCGGGATTTTCGGTACCGGACCATGCTGGAACCGGGAATTCCCGGGATTTTCGGTACTTTCGGTTTTTTTTTCAACCATACATAATATGATGCTAATTGATAAATTGAAATTGTGACGGTCTCAAGAATAAAACTACAAATAAAAATCATAAAATAATGTTTTATTTGAGTAGTAATCAGCTTTTAGCTACAGCCAAACTTAATATCAATACAATACTTACAATCTAGATAAATTCAGTCTGTCATTGAATGAGATCAATCATCATCATCGGGCATCAACATTAGCCACAATAATTAACTTATTCCAACTTAGCCTAGCTATTCACCCGATAATCGAGAAGCTGCAATCAAAATTAAACGTGTGGTATCTAGACGATGGCACCCTAGGAGGCGAAGCGAGCTCTGTCCTAGGGGATCTTAAACTCCTGAAGCAGGAATTAAAATTAATAGGGCTTGAGCTCAACACGGGAAAATGTGAGTTATATGTCCCCGCTTCCACCCCATCCCGTAACGAAATAATTTCTGCTTTCAACCCATTGGCTCCAAATTTGTCTGTTGTGGATAAAAGCTCTTTTCGCCTTTTGGGCTCGCCCATCTTAGACGAGTCGATACCCTCTTTCGTGGATGAACAAATTCAAAATTTTGTCAGCACCTCAGATAGCCTTTTCAAAATTAATACGCACATGGCCTACTATATAATACGCCATTGCCTTTTTGCCCCCAGATTTATGTACTACCTTCGCTGCAGTCAAATCTGGAAATTTTAGGATCTTCTTCTTCGTTTAGACCAAGCTATTAAGCAGACCCTCTCCTCGATTATCAATATCAGTTTAGATGATCGTTTCTGGGCCCAAGCCTCACTACCGATAAGGTTTGGAGGTCTGGGTGTACGCAAAATTACTAGTATAGCACTCCCAGCCTTTTTGGCTTCAGCCCATAGCACTCTCCCACTAATCATCAAAATTTTAAACAGCCAAAGCCAGGTCGAACATATAGCTGAAGCCAAAACCGCCTGGAAGGCGGTCTGCCCAAACGGAATTGAACCGTCTACCCCATCGTCGCAAAGGCTGTGGGACGGGCCGCTTTGTGAATTGCTACGAAAAAACCTATTAAACACGTCAACCAGTACCGCAGAGCGTGCCCGCCTTACAGCCTTGGGCGAGTGGGAGTCGGGCCTTTGGTTACAGGCACTACCGTCAGCCAATGTCGGTACACTTTTGGACCGAACCACTTTCTGCATTGCCACACGCCTACGCCTGGTGCGCCGTGCGATGTCCCCCACCGATGCCGATGTGGCGACGCCGTCGATCAACTCGGACACCATGGCCTCTCATGTGCCAGGAGTGCCGGTCGCATCCCACATCATGCTAGTATTAGATATCATCCGCCGGGCTCTTGCCACCGCCGGGGTGGCAAGAGCCCGGCGGAGGTGGCGGATGCATCTGTTTTAGAACCTGTTGGTTTGGTGCGCGACGATGGCAAGAGACCGGACGGCATGACCCTCGTGCCCTGGGAGATGGCGCGCTCTCTAGTATGGGACGCTACATGCGTCGATACTCTGGCAGCGTCCCATGCCCCAGGCACAGCCATAAGAAGTGGCTCTGCGGCCGCCACAGCGGAAAACCTCAAACGGCGTAAATATGCAAACCTCAGTGGAGACTACATATTTGAGCCGTTTGGGGTTGAAACCATGGGGCCCGGGAGCCCATGCCCTTTTTAAGGGCATTTCGAAAAGACTGGTCGAGGCTTTTTAAATATGATTAATGACAATCAAACTTAATATTAATTAAAATGTAGTTAAAATCAAACTCAGTGGTGAGAGCGCTGACACGCGGAATGCAGAGGTCGTGGGTTCAATTCCCACCCGGGTGAGGAATTTTTTCCATTTCTTTATTACTAATTTTATAAAATCAAACTATTATTGAAAGTACTCGTAATTAACGCAATAAAATTAATAAGAATCCACCATAAGAGGTGGGAGAGGGTATACCTTAGGCTAGAATAAATTGAATTCAAATAGATAACAATCAAATAAAATCTACGCCTTCACAGATAAAGTGGAACTATTTGGTCTTTTTGCCATCTCGACTCTAATATTTGTTTCAAGGTCGTCATTCTTCGTTGATCTAACACGTTCCTTCCTAATCTTCTGGAGTTCTGCATTTAGTTCGTCGCTCTTCGTAAGATTACTTCTTTCTACTGCGGATTCTAAGTCCTCTTCTATTTCAATAACCTGATGAGCGTGTGAATGTTGGGTTGTTGTTGATGGCGGGGGACTTGTACGTTTTAGTAGTAGGTAATACAATCTTAATGCACATTTCGTTACTATTTGGGCGGGAAACTGGCCGCTCCGCTCCTGAACCGCTCACGCGTAGCGTCAGTGTTGCCAATCACCATATATGTATACGGATTTGTGTGTATAAACTATAAATTACAGCTAATATGAAAAAAAGGGTTTTATACGAATTTTTTATGATGTCGATTTACGATTTCAATAATTCCCGAAAGTACCGAAAATCCCGGTTCTTGTATTTTAATTCCCGGTTCTTTTACCGCTTCTAAATCCCGGGAATTCCCGGGAATTTCGGTACCGGGATTTCCCGGTTCTATACACTAGTACCTACATACCACTCCGTATTATATCATAACATTAATTAATATTAATTTTAAATCTGTGCTAAGAAAAGGTGATTAAATTTATGCACTATTTGAGCTTAATCTTACCAGACTGGTTGATGATAAAAGAGATTATATTATTATTGTATGTTTCTTTAACATCGTGAGGGTGAGGATGCCGCGACATATAAAACGGCAGTTTGCAAGAAAATGTATTACAGTTTCTTGTTTTGAATTTCTCCACAAGTAAAAATATTCATAACATACACTTTTGCATTGAAGATATATTATTTTTATAGAAAAATATAATCATGAAATAGAATAACTTAGATGTTAGTCTGAAGCGGTAATACATAAGAATGAAAATTCATGGTTTTAAATGAGAATACATCAGAGTTGTTTTTTTATTTTCAATATAAGTAGTAGAAGCCAATATAGAAGGTAACTATTTTAAATTTTGATGTAAATTCCTTCCGCAGTAACATGGTAATTCGGCGGACGATGGTGGTGGGTATGCACCGCTTTGACGGTCATCCCTTCTACGATCAGGTATGCCTTGCAGTTGCTAGTGCACCTCCATCTTTTTTGGCTGGATGGCTTCTCGCAATAGTATGTATAGCCTTGGCACATGATATACTTTCTTCCATTACTCAATGTTATTTCTTTGAAATCTGTAATTATTTAATCAAGTAAGAGTCGACTAAGGGATTCGGGCTTTCTTTCAGGAGATAAGTTAGCAATATCATTAACATCATTAAACGTGGCTGTGGGATGTCCTTTACGAGTAGTTCTGGCTACCCGTTTCGGGAACGGGTATAATTAAGTACTTATTAAGCAAGACACATAGTAACTGTAAGTTCATCGATAAAATTAATAAGAAATAAAACTATTATATGATTTTTGTTACTAAAGTATATTTAAAATTAAAACTTCAATTGACTTAAGAGGACTGTAGTCGCGAAAGAGGACATACAAGGATTGTGTTCATTAACGTTCGAAATTGATGTTTTTGTTTTCATATTTTCGAATTAAAAATTCTATACATTTACAAATGCAGCATCTTATTGGGTTGGGGGGAAGTATTGATGTCATTTAAATGATTAATTTATCCATATTTTGTTGCCTTCGTAACAAAATTTCATTATCAATTTGATTTTGCTGGCATTTATGGTCATCCTCCTTGATAATTGAATCAGTTGAAGTGACTAGAGTAGCAGTACACATTTTCCTATTAGCACAACGCCAAACCTTATCACCATTTAAATTTATGCGTTTCATGGTATATCGGTATCCATTTCGTAGAAGTAAATCACCGCCTCTCTGCGACGGTATAATTTCATAAAAATCTTCTTTATTACTCGAAAATGAATCATCCATTTCTAAAAACATAACATGTATCTATTATAATAACAAATGACTACAAAATATGTGAATGTTACAGTTTCATAAAATAACCCTTATGCTTAATTTGGGAACTAACGTTATTTTGTATACAGTAATAAAAAGATTTGGTCTTACACATAGTAACCAGCGCCATCATTCAAAGGAACTATTCGGCAAAACTCACTCTAGCTATAGAGGAATAAGATGTAGACATAGAATGCTAATGTCATACTAACAGTTTCGATTCACCATTAGACTTTTCGGTGCCTCACAATTCCAGTCCCTGACACTTAGATTGCATAACTGTACGTTACAATACATTAGTAATGTAGTACATTACTATACATTACACTAATAGAATCTAAGTGCCAAGGACTGGAATTGTGAGGCACCGAAAAGTCTAATGGTGCATTCAAACTGTTAGTATGACATTAGCATTCTTTGTCTACATCTTATTCCTCTATGCTCTAGCATACTCGTACGTAAACGTGTACCAGCTATAGTAGTCGCATACATAGACTACTAGGTAAAGTCACAGAATACTATATTTGCTAGTCGAGTAGTGAATACTAAATCAAGAATTAAAATAAGTATCTTGTTTTTTCGGAGATTCCTACATACATACTTTTTTGGACAAAAATAAAAAATCTATCAGACGTGCAATTTTTTTTTATATTGCGATATTTTAAGTATTAAATATAGCCCAGAATGGTTGAAATCTAATATTTCTGCGTAAATTGAAGGCACACCAATACCACATTAATATATTAGAATATTACATTTAAATTTTTGCTTTATCTATAGGTATACATTGGTGTGTTCGTAATTTCATTTCATTCCCTATTTCATTTTGCTGGCATTTATGGTGTTCCTCCTTTATAATTGAATTGTTAGTAACTAGAGTAGCACGACAAATTTTTCTATTAACACAACGCCAAACCTTATGACCATTTAAGTTTATGCGTCTTATGGTATATCGGTATCCATTTCGCATAAGTAAATCGCCACCTCTCTGCGACGGTATAATTTCATAAAAATCTTCCTTACTAGTAGATGGTGAAGCATCCATTTCTAAAAACATAATATCTTTTATAATAAAAATGACTACAAAATATTTTTGTACAAAATGATTTTTGGGCATACATATAGGTACTTATATAAAGGCTTAACTTAGCTTATACGTGTTAAATTTCGATCAAACTGAAATCTGATACTATTTACTTTTTATAATACCTAAAGCTTCTCTTTCGCCTTTTTTAAAATTAAACCTTGAAGAAAACAATACATATAGGTATACATATAATAAAAATGTTACGGATCTCTGTCTGCCTGTACATGGAAGGTATATAAGAAAAAATATTATAGAATACCTTCAATCAACGGAATAGTACCCAAAACAATGATTATTGAATTTTTTGTCTGTTTGTCTGTGCGTTTGTGCACGCTAATCTCAGAATCGGCTGAACCGATTTCGATGCCACTTAACATATAGGCTACTTTTTATCCCGGATAATTTCGATATTTTGTTTTTTTTTTCTGTAGTCCACGCGGACGGAGTCGCGGGCGTCCACTAGTACATATATATAATCACGCCTTTATCCTTTACGGGGTAGGCAGAGCAGCAAGGGCCGATAGAACCACATGGTGGCACTTCTGACCAATTTGGAGGATATAGTTGAGATGTACAAGCAAACAATAATAATAGATAATATAATAGAATAACCTTAATTAACGCAGATAAATATAATGATTACTTACTTATAGGTATTATCGAAGTACATATCTGTAGTCTGTGTTTATAATTGCTTTTAGTTATTTTAGCTTAGGAGCAGTAGCGAATTTTAAAATAAAATACAGCATTCGTTTGATTTTTTTAATATAAAAAAAATATGATGATATATTCATCATAATACAATTTTATTCAATATCAAATATTTTCAAATCTGATATTGAATTAAAGAACTTATGATACAGGGTGTAACTAAAGGGATACCTATTTTAAACGAAAAGCTAAGAATAAAACCCACTATAAAAATCCTGTCATGTTCATACCTCGTACTTTAGAAATTGCATTATTTCTGATATTGGCGGGGCTAAGCACCTGATTAATTATCAGTCTTTTGTCAGTCAATTGCTGGACGTAGGCGTCCCCCAGGACACACCTTAAGTCATACGATACTTCTTATATAGTTATTTAGAAGATGTTAATAAAATTTCCACATAAAGACCCTTATTATTAGCGCGGTATTTCGGAGGAGGATGGGTATGGGCATGTACTGGTATAGTGGGGTGCCCCTCTCTCACTATCACGTAAGCTTTGCAACCATACGAGCAGCGCCATCTAGTTCTAACCAGATTTTTGGAGAACTCCTTAATATATGTGTATCCTCTGTACATGTAATAAGTTCTTCCATTTGTCAGTGTTATTTGTGTTTCTGTGGACAAATATGTTTTAAAAAGTTGTAATATTTACTAATTCTCAGTTCCAATTGAACGTATTTACCAAAACTAAACCACCACCAAAAACATTTCGTATGCGATAAATTTTGACAACACGTAAGGCCGAAAGGGAGACATTTAAAATACTGATGCGTTCTCAAATGGACCAAGCCAAACCAAAAAAAAAAACATAACGCCGTCCCCGGAGAATAGAATGCTAATTGCAAAAACGCAATTTTACAGGAAAAATAAAAAACATATTTATTGAAATAACTCAAGTTACATTTAACTTAGGAACTTGGGAGATGGCTTCAATTATAGCTAATTTTTTATATTATCTTTGTTATTAGTTTATATCTTTTTTAAGTGCACAGAATTTTCGATTTTTGATAAATTCAATAATAGACAACTTTTTAAAAGTATGAGTATTGCTAACATGTTATTATCATTTTATTCTGATTCAAACTCAGTTTATACAAATATACTAATCTACTCTTATCATTATATTCCGCTGTCTACGACTTCTACAGTAAAGTAAATTTAATAACCTTATATTATAATATAAATAAATATTCACACACTTCACAACACATTAACCTAGTCCCACACTAAGATCCCTAAGGTCTTGTGTCGTGGGTACTAAGCAACGGTATATAAATACGTAGATAAGTATATAAACATCCATGACTCGGAAACAAACATCGATATTCATCATATCAATGTTTGCACCTACCGGGATTCGAACCCAGGACCTATAGCGTCGCAGGCAGGGCCACTACCAACTACACCAATCAGCCGTCAAATTATAATTTTGTTCTCGTAAATAATGTAGATATTAGTATATGCTAAGACAAGGTTTGATTTTTATTCAGGGTTTTTCAATTAAAACGCTTTATAATAATCATCTATTACTTTATTTTATAGTAAAAAAATTTAACATAGAATATTATGTCATGAAAGTAAAGCCTCAGAAAACTTAAAAAAAAAAACTTAGAAAAGGTAGGATACTAATCATAATACTTTTGCGCTAGTATATTCAGTCTTACGCATGCTTTATACTAATAATGACTATTTTTTAGAATATAGCAGGTGTACAAAGTACCTATTTTACTAGGCTTTAGCCTATACGGGGTGTAAAAAGACAACTTTGTTCTTTTAATACCTCGTATTCTTTGTAACATCACGATCATTTTTTTCTATGGAAGCACCCCTGGGAAACCACGGGTTTCTAAGATATTGAGGTTTAAAGTTACATTAACATTATCATTTTTTTTTTACATAAATACATCTGAAATTGGTTAACAAACATTTTTTTCAAAGATACCATGTCAAAATGTTATAATGTTAGTTTTATAGATACATTTGTACTTTGCGCATCAAACGAATACATTGCTTGCAATAAAATGACAGTATTTTTTCATAATTTTTATGTCGTTTCCCAGGTTTGGCTCCATAGAAGAAAATGATCGTAACCTTACAAAGAATACGAGGTATTAAAAAACATTGTTGTCTTTTTACACCCCGTATAACGAATATTCTTCGTCAAGTTATAGATTCATTCAGACACATAAAATATATTTTATAAAATAAAATATGAAACATAATTAGGGTACCTACACAATTAGGTTTACCAAAACACAATTACTATTATAAAAACTTATCATCTCAATTAGTTTCTTTATCATAAAAACCTTTAATCAATTTCATCTGAATCAGGCGATATTTCTGCTTCATCACAAAATTTCATAAATTCTTAGAAAGCGTGATAGTAATGGTATGTTGTTAGTTTTACAGAGACTTATCTGAATGTAAAGCTTTACTTATTGGTAGAGTATATAAGCAGTATTTAATTTAGAATCGGAAACGATATTTGGTGGATTTCTAGCTGTTTGTCTAGCACCCCGTTTCAATCTCTGTTGGCGTTCTGTACTTAGTTGAGAATACTCAGCATCAAAATCAATCAAAATCAAACCGTAAGATGGAAGGATCTAAGCCGGTTATTTTGATTTCCATTATTTTGGACCATGCAATCTTTTCACCATCATCATCTTTGGTCCAGTTCTTGTCACTAAGTAAATCCTTTATGTTATAAAAGTCACTTTGTAACATTTCTTTAATAACGTACTTTTGCTCCATTTACTTTGGCATTAGTAACTATTGCATACATTTGATTTGGAGTAAACACAAACTGGTTTTTCAATATATTCTAATAGGTTCTATATTATATATATTCGAATGCATAGAGTCACCCTCACTCTGACCGTGATCTGTCTCAAAAGATCTGTGAGTGATATTTATTTGAAGTTTTTTGGCAGCAAACATGTATAAAGCAAATATAAATCTGTTCCTACTTTGCCCTGCGCAGCCATCAGAATAAAAAGAAATATTCACTATGGGTGCGCCCACCACCGGGCCCTACACCCTCCACTGACCCTGAAAAATCACATTTTGCCAAACACTTGTTAGTTTCAAACCATAAAATTCCAGATGACCACAGTTTTGTTAGTCTGTATACGTGTGAAAAGGGCATTCGTCTATCTATTTTGGAACAGTTGGAGATTTTGAAAGCCAAATATTCTGGTGTAAACCTTTTAAATGAACAGGTTGAATTTTCGTCTCCGCTGTTGAACTCATTGGCTAGAATAAATAAATAAACAGTAACCTTAGAATGTAGTGGCTTGTCAATGTCAATAACAATTTTTGTTTTTGTGGGCAATGGAATATGTTGTTCCATACATCCTTGTTTTCTTTACTAATTTATCAATATTTTGGTGAATTTTTGAATTTTTTCATTTAAATTTAACTAATTCACCCAATACTATTTGGTTTGTGTGCACAAATAGTATATATTTATTTGAAATATAAATAATGGTGGGTAATTATTTATATATTTTTTAATACTTAGTAGAGGGTAGTTAATTCTGTGTAAGTAATGTGTTGGGTTTTAGAGGTTCATAGTAATTAGTGGTTTACTAATTTACTAATTTCTATAATCCTGAGGATGCCACGGTTGTTGGCGAAACATATGTAGATTATTTATCTAGTTTTTGATTTCGGAATGGTGCAATGTATCGTCTTGCATGCTAGGTGCTCGGGTCTGGTTTCTCATGGCGATTGTAGTTAGTGCAAGTGCCTGTTGTCGCAATTATGAGTTATCAGATCCGAGGGTCAGTGGAGGGTGTAGGGCCCGGTGGTGGGCGCACCCATAGTGAATGTTTGAACTTCCGAATTGTAACGCCTAATACAATTTCATTTAAAAGAAATATTATAAAATTATTAATAAAGAAAATGGAAAAAACTCTTCACCCGAGTGGGAATCGAACCCACGACCACTGCAAACCGTGCGAGCCGCTATAACCACTAAGCCACCGGGTCAATTACTCGGATGACGAATTTTACCATCTCTTTTCTAAATTACATATTGGCAACGTTATTCTTCATCCCGATAGCTATACACTAGCCAAATCTCGGCAAACAAAGCTGAATCCCTCAGCACAATGTTTAAAGATGAAACGATCAACCATATCCTAACGGATTATATTAATGGAGAAGTGTTTTTATAAATTTTTCTTAGTCAAGATATTATATATTATAAAATTATTAATAAAGAAAATGGAAAAAAATTCTTCACCCGAGTGGGAATCGAACCCACGACCACTGCAAACCGTGCGAGCCGCTATAACCACTAAGCCATCGGGTCAATTAAATTAAATTAAATTATAAATATGAGTAATACCTCTGTCTTTTTCGATATTTAGAAATAGCCATACGCAACTACCAATTTCTATTGCCCCTTTTTTTGCAATCTGTGCGTGCCAAAGGTAGCAATAACCTTTGCGTTTAGTAGTATCATATATCGTGAAATTGTATATAGAGTATTTTCGTTTGTAATGAAATGCTCCAACAGGAGACTGAGGTATATTTAGAACTTTTTCCAAATCAAAAATGGCTATTGTAGTATTGGATGGTTGGATGATTTGATGGATAATTCTCATAAATATATAATATATATAAATATTCACACACTTCATAACACATTGACATAGTCTCACACTAAGATCCCTGAGGTCTTGTGTCGTGGGTACTAAGCAACGGTATATAAATACATAGATAAGTACATAAACGTCCATGACTCGGAAACAAACATCGATATTCATCACATCAATGTTTGCACCTACCGGGATTCGAACCCAGGACCTATGGCGTCGCAGGCAGGGCCACTACCAACTACACCAATCGGTCGTCGATGATCAATCACATGATTCTTTTTCTTCTTTTTTATTTGTCAAACTTTTTGTTTGTTTTGTATTTTCTTGCATGGTTTCTACAATAGTTGGATCGGCTTGGCGGTATTCAGTGCATATAGAGCATTGGTCCTTTTTTGGCTTAAAAAAGGAATAATTAAATTTGGTATTAAATATTGTCTCATACTGTCGTCTGTAGCTATCGGAAAATCAAACCTGCCTTGCGAAAACCAGATTTTGAATAGGGGATACATTTTAGATATGTTGATTATTTCTGAAAGATACTTCCTACTTGTATATTTACGCACATAATGCGATTCTAAAGTAGGGAATAGGTTGATGTGCTTGATTATGCTTTCTTCAGTGTCTGTGCGCATTCTGCAAGGTCTGTTCATTATTCTACCTTTTTAATACATGTGATGTTGGTGTGCCTAATCTTAATAAATAAATAAAAATAAATAATATTTGTATTGGTGTATATCGAGAGATATGAAAAAACATTGAATAAAATCACATTATTTTGTAACTTTGTGGATATTCACAAGCAAAAAGTCTGAAAAAAATTGAGTAGATGTATTAGCGCCTCAGGATGTCGAATTTGCAATAACATTAAAACTATAATAAACATTTAGCATTTTATTCTCCGGGGCCGGCGATAAATAAATACGTTTGTCATTTAGCGCGATTGGTCTGGTCTTTAGATAGTTTATACCCGAACACTAGATTTTGTATAGGACCTAGTAGGTATAGTAAATATCGAAATCAGCACACCATGTAATTTATATTCTCATTATTTATTGTATCAAGAAATACACATTTTTTAAATTGTTCGAAAACGGGCTAATTTCTAACAAATTTTAATTAGTGTACTTACTTACTTATTAATGTTTTTAAGATGTTATTTTAAACTTTTACATAAAGACCACTACTAGTAACGTGGTATCTTGGCGCAGAGTGGCTATGGCTATGTACTTGTGTAGTGGGATGCCCCTCTGTCACTATCACGTAAGCTTTGCACCCGTACGAACAGCGCCATCTAGTTCTAAGGGAATTTTTCGAGAAAACCTTTATATATGTGTATCCTCCGTACATATAATATGTTTTTCCATTGAGTAGTTTTATTACTTTATCTGTGGATAAAATACTTTAATAATAATGTATAAGAAGCTAAAATGGGTAATATTCTCAATGATCATTCGCATAATGGTATTTATTGCCATTCGAAAATTTCATACATCAAATAACTAACAATAAAATATGAATAACGATATTCTCTTTTGGTTTATTTGTATTAATTTATAAGCTTAAAAATATTATAAGTACTTACACTTATATACAGGGTGTAACAGAAAGGGTATGTTAAGCGAAAAGCTATGTAAATAGCCCACTATAGAGAAACTATTTCCAAAATTTCAGACTCAAATTCACATTTTTATTTTTCCCAGATAGTATGAATAATTCCGAAACAACTCAGGAATATCTATACAATCTTGAAAAATAAAAAAGTGATTTCGAATCTCAAATTTTGGAAAGAGGATCTCTATAGTGGGCTATTTACGTAGCTTTTCGCTTAACATACTCTTTCTGTTACACCCTGTATTAAGAAAGTTATGTTTGTGCAGAGCCGGAAATTGATAATAAATGACATGGGAACCAACTCTGAAGTCGTGAAAAAAATCAGCTGTTCCATACATATTAGCGCTGTATTCAAGTCTGTATGGAATAGCAGATATATTCACGATTTTAGAGTTGGTAGTTGGTACCCATAGTGAAATCTTTGTAAACCTTACGTAAACCTAATTATAGTTCTGACAATAGGGTAGTTGACTATGGTTGAATTTTAATGACATTTTTAATGCTTATCAGAATAAATCATCAAAATCATACCTATTTGGAGACAACAATGGGATAGATTTCGGCAATATTAACACGGAGGCTGAGATCGACTTCAGAGACAGACATCATATTGTGGCAGCCGTTTGTATGGAGCGTTTTTTGGCAAGTCTAAAATTGTGATTGAATTGAATTTGAAATTGTTATATCCCGGATAGTGCGAAGTTTTTCTTTCGCAAATGTTTCTTTTATTTTATGATCTTTTGATATAAATACAAATAAAAAAACTGTAAACGACCCCATTCATTATAGGTACTTACAGTAGGTGTTAGTATATGCCGTTCTATACACAAAGCAAAAGGTAATAATAATATTGGTGACTTATAACTTGACATAAAACCCTTTGGAAGTGATAGTATATATATACACAGGGTGTAACAAAAGGGGTATGTTAAGCGAAAAGTTATGTAAATAGCCCACTAAAAGGAACCTATCCACAAAATTTCAGAATCGAAATCACATGTTTATTTTTCTAGATAGTATGGAGAATTCCTAAACAACTCAAGAATGTTCATACAATCTTGAAAAATAAACATGTGATTGTATACCTACCCTGTATATAGGTGGCGGGTGGGTGTGGGTGTGGACTGTTCTAGGAGGATCAGCACCATTGATGACCAGATACGCTTTACACCCAAACGTGCACCTTCATCTGGTGGATACTGGACTCCTGGAGTCCTTGCAGTAGGTGTAATTTTTATACATCTGGAACCGCTTACCGTTTGTCAGTGTTATCATCCTAGTAGTACCAGTAAGAAATATCTATTGCTATCAGCTCGGGAACTAAAGTATAGTGTCATGTGTGACCATGAGTCGGCAGATCCGAGCGGAGGATGTAAGGCCCGGTGGTGGGCGAGCCCTCGATGGAAATTTGAACTTCCGAATACTGACGCCTGATACAATTAAATTCTAAAGAGCTTGTTATTTAGGGTCTGACACACGCTTACGTCATTTTCCAGTGTCAGTTTGTTCTACGTAATCTAACGGAGGCAGTGATGTAAGCTTGTGTCAACTGCATGACACGGCGCAGCGCAAAATCAAGGTGTGCGCAGCGCCGCGTTGCATAGCGTCTCGGTGTGAACTGACCCTTAGACTAAATTAAATAGGGTTTATAAAAAGTATTGCTTTATTCACAAGTTAATGGAAAAAACAATTAATCACATCCATGTTTTTAGGATTCAAAACATCACCGACATATATAAATTTTAAGTAGGTAGCAGTTGCAAAGAGTAATTATTAAATTTTTAAACCCTTTTTAGATATAATCAGATTAGTAAAATTTTATCGTATTGCTATCTACATAGTTTGTACTGCATCATTAATCACACAACTTTTATGTAAGAAGTAAACGGTTAATATATACTATGTTAAACATTTTTAAAAATAAAAAAAACCCCCACGCAAAAAAAGTACGCAATCATTATGACAAAAGGTTTAAAATGCTAAACCCTATAAAAAGCAAAAAATAACTTTTAACACTACGTAAGTACCAACTAAAGCATGTCAGACTATACACTCGGGACTTTGTGCCACCTTTATGTCGGAGGCATAACCGCTAATTTTGAACTGCAAATGGTTATCTTGGCCTGCTGTTGACCGTACGTATGAAATATTTGATTAAATTTTGTCGCGTCGGTTAAAAACAAAGTATATAAATGACTAACAACATGTACCTATTTAAAACCACTTAGTGCCCTAAGATTACTTGATAATTTCATATTGACCACACCATATTTGCATTTCTTCCTAAAATCATCTGAAATTGAATACCGAAACGTAACCGAGGGCAGGGGGCTTAGCCAATGTAACAATCTGAAGAGCGACAGCGAAGTTCGCAATGTTATTGGACCATTTACATAGCGGATAGACGTTAGTTCAGCGCGTCATGTAGGTAGATAACGCACTAAACGAAGGCTTCCCATTGGACGAAGCGCTTCGATAACTTTGCGATCTTGAATGTCGCTTGTAAAAAGATTTCATTGTTTATAGCCCAAGATCATTCTCTACTATATTCCACAAATGTACGTTCCTTTGTTAACTTTCTTCAAATGCTTCCTTGTGTGGTTATGGGCGTTAGTGAACTTTTGGAAGCTGAGGTTAGGACCAGTGAAGATGTAGGCTTTGCAGGTGGGGAAGTGGGTGCAGCTCCAGCCGATGGTATTCTGGTCATCGTAGTGCTTAAAGAAGGTGAATCCGTTGAACAGGAAATGCGGTTTACCGTTTACTCTTATTAATTTTCCTGTAGAAAAAATATGCTTACTAAAACGCAACATATTGTTTCAACACTCATTGATTCCTTACAATGGTAGGTATTTTAATAATAAGAAATAATGGTTTCAAATGTCTATTCCGTTGTCAGTCTAACTAAACCATTGCTCATTTGCAGTTCAAAAGTTAGAAAATAAATAAAATCTTAGATCTACTAAAGGTTTCTCAAAAAAAAACAAAAATATTATACTTAATAAGAAATTTAAATTTTATAAAATTATTAATAAAGAACATGGAAAAAATTCTTCACCCGAGTGGGAATCGAACCGATTTAAATAAATAATAAATTTTATTTAAATATTTAAGCCAAATAGAAAAACATAAGAAGCGTGACTTTAATATAAACCTTTGCAATAAATATTGCCTCAATCAGGTCATAAGGTTTGAAGTAATGTTCCATTAGGAAGATTTTTAATATACTTAAGAGTAAAGAGTTATAAATACCTACTCAACGTAGGGTATTCTGATATAAACAAGTAATTGTGACTAGGAAACAATAAAAAACATATACTAATTTCTAAGGATAAAATAAAATAAAGAAGTATTACTACAATAATACCTAGTGATATAAAACATTATAGAGCTTCGTAGAAAAGAAAGCAAGAAGATATAGAACGTGATTTCATATCAGTATAAAAACTCACCTACCACATTTGCTAATTTATAAAATAATGCTTATTTGATAAACCTCATTAGAAAAATACGAAACAATTCCAAATAATTCATGTCTGTGCTTACTCTTGCTAACCTTAAGTCTTTAAAAAAAGGATATCTTGAAACAGTCAAAAAACCATAAATTGCGAAATCATCAAAATATATTATTACCATAACGATTGCTATTTGTGAAGAAGTGTCGAGAGAATTTGTCCTGATGGCCGACGTGATTGTTGGAGCAATAGCAGACAACGCCATCTACATAGATAAGGTAGGCTTTACACCGCGGGTAGGACACACAAGTAAATCGCTTCTTGTTCATGTTCTTGTTATAGTACGTGTAATTTTGATACACAAGCCGTTTTCCCCCTCTAGCTGTCGGTATTATAAGGACTGAAAAAGAGCATGATCTTTAGTTCAATCAAAACTTAATTTCTATGTGAACCTTTACGATGGTAAAGTGTAAAACCAGCATGTAAAATTTTGAAATTAAGGATCAATGAGGTTTTATTGGGAACGAACAGATTTTTAAAATTTTTTATCTAGTTTTTGCGAGCGAACATTTTTCATGAGCCGACATTTTAGATACCTACTAGAGATTCTCTTAGTTTTTAAAAGTTTTGCCTTCATTTTTCTCTTTCTGCTTTCGTTTTTCTCTTTCTGTCGCTAAACTCTGGGGGTCGTCGATAATCTTTTCATTTTTTTTTGTCGTTCTCTTGTAACATTAATTCTTTGGTCGGTTTCTTTTTTGGTTTTGTAAATTTGTCTCGTAACAAAATAAAACATTGAATAATACTGAGAAGTTCACAGTTAATATAGTTATTTCAAATGTTTAACGATTTTTATAATCAGACATATGAATACTCTTACTTTACTTTACTTATACCATTACTAATGAGCCTATTGCAGTCCACTGCTGGACGTAGGCCTCCCCCAGGGCACGCAACAAGACTGCCATGGGGGGTATTTTTGTAATTGGATTGAATTACGATATATTATACAACGTATATCTCTGTACCGGTAAAGGTTTACAAAGTGCGGGGCAGACGACCTTTCAGCCGCCCCCAGCCACGCATCGTGGATATACACAGATCATGCTTAAATATTGTTTTTGTCCTTACATTAAGGTTTTTACGACGAATAGTAGGTTGGTACGCGCATATAAAGTCCACCATCTTTTTCTTTAGAATATGAAGATTTTTACATATCTAACTTCAATTTTGGAATTATATTACCTACGCATAGGCACAGCATTGCCAACACGAGGACTTGCAGTGAGAGACAACACAAAAAAAGTTTTAAGGCTTTACTTTATTGTATTTGAAAAGAATTATAAAATAGTTAGATAAGTATAACTAAACTAAATTCGATTTTAATATGTATTTGATTTATACCATGTTTATCTATACCCTCATATATAATCCATTGGGTAGTTTAGCTAAGGGTCGCATGTTGTGAGTATGCTGTATGCTTTCGCGCTCTATTCGATTTTCATTATCCAAGTATATAAAAGATTTGCACTTCGGATAATAAGTACACTTCCATTGCTTCTGTGCTTTATAGAAGGTGTACCCTTGATGGTAAGCCAGAGTTTTCCCGTTACTCATTTGTATCATTACAACTTGTTTATCTGAAATACAAAATTTATTAAATACATTATATTCAATTGGTCTTAGTGTTTTGTAGGCGATGTGCTGACCACCTGTCACTACTAACCGAACTTGTACATCTCAACTATACCCTCAAAATTGGTTAGAAGTGGCACCATGTGGTTCTATCGGCCCCTGGTGCTACCCCGTAAGGGATAAAGGCGTGATTGTATGTATGTATGTATTATATACAACGTGACTATCTAGCTAGCTAGATCATATAATGCTTGTGGGGTCCACTACATGCTAATTTTGCAATTTATAGAAATTTAAAATTTTGCATGACTTAAAAAGAAATAAACATGTTTTAAACAAAGCTTTGTTTATTGTGTATATATCGAATTCATAAAATCGTCGTAAATATAAATAATTGATCTATACCTTAATCAGCGAGCGCAGCGAGCCCTAAAGCATTTGGAAATCTTTTCACTCTTTTTACGATTTTAAAACAAATTTAATTTTAATTAAATCTTTTTTTTTCCAAAATAGTATTTGATCTGTGTATAATTTTTTCGACTAAACTTGACCTACACAATTATGTGTTAAAGGGAAGTCAACCAATTTAAGTGACTCTTATATAAAATCCATTAGTCAGTTGAACTAGTGCTCGTTGATCGTGAGTATGCTGTATTCTTTCGCGAACAATTTTCATATCACTGTTAAAAGACATAACAGATTTGCACTTTGGATATGAAGTGCATGTCCATTGCTTGCCTGGCCCTTTCTTGATTTGGTAGAAAGTATGTCCTTGATAATAGGCCAGGGTCTTCCCGGTTCTCATGCGTACCATCTCAACGATTTTTTCTGAAATAGAGCATCTTAATTTGATCAGAATATTGACAGTTAATATAGCTGGTTATATTCTGACTGACCTAGAATGGTTACTTTTTTAGATCAGGTTTTTTTTGATAATTATCCTGAATGTGTTTAAAGGAAAGGGAACTATATTTTCTGTCACCAAAATTTATATTTGTCATCAAGTTGTATTACCAAATAATTAGATCTATCGCCACGAAATATTTTCGTTCTCAGATAAACAAATGTGTTCCCAGGTATGAATCACCAAATTAATGTTAATATATTATGTGTAAAATAAAAGATGGAACACCAAAGAAATTGTAGTGCATTGATTGAATATAAACGTCGTTCTCACAATAATAGTTTTGTTACTTAAATAATAGGTTTGTCTTCAAAATGATAGATCTGTCACCAAATACTTGCAAATTTAGCTAATTGCTTATGGTTACCTGTTTGGGCGGATCCGAATCTGGCAATATAGATTAGAAGAATGAGGCGGCGGCGACGGCCGCTGCCGATTTCTTCGGTGTTAGGTTACATGTTTAAGTCCAAGACGATTTCTAGAGACAAAAATATGATTTATTGGTGATCACTTTTAATTAAATTGCTTCAATACTTATTAGGACAAACCTATTAAAATACATTCAAAAATATTAATTTGGTACTAGACCTTATATCTCCATGATTTTAGGTGATTTTTCGTGGAACATGGATGAACGTGGATTTTATATTGTTTGGTGACTAGATTTTGTGACAAATCTATTATTTTGGGGGTAAACTCTATTATTAAGGAAACAGAAAACGACTTCAATTGGTGACAGCTTAAATCATACCCTAAAGGAAATAATATAAATTTATTGGCATACTCTATGAAGTTGCGTATTAGATTTTTTTAAAGTGATTTACGAGAATAAAATAAATAGTCTTTTAATATCACGTTTAATTCAAATTCAAAATCATTTATTCGAGATGAAAGCATTAACAACTTGTTTGTCGATTTATATGTCTAATTATATGTTACTTTCTATGTTCGCACCCCAAAATGAAACCGCTACCAAACAAAAAAGGAGGTGAATTTAAACAACCCAAAAAAAAAATCGCTAAGCTTTTGCTTTAGCAACGGTCACCACCCCAAGGTGCGATTTGTTACGGTCTGTCAGGCATAAGTTAGCGATTCGGGGCTTAATAGCCACCAACGTGGAGCTAATAAGAAGGTCGCCTAAAGACGAAATCCAGGAGAGCTGCTACACAGTTCTCCTTTATGGCAAAACCAACATTAGGTCTGACACACCGCATGATTCTACTATTACTGTTACACTATTTCAGTGAAGTGTCATTGCTTGGAAGAAGAAATAGCAAGAAAACTCCCAGCGACACAGTCAAAACTAAGTAACATAATAACAAAAGAATCTTACATTGGATTAGATATCAGATAATCATAGTAACACTTAACTCACTTAGTGTATATAAATTCAATTATCATAACATTTAAATTCATATAAATTACATACCCACTTACATAAAGTAAGTACAGGTCCATGTCAAATTTAAACTGTATAAATAAAAATAAAAATGTGTACACAGAGTACAAGTAAATGTCAAATAAGTATCTACTAAACTAAACTATAAAATATAAAAAGATATATATTCGTGTACAATAGTACAAGTCGACGGTAAAATGTGAACAGAAAAGCAAACGTGGCATTCAGAACTTAAATATATAATACCTATAGCTGGTAATAACATTAGAATGAAGAAGTCACGCATGATACACTATAGCGCTTCTGGTCACATTCACCAACACATATCGAGAAGAAGAAGCGAGAGGAAGACAAGGTCAAATTCGAAGGCCTCTGCAAAGTCATGAAGAACATCCTTGACAGCAAAGTTGAGAAGGTTGTGGTGTCAAACAGGCTGGTAGAGTCTCCGTGCTGCAATACCTACTAAGCTAAATATAAAAGTAAAACATAGATTGCGTAACTTGGGGATGCTAGAACAATTCACTTCCATGGCTCGCTATCATTTAAATATTCTATTAAACACTTGACCGTTATTTGAAGCATATTTATATGAGAGAGGCACTTCCGTTTTCCGCTACTTCTTACCTCCTTGTCTACCCTAGTATTGCCTTCTCTATCACTCATCATCCACCAGGTAGTGAGTGGAGGTTAGGCACCCCAGCTCATTTTGAATCATTGGCGTCCTGTTTTCCGCACCGCACGGTCGTGCTCAGGAGCTCCTGCTTTATGTGAGTTTTCATAAATCTTACCTCTAACATTATTGAAATTATTATTACCTGCTCACCGCCATCACAAAAAGTAACACGTTTTTTACTTTTAGATTGCTTGCTCTTGCTTGTTATATAACATAGTACCTACCTACTTACTCTTTGTCACATTGGCGTTCATCACCACCAGGCGATAACAAACACGTCTCATATAAATATGCTTCAAATAACGGTCAAGTGTTTAATAGCAGCGTTTTACCTGAAATAAAACGCTTATTAAATACTTACCTTATTTGAAGCATAACTTTAATCTCTGCCTGTTGGATTTATCGACTCAATGATTCAAAATAAGCTGGGGTGCCTAACCTCCACTCACTACCTGGTGGATGATGAGTGATAGAGAAGGCAATACTAGGGTAGACAAGGAGGTAAGAAGTAGCGGAAAACGGAAGTGACTCTCTCATATAAATATGCTTCAAATAAGGTAAGTATTTAATAAGCGTTTTATTTCAGGTAAAACGCTGCTAATACTCTATAATATTCTTTCATGTAAAGTTTTTTCTTCACAATGTTTTTAATTTTGTTCAGATAAGCCTTATCTGAACAAAATTTTGGCAACAACTGGAAGTGGCATAATGCATTATCTGATAAGGCATAATGCCACTCCCAGTCGTTGATTTTCAATTGAGTGACGATCACTATGAACTGTCAAAAAAGATAGCCAATAGGCCGGCTGTGCTGGAAAAGCCTATGACGTGATTTTATATGTATTTTTACAGTGTAGTTTAGTTATCATTAATTAGTCCTTGTAGAGATAATACATTAAAATGTCTGAAAGCTTGACATAAAGTATAATCGAAATAAGTAAAAAAAACATAATTAAAAAAATCCAAAACCCGACTGCGTAAAAAAGAACCAATCTATGTAGTTACCTACATAATAAAAAATGAAAAGAAAAAAACAATTGTTGTTCTTTTGTTTATTTATTTTATACTCTTTAGTTATGAGCTACTAATAGGTACGCTTCAAGAAACATGCTCAACATGCTCAGCAGCAAAAAGTTTTCGTCTTGCTGCTGTCTAAAAACTTATATGTGAGAATGGTTGCTACGCATCTTTAAATCGGTGGGTATAGATCCTAAACGGTCAGTCGAATCGAAAAATGTTGAGAAAAAACCAAAAATGATTTTTAAACCTATTTCACTTGATATAGTTTGTTGACTTTAATTTTTTTCATTTTTAACCGACTTCAAAAAGAG
This sequence comes from Carposina sasakii, assembly GCA_014607495.2. NCBI lineage: Eukaryota > Metazoa > Arthropoda > Insecta > Lepidoptera > Carposinidae > Carposina > Carposina sasakii. Next base: position 11,799,157 of record CP053158.1, read on the forward strand.
AGGTATTCAATTCGTCTGTATGTTTTTTTTTTATTTTTTTTATTTTTTATGTGTGTTACCTCAGAACTCCGTCAATTATGAACCGATTTCAATTTTTTTTTTATAGTTGGTCATGGTATACTTCCAGGTTGGTCCCATATTCACCATATCAGGATCTGATGATGGGATCTTGGAGAAATCGAGGGCAATCCTCGAATATTGTAGGCACATGTAGTCTGTTTTTATACTTTTACTGAGCGTTTTGATCACCTACATATAAAACATAACATCTGATGATGGAATCTCTAAGGAATCTAGGGATATCCTCAAATATAAAAGGCACGAGTAGTCCGTTTTTAGATTTTTATAGAGAATTTTGGTCAGCTACACATAATATAAAGGAAACGAGGGTCTGATGATGGAGCCGCCGAAAAACAGATAGTGGAACTTTTTAGTAACAAAATCCCCCTATGGCAGGGGGGGGCCTACGTCTAGTAATGGACTGCAATAGGCTTATGAAGATGAAGATAATTGTGTTAAGTCATTAAATTATATGTTGCGTTAAGCCGTGTCCGAAGTAAGATGGTTATAGAGGAAGAGGTAGACATGAGAATAACGAGATGACGGATAATAGGGATGAATGAAAAAAGAGTACCTACATATTGCACCGACCCCAAATGATTGGGAACAGGGCAGGAAGAAGGAGTGTAATTATATGTTGCTTAAATAAGTGTGTACATGGCTGTTGTGCTGCCAAATCTCTTATATTCCTCCGAGGCGTGGTGCATGTACCGTCGCCACATACGCACTCTGGATCGATTCCACCTCAAGTGCCTCCGATCCATCATGAGAATCAGATGGTCCAACCGAGTGCGTAATACCGAAGTATTGCGAAGAGCCAATGTAAGTGCCATTGAGGCCTACTTAATGCGTCGGCAGCTTCGGTATTGCGGTCATGTGTCTCGTATGGCGGAGGAGAGATTGGCTAAGAGCATCTTCTTTTCTGAACTAGAGGAGGGCAAGCGGAAACGCGGCGGGCAACTCCTCAGATACAAAGATGTTCAGAAAAGACATGAAGAGATGCAATATAGATCCATCTAAATGGGAAGTTTTGTCAGCACAACGACCAGAGTGGCGCAGGACGGTGATAAAGCAAGTACACGAGTTCGAGGAGCAGCGTCAAGCTGACCTTGACGCTAAACGTGATGAACTAAAGACTCGTCCTCTTGCTGCCATTATCTATAATACAATAATAGCGCACTAACCTGTCCTCTGTGTGCGCGGGCGTTCAGGGTGAAGATTGGCTATGTAAATGTAAGCCATCTCCGAGCGCATGAACGCCAACTTAGTAATATCTAGGAGTAGAAGTGGTCGCCATGACTGAAATTGGTCGGAGGTCATCATTATCATCATAATCATCATATTGTCAGACGTAAAGTTTCGAAGCCTAGTCCTTTTTCTCTTTTGTCATGTGGCCTATTTTATATAAAAATTATATAAATCTGACAATATTATGCCTCCTAAACTTCGTACACGGCTTAACGCAATATATATTTGCCCTTTAGTTAAATTTTACTTTAGTAAGCTCGAGTTTTGGGAGGAAGTCGGTTTTTCGTTTTAAAAAAATTATCACAATATGGCGTCCAGTAGTCGCCATATTAGATTTTCACTAACGTCATATCTTTAGTGACACTCGCCGGATTAAGAGGAATCGATTGACGTGTGAAACATAAAAATCGGCCCAGGCGTCTGTATAGTGCTTCAAAGGAACATATAAAAATACATCATACAAACAAACTCGATTATATATTTTCTACCTAGAGCCGTATATAACGTCCATTACTTAGTTGAGCCAAAGCACGCACAGGATGTGTATGACACAACGTTTCCCTTACTATCCTTAATTTGCTATCTAGGAACAACACAGACTTGCAGTTTGGGTAATAGGTGCATCTCCAAGGGCCGACAGGGCGTTTGCTAAATTGATAGAAAGTGCATCCGTGGTAGTACACCAGGGTCTTGCCATTCTGCATTTGAATTAATTGAACTTGTTGCTCTGAAAAAAATAGGATTCTTTATGATGGGGATTATGTTTTTCGATAACATGTAAGAGATAGGCTCGTGCCTAAAAGTTGTATTACATAAAAGTTGGTCTTGCGCTTGCGTATCGGCTTTCCGTCCCATCGGACTATGAGAGTGAGGGAATAGTTGACCTGTGTTTGCGCACACACTTGTGCACTATAATTTCTCCTGCGCAGTTGGCTAATCTCCGTTGAGATTGGCCGCCATGACCGAAGTATTATGACTTGCCAATATCGAGCCATTCAAAGACGTTTAATGGTTACTTAGTATATATAAAAACTTATATCTCAGAATTACTCAAATAATGCTAGTGTATGTATGTAACATCTATATAACCTGTGACATGCAATAAATGAATCTAATCTAATCTAGTGTCAATGCCACTAACACATTTAATGGTAGTTAAATACTCATTAGAATTCATTTAAAGTTTTAAGGGTTAGGTGGCTGGTTAAATCCGCAAAATTCTGATATTAACCCCCCTTTATTTCAAGGGGAACAGGGGACATAATAATAAATTAACATGTTTTAAGGCTTTACTTTATTGTATTTGAAAAGAATTATAAAACAGTTAGATAAGTATAACTAAACTAAATTAGATTTTAATATGTATTTGATTTATACCTTGTCTATCTCTTCTTCTTGTAGTGGTACTTCATTACTGGAGGTCTGCCGTCAGCTCATCCACATTAGTTATTCTCGTCCACTCACGAATGTTTCGCAGTCAAGATTTCTTTCGTCTTCCGACGCGTCTTAATGTCTACCTATACCCTAATATATAATCCATTGGGTAGTTTAGCTAAGGGTCGCATATTGTGAGTATGCTGTATGCTTTCGCGCTCTATTCGATTTTCATTATCCAAGCACATAAAAGATTTGCACTTCGGATAATAAGTACACTTCCATTGCTTCCGTACTTTATAGAAGGTGTACCCTTGATGGTAAGCCAGAGTTTTCCCGTGACTCATTTGTATCATTACAACTTGTTTCTCTGAAATACAACATTTTTATAATACATTACATATTGGTCTTGGTGTCTTGGTGTTTTGTAGGCGATGGGCTGACCACCTGTCACTACTAACCGAACTTGTACATCTCAACTATACCCTCAAAATTGGTTAGAAGTGGCACCATGTGTTTCTATCGGCCCTTGGTGCTCTGCCTACCCCGTAAGGGATAAAGGCGTGATTGTATGTATGTATATATTATATACAACGTGACTATCTAGCTAGCTAGATCATATAATGCTTGTGGGGTCCACTACATGCTAATTTTGCAATTTATAGAAATTTAAAATTTTGCATGACAAAAAGAAATAAACATGTTTTAAACGAAGCTTTGTTTATTGTGTTTATATCGAATTTGTAAAATCGTCGTAAATATAAATAATTGATCTATACTATAATCAGCGAGCGCAGCGAGCCCTAAAGCATTTGGAAATCTTTGCACTATTGTGCACCCTATTTACGATTTTAAAGCAAATTTAATTGGAATTAATTATTTTTTTCCAAGAAGATATTCGAAACTGTTACCGGTATAATTTTTTCGACTAAACTTGTCTACTAAACTCGACCTAAAACGATTACGTGTTAAAGGGAAGTCAACCAATTTAAGTGATTCTTATATAAAATCCATTCGTCAGTTGAACCAGTGCTCGTTGATCGTGAGTATGCTGTATTCTCTCACGAACAATTTTCATATTACTGTTAAAAGACATAACAGATTTGCACTTTGGATATGAAGTGCACGTCCACTGCTTGCCTGGCCCCTTTTTGATTTGGTAGAAAGTATGTCCTTGATAATAGGCCAGGGTCTTCCCGGTTCTCATGCGTACCATCTCAACGATTTTCTCTGAAATAGAGCATCTTAATTTGATCAGAATATTGACAGTTAATATAGCTGGTTATATTCTGACTGACCTGGAATGGTTACTTTTTTAGATCGAGTTTTTTTATATTTATTCTGAATGTGTTTAAAGGAAATAATATAAATTTATTGGCATACTCTATCAAGTTGCGTATTAGATTTTTTAATGTGATTTACGAGAACAAAATGAGTAGTCTTTTAATATCACGTTTAATGATATATAACAAACTAAAGATAAGAAACAAATTAAAGATAAGGCATAAGTAGGCTAAACTCTCATGTATGTTCCATTAGGAAGTTTCATCAATTTCCGTTTAGGATGAGCATGGTACAATCTTTGCCGAACTACCCGCAATTCACTATCCAGGTAAATAAAAGATTTACATCTTGGAAGGGAAGTGCATGTCCAAATTTTACGTGGACCCTTTTGACTTTGGTAGAAAGTGTATCCTTGATAATAAGCCAGGGTCTTTCCATTCTGCATTTTTATAAGCGAAACTGGACTATCTGTAATATAATTTAAAAGACATACTTAATGAAAATGTATACAGCAAAAAGGTGTGTTTATTTTAATAAATGGATGCCCGTGATCTTTGCTTAACCCTCCGAGAACAAGGCTACTTTTACGTTATGCTACTTTGCTGATGATGCATGAATCAAAATTGGCTTCTAGGTCAAATGAATATGGTTGGTGGATAGCACAAGCATTTGGCCCCGTACTGGCTATCTTTTTTGACAGTTCATAGTCATGATAGTGATTGAAACTTATTGAACTGGAAGTGACATGTATGTGTGTGTTGCCAAAATTTTGTTCAGATAAGGCATTATGCCACTTCCAGTTGTTGAGTTTCAATTGAGTGATGATCACTATGAACTGTCAAAAATATAGCCAATAGGCCTGCTGTGCTGGAAAAGCCTATGACGTGATTTTATATGACTTTTTTAGTGTAGTTTAGTTATCATTACTATAGTTGTGAATTTATTTTAATTTATACAGTTAGATGAATAATATAATGAAAAATAAAATACGTTCACATAAAACATTATATTTCTGGGCTCTAAGATGGTATGTGATAATTAAATAATGAATAAATAGCGTACAAATATTTTTATCAACATAGTCACTAAATATTTAGGTAAACTTAACCTTAGTTGTTTAGAATGTTTATAGAAGTTAGTTAGAAAACACAAGTAGTTTTTTAATGCGATTTAGATACATAATTTATTTGTAACAGGCCATTACAATTCGATCGTAATAAAATTCGCAGCTCATAGGCGTAGATGGTAAATAACTAGTGTTTGTTCGAAATCTAGAATTTTAATTGGTCACTAAAGACTGGTAAATGGTAACACCAACGCAAGGTAATTATGATGATCTAAAAGTACTTATATAAAATTACAACCAAAATAATTAATTTATATAGGGTGTAAGAGACAGCCAGGCAATTATTGATATACTGACTTCAGAACATGATTCTGCAAAAGTAGCGCTCAAATAAATTCAAATAACTAATCAACCTTTATGTACGAGTAGAGTCATATGTGATCGAAAATTATATGCCAGGGTGGACAGAGTTGGTAAAGAACCGAGAATAGTGGACTTAATAAGGGGAGACCTTTGCCCAGCTGTAGGACACCATAACGGCTACATAAAATATTTAGTCTAACAGCAATGTATCACACAATAACTGATACGAGTAAGCCCATTTAGTCACATGGACGCCCGATAGAAATTGAGGTGTAAAAAATAAAGCCTCGAGCACACCGAATGCGTATGCGTGCACGTAAGCGTAGACGTACACGTACCTCTGAGTTGTAATGTATGGAACTGTATAGGCACGGGCAGACCGGATGCGTATGCGTAGACGTAAGTATAGACGTCAAGCGGTGACAGTTCCATACATTAAACGCAGAGGTACGTGTACGTCTACGCTTACGTGCACGCATACGCATCCGGTGTGCTCGAGGCTTAAATTGGAGAAAATCTAATTAAAAATCTAATTCCTGCACGTGAAAACACTGTGATATAAGTCAAAATAATGATACTTGTTGAGCATTTCAGTAATTGCCTGGCTGTAACTTACCATGTATACCTGTCGTGGCCAAATCATTTTAATAGTCATTTCATGAAATGGTCGGTTAGGTTAGGTTAGTATCATGAAATGATCAATTCATTATCATGATATGGTCAAGAGCATTTTGACCAGTTCATGATATAAAAAATTTAATGATACGGCCACGACATACCCACTTAAACTAGAAGTAGGTATAATTTGTTTATTTTGGTACCTAAATGTTAATCAAAATGTTTATTATGCTTCACTGCTGTCCTGAAATACGTTCCATCTTCTTTTTGAATCAGTATCGGTGGATCGTGGGTGTGGTGATCATACTTACACAAAATCCCGTTTCGTATCCTGAGTAGGGCTTTACATTTGGGGTAGCTCGTACACACATATTTAGAGAGGTATTCCGATGAATACTTGAGGCAGTACGTTTGGCTCTCGTAGAGTAATAAGGTATTGCCATTTGTGTTCTCTATGAATTGATATTCTGTGAAAATAACAAGGAAATGTTTTTTTAAAGCGATCTGTTAAGGATTTTGTTTAATAATATTAACATAAATAAAATTACTACTATTAATAATAGTTAAGACTTTCAGTCGGAAGTCGTGTAAGTAAAGCCGCATAGGCTAAATGATTCCTCAGGGTACTATTATAAACTTTATTTCCAGTACTCAAACAACTGTAATTACAGCATTAAAGTTTTACAGGATTTCCTTAGACAGGTCTACATTTTAAAATATAAAATACTTCCCACACTGTCCCTGGTACAGTTTCGGAGCTTCATGATAGTGTGAGCCGAACACTTGGATGCTATCGCCACTTACTTTGACAACAGCCTTGCACTTCGGGGAGCGAGTGCACGCCCAGGTGGCTAAGCTCTTGCATCTCGACTTGTACTTCATGAAGAACGTATGACCTATGCAGACCATCACTGTTTTGCCATTATTCTTTTGTATGTATTTAACTAAAAATTGTAAAAAGTTTTAATTGCTAAATATTTACGTACGCAATTCATTTCTATTAACCTTATTGTCACTAAAATTCCCAGATTCTTGTTTCGTGGGTAATAAGTAACGTAAATAAATACATAGGTAGATAATTAATAGAAACTTCCATTACCTAGAAAATATCAACATCAAAGTATGTACCTTCACATATACGACCATTTAAAAGACATACTTATCAATTTTAAAAAGAAGAATTAAAAGTACCTATAATATTAGTAAAACAGAAGTCAAAATATTTATTTTTCAATTCTTCATACAAATTTTTAAATTGGAACCAAAAATCTGAGAATTATCTCAATTACAACGAGACTATAAAACAATAAATTTCCCAACCATATATACTGTTGAAATAATATTTATTTATATCATATAGTGGTCTGGTACAAGTTTCGTCTCCGAGTCCTGGAATACATTCCGTTCGGCAGTCTGATCAACTCTGGTGCCTCATGATTGTGGGCTCCACTAATGAATACCATTGTTTGGTCTTCATCTAATAGGAAGTACGATTTGCATATGGGAAACCTGGTGCAGCACCACCTATGACCGCGATACGTTTTGTAGCGGTAGAAAAATGTGTTACCGAGGTACAGCATGGCCGAACGCCCTGTATTCATTGTGATAACTAAAAAAGAAAATAGGTAATATTAATATTAGGTACATTATGTACACAGGGGCTTCGCCGCGAACTCTTGATTCCAATTAGACTGTTCGGGTACCTCCAACCATATTTCGACTGTGGCGGCCAATCTCGACGGAGATGTTAGAGTGCACAAGTGCGCAAACACAGGTGCACTCTCTATTCCGTCACTGTCATAGTCCAACGGGACGGAAATCCCGGCAAGATCGGAGAGAGATCAGGCGCAGGACCAACGGTTTTACGTGCTTTCCGATGCAGGGATACAATATACAAGTGTACCAGTACCATTTCTATTCTTTGATATATGCATTCCTATATGATATAATAATTAGGTACTCTTTGGGTTTATAGTAGGTATTCAAATTGTAATGGTGACCCTCCCCCCTAGGATCAGTTTCATGTTACTACCTAGTTGATACGAGTTATCACTACTAGAAAGTGCCCGGGTGCATTATATATAGATTTCTCGTAGATATGGCAAATACATGAAGTTATAGCCAGACATAGAACCTTCTAATTTCATGCATAAAATAGTGAAATAAAACAAACTTACATATATTAGCAAAATCATATACTCATTAAGAAAATATGTGTGTAATCTGTGTGTATTAACATAATCTGTTTACATAAAAATAAGTCGCCGTAATGTATGGACGCACATAAATTCTGAACTGCTGCACCAAATCCATCCATCCAGGATTCCGTGCATGTCGTAAGAGTCGACTAAGGAATTCGAGTCATTTCTCAACCGATAACTTAGCAACTTGTCAGTGATCTGACCCTGTCTATGCTAAAAAAAATAGTAGCTGTGGGATCTTCTATGATGCTGCAGTACTGCCTACCTCATTTCGGGAAGATAGTCGTTGTAATTAAGGACATTGAATTGAATTTACTTATCGATCTTGTTGATGACATTTGTAATCTTGATACCTTATCTAGGTATCAAGATTATACTATTCTCATAATAACTGACTTTTATTGTTTGAGTGGATTATGCATTAATTGATTAATTTATGATTTTAACTGGTGAGGTAGACATTCAGTGATACTACTTTATGCATCTACAACTGCAAACTGTGCCTAATGTCACATTCAATAAACATTTCATTTCATTTCAAAACATCCCGTGTGTATACAAATATTATGTAAAACCTTAACAGATAAATGCCATTTCTTTATTAATAATTTTATAATATATAATATAATATCTTGACTAAGATAAATTTATAAAAACACTTCTCCATTAATATAATCCGTTAGGATATGGTTGATCGTTTCATCTTTAAACATTGTGCTGAGGGATTCAGCTTTGTTTGCCAAGATTTGGCTAGTGTATAACTATTGGGATGAAAAATAACGTTGCCAATATGTAATTTGGAAAAGAGATGGTAAAATTCGTCATCCGAGTAATTGTCCCGGTGGCTCAGTGGTTAGAGCACTGACACGCGGAATGCAGAAGTCGTGGGTTCGATTCCCACCCGGGTGAGGAATTTTTTCCATTTCTTTATTAATATTTTTATAAGATAAATGCAACGTTTTAGGTTGCGTAAAGGCCACTGTTCCACCAATAGCAGCTCACGTCATTTATCAAACGCCATGCTATTGTATGAGAACTAATTATTATGCGACACGATGTTGTTTAAGTTCTATTTTCCAAAATCAAACAGCAGACTACCCGATCTTAACGTACATTCCGGTCTTCGTTTGTTTGTATAAAGGCCTCTCATGATTATGCCCATTTAGACACTTGACAATCACGCCATTGGCTGAGAGCAACACATGAGCTGGACACTTGTACTTCTTGCCTGAACAATTCCAGCGCTCCAAACCACCCTTCATCCACCTCTTGTGGAATGTAAATCCATCAAAGAACAGCAGCCGCGCACCGCCGGAGACAGTCACAAATCCGTATTCTGTAATTTATTTAAGTTACTACATTTCCAGAGAAACTGAACATTTATTTATTACTAATGGATGTTAGCTTTGCACGGGTGCAATGCTGATACGATAAACCTGCCTCTTAGAATCACTCTCTATTCACATTGAATCACACTCTCGTCTATTTATGATAACCACATCAAACAAAATCCATTGCGTTGGCCGCGTGGTGCCGGCAGAGTAGAATTCGTACCACCCCATGTCTGCCCGTCGGTATCGTACAAGGCGATTAAGGGTTCCCGAGAGGTGGGCAGCAGCGCCTCCCGTGTAGACAACATAGTCCAAAATACAAACTGCGGTCACCAACCCGCCTGCCCAGCGTGGTGACTATGGGCAAATACCTCCCATGGCAGTCATGTGGCGTGCCCTGGGGGAGGCCTACATCCAGCAGTGGACTGCAATAGGCTGATGATGATGATGATGATGAATACCTCGTAATATTCTTTGTAAGGTTAGGATCATTTTTTACTATGGAACCAACCCTGGGAAACATCAAAAAATTATAAAAAATAGTGTCATTTTATTGCAAGCAATGTATTCGTTTGATGCTCAAAGTACAAATGTACCTACAAAACTAACACTATAACAGTTTGACATGTTTGTTAACCGATTTCAGATGGATTTATGTAAAATAAAAAAGTGATAATATTAATGTAACTCTTTGGACCTCAATATCTTGGAAACCCGTGGTTTCCCAGGAGTGCTTCCATAGAAAAAAATGATTGTGGTGTTACAAAGAATACGAGGTATTGAAAAAACAAAGTTGTCTTTTTACACCCTGTATAATATGTAGAGACATAATGCATATTACACACACGACTGTGGTCCCGAAATAGAAAAGCCAGAACTGCAGGATCATAATAGAGATCTCACAGCCACGTTTAGGATAGCGGCGACGGATGTAACAGTGACTAGTTGCTCATCGTCCGAGGGAATGCCCAGGTTCCGTAGTGTATTATTACTATAAATGATAAGATCTTTATGTGCCACGTTTCTCGCAGAAATAAATATTCTATTCTATTCTCTTACGACTTATACAGTAGGAGATTCAGCTGATGTATTCCAGTGAAGCCCCGAAGGAAATAAGCAAGTCTAAGTTTATGTTCAGTGTGACAATTAGAATCGACCATTGTATACCAACCAAGGATATTTTAATTCCCATAGGACCGAAAAAAGTGGGAATGCTAACAATTATGTGAACGTTATAGTGAGTGGCCGTCTACTCTTCAGTAAAGGACAAAGTATTAATTGTTGAAATACTAATTAAGGTACGTAATAAAGTAGGTACGCTATTACATGAGCTACACGATATAATAATAAAAAAACCTTTAAAAATTAAGTTGAAACAATATTTTATTGATTTCAATAAGTAAGGTGGAATCGTAGTCTGTTGTTTAGTGGAAAAACGCCAATCACGACTACGGTCATCATAATCATCACCTTCATCTTTAGTTCATAGACTCATTGGGATTTTTTTTACAATCCTGCATTCAATATTTCATGGGAATCCCCCATAGAGCTCGATATGTTAAGCGATAGCATAATGGCCACGTTCATTAACAATAATTCTTGGTACCGGATGGTTATGCTCAAAAACGCGTTTGATGACCGTGTTGTAGTGATTGACGTGGATGTAAGCCTTGCAGTTGTTGATGGTGCTATTCCTATAGCAACGCCACCTGGACCCAGCCAGTATAGAGCAGTGGCGGTAGTACATGTGGCCTTCGTAGATGAAGCCATCCGCATCATTTTCTCTGCTTACTAACATACCTGCAGAAGAAGAGAGGGAAGGAGTTGCGAAGTAACAAATATGAAATGAGCTATGCAAATGTGAAAGTTTGTGAAAATTTCAATGTTTGTTTCTCTTCCACGCAAAAACATTCGGTGGAACGGATTTTTATGTAAGTTGGCAGTTGATAATATGGAAAGAACTACATTATTATGTCAACTGCAGAAAACTGTGAGAATACTTATTTGTGAAGAGGTTGGATATGAGGTTGGAAAAAAGTGTGCAAATTACACACTTTTCACCAGTTGGTAGGCAGTGGTTTGTGAAGGTAAATGAATATAAAAAAGGTTACTGTACGTACATATACCAAATGTTAAGTATAAATGTAGTTTATCTTATTGTACACACAACTACCTATTATTGGTAAATTACAAACCCGTAATCATAGACGAAAATTAACAAAGGCAAGTTTTTCTCTAAGAGATTTGTTCCATCGAACTATTATGGACACCATTCACTCGAGTTGGGTAGGGTGAAACAGTTAATATAACACACACATACACTTACAATTAAACAACCATATAACGTCCACTTTTAGTAATAATCAGTTTAGGCCTTTCATGGTTATGATCTTCACCGCGTTTTATGATCCTATTGTAGGCATCCACGTGGATGAAAGCCTTGCAGTTGATGCTGACACCACGTTTACAGCAACGCCACCGGTAGCCGTTTTGTACACGATTGTGGCGGCTGTACATGTGGCCGTCGAAGATGTAGCCGTCTCCGTTGATTTTACTCACTAACATGCCTGAGAACAGTTTGCGGAGTCAATTATATGAGGTAATACAGCTACGGTCTACGGCATTGTAGCGACGATGATTGAATCTTAGAATTCACAATAATCTATTTTTACGTCATGATAAATAAAATCAAGTTTTATTCCCGAAGATAGTTACAAGTTTACGAACCTCCATTTGTTACGGTTTTAACGCACTTTTTACATTTCATCAACTTTCATGTTATTTATTATACGCATTCGTTAATTTGGGGTAGTCTTGACCTGCCTGACCTTTTTCTAAGTCAGAGAATGCTCAGCGAGGCCTTTCCCTTCTAATCCTTCCATCCACTCATTCGTTGTACACTTTCTTTATCAATTTACTTTCATTCATTCTCTCCACATGCCCAACCAAACCTCCCGAAACCTTCTCAATTTTTGTCATCACGCCTTCATTTACACTGTACATCTTTCTTATCACCTCATTTGCCGTACTTTCCTCAGGTACTCCACACAATTCTCAGTACTCTTACTTCCACTGTATTCACTTGACTTTGGGTATTGGTTTCGATCAAAACAACGGCCTAACTTGAACTACCACACTTACCGCCCGCACTAAATGTACTTATACTTTTATAAACTGAATATGTACGTACATAAACTAAAAGATTTTTAACATAAGCATGCGTTGGTTTCGTGAGGCTAGACAACCTATACTAGAATAACACTACTATTACATACATACATACATATATCACACCTTTATCTGTTACGGGATGGGCAGACCATCGCCTATAAAACACCAAGACCCTCTTGTCCCTCTACTGACTTGTACAGTATGCCCGGGAAGAGAAGCAGCTGTATATTACCTTATATAATAATGTAAACGAGTTACCGTATCTTTCTATTGTGCTTGCTTAAGTATAATTCTAGAAAATACAAAGAATATTACACGCTACTTATATGTTATAGGTATCTGACTGTGATCTCTTATTTACCATTAGCATTAAAAGCTCAAATCATTGTCCCACTCATTTCTTAATTACTTTGGGTATTTATTTACCAATCTCTTGAGTTTTATAAGGATCTATAGTAATTTACCAGCTAACAACATTTCATATTCCTACGTTCTACCTTCCACAATAACAACAACCCGCCAATTTAATTACCATCAGAAATGATGGAAATAAATAATAATATAGAAGATAAAGATCAATTAGTACTTCGAGGAAGAATTAACCTGTTAATTTGGGTACACATTTTAAAAAGTTATAAAAAAGTTTCGAAACCAACAATATCTCTCAGGTAGACATATTTGTAGATTTCAGTTTTTTATTTATGTTGGTATTGAAATTACTTACCGCAGTAAACTTTAATTTCGATTTAAAGTTACATATACATTCGCAGTAGCAGCAAAACATGCAATTACAGTACTCGTATATTATAAATTAATAAATATTCACACACTACACAACACATTAACCTAGTCCCACAGTAAGATCCCTAAGGTCTTGTGTCGTGGGTACTAAGCAACGGTACGAGTATATAAATAAGTATAGAAACATCCATGACTCGGAAACAAACATTGATATTCATCATATAAATATTTGCACCTACTGGGATTCGAACCAAATTCGCTCAAAACTATGTAGGGCACACTGAAAGATTTGTGAATAATTTTTAACTTCTGCCCAGAAGTTGACACGCTACGAATAAAAGGTCAAGGCCTGCTTACAAAATCAAATTATATTGAATATTTACTGTATTTTTATTCAGTACATTTATTCGTAGTTATTTTCATTCCATTTTGTGAGGGATAATAACAAATTAGACAACAATTCACCATTTGTTCATTATTCGTATTCACGCAAAACTTTCTGTGTGCCAAATGTATCTACAATGAAATTAAATATACATACCTAAATAAATACGAGACTACGAGTATTTCGCAAGCAAATGGTTAGTTTCCTAGAGTTATATAATACATTGATAAATTGGTTATGTATTTATAATTGACAAATGTGGGTGAGAGAAAGAGCTTGATTAAATATAGGACCAATCTTAAGGGTTATTTACTGCAACAATAATGTGTGCGTGTAAAGTGCAGTAGAGTCGGAGAAGAATTTAGTATCGAATTAGTCACATCAAGTTTTCTTCTGCTAATTTTAAATAGATTATTATTGATATCAATTATGGGAACTTCATATTGTAGGAGTGATCCATAGGAGTTTATATTTATGCACCAATTTTAATGAAAACTTTAATTATTTACACATAGTCAACAAGAAGGTCTCTAATCAAAACACCTTCTTCGGTGATGACATAAGCAGGTGCATTATGGTTATGTTGACTATCGTAAGTGATGATGTCATTGTATTGTGTCAGTGCGATGTACGAGGAACATGAAGCTGTTTTACTACTTGAGCAACAGTAGACTGACCCACCCAAAATAAGCGTCTCTTCCCAACAGAATATATAATTATCTATTACCAACAGAAATCCTCCATTGGGATTTTTCACGAATCGAAACACTGAAAATTAATTAAATATTAGTCAGTTCTTAAGGAACAAGAGAATCTTAAAATTAATTTAATCTTCCAATCTACTAATAAAAGTCCATGATACGTTAATAATTAATGCTATATATTAAAGTGACATTTAATTATGAACTCTAAATGATCCAATTAATTTAAGTTCGTATTATGATGCCTTGTGTATTAATAAAGAAAGAAGGAGGGTCATGATTATGCTGATTGCGGTATCGAAGGATCAGGTTGTCTTTGGTCAAGCAAAGGAAAGCGTTGCAGTTCTTGGACATCCTGCTGGAGCAGGTGTACCGAGAGCCGCCCCGGCCGGTTGCCGCCGTCCTGCTGAACATGTAACCATCCTTCACGACGAGAGTAGCACCCGATATGTTTTTAACGAACAGTACTGTAATAAAAAGCTTTGCGTTGCATTAAGCTATTCAGAGATCAGCAGGCCTATTGGCTATCTTTTTTGACATTTCTAGTGATCATCACTCAATTGAAGCACAACAACTGGAAGTGGCATGATGCCTTATCTGAAAAAAATTTTGGCAACACACACATACATGTCACTTTCTAGTTCAATAAATTTCAATGAGTGATCATGACTAAGAACTGTCAAAAAAGATAGCCAATACGGGGGCAGATTCAATTACTCCAGAGCTCTATCATTTATAAACGATTGAATTTTTTTTCATAGTTGTACGGTTCTATGTTGGCTTCACTTATTATCCTCTGGGTTCCTGGAGATATCGAGGGTTATCCTCAAATATTATAGGCACGTGTAGTCTGTTATAGTGCATTTCGATCAGTTATATATCATCAGCCCTTGGTGCTCTGCCTACCCCGTGGGGGATGAAGGCGTGATTGTGTGTATATGTCGTGGCCATATCGTTGAATTATTTATATCATGAAATGGTCAAAATGCCCTTGACCATATGATGATAATGAATTGATCATTTCATGATACTAACCTAACCTAACCGACCATTTCATGAAATTACTATTAAAGTGATTTGGCCACGACATATATATCATCAGAAACATAAGGTCTGATGATGAAATTTCTAAAAAACCGTAGGCTGTCCTTAAATTTTTTTGGGCAGGAGTAACCTGTATTTAGATTTTACAGATTTACGGATTTTACAGGACGGACGCGGACGCACCGACGGCTACGGACGGAGCTTCCGTGGTAATAAAGACGCGTCCGTGGTGCGCGTCTTTGTTACCACGGACGCTCCGTTTCCCACGATCCGTGGTGCGGGCTGGTGCGCGTCCGTCCGTAATATCACGCACCGTGGGAACCCACTGTTAGACTACAATGGTGCTTACCATCAGGCGCGTTGTGGTCAAGCGTAAGCCTATTTAATATAAAAATATATATATATATATATATATATATATATATATATATATATATATATATATATATATATATATATATATATATCTTGTGGGCTAAACTCATAGACTCTGGTGTAGCAGGTGAATTTATCAATATCCTCAAGTACTCGTATGGGCATCAGACAAATCAGGTCAAGTGGCTTGATTAGTTCTCTGAGGCATATGGCTTGGAATGCGGGGTGAGACAAGGTGGTCTGACTTCGCCATCGCTTTTCAATCTATACATAAATCAGTTAATCGCTGGGCTCAGCGATGCTGGTGTCAGCTGTTCTATTGATGGCCACTGCGTGAACAGCATTAGTTATGCCGACGACATGGTATTGCTGAGTCCATCGATTGCTGCACTTAGACGGCTGGTCACATTATGTGAAAGGTATGCAGTTTAACACGGCCTCCTATACAGGGTGTAACAGAATGGGTATGTTAAGCGAAAAGCTATGTAAATAGACCATTATACAGAACCTATTTCCAAAATTTGAGATTCGAAATCACATGTTTATTTTTCAAAATTGTATGAACATTCTTAAGTTGATTAGAACTTCTCCATACTAGCTGCAAAATTAAACATGTGATTTCGAGTCTGAAATTTTGTAGATATGTAGGTTCCTTTTAGTGGGCTATTTACATAGCTTCTCGCTTAAGATACCCCTTTTGTTACATCCTGTATAATGTTAATAAGAGTGAGATGATGATTTTTAGAGCTGGGAATCGCAAGATAACTCGATGTTAGTCAGTAGGTAAAATACTTAATTACTGATCTACATCTTATTATCCATGATATATGTACCTACGTAAACAGAGCATAAAAGAAAAGGTAACTAATTTATTCCGCTTACGGAGTAGCAGTACAAACAGAATAAGTTCTTTATCTATCCCATTGCAGAAATTAGGTAACGTACCTACCTACCTACTTGCATAAAATGAACGTAC
Organism: Carposina sasakii; assembly: GCA_014607495.2. Classification (NCBI taxonomy): domain Eukaryota; kingdom Metazoa; phylum Arthropoda; class Insecta; order Lepidoptera; family Carposinidae; genus Carposina; species Carposina sasakii. The sequence continues at coordinate 11,816,095 of CP053158.1, forward strand.
TGTAGTAGGTATGTAAATGTCTACAAATGTATGTTTGTGTTGATATACAATTTGAACCGTAGTATAGGTTGATCAAATAAAGCAGTCTCAATACAGTTGGGTATATATGTATATTTTTATTCTAAAGAACTTTGTTACACTTTATCTACCTATCTAATCTATGTATACATACATATGAAAGAAAATGCGAAAAAAGCGTTGCACTATTAAGAACTCAAGTACGGCTGAACCAATTTTCAGCAGGAGCAGGACATTGGGTACTTTTTTTATTTTGCCGGGTTAAAATTTGGAACGGGAAATGAAAATGGGATCTAGGTGTTGAAGAGAATCTTACAACAAATTTAATCTTCCAATCTACTAATAAAAGTCCATGGTACGTAATAATTAAGCTATATATTGAAGTGACAATTCATTATTAACCCCATGAACGTATAAAGAACAACGGACGTAATGATGTCACTGCACAGATTGAAGCCCCGAAATGGCGGCGAGTTGGGTATGTGTGCGTATTGTAGGCGCCGAGCTTACTATGGTTTGTATGTGTGCGTGGATAACGCGTCAATACACATCCCTACTCCAATGAATATCGTTGCCGAGCTTACTATGAATGCTTCACTCTGTGTAGTCACAACACTTTGTCCGTTATTCTTTATACGTTCATGATGAACCCTAAATAATCCTTGCATATTATTCCTTGTTTATTTATAAAGAATAAAGGAGGGTCATGATTATGCTGATTGCGATATCGAAAGATCAGGTTGTCTTTGGTCAAGCAAAGGAAAGCGTCGCAGTTCTTGGACATCCTGCTGGAGCAGACGTACCGAGAGCCGCCCCGGCCGGTAGACGCCGTCCTGCTGAACGTGTAACCATCCTTCACGACGATAGTAGCACCCGATAGTTTTTTAACGAACAGTACTGTAACAGAAAGCTTTGCGTTGCATTTAGCTATTTAGAGATTAGATTTCTGATTTGATTTGATTTTAGAATAACGGTTTAAATTGAAGATGGTGTGACCGTTGTTGAGAATAGATACGGGTATTAGGTGCCTATGTCTAGGTCTTTAGATACATGGGCCGCGCCGTTTAGTAATCATGTTTGATTATATTTTTTAACTGACTTATTTGAGAGGTTCTCCTATTTGATTATATTTTTCACATTGTCATTTAGCGCGATTTCCCTCCAGAGCTCAATCATTTATAAACCGATACATTTTTTTTTATAGTTGGACGCCTTTATGTTGTTCTCAAATACACTGATGATCCTCTGGGATTCTGAAGAAATCGAGGGTTATCCTCAAATATTATAGGCACCTGTAGTCTGTTTTTTTTTAACAGTGCGTTTTGATCAGTTATTCGGAATGTAACAGTAGGGGTATGTTAAGCAAAAAGCTATGTAAATAGCCCACTATAGAGAACCTATTTCCAAAATTTGAGACTCGAAATCGAGTTGTTTAGGAATTCTCCATACTAACTGGAAAAATAAACATGTGATTCCGAGTCTGAAATTTTGTGGTTAGGTTCCTTTTAGTGGGCTATTCACATAGCTTTTCGTTTGATATACCCCTTTTGTTACACCCTGTATAAGAAACATAAGGTCTGATGATGGAATTTCTAAAAAATCGTAGGCTAGCCTTAAATTTTTTTGGGCAGGAGCAACCTGTTTTTAGATTTTCACAGAGCTCTATATGTATATGTCGTAGTCATATTGTAGAACACGCCGTATTACAAAACGGTTAGGCATTTTTAATACTTAGTATGGATTTTAGAGGGACACAATTTGGCTTCTAGCACTTTGCCCTGCGATATATATATTAGAGCAGTTACATACATAGATATATACAGGGTGATTTTTGGTCGTCAACGTTCCCGAAAACTACGGAATCTCCTCATCATCACGATCATTTTTCTCCATGGAAGCATACCTGGGAAGTGTCTGGTTTCCAAAATATTAGGGTCCAAAGTTGAGTAAATAGACTGCGTTTTTCTGCATAAATGCACATAGACGCGCGTAGCAAGATTTTTTCACGAGAAATAATTAATATCTGTCTATAAAAAAACTAACATAAACACTAGACACTATAAATTTCGCCAGATCAAGTAATTAAAAAATTAAAAAAAAAAAAAACATTTTTTTCCCAGCATTTTTTTTGGCATAAACTTACTTTATTTGATGTATAGAGTACGTACCCTTCGTTAAAGGTGGCCACAAAAAAACACCCCGTATAATCACGCCTTATCCCTTACGGGGTAGGCAGAGCACCAAGGGCCGATACAACCACATGGTGCCACTTCTGAACAATTTTGAGGGTATAGTTGAGATGTACAAGTTCGGTTAGTAGTGACAGGTGGTCAGCCCATCGCCTACAAAACACCAAGACCCTCTTGTCCCTCTACTTGTACAGTATGCCCGGGAAGAGAAGCAGCTGTAGTATTATACGTTCTTCTTTCACTCCCAGAGCAGCATAGAAGACTTTTACTTATAACACTAAAATATTACCGAACTGTGTGCTGTTTTAGGCTAAGGCCGCCTTACGGTTTTTCCCGCAAGCGGTAAACCGCAAAACTGCTCGAGACTCAAATATTCTTTCGGCTGCTTCCATTAGTTTCCTTTACTCATAAAATCAGGCGGTCAAAATCCGCGGCGGTTTAGCCGTAGTGCGGCCTAAAGCTTAGGTTTATGGAAAGGTAAATTGAAATTTGAGTTTACAATGTCACGGTATTGACGTTTGTTGGCTTGATTGTTGTACTTATTAGGATCGTACCATTCGACGTACAGTTTGTACATCTGTGACGTATTTTTAATATCCGAAAACTCCGATTTCATTCGATATAAATCATTGACATGGTCCATTACACTTTGCGTCATGATTTCATCAATTATTCTATTTTTATGTTCATACTCTTTTGTCTTCTTCTATTGCTGCTATGCCGTCGTATTTCTTCCAGGCTGTATTGTGCAAATATATTCTCTCTTTGTTCCAGATCAAAGTTTTACTTGTAGCGACAGCTGTTTTTACATGGCCACCCCAAAAATTTGTGCTATTTGTTTACCTTTCTTATTTGTGTAGGATTTTCCTTCGTTCTTAATTTTCTTTCTTAAAACTGTACACCAATTATCTTAATGAACAAGTCTCTTCTTTCCTTTTCCTATACCTGTTTTGTAAGTGTTCCTTCTAGATTTTCTTCGTATGGTTGGTGTTATTTCAGTGGAAGTTCCACATATGGCTGCAGGCTTTGGAAGATTTTGACTTATTTCTTCAGGCCTAATTGCATTACTATCTACGTATATGGTACAGAATTCCTTCCGACAAGGATTTCCATGAAATGGAACTGATGACGGCATTGGTATTGAATTATCGTCTGTTTCTAAAATCCCGATATCTTCAAGTACAGAAGTGTTTACATACTCAATCTCGTCACTTAAAACATGTTCCTTTAAGTATGGGTGGGTTGACTCATTTATGAAGTGCGCTGGCACGGGTGATGAATCTTGATCTGAAAAAATGGTATAATTCCAATATTAAATAATAGCGGGTCACGAATTGGCAGCAAAAGCACAGGGTTCCCATTCGTCACCATTTTATGAGGAATAGGTTTTTGTAATTATCTCTAGTACATATCCTTTTTGAATTATTATTTATTTATCTGATATTTTTCATAAGTGATGATTTAAGTGTACTTTCCAAAAGACATGGAAGATATATTTAAAACTCTTTATTGTACGGCGTAATGACTTACTTGGAAAATTATGTCCAATTATGTTACGTCCTTAAACAAAATTTCGCAGAACGAAAAGGGAGCACATAAAAATTATGTAACACATTGGTCCTTTAGAGTAGTCTGGTCTCCCGTCAACTCTCAGGGTCACAATCACAAAGTTTAAGATCGAAAAGCACTAGAGCTGTGCAACAATGCAGCAGTCTGAAAAATATCTAAACCGCACAGTGGCATCGCTCCAGTGCGTTTCAACGTTTAGTAAATAATATAAGCAAATAAAGTCAAATTCTATACAGTGTTCCTTTCGAATTAATCATAAACGAGGGAGGGCCGTGATTATGCTTAGTGCCATATTTGACCAAATGATTATCCTTTGACACCGTAACGAAAGCCAAACAATTCTTGGATGTCCGACTGGAGCAGGAATACCGGGAGCCACCTCGGGCAGCTGGCCCTGTTCTACTAAATACATGCTGGTCTAATACTACGACGACTTTCCCAGAAAGTGTTTTGGCGAATATCACTGAAAATATTGAATTGTTGACCTTGTAACTACAGAATGTGGGAAGCTGAAATTCGGTATACAAAAGATGTCTGAAATACCTATAGGGTACGGGAAAACTGGACAGTCTACGAGGACTAAGTCATGGTACACATACTACGTTCTTATTAACAACAAATAATACGAGGAAATTTTTGTTAAAGAAGGTGAGGAAATAAGCAGTAGGTAATCAGTAGGCAATACATCAGATTCAAATTTAATGTAAGTATACGAAATAATTAACTTGAAGCTGTACTACAGAATAATTTTAAGAATGTTTTATCTATATTGCATACAATCCTAATGTCAATGTCATATTCCAATCAGATGTAGGTATCGCTAAGGTACGGTAGTCCAGTAAACTAATATATAAAATTCTTGTGTCGCGATGTTTGTTACCAAACTCTTCCAAAACGGTTTGACAGATTTTTATGAAATTTTCTATGTACGTATATTGGGTAGATCTGAGAATAGGTCGCAAACAATTATTAATTCCACGCGAGCGGAGCCGCGGGCAACAGCTAGTGTACTTATGAAACTCAAATTCTCACGAGTATCCCTTCTGAATCAATCATAAATGAGGGGGGTCCGTGACTATGCATATTGTTATATTTGACCAAACAATTATTTTTGGACAAGTTAACAAAAGCGGGACAATTCTTAGATTTCCTACTGGAGCACGAATATCTGGAACCACCTCGGGCCGCTGGGCCTGTTCTACTAAAAACATACCGGTCAACTACTGCGAGGACGCTTCCAGATAATGTTTTGGCTAATGACACTGAAAATAATAGATATGTAATATTATATTCTATAATTTTTGTACTATGTAATTCATAAATATAATTATAAAATATGAGGATTTTTTTATTAATGAAATGAAAGGCAGACATAATCAAATAATTTAATGTAAGGATACAAAATAAAAATATGAACTTTATACCAGGAAAATTGATAAAATAATTTTTACACATAAACTATATATTAACGGTGCTAACTCTCGTGAAATTCAGCCTTTGACAGCAAATATAATTATCTTAAATATGAAATGAAACTGTTCTGTACAATGTTTAATTTTTTTAAATATAAAAATATTCCAACATAATTCTTTATTTCCTTACAAACGTAGGTAATGTTCAGTGTGAAACAATTCTATATTAGCCATTTAATAAAAAATATATTTTGGTCGCTTACAGCGGCCAGCCTCCTGGGCACGCTGCCATTGGTGGATTTGCAGGCCGTCTTTTAATTAATTGTACATAGCTTTAGTCAATAGTTAGTTCTAATTTTATAAATATATATACTTAATTCTTTTACCAACTAAATAAACACTTTTCATTATTTATGCACCCGAAAATAGTAATATCATTATCATATTCGCTTTTGCATCACTAGTTATATTTGCTTGCATTTTGTGGTATTGATACAAAATTAAAAAAAAAAACATTTATTCGACATGAAAGCATTGACAACTTGTTTGTCGATTGTCTAATTATATGTTACTTTCTATGTTCGCACCCCAAAATGAAACCGCTACCAAACAAAAAAGGAGGTGAATTTAAACAACTCAAAAAAAAAAAAATCGCAATCTTTTGCTTTGGCAACGGTCACCACTCCAAGGTGCGATTTGTTACGGTCTGTCAGGCATAAGTTAGCGATTCGGGGCTTAATAGCCACCAACGTGGAACTAATAAGAGTTAAGGTCGCCTAAAGACGAAATCCAGGAGAGCTGCTACACAGTTCTCCTTTATGACAAAACCAACATTAGGTCTAACACACCGCATGAATCTACTATTACTGTTACACTATTTCAGTGAAGTGTCATTGCTTGGAAGAAGAAACAGCAAGAAAACTCCCAGCGACACAGTGTCGATAAAATGTCAGTTGTTTTAATGAAAACAACTTACTTTAATATGAAAATTAATAATGCTAGGAAAGTACTACGTAACGGTAAATTAATACAGGTTATTTTCTGGTCGTCAACGTTCCCGAAAACTACAGAATCTCATAATCATCACGATCATTTTTCTCCATGGAAGCATACCTGGGAAGTGTCTGGTTCTCAAGATATTAGGGTCCAAAGTTGAGTAAATAGACTGCGTTTTTCTGCATAAATGCACATAAACGCGCGTAGCAAGATTCTTTCACGAGAAATAATTAATATCTGTCTATGAAAAAACTAACATAAACACTGGACACTATAAATTTCGCCCGATCAAGTATTAAAAAAAATTACATAATTTCCCAGCATTTTTTTGGCATAAAGTTACTCTCTTTGATGTATAGAGTATGTACCCTTCGTTAAGGATAGCAACGAAAAAACACCTTGTATACAACCAAAGTATCAAATCTTTGTTTACAGTAAATTTAGTGGTAAACACAAGTGGCTTGCTCTACTATAATAATTTATAGGTAATCTATGCGGACGGAGTAGCGGACGTCAGCTAGTTAAACCACATTTTCTTGAGCAATTATTGATATGCCATTATAGGTATTTTTTAAATAAAAACTTGAACAATGTGTCAAAAATGGCAGTTTCGACAATGCCAGTCATTTGTTTCCTTTAACAAATTGTATGCAACAGGCGAGAAAATTGTACCATGTAAATGAGGTTAATGTAACAAGTCCGGCCAGATGGACCAATGACTTAAAGAGGGCGGCTGGTAGTGACTGGACGGGAGATCGAGTCGTGTAGTATGTAGTGATGTGGCAGATCGTTAAAAATGTATATCCGCGGATACGGATCCGAATAGGGATACATATTTTTTAAAACAAATGATAATACTCAATTTCAAAAATCATTTAATTCAAATTTAAAGTATTACGAAGATTTAAGTTTTGTTTTCTTAGTAAAATTTTATAATGTTGATCTCGCTAGGAAGATAGTTAATTGAGTACATTTGAGTTATATACTACTAGATTATATTAATGGAGAAGTGTTTTTATAAATTTATCTTAGTCAAGATATTATAAAATTATTAATAAAGAAAATGGAAAAAATTCTCGAATCTGATCGTTTCATCTTTAAAAATTGTGCTGAGGGATTCAGCTTTGTTTGCCGAGATTTGGCTAGTGTATAGCTATCGGGATGAAGAATAACGTTGCCAATATGTTATTTAGAAAAGAGATGGTAAAATTCGTCATCCAAGTAATTGACCCGGTGGCTTAGTGGTTATAGCGGCTGGCACGGTTTGCAGCGGTCGTGGGTTCGATTCCCACTCGAGTGAAGAATTTTTTCCATTTTCTTTATTAATAATTTTATATTATATACTACTAGTGGACGCCCCCAACTCCGTCCGCGTCAAAATTATCCGAGATCAAAATATTTTCCCGGGATAAAAAGTATCCTATGTCCGTCTTCTGATTCTAAGCTACCTCCCTATCAATTTTCATTTAAATCGGTACAGCCATTTTTGAGTTTTAATTGTGTAACTAACACGACCTTCCATGTTTGATTTTTAGCTTGAAAAGTCCCATATAAAATTTCACCTACTCTTTTAAGGGGGCTGATTTCAACAAAAAATAATGCTTAATTATTTTTGTCACAAAGAGTCCGCATACCGTTTTTTAACATTCTACCTTGAAAATTGCGGAATGCTCCATACAAACTCCGACCCCCAATTTTAGGAAAGTGGGGTTTAGACTGTCACTCCCTATCCTTACAACTATCTCCACTTAACAAAACACGTCAATTAATCGCTCCGTTATGCCCTGAAAGACGGACAAATAGACACATATACACTTTCCCATTTATAATATTAGTATGGATAGATATGGTAACTAACTTCTGATAATTTTGTAACATAAGGGAGCCAAATATTGATTTTAGGAAATAAAAAAATATCTGTATCGAATAATATTACGTATTATAGTTTTTTTTGCTACCTAATTACCTCTTCAAAAAATTTCAACTATAAATTTAAATTAATAAGGTAAATAGATCCGCCAAAAAGTAACGGATACGGATCTTTCTTCTGCCTCGGATATTCGCGGATACGGATATGGATCTCGGGCACATCACTAGTGGCGTGCTCTAGGGGAGGCCTACGTACAGCAATGGTATCACGACGTATACAAGTTAAGTCCTGATAAGTACTCCATCCGGATTAATCACATACGAGGGGGGTTCGTGACTATGCTCATTAAAATATTTGACCAAACGATTACTTATAGACAAAGTAAGGTAAGCGGGACAATTCTTGGATTTCCTACTGGAGCAGGAATATCGGGAACCACCACGGGCAGCTGGACCCCTTCTACTGAAGACGTACTGATCTACTACTGCGAGCACGCTTCCAATATATGTTTTGGCGAATACGACTGAAAATACAAACATCGAGTTTATAGGGATAAAGAAAATAGAGATGTTATTTAGATATCGTCAAAAGTCATTTACGTGTCATTCATAGGTATGCTCAAAATTAAAAGGCGTTTTTAAAGTAGTTACGTTATTTTTAATAACAAAAACAAATGCTATATTATTTAAGATATAGCTATAAATAGATACTATCTTCCACGGAAAAAAGAAATACGGGATAAAGATTAAACATAAAACGATTCTTCTTGTTAACAATTGGTAAAGCATGAAATCAAGAGTAACTAAATCGAAACTTATTCTAGATCACAGGGCTGCCTGTTTGTAATAATCAAAGTTGGGTTTACAAATAGAAAATCCGAGATTGCTTAAATGAGATAATAACCACTAGTATAATAAGAAATAACAAAGGAAATTAAACTTTTACTTCAAATTCAAGAAAATAATTATATCTAAGTCTGTTGGTTTTAGATTACTTTTTGTTGGGTCGATCTGTTTCCATAATACCATTACTTTAAAAATATAGGCATTCTTTATTTACTCTAGGTAAAGGATGGGATATGGGTAGAGAAATGATAATTTCTACCTTTACAACAGCAAAACATTATCATGAGTAATGTTTTATGATTTTGAGAGCGCTTTCTTCCTATGTCTGTACAAGGTGCTTCTCAAAGACTCCCACGATGGCATTAGCATCGCAATACTGGCTTCGGTCTCTCTAATAACTTCGTTATAAATATCCATGACCGACTTATCTCCTTCCTCTTCTACCCGTCGATTGCATTCATATACTCTTTTCTTGATTTCATTGCCTATTTCATCTGGCAGGCATTTATGGTCTCCAATCAGCCTAATGATTCTGGTGGCACTTGTGACGAGTTTGGACTTGCAGATCTTTCTTTGAGTGCATCGCCAATAGGTCCTCTCTTCTTCCCCTTTCCACGAGGTCCTAAATCTGTTGTACCTATACCCGTTATAGAGGATGGCATCGTGGCCCTTGTGGGAACGTATCATCGTAAATGGCCCCAAAGGTTTAATCTTCACACCTAAAATCAAATAGTGATGACAATTTTCATTAAATTACGTCATGAAGTTCTTTGTACTCAATGTAAGCTAAAAAAGTCTAAATTATATTGAAATATACCTACTATGCAACACAATTAAAAACAAACATGAGAGAAACATGTATAATGAAATCAAAATAGAAAATAAATTTAGAATAAATATATTTAGGTAAATAGCAAACACAAAAAATTACATTATCAGGATTTGTAGGTCGGTAATAGCAGTTTCATGGATTATTTGCAGTAAGTACAAAATAATCTCTTTCGAAAACAGCTATTCTCTAATACAATTTTTGATATGAGCCATTGGTGACAACATAGTCAGTAGAATTATGGCTATGTACTGTTTTTTTGTCTCAAAATTTGGTTTGCTGGAAGAAATCTCTTTCAGAGATAAGCACGCCTTTGTACATTTTCTTTCATAATTTCTGTCTGTATGTAATTGTATGTGTACAATAAAGAATAAGAATAAAATTTCATTGTCTAGAGATAAAACCAGAAAGGCTTTACAACTCCTAGCATGCGCTCTAGAGCAGGAGTAACGCTGGCCAGTTTTAAGTGGAAGTCCATTCTTACTGTACCTAAGTGTAACCCAGCACAAATTCGTATTCTGAAAGTGTTTCAAAATACCTATACTCTAAACCCTTAAGATTGGTTCATAAATCTATTTTAACAAAGCGGATATGCCATGAAAAAACCTGTAGGAGGTTTTTTTAACTCCAATGTATTGCCTTCCACCAATCGCTATCAGCAAGCATAGTGTAAAGTCAAATGACACTGGGCTTCTTTAATTTATGGCTTAAATGAAATTTTTTAAAGGGTATAATTTATTGAAGTAGAATATAATGTTATTTAATTGGCTTTTATTATACAGAAAACACAAATCACGAAGAAAGATGAGAAAAGGTAAGGCGGTGATAAAATTATAACAATTTGAAGGCACGATACAGAAAAGCATAAGATTTGCTAAATTAGTCACCCTCCAAGCATGCTTTTTGTATGACTATCAATCAGCACTCCCAACAAGAGAGATACATCTCACATTTAAACATCAGATTCACAGAGCTATATATAAGTTACTCGACACTCGTATAATACAGCTGTGTGTACTTTTCGCTTAGATGTGTTATGTATCTCTTCCTACAACATGCTTCGGGTGCAGGTTTTCAGCTTTCAGTTAAATACTGCTTGAAGAAATTCAACTATATTATGCAATTTTGATGTACACTCCGGACTTAGTCTTCATATACTTGGGAGGCTCGTGAGTGTGAACATTGTGACAAGTAATAATGACATCATCATGCGTGACGTGCGCATACGCCTTGCATTCCTTGCTGTTTATAGAGGAGCAACTGAACCGGGAGCCTTTGTTGCGAATATTTCCACTCCTGAAGAAGGAATACCCTCCGATGATGAGCAGTCGTCCCCGAGCCATGTTTATGTAGTGAGCTGCAAGACATGATATACCTAGTTATGTTTTCGCATAAACAGCTTGAGTTTGCTGGTTGGTGTGATCTGGATCTTTATTTTCTAGTCTATATTAGAAAACAGCACTGACAAATGTGCCATCATCTTTTTTAAAAAAATTAGGGTACCTACTATTGAATAAAACAAAGTTGATGGTTGTACATTAACTAATTATTTATTATAAAAAATATTCAAAATATAATAGGTTACATTTATGAAAAAGAGGCCAATATATTATATACAGGATGTTTTTTTGTGGCCACCTTTAACGAAGGGTACGTATTCTATACATGAAATAAAGTAAGTTTATGCCAAAAAAAATGCTGGGAAAAAAAATTATAAAAAAAAAAATTAAATTCCTTGATCGTGCGAAATTTATAGTGTCTAGTGTTTATGTTAGTTTTTTTATAGACAGATATCAAAAATTTTTGGTCGTCAACGTTCCCGAAAACTACGGAATCTCCTCATCATCACGATCATTTTTCTCCATGGAAGCATACCTGGGAAGTGTCTGGTTTCCAAAATATTAGGGTCCAAAGTTGAGTAAATAGACAGCGTTTTTCTGCATAAATGCACATAGACGCGCGTAGCAGGATTTTTTCACGAAAAATAATTAATATCTGTCTATAAAAAAACTAACATAAACACTAGACACTATAAATTTCGCACGGTCAAGGAATTTAAAATTTAAAAAAAAAAAAAAAATTTTTCCCCATCATTTTTTTTGGCATAAACTTACTTTATTTCATGTATAGAATACGTACCCTTCGTTAAAGGTGGCCACAAAAAAACACCCTGTATATATATATATATATATACAGTCAAACCTGGGTAAGTGAGAACTGGATAAGTGAGAAAACTCCATAAGTGAGAGTAATAGCCAGGACCCGTCATTTTAAGCTCCCAAAACCTCTATTAGCGAGAAACAGAAACCTCTGTAAGAGAGTCGTTTTTCCCTCATGGACCTCCGTAAGTGAGACTGCTACTTATCTATACCTCTATAAGCGAGAGATGAGCTTTATTTATTATTTAGGAGGAACTATTGCTACAAAAAATACGTAGGTTCATACAATAACAAATGACAAAACAAATTACAAATTTAACATCTGCTATTTTATGACTCATTCTTAACTTTCGTGGAACTTTCTACCATTGTTTTTTTATTGTTTTCTCGTCAATATTGTACCTGTTCAATATTAGGCGAACAAAGAAAAGAATTTGATTGCTTTTTTTTGGAAATTTATTACATGAAGTGGTGCTAATTCGTTACAGACATTATGATGAAATATCAGAAAGAAATAAAAATATAAGTTCTAAATAAAATAAATTTACATTAGTGCATGAATTTTTGTTTTGTTTTCGTAAGCATCTTGATACCTACCCTTATAAAGTACTTTGATGTCGAAATCTAATGTACATAACATATATGTACATATTATTAAAAATATATATGACGTAGATGGGTCGAGTGGCGTGCCGTTAGGTGTGTCCGACATCTTCCAAAATCCGAAATAAAGAATGCGGCGTGTAGTAAACAAGCTTAATTAGGAATCACAAACACTTTCACTGTATCTACGCACAAGATTACTAGGATTCTAGCGGATAACGTAGAAACGTGGTAAGTACAAGACAGAGGCTGATTAGCACCCGTGCTTCGCTCCAGACGCAACCAAAAAAACAGAATACCCTCCGGCTCAATTCAACGACCCGGTAGTCGTTGTAAATCTACAGTGGCGCCCTCTCAGTACTCTGTCTTGTCTTTACCCAAGTGACAGCTGTCCTCCAGTCAGTGATAGCTGTCGACTTGACGTTTCTAACTTCAACGATTGAAAATAGATGGCGTTGGAGATCCGACTGTAGGATATGACATCTTGATCTCCGACACGGCCATTTTGACAACTCACGCGTCCTCGCGTGGGGTTTCTGGAAAGAAAGAGGATTTTGCAAAGTAACATGTATCACGCTCGGTCTTTCTGACCATTTTGACAGACTACCCGTCCTCAGGTAGAACCGATGAATCTGTGAACAAGATAACTCAAGGAAGTATCTGCGCTCGGCCATTCTGCCTTAACTTAAATTTAAAGACTTCTTATTACAATAGTTCATGAAATCACAAAAATCGCTCATCGACCGTCAAGTTCCCAAAATATTTACGTAAAGACATAAAAAAATAAAAGATAAGCAGACTCGTATGTACGTTTAAATCAGTCAGACCTTTCCTTCGGTCAACATTACAGTAACAGTTAGTCATATAGCCAGTCCTTCGGCTATCTACTATGGAAACACAGTCCTTCGGTTTCCAACACACACATGTAGCACAGTCCATCGGCTACCTACTACGGAAACACGGTCCTTCGGTTTCCCACACACACACATGTAGCACTGTCCATCGGCTACAGCAGAAACTCGGTCCTTCGGTTCTGCCACAAATACATACTACTGTCTGTCAAGGGTTTGTCAAAGTCACAATTTAAAAAAACCGGTCAGTAACTTGTACATCGCATATGAAAATTCATTCATTTAGACTCTGAGGTCACATTAATTTCGATATCAAAATTACTAGGAACTTGATGGTCTGGCACCCTACGGACCCGATCGTGCGAATATTTGTAGGTTCGATTTGAAGACAAAGATTTTAGTCGGTATCTATCACCATCTAACAATTAAATTTTATACGGTCCTTAAAATTTAGGATCTAGTTTAACTTGATTACGTTTTTCATTCTTAATGAACACATCTAAGACACGTCGTAGACGTTCCAACCCCTGCTCTCCTGTAGAATACAATACCAGCAGGTCATCAATGTAAGAAACAATATAACTATGAGCTAATTCACCTAAAGCTTTTGCTATAGCCCGCTGATAAACTGAACTGGCGTTCTTTAAACCAAACGGCATGGCACATACAAGGTAAATAATTCCAAAACAAGGCTACAGTATACACAATCCATATAGAGTAACGTCAGTCAAGTAAGTCTAGTTGCCTCAATCTAGCAACTCTTGGAAACTTCCATCCAGCTTCCGTATACCAGTCTAGTCACTTCCATCCAGTGACTCTTGAATACCTCTATCCGGTATCCGTAAACCACTCTCAATCAGTCAACTCAACATTAATTTGAACATGACGGTCCATCCCCGTCAAGTTCGCACAGATTATCATCACGGTCACATGTCAGCATGTCATTGGTAATGTCATTCGCAGGCATTCGCCTAAGTCTGTCATGTGCGTACTTATAGGTTCTATTGGAATTAAGGGATTTAAGAACATAACGATTACCTTCAAGTACCTCCGATACCCTAAAAGGACCTCTATACTTCGGATCAATTAATCGAATTTCGAGTTCACCTGTAGTTACACGAGTTTTTGGCAAACCTGTTGTAAAATAACTGGAATATTCACCTAAAATAGTTAAAAGATCTGACTTTTTACAAGAGGGTATATCTGTGTCAACATTACTAAAGTCGTTACTGATACTAGAATCGGTTAAAACGTCACAATTTAAAACTGTCAAATTATTTTGTTTTGAAATGCTAAAATTATTTGTTGACAAGTTAATAACGAAGCCTTGACTCAATATTTCACGACCTAGCATAATATCACTACGCATATACACATCGGGTAAAACATGTTTCTTTACTGTTTTGTACTCTGTTACTCATACTTAATTGGTGATACTCAGGTTCTATCTGTTAAATGAGGAGCTGGCGAACAAAACCGGATTAGTCCACGAAAATAAATTTTACACGGTAGCTAAAAAACTAATATCAGTATATGGTTGGATATTGGACTAGTCCGGTTTTGTATGAAAAATTAGTTTTTTAAGCCTTTTTTAGCCTACTTCTAGCCGGTTTTGGGTGAAAATATTAACAGGGATCGACGAAACTAGGTCAAGACATCACGATTCGAAAAAAAAACATCTTTTGAATAGTAGTGGACAAGTCCGGTTCTGTTCGCCAGCTCCTCAAATGTAAATAAGCGAATGCTATTGCCACACAAACCTATAAAGGTTTATAGGCAATTTAATAAAAAAATGTATCATATATTGTACTTACCTAAATAAATAAATAAATAAATAAATAATGTAATAAAAGTTCTAAACAATAATCATTAATTTCAACATTACACAGTATTTGCTGGGTGCTGAATACACTGGTTTGACCAATTCCCGTTAGAGAGACAGTTTTAGCAATTCTTTTACCATTGAAACTTGATGCAACGCTTTCTTTTATTAGTGAACACTCAGCACCCGAATCAAGATGAAAATCATAAAATCTACCTTGATTATTAAGAGCGCCGGTCGGTGGTAAAGCGGTAAGTGCAACTATCTTTCGTGGATTCAGACGAATTTGACCTCGGCGCACCTCGAAGCCTAGGTACTCTACTTTTTCTTTCAGGAATGAGCACTTTTTAGGATTTAACGAAAATCCCTTCCCAGAAAGAACTTCTAATACTACCTTTAGTCTATCGAAAGCTTCGTCGATGTTACTGGCCACAACTAGCACGTCATCCATGTACACTACAACGTACTTGTTCACGAGATCGCCTAGAGCATGTATGAGAGCACGTTGAAACACTGCAGGAGCATTTTTCAAACCGAAGGGCATAGTAAGGTACTCATACTGACCTTCAGTTGTCACGAATGCTGTGCGCTCTATGGACTCCGACTCGATAGGGATCTGATGAAATCCCGATGCTAAATCTAAAATTGTAAAAAATGTCCTCCATGCAACCTAGCAATCTGTTCAGATATGAGTGGTAAAGGAAAACGGTCAGCAACGGTGTTATCGTTCAACTCCCTATAATCGACACACATTCTATCTGAACCGTCTTTTTTTTTACCAAAAGTATCGGGCTTGCGAACGGTGAAGAACTAGGTCTAATTACCTTAGCATTAAGCAGCTCGTTGATCTTGCCCCTCACAATCTGACGTTCATCTGGGGTCAGCCTGTATGGGCGACGATTTACCGTCTTGTACGGGTCTACGAGCCGTATCTGCATAGGTTCAGTGTCAGCAGGAGAAGTAGGTGTACCGATAATGAAACTAAGCTTGAACCGTTCTAAAATCTCAATCAACCTAGGTCTGTATTCATTACTAACGTCAGTATCTACCAAGTCAAGGTCTATACCATTATTTGCAACTACATCACATGATTCGACTATGTTAATTTTCTCGAAACGTACTTTATCTACCGACATATGTACAGTCAAACCGATAGCTAGAATTTCACGTCCGATCATAATGTTGTATCGCAAACAATGGTCAGGTAAAACATGAAGGAGTATCTCAAAGTTAATATTGTCAATGTCAATTGTCGTTAAAATTTGCATGGTCGAGGCTATAGAAGTTTGTCTTATACCAGTCATAGAAATATTATCATAAATTCGCTTACCACTAAATTTCAAAGCAATCGATTCTTTAACTAAGGAACACTCTGAACCTGAGTCGTAAGTAAATGGGAATGACTCACCAGAGTGACGCAGAGAACCCGAAGGCGCATTCACAATGCACACGTCTACTCGCTTTTCCTTAGCTGGACCAGTTCCAGTGCCGCCGCCGGTACCGTTGTTCCCCTCCTTGATTTTCCTCTTCGGGCAGTCGGATGCATAGTGGCCTTGTTCCCGGCAGTTGAAGCAGGTGATGCGATCGGTTCTCCCTGTAGGTTGGTTGGTCGAGTTATGGTCCCCGTGAAAGGACCTGTGTTTGGACCGGTCATCTTGCTTCTTCGAATTGGCTTTGTTGCGACATTGAAGAGATTTGTGGCCTAGTTGTCCACAATTAAAGCACTTGATGGTCACAGCAGATCCATTAGGTCGGGTCCATCACGATAAATACTTGATGAATAACTTCTCTTCAGGAACGAGACAGCCTTCAGTTCCTTTTGTAAATGGTTACGCGTCTTGATGTCAGTCGTTATAGCAATCCTCTGAACACGTGGCTCTTGTTTTGAAATATGAGCTAAGACAGTGGCTATTGCTATCTGTTCTGTAGTCAGTCCATTCCACCTTGCCATTAAGGAAATTAGGAAACGATATTGAAGACAGCCAAGATGATGCTTCGCCCTTGAGTGCGTGGCTTAACGCGATCATCAGAGAAGATCCATGGCGATGTCGATCTGTCCGCGGTCGTTATCCAAGCTCGGGCGTCGATGTCTCTTTTCTCTGGGTCGAAATCAGGAAGGCGAATAGAGTCCGAAGATGCAGGTAGTTTTATTGCTTGCACCAACGCCAGAAAATTTTGATTTTGTTGCTCGAAGAGAAGACGCCATTTTTCTTCGCTCGAGTCACTATTTGAAGCACGTGTTTCATGTGGGTGATCCGGGTTGCATCCCACGCCTGATGACGTAGATGGGTCGAGTGGCGTGCCGTTAGGTGTGTCCGACATCTTCCAAAATCCGAAATAAAGAATGCGGCGTGTAGTAAACAAGCTTAATTAGGAATCACAAACACTTTCACTGTATCTACGCACAAGATTACTAGGATTCTAGCGGATAACGTAGAAACGTGGTAAGTACAAGACAGAGGCTGATTAGCACCCGTGCTTCGCTCCAGACGCAACCAAAAAAACAGAATACCCTCCGGCTCAATTCAACGACCCGGTAGTCGTTGTAAATCTACAGTGGCGCCCTCTCAGTACTCTGTCTTGTCTTTACCCAAGTGACAGCTGTCCTCCAGTCAGTGATAGCTGTCGACTTGAGGTTTCTAACTTCAACGATTGAAAATAGATGGCGTTGGAGATCCGACTGTAGGATATGACATCTTGATCTCCGACATATATGTATACACGTACATAATATATGTTGTGCATATTATGCACATAATTTTATCATATTACATATTTACTACAATCGTACTTACTGTAACTTGTTATTGCTGCGTACCTCTATAAGAGAGAAACGCTACCCATGTACCTGCATTAGCGAGAAACTCGGGTTAGTGAGAAACATGGTGAGAAACCTCTATAAGCGAGAATGAGATTGTGCTCCCTTGAACTCTCGCTTATCCAGGTTTGACTGTATATATTATAAATTGACATAGGAAAAATATAATGCACATGCCTACATTTTTTATGGGACTCCCATATTTTTCAAACTCATTATATTACCATTAAAAGGGCGTTGAATTTCCAGTTTACAAACTTTAACAAACTACTTACTTGAGAATAAAAATTACCCTATTATTATATAACTACCTAATTTAAAATATTTATTATACTTACTTAATATTACAAAAAAAAAACAGTATTAATAATCCTACATTATATTTACCCTTTAAGAGCGAAATAATAACCTTTAGAAACTATATATTTTGTCGGTGGATGGTTATGAGTCGTATCTTTTTTCAGTATATTGTTATTCTGCGACACGTGTAAGAAGGCTTTGCACTCTTTGGAGAGCATACTGGAGCAGGCAAATCTCGAGCCGTTTTGTCTAATAGCTCCGTTCTTACTGTATGTGTAGCCAGTCGGACGATGGAGAAGGATCTTCGCATGCTTCCGAGACAAGAGGTTGATAAATTCGTATTCTGAAAATATAATGCCACAGAGGGGGTAAATCTCGCCTTTTTGTGGACTTCTCATAGCTGAGAATGATAATGATGACGCTGTTTTCATTATTCCTTTCTTGCATAGAGCAGCTATATAACGCAATCCGCTAGATTTACAAGATTACATAGTGTGCCATCTTAGTCTGAGAATATTTGGAATTGAATTTCAATAATAAAACACGGAATGGATTTCAACTTTTAATTATTTTTAATATTTGAAATGGCAAAGTTATCAACGCAAGTGATTAAACTTAAAAATCCTTGTACTGTCCGTTTCTCTTGCATCATAAGTTAACCTACTAAGGTCCAGGATTAAATTTTTGCGTATTTAGCACAAACGCTGTCTCATCCTTTTTGACAGATAAGCTTTCGAAGTGTTTAGTGTTAGATTACAAATTATATAAAGCACAATTTATATAAAAGTTAGCCATTGGAATGTAATCAAAGGCCATCATACAAAATTAATCCTGGATATTAATTAAATTGGCGCAAGTACAGCTCAGTGAATGTGTAATAAAAACGACAACAATTTCTATGTAATAAATAACTAATAAAACACAGCACATTACAATTTATAAATTTCGAACTAAAATAAACTTAATCTATGTTATACAGCTGAATTATGAGATCGTAAGTTTTCGTAAGATAATTTAATTAAAATAAAATCTAACGTGGACTAGATTATTTATATAGGTACATATTAAATAATAAGGCTAATTTATCCTAAGTTTTGGTGAAAATATTGGGTAATAAACTGCTGGGATATTACTTATAAGCTAAATAATTCCGTAGCTCTATATATGTTATACATACTCGTATATTTGTGCTACAAATATTTACAATATCTTTACAATTGTGCATATATATAATCAGTCTCCAATATGAGATCTATATTTAGGGTTTTATGCCTTAGGACACAATTTGAAATATTTATCATGCTTAAAAAATTAATACATGCTTTTCACTATTAAAAAAAAAACAAAATTGTGTACAATAAAGAATAATAATAATATTTTTACATGTACATACAGTTTTATTTGCTACTTATATGTATTTAAAAATGTAAAAAATAAGAAATAACTGCATAATAATAATTACAAAAAACCGAGTAGGTACGTTACCTACCGTGGGTAATTATCCTATTTCTATACAATACAAATTATAATAACGTATGTACCTATACTATGACTGTTTGCAGCATTTATAGAACTTAAACAAAATTATACCAACTATAAATCTTAAAATTTTCTACAATTGAAAAATCTATTTCGTAATTTCATAAAAGTCACAGCTCTTAAAATATTGTGTGTCATAACAATAAAATTATAAACATGGTAAAAAAAATCAAATATACTGAAAACATTTCCTTTGACACACACATGCTGTCTTTCCATCAAAGATGTGCTAGGCTGCTCTGCCACTAATCAAAATTCATTGACATCATGGACCAAGACTACGAGTATGATGAATATCACACGCATCACATCTCAGGAGGACAATCGCGCAAAATTACAACGTTTAAACCTTTTAACGGAACGTTTTTGGTTTTGTTTTGGTTTCATTTGACAACGTGTCAGGCGTTTCCAACGTCTCACTTTTGACTGTTTTGACGTTGCCAAAATTTAGCGCGATCCGAAATGTGCATAACGTAACGTTTTTGGTTGTGGTTTAGCTTTTGAAAATACGTTCAAAATTTGTGCGATTGCCCTCCTGGTAGAAAAACAGCCTTAAAATCTGACACACATAAACACACTTGCGTTAAAAACGTCAAAATTAATACCATGAAGCCGGCGTTAATCCTCGCCAAGCTCAATGATACTAACTTCAACGTATGGTTAGGTTTTCTGGACGGGGGTACCGAAGGGGCTGTGGGTGTGGTCCGTGTTGCTTCTGACGATGGTCATATCATCAGCCAGGTGGAGGAACGCCTTGCATCTGTGCCACCTGTTCTTGGTGCATCCCCAGCGGAAGCCGGAGCGGGTTCTGCTCTGCTTGTAATAGGTGAAATTGTGGTAGACCAGTCTTTCCTTTCCCCGTGCCGTCATAAATATGTTCACTGGAAATAGCTAAGTTTTTTTATTTTGTTTAATTGAAATTAGCGCTAAATACATTGCATTGAATAGTCTTTTTTTGGGTCTACTTTTTGTGGTCTAATATTAAAAAGGATACTTATTTTAATTTTAACTATGAATAGATACACCCAATAACGAAAATAAAATCTTTGTTAAGGGTGGAAAAATATATTTTATTTAGTTTAAACTACAAATATAGGTAAACCAAACTATTATCATAAAACACTCGTTTTGTACTGACTTAAATTTATATAAAAAAAAAACATTTTAAAGACTAAGCACATAATAGACCTATCTAACCATTGAAAAAATCGGTCCAAATCTTTTTGAATAATCTAAGCACATTTGTGACATCGTTCTTAGTCCATCCCATTGCATCTAAAGGAGACGGCGAATGTTTCATACATCTCTGGGCCAAGGTGTTATTTATTTGAACATTTCTCGCTTTATGCAGTCAAATGGTATACATAGTATAACCTACATTATATTGGGATAGTAAGTTTGTCAACATTTTTATTATATATGTATAGTTTAGTATAATTGTAAATCCTGTAAATCTTGAAAAATAAACATATTTTTATATTAGGATCCACCTAACAAAAAAATATAGGAAGGCATATCAATTTTTCTGATACATATTTCAACTATGTAAAACGATTGGGCCGGTTGGGTGAAGCCGTCCTATGGCTGAAAAAATGATTCTTATTATAAACCACTGGACCAAGAGGGCACAATCTCCTTCCACATTAGTTATATTTGTTCTATCCTCTGTCAATGCTCTGCATTATTCTTCTTATTTTTACGGGTAATAAACAGGGTCTTCTCCGACATTTTGACATCGGGCGGCTCATGCTTGTGTCTATTGACAGCGTGTTCTATCTCGTTATTGCTTGATAGAATGAGGTAGGCGTTGCAAGTCTTGGTGGTACAGTCCCACCTGACCTTACCGGCCATTGTTAGGGTCCCACGGTCGGTGTAGGCGTGGTTCTTGTGCAGGATCAGCTTCTTGCCAGACCTCAGACTTATTAGTTTGGCTAAAAACAAAATTATCATTTATTGTTGTGTGCGTTAGTTGGAAGGAAACACATATATGTATAGCTGGTACGAGTATAATCAGTGATCAAAAGTGAGTAGCTGTATAGGTAGGTAATCCAAATTTTTCGACCAATTTTCTAGAGATATTTAATGGGTACCTAAAGCATTGAATTTGATTTAAAAAAATGTCTCATTGATAGAAAAATATTTTTTTTTAATTTTAGAGCATTTTAAGAAAAAAAATTGTCCAGATCAAGATACTGATCTGCTTATCTAAAGAGTCTTCAAAATGTACAGAAAAACCATTACATACAGAACTCCCGTCATCAACTTTCAAAACTATTTAGGAGTACTACCTAAATATATGTCATGATTTTTTACAAAACATCTCAGACATAGATACGGTTCGTTGGGACAATTAACGCAGTACGTGCTGACTTTTTTGGTTTTATTTTTTGCATATTTCCGCCCAAATGAGGTCACTAGGTCTTTGTAACACTGCACACAAGATCGCCGACTTTTAGATGCAGGCCCCTCCCTTTTCTGTAGATAATGCTTCTCTCTATGTCTTGCTAAGGTTTCGTTAGCTGGAAGAGCCGAAAAACTTCGAATCAGGCGCATCTCTGATTGTGACGGTCCATGCCATCGTATGAGATGCTTTAGATACACGGGATTTCGTATAAAAATTGGTTAAACAGATTTTTTGTGTTGCATGCAAAAGGTACGAGACAGGGTGTTAGTGTCGTATTCGTAATCCCATTTTTTATTCGATACAATAAAAAAAATATATATTAATTAACATACATATGCAGACATACGAGCTTATCTAACAGGATTTTAGAAAACCAGAATTAAAAAACGTAGATATAATGTGTATGTACAATATGTAAATAACGTTTATTACCTGTCTTGGTAACTATTTCATTAATTGCATAATAATAGGTATACCTAAATAATAATAGACTAATGTACACTTTGAACTAACTAGATAATTTGCTATTATTTTGTAAAATTACATAATATTAAAAGTTAGTTAACAATAAAATCGCAAACCAGATGATAGGTATTTCCAAACCGGGGTAACCAGAACTGCAAGATAGCGAAAAAGATCCGACAGGTTTAACTATGACGGGGCCAGATGTAAAATATCAGTGAAAAACTGGCCCAAAATGGTAATTCATACCTATTTAGTATTTACCTATTAGCGGCGCGCGCTGGTGGTTAGTTAGATAGTTGACTAGATACATCACCTGCATCTCCTTCCGCGCATGTCAAGATTCGACTAAGGAATTCAGGGGCGTTCTCTCTCAGGTCCAACAATTTGTCACTCATTTACATTTGGCCTTACTTTGATAAACGTGGCTGTACGATTTCCTTCGTTATAGTGCAGTGGACACATTTTGGGAACACCACTATGTGTAGGTATGTATGTAATTTGTACTGCCATATTTCACTGCCTT
Source organism: Carposina sasakii (assembly GCA_014607495.2). Classification (NCBI taxonomy): domain Eukaryota; kingdom Metazoa; phylum Arthropoda; class Insecta; order Lepidoptera; family Carposinidae; genus Carposina; species Carposina sasakii. The sequence goes on from CP053158.1 coordinate 11,839,307, forward strand.
TAACACGTTCTCTACCGGCTGATTTTCTTGGTATTCCGACATCAGTTCAACGTCAAGTGCCAGAGACGCAAATAAGCGTCGGTGGCAGGCATCTCTAGAAATCAAGAAAACGCAAATACGTAGTCGGCAGCATTGAAGCATGCCGCTATTTTAATGGCAGTCCGAACGAGGTTTCAAACTCTTAACATAAGTCCCATTTTTGTTCAGGTAATAATGTACCGGATTATGTGTGTGGTGATGGCCGGATACCTTATGGACCACCATGTTCTCGTCCACGTGGAGGAAAGCCTTGCACGTATTGGACCTGGTGCAGCTGAACCGCATCCTGGTGGAGCCGTACTTGGTGGTCAGCATCGCCTTCCAGTAGTACGAGTATTGGTCATATATGAGGACCTGCTTCCCGCTTGCCAAGGTTATCATATGGCCTGTTGGATAGGGTTGGTTTAGTATTATCTTGACTAAGATAAATTTATAAAAACACTTCTCCATTAATATAATCCGTTAGGATATGGTTGATCGTTTCATCTTTAACAATGTGCTGAGGGATTCAGCTTTGTTTGCCGAGATTTGGCTAGTGTATAGCTATCGGGATGAAAAATAACGTTGCCAATATGTAATTTAGAAGAGATGGTAAAATTCGTCATCCGAGTAATTGACCCGGTAGCTCAGTGGTTAGAGCAACTAGCACGGTATGCAGTGGTCGTGGGTTCGATTCCCACTCGGGTGAAGAATTTTTTCCATTTCTTTATTAATTTTTTTTTAGTATTATCTATTATATTTTAATACCCTAGGTTCAGTACAGGACATCTTTTATATAACTTACAGTCAAATGCAGAAACAGAGGTTACCGAATGTTTAATTCTTAAACTGACACGTCGTCGTCGTTATTAATGTTTATGTTTATTATGTGTAAAACTTAAAATAGTTATAAAGCTACTAGTTAGTGACTAGATGTTCCGCACCCTTATTTTGTAACTTGCGACCGGTCGCTAAACGTCAAAAAACGACTATGCGACCGATTCCAAGAAACCCTATTCTGTAATCAAGCAGTATGGTGCACTGACTTTTTAATCTAGTAGGATAATACCAAATGTCAATTTTGACAGCGACTATCCAGCGATTGCGACCGGTCGCAAGTTACAAAATCAGCCTGACGTTTTGATATGACTTTAGCAACGGGGTCTTGCAAGAGTTGCACGCAACATTGCAGGCACTAGGTATTTTAATAAGGACAGAAATATATGTAGTTAGTTTAGTATTGCAGAGTCTATTTCTTAAAATTATTAAATTATATACTGACACGATACAATTAAGTTTTTTAATTCGGAGTTTTATTTCGTATTTTACACAGTAAATAGGTAATATTAATTAGGTGCTAACTAACTACCTAAGTAATGGTACGTAATAAATCATTACCAAAAATAATAAAACTGGGAATGAAATTGTCGACTAGAAGAATACATGTTACTTAGTGCGTATTACATGAGCAGTGAATAAAAAGAAAATGGCGAATTGATTCTCAGTTTACATTTTTTTATCTATCCGACTCCTAGAAAAAAACTTAGAAAGCGATATCGTAGTTCTTTTCAACAAGTTGAATATAAGTATACTAGGGGCAAACAATAACAGCCCCCAAATTGGCTATCTTTTTTGACAGTTCATAGTCATGATCACTCACTGAAACTTATTGAACTGGAAGTGACATGTAGGTATGTGTGCGAGCAAAAATTTTCTTTAGATAAGGCATTATGCCACTTCCAGTTGTTGAGTTTCAATTAAGTGATGATCACTATGAACTGTCAAAAAAGATAGCCAATAGGCCTGCTGGTGGCACGGTGAGGTTGGAAGCGCTTCCCCTTTCACCACCACTACAAACTACTCTATCTACTCTTTTTATATGTATTATAATATAATATTTTATTAATACGAGTCTTTCAATAAAAAGAAATGGAAATATAATACTACAGTAAAGTGTTACCAGTATATTTCAATGTATAGTATCATGTTTTTTTAGGTAAGTATCTAATACGAAGATAATAGATTAATTAACAACAAGTAGGTATATACTTTAGTACCGATCTAAATATACAGGGTGATTTTTGGTCGTCAACGTTCCCGGAAACTACGGAATCTCCTCATCGTCACGATCATTTTTCTCCATAGAAGCATATCTGGGAAGTGTCTGGTTTCTAAAATATTAGGGTCCAAAGTTGAGTAAATAGACTGCATTTTTCTGCATAAATGCACATTGACGCGTGTAGCAAGATTTTTTCACGAGAAATAATTAATATCTGTCTATAAAAAAAACTAGCATAAAGACTGGACACTATAAATTTCGCCCAATCAAGTATTTAAAAAAAAATTATATTGTTTTCCAGCATTTTTTGGCATAAGCTTACTTTATTTGATGCATAGAGTACGTACCCTTCGTTAAGGGTGGCAACGAAAAAACACCTGTATATGTTAGTGTTTAAATTTATCAATGTTATTATTTTTTTTTACAGATTTTTATAATTCAACTACATAATAATATACGCTTACTATTACATTATACTTTTTCTACACTTAATAATGATTCTGTACAAGCCTTTGGTGCAAATTCTTAAAGAGTACCTTACCTATGCTACCTAGCTACTTGTAATATCACGAATATTGAGATTAAATTCTTATTTACATACCTACTTTATTTTATTACTAAACTAAATTTGAGCGGCTTATAACACTATAAGTTCATTAATACTGTATTAAGCACAATCTCAATTTCCATTGACTAGACCTTGATTATCACAAGAATTAATATTTAAAAAAAACTAAGAGGAATGGCTCAGTCGACAATGTATCAACAAGCTTAAGCTCATCTTAAAGAAACAAGAAAGTTTCACTGAAGAGTCAAGAATAAAAGGAATGCCAAACATGAATCTATGTATATTGAAGGAGTCCAGCGTGGCTTTAAAAACGTAGCGCTTCAACTCTATAAAATCTAGATTAGGATTTAAGATATTTAAGTGTCAATTAGCTGTGTGTCATGGTTATTGGCGTGCTTCCAGTGAATTCTCTTTCAGTCACGGGCACTCACGGGCCAGTTAGTACCACAGCATTTATTCCCACTCCAAAAGTAATCAGATAAGTGTACACACACAGTTGTTTAGTCAGGAACTGATCATTGGTGCTACAGATAAAACAACGCGTTGAAGCTTTGACACTACCTAGGTAGAATTGAAGCGTGAACTTTAAGAAGGTATTAAAAATAATGTCGACATTAAGTGAAGTTTCCATAAAATTAGTGCCCTAAAATCTGATAATTATTGTTTTCCGGATCACAACCTAAGCAGACTAACACTAGATCTTTATCTACCCCTTCAGGAATATTGTTTGCCTCACGGAGCATTTGCTCCTCAGACAAAGCGGACGCATCTTGAAGTATCTGCTCTTCCGACAACAAGTCTGGAAGCTCGTCAGCGATCGAAGAAACATTTGGCAACATAGACTCCTGGTTAAGACTGGAAACATCTGGCATTATCCCCTTCTTAGACAGGACGGAAAATCCTTCTAGGATCTGTTCATCGGAAAGGGCAGATACATCAGGGAGTATGTCCTCTTTTTCAGCCAATGCTTCTTCAATTATTTGTTCATCTGAGAGGGAAGCTGTTTCAGATGGTATATGTTTCTCGTTGAGTCTAGACAAACCTTCATATATTTGATCTTCAGAGAGAGCAGATACGTCTTCAAGGGTCTGTTTATCAGTGTAATTAGATAGATTTTTAAGTATATGATCGCCGGCGAGCGAAGACGAATCTGTTTCCTTATCAGAGAATGCAGATTCATCTTGTTTTTCCGACAGTTCAGTTAAATCATTTAGAACTTGTTCTTCAGATAGCGCTGATATATCCTCAAGAATGTCTTTTTCAGTTAAGGCATCAGATATATCTGGCATACTTTTAACTGCTATATCATTCGGAGAGCTTGTTAACTGTTGATTCGGGTGAATATTTAACTGTTGACTAGGGAGCATATTTACCTGCTTATTTGGAACAAGGGTCATTTGTTTATTTGGCAAAATTGTCATTTGCTTATTTGGAACAATTGGCATCTGTTTATTTGGAATAATTGTCATCTCTTGATTTGGAGCAATTGTCATTTCTTTATTTGGAACAATCGTCATTTGATTATTAGAAACAATTGACATCTGCTTATTTGGAACAATTGGAGTCATCTCATTATTTGGAACGATTTTCATCTGTTTATTTGGAACAATTTTCATTTGTGATTTTGGTACAATCGTCATTTGTTTATTTGGAACAATAGTCATCTGTTTGTTTGGTACAATTGTCATCTGTTGATTTGGATGAATAGTTACCTGCTTAGTGGGAAGTATGGCGACTTGCTGATTGGGGAGTATAGCTACCTTCTTAGTGGGGACAAGAGTTACCTGCTTATTCGAGAGAATGGTTATCTTATTTTTATTTTTTGCGTCCTTAGCAGGCTGCTTTTTAGGAGCTGCCGGCTTGTCTGCAGTCTGCTCTCCGGGGAGGGCAGACTTGGCCTCATCTCATAAGGGTTTTTTCTCCTTTACCGGTACATACCATCCCGAGCGCGTTGGTTTGAACTTTTGTGGCGGATGATCGTGGAATGCGTTATCTTGCAGTAGACTGGTCATATCTTCACTGATGCGAATAAAGGCGTTACAATAAGCTCTATTGCAGCACCATCTAACACCATTTTTTCGGACACTTTTCCAGTAGAATGGATAGCCATTGAAGATGAGCAGCTTCTTCCCGTTTAACAACTGGATGAGTTTAGTGTTGTAGACTGAAGGCAATGGTTTTTTAGCAGTAGGCACTGTAACAAGAACCACCGATGTCATGGGAATACCAGTTAATATTAAATGTTCTAGTTCTAGTGCATAGTGAATCTAAAAGCATTAAAAACAATCCTAAAAGTAATAGTAATACGAGAGTATTATTAAGGGACATAACTCTACAAATCTCGTTAAATACAAATAAACAGACTCATTTTTGTGAAAATTATTTATTATCATAATGTTCTTAAGGAATCTCCTATTACTGGTAAGGTAGAGGATTGCCGCCAAGGTTTTTGATAGTAAATAATTTCTGGCGAGTGCATCGCTAAGATCTCTGTAAAGCTTTAAGCCAACACTCATAAAGAACCGAGTTCATAGTTTGTTCAAAACTTTCGTCAAGTGGACCAGAAAACCATGTTCCTCTTAAGGCAAGGTAAGTTCTAAAGCGTCTCTGAAGATAGCTCGTGTCTCGCCGGACCGGTTTCTTTCTAGGCAACTGGTTCTGATTGTTGATAACTATATTGTGGATGATACACGATTTCAAATAAAAATAAAAAGGATTATGATGCATAACCTTTAAATAAGCTAGAATAAAAGTATTTCGATACTTGAGTCTTTAAAATAAACTTTACGAATATGACCGTATGAGTTTTACTTAGAAAATATTTGTAAGTATGTTCTCAGGAATGGCTAACATTCTAGCATATTTGCAGATTACGAACTGATAAAAATGGCGAGAAAATCAAATTAAAGAAAATTTAATAAAGCCAAAATAATACAGTGTAGCAAAAAACACTAAATTAAAAAAACACATTAATACTAATCGACCACAAGCTCAGGGATTAAGATTACTGGAATAAACACAAAGGTATAAAATGAGATCCAAAAATAATAACTATCACAAAATGATATAGCATGCAGTCTTATTTCTAAAGTCACACAATTAAAATCACAATAGATACGAATAATACTGAAATACTAACTAGTTCACAAAAAATATCACACGTTAGGCGTAATCCACACAGAATGGTCATAAAAGTACAAAAAAATTAAAGATAGGTAGATAAGTACCACCGGTCTAATTAATTGATTATGTACCAATGAATATGTTTGGTGGATATTATAGACATCCGTACCAACTAGCAACGTAGCACATGTCTGGTGGAATGGCAGCATCAATGTGTGCACGGGTAGCATGAGAAGGGTAAGAGAGCATACTCGTAGAAGCAGCGCGATACAATTTTTTTGGCTGAGAGGAGCGACATTATAATCTAAACCTGTTCTAGTGCGGACAAAATTGATGTGAAAGAAGTGCCTTTCACTGCATTTTTACACACAGTACACTTACTTTATCCAGTTATTATAGCTCTTACCAATCCCATGCAACTTCCACCGTTAGCCGGTTCACTAACTTAGACTTACTAGATAGATGATTGGAAAATAATACAAGGTATAATGTCACCAGTTGAATTGACATGAACCTTAACCAACCATTGTCAGGTAACAAAAAAATTCAATACCTAGTTAAGTAAATGGGTAAACAATTTTTCACTTTTTCGACTGGGAAAGGATCTACTAAGAAATCAACTACAATTTTGAAACTCCAAAAAGAATCAAATTATCATTCTGTGTGGCTTGGGCCTTAATTATTATGAGTATACATTATTATGATTATACATTTACATTGAGTTTATCAAAATAATACTTCAAAATGTTAAGTGTCTAATGTGATATGGTAGAGATTCAGAATCGATTTTTTAAAGACACTGTTCCTAAAGGCACTTTTCATTCAAAATTAATACTGGGTAATATTAATTAATAACTTATTACTAGTACAATAAAAGGTAGGAAATTTGCTGACCGTGACAGAGACACGATGTATGAATTCAAAACTCTGATAATTCTACAACATATCATTTGGAAGCAAAAACGTGCATCGCACGAATAATTAATTAAGCTTTAAGTAGAGATCATGATACACATCTTGTTTATAAATATGGCCAAACACGGCTGAGTATATGATGATGGGAATACAATAAAACCTATGCATAAACATAACATAATGTCGGTCAGAGTATTTCGGTATCAGCATTTACAAACTAAGTAGTTGAGTTTTACAATATCCTAGGACATAATTACTAAACTACAAATTCTAAATGCTTATTAAAACTAAAAGTATTTTGGGTAAATGGTAAAAAAATGCATACGTATCACAAAATATTCTCAAAACGTGGCAAAATATCGGCAAAACAATCTTATCATCTAAATTAAATGCTGTTAAAAATACTGTGGGACAAAAACTGCTCCTGTAACCTAGAAGCAGAAAAAACATTTTCAATTTTTATGTCATCACAAGTGTCTCCATTGGTATAATCTTTATTTGCATTCTTTTTAGGAGATATATTGGAGACAAGTACAATATCATCAAAATAATCAGTGTCTACTTTAGCAACCTTTTTGGGAATACGCTTTGGAGTGGGATAGGTATCATCATTTATTGGTTTGATTATGGAAGCTTTTTGTTTCATTCTATCTTTTTGTTTTGACGGGGGATGGCTGTGAACGATATTCGCTTTGAGGACCTCTAGTTTGTCGGTTATGATGAGGTGAGCCTTGCACTTCCACTTGGAGCCGTATGCCGTGCAGCTCCAGCGGTCGGCGTTGGTCCTGGCCTTCAGGTGTTTGTAGAACGTGAAGTTGTTGAGCCGCAGGTTGATCCTCCCGCTGGGACGAAGGTAGAACTCCACTGCAAAGATACCTTTAGTTTAGTACTTACTTATACATTTTTTGAAGTAACAAGTTTTTGAAGAAACATGCTGGTACCTATCTTAGCCGTTGTAGTCATCATGCCTTAAACTAACACACGGGTGCTAAAGATGAAATACACAAATTAAAGCAAATATTTTACTCAATTTAAAATATAAACTAAAGAGAAACATTTAAGTATCATTATTGCGTAGGATGAGATTTTATTAAGTCGTCTCTTAATCTAGGTTAAATCCTGTATAGTATGGTCTATAAAATTAAAACCTCAAATAATATAAAAGAATAATCAAAAAGACCAATTGCCTAACAATTCAACAGTTTATGATTTGATTTATTTTAAAAAAATACTATAGGTATTTCTTAATAATTAAATATCAATACTTAACCGTATACACAATTAAATAAAAGTAAAAAATTAAAGTTTTATACTAAATTATTGGATGTTTAAAACATTAAGTATTTTTTAGTTTCGTGATTCTATTGATTAAATTGCACATAATAAGGTGGAGGTGTTTTTAAACATATTTGTTATTCTGACACTCCAAACGAGACTGGATCTTTCTTGACTGAAACAAAAAGAAATAAAAAATTAGATAAGAACCATGCAAGCGATTTTAAAAACCACGCGATACTAATAAATGCAAATACGGATCCAGAAATTACACATACATCAGACAATTTGTGTTTCGGACGGATGTAAATAATCACTGAAAAGTAGATAGCTTATCGCCTGAGAGAAAAGCCGAGTTCCATAATCGACTCCTTCTACATGCACAGAAGGAGATGCAGCTGATGTATTCTAGTGAAGGCCCGCATCACAACAGGATTTTTAATTTATTCCTTACATGAACGTAAAAAGAATTCCTTACCTTAAAAATAAATAAATAAAGTCTTAAGTACCTCAATGTGAATCCCCTTCTTAATATTGGACAGGAAATACGTGGAAGGTGGATGCGTATGCTCAGTCCTGGCTCTTACGACCAGCATTTCCTTAGTGACGTGGAGGAACCCTCGACAGGATCTGGAACCCATCTGCGTGCAGCTCCAGCGGAACCCGTCTCTTAGCAGCTTGTGCTGGTAGTAAGTATACCCGTTCAACATCAGCAGGTCCTTCCCATTGCGCCCTTTCACCATAAGTACTGGAATTTGAAACTGGTTTTACCAATGATCTTATAAGAACACAACTTTTATTTTTAGATTGGCAATAATTTACATTGAATATTGATCTCGGGCACAAGCCATCTTATTTGTGTCGCGTGCCCACTAGTGTTGTTCCACCTTCATCGACGTGGCAAATGATGTTCCTAATCGGTTGTCTTTCTCAAGCAGATATTAGTTTGTTAGCTCTTCTATCAAAGTAACTTAACTGTTTGTAAAGGTATGGGTTATTCTACGTTAGAGGTCCTCAGATATTAGGCAGAGCGGCACTTTTTTTTAATATTTTCCTACATTATACTATAGGTACTATGTAATCAAGTATTTTGTATGGTGTGGGTGAATGGCTAGTCAATTAATCTATTTTTACGAGTGTATTAAGGGACCAGGAAAGACAATCTATATTAATCTGTGTATAACTAATACAGAAATTCAGACTTGAATTTTCATACAGTCTTTTTTTAAGTAACTGGAATTACCTACTTCTTACAAACATCACAAAAGTAACATGTTTTTCTAAAAGTAAAATAAACTTACATGATTATTTTGAAATTTAAGAGAAAATATGACAATCATTATAAAAAGATTAAACTTAAACAAGAACTTCTACAAAAAATTAACATTTACAATAGATATACAATAATGGAGATCACACCTGTTCATAGATGTTAATATACTTTTGTCAAAAGCGTAAGAAATCCTCTGCCCTTACACCTTTAAATTTGGGGCTCGTAATTTTTCAATAATCTGGTCCCTGTGACGAAACAAATATCTTTGTCATAGATTCTGAAGTTATTTTCCAGTATTCTCAGAGACTTTGTAGAAAATAACTTGGACTTCATCATCTTCTTCAACCCCTGTGCATATTGCTACATCATGATATTCTGTTTCTTTATGCAAAAGTTTCATCAAGACAAAATCGCCATTATCTATTAAATATATTTTACCGAGTTTAAAAGAATGTTGAGCGTTGTTTGTTCACAAACTGGTATGCCTCCTCGGAAACTGGCTGAGAAGGCGAAGATGCTCTGAGCTGCTTTGACTTTCTATATCTTATTAGTGGTTCTTCTTCAGATTCACTTCAGGCAAGTGTCACGTTTGTCATAGCGTGATTAGACAACCCAAAATGGACGAAACTTACAGAAAAGCGCATAAGAAATTTTAATGCTGTTTTTGAAAAGCTTGTTTACACAAGGTGTCCAACATAGCTCGCTTCTGTTTTCTTACCCTTTGTTTTGTTACAACATTTTTTACCAGCACACACTCTACTGTTTGCATTCTTCTTTCATGAAAATTTCAATCGTTTTTCTCAAAGTTATCGATTTTCTTCTTGCGTTTCGCTTGGCTTCTATTAAGGTTAATTAAGTTTTTCTTTTCTAAATAGGTTTTAATATCTTTTCTTATTCTAAAATTCGATATTTTGAAACAACTGTCTTTACTATTAAGAAGAAAAAAAATTCACTCGAGTGAGATTTGAACAATAGTCTTTTTTCTTTTTGAGTCGAAATATCGAAAAAATTATCTATTAATTGTTGAGAAAGACTTTCCACCTGTGCCTGGACTTTTCTGTATCTCTATATTATTTTGTTCTTTGGATCGTTAGTCTTTTTTTATAAAATTGTATAGTTGATTTAAAGCTTAGGGATTTGAGCTGCCTGTGTTTCATATTATATATTTTTTGCTCGCCTTACCTGGATCGATTTTCATTGTTCCGCTTGCGCTCGTTGATTATTTTTTTCATTAAGAGGAACTTCGTTATCCGAACTAGCATTAGGCTCTCATATGTTGAAAAGCTAAACGTCGTCTTCGCTGTTTTGCCTTTTCTCTCCATATCTTTCTAGCATTTAGTTTTTCTCTGGGTGTCATTTGGTTTACAGTCTTAATAATTTCCTTCTCTTTTTTTCTTTTATATTTCTTCTTTTCCTTTTCCTGTTGTTGAGAATACTTTTCGGGGTCATTTTTTATTCGTTGATATCTCAATCGTTCTGCCAGACGCTTTTTTTTTAGACGTTCTTCACGAGTTAGTTTTTTTCGAGAGGCATGATCTAAAAAAATTAAAAAGCTTATTCTAACATTTTGAAAATAAAATTAAATACATACATACCTACATATAATGACGCCTTTATCCCTTACGGGGTAGGCAGAGCACCAAGGGCCGATAGAACCACTTCTGACCATTTTTGAGGGTATAGTTGAGATGTACAAGTTCGGTTAGTATGAGTAGTCAGTAAAATTAAATAATTGCTACATACTTAGTATAAAACTAACCTAAAACAAAATTCATAAAATATATGAATAAGAATAATAAATAATAAAGAAATTACGTATTTAGCTCTTTTACATAAAATCTTTTTTGGTAAGGTTTTACTTCTCGTGCCAGTTGCTACATAGGTACTCATATATGGGAAATTGTTAGGACATTAATGGGTTACGATTAACACAGAAATATATTTACTTTTAATCTTTATGTATTCGTCGTTAATCATCTAATTAATATAAATATATAAAACCTAAAAAAAACTACACTAGTTATTTTTTTTAAATGTGTATAAAATTATACATAATTTGGCACAATCGAATCAAAACTCATAAAAAAGTGACTAGGATATATTTTTTTAAAAAAGAATAGAAAATTCTCAAAACATTTCGTATCACACTACTTCCACACCTGAGTTAAGTAAATTCGAGATCATACATTCCATTTTATTAGTTTGTAAAATAAATGCATGAATTTGTTTGTTATTCTAAACTTAATCTATGCATATAATAAAAAATATAACGGATCGCTGTCTGTACATGGAAGATATATGAGAAAAAATATTATAGGAGACCTTTATCAACGCAATAGAACCCAAAACGATGATTTTTGGTTTTTTTGTCTGTCTGTCTGTGCGTTTGTGCACGCTAATCTCAGAAATGGCTGAACTGATTTCGATGCAGTTTCCAGGAATATATTGTGACAGGTCCCACTTAACATATAGGCTACTTTTTATACCGGGAAAATGTTTTTATCCCGGATAATTTCGACATTTTGTTTTTTCTGTAGTCCACGCGGACGGAGTCGCGGGCGTCCACTGGTAATATAATAAATAATTAACTTTCTGTATTCATTACCGCGATTGACAATCTTGATCCTTTATCCAATCCAAGTTTGATCATAGCGGACCTATCATTAATGACTATGTATTTATTGTAAATCCACAAAATGATAGTAAAACAACGAATATCCTTGCAATAGTTTTTCACAAATATATCGGGCGTCGTTACTAATATAAACTTACATACGGGAGGGTAAGCACGAACTTACGTACGGGGGTAAACACGAACTTACATATGGGAGGGTAAGCAGGAACCTACATACGGAGCGTAAGCACGAACTTTTTATGCTCTATGTTTTTAAATCTATGACAAAGGGTCTTAGACAAAGTGACAACAGCGTTTTCGGACTGTCGTCGAGAGGTCCGTGCTTGCCTCATGGTTCTGTCCGTACATCTCTAATTTTGGAATGTAGTTCTTTATTAACGTAGTAGCATTTAGGCAAACCAAACGTACACAAAAAGTCACGGACTTACACTATTGTTACTAAGGTATGAAAACCAACAAAAATGGCACATTTATGTGCACAATACAGATGGCACACTCATTGTAAAAGTTCCAGAAAGAATTTAGGTATTTTATAATGATAATAACAATATGGCACTGACATCATGTCAATGACTATGTGAGACTTTAGTTAGATTATGTCAATCTTATTAATTTTACTTTCTATTATAATTTTTCCCAGAAGAGAATGTAACTCAAAGAAAACAAAGTAAACTAAAAGAAGTAATGTACCTACTTAATTAATGAAAGAAAATTTTAGCCCAACTAGACTTAAATATAGAGTTTTAATCTAGCTCGAGTCTATGCTAGACTAAGTACTTATTACTTTTCACAGCACTATACACTTACAAAAATAAGAAACACGATAATGTGTTCTAATATTACCACTAAATCTTTTGCACTTTTTACAAAAACCTACAAAATGACGCAAAGTGCCGACAAATCTAAAATTGCAACTGCAATGCAATACCTTCACAATTTCACGTAAGTACAAACACTTCAATAAAAGAGTATCTACAAGACAACTAAACACACATCCATAACTTCAAACATTTGGAATGGAATTTGAAGTGCAATATATCTACAGTTCCTCTATGATTGTCACAATCCGTGAGTTTATCCAATACAATAGAAACAGAGAGGTAAGCAGGAACCTCTCGATAGTCCGTAACGCTATCGTCAAACTGTCAAATCACATAGATTTCGCTAGCGTTACGCCGCGTAAAAAGGTTCGTGCTTACCCCACAGTCCTTTTTACAAATCGATAAAAATCATGAAACCAGGTTTTTTAAATATATACACAATTAAGTACACAAGTAAGGTTGCATACACGATAAAAATCACTTGTCGTAAACGATGTCTCCGATCTCCATACTAACTACGCATCATGTTTTATGTATACACCCGTCAATCTATGTACTGTGCTTATATTGAATTTTTCTACCTAAACAGGGCTGAACCAACAATGTAAAAACAGGTAATCCAATGCACAAGAACTGGCTCACGTATAATTTTGCCGCTCTTTTCATCTTCAACAACAATTTACAGACCTACAAATACCATAAATTGCATTGGTAACATCCCTAATAGAATTGCTAGCTGAACTGTCATAAAAACGCCCTTCTGTCTATGAAGTAAGAGGTAATATTTATATGTGGAGACCACACTTAATTCAAATTAAAGCTATATCCATATCATAGCCTATCACCGCTGTGAACTATGTCTTTGTCAAACGAGGGTAGTTTGAGAACATATATTTATCTAACTGAATCACTTAACCCTTGTCTCCAGCAAACATTTTCCCTCAATATTTAACAAAACCCTTGATACTGATTATTCGGCTATCAAACCCAAGACAAGCCAACTAACTAGTATAGAGGATTTTATAAATGTTCAGGAAAACATTATCTGTATATCTTTATAACATTTTCCTGGCTTTTACATAGATATACATAGCTCAAATGATGCTCATTTAGGTCCTTAAAAAGAAAAGCTCCGTGTTGTCTCCACTTTTACCTACAACTCCGCGCTTCTGTCTACCCCTCACTACAGCTTTTGACAGACTTGATGACAGGAAGGGCGCCTTGGCATCAGTCGTTGAAATTGTACTTGGTGTAGTTGTCGGCGTGGTTGTGCACGCCCCTGTGCTTGATGAATCTGCCCTCGACGGTGGTCTGGATGCAGCTGGTGCAGCCGATCCTCTTCCTGTCGCGACAGGTCCAGTTTATCGTGTTCTGGTACCGGTTGTTGACCCAGTACTTGTTGTCTTTGTAGATCAGCACCATGCTGCCCGTACGGTGGGAAGGGAGGTAGTAAATGTCTGAAAATGCCGGAAACCTCATTATTTGCACCTCATTTTTTAGCAACAGGACACATGCATACATATATTGAGAAGGAAACAACGATATGTATATGTAGCCATATATAAATATCTTTATTTTGATGACTTTATGGACCAACGTAATTCCGCGGATTCTTTACTAAGATAGTAGTTTAAAGTTTAGACCATAGAGTACAGCTTAAGGGATTGAGGATCTCCGTTGAAGCACATAAACTTCATTTCTCAACTTTCATTTGGAAGTGCTTTGACGAACGACGAAGGACTAGCCATTATATTTTGACCACAGGAAAAGGATTAGGAAGAAAATGAAATATCGAATAAAAATTTAATTTGTAAGAATACTGTATTTCCAAATTTGTACCTCTTAGCATGTCCCTACTGAAACATACATTTACAAAGAACATTGTATAAAATAGATACCTACTATAAAAAGAAAAATAATTGTTGATTCCGTATATGTATAGTTTTACATTATTATTATCACGCCAGCTCTACTCGCGAGTATCGTAGAATCCAATAAAGAAATCTATAAAATTTACGCATGAACCGCTAAAAAGATGTCAGACCAGACACGTGACTTGACGCCCATGCGTTGCATTGCATCTGTGGGGTAAGCACGAACCTTTTTACGTGGCGTAACGCTAGCAACTCGCTAGCAAAATCTATGTTATTTGACAGTTGGACGATAGCATTACGGACTATCGAGAGGTTCGTGCTTACCCCTCTAGTCTGTCCCGCCAGTGGTTTTGCATTGCACAAATATACCAAAAGAAATATGGGATTAGGCACAGAGCAACCAACACTTCAGTACAAAATAATATTGCACAGGGAAAAATATAGATCACCTATAATGTCAGTGGTCTCATTTTACTATCTCTTATGAATCTACCGTCGTAGCATTGCCTTAAAACCGGCGGACCGTGAATGTGCATCCCTCTGAAAATCGAGATGTAATCTCGGCCGTCGCTACCCTTGTAAGTGATGACGTCAGCCCTGCATCCGTGGACATCTCTTGAGGAGCAGTACCACTGCTTCTTCCCGTGGGCCTGGTGATTCTTCATGTAGAAGGTGAAGCCGTTGAGGATCAGCAAACCCGCACCCGTCCTCCCTGGTATGAACTGCGCTGGTACTGTGAGCAAAACCGGGTTACCATTAGTTACCTCCGATTACCAGAACACAAATAAATACTTAAAATAAGAGCAATAGCTAGCAATCTTACGACAAAATCAATGCGGTATGTAGTGAGAATGCTAACTGATAAAAAAGAATAAAAATAAACATATAAATAAATTATAAGGGTAGGCAAATAAAACAACAGATTTATTTTTCTTTTTCTTTTTTAGGTTCGTTCCAGAGTAGGAAAAAATAGAAAAGGGTACCAAGGATAAAGGAATGTAGGTAAATAAAAGTCAATACAATTTTTATATTTCATTTTTCTTTCAGGGATTCTTGAAATAAATAATCAGCCCATACATTTACTTTATTTTTACAAAAATTACAATAGTCAACTTAAAGTATGTTTTTTAATATTTAGGTTTTTTTTTAAGTAATATTTTGTAAATTTTAATTTTTTTAGTTGTTTTGTCTTAAAAATAAATTTTAAGACAATTTAAATAATGGCACTATGGTTGGTTTGTAATTAAATAAAAATAAAGGAAGGATTTCCAAAGTCTGCAGATATTAATGTAAGTAATAAAATTATAAAAAACAAAAACTACCGAACTTACCTTTTATAAAAATGAAAGAAAGTATTTACAAATCAATTAGATAAACAATTTAAAATAGTTAAAAAAATATAGCCATAAAACCATTTCTGTAAGAAACAAAATTGTACTGTACTGGAGATCAAAACATTGAATTTAATCAAATTGGTCAACCAACATACAAAAAATTCGAACCTACTTGAAAATTTATTCACACTGAATGACATTCTGTAGTTAAGGATCAAACCTAAGAAATTTCATACACAACAAATGACATTCTGCAGGAATCGAAACTACTAGAAAGTTTATACACACCAAATGACATTCTGTAGGAATCTAACCTACTAGAACGTTCATACACACCAAATGACATTCTGTAGGAATCGAACCTACTAGAAAGTTCATACACATCAAATGCCACCTTACGCAAAATAGGCGCACAGTCGTCGAGTTGCGGAAACAAGCCCGTTATACCATACCATACACCAAATGCCATTCTGTAGGAATTGAACCTACTAGAAAGTTCATACACACCAAATGACATTCTGTAGGAATCGAACCTACTGGAAAGTTCATATACACCAAATGACATTCTGTAGGAATCGAACCTACTAGATAGTTCATACACAAATCAATCACAATTTTTAGCAAGAGATAGGTTGGCTCGACTTGAGTAGTGAGCCAACTGACCCTGCACAAAATAGGTGCACAGAAGGTTGAGTTGTGGAGAACATCACTTATCACATCTTGTATTGTAGGAATCGAACCTACTAATAAGTTCACACACACTATCTCTGTAGGGATCAAACCTACTAGAAATTTCATATACACTAAATCACATCTTGTAGGAATCGAACCTACTAGATAGTTACATAATAAGCCACAGACTGTAGGATTATTATCTACTTACTATTTCACACACACTAAATGACATTCCGTAGGGATCGAACCTACTAGAAATTTCATAACACTAAATCACATTTTGTATTGTAGGAATCAAACCTACTAGAATGTTACATAATAAGTCATAGGCTGTAGGATTATATCTACTAACTATTTCACACACTAAATGACATTCTGTAGGGATCGAACCTACTAGAAATTTCATACACACTAAATCACATCTTGTATTGTAGGAGTTGAACCTACTTGAAACATCACACATATTGTATCACCCTCTGTAGGTATTGAACCTACTAGAAAGTTCATACATACTAAATGACATCCTGTAAGGATTGAATCTAGTAGATGGTTCAAAATATAAAACATGTGGTTCACCTATACTTATTAACATTCTATTGTAGGAATCAAACATACTAAGTAGAAAATTAGTATCTAAATGACATTTTGTAGGAATCGAACCTACAAGATAGAAAGTTTGTGTACACCAAATGTAATTCTGTATTAAATTTATACACACTAAATGAATCACATCTTGTACTGTAGGAATCGAACCTACTAGAAAGTTCCTACATAATAAACTGCTGACTATAGGATTCATCATCATCAGCCTATTGCAGTCCACTGCTTGACGTAGGCCTACTATAGGATTATGTATCTACGAACTAGTTCACACTCACTAATTGATATTATGTAGGGATCGAACCTACTGGATAGTTCATACACACAAAAAATATATTCCATAGGAATTGAACCTACTAGAATATTCATATGTAATAATAGAACCATCACATCACATTGTCTGTATTAATTAAATGAACTAGATTTAAAAAATATGAAATAACTACATATAAATGCAACCTATGTTATATAAAATATTCTTCTATTTAACCAAATAGTTAGCTGGGATCAACCCCACTAAAATAATCTTTTAAATAACTTAAATCTACATTCATACTGGAAAACCACCATATACAATAACTTTCTGTAGGAATGGATCCTAGGTACTTAAACCATACAAGGACTTTGGATTATAACTATAAATGGAACATCCTTTAGTGATCCATTGTGATCAAATACACCAAAATAGTCAAGGCAGACACACCAAATAGGTAGCTAGTATGGTTGGAATCTAATAAAACTCTATACACAAACAATTTAAATAAAACTTACTTTTTTACAGCATAAAAATCAAAACATTAGAAGCCTACCTAGAAATATCTTT
Organism: Carposina sasakii; assembly: GCA_014607495.2. Classification (NCBI taxonomy): domain Eukaryota; kingdom Metazoa; phylum Arthropoda; class Insecta; order Lepidoptera; family Carposinidae; genus Carposina; species Carposina sasakii. The sequence goes on from CP053158.1 coordinate 11,857,300, forward strand.
ATAGGTCTAATGTAAAGTTGAAAGACAAATTAGAAATTTGAGTAAACACAAAAAACTTTAATATATTACGTGTGTACATGTAGAACATGTATGGAATGCTGCTTTTACAATGAATATCTGCATTATTCTTTAGCATTATCTTAGGTAAACAAAAACAAACAACTTTTGAGTTTATAAATATCGCAAATTTAATCTTATAAACCTTTGGAAATCCTTCGTAATACAACTTACTAGCTATTACTCACCGACCCGAAGACAGGATTTGTTGGGATATGTGTCTAGAACCCAAAACTAGACAAATAGCGGGAGCTAGGCCTAACCTCAAAATTTAAGGCATCTCTAGCTTTTCACACAAAAACACCACAATTTTCACTAATTAAACGAAATAGAAATAGAATATAATTAATTTAAGATCACATAACGCGATTTCATCATAGTTTTCTAATAAATACCAGCACAAAACACTAAAAAACACTTTGACATTCTAGAGTGAACAGATTAGCGACGGATTAAATTGATTTAGATCACAATTAATTGAATAAGATTTTGCGCATTATAAATTAAGATACTCGCGAGAAACTCAATCTGATGCATTTAGCGTAGTTATCACAATTATACAACAAAAACATTACAATTTTATTTTATTGGCATCAGAGAGTTACTTTATTTTGACGTTTCGATTACGTACCTACGTACGGTACGTTTCTTTTCACGGTCAGTCAGTATTCGACGCGTTTGTTTTTTTATTTATTATCTCCTAAGAAATATTGGAAAATCGGGATAAGAACGCCTTTGTTTACATTGTCATTGTAAACTGTTTTTCTGTAATAAAATTTACCCGGCTTGTTTAGCTTAGCTACAGTAGCTATATGAAGAATATACATTATTTATAAAACATAAGTAGGGCCCCACATTTTTAATTAGATACCTATCTATTTCGTTAAATTAGGTATCAATATAAAACAGTAGTGTGTTACTTAGGTATGTAGGTACCACGGTATATTAACAATGACCGTCGTGGACCATCCAACTCAATCTTTTGTGATCTCTACTCTAGTCTATTTTCTTGATCTAAGACTCTAGTATGTACAAACATACGACGTGGTCTTTCTTACAAAAAGATAGACCACGTCGTAAAATATAGGTACCTACGTAGGCAAATGTTCCGACTTGATTCTGATGCTATTAAATACTACGTACCTACCTACCTACTATATACCTAAAGTTATTTTTTGGCTCACTTCGCTCGCACCGCTCAATACATACGCTGTTTCTATTATAGTGCTGTAAGTAGGTACAACAAAGTAAGTACTGTTGAAACTTGCAATCATCCAAACATTTTTCTATAATATAAAAATAAATCGCTGATGTGTTGCTAAGCGCAAATCTCGAGAACAGCTGAACCGATTTCGCTTTTTTAAGAGTATTCCTTGAAGTAGTCTGTTCCTATTCTACGGAGAGAAAAAAAATGCTTTTTCCATTTTTTTACAGCGGCGGGGTCCACGACTTTGTCCACGTGAAAGGGCATTACACCTGTGCAAAGCCGGGGCGCCTAGTCATCACATATAGATTACCTACGCAATGTTGGAACGGTTGCTCCGTCGTTCGCGATATGGTCGGCTCCAGCCAGTGTTGGCAACCTAGAATGATGCGCTGATCGTACCAGGGGCGTAAAATTATCGTACCTGACGAAAAATTATCGTATACTTTTGAATGACATAAAAAAACGTTAATTATTAATAAAATAAATATTATTACGAACTTATATTGCGCTCAGCCGCTCGTCATGTCCTTTTTCGAATTTTATGATTTTCACATGGGTACATTGCGTAGAAAATGGCGCGAAAATTTGTGTGTTTCAAAAGTTTTACAAAAATAAAATGGCTCCAAAGTTGATCAGTCTATTATTAAATTTATTCATGAACACATAAATTGACAAAATATGTAATATTCAACGAAATATATATTTATATATTTCTTATCTATATGACGTAGATGGGTCGAGTGGCGTGCCGTTAGGTGTGTCCGACATCTTCCAAAATCCGAAATAAAGAATGCGGCGTGTAGTAAACAAGCTTAATTAGGAATCACAAACACTTTCACTGTATCTACGCACAAGATTATTAGGATTCTAGCGGATAACGTAGAAACGTGGTAAGTACAAGACAGAGGCTGATTAGCACCCGTGCTTCGCTCGACAGACGCAACAAGCCAGCACAGAATACCCTCCGGCTCAATTCAAACGACCCGGTGGTCGTTGTAAATCTACAGTGGCGCCCTCTCAGTACTCTGTCTTGTCTTTACCCAAGTGACAGCTGTCCTCAAGTCAGTGATAGCCATAGAAATGTATACAAGCTGGAAACAGCGCTTCTTACTAAAAACTGCCTCCCGAAAATTTGACCAATTTGACCTTGAAAAACTAGACGGAAAAAAAGTAGAGTGTACTCACAATTTAATTTTAATGGACATTTCACTCAATGACATTTCTACCATGAACAACCCAAGTAACACAGGAAGCATTTTAACAAACGGATAATTAACTTATGTAGAACTCAAGGTTCGTAGAAACTCTTATATGAGTTTACCGAGCATCTTGATGCTTTATATGAGCATTTTGAAACCATTATGATGCTTTACACTGTATAAGGGGTGGATAATGGCATATCAAAATGATTTTGTAATGCCTGTAGTTTTAGTGCATCAATACACAAAGCAGGTTTCAGCCGTTTTTAGTACATTTGGCTCTACAATTGCATTTTTAAGTACGATATAAATGCTCAATGCTGTTTGGCAACATAAACATAAACCATGTCATGTAAATGCCATACAGCTTTTAGCTGTTTTTGATGTCTAAGGGTCTACAATAGCATTTTTAAATAGTAAGATAATGCCTAATGCTGCATAATAGCATAAACTTGTGCTATTATAATGCATCGTAATTCCATTCTACAGCTTTGGGCTGTTTTTAGTGCCCTTCGTTATTTAATAGCACTTTTAACTAGTAAGGAAATGCCTAGTATTGCTAAGTAGCATAAACGTGAATCAATGTAATGCTTGCATTTTTGAAGGTCAACTGAGTTCTTTTAAACAGCTAATTTTTATGGTGGATACATAATAATTAATAAGTAAAGATTAGATTATCCGTTTCTAAAGAAAAGTAGGAATAATTGCAGAGAACCCAATGGAATTTGTATTGGCCTAAAAATAGGTAACATAAAATTTGCACAATTTACATTACACATTTACAAAATAAAAAAGGATGGTCTTAGCCATTGTGATATTGTCCGTGATCCTAAAGACCTGGAATGTAAATTGGTATATTTACGAGTACATAATTATGAATACTTATATTTCATACCACTATTGCATACGTACAAATAAGAAACGTTGTTTTAAGTGCTTTAGTGTTTTATTTAGATTAAAGGGATTTAACAACTAAATAACCATTAAATATCTTTTATTTTATTTGCACAAGTTTTTCCATCGTTCTTTGAAGCTGAGCATAAGAACGATAAATGTTTTTGTAATGAACGACAAATGTTTTGTGCTCTATCTGCCAGTAATTGATCCAGTGATATAATATTTCGGTAGCTGTAACGTTACTATAATCCATACGTGGGTTTCCTTGATTATCTGAAAATTTAAATTTTAGCACCTATACTAACTAGTGATTACAAAATGTTACAGTGATAGGCGCCACCAAGCTAGGCGTTTAAACCTTTTCTGGGTCCACCCAAAGCTACGCAGAGAAAATTATCACTAAAATTAATCCGCTCAGTAAATGGCGGCAGTAGGCGTAAAAGCGAGACAGACAGAGTTACTTTCACATTTATAATGTTATATATGATAATAAAAAGTATAACATTTCAAAATAAATTCATTGTAGGGTCGGTCTTTTGTTATGGAAAAGTATGTAGGTACACCCTACTCAAAAATATACAATACACAGAAAATGTTTAAAAAGTAGCTTCAGAAGCAAATATTGGGATTATGAGGATAAGCAACTAACTAAATAAAGTTTTGTGACAAATATTTAAAAAAGAAAGAGTGAATATTGCCTAAAATTTGCCGTTTGAGTTTTTGCCAAGGGCCATAGTTTGGAAATTCAATTTTGTACTTACGAGTGATATAATAAGTTGGATCCTGGATGCCACTTGCTTCTGCAACCACGAACAATACATTTCACTACTATATTTATATCAATACCACCAAAATATCTTATTTAGTCCACACAAATATGCGAAGCGATTCAAACAAATCGACTTGACATGATTTGACAAAATTGTCATGTGCTACCCAGGGATACCATTACATAGCAACACAACATTCCTTAAAATACGGAATTTTTGCTACCGCGAAGGTTTGTTTTACTATATTATGTACACTTTATTTATATTACAAATTACATTAAATACATTTCATTACTCTATTAAATATTATAAAATTATTAATAAAGAAATGGAAAAAATTCCTCACCCGGGTGGGAATCGAACCCACGACCTCTGCATTCCGCGTGTCAGTGCTCTAACCACTGAGCCACCGGGTCAATTACTCGGATGACATATGTATATGACGGAGGAAATATGTAAAAATTTTCAAAACGAATCCAAGTTTTTCATTATAATATATTATATTATATTATATTTATGCCTTTTTCAACGTCTTTACTTACATTATAGGGTATTTTTTTGCTGTGTAAGGGATCCCTTGTGGGGAAACAAGGGGGGGAGGCTGTCATTTTTTCATGTTTCAATTTCTTGTTCAGAGCTTGGAATCCATCCTAAGAGGAGATACCAAATCCCTGGTGATAGCTGTCGACTTGACGTTTCTAACTTCAACGATTGAAAATAGATGGCGTTGGAGATCCGACTGTAGGATATGACATCTTGATCTCCGACATATATATGAGTGAACGAAACTATCGAAATCCATTACAATTCGAAAATTATCGTACATTTGTGTACGATAATGAATCGCAATCGTACATCGTACGCTGGTATCAAATTATCGTGCATGTACGATAATTATCGTACGGTTGCCAACGTTGGCTCCAGCCAAATCGGAACGTCTGTGAATAGTATAAACTTTTGTTTTACCCACACACTATTCGTTAATTTTGTGGTAATTCATATATTTATTTTTATTATTAGTAGCGACATCTATGCGGTAGATATGAAACTAAAATATGTTAATATTAATACTGCCATCTAGTGATAAAGTTGAGAACTTACTTTTAAACTCGTGTCCTTAATTTTTCTTTGTGGTTCTCCAATTCACGTATACCTACTCAAATTAACTTATGGTTTCAGTTGTTCTAAAACTTAACAGATGTCACTAAAAATATTTTTAGTCCCATATCTTTCGTATACCTATTTCCAGTGTTTCCAGTAGGTACTTTTTTGTAATAAAGTATGTATAACTTAGTGTACTGTTCCGATAGATATTCCGATAAATAAGTATTTGAATAATTATTATGAAACAGAATATTGGCTAGCTTTTACAGCACCCGTTGCTGTAGCATGATGAGGTGGGTGAGAGAGATACTTACATCTCACAACCGAGTAAATTTTACTGTACCTAGTCGAAGGACAGTAAGGAGATAATCAATGCAAATGGCGATTACATTAGTATCTATTATCATAGAGGAATAAGTTGTCATAGAGTGCTAATAAACCTAATCTTAGTCAGGTCTATCTCTCCTGAGGAAGAAAGGGACAAGTAGGACTAATTTTACGTTTAGTTTTAAGTGTGACTGCCGGAATCGACCATAATGTCCTACTAACTAACATTACAGTAATGCAATCTAAGGGTCAAGGATTGGAACTGTGAGCTATCAGACAATATCATGGTGCATCGACGCAGTTAGTAGGACATAGCACTCTATGACATCTTATTCCTATTATTCTATGGCATAGCAGAATAGTAACCTACTCGTACCTACCTATACACCTATCTCCAGCTAACATTATGTACCTCCACTCTCTGTTTAGTTCCACCAAGCAAATGCAAGACATAGCAAAGGTCGTCGTCGTCAGCCTATTGCAGTCCACTGCTGGACGTAGGCCTCCCCCAGTGTACGCCACATGGCTCCATCTCCCGTTTTTGCCATCCAGTCACTACCAGCCGTCCTCTTTAAGTCATCGGTCCATCTGGCCCCACGCTACGCTTGCCAAGGCGCGGTCTCCATTCGAGAACCCGTTTACTTCACCGTCCATCGTTTCTACGACAGATGAGGCCGGCCCACTGCCACTTCAGTTTGCTATATTTCGAGACTATGTCTGTCAATTTGGTCTTCTGCCGGATAATCTCGTTTCGGACTTTAGCGAGATTCCGAGCATTAACCTTTCCATAGCTCTCTGAGTGACATGCAAAGGTAGGTACAGGTAAACAAGGTCATAGATAAATAATGGGCATGGACTTACTTCATATTTGCGTGCAAATTTTTATAGAAATTGCATTGATAAGTAGGTATTATACAGGGTGTAACAAAAAGGGTATGTTAAGCGAAAAGCTATGTAAATAGCCCACTATAAAGAACCTTTCTACAAAATTTGAGACTCGAAATCACATTTTTATTTTTCAAGATTGTATGAAAATTCCTGAGATATTTTAAAATTCTCCATACTATAGGGAAAAATAAACATGTGATTTCGGGTCTCAAATTTTGTGGATAGATTCTCTATAGTGGGCTGTTCACATAGCTTTTCGCTTAACATACCCTTTTTGTTACACACTGTATAAATTATACACTTATTATTATGTACTCGTTCTGAGGATAAAATTGCTGTTTCGAAATTAATTTTCTAGTGTTATGCGATTGTTTTCGATGCCTATCATTAATCTTGAACAACTGTAATGCGTTATGTGTTTAGATAGTAACTCGATGGGAAGAGTTTCGATATTCGAGTTACGTGGAAATTGGAGACTCGCGGTTTGGGAATGCGTCGAGTTAGCTAGAGAGTGCTTCAATCATATTCCGACGTTGTAGCAGTTTGAGCTAAGTTTAAGCTTTAATCTAGTAATTTATACAGGACTTGCGTACGGTGCCATACAGGGTGTAACAAAGGGAATATAAGAAAATTATATTCATAGCTTTTCGGTTAACATACCTACCCCTACACCTTATAAATTAGCTGAGCTACATTTATCTAGAACTAGCTAACCTAACCCGCGACTCCGTCCGCGTGGATTGCCGAAAAAATAAAATGTCGAAATTATGCGGGATTTAAAATATTTTCCCGGGATAAAAAGTAGCCTATGTGTTAATTTAGGGTGTCAGCTAATTCCATACCAAATTTTATTAAAATCGCTCCAGCCGTTTAGACGTGAAGAAGTAACAAACATACACACTCACAAACTTTCGCCTTTATAATATTAGTGTGATACTCGTATGTAGCCGAACACGCTCTAATGCAACTAAGTACGAGTACTAAGTACGAGTAATTTACTTTCCTTCCTACTTACTTACTTTCAACAAAATTACGCTATACACACACACAGGTAGATTTGCACATCACGTTTCCAGCAAACCATATACTCGTATTTGCTGAACATAAATATCCTGCCTGCGTATCTTCTTCGCGTCGTAAATACGCAGACCTTACGAAGAAAGGGCTGTTTTGAAAGCAATTTATTTTTTCCGGTCGAGCAAGGGCTCCAGCCGTCAGGTGGATGTAGGTACTGTAGGGCATCTGCAGTTATGACTTTTATGTATGTGCATAGTATTTACATGATTCGGAGATGTTTTGTATTACATCGTTAGAGGTTTGTAGATTTTTAGTTCTGTTGTAATGTTGTAGGTATGTGTGTTGAATAATTTCGGGAAGAATGCAACATATTACCTACTTTTATAGGTACCTTATAGGTAAAAGGTATAATTATCTAAGTAGGTATAACTGGAGCGGTATGAAAATGGTCCACTACAGAGAATCTATACGATTGAGACTTGAAATACCTATAAATTTTTCCAGCTACAATCGACTCTCGTTAATTCAAACCTGCGATAATTCGAACCTCTCTGCAATTCAAAGTTGTCACGAGTTCCCTAGAATTTCTCTTTATAATAATAATAATAATAATAAATTCATTTATTTCAGGTATACACCCATATTATAAATTTAGACATACAATCAGAACAATTAAAAACCAATTAACAATTAAAAATTTAAATAAATTAAAACAATGTATAAATAAGATTATGTAGCTGGACGTACTAAAGACCGCAAATGGAGAATTTGCAGCTCTCATATACAGCCCTCAGCAGTCCATTGTCTGTCTCTCTGACCCGCGCCATAAAGGAGGCATGCCTCTTTCGAATAACGGCATAAAAATCGTCTACCCTGTTCTCTGCAAACATGCCGGACGCACTACACCGCCACGGCAAGCCGAGCATACATCGGAAGGCGTTATTGTATTGCACGCGCATCGCGTGGTAAGCACGCTGCGTATAGTTATTCCAGAGTTGGCTGGTGTAGAATGCCTGGCAATAAGCTTTAAACAGGGTAATTTTGACTTGTTTGGAACAGCGCGCAAATCGTCGTGCGAGCATGTTACTTTTGGCAGCAGTGGAACGTCTTTGCCTTTCTAAATCGTCATCATCCCTTAATCTATCATTAATAACATGTCCTAAATACTTAAAGCTAGAAACAATATTTAGTTGTGAGCCACACAACCTTACTTGTGGAATAAATGGGGGGTCTTTTCCTTGCTTGAAGATAACAACTTCTGTCTTTTTTACATTGTATGTCAGGCCATGAGTTATCGCATAGTTCTCGCACACTGCAAGCAGCAGTCTTAATCCCTTGACAGAAGGGCTCAACAGGACCATATCGTCCGCATAGCTTATGTTATTAACACTTTCATTGTTTAAACTACAACCTACCTTGGTATTACTAAGCTTATCTAACAGTTCATCAATATACAAATTAAATAGGGTTGGTGACGTCAAACCACCTTGTCTAACGCCACAGCTGAGCGAATACTCAGTAGATAAAGCGTTGCCCCATCTCACAGCATTCATCTGGCCCCCGTACCAGTACTTCATTAACCTGATTATGTCGAGTGGAATACCTACCCTCTCCATCTTTGACCATAAGATGTTATAGTCAATTGTGTCAAAGGCACGACTAAGATCAAGAAAGCAAGCATATACATTAGTTTTTCTTTGTAGATAGTATTTAACAGTGTTCTTTAGTGAAAAGATAGCCATATCTGTGGAATGACCAGTACGAAAGCCAAACTGTGCGTCATTAAGGCGTATGTACTTATCCAGCTGCGGCTGAAGCAATCTTTCGAAGATCTTTGATAAAACAGTAGCTAAGGAGATTGGTCGGTAATTGGATAGGTTTGACAGATCAGCAGCCCCGTTTTTTGCCAAAGGAACTACAATAGTTTTCATAAAATCTTTAGGGAAATAGCCATGTGTTATACATAGGTTATAAAAATGTGCTAGCCTCTCGTAAAGAAGCATACCTCCACACAAAATATGCTCAACACTGAGGCCGTCATGCCCCGGCGACTTACCTCGCTTCATTCTACACACACACGCACGGACCATCTCCGCACTAATAGTAAAACTAAAAGTTACCGGCGGTGGCAGTGACGACGCTGAGGCATAACGGCCCCCGCACTGATTCACAGAACTGTTACTAGTAGTGGTATTGGCATATTTAAATTGCTTAACAAACATCTCCGCAATCATTTGGGGACATTGAGTACCATTTACTGTCAATGGTCTACTTGCTTTAAAAGACAAACAATTAGTTGATTTCCAAAATTTTCCGAAATCATGCGATGATCTGTGCCCTGTAATTATATCCATTTTAACCTGTAATTCATTATTCTGACACCATTTAACCTTATTTTTAAATAAACGTTTAGTTTCATACATTTTTTCGTATATTGCTCCCTGGCCAGGCCGGCCATACAACAACCACATTCTATAAGCCACACGAGACGCTTCATGCAAGCCCCGTATGTAACAGTTCCAACCAGTAATATAGCTTTTACTACGCTTTTTATATTTATATGACTTAATCGCCGCGCAACGCAAACAATCTACGATTTTACTGTAAAATTTATCAATATGATCACGATGCGAAATGACCTTGCATGACGCATCCGAGCAGTCACACATATGCATCGAAATATTTTCTAAGTATTGCGTACAGTAATTATTATACATGTCGGCCTGGACGGAAGTTCGATGTCCCCATACAACTTTATTAACCAAAGATTCATTTATATTTTTTGCAAAATCACACTAATTTATATTTCGAACTAAAACCATACATTTTTATAGACTCGGTAAATTGAACAAAAATATCATACTCGTAGCTATGTAACAAAACAACGCGTCAAACACGCGACAATTCAAAGTTGCAGAGCGAAAGAGAGAGAAAGATTACAGAATTTGCTAAGTACATCTTAATTCGAAATTTTTACTTTTTTCAAACTCTCGATAATTCGTAGTAAGTATTTTAAAAGTCCCTCGAGATTCGAATTAACGAGAGTCGACTGCACTGGCGGCTCGTCCTAAGGATTAAATTAAATTAACCCACGAAGATTACATAGGCAATCTTTATTTCTGTATATTTATAATTATCTTTCAATTCTACTATGCTTATACCTACAATAGTGTCTTCGCGTTCGTCTCAAGTAAGTTGTAATCTTATGTATCGAGTGGAGCGCTAGCGATCGCGCTCCAATGAAACGAAATTTGGTACGATTCCTAGAACTGTATTCAATGAGTGCGAAAGAAATATGCCGTCGCGTGAAACAGAAGATTTTATATGAAATCTTGAAACCTTGAAACCAAAAAAAAGTTACATAAAGCTATAAGTTTTCTCTGAGGGTTTTTATTACTGGTACGTATAATATATATATCTTGTCTAGTTCAGCAACTTTTTTTTACTTATCAACAAAGAAAACTTTTGGGTCGTTGGCGGACAAAGAAATAATTTCCACTTGGGAAATATAGGTATTGGGCACTCATATGAAAAGAAGATAGTTTCACTAACAATCCGTATTGGTTATTTTTATTTTACCTCTCTGGGTTGGATTACATTAATGTCTCATTTATAAAGTTAAACATTTTTCGGTTTGGCCTACTAATATAGTTTATGAGGATGTGCGTGTGTGTGTTTGTTACTCTTTCACGCAAAAAATACTGAATGGATTTTAATGAAACTTGCCACAAATCTTCAACAGAATAACTCAGACTACTAGGCTATAAAGTACTTATACCTATGCGGGGATGAAATTGCGGGCGGCCGCTGTACTTTAAATTATAATATAAAGGACAAAAACAAATTGCATCGGCCGGGAATCGAACCCGGGCCGCCCGCGTGGCAGGCGAGCATTCTACCACTGAACCACCGATGCCTATATGTAGAAGGTGAATTATATTAGATACCTACATTAAAAGTTTTACTCGTATCTTGACAATCGTGCGCATCTTCATGTACGCATGCGACACGTCCGACCATAGATAACAGAAACACAGGAGATGGGCCGCTAAGCGCACTTAGTTTGAGTTCTGATGTAAGCGGCTATAAGCCACACTTACATTGACATCTAAATAATAACACAAATTACACCCAACATTGATAAATCTCTGACACTCACACATTTAAGGCGGTACTCTCATTGGCGCGCACACATTGCTATCTACTGTGTAAGTACGCGCCTCAGTATAGCAAATACATTTAACAAATTTCACACGTACGCTAGTGATTGACTGTCGATAAATTTGTTATCGAGCATTTGCGTTGTTGCACATCGCGAACAATTTAGGCTTTAGTAGCTGGTCACAATACAATTTTAAACATGTTTTTACTTCGCTTCATCTTAAAATTCAACCTACTTTTTCTACTTCTCGTTGTCCGATTGAGCTTAGATTTTGAGTTGCATCACAGTCACAAAAGTATGAGGTCACAAATAAAAGGTTATTTTTCTTGAAGGGATAAAGAATAAAGTAAATTCGTAGCGGAGTCTTTAATAAATTAGTACGGTATGTAAATGTTCGATGGAAATAAAAAACTATAATAATATGCTTATTGGTAGTCATTTATTATCTACATTTTAATCACCATTATTAAACGGGCAATCAATGTTGGGGTACCCCATTACGTCTCCTAAAATTATGTAATAATAGTATTTCCTAATTTTAAATGACAAAGTCATAAATATGTCCTAAGTATCACTACATAGTATAAAACAACCTCGCTTCCCGTTATCTGTCTGTCTGTCCCTATGTATGCTTAGATCTTTAAAACTACGCAACAGATATTATAATTTAAAAAAATATTTATTAATAAGAAACACAAAAATAAAGAAAGTTGACTTTGCACACATCTACATTAATTTAGGTACTTTGTTACACTAATAATAATAAGTAATTCACCATTGTTTTACATAAACATAATATTTTTTAAACTCTCAAAATTATCTACTTAACATTAGTTATTACTCGTAGGTACTGTTCGCGGCAACGTGACGTATCGACAACAAGAAATGACAGGTACAACTCTATGTCAAAGCGCTTAGCAGCGGCCGTGCGCGGGAGCGGCCGATTCAATATGCGCAATTATCATCACTCGGTCAAACTGATTTCAACACCAGGCACGCTACACTTAGCGAGCAATGTATTAGGTACAATCGTTAGGTTACATATGTCACTCAGTGAAAATTATTTTAACGAAATAAAATGAAATTTGGGTATAAATGCTAGAAAACAAAATTGTTATTGTACTTACCTATGAAAAGTGACCCCTTCAAGTTTATGGTCACTTCGATTCTTGCACACAACCACTGAACAAGCAGGCATTATAAAAAAACACTCCCGTGTGACGCGTTAGGCAATCAAGTCCCGACTGATTGCGTTTTCGCGATGTTTGCCTATTTTGTTCATAGTTCAATTACACCGCCCACGCCCCCACGGCCACTCTATAGATCTCTGTGCGTCCGACCTTTCACTTTTGACTTTTGGTTCAGAAAAAAAATAATGGTTTACTATTAAAAACGTTGATAACCGTCTATCTTTGTAATTTAGTTATACGTAGGTATGTAGGTACTTACATATATACAGGGCATGTATGAGTGACTGAGACGATTGTTTATACCGAAGTGCGTTTAAGCACTTATTACTTTTCTAAAATGTCTATGATTACACACACAGAATAGGTATCTACATGATCTTACGGCAAAGTATTATACAATAGCTGATAAGCCCATGTACGTACCTAATCTATACTGTACATGGAAGGTATATGAGAAAAAATATTATAGGAGACCTTTATCAACGCAATAGTACCCAAAAGAATATTTTTTTGAATTTTTGTCTGTTCGTCGGTTTGTCTGTGCGTTTGTGCACGCTAATCCCAGAAACGTCTAAACCGATTTCGATGCAGTTTTCAGTGATATATTGTGACAGATCCCACTTAACATATAGGCTACTTTTAATCCCGGGAAAATGTTTTTATCCCGGATAATTTCGACATTTTGTTTTTTTCTGTAGACCACGCGGACGGAGTCGCGGGCGTCCACTAGTTTTAATACCTATAGAGATAGTCACACGGGCGCTAGCATTGCGGATCAAATTGGAAATACTTCCACTTCCTGCAAGTAAAACACTGACGTAGAACAGTACACTGTAAATTACTTTTCATCATAAGTTTTCATAAGTTAACCTTCATTGTTATAAGACTCAAATAAAACCCGTAAGTTTTCGTGCTCTGTAACTTTTAGCTATAAATTCAAGGGCAGACCGATTAGAAATGGCAATGGCTTTTAAACTCAACTCGGAAGTATTTGCTAGGATTTACCAACACTCCTGAGAAGATTTATTACAGAGTCAAGATGGCGGCGAGTGACACAATAAGTCGCATTCCATAGTAGGTACCAGGGATTTGGTATCTATACATTTCTATGGTAGGTACCAAAAAATAGTTTAAATATTAATAAGTGTTTTGTGACGCTGAAAAACAGACAAACCAGTTTCAATTTTAGTACGCTTCGCTCGGTCACGTGACCTATCGTCTGGTTGTGTAAATCCCATACATTTACCTTTCTATTCTATAGCGTTCCAAATTATAGGACGGACAGCAAGTTCCTCGAACGATTATTAACTGTTAACTTTATTTATTTATGCTTACTCATGGTTTTAGCTAAGATTAAAAAAAAAGGTTTTGACCACTCTAGTGGACTTAACACATCTAAAGTGAAAATTAAAGTTGCCAAGCTATTTGCCAAGTCGTTGATTATTTGTCAAATTGGTTTGTATTTTATATAAGAAAAAGCTTCAATTAAAAAAAACCGAATGCGCAAAAATTTTCTCCCAGTGTTACTCATGCGACGAATCTAATGATACCTCTCAAATGCCTCTCAAGCTCAAATGCGACAAGCCTAGGCTCTAGCTAGAGCAGGTGTTCCCAAATTAATTTTGTCTACTGCCCACTTTGAGTATATTTTTTTAGCGCCCCTATTTTTTCACCTACTTAAACACTACCATAACTCCCAAGCCTCTATACAACGCCCCAATTTTTTTATGGGTCTTTTACCGCCCCCCTTTAGGCCTGCAGCGTCCATATGGGGGCATTATCGCCCACTTTGGGAAAGGCTGAGCTAGAGCATGCCAAATAAGTATACTTACCTACATACATACATACACTCGAAAAACATAACCCTCCTCTGGCGCAGTCGGGTAAAAATATATAAGCTGCGATACCTACTTAAAACTACACGATTATCAGTCGTTAGAATATAATGGGACGTTTTGGATACATGACGAAGGCTTGTGACATCACATCACTGACGTCCACTATTATAATGGAGTTCCATACCTTGTTTACTTTCAATATAAGATAGATCTCATGAAATATGCGTAAATAATTAATGTAAGACAAAATAGACGTTCACATATTAATCGAGGACGTGGGACGGTGCTGGAAGATGTAATAAATTAGCAGACGGAATGACATAGAGAGGGAACTGACTGGAGTGTGTATGGCTGCCTGGGTGATGATGATGATGAGGGGAGGATCATATAGTGATCACAGAAAACATTTTTTATTTTATAAACGTGATATGATTCCAAGAATAACCTTAAAGTAAGCATATCAATTAATTATTACTTAGATTAGTTACTTTAGCACCCGTATTCTTAGTTAGTGGTAACTTTTCCCTTGGAGTCGGGTGAGAGTTTTGATAAAGGAGTCTTCAATTATTAAGTAAGCCCCATTATATTTACTGTCTCGCCATGTTAACTGTATTTTGAGTGACCAGACAAGGATTGGGGGATAATGGGCGTGACTATTATGTACGTATATGTATAAACAGATAAGGGTGCAGCTGTCCCCCTAGACGTTCTGAAAAGTTGTCATGTGTAAAGCCCCTAAAGTTCTAAGTCCCGAAGATCTGATGATAAATCTAGCGTACCCTCCTAGGTCATCAGTTAGCGAACTGGCGACACTTAGATACAGGGTGCAAAATAGTTAATGTACAAGTCCATGATTCTTAGCATATCCAGTCAACTATATCATTGGTATGGTCAATATACCTATAGTTGGTCCCTTGGGAACAACATTTCGTTTCCCTCACGTAGGTAGGTACTTATGTAGGTAGATGGATTGGGCTATTGGATAGAGGCGTGACGTTACCATCTTGTAGGTCAATTTTGACAGCTATATGTATATCTATCTACCATGGAGAAGAAATAAAAGAGAAGTAGCGGCTAAGTATATTTTTATACAAAAATAGTGTGCCGCTGATCGGGGGTGAAGTATAGGACAAGGTGTAGTGACTAGCTTGCTCATTATCAATATAGTTCAAAATTGTTTTACTAGTGCAATTTTACTCATCACTAGATGGCAATATTATCCTACGTTTTAGTAATAAAGTTCCCTGATAAAAGCGCTGTGTAATTTTGATACGGTTACATTTCGGAGCACAAGCGTGTGGTTACAGTTACTGCGTTACACTGGCGCTGAAGCTCCGCCCCTATCATGACGTCACGGCCTCACGATTGCCACACGACTCACCTCATAGTCCCACCTCCTCTTTTATACCTTCTTCATGATATCTACGTCATCATTCATCATTTACAGCCCTGAGAAGTCCACTGTTGGACATAGGCCTCCCCCAACAACCTCCACTCCGACCGGTCGGAAGCAGCCTGCATCCAACCGACGCCCGCAACCTTGGCCAGGTCATCCGTCCACCTCGCGGGTGGCCTTCCCACGCTGCGCTTGCCGATACGTGGTATCCACTCTAGAACTTTCCGACTCCATCGGCCATCAGTTCTTCGAGCTATGTGCCCTGCCCATTTCCACTTCAGCTTGCTATCTACGTATAATGATATAATTAATTACCTACTTAGAAGCTAATACTTATCTCTTAGTCAATTGGTCAATAATCCGCTTAATTAAATGTAGTATCTTTATCTCGTCTAAGGGCCAATTTGTCCAATAGTCAGATAGCTTATCTGAAGGATAAAGTTGATACGTGTTGTCTCTATCTTGATTAAGTTTTAGAGGAAGACATCAAGAAATCTGACCATATAAAAAAAGGCAACAAATAGGGTTAATATTGTAAATAAGTGTAGTAATATATTGACAAAAAGGAATTTCCTTGCGAGCCAAAACATTTCAATATAACAAAGATGAAACGGGCGTACAGAAAAGAGCAAACAAAAATAATTTGCATCGGCCGGGAATCGAACCCGGGCCGCCCGCGTGGCAGGCGAGCATTCTACCACTGAACCACCGATGCTTATTATATAGAAACAAAATTATACACCGATCTCGCATAACGTAGCACTTTTTGATTTGAAGATGCGCTTACGCAAATGAGTGATGATTAGGTACGTTTACCTTTCACTCTGATTCGAAGAATATTCCTAGCTACTATAGAAGTGAAAGGTCACTGACTCATTACCAATGATAATATTTCGTTGGAAGCTAGATTATGACGGAGACGTTTAAAAAAAGAATTTCCAAAATTCACACGGGAACGGGAAATAACGGGAAAGTTTACGCGGACCAAGTACTAAGAAAATATACAACCTAACTTTACATTACTTAAATTAACGTAGAAGTTTTTTTTATCACTTGGAACTGCGCTCGACACGTAAGTCGAATGCACTCAGAAAGATGGGAAAAGACAGAAAGACCCAAGACGACATGGAGGGAGGGCCAAGACATAATTCAGCCAGAGTAGGCCTACAGCGGGAATAACACAAGTGTGGGCCTGGAATCGGGGACACCTTTGCCCAGTGGCGGGACAAGGTATAACCTTTTTAAAAATACACCTTTATAATGAATGAAACAGTAGAGTTTCTAAACCTCTCTTCTTTCACACCCGAACTTTTACTTACTTTAAAGTTGTCTTTATTTTCAAAAGAAAAGTGGTTTTTCATGAAACTAGAGACCAAAGTTTGAAAAGGATAATGATTTGCGAAATTTTAGGTTCAATTTAGAAATAAATGAAATTAATGCTCTAATACTACCTTGCTATAGTAAGTACTATATCACAAGCGGTGATATGCCGATAAACTGCTGAGCAGTTTGGCGGTGTATATAGATTATAAGAGTGTGCAATGTATATGGAATAAATAAATAAAAAAATAAATAAAAAAAATAGCCCAGTGGTTAAGACGTGTACCTTCCAAGCGGGAGGCGTAAGTTCGATCCCAGTCACGGCCCTGTACCTATGAATTTATTTCATGTACAGATTTTAATGTTGCAAAATTGTCACTTAGCTCTATAGGCCCTTGGTGCTCGTCTGCCTACCCCGTAAGGTATAAAGGCGTGATTAGATATATGTATGTATGTATTGTATATAGGTACAATCTGGCGAACTAATATAAAAGTATAATATAATCACACATAAGAAATGGAATAAAAGGTCAATGTAAAAGATAACATGTACTAAGAGTGCTTATATCTATTTTAGAATTCATTCTAATAGTCTAATTTCTTAGATTTTTTGGTTTACTATTTATAAAGGTATAAATAACGAATAGAAAGCAAATATTGTGGATTAAAAAGGAACAAATATATTTTTTACTTATACTAAATTAAATATCTATCTAATAATGCAATGATAGCCCAAAATGCGCAATGGTTAAGTAAGACCTGTGCGGTGCGCCTTTCAGCCAGAAGGTGAAGGTTAAAATCCCAGTCACGTCTGTACCACTGAATTTATTTCATGTCAGTCAAGTTTAGGGCGTCAGGCCGGCA
The DNA here is from genome assembly GCA_014607495.2 of Carposina sasakii. Classification (NCBI taxonomy): domain Eukaryota; kingdom Metazoa; phylum Arthropoda; class Insecta; order Lepidoptera; family Carposinidae; genus Carposina; species Carposina sasakii. The sequence continues at coordinate 11,875,536 of CP053158.1, forward strand.
GTCGTTCGTAAAACCAGGGCTGGCCCGCCCATACGGCGAACGGAGCAGTCGTTCCAGACGCCAAATCCTAGAGGGCGCCTAAATGGTAAAGATATAGGTAATATTATTAGGAGCAAACAGGAGAGGCGCCATAATTGGATCTCGCTCCATTCTAAAACTTTAAGCTGCAATATCTTTATTAATCCGGTCGTACTGCAAAATACTATGGATCCAGCTCTAGAGGAGCTTAAGCTCTATATTTCTATTTTTTTAAATTAGTGTACGCTCAAATATAAGTCAACAAAAATTCTGTATGGGCGGCTTACATCCTTCTTTAAGGCTTGAGCACACCGGATGCGTATGCGTGCACGTAAGCGTAGATGTACGCGTACCTCTCAGTTTAATGTATAAAACTGTCACCGCTTGACGTCTATGCTTACGTCTACGCATACGCATCTAGTCTGCCCGTGCCTATACAGTTCCGTACATTACAACTCAGAGGTACGTATACGTCTACGCTTACGTGCACGCACACGCATCCGGTGTGCTCGAGCCTTTACTTCGGGCCGGTGCTGCGTAAAACAAATGCCTAATCAATGGCAATGTGAGTCTCGAAAGAAACCATATTGTGCCGCCTGCGTAAATAATGGGATTAGGGCAGGAAAATGCAAAAAAAGAAACAATTATAATTAAAACCGCTGACGGCATTATGCTATCATCTCCATAATGACTTTGAAATTGTTTTTATTTTAGCCAAGTTCGTAATTATTTACGTCCAAACTTTCATGAATTAAATGAATGACGCTAAGTTATATCATTCTGCTCGACTTAAATAAGCAATTTAATGACTTTCATATTCCTGTTTCCGGATATAGGTCAAAGTGAAGGATATAGATATAAATAGATGCATTTTATATTATCTATAATTTGTATGAAAAACCGTCTGTACCTCGAGGTCGAGATCCATGCGCACAGATGTTGCCACGATAATATTATCAAGTTTATTTCAGAAAAGCAAATTGAAGTGAGGCCATGCCTATTATTTACCTTGTTTATGTACAGGACATGGATATCATTTTATGCAACAATTTGTGGAACATCATAAATATTATAATGATACCTACACCCATCCCAATTGACTCCAAAAAAACAAAATAATAAATATGCATAAAATATATGAATGCATATATGTATATGCATGAATATAGATATGCGTGTCTATGTTTCGTTTTTGAATAGACCTATGTCAGTATTAGCAGCACGTCACGTAACCAACGGTTTACAATATCTCTTCAACCAACCTAACTAGCTAGAACTGGAGCTTCGACGTTAGGGAAATAACTTTTGCAAAAAACCGGCCGGCACATATTTCTTCTAAAGTTAGGGGACGCATATCTATGTCCGTAGACCAAGTTTATTGTTTTCAATAGCGGACGTTATGCCGCCAGTCGGAGTGGAAAAATCTTAACTTTTACAAACTTCCCTCAAGATAACTTTCTTCATATTTTGGAGCTGAAGACAATTGGATTTTTGTCATTGCAACGTTTAAAATATGATAAGGAAAAAAGTTTTGTCATTCAAAGAGGTTTCTTCAAGTAAATTCTTTCTTTGGAATTTTTATACTTACTTACATAAATAAAGGTACACAGGGCTGTTTCCAAAATGAGGTAAATACAACCACGCTTAGAATAATGAGGACAGATGTAAATTATCAGTGACGTGTAGCTAGCTTATCGCCTGAACGACCTTATGACTTGTACTGATACGAACAGAGGGGTAAGCAATTAAAAATCTCGATAGTCCGTAACGCTAGCGTCAAACTGTCAAATCACATAGATTTTGCTAGCGAGCTGCTAGCGTTACGCCGCGTAAAAAGGTTCGTGCTTACCCCACAGTACTCGTACAAGTCGTTCAGGCGATAAGCTAGCTACATGTCACTAGAATCTAGTGAAGCTTTGTATCAGTACATGTCATAGGGTCGTTCAGGCGATAAGTTAGCTACATGTCACTAAATCTAGTGAAGCTTCGTATCAGTACAAGTCATAAATACGGTCGTTCAAAGTTTTACTAAGAATTTAATTTCTATGCAAGTTTATCTTAAATTCTAAATTGTCGTGAGTCGGCTCACTGGCTTTATAATAAAATGAAATTCACCTGCATTTCTCTGTCAAAGGAAACGTAAAGCCTTATAGATCCACGTTCAATGCGGCGGAATGTGCCCGTTTAGATCGCAGTCATAGTATAACAAAGTACCGTGCGATTGCTGGAGTTGGTAGCGTCTTGCATTCGCTTTCTGCACCATACTGCACAGACCCATGCAAATAAGTCCTATCCAGGTAGGTGCAAACATTGATATGATGAATCCTAATTAAGCAGTAATTTTATTTGCAAAACTTTACGTAAATTATGCATTGCATGTTTCTAGCGGAGGCACGTATTTGTTTCCGAGTCATGGATGTTTCTAAAAGAGCCAGATAAAAAGGAAAAATCCAGTAAAAAGCTCGTCTGATCCTTAAGAAGGTGCAGTTTGAATTTAATTGGATTCTCGAATCAGCATAGGTAAAAATAATCGACATAATCATTTCAAATGACAAAATCCGTCTCCTGTAGACAATAGATAATAGATAGTACAAGCAATCTACTAGTTTCTTGGGTGTGCCCTGCCCGCCGTTAGTAACTTCAAATATCTACTATGATTTATCTACTATGAGAGTGCAAGTCCAATTTCCTACTGTCCGATGGAGTCGACGAAACTCGGATGCTGTACAAAGGAGTTTAGACAGCTTTATTAAAAGCTGCCAGATTATGCATGGGTATTAGGTGTACTGTGTAGTTACTACCGTTGCATTGTGTACTGTACACTATACGACTGTAATGGCTTTACTGAGCTCAAACCATTCATTTCTGAGGCTAGCTGTGCTTCCCTCGCCTCGGTCAAATGCAGCCAGTTTGGCGTAGCTGGTACCCTGCCTGCTGTGCCATAGGTCCTGGGTTCGAATCCCGGTATGTGCAACGATGAATTTTGATGCTGTTACTATACACCGTCTTTCATCTACACCGTCGTTTTGTACTCACGCACGCGACACAAGACCTTTGGGAGCTTAGTTTAGACTAAACATGTTAGTAATTTTTGCATTATTAATATTTTTAAACACAATACAATGCAATCATTAATGACATTTATAGTCCTACGCTAAGATAATTTGCATTGCTTTACTCTACGAGAACATTAGCTGCATCTCTTTCCGTGCATGTTTAAAAATCGACTGACGAATACATTAATATTCATAGTTTAATATAGACTATCGTATCTCCTTATCAAACTTTCCTCCGTATTGTGGACGGATATAGTGAAACTAAAGTACTAAAATTTTTTACGACCCATAAAATCCTTTTAATATTAAAATGCACTAAATTTATAATTTAAAAGTGCTTCTACGTTTCACATCATAATATTATACAGGGTATTAGTGACAGCTAAGCAAACATATAAGGATACAAAATTCCTGTAGGCAAATACTGATATGCTGAACAATTACCATTATGTTGAGTTCTGCGTTGCTTTTTGTTTTTTGTGTTTTTACTCATAGAGAACGCATTTTAAATTTGATTATCCGCATTGTTTGCTTTTCGCGCTCATTGTATTAGGCGCTGCTGTGACTCGACAGGGCTTAACTGTTGTGTGATACATTGCTGTTTTTTGGATTACGAGTGTGTGACTCTCCATAAAGGTGAAAAAATATTTAGTCCTGAAATAATGACAAAAAATACGAACAATTTCGGATTTTTCCTGTGAACATATTTGTTTTTGTTTTTGAATCATACTCTGAAGTCAGCATATAAATATTTGCCTGGCTGTCACTTACATCCTGTATAAAGTCTAAACAGCACTTCGCTGGCAATCATGTACCAATAAGCAATATAAAATATGAGGGTATAGAAATATTTTCAAGATAGGCACTTGCTAGAGGTTTTCAATAGCCTCTACCGCTGCCCCGAGGGAGGGGGTTCACAAATAGTGGACCCTGGCAAATAAATCTTAATCCAGGATTGAGCTTTATTTGTTAATATATCGCACCCCCAATAATGTATGAGTACAATTCCAAAAAGGATTATCTCTTTCTTTGAGAGCCATCTTGTAGAATTAATGACAAAAAGTGTAATACCTAAAATTTTAAGTTGTGCCCATACATTATTAGAGGTGCGATATTCGGATACTGACAGAAATCTAAACGCGATAAAATAATATTGATTAACCTAAAATTAAAACTTAATATTAACCATTAATATTTAGAGATACAAGACGGCCTGCAGATCTTCCACGGATGGCAGCGCGTCCAAAAACTGGCCGCGTTGCCCCGCAGTATATCGAAGCTTATACAGGCTGTAACAGAAAGGGTATGTTAAGCGAAAAGCTGTATAAATAGCCCACTATAGAGAACCTATTTCCAAAATTTGAGACTCGAAATCACATTTTTATTTTTCAAGATTGTATGAAAATTCCTGAGATATTTAAAAATATATCCTCCTCCATACTATCGGAAAAAATAAACATGTAATTTCGGATCTCAAATTTTGTGGATAGGTTCTCTGTAGTGGGCTATTTACATAGCTTTTCGCTTAACATACCCTTTTTGTTACACCCTGTATACGCCTCGATTAAAGTTTTTCTAATACATATTTTCTTTTTTAGGTCTCATACGAGTAGTGAAAGTTACGAGTGTTGGATTTTATTTTACCTACCTAGTGAAAAACTGAAAAGCTTAGCTAATTTAAAAACATCTCTCTGTATCTCGTATCTTATTCCACGTGCATAGAGAAATAGGTAATACTAAATTTATACGTATAATAGGGTCACACTTATTTTAGTCAGGTCTATCTCTCTCCGTTCTTAACATAAATGACTGAGAGAGTAAAGGACAGATAGGACTAATTTTACGTCAAGGTTTAGTTGTGATAGTCAGAATCGACCATAATGACTATAGATAGTCAAATAAAAACGGTTTATAGCATAAAAAAATTGCATATAACTTGGTAAACCTAATATAGTATAGTATTTTCTAATAGTTAATCTATTTGTACATATATATCTGCCACAGCACACATGGCTCTACATAGGGGCTTATTGGGTATACAGTGGACGAGCTCGTTGTGTACTTATCTAGGTTTAATAATCGGAAATGTCCGCTGAAACTTGTTTAACGTAGATTGAATAAAGGCGGATAGGTTCCGTACATACAATTATCGGTACACAGGTTCCCTGTAGAAAAAATTGTGACTACAAAGGAAGAATGCAATTATAAACCATACTGTTTACCTTCCGCAAAGTATTTGTTTAAAATAATACACAAAAACTCAGATATTCCCTCAATTTTCGATCTTCACCTCTGTATTTGTAATATCTTCTTCTTCAGCCTATTGCAGTCCACTGCTGGACGTAGACCTCCCCAGGACACGCCACAAGGCTACTGCCACAGGGGGTTTTTGCCCATATTTACCACGCTGGGCAGGCGGGTTGGTGACCGCAGTGTGATTTTCGGACTATGTTGTCAGTACGGGAGGCGCTTGCCTATACATAATTATATTTCGTATTTTTAGCGATTGACTTGTAGGTATGCCAGTAGACTAGACTTTATTCTGTCGTTATTCCTTTAGCTATAGTATGCACCTACTATTTATATGTAGAAATAATCCTCGGTGCTTAAGAGTCAAGTCATAATTCTGTGTCCATTAAGCTATTTGAAGCACCACGTAAAGGTTAACTTAAATGGTTTAGCTATATTGCAGCTGCATAGCACGTAGAATAAGATTAACCCAATAAATGTCAGGTTTTAGTACAGGATGAACCTAACTAACTACGACCTATCCTGATGCGGGGCTTCAATGGAATCAGCTATATCTTCGTCCGTATATGCCGTAAGAGTCAACAAAAGAACTCCGGGTTCCTCAGGCAATAAGCTAGCAACTTGTCACTGTTCATTAACACCTGTCCCCGCATTTCTAAACGTGACTGTGGGATCTCCTTTTTAATACTGCAGATCTGGTTACCCCATTGCGGTAACACAGCCGTGTATATTATGTATTATGTTATGTATATACGACCCATTACCAAAAGCTTTCGGGCGATTCACAGCGCGGTGCGAAACGATCCTTTCAAATAGCTTGGGCGCAGAGTTCCGTATCCCATCCGATGCGAAACCCGTGTTTTCGACTATAACATTTTTTAATTTTTTTTTTGTATGATACACTGATGATAGCCTGAAGGGCTTTGTCATCTTCACCGGGTTACTTGGTGTGCGCTGAAGGCGCCGAATGGTTAAAACCTACGCGACCAGTGCACCCCAGATACGGCTGGGGCTTTGTCGCTTGGGGGACTAACTATAACATTAACTTTTATGTGTGTTCATGTGTATATTTTTACATCACAATAACCTAGTCCAACACCTGTGTTTCACATTAAGTTGTGTGTGTGTGTGTGTACCTGCTTAGCTAAGCCATCAATGAAAAATGCCTTATCTGATACTAATGATCTTCCCCATATTAGGGTAACTTACTTAACAACTGCCTTAAACGAACTTATCTTTGCCCAGCAGTGAGACACTAGGCAACGCTTAGGCTATTAAAGAAATGTATAAGGACTAAAAGGTGTTGGCTTTAACTACGTTGTTGTTCAAAGAAAAGGATTTTGCGCAGCTGGCAAGCGAAAGAGGAGATTATTATCGCGTAAGGCTAATATCGTCCAGTAGGTAATAAGGAAATTTTGAGCGTAGAATCTGTATGGATGCCTATATTCTGTGGATAAAATATATTTGGTTGGGTGTTTAAAAAAAAAAACTTGTGAGACATTCCTCCAGATCGTATTTCTGTCACAACGGCCAATATCATCGAAGATTTGCCATATCACACATAAGTTTGTTAATTCCTCCATATTGACGATGATGAATATCATATTAATATAATAGACGGACTATATACATTTATATGGCATCTCCTCTCAGGCCTGCGTTCATGCTTCCGTGTGTCCAAATTTATTGTTATACTTAACGAAATAAATGGCACCCTCCACGGTAGCTCTGCCCTTTCCTGAAATCATGCCATTTTACAAGATTATCCCTACTAATTGACAGGCGATCGACAACAGAATAAGAAATTAAAAATACAAGGCAATTCTAGGAGAGATTAATGTTAAATTACTCTACAGATCCAAATGCTACTAAATAATTAATGTGCTAAGAATCGAATTATCTTAAATTTGTTATTACGATTCTCATGTGAAACCCGAGTACAGAAAGGACGGATCATTAGTTATATAGCTATGTATATTGACGCGATAATACAGGGTATCTTGGCCATAATTTACGGCTTGTATTTCTTGTGGAACATTTAAATAACTAATGGCTTTGAGGATTAGCGTCATTGTACGGATCTACGTTTCTGTCTTACTTTTCGCTGGCACTGCTGGCTTATTGTAAAATAGTTTGCAGATTTGAAAGAATTTTAATATACATTAACGCCATGGCAATGAAGTAGAAATTTCGATGACATAGGTACATTTGTGCCTGTAGCCTACAACTTCGTACGCGTATTTTCCGTTTCCCTTGGGAATTTTGGGAAATCCTTTCTTATAGGATGTCTTCATTTTACAAAGAACACACCCTCCATTTTGAAGGTCTCTGAGATCAGCGCTTTAGGATGTGCCTTGATCCGTCAGTCATTCAGGACAGGACAAAGCATTTTATATATACGAGTACCTAGTACCAAAAATACTTTATTGCTTCGCTTCTAATTACTCCTTTAATGCCAAATATACATTATTTATTTTTTCCACCTACATAAAGGATGGAGGATTCTTGCTTGCCGATGCCGATAATCATGCCGGTTATTCTAACACATTTACCCTCTGCAAATTACAGATCTTTCTTCCGACAAATTCAGGAATGTTTAACTTCGGTCTGCAAATAAAAATGTAAATGCCAAATGGGGTGCATTTGTCAGATAAGCAGGTAGAATATTGTGGTCACCGCCCATATCCTATATACCCGATCTCATACAAAATCCAGTCTAAATAGTGTCTCCGCGTCAACATACAGCATGCATGGGTGTTGTTCTTTGAATGAAATAATATTAAGGCCAGATAAAGTATCACTTAATCTGAGATATTAAGTTGACTATTATTTTTATTCTGATTAAAACCTTATTGCTCTGCAATCTTCTTTTCCGCATCATGGAACTTGACGCCGTCACCTTGCTCGATTACAACTGGGTGTTTAAAACCACGCCTACAGTGAATTTTGATAGACGATTGTTTATGGACAGACATACAAGTGATATATAAGGGTTCCTTTTTCTTAATTTTTCATACGGAACCCTAAAAAACTTAAGCAATTTTTTTACAGTCGGCCATTGAAGAAAAACCTTGTAAAGGCTCTGCCAAAGCAGGTGAGTTTCTTGGCTACCATCCAGCTGAGATGATCTTAGCAGTCGCTTCATTATGACAGTAAATACAAAGTTATCGGTGTAGTTGGCAGCGGCACTATAATCTATTTCGATAGAAACAGTCTATGCGGCGATTTAAGTTTCGGGTATTTAGCAACTGTTTAGTAAAGTTTGTGACACTATATTTTGCCAGCAAAAGTATAAAAAATCAAGTTTTCCAAGTTTCGAGTTTTGAAAAGATCTATGGCATATTTTGTTAAGTTGTTGATAAGTAATATTAGTGATAAGTTTTTCTAAAAATAGCAAAGATTCAAGACTTGTGTCACTTATACCCCTGCAATATTATACAGAATGTTTTTTGTTGCCACCCTTAGCGAAGGGTACATACTCTATACATCAAATAAAGTAAGTTTATGCAAAAAAAAATGCTGGGAAACTATGTAATATTTTTTGAAAACATTTTTTAAATTACTTGATCGGCCGACATTTATAGTGTCCAGTGTTTATGCTAGTTTTTCATAGACAGATATTAATTATTTCTCGTTAAAAAATCATGCTACACGCGTCAATATGCATTTATGCAGAAAAACGCAGTCTATTTACTCAACTTTGGACCCTAATATTTTGGAAACCAGACACATCCCAGGTATGCTTCCATGGAGAAAAATGATCGTGATGATGAGAAGATTCCGTAGTTTTCGGGAACGTTGACGACAAACGACGAAAAAGTTTAAATGTTACCTATAAAACAGCAATGCAATTATAAATTGACGCGAACTTAAAGAAATTATTAGTTAGCCAGTAAACCCGATCTTCAAAGTGTGCCACTGAAGCTCAAAAATATTTGTCAAAGAGCACTTTTAAGTTCGATAGTTAGATCGTTTGAAAACATCGCAGAAACAGAAACGATCCGCGCAGTGCAATGTAAGCAGATCGCTAACTGCTATTGGCGATTTGTTTGTACATGTACAGGCGGGAGGAGAAAGCGCTGACAATAAATAAGTAAATATTCACACACTTCACAACGCATTTACCTAGCTAGTCCCGCGGTATCTGGCGCCCGCGGTGGGCAGTGTCACTACCAATTACACAAATGGACCGTTAATAAAGAGTAAAGACAGTAAAAAGTGACCACTTTTGCCGTAAAAAGGAAAACGAATAGACTATCTATCATTGCTACCGAGTAGTATGCAGGAACAAATTGAGGGATAAGCACAAACACGTGCCCTCGCGGGTTTTAACATCATCAACGTAAACTTTTTAAGTTTCAATTCATTAATATTATCCATCTATATAAAGAAACGTTATGTTCACGACTGTAGTTTCAGGTCCGGAATGGAAGCTACTTGCTACTGTTTATACAGCATGTTTCACGATATTAACGCATAGGTACCTTATTATGCAGGCTGTTTTTGCTACGATTTAACTGGATTTTATATTGTTACAAACCAAATGAAGATAGATTCCAGGTTCTAATAGATTTATGAGTACCTATCTCTTGATTAGATATACTTACAACATAATCTATACATACAATACATAAGTAGATAAAATAGTTCCATTTATCAACATAAAATGTTAGAAGTTCTTTCATCTATTGTTCTCTTTCCATCCCATGCAATGAAACAGGGAAGTATGATTACTATGGTTTTTTTTTTGTGGCAAGCCCAACTTAATGCTTCTGTGCTGATGCGGGACTTCACTTAAATTCATCAGCAGCATCTCCTGCCGTGTGTGTCGTAAGAGTCTCTCAGGCGACAACCTAGCAACTTATCACTGATCATTACCATCTGTACCAGTTATGTTAAACGTGGCTATGGGACCTCCCTTATGATCCTGCAGTTCTGGTTACCCCATATTCTTACCTACTCACTTACTAACAAATATCTGTGGTTAATAAATTGCGATGAACCATAGAAGAATAAGATGTCATAGAGTGCTAATGTCAACCTCTAAATTCCAGTACTTGACACTTAGATTGCAGTACAGTAGGTAATGTACTACATCACTAATGTACTGAAACGTACAGTAATGCAATCTAGGGGTCATGTACTGGAATTTTGAGGTACCTGAGAGTCTCATGGTGCATCGAGACAGTAGTACATTAGCACTCTATGACATCTTATTGCTATACAGGATGATTTTTGGTCGTCAACGTTCCCGAAAAATCCTCATCGTCACGATCATTTTTCTCCATGGAAGCATACCTGGGAAGTGTGTGGTTTCCAAAATATTAGGGTCCAAAGTTGAGTAAATAGACTGCGTTTTTCTGCATAAATGCACATAGACGCACGTAGCAAGATTTTTTCACGAGAAATAATTAATATCTGTCTATAAATAAACTAGCATAAACACTAGACACTATAAATTTAGCCAGATCAAGTAATTAAAAATTTTTTTAAAAAAAAAAAATAATTTTTTTCCCAGCATTTTTTTTTTTACATAAACTTACTTTATTTTATGTATAGAGTACGCACCCTTCGTTAAAGGTGGCCACAAAAAAACACCCTGTATGCCTAAACTAAGTCCAGTGATTACAAGTTGAAGATTCAAGCGCCTGATTATTGTGGCACCAATTTAGTCGACGTCATTGTTTAATTTGTTTAGCTCTTGTTTGGAGTTCGATAAAATCTGATATAAACATTAATTTCCGTTCTGATGAAGTAAACCCAAGGATTTTATAAAACATAATGTACTAAATTATGAACTTTATTGATTTTTTTAATGGAGCCAAATGGGTATAATTACTATAAGTAGCTAACTTAAATATATGTAAAGAAAAGAGAGACAGATGAATGAATATTGTTTTAGTTACAAAAAAATCTTCAATAGTATTTAGTTTGTTGCTATAGTTACCATGGTTACGTCAAAAAAACTGCCAAAAATCACCATTCAATCCCGATCCAATTACCATTCGGAATAGCATGATTGGGACCGATAATCCGTTTCGGATGTCAAAGTGAACTGGACCGAACTGAAGTGTCGCGTCGCATAAATTTGGATTCAGTTATTCGATAGACAAATTGAAGGGAAAACGGAATACCTCATCAGTATTTTTCTGTCTTTCCCTGAGAATAGATCAGCTGCATCTTTTTCTGTGTCGCAAGAGTCGGCTTAGGAATTCGGGGGCGTTTTTTCAGGGGATGAGTTGGCAACCTGTTTCTGATCTTTTACATTTTGCATCGCTTTACTAAATATTTCTTAAGCATTTCCTTTGTGATTCTGCAGTTCTGGGTACCCTATTTTAGGAATATTATTCCTGTGTCCATGTAATTAACTTTTCCTTAGGAGATCGTATGTGACTCTTTATTCACATTCCCACCGTCACAAATAGCTCTAAAACAGAATTTAGCATCTAGATAACTGGATAATAAACCTGGTTCTCTAGATATTACAAAGTTGGCACAACCATTAAATTTAACAGCGCTGAGGCTCGACAAATGACAACACTTTCAGGGTCCCCGTTTAATGACGTCAGTAAATTTATCGCCTAATTTTAGTTTTGGCGAAGTTTGAGCAAATTTTGGAACAAACTCGCTCGATAGCTTCCACAACAAGTTTCGCGCCACTTTCGGTTTTCGAACTCATCTAGTTTTAGTTGGCCTGTAATAAGTGTACTATATGATATTATATGAATAATCTTAATAATTAGATGCTTTAAATAAGAAAACCGTGCTTACTGACAGAGGACATACATACATACAGGGTGTTTTTTTATGGCCACCATTAAGGAAGGGTACGTACTCTATACATCAAATAAAGTAAGTTTATGCCAAAAAAAATGCTGGGAATTTTTGTTTTTTTTTTAAAAAAATTCCTTGATCGTGCGAAATTTATAGTGTCTAATGTTTCTGTTAGTTTTTTTATAGACAGATATTAATTATTTTTCGTGAAAAAAGTCTGCTACGCGCGTCTATGTGCATTTATGCAGAAAAACGAAGTCTATTTACTCAACTTTGGACCCTAATATTTTGGAAACCAGACACTTCCCAGGTATGCTTCCATGGAGAAAAATGATCGTGATGATGAGGAGATTCCGTAGTTTTCGGGAGCGTTGACGACCAAAAATCACCCAGTATAATCACGCCTTTATCCCTTACGGGGTAGGCAGAGCACCAAAGGCCGAGAGAACCACATGGTGCCACTTCTGACCAATTTCGAGGGTATAGTTGAGATGTAAAAGTTCGGTTAGGTGGTCAGCCCATCGCCTACAAAACACCAAGACCCTCCTGTCCCTCTACTGACTTGTACAGTATGCCCGGGAAGAGAACAGAGGGCATAATATTACATTATACTTACCTTATTTTGTGCGAAATGAATATGTAGTTTGTGACTAATAAAGTCACATTTTAGCTACAATTAATTCACTAACAATAACAAAGTAAGGTAATTCACTTAACTCGGACGTAAATGAATTTGTTCAAATTAGTCTGTTTCTTCTCACGCTGAGTTGTTCCTGAAATACAAAAGCGTACGGTCAGCTTGCTTTGTATTATTACTTAGCTAATGCTACTCTCTTGTCACCACCCACCCCACGGGTCAAGTGTCCCAATAATTTAGTATTACCTGCAGTTACGACGAAAAAAGACAATAACCAGAATTATTGCTGACTGCGTATATAGAATGATTTTTGGTCGTCAACGTTCCCGAAAACTACGGAATTTCCTCATCATCACAATCATTTTTTTCCATGGAAGCATACCTGGGAAGTGTCTCTTTCCCAAGATATTAGGGTCCAAATTTGAGTAAATAGACTGCGTTTTTATGCATAAATGTACATAGTCGCGCGTAGCAAGATGTTTTCACGAGAAATAATTAATATATGTCTATGAAAAAACTAGCATAAACACTGGACACTATAAATTTCGCCCGATCAAGTAATTCAAATAAAATAAAAAAATTACATCGTTTCCCTGCATTTTTTTTTGGCTAAACTTACTTTATTTAATGTATAGAGTACGTACTCTTCGTTAAGGGTGGCAACGAAAAAACATCCTGTATTTAGGTACAAGAAGAACTTATAAAAGCAACTGGAACATAAATGCTAAAAAGTAGGCATACTTTATAATTATAAAAAGCAAGGATTTAAAAATGCGAATTAGACAATTCTAAAATTTTATAAAATAAAAATGATAATTAATAATCATGAATGTTGTCCATCTTGATATTACGATTTAGAGAAAAACAGCTACCGCCGATCTAGGGTATCTGTCCATTAGAAATATTGGCTCCATAAAAACTAAATGAATAAAACTTTGACTACTCTTGAATTCAATTACGCCGCCGGTGTCAAAATTTTCACGCTAACCTCGCTTTGTAAACTGTCAAGATGTCTGCCTTTGCAGATAATTAAATTAAATTTACGTCGGTATGGATTGGCTACTACTTAAATGTATAAGTACATTATTAGTTAATTCAAGAGACTTCTATTTAATAACATCCACTGGTATTTCATGACTGATGCAAAATGTTTAAACATAAACCATCTTCAGACTACCCTTTTTATTTGACTATATTTAAACCTTGTCTATACAGCGTCTCACTCTAGCTGACGCCTAAATACGTTTTTGTAATAGATATTTTTTAAACAAGCGTTCAATTGTGTTCCAACTGTTTTGTAATGACAAAACTTAGGTTATACAGGCTGAGCATTGTCGTGTGTCAGTTTTTAAACAAAGTCTAAATGGCATATGATGGCTAAAAACGTTTTTGTAATGGAGATTTTTTAAATCGCTCGTTCGACAGCCGTCTTATTGTTTTGTAATAACACCGAAAAATCTAAAGAAAGTAATGGGGAAGATTTATTTTAAAAAATGCTAGCTAAGATATTAATATTGAAACATGTCAACTTTTATCATACTCGATAGACTCTATTTATATTACGAATGGGATGAATAAAAAATAAAAATGATAGAGTATTTAATAATATTCCTTATTCATATTTTTATCTCTTTATTATTATTCTGCTTATTTATTCGTACGTAAGCTTACCTATCACCTACCAAGAGAAATAACAAATGGAATAAAAATACATCCATATTCCATATCATACCAATCCATATTCATTGTGTTCCCATAAATATAGTGTTCATGATAGACTCTAGATTGTTACTATGGAGTCCATGTTATGTAATGTAATTAATGATAAAATTATCCTAAAATACAGACAAACAAGGTAAATAATGGGGTCGAAACTTACTTCGTATTTGCTTTTCTTAGAGATGACATTAATATTATTTGTTTGTGATAAAGTTAAAATTTAGGAGTTTTTTACGAGTAAAAGCTATACAGCTTTTTAGAAATGCTGTAGTATTGTACGATTATGTTCGATGTTTTTCACTCTCCATTATTTATCTTGAACTACTGTACCTATTTGATAAAATCACAAGGTCAATTGTGACTCGTTCAGGTGTGAAGTACGCAGTCGGAAGATATGCAGTGGGCTAAGCACGAAATTTTTTACGCGGCGTAACGCTAGCGACTCTTTAGCAAAATCTATGGGAATTGACAGTTTAACGCTAGCGTTACCCCCTCAGGTCGACAAAGATAGCCTCAAAAGCTATTAGCAAGAAAAAAGTGACTTTTCGATTTGTCCCCAACTACCGTACATTAAAAATAACAAATGTTTTTCTGAAAAACATTATCATGGTCCTGTTAGCGTTATCCGCAGTACATCCCTTGGGGCCCTTTACGTATCGGGATAAAATACGGGCCCGTATATTGCGCGGGGCCCAAAAAACCTATCCGCCAATAATTTGGGCGAAGGTACCTATAACTTATAAAAGGACTAGTGGATTGGCGGCAACTTCGCTTGATGAAATCTGACTAGCCTCAACTTTAGTTTGAAATAGACAATATTCATAAAGTACTAATTTTATCTATTTTTAAAAGTTCAGACCCACTTGAGTACACACAACTTTATACATATACAGGGTGATTTTTGGTCGTCAAGGTTCCCGAAAACTACGGAATCTCCTCATCATCACGATCATTTTTCTCCATGGAAGCATACCTGGGAAGTATCTGGTTCCCAAGATATTAGGGTCCATAGTTGAGTTAATAGACTGCGTTTTTCTGCATAAATGCACATTAACGCGTGTAGCAAGATTTTTTTACGAGAAATAGTTAATATCTGTCTATGAAAAAACTAGCATAAGCACTGGACACTATAAATTTCGCATTCTAAAAATATTTAAAAAAAAAAAATTACATCGTTTCCCAGCATTTTTTTTGGCATAAACTTACTTTATTTGATGTATAGAGTACGTACCCTTCGTTAAGGGTAGCAACCAATAAACACTCTATATGCTACATAGTGGCTTAGAACGATTTCTGAGAAAAAAAAAACAAATAGGTATACCTACAAAATCCTTGAAATGCCAATGTTTGATCAAACCTTGAACTTATTACATTATGTATGGTAAATGTTTATTAAAAATAGCTAAATACAAATGCAATGCAGTAAACACTGTGTATTTATTATTAGTTCGGTTTAGTTGCATGCTTTCGGTGCGTCCACCCTGTTCTTCAAGCAGACTGCAATTTGATTCATACTCGTAGTTTAATTAAATTAAAACAGTTTAAGTTTCTCGTTGCTGCTACTAATTCTGTGATATTTCCCGCTTTCGATACTTTCTCTCGATAGTCCTACAACTAGAAGGAACATGATAGGAGATAATTTAAAATCGATTCTAACAAATCGTTTTACAATCTCTAGAGGACCGAGCGATAGTAAAGCGATTGGGAATATATTTGTACAGATCACAAGGAATATTACCGTTTTATATGGGTATAGGTAATTAAGATATAAAGTGTTTCCTGTGACTTCATTTGCTCGGACATAGGATAAAAATAAATAATAATTGTTACATTATAGGTAATTCCGGGTTCAAAAAAGAATTCCACGCAATATTTTCTGACATTAGCGCTTTCAACGTCTTCAACCTTAGAGCAACGCGGGCGACGAAGGAACTGGTTTGCTGGAAGAAATCTCTTTAAGAGATAAGCTCGCCTCTGTACATTATCTATATTATATACTTACCTGCTGTATATTTTCTGTGTACAATAAAGAATAAAAAAAGAAAGGAAGCCGCGTTGCTCTGAGCCTTCAACATATCATATTTAAATACTCTTGAAATCAGTGATTTCTGTTATTTCTTTATTCCTATCGACTATAACATATTGAAACGGACGCAAACAACAATTTTATAAAATATGTTGATGCTGAATTTTGTTTTCAAACAGTTTGTTTTCTGACCCATGAAAGATACGTGGAAAGTAAAAGCTCGGAAAATGGGGTCAGATGTACCCTGCGGCAATCGACAAGAACCTATCGTATCGGATCAAATGGACTGATCCCAAATTGAAGAATCTTTAAGGGCAAGAAAAAAGTTTCTACAAGAAGCTGATTGAAGATATTTGATAATGTCAATATGGTTTTGTTTATTATGCTGCAAGATGCTATTAGGCCACCGCTTGTAGTGACGTAGACTATGTAACAATTTTAAGAGCGACAGCAAAGTTCGCAAAGTTATTGAATCATTTCCTTCAGTTAGCGTTCGATCGTTAAATGACGTGATGAAGACTGATCGCTATTGGTGGAAATGTTGCGCAAACTTTGCGAACTTCGCTGTTATGTCGCACGCAAAATTGTTACATTGTTAAAGATGTTACTTTTACATAGATTGTAGTATATCATTAACATTAAACACACCATTATTTCTTCATTGAAATATCGCCTCAATAACATAACAAAGAGATGGCAAAAATATCAAGTTTTACTTCACAGTGAAGTAAGATAAAACCAATTTAACCTACAATACACCTCACGTCTCTACGAATCTATGCATTCATTATTTTTCCTTGCTTCGGTGGAAGTTCTCTGCGGGCTTGTTCCCACGACACCCTTATTTGCCGGTCCGTTTGTCCAGTAACAAATCGGACGAATAAGGTTCTATTTTAACGATGAGCCTAACTACAGGATAATATAGGCCTTGAAACAAGAATATTAATAAACGTATAGTGGAAATGGTCTAACTTTAATTCGATGTGTAAAGTAGGCACATAATATCACTTTACTTTGTACGGAATAGTCTGAGGACTATTTTCATTAGATTTCGACTCTGGTATGAGTACTCTATTTATTTTAATAAGGTTGGTGCAAATATTGATCCATTGATATTTGTTTCTGCGTAAGGGATGTTTCTCTACTTATCTTTGTTTTTATATAGCTACTGTTGGTTAGTATCCACGATACAAGACCTTAGGGATCTTAGTGTGGGACTAGGTTTATGTGTTGTGAAGTGTGTGAATATAGGACGCTCAGGTGAAGTATTTTAGGGCATAATGATTACGATCCTATTGTGATATCCTTCGCATCGTCATTGGCAAACAACAAACAAAATACTTACACAGAAAACCGGTTATTTTCCCCAGTCTACAATCGGAAACGGATGTCGTGTGTACCCGGGCGGTGCGGAACTCAACAAATTGCTTTTCAAATTGATAACTTTCGCGGTTTCCCGGAAAATGAATTTATGCACGAACGAAGTTACCGGCTTTGCTTGTTTAGTTTTATTCATTTACCGACTGACCTCTAGAGAAGGGAGCCTTTTTTTTGGCTATTGGATTACTGCTACTTTGTTACAAGTACAGATCCGTATAGTAATTATATGTCTCTGTATTTACTCGTATAATTGAATTTTATACAGGGTGTAACAGAAAGGGTATGTTAAGCGAAAAGCTATGTAAATTGCCCACTATAGAGAACCTATTTCCAAAATTTGAGACTTGATCACATTTTTATTTTTCAAGATTGTATGAAAATTCCTGAGATATTTAAAAATTCTCCATACTACCGGGAAAAATAAACATGTGGTCTCAAATTTTGTGAATAGGTTCTCTTCAGTGGGCTTTTTACATAGCTTTTTGCTTAACATACCCTTTTTGTTACACCCTGTATATGTATAATTGAATCTTTCATACAATTGTCACGATTTGAAATATGTTAGTATTACATTGCAGATTGCATATTTCCTGAAGTCAATGATTTTGTTATTTGCTTGTAGTGTCTCTTATTACGTCAGAGTCTATAGGCACTTGGATCTGTGATACGCCATAATGATCACAGATTAACAAGAATTTTGTGTAATGTTTTGTTTTTCTCGGTTCTACTCATAATTACCGCTTCATTAGCGGAATGGTCTCTAATGTTTTTTCTTTACTTGGTTATAGAGAGCAATAAAATTACCTTGCACAAGTATGCGGTAAATACCTATGTACATATATGAATTGCACAAGTATACGGTTTATACCTATGTACATATATGAATCGTGCCCAAAGAGGTTGTGCAGAAGTGTGTAAGTTACACACCAATATTTTACCAATTAGTGGTTAGAGGTATGCAAATAACGATAAGATTAGGGAAACGAAGAAATGTCAATTTATATTCATTTCATATACTCTAATATAAGGTTTCAGCTTCAGAATTCCTATAGATTTCAATGATGTGGTTCTTCACTGAAGTACGAGTATGTTCGGTCAGCGAAGCAGTTTCTCTACTTTCATATTTCCTTCATTTATATAGTAAAATGTGCAACTAATAGTCAGAGAAATTGAGGCTATATATAATATACTATATTATTATTGTTATATACAGTGGTGCCTCACACAACGAACTTAATTCGTTCCAGGAGCAAGTTCGTTATGCGAAAAGTTCGTTATGTGAAACGCGTTTTCCCATAACAATACATGTTAAAAAAAATAATTCGTTCTGTAGCATACGTGTGCGATTTAATTCGTAATGAAGAACGATTGCTGCGATACGTGCGTAAGTTAAGCGTACTACGCAGTGACTAACGAGTCTAACGACTGCCTGCGCGGGAGGATGCAATTAATCGGCAGTGATCGTAGAAGATCGGGCGACTTCGTTGTGTGAAGCGAAGTTCGTTGTGTGAAGCGAAGTTCGTTGTATGAATCGTGAAATGAACGAAAAGGAAGTTCGTTGTGTGCAGCGTTCGCTGTGCGAGGCGTTCGTTATGCGAGGCACCACTGTACTATATTATTACTATACATATATATACTATATTAATTTCCTTATACCATGGGTTGTTACCTCGTACCATGAAGACAAATACTAGGAGGAGGTCTTGGTAGTTTTATTATTTGAAACTAGTCGATTGAGCAAGGGATACTGAATTATGTAACGATAGACAGGGTCTGAGGGAAAAGTTAGCTAGGGTGATAAGTTGTGAATAATGTCGGTCGTCTGCGATTAATTCTGTTTAAGTGGTACGAGTAACATAATAAGGTTTATCTGTCTACTTAGTGATATTAGTAATAGTGTACAATGCCACTGAAAAATGATAAATTCCGCGGAAATTTTATAAAATCCTTTTTAGTCTACACACCTTAAAGTTATACGCGTCAGTAGTTTCGGCTGTATTTTATCTGTCATTCAGTCAATCAGCCAGTAAGTAACAGAAGAGTT
Source organism: Carposina sasakii (assembly GCA_014607495.2). NCBI lineage: Eukaryota > Metazoa > Arthropoda > Insecta > Lepidoptera > Carposinidae > Carposina > Carposina sasakii. The sequence continues at coordinate 11,895,440 of CP053158.1, forward strand.
CTTTATTAGATAAGTGTTTTCGTATCCAACTGTACAAATGTATTTATTTCATATAAACACATCGTCAAGCATTGATAATGGCATCTCCTCATTGTCATTACTTCATGCGAACGTCGCATTCGTTACAATTTGTCACAGCACCTGGCTTTGGCAAATTGGACGCTATTTGTCTACATTAGCGGGTATTTTTGCAAGTCATGTGTTGGGGATTGCTTAGGCTTAGAATATTTGCGAGATTTTCCAAGTTTTCTAGTTATAAAAATGTCGCCGACAGACTTATTAGACATATTACGATAATTTGTTGTTTTTATCTGCAATGTGGCAAAATAGAAAATATTTTTGAAGTTTTTTTTTGGGAATCAAGAGATTTTCGTTCGTAAACTTATAGTCGACTAATACTTTTTTTATATATTTTTTTAAAACTTAATTTAGAAATCTATTGCTTAGTGTATTCTATATGTAAGTTGATACAGCTACTTAAATTTTGTCAAAAAATACAGGAGTAAAGAGTCCGTTAACAACCGCGAACTGAAGAATAACTAACGAGGTACTGAAGGAGACATTTCAAAGGATTGATATTTGAATGAGGACAGGCTTGTCTCGTGACAGGATTTTATTTTGGTAACTGCGATAAAAAATATGGCACGAAACATAAACGGGGATGTATATTTTTAATGTCAAAATTGTTAGATTTTTTTCCAATGTACCTACGTTGGTAATGAGGGATTTTCTGACAAGTTAAAATAACAGTCAAAAATAGATGGCGTGAGCGCATCACCTCCCTAATCCCCCCCACCTCACCTCTCCCAGGTCGAAGGATATATTGATAGTTCCTAGTAGACTGTGCACCTGTGCACTGGCGACTGCTGGCGACTAAAGCTGGCTACAAACCCAGACTGTTATAACTAATAACATTCATGTAGGAGAGTATAGATACCTTTAATTTAGCAGAGACGCAAGCAATTCTTAGGTATCTACCATATCTTTGTCTTCCCTAGCGGACCGATTTCTAGTCGCACGTGTACTGCACACTATTGTCTGCTTAGTCTATCTATAATGCTTAGGAACTATTGATGTCTTTGATTGTGGGCTGAGGTGGGGGGTATTAGGGAAGGTGATGCGCTCACGCCATCTATCCAGGTGATTTGTACTATTTTTTTTTACTTTTAATAGTTGTCAGAAAATCCCCCATTACCACGATTTCACAAACACGCATACTCTACATGCTCCTATCTACATATAAAGATCTTCAACTCTTATATACATGTGAAATTGCCCGACACCATAATGGTTAAGTAGGTACCATCAGGTTTACGATAAGGCTGCCTTTCCACTAGAGATTATATGCTATGTTGGTACGTATGCGTTTAGTATTCACCAATAAAATTCATTGATATTATGGACTAATCAATATACACATTGGAAAGGAGGAGCCAGAATTGCAGTATTGTACAGTAGACGCCACAGCCTCGTTTAGTAATGGGACATGCCGCTAGTGAATTCGCCGCCAGAGGCGCTGATGTAGCTAAAGTTTTTTCAAATTTAGTTTATTTTGAATTAAAGGCAAAACAAGAGAAACTAAGTCTATACAACCATATTTATCTTTAGTAGAATAATTTCAAATTATTTTACCAGCACGGTTATACTCGTACCATCACGGCCACCAACCCGCCTGCCCGGCGACTATGGGCAAAAACCTCCCATTGTAGTAGCCTTGTGGCGTGCTCTAGGGGAAGCCTACGTCCTGAAGTAGACTGCAATAGGCTGACGACGATGAAAAAACTATGGCAACTTTCACTGAGAGAATTCCAGAGTTCCTTAGTTGAATGAATGATGACCATTGATATCACACGCATCCGCACCAATTGTGGTAACAAAGAAACATAGCACATCTCTATGTGGAAAGGCACCCTAGTGCTTATACAGGTAGGTACTATTTCGTGGTTTACGATAAAGCTTGCATGTATTTTAAACAGGTTGATGTAAATTCTTCCCCTTTGTCGTATTTAATATTTGGTAACCAAATCACGTCTAAATTTAGCATTAATTAACCATGGGAGTGAACGTTATTTATAACGTTCTTTAAAGGTGTTATGTGTTTTGGTACAAATTATGTTTATTTACTTACGGGTTTATTTATGTAACTAGTGGACGCCCGCGACTCTGTCCGCGTGGATTACAGAAAAAACAAAATGTCGAAATTATTCGAAATAATAACATTTTCCCGGGATAAAAAGTAGCCTATATGTTAAGTGGGACCTATCACAATATATTCCTGAAAACTGCATCGAAATCGGTTCAGCCGTTTCTGAGATTAGCGTGCACAAACGCACAGACAAACAGACAAAAATTCCAAAAATCATTGTTTTGGGTACTATTGCATTGATAAAGGTCTTCTATAATATTTTTTCTCATTTATCTTCCATGTACAGACAGTGATCCGTTACATTTTTATTATATGTATAGAATAGATAATCTTCTTCTTCTTCAGCCTATTACAATCCACTGCTGGATGTAGGCTTCCCTCAGGGCACGCCACTAGGCTACTGCCACAGGGAGGGTTTGCCCATAGTCACCACGCTGGGCATTTATTTATTTATTTATTTTAGATTGTCGTGCCTAGAACTTAAGACTATCGTGCCATTTGTCTATAAATTATCTATAGACTCTAAAAGAAAGATGTAAAATATTCTGAAAATATATTTTTTGCGTACATTTGTGTATATGGAAACGCTTTTTACGTAAAAGTAATCAACAAAAGTGAAAAATATAAACGGGAAAAAGAACTATTTCATCACGGTGCGTGTGCGGATTTTTATGAAACTAAATTAAAACGCATACAAAACCCAGAGATACTAGCGCCAATGCTATAATATCGTACCGTTATTTCAATGAAATGGACATTCAAATACTTTTAACACGCGATCCAATATTTCACCTAGATGGAAGCAGGTCGGGTTCGAGTCGGACACCGCAGGCAATCAGGGAAAAAATGCAATTCCATTAGTAAAAACACAGTTTCTATAGATCCGCAATGAAATATGATTCAGAGATCACAGCAAAGACTGTAAGTTGTAACAGAAAATGATTCCGCATTGATTACAAGATGAAATTCTGTTGTGATTTTTTGAGCGATTTCAGAGAAAATCACCTATTTGCATTTAATAATGAAAGTAGATACCGTAGATAATATACCAGAATCATCATCACCATCATGTCAGCCCTGGGAAGTCCACTGCTGGACATAGGCCTCCCCCAACAACCTCCATACCGACAGGTCGAAAGCAGCCTGCATCCAACCGACGCCCGCGACCTTGGCCAGGTCGTCCGTCCATCTCACGGGTGTCCTTCCCACGCTACCAGCATACCTGCTTCATATGGCAAGATCGCACATAGGTGAGTCTGTCTAAGTGGAAGCATAGAATAAACACATAACTTTGACGATATAAAGGGTGATATAATACAGAGGTGATGAACGCAATATGACATGTACCACATGTACGAGTACACCTACAAGTATACACGTACATGCAAGTATCAGTTGGATCATTACACCAAGCCCAAATACGTACCTAAAGAAAACAGAGCAGAAAATAAAAGAGGCAAAACTCCATGATAAATAAGCTTCATATAAAGGTGATAGTCGTTTACTGGTAAAATTCAATATAACATGTACCACATGCTATGCGTGTAGCAGTTAAGCGTTTAGGTACACCAATTAGGTACCTATTACCTAAAAGGAACAGAGAGGGAATAAAAGGTAGAACTCAAAAATAAAATTTAGTTTCTCGCTTGACTAACATTCATGATCAAAGCGGTTTGTAGACGCGAGATGGGGATGCTGATTGTGACGACTTTTCATCATTGGATTAAAGATGTCATCTTCAAAAAGTCGCTTTGACATAATATGCAAGGAAATTGGAAAGAACGCGTAAATAAATCGTCTGATGTGATTTAAATTTCCATATGCAGTATGCACACTTTCAATATATAACTAGAATTATTAGATATGGTAATAAGGTCTACCCAGGTCAGAAAAGCTGCAGAGACTCCTTATACCGGTCAATATTTTTTTGCTTTTCGAGGTCGCACATTACTGTTTGAATTATTTAAATGTTTTATACGTAATCTGTTTTTATGTACCTTAAAAGCTCAGACAAATACCTGACAGAAACTTGATAATACACATGTATGGAATATCGGAATAATTATGCTTTTTTACGGACTAAATATATCTAAACGATATACGATAACGAAAATATCTAATGCACTAACAAGAATTTGTGTACAAAGGACTTTCCATAACAATTGGAGTAAAATGCACTAACACTGGTGTACATACATCCACATCAATATCTACACGTTTAACTAAACCTCGAAAGTATATTTCAGGTATTGGTGTATTCAAGGATGCGGAGGCTGTACGGTACAAGAGTGTGTTGCTAGTATTTGTTTTAGAAAACTGGTCCATTGTTAAATTATAAAGTGGAGTGTGTTTCAAAAATCCGTCGTATTAATTCTAGGTCGGTCCATGCAGCTTGAACTACTTAAAAATATTATTTAAGGGCTAATAGCGATCTAAGTATACGAGTAACACTAATAAGAGATTGACTTATGGGGATGAACTATCTGGAAACGGAGGTATTATTGGATATTCTGATTTATGATCCAAAGTTGAGTAAATAGACTGCGTTTTTCTGCATAAATGCACATAGACGCATGTACCAAGATTTTTTTAAGAGAAATAATTCATATCTCTCTATAAAAAAACTAACATAAACACTCTATATGACTGCACCGCTATCCTAGGAAACCAAAGCTTTCAGCAATGTGGTCATATATATATACATTACACATGACTATGTTCCCAACATAGGGTAACCAGAACTGCCTACAGGATTACATAAAATCCCACTGCCACGTTTAGGATAACGGAGACATATGACAAGAATAATTAGGCATACAACAAGTTCCAAAAGGGAATAACTGAATGTATAAAAACGTTCAGCGAAACGTGAACTGCCAAAAATACCACTCCGTTACCTGAACCGCAAACTCACTAAAGTCACGTGAATTTATTTATACGGGAATCCCGCCTCAGATCTCGTGGTACCGACTTTTTCCAGATAAAGCTTTCTTCGCAAACCACTTTATCTTGAGGATACAATTTAAGTTGCTTTTGTTTTGTGCGCTTAGAGAGATTGTAAAATTTTAGAAATTGCGCGAAACTACGTGTTGTGGGTACTGCGGTTGGCGCAGATCAGGAGATAAAATGCTCAAGATTGGTTCAAGCACTTTTGTTATTAGCCCTGAATAAGGACGCTTCTCGAATACTTCATCGAATGATTATGACGACTCAAAAAATTGGAATGATTATCATGTGACGATGAAGAGAGCTTGTATCCAGTACGCGAGAAATGCTAGCTATAAATAATCATGTTGTCATGATTGGTCTTATTCGATAAGGAAACTATTTATAGGTAGGTATTAGTTATTATTTATAGTATTATTATAAGTAGGTACTACTTCCAAGTAATACTTATATATATAGGTCTGTTTCAGGAAATTTCTTGCTTTGTAAATTTCATTCATGATTCGTGCGAAAAATTTTACTAAGCACAGAAAATAGTAATTAACTGTTTTCCTCCATTTCAAAGCTGTTCCTATAAATTCCTGCGTAAAGTTTTATCGAAACCAAATAGCTATTAAAGAGAGCTAACTTCTTAATGGGTGAACGCGACTGTGGGAGTCCTCAGGTTAATTAGCTGTGCGATGTTAAACGACTTAAGACTTTAAGTCGACGCATTACAATACTGCTTTTGACGTGATTAATTTACTTGGTGCTGGATTGATGAACCTACTTTTTGTTTGGGCGAAATTTTAAATTGATTAATCTTGCACTTGGATCGTGATTTGTAAATTGCTTTTTTATACTTTTACCTTTACCTTTTTGCTTTTTTATACGTGTACCTGCTATTGTAAATTGAACTACATTTTTCATGGGCCATTGTGCTATTTCACCGGAAAACATATGGAAATCGAATACTAATGAAAAACTCTTACGAGTGGAGCTTTTCGCTCAATGAAAATCAATGCACCTTTCATTTACTGTAAAATAAGTCACAAATGTATGTATGTATTCCCGAAATGGGGTGGCGAGAACTGCAGGATCAGAAAGGATATCTTACAGCCTCGTTTAGTATAGCGGCGACAGATGTAAATGATTAGTAACAAGTTTCTAGCTCATCGTCTGAGAAAACGCCCCTAAATTCCGACTAGTCGACTCTTATGATACACACGGAAGCAGATGTAGCTGATGTATCCTAGTGAAGCCCTCTGGCACTGATTGGATCAGCACAATTTGTATAAAAAATATATTGTGATAGAACTGTAATTCATGTCGAATTTCGCCAATGAAATTGCGTGATACTAATAATATGTTTACACACAAAGGCATAAAGGGTCTGTCCATCACGGCGGCCATGACAGTGACGTCACAATTTATAGGGGTACCCTATCGCGTGCTGTGACGGTAATAGCGTTGTGGAGGTGGTGTCTGATAGAGGAGGGTTGGTAATGTTGGTAAATTGGCAAGATTTCTTAACTGATTTAAATTAAATTTAGTACACAGGTAGTCTAGAGCCTGAGAAAGGACATACACTACTTTTATCTCAGGATTTTTTTTATTATCCCGGATAATTTCTACATTTAGTTTTTTCTGCAGTCCACGCGGACGGAGTCTTAGTATAAACATATAAAAACGGCTGTATTCCCGGAAAGGTGTTAATAGAACTGCAGTATCATAAGGGAGATCCCAAAGATACGTTTAGCATGGCGGGGACAATGTTAACGATCAGTGACAAGTTGTTAGTCAGAAATAATGCCCAAGTTCCTTAGTGGAGTCTTACGATATGCACGGAAGGAAATGCAGCTGATGTATTCTAGTAACACCCCGCATCAACACGTTTTATACTTTACATAAATATTACTTATGTAGATATGAGTAAAAGATATTTCCTTTAAGTAAGGCAAATACATACATATAATCACGCCTTTATCCCTTGCGGGGTAGGCAGAGCACCAAGGGCCGATAAACCACATGGTGCCACTTCTGACCAATTTTGAGGGTATACTCGTAGTTGAGATGTACAAGTTCGGTTAGTAGTGACAGGTGGTCAACCCATCGCCTACAAAACACCAAGATAAGTTTTGCAAAGATAGTGAACAAAAGGATATCTTTTAGATGTTATTTAGTTAAAAATTTCAAGACTGAAACGAAAAGGTACTTACTTACTATAGGTAAGGTTACTTACGGTTAATATTTTTCTTAATTAGCCACTGGTGTTTATTACCCGCTGACCCTGAACTACTGATTGTGATCACAACTACAGATTCGCAACTGATCCGTGTAAATAAACTAAAAATAAACAAGCAGCTACCTATGGCGATAAATTGTCTACAATACTTTCTGTTTCAGATTTAGTTGAAGTAATGGTCACAGCCAGCGGGAAGAGTAGCCTTGTCAACGTGTTTTATTTACACCGACTGGACGGCGCCTTTACTTCTATTGTTCTAAATATACTATCTTCTATATTATGAGAATAGATGAAAAATGGTCGAAAAGAAATCTTATATATCACGACTACCTGATTGGCAGTTACACATATGCATGCACGGTAGGGGACTGACTAAGCGTATCCCATACTTCTTTGTATCGTCTTTATGTATTTGTCATTTGCCTGTACCTTCTTACTATTATAATCACATTGTTGTCTTATATTATATTTTTTTCTATTATTTTCTTGATTTGTGTTGTCTGTATATGTGTACATGCCAAACGTCAAATAAACGATCTATCTATCTATCTATCTATCTATCTATCTATCTATTTACTTATATCTTAAGTTTATTTATAGTTAGCTAATGAATTGAGTCTCTTTAGGGATAGGGACTGAATAAATTAAACGACTTTATATAATTACCATAGGGCTCACATCTTTTTTCGGTAGAAGAACTGAGTCTGGGATTTTTTACAAGTCCATCTATTTCAGTTTATCTCCTCCTAGTACAGTACACAAAGGGTTTTGAATTAATGCATGCACATCAGTACGGAACGAGCAAGCCCGACCACAAATATAAGCTCTTTGTACTACATATTGAATGCGTGACAAATTGCAGATATTTTAGGATCCCATGATTTGGACCAAGCGCGATTCTATTGAGACAGTGGGTAATTTTGATAATTTTGGTTGTGGTATAAGGACATTAGTATACAGGGTGTAAAAAGACGATATTTTTTTTTATACCTCGTATTCTTTGTAAGGTTACGATCATTTTCTTCTATGGAACCAAACCTGGGAAACGACAAAAAAATTATGAAAAAATACTGACATTTTATTGCAAGCAATGTATTCGTCTGATGCGCAAAGTATAAATGTACCTACAAAACTAACATTATAACATTTTGACATGGTATCTTTGAAAAAAAAATTATTGATAACCGATTTCAGATGGTTATGTAAAAAAAATATATAATTTTAATGTAACTTTGGACCTCAATATCTTGGAAACCCGTGGTTTTCCAAGGGTGCTTCCATAGAAAAAAAAAATGATCGTGATGTTACAAAAAATACGAGGTATTAAAAGAACAAAGGTGTCTTTTTACACCCATATATGGTGCAACAAAAATGGTATGTTAAGCTAAATGCTATAATAGCTCACTTTAAAGAAGCTATTCACAAAATATGACACCCAAAGTCTCATGTTAATTTTTGAAAGTTGTATTATCAATGGTCGACGTCATTTTTGAGTTGCCTAGGAATTTTCCATACTATCTCGAAACATAAACATGTGATTTCGAGTCTCAAATCTTGTGTATAGATACTATTACAGCATTTTTCTTTACATATCCCTTTTGTTGTAGGTTGCAGGAGGTAGAGATTGACAGTGAATGAATGGAAGAGTGAGCGGACACGGCAGGATCTGTCACAAAGACGGAATGAACGAAATATGAAAAGGATAGCCAGAGAAAATTTGAAATCACCTGATAATATTTAACAACACGGAATATTTATTTTTACAGCTTTTTATGTAGACGCCAACAATCAAGAATCAAATTAAAAGCGAAAATGTATCTGTCGCACTTCCTTACTTTGTAACATACGTCTTGGAAATCCTGAATTTCCATCAAGAGCAAGCGTCTCTTCCATTTGCGTATATCGCGCTATAAAGGAAGCAGTATACATTCTGTGAATAAATGGAATAAAATGGGAACGCAACAGTTTGGATAAAAAGCCTTCGAGACATTTAATTCCCGGCATAAGGAGAGCTTATTGGACATGTAAGGGAAGTACCAAGTTTATGCTTGAGGTAGTATTTTTATTCAATAACGGATAAACAATCGATGTACCTAATAATACATCTTTAGTAGTTTTGACAGCAGAAGTGATAATTTGTAATTGCATGAAATAAAGTTTCCCTTTCTGCTATAGGTATGTATTACTATGACTTTCGCAGGCTCTTGGATTTTAACTTTTGTGTTACCGAAAGTTAGTACATTGTAGAGTTTCTTTGTCGGATAAATGTTAATATTAAATCCTACAAGCTGAAAATTCAGATTCGAATTTCTTTCTGAAAATCGTCACTACGCTTAAGTTTACCTACTAAAATACGAGGGTTAATAATTAACTTACGATCTGTTTAAGTAAGTATTTTAGACGACTTATAGCATATATGATACATGACTGTGCAGCCATATCTATTCTTCTCCTTTTAATTTACCCTGCATACTATGAGTGCGTTCATTCGGATGTCTAAACGTTGTTTCAGATACGAAGTCATTTACCGGAGGTGCTAGTGTCTTTCCAACTCTTGCACTGTTTAATTAATTTTCTTTAGTTCCATGACAATCCTCATGACTTCTAACTGGAAACATACATCAGTAGCCACAATTAATGTGCAGTAGCCTAGTAAAACTGTGTGTAACTCGCTGGTACAAGTTTTGACAAGTCTGTGAGATGTTTTTACTCTGGGGGAGAATTTCGCTCGTAATTCGACTGTGTTGGGGTAATTAGGGGATAACTTTTGGTTCTGCTAAAATGTTTGTAAGTAGTAACATGTTTAGAGTTATTTTCCATTGTGCATAAGTTACACACGTGAAAACAAATCGTTATTAGTAGGAATGTGATGACAACGAACGTCAATGCGAAAACATTTTACATTGTCCAACTTAGATGAATTATAACTAGATTCAGTGACAGCGCTCAAAAATGGCACGACAAATAGCTGCTCAATTATATGGCTGGGCATCTATTGTCATAAATTGATACAAGCAATGTCGAGTCTTATGTTAACTACATAAGATTCAAGTTTATAAATCTGGTCTAATGCAGTTATTACGTTTATATAGATTGACCCGTGCCACTTTTTATAAAGATTTCATCATGAAACCCCGCGTCTATCCATAATCACGTCACTGTTGTCCAAGCACCTTTGCGTAAATGTAGGTATGTACATTTGTAATTTTGTTACTACCTAGCTACAGAGATGATGAGATGTTTTACATATATTTTATTTTTTAGAAGCGACTTATTTTACATATAATACGAGAGAGGGACATAATGAGTTTTGGATATTTAAATATTTGTAGGTTTCATGCAAAAATGAACAAACCTATTTCTTTATTTTTTTTATTTTATTTATTACGATAAAAATTAGTATAACCGCTAAGTTAAAATTATCTCACATCCAAGTAACTCATAGTTGACGCTACAGGCGACCGCAAGTACTAGTAAGATAAAGCAAACTGAAATAACGACTATTAAAATATATATTGTACCAACGTCTAGCAGATGTACTGAATAAAACGACTTTCCTGAAGTCTCAAGCGGTTACTAAACCCTTATGTCGTTCCTACAAGGGCACATCTCTCGTAACCTACATCTAAGGGTGCTATTCTTGCGTCCATCGATATATTTCTAAACTTGATATTACTAAATGTCCATATAATATACCTATAAAAATGGCGTATTTATGAGCTTATATCGTATTGTATATGAATTGGTAGATACAGAGTGGGTTAAGTACCATCAGACCTTGACATTAATTTCTTATGCTCTCAACTAAAAATATCAATTCTTTGCTATGCTATGCAAACGTGACTATGGGATCTCCTTATGACCCTGCAGTTTTGGCTACCCCGTTTCGGGAACATAGCCGTGTTTATATGTATGTGTGATTATGTATTCTATTCTACTTTAGTTTTTATCCTCTATCTATTGTAGAATTTAAAGGTAACCTACCTTTATATATATATATATATATATATATATATATATATATATATATATATATATATATATATATATACTCGTATCTACCGATATACTCGTAGTATTGTTGAGTTTAGTTGAGAGAGTTGAGAGTGAGTTAAGTGTTACTAGGATTATCTGATATCTAATCCAATGTAAGATTCTTTTGTTAATATGTTACTTAGTTTGTGTCGCTGGGAGTTTTCTTGCTATTTCTTCTTCCAAGCAGTGACACTTCACTGAGATAGTGTAACAGTAATAGTAGAATCATGCGGTGTGTCAGACCTAATGTTGGTTTTGCCATAAAGGAGAACTGTGTAGCAGCTCTCCTGAATTTCGTCTTTAGGCGACCTTAACTCTTATTAGCTCCACGTTGGTGGCTATTAAGCCCCGAATCGCTAACTTATGCCTGACAGACCGTAACAAATCGCACCTTGGGATGGTGACCGTTGCCAAAGCAAAAGCTTTGCGATTTTTTTTTTGGGTTGTTTAAATTCACCTCCTTTTTTGTTTGGTAGCGGTTTCATTTTGGGGTGCGAACATAGAAAGTAACATATAATTAGACAATCGACAAACAAGTTGTTAATGCTTTCATGTCGAATAAATGATTTTGAAGTTTGCCATTGCCATTATGTTTTGCAGATGTTGATATGAACATGTTATGAATAATATCGAGGAATGCAAGAATAGGAACCCAGTTCAAATCGACAAGTTAACTCGAAGAATAGGGAGGCGGCACTTCCTACACCTTTCGACGTTATAAGTATCTTCTTTGTAAATGTAGTATTTTATCCGTATTTTCAGCGAAGAGTTTTCGTTTTCGGAGGATTTATAAATATTTCATGAAGGCTCGCATGCCACAAGCGTTATTACGGTATCTTTTTAATTTACGTCTTAGGCCGGATTTTGTTCCGAGTTGACGCCGAGTCTAATATGTACGGCTTCTTTGATATGGTAATAGGTATTCTAAGAATGGATGTGAGATGGTTTGTAATATACAGGGTGTATCAAAAGGGGTATGTTAAGCGAAAAGTTATATGAATAGCCCACTAAAAGGAACCTACCCACAAAATATCACACTCGAAATCACATGTTTATTTTCCTAGATAGTATGGAGAATTCCTAAACAACTCAGAAATGTTCATACAATCTTGAAAAATAAACATTCCCACACGGGTGAAGAATTTTTTCCATTTCTTTATTAATAATTTTATAATTGCAAAGAAGACAAAGAAAGTGTACAACGGAAGAGTGGATGGAAGGGTTGGAAGGGGAAGACCTCGCCGGACTTTCACCGATCAAATTGGTGAAATTCTAATGAAAGGTCAGGTCAAGAGTACCCTAAACCGACGAGCGTGCATGAAAAATATCATGAAAGTAGATGAAGCGAAAGAGGTGTGTCAGGATCGTAGCAAATGGAGATCCGTGATCTCTGCCTACCCCTCCGGGAAAGAGGCGTGATTATTATGTATGTATGTAATTTTATAATATATAATATCTTGACTAAGATAAATTTATAAAAACACTTCTCCATTAATATAATCCGTTAGAATATGGTTGATCGTTTCATCTTTAAACATTGTGCTGAGGGATTCAGCTTTGTTTGCCGAGATTTGGCTAGTGTATAGCTATCGGGATGAAAAATAACGTTGCCAATATGTAATTTATAAAAGAGATGGTAAAATTCGTCATCCGAGTAATTGACCCGGTAGCTCAGTGGTTAGAGCGGCTGGGACGGTTTGCAGTGGTCGTGGGTTCGATTCCCACTCGGGTGATTTTTTTTCCATTTCTTTATTAATAATCTCGTGATCTCTGCCTACCCCTCCTGGAAAGAGGCGTGATTATTATGTATCTCAACGATAATAACGAGTCTCAAATTTTGGAAATAGGTTCTCTATAGTGGACTATTTACAAATCTTTCGCTTAACATACCATTTCTATTACACCCTGTATATTAAAAATGACTGGAGGATCTCCTTTACGATCCAGCAGTTTTAGCTACTATATTTTTAAAAGTTTTGTATATATGTATGCGTAGAATATATTGTGTGGTTTTGGATACATCAATTGCTCTAACTATATAAGGATAACTAACTCTCCTTGACAAAATTGATTTGACCTGTTGAATTTTGACCACAGCTATGAAACAATCATAATCGGGCCTCTCGGGGACGGGATTTTGCGGGATCGGAGCTGTCAGGGCGGGACCCTGCGAACTTGGAGCTCTCGAGAGTAACCTATTCTGCTACATACAATTATTACCTACTAAAAAAGCATACATAGTAACGGGTGTCGGAAATTGCCAAAAGCGATCGTCTCGGCTGTAATAGCCCAGCAGGCGATAGACATTGTCCAGAACTGCACATGCACTGCCCAAGATGCCAATAGCCGCAGCTAGCGATGCACAATGCATGCCATGCAACGTTATTGACAGCTGAGCTTGAAACCATTTGCTTAGGGCAAGTGCAGACTGAGGAAAATTAAGAACTTTGGCATTCTCTCAGGCGATAAACTAGCAACTGTCATTGATACGTTTACAACTGCCGCGGTAAAAGTGGCTGTGGGATTTCCTCTATGATCTTGCAGTTCTGGTATCCCTATTTCGAGAACACAATCTTGTGGGCATGTATGTATGTCAGTATGCAACTGAACGCTGTGATATGTTTACAGGGGCAATTTTATTGACAACTGGCGCGTACCAGCTATATAACTGCCAAAAAGTAACAAACATAAAGAGTTGTGCTCCCAAATTAAATTAGCAAGAACTGCAGAATCGACACATCAAAACTATTTTCTCATTTATCATAGTTAGTGCGATGTCGCTATAATATTAGCCAAATTTTAAGGTAAAGATATTCTTCTTCTTCTTCAGCCTATCGCAGTCCACTGCTCGACGTAGGCGTCCCCCAGGGCACGCCACAAGGTTACTGCCACAGGGGAGTTTTGCCCATAGTCACCACGCTGGGCAGGCGGGTTGGTGACTGCAGTGTGATATTCGGACTATGTTGTCAGTACGGGAGGCGCTGAATCGCCTCGTACGATACCCACGGGCAGGCAGGGGTGGTACAAACTCTACTCTGCCGGTACTACGTTTAGTACCCTGGCACAAAACCTAAAGGATTTTACTGTGGGTCTAAGTTAATGAATTGTTAAATATAAATATTTATTTATCGAAGCAATGTCCACTATGGGTGCGCCCACCACCGGGCCCTACACCCTCCACTGACCCTCGGATCTGATAACTCATAACTGCGAAAACAGGCATTTGCCCTAACTACAATCGCCACAAGAAACCAGACCCGAGCACCTAGCGTAGTGTAGGTAATGTGTTGGGTTTTAGAGTTTTATAATAATTAGTGGTTTACTAATTTATATAATCCTGAGGATGCCACGGTTGTTGGCGAAACATATTATTATTTATCTAGTTTTTGATTTCGGAATAGTGCAATGTATTGTCTTGCATGCTAGGTGTTCGGGTCTGGTTTCTCGTGGCGATTGTAGTTAGTGCAAGTGCCTGTTTTCGCAGTTATGAGTTATCAGATCCGAGGGTCAGTGGAGGGTGTAGGGCCCGGTGGTGGGCGCACCCATAGTGAATATTTTAACTTCCGAATTGTAACGCCTAATACAATTTCATTTACGAAGCAATGTCATTTCACCGTGTCGAGTACATAAAAATGGTCATAAGCGATACAAACGTTCCGTTTCCGATATGTATGCTGTGACCCTTAGCTTGCACTTAGGAACCGCTAGAAAGCTTGACAGTTTGAAAATTTAAGTACAGTTTGCCAACACTTACACTTAGTTGACCTAGAATATGGACCTAAATTGAGGCCAACCTATTCCCATTTAAGATTGGGTCGAGACAATATCCAATTGATTACAGTCGGTCGATAAGCGCATTCTATCAATGCCTGACCTGTTTTTGAAAAGTGCAATGGAATTCATTTTTCGCTATTAAATATGGCATACTTATTCATTGCTACTGAATATGAATTGAATATACTTATTGAAAGAAATACCTCTAACGTGTGGTGTCTGCAGAGTAGAAAGGCGCCACCATGCCTGCTCTTGGAAGAGGCGATCAAGAGCTTCTGGGAGGTGAGTAGCAGCGCCTCCCGTGTTGTCACAAAATCACACTGCGGTTACCAACCCGCCTAGCATGGTGACTATGTAAAAAAAACACTATGGCAGTGAACAGGCAAGTAAAATCCTTGTAAAATACATCCTACGCCGGATCAATATGGCGGTTATATCGGTCCTAATTAACTCGTTGTGTACTTCAATTTACGTTGGTTAGGACCCGGACTTGTTTATACAAGGTGTTAACTTTGTGGATGAATCAGCCCTTGATTATAAGCTGATTTGAAATGAAATTTTCCGTGGGAAAACTAAATATTTCAGTGATTGTGCTACCTATTGTGATTGTTACTATTGGATATCTGTAAATAAAAAAGAGGATTTTAAAAGTCACATTATTCTATAAATGAAAATACCGACTGCGACATAGTTTTTGTGTATTTGATGCAGTCAGTATTACTTTCACGACTGACGAATCTAATGAACTCTCAAGATCAAATATGACAATAGTGTACCAAAAACATATATACGAAATACATAATAAGTCTTCTGGTGCACTCGGGTAAAACTAGCAAACAGTCTGTACCTACATAATTATTTAAATAAGTGTTGTCGTAGCGGATACTACCTATATGTTCTTTCGTAACAAATACTACGACATTGCTGAAGTAAACACTATCTTATGTGAACCAGGTAATTTACCTAGGCCTGTAAACAAATCCTCATACTCACTCGTCACCGCCAGAGATAATACTCGTTTAACTAGGTTTAGCTCATCACATGTGTATTTTCCTAAGACGCTTTGACAGTTGTTCGTTGTAATGACAAATGTAATTAAGTACAATTTATCTTTATACATAAATGAAATGTCACATTCTCCCTCTATTGGAATATAATTACCGCAAAATGACTGGGCTTTAATACATTTTTGTTTGATATGATAAGGAGTAAAACCTAAACTTAAAAATGTTGACATTGAAATGACATTTAGATCTGAGCCCGTGTCTAATTTAAACTTAACTTCTTTACCATTATTGGCTAGATACAAATCCTCATACCACTTATTACTATTGTTCTGTCCCTTTCTACCTTGATCTATGGTAGACACGTAAAACAAGCTGTCGTCGTCTTCACATATTTCATGTATATTTTTACCGTTACGCACTGGACACATCGTTTTAAAATGACCACGCCTCTCACACACAAAACACTTGGCATATCTTGCTGGGCACCGTTGGCCGCTATCACACTTTGATCCGCCACAATCACAACATACTCCACAGCGCGGGCCTGCAAATCCAGCTCCGTCGCGCCGCGGAGGTCCGGCCGCGCCGGCGCCAAAGCCGCGCGCGCGCCGCCTACCGCCACCGCCGCTGCGCCTCCGGGCCGCACCGGCCCCGTATAGCGCGTCCACGGCCATCGCTGACGAACTCGCTGACTCATCGCCGCCTGTTTTCACTAGTTCAATTTGTTTATTCTCTTCTAATGACATTTCACTAGCTTGACAGACCTTCATAGCTTTTTCCAAGGTCAATTCCTCTGTTCTTAGAAACCGATCTCGTGTTGAACAGTTTAATATACCACAAACTATACGATCTTTCACTAAGCCGTCTTCCAATTCGCCAAACTCACAATACTGACTTAGCAGTTTTAATGCAGTAACATAGTCGTCGACACTTTCACCTTTTTCCTGGTTCCTGGTAAAGAATTTAAACCTAGCCATAGTTGTGTTTGGTTTGGTGTTGAAATGTTCGTCGAACTTTGCAATAATTTTATCAACGTTATCTCGGTCTTCCTCTTTTGTAAAACGAAACGTCGAATAAATGTCGTAACCATCCGGTCCAATTAGGTTGACAAGTAGACTGGCTGGTACATCTGATGTTTCTTTATGAATTCCGGAAGCCTTGAGAAATATCTTAAACTGTCGTTGCCATTTTCGCCACACGTCAGCGCGACTGGCTGGTCCACCTTCTAAGATCATTTCTGCCGGTGGTCTTGCGTGTTCCATCACTGCTTGAAGATTTAATTAATGAGTTATAATATAGGTAATTGCCTTAAACACGATTAATAAGCCACCGCTGTCACCATGAAGTAAACACTATCTTATGTGAACCAGGTAATTTACCTAGGCCTGTAAACAAATCCTCATACTCACTCGTCACCGCCAGAGATAATACTCGTTTAACTAGGTTTAGCTCATCACAATTGCTACGAACTACGAAACTACAATAAGCAGCTGTTTATAGTGCTGTAGTACTAATGGCCGCCCACTGCTTCGTCCGCGTAAACTTTAGAATTCCCTTTAACATTCTTATTCCTATAATAATATGTCGGCATATTTTTTATATCGGATACCTAATTGCCCATATTTTACAGTATGTAACAAAAGGGTATGTTAAGCGAAAAGATATATGAATAGCCCACTATAGAGAACCTACTCACAAAGTTTGAGACTCGAAATTACATGTTTATTTTATAGATAGTATGGAGAATTCTTAAACATGACAGGATTTTTCAAACAATATTGAAAAATAAACTTGTGATTTAGAGTTTCAAATTTCGTGGATAGGTTCTTTATAGTGGGCTATTTACATAGCTTTTCGCTTAACATACCCTTTCTGTTACATCCTGTATAAGGAATTTTGATGATGAGTTTGATCCATTATAAGTCATTCAGGATAAAGTGGAACCTATATAAACATATAGGCATGGCTGTGATCCCAAAAATAGAGTGGAAAGAATTGCAGGACCGCGAAGGAGAAGTAGCCGCGTGGTGCCAGCAGAGTAGAGTTTGTACCACCCCTGCCTGCACGTGACGTGCCCTGGGGGAGGCCCACGTCCAGCAGTGGACTGCAATAGCCTAGAAGAAGAAGAAAGGAGATATTTTGCATAGCGGTGTCAGAGAAAAGAGATATATATATATATATATACATAACGTGAAAATGTAGGGAACTAAAACCTCACCTTGAAAATTCTTTCATAGGTACGATCTTTTACCAATGTTCTGAGGAATTTCACATACTCATTCGCTTTTCTCGAGTATGAATCCCGACCCGCAAGTTTACCTTCATAAAAATGTTGAAAATATTTCACAGAAAATGTAGATATTGGATTTTCACATTTTCTTGCTTGAATTCCCGTTCGGTTATGCTCTTTTTCAAATCCATGTGAATATAATGACATTCTTTTTAGAGCACCTGTGAATTTTATAGGAATCTTAGGGTCCTTCACAACATCTATGGGACTAAAGCCTCGAGCACACCGGATGCGTTTGTGTACACGTTAACTGTAATTACCCAAATAAATAAATAAAAAATTGCATAGAAATAGGAAGGGAGGTAATTATATACTGGAAATAAGCTGAGAGATTTTTATTTATATAATATCACTGTGTTTAGAGTGCTATCACGAAAATGTGTCTATTGTTTAAATACATGTCATCAATGTAGGCTGCCTTCATTTCTTCATTCGATATGTGAGCTGAAAATATAACGTAGCAATTTTTCATTCGCATGACTTGGCTACATGAATTTTACATTACCCGTAATGGTAGTTTATCCGATCTTTAATGTATATAAAAACAAGACTTACGTGTGGCTAATCCTGCTAATATTATATAGGTAAATAAATACTTGCCGCGTTGTGCCGGCAGAGTTTGCCACGTGGTGCCGGCAGAGTAGAATTCGTACCACCCCGTGGGTATCGTACGAGGCGATTAAGGGTTTCCAGGAGGTGGGCAGCAACGCCTCCCGTGTTGACAACATAGTCCAAAACACAAACTGCGGTCACCAACCCGCCTGCCCAGCGTGGTGACTATGGGCAAATACCCCCCTTGGCAATCTTGTGGCGTGCCCTAGGTGAGGCCTACGTCCAGCAGTAGACTAGTGTTGAGTAGGACATACAAGAGGCACTTCATTTGTCCCGAACATGACTTCAAAATGTAAGAGTGCCTCGAAATTTTAAATTGTACTACTTCAATTTTCTTGTCGCGGTCGAGTCACGGTCGTCGCGTCTGACATTTTGAGCGAGAGAGAAATATATTGTCTTCCATGCGAGGCGAGGCGCCAGCCAGGAGGCGCGTAGGTAATAGGTATTTAAAATTCAAATAATAATAATCTAACGTTGTTTAGAGAGTCAGTGCCATTAAATTTGTATTTTTTTTTGATATTTCGGATTTTGAAGTAGATATATTAAGAATCTTAATTAAAAAAAAGAAACAAACAAATGACATGACAAAAGCACGTCGCGTCTGACATTTGAGGCGTCAGGAGGCGCGCATATTTCGTACTATAATAACTTCAAATGGTTCAGTCAGTAGGTACGCCTCGCCTCATTTGAAGTGGGACATTGTACAGGACAAAAAAGAGGCTACTCTTACAAACTCTTTTTCAAGTCGTGTCCTACTCAACACTACAGTAGACTGTAATAGGCTGATGATGATGATGAAATAAATATATACTTATCATATCATGTACTCACAGATAAACACATTCTGTACTGATACTAGCGATCAAGTTTATCTTATTTTGAAATTTTTCATAAACACTAAAAAGACAAGTAAAACTTTAGAATCCATTCAAAAGTCGTAGAAACAATATTTTACAGCTGTCTATATTTTTTTGGTTATTTTAAAAATAAATACTAAAACAGAACGAACCAAGAATATTATTGAACCAAAATAAAAGTAGCAGTGCTTTTAAAACCTAGGTTTTTCGGCACTCATATTTCGTTTCAAATTCAAAAGTCAGCGGGCATGTCGATTCGCGAGACTAAATCCAACTGCGGAGTGCCTTTCTGGTTATGTACACTTTATTTGGTACGCCGAATTCTGGTATGTTTTGGACTCTACCCAAAGCCACAGGAAACAGCTAGTAAAGCTTTGTTCCTTTGGTTAAATTGCTCGTATATCGTTATATGTCCTATGTTTTACAGGCTTCGTAAATGAAACTGCCAGTATAAGTTTTATAACCACAAATTACGTTTTATGACTCAGTCAAGCTCATGTGCTCAATTTTAAGTAAACCCGTAAAACTATGGGTAAGTTTATAATTAGTTATGCAATGTGCAGGTATATAATAATATTATTATCATAAGTTTCTAAACTTAAAATCATAATGAAATATTTTTAGCGAAATCCAATATTAGACACCTGAAACTTCGATGTATTTTAGGTTGTGCGTTAGTATTAAGTTAATCAGGACGAAGTATAGAAGATTAGATCTTATATATAATAGTTAATACATAATGTAATTTCAAAAAGAGATTCGTCATCCGAGTAATTGACCCGGTGGCTCAGTGGTAAAAGCACTGGCACGGAATGCAGAGGTCGTGGGTTCGATTCCCACCCGGGTGAGGAATTTTTTCCATTTCTATATTAATAATTTTATAATATATAATATCTTGACTAAGATTAAAACACTTCTCCATAATATAATCCGTTAGGATATGGTTGATCGTTTCATTATTAAAACATTGTGCTGAGGGATTCAGCTTTGTTTGCCGAGATTTGGCTTATGTATAGCTATCGGTATGAAAAATAACGTTTCCAATAATGTAATTTCAAAAATAGATGGTAAAATTCGTCATCCGAGTAATTGACCCGGTGGCTCAGTGGTAAGAGCACTGGCACGGAATGCAGAGGTCGTGGGTTCGATTCCCACCCGGGTGAGGAATTTTTTCCATTTCTTTATTAATAATTTCATACAATAGTTATTTCTAGCCTTATTTTTATATAATTAAGTGCGCAAGTTTTGCGGTAATCGTGCCTAATGGTATATCGCGGTTACAGTTTCATGTGATTAACGGGGGAAGTCTCAACACCTGGGACGGGTGACTGCGCCGTTCCTGTGTGTGCAAGGTTTTAGTTATCACTAATTAATTTGTGTTTCACTTTTGTTGGAATTTATTGTTTGTTGTTCTTACTTCAAACTTGGAGGTTAGACTCCGAAACTACCTTTCTACTTTAGGAGAAAGTTCACAATTTTGAAACTTGTGGCTCAAAATATAAACAACAATTTCTTTGTAATGTATCTATTCATATTTTTTACAAACCCTTAGTAGTATAAAGAACATTATTATATGGTTATTTCTTCTTGATGTTACGAAATAAATAGCTATGTCATATTTTTAAACATTTGTGTGTAAGTACCGTTATAAAACTATGCTGAATTTTATGTGTTTTACTTTCAGTTACTTTATATAGCCTCTCTGCGTGGGGACTGAAATAAAACGCGGTAAGATAGCACATGTAGGTATATCAGAGTACCTCTAAATTCTTTCCGAAGTTATATTCTTCTTCAGCCTATTGCAGTCCACTGCTAGACGTAGGCCTCCCCCAGGGCACGTCACAAGGCTACTGCCACAGGGGGTTTTTGCCCATAGTCACCACGCTGGGCAGGCGGATTGGTGACTGCAGAGTGGTTTTCAGACTATGCTGTCAGTACGGGAGGCGCTGCTGCCCACCTTCCGGAAACCTTTAACCGCCTCGTATGTTACCCACGAGCTATTTGAGCTTTTGAACATTTTAATGCACATATTTTATAGGATTACATTTATGATCATTGTCACCCCTACCTATATAAATTTATTCAAAAAAGTTCGTGCTAACGTTATGCAATGGAAATGTGTATCTAATATTGATTTAGTAGATTATGTTCAATATCAATTGGGGTGTACCCAACTACCAGGCCTTATGAAGATTTGGTTTCTCATCCCTACTCTGTGATTGAGGGTTCGGATCGACAGATCGGATGGTCAGCGGAGACGGTAGAATCAGCTGCTTCAGTTGGAAACTTCCTAATACACCTGTAGTAACATTTGATACAATATTAATTTGAATTTCAAACCAAAAACTGTATGACACATAAATAACTCGGATATGGATCGGTTGCAGTTTACATAGCGTGCCCGAAAGGGGGCTTTCATATAGTATCCAATACAAAACCCGTAATGTAAATGCGGATAGTTACTCGCCATCAGTCAGCACAGTGCTAAATGAACAGCTCTCCTCTCGCCGAGCGCGGGTTATTGCACAACTGATACTATGTACACGGGGTATAACATGGAGCAAATAAAAATGGAGTTGTTATAATGTTCTTAGCCCACTGGTGGGTGCCTGCTAGTTAACGGCGCAGACTCCTTAGTTGAGCATAGTAGTGTTAGGGCCCGCGGGACTTATAGTAGGCCCGAGAGGCTAATTAATAGACTGTACTTAGATATAAACGGTATAATCAAGAAACTAAATAAAATACACAGTTCATCGACGAGACTCGGAAGGCAATTAAGAAATAAATCAAGACGTGACGTCTATGTTTATTACCGAGGAGGTTCTTCTGAACACTAGTATAAATGGGCTAAGATGTTTACCCTGTACGACTATCAACATTTGCGTCTAAAGCTCGGCCGTAGTCACCACGCTGGGCAGGCGGGTTGGTGACCGAAGTTTGTATTTTGGACTATGTTCTCAACACGGGAGGCGCTGCTGCCCACCTCCCGGAAACCCTTAATCGCCTCGTACGATACCCACGGGCAGACATAGGGTGGTACGAATTCTACTTTGCCGGCACCACGCGGCCAATGTATGTAACAGAGGTAAACAGTGAGGGACCATGGTGTCATTGTACGAATTTCTTCGTAATCCGCATGAATACTTTAGTGTGTCTACGACATCTCCTCTTTATCCTACTTCCTACTAATATTATAAACGCATAAGTTGGTAAGTATGGATGGATGGATGAATGTTTGTTACTCTGTCACGTAAAAACGGCTGGTGCGATAATAATAAAATTAAGAATTGAGTTAGCTGACACCCTGGATTAACACATAGGCTACTTTTTATCCCGGGAAAATATTTTTTATCCCGGATAATTTCGATATTTTATTTTTTCTGCAGTCCACGCGGACAAAGTGGCGGGCGTCCACTAGTATGAAAAATGGTGCATACAGCCGGGTTGAATACTGTGTACACGGCGCACTAGGGCGTGTTTACATAGGGCGGTAAATATATAGACGAGTGTAATTTGGTTGTGCACACTGCCTAGTGTTTCAGCACTGAAAATTGTGTAGTAAGTATAAATATGGCTTATCCCAATTAAAATCGAATTTAAATAGTGTTCAACGTATTGAGTCGAAAGAACAAGTTTTGCACAAAATTCTCTATCTATTTTGTTACTGGGAAGTTACTCAGTGGACAAATTGTTTTTCGAATATTGCAGTATTCTAGAGATAAGCTTAGGGTACTCTCGCCCGAGAAACGGCGGTAGGCTCATACCTTACCACATAGGAACTTGATAGGCCAATCGAGTAAGCGGGTGTGTAATTTGCACATTTTGCCTAAACTCTTTAATAAATAAATAATAATAAATATTCACACACTTCACAACACATTGACCTAGTCCCACATTAAGATCCGTAAGGTCTTGTGTCGTGGGTACTAAGCAACGGTATATAAATATATAGATAAGTATAGAAACATCCATGACTCGGAAACAAACATCGATATTCATCATATCAATGTATGCACTGTATCTTAGAGATGATAGGCGTGGTTACACGTGTATTCTCGGTATGGCTTATTACCTCTTTTTATAAAAAAAAAACATTTTCTTTTGTTGTTATTTTTATTTTTTCTAAATTTAAATTGTGTTTATTTTTAATTTTCTTTTTCTAATGATGTGATGTGCTTAGAACATATTGTGTATTAATGTGCCAACATTGTAAAGAGTTACAGTCTAGTTTAATTTTAAGAATTTGTAGGATTATAGTAATTACTGTAAGATTGTAACTTGTTTTGTTAGCCAAATAAAATAAATAAATAAATAATTCCCTGAGATCTGCCACGTTTTAATTTCTCGTTTTCCCCCAGCTTTAATGAGCAGACAGATGGATAGATAGAGACATGCTATGAGGATTCTCTTTTTAGGTTTCAGAAGTAATTAAAATTCACCCTTTCACAAGGTTTCTTAATTTGAACGTAGTCTCTGGTTAATTTAAACCAGAGACTAGCAAGTTTCGCTTAGCCTTCTATAAGCTTAAATTGTATTTTAATTTTTTTTTGATAATCATGATAATCTTATGAATGTGTGGTATATGAGATCTTTAGACGATATCGTGGGGCAAGCAGGAACTCATAGATCATAGTCATATTTTATAGATTTTGCTTGCGAGTCTATAGCGTTACGGCGGCAAAATGGTTGGCTCCTACTAATTAAATCCGTGAAATTTATAGACAAATGTTTGTTCCAACCAAATCGTTGGACAGGGTTAGACATTGGAAGTAGATTATTAGTAGTCAGAGAAGAATTCGGATCGAAAGTAAATAATACATGTCAAGGCTCAAGGTTTGTCAGAGAGCAATGGAACGCAGTATCCTGGGAGTAAAACGCACAGACCGTATTGGGAACACCATACTGCGATCCAAAACTGGTGTCGCTGACGTTGGCGTGCAGACCGCAAGACTGAAGTGGAACTGGGCCGGACTCGTATGTCGAATGCACCCAAACAGATGGGTAAAGATAGCCACTTATTGGGTGCCTACAGACGGAAACCGGAAGACATAGGAGAAGACGGAGGGACGACCTGGATAAGTTTCTGCCGGATTGAGCCACTATAGCGGGAATAAGACAAGTGTGGGCTCAAATGGGGGAGGCTTTTGCCCAGTAGTGGGACACAGTATAGGCTATTAAAAAAATATTCATATCGGCTTGCAATATGATGGAATGGAGGCATGGAAAATATCTAAGAAAAAAGCACGAAAACACGTTAGGCTATTTAATAAAACAACAGAGAAGCTAAGCCAAAATTAAAATCATTTGATAAATAGGTAGTTCCCTAATATATTTCCCTCCTCTTCCTCCAGCTCCTGGCTTTGTCTAAAATAGCGGAGAAAGCTCTCATCATCATCACAAGCCAGGGTGCCATTGGTTGGCTCTTCACCAAACAGCAAGAGGGCTTCGTCGATCTCCTCCTGGGAGTGCCGATGAGGGACTCGGGAGAAGATGACCAGGTCACCAGAGCTGCAGTCTCTCATGAGAAGGAGGTTCTTGTGCACTCGCCACTGATCTGCTGATTCTTGGTAAAGTTTTGTGCCGTTCTCTGAAAGGGGTAGAAAAGATAAGCTGCTTCTCTTCCCGGGCATACTGTGCAAGTCAGTAGAGGGACAAGAGGGTCTTGGTGTTTTGTAGGCGATGGGCTGACCACTTGTCACTACTAACCGAACTTGTACATCTCAACTATACCGTCAAAATTGGTAAGTGGCACCATGTGGTTTTATCGACCCGTGGTGCTCTGCCTACCCCGTAAGGGATAAAGGCGTGATTATATGTATGTATGTAAAAAGATAAGTTAGGCTTAAAACAATTGGTTGGTAAAATTGTGATGTCTCTATCTTTATGTCTATGTCTACATCTATACGAGAGAAGGACAGCCTCAAATTCATCCTTTAGTTGGGCTATCTAACGTTGGAAAAATTGGCCTAAGCACTACATAATGTTATATCGCCATTGGACGTTTTTGCACTAGACGACACGACAAGTTAATGACACATTCATATTTAATCACGCCTTTATCCTTTACGGGGTAGGCAGAGCACCAAGGGCCGATAGAACTACATGGTGCCATTTCTTACCAATTTTGAGGATATAGTTAAAATATACAAGTACGGTTAGTAGTGATAGGTGGTCAGGCCATCGCCTACAAAACACCAAAACCCTCTTGTCTCTCTACTGACTTGTACTGTATGCCCAGGAAGAAAAGCAGCTGTAGTATTATACGTTTTTTTTTCACTCCCAGAGCAGCATAGAAGTAATAGTTAATGACACGGTCACAATATTTCGACATATAGTCTGGAGGGCCGTGTCGTAGTCGTGTCGTAAAGTGGAAAAACGAGCCATACTATGTATATATTTTTGCTTCCAAAAAAGCCGTGGTCGTGTCTTTGTTATGGTCGTGCCTTTTAGTGAAAAAACGTCCATTATGTTATATATATACGAGTATATTACCTTCACTAATAATGATATTGTCCAATATTCCGAAGCTATTCGGCGAGCCTTGCAGGTAGTGCTTTCGCGTCACTGAGCTGGATCTGATCTCCAGGTTGCAGTGTTGCCAGTCTATTGTATCGGAGAAGTTTCCATATTTCGCTGCATTTGCCACTTTTGTCTGAAAATAAAATTACATTATAATTTTTTTATTACTTACATCTTGCCTTAATACCAGACAATGTAGATACTCGTACAACCGAAAAAACTGGGTACGCTATTAAAATTTTGGTAAGCATGTTTCTTGTGGAGTATGGGGAAGAGCCCTAAAAGAGGGTTTCCCCCAGGGGGAAAGGAAAACAAGATTTTCAAAGTTTATAACAAGACTTTAGTTACTTTGAACTACGATTTTTTGCTATTACATACATTATATACATTAGCCACGTGGTGCCGGCAGAGTAGAGTTTGTACCACCCCATGCCTGCCCGTGGGTATCGTACGAGGCGATTAAGGGTTTCAGGGAGGCGGGCAGCAACGCCTCCCGTGCTGAAAACTAGTCCGAAATAACATAGTGCGGTCACTAACCCGCCTGCCCAGCGTGGTGACTATGGGCAAAACCCCCTGTGGCAGTAGCCTTGTGGCGTACCCCGGGGGAGGCCTACGTCCAGCAGTGGACTGCAATAGGCTGAAGACGATGAGACCATTATATACATAGATAAAAAACACGCCTCTTTCCCGGAGGGATAGGCAGAGATCACGGATATCCATTTGCTCCGATCCTGACATACCTATGAATATAATATACAGTTATCAGCATTTGCTTATGCTGCCATGTCTGTCTTCCGTAAATTAACCCATAAAGCTTCGCATGAGCAAACGTCATCAAGCTTAATTTAAGCCCTGACCTAAATGCAGTAGTCAGGCCTATTGGAACCGGTTTATAGTTTGTAGTATTTAAGGCAGGAATTCCCGAAGTGAATTTGAAGTGGCCGCAAATCCGATTTGAAACTCTCCGGAACTGTCTATGAATGCTTTATTTATCCTTTATAATAATTATAGTCAGTTCAATTCAAACCGAATCGATGGCTAGGTTTATCATATCATTTATCATGTTTTTCGATAGATTACAGTTTTAGCGATATAGGTTAAGGTTTCGTTTTGTGGATCTATATATTTTATTCAAAGTTGATAAATGTCGTGGCTTCATTACTTTAATGGTCGTTTGTAATAATTCTAAGTTTGAATCAATAGGCACTATATCGATGAGCATAATATGCCTAGCAGCAACATAGTGAATAACGCAATTGAATACTTTCTGTGTGATATACAAACATGTGATTACAGCAATACTTTTAATACCGATCCTTGGATATTTTGAAACAAGTCCAGACCTAAGTATGATATAAATTCATCATCATCTTACCGTTATTACATTATTTATGAAGTCGGTAGAAAATGCTTTCTTTCGAAACTCATATAACCAAGGATTTGGCGTTTGTTTTATGGCTGCCTGTCTGACGCCAACTCGAGGATAGCTCAGTGTCAATTTTGGAATATTAAAATGCCGTACATAAAATAAATTCAGTATGTTTGATGATTATTGGTTTTTGTATAAAGCAGTGAAAAGTATTTTATTTAACCACTAACCTCTGTTGTCACTTTCCTGATGTGAATTTTGAAACATGGTAATCTTTGAGGCAGTATATAATACAATGTCTGCCAAACATCCGCCATGTCATCGTAATTGAAGTTGGCACCGTTCTTGAACATCGCGCAATTATTTTTCTTCGCAACTTCTATTGTTGGCGCTACTTTAGGCATATGACCACTTGTTTGCAGTGGGGGTAAAGTTGAACTTGGGAACTTAGGTAAGGGCAGAATGGTGGAGCTGTAGTTTACAAAGTTGATTTCGGTATAATTTAGAAAATTGGGTAGATCGTCAGGTATATAAGTCGATTCTGGTGATGGATACATAGTCAGATTCTCTGTTAAAAACTCTGGTGTAACTATATAACTTTGTTCGGTGCTGGTCGGCACTGCATTGTTTAACTGTCTTTTCTCCAATGTGATGTTTTCACTGAGCCCGGCCAAGTTTTTGAGACTAAAGTAACTGAAGTTATTATTTAACGGTATAAGGAAGTTGCTATTATTGTAGTTGACATCTTCAGATTTGAGGATTACGACCAGGAAAATTGGCTCCCACATTTTGCACTGTTACTGCGTTTGCACTAGAGTAAGGTATAGGTAGACTAAATGTATATTGGTTGGGGCCTGTACTAATATGCATCTGTGTATTGTTTTGAACTCACGTCATAGTTGAGTTCATTAGATATTACAATGGGCATAATTTGTAAATAACTATGGTGTTTGTTGTTGTTTTGATACCTGTATTGTTAGGTTAGGGAGAATATTAATACTAGCTATTGCCTGCAACTTTGCTTGTGTGAATATTTGGAATCAAAAATTCGGATATTCTTTTTAAAATGTAGTAATTTGGCTGTTAGGGAACTTAGGGAATAAACAGTAACTATATTACAATCACAAATTCACTCCAATCCAATATTAGGTTAACCAACAACTTTACATTAAACATTAACCCCCAACGTAGACAAGTTGCATGGTACAGCAGCGAAACCATATCTGCATTATGAATGAGTTCCTCAGCCGAGCGTAGTATGTGAGAACTTTGTGCTATATTAAATTTCCTTCGTGAAGCTCAGCTTTTTATTTGCTATGAATGTTCATAAAAAGGCAATGGCGGAATTCGTTTTGAATGCAGGGGGTGTGTTTATAACTATACAGGGTGGAAAGGAAAGCCATGACCGCAACGCTGACATCAGACCATTCAGAATCAAAAACTACTATTACGAATTGCGGATTGCAATAACAGAAAATGCATCGAGTCTCTGAGGACACATAGCATTTCGCTTAACACATCCCTTTTGTTACACCCTGTATAGGCATTTAAGTAAAGTCGGAGTATCTATAAACAGCAGTCGTTCGTTAGTTACCGCCCTAGAGGCTAACTCTTTTTTATGCTCACATACACCTAAATACAGGTAGTTTCCTTTGAGCTAAGCTGAGTTAAGTTAGAAAAAAGCTTGTAAAAAGGCTTGGCTGCTCTTGTACTAAAACGAGCTTAAAACTTGACCGTAAGTATGTGCTCGGTTACAAGCGGTAAGCTGGAATTTGTGTTGTTATTTATTAGCCTGTATCATCCCACTGCTGGACTAAATTACACTTCTGCTATCTAAACTTCCCAATCGACCGGTTGGGTACTGTTATTTCTGATGTCGCGTTTTGCTAATATAATAATTGTAAAGGTATGCAATAATGTATGTTTGGATGTTTTTTTTTCGAAACCCATATTGCCAAGTATTTAATCGCCAAATAGGTACCTACTCTACGGCCGGCTGCCTACCTGACGCCAACCCTCCTCGATTAGTTTCCTTTAAGCTAAGCTGAGCTAAGTTAGAAAAAGGCTTGGCTGCTCTTGTACTAAAACGAGCTTAAAACTTGACCGTAAGTATGTGCTCGGTCACAAGCGGTAAGCTGGAATTTGTGTTGTTATTTATTAGCCTGTATCATCCCACTGCTGGACTAAATTACACTTCTGCTATCTAAACTATCGAAACATCCATGACACCAAAACCGTTAAATTAATATTTGTCTTTAAAATTATAATTTAAGCTGGAACAGAAGAATTTTATCACTTGGGACACGACCTACTTTGTGAGGGCAGAGAGAAAATGAATTTAGGCAAATTTTTGTTCCGCTCCAATATCACGGGATCGTTATGTTTTCCAGTAGTAAATATATTCATGACCTCATTCATTATGTAGCTGAATTTTATCGACTTTTCTCTTTGCTTACAAAATTTGTAAAAATTACAAGTACTCTGCCTTCTGATCCTACCATACCTTTATCGTGATTAGAACGTGTCAGATACATGGAGCATGGAGCATAAATATTGTTGTAATGTTTGATTTTATAACATATGAAACACTGCTCATAAGTAAGTTCTACCACCGGATTATTGGAGTCGTACTGGAGTCGTACATTATTTCGAACCGACACGAAATCTACATCCGTTTTTGTGACTTTGTATCCAATTAGCCGTTACATTTTATAACAGGGTAAATTTTCAATTCAATTCTTTATTTGTAGTCATGGGTGGGTATATTATGTTATAATTTACAGAACATTCTCTACAACTGCCTGCATGCTGCGGCGTACAATTTTTTTTAAAGGCATAATTTAAAAACAATTCATAATATAATAAAGCACAATCAAATAGGAGTCACAAAATAATCAGATTTCCATTAATACCAAAAAATAATTATTTTCCATGTCCAAAAAACTTGATTGATGTCAGTGGTCAATTTCTATCATTGTTATATTCGTCAAGAGAGTAAAATACTTTATTAATTTAAAAAAATAATTATTATTTTTTTAAATTTTAAGAGGATTATAATAATTACGGAGGCGAGATACATTCTAAATTATTTATAGTTGCATCTATCTTCCACAATGGAAACTTTAAAAAGCTATCGTCATAGAACTGGCTTTTAATACGGGATAAGCCTCAAAACGAGTATTAAGTATAGTACAATTTTGTAAGTCATTTTCAAATATTATATATAAAAAGCAAGCATCAACAATGTATCGGATTTTAAAATCTCGCCATTCTCATAAATTATAAACTTGCATAAAACGTAATATAATAAACAAACAGCGCAATAAAACATTGCCTTATTTCACGTACATTGTTTCGCGGAGTAAAAATATTTCGACTTTTATTACTATGACACTATTTTATTTTCTACGAGTGGGGAGAAGAACTGTGAACTCGCGAAGCAGTTATATTTCCAATGTGGAAGCGAGATGCTAATATAAGCAGTGCAGAACGACGTCTCGCTTTTTCTATAGCAACGCCTTAACGGCTAAGTGATGTAGTAGTGATTTTAGATTGTATAGATAGATTAAATTAACTAAATTTTTGCGACATAAAACGACAAAAAATTGATTCATATCCAATATAATTGCAGCTTAAACAAATTGATTTCATGCAAAAATTTGAATTTAGTTAAATGTCGTAGTTATCCCTTACGATATAAGTAGGTTCTGTGGAAAAAAATATTATTTTATAAAACAAAGGAATGCAACGAAAACTTATTTGTTTTGTGTTACAATAAACTGTAACAAAATAGTGTTTATTTATGTAAAACTTTCAGTGGAAATGGAAATTTTTCAGCACGACGCCGACAACCGGGCGACCGTTTCGCCTTATCATCGCACTGAAATATTTCGAGCGAGTTTTCAAGGATGCTGTCCACTGCCGGTTTTGTAGGATTTTTTTTATATTGCTGAGTATGGTAAGTAACATTTGGTTAGTAGAGTGAATCTCTGTCTAAACTCGCCTTTATACATTGCAATTAGGTAATTACATTGTTAATTATTTAAAAGATCACATGTGCATCAGACCTGGACAATTCTCTGTTTTTATAATGTACAGATGTATATGTTGTTGGTATGCCATAAATAAATAAATATCAAAGTTTGCACCTACCGGTATTCGAACGAACCCAGCCCCCTAGCATGACCACGCATCGTGGATATCGTATCCACTCTATATAAAATTCAACATGGCGGCTATATTTATCGTATTTTGACAGGCTAAATGTCATGATAAATCGCTTTACCATATCGTGTTCGCAGGTCATGCTACTTGGGCAGGACCTCTGACGCGACCTCTGACTAACTACACTAGCAAAATAGTGAGTAATCTGAGGCAAAAAGGGAATATTCGTCTCTCAGGGAACAATGTTTGTGAAACAACATGTTATTTACGGCTTCAACACAGTCATGAACTTCAGCTTTTACTACTCTATTATAGATCTCATTGCTGTGGTAATAAAGTGCGAATTACCCCGCCACAGTTGGAGGTTTTCATAAAAAAGCTGTATAACTGCTGCGATGCGCCGAAGAGGTCGTTACCACAAACTTACTGAGTACGGTCGGCAGATTAATTTGAAATATTATTTTTTAATGCTGGGCTTATACTAGTCAATGTGGGTATTTTGCTTCATCTGTGTTGTTATGAAATAGACGTGGAAGAAATACTTCCGAATCTGGTATGTAAAAACAAATGTGATGTAAATAAAAAAAAATAAAACTTCTCATGTATAAACAACGTTTAACTCTAGCCGACGGCGGCTAAAGACGTATTTGTTACAGATGTTCTTTTAAACCAGCAAAACGACTTTTTTCATTTGTTTATAGCAAAAAACATATAAGGACAAGAAAAGCTTATCATTTTCTTATTAATATTTATTGAAAAATAAGATAAGTTGCCAAAAACGTAATTAAAAAGAGATGGTAAAATTCTAATAACCAAAGTTGGTTAAGGTAATGAAGAGGGTGAAAAAAAAATATTTTCTTTTTAATATTTATTGAAAAATAAGATTTGAAATAGGAGATGAACGTAAGCATATACAGGATGATTTTTGGTCGTCAACGTTCCCGAAAACTACGGAATCTCCTCATCATCACGATCATTTTTCTCCATGGAAGCATACCTGAGAAGTGTCTGGTTCCCAAGATATTAGGGTCCAAAGTTTGAGTAAATAGACTGCGTTTTTCTGCATAAATGTACATAGTCGCGCGTAACACGATTTTTTCACGAGAAATAATTAATGTATGTCTATGAAAAAACTAGCATAAACACTGGACACTATAAATTTCCCCCGATCAAGTAATTTAATAAAAAAAAAATTACATAGTTTCCCAGATTTTTTGGCATATACTTGCTTTATTTGATCTATACGAGTACGTACTCTACGTTAAGGGTGGCAACGAAAAAACATCCTGTATGTATTATGTTGTAGCCCACGCAGTCGTAGTCGCAGGCGTCTCATTACTCCTGGTTTTACAGCCAATTTCAATAATCGATCTCGTGAGATTTTTTACATATTTCAAATTCAATGTTTCATTGTTTTCATTTCAAATTTGGAATAAAAAATCCTAGATTCTCTATGGTCTCTAGTATTGAAATTGGCCGTTAGTTGACGAATAGTTTTGCCGGCAGTACCGGCTCGTTACGGGTCTCAAGTGCCCGGAGCCCGGAGTGTGGTAGTTACAACTAATCGCTCTGGCTGTCGCACCTGACGTGTCTGTTGTTGTCCTATAGTCACATTATATTACTTTTATACCCTTTGCGGACCTATTAACGATAGAAACCTAATAGGGACTAACATTTTATTTTGTTTAAATTGACCTCCTTTTTAACGTTTTGTAGCAGTTTTATTTTGGCGTGCGAACGTAGAAAGTAACATATAATAAAATGACAATCGAAAAAATAATGTTGTTAATGCTTTCATGTCGAATAAATGATTGAAAAAACTTACTTAAGACTCAAGTTGTCCCAAGATGTCTCTAAGGCTGTCCTATATTCCTATTTCATTACTTTTATGCTTCTTCTTGGCATATACCTATTGTATTTGAAAAAACCACATCAAAGTCTAAGCATATGAAGGGACAGCCAGACAGCTGGAAGCAACTTTGTTTTGTAGTATGTTACGATAAGCAGAAAATTGATATGACAGATAGGTAGGTACATGGATGCCACCATAGCATAAAATAACACAATACTAGGCAAATCGAGTAATTTCAAAATCCACAATTATCACTTTGATCACGTCAAGTTACAAGAAGACGAGAGGACAAGCCTATTCTCATTTGACATTTCTTAGCACACAGTAACATTTGGATCATGACGTAACATTGTGTCAAGCCCGACCATACATATCGACCTAACCCACTTGATCCATTGTTAATACTCCGTCCGCGTGGTCTTGAGAAAAATGTAGAAACTAAATTTCTCTGGATCGAGCAACTTTATTGGTTCTTCTAGCTATAAGTCGTTGGTATCTCAGAAACCTAGGTCACGCGATAAAAGTATTTGTGTTTATAGGATTTGGGTTGCTGTTGGATAGGGCTTTATGCGGGTGATAATATATTTCGAAATACATTAGATAAATAGATACCATTCTAGCTAATAATACAGGCATTGACAATATAATTATATATCGTTAGATAATTCCATTAAATTAAAAAAATTGGACGGCACGTATAAGTAGAAACAAAATCCTCCAAAGGTAGCCTACATTTAGCGCGTTCGATATATGACGTGAAAAGACAAGAACTTTGCAAACTTCACTCCTCGTTGTGCGCCATGTCTGCTGTCTGTTTAAGATTACCTCAACAGAACTATTTTTATATAATATATAACCTAAGATGAAATTTATCAACACATACTTATACATAAACACGTGTCGTATCAGCCTATTGCAGTCCACTGCTGGACGTATTGCCTCAGGGCACACCACATAGCTACTACCATACTGGGGTTTTTACCCATAGTCAGCATGCTGGGAAGGCGGGTTGGTGACCGCACCGTAATTTTCTGACTATGTTGTCAACACGGGAGGCGCTACTGCCCACCTTCTGGAAATCTTTAATCACCTCAATACCCATAGGCAGACATGGGGTGGTACCATGAAGCAGGTATAATTATTATTATATCGCGATACCACACGACACAAGACATACATAATCATTTATAATTCAGACAAGGTTGCGGTGAGCTTCACGCATGCTCTCAACATGTGGTTACACACCTATTGTATCTCAGATTACTATATAAACCAGAATCCACATACATACTTATATGTATTGCATTTAATATTTTAAAGACGCTAAAAGTTATACTAGCAATTTAAATAACAATGATCGAGAATTTGAAATGAGAATTTAAAATTTTGAAAATATCAATCCGATTCCGTGATTGTACTACCCTTCATTATAAAGCAATTCAAACATACACAAATATGATAACAGTTGAAGTGCAAAACATACATCTAAAATAAACATGGCTGTATCTCTGAAATGGGGTAGCCTGTACTGGCAAAATCATAAGGGAAAAAACACGTACTCGTATATTATATTGTTGTGTTAAATTGCTGTCTAATAAATTACTTCAATCCTATGTTTATGCCTAAATAATATCACTCCTGAGAGTTAATATTAGGTACCCACTTTTTAACATAAGGGAAGCAATATTAAATATAGCTTAGAATATTAATATGCAGTACATAAGCCGTCTTTACGTACTTTTAATACAGCTCTCCTTCTACGAGAACACAGAATCGTGAAACAGAAATTAATGAGAGTTTTATCACATAATCCTTAAAATTAGAATATTACTTGAAAATTTTGTAACTCTATCTTTTTATAACCGCGTGGTGCCGGCAGAGTAGAGTTTGTTCCACTCCTGCCTACCCATGGGTATCGTACGAGGCGATTAAGGGTTTCCGGGAGGTGGGCAGCAGCTCCCGTACTGACAACATAGTCTGAAAATCACACTGCGGTCACCAATCCGTCCAGCAGTGGACTGCAATAGGCTGAAGAAGAAGAAGAATCATTTTTTTTAATACAGGTTCTAAGTACTTCGTACGACTCTAAGGCCACATGGATGCTGACTTACATATGATGCATAAATAAGGCACAAGTAGTCATATTTAGGCTTAGGGGCTTTCAGATCCATATTGTAAAGATACACTGATTACGAGTATAGTTAATTTTATCAAAATTTGGTGAGCCAGAAGAAAGGCTATGTTTTTTGAGTGTATGTAGGTAGGTATTCTTCTATGCTGTTCTGGGAGTGAAAAAAAAAGGTATAATACTACAGCTGCTTCTCTTCCCGGGCATACTGTACAAGTCAGTAGAGGGACAAGAGGGTCTTGGTATTTTGTAGGCGATGGACAGACCACCTGTCACTACTAACCAAACTTGTACATCTCAACTATACCCTTAAAATTGGTCAGAAGTGGCACCATTTGGTTCTATCGGCCCTTGGTGCTCTGCCTACCCCAAAAGGGAAAAAGGCGTGATTATATGTATGTAGGTATGTATGTATTTCTCTTTGGCACGCTCTAGGGCTAAACGACTTGTCGCATTTGGGCTTGAAACGTATTGAAACTCGTCCAAATAGTCGTGAGATCGACTATGGATTAAAAATTTTATACTGTCGGTTTTTTAAATAAATGAGGTTATTCTTATGGGATTTACTGAAAATCGCTAGAGGATATTCATTCTCGATAATGCTTGTACGATGATAGCGATATCTCTTTGAATAGAGCTTTTGGCTGAACTTTTTGTCAAGTTCACGGACGGTCGTAAAAAATAAAATCTTGCCGATCCGCATGAGAAAGGGCCATTCTGTTCATAAAACGGTAGATAAAGTTTTGGTACCTACTAGTTTACTACTTGATAGCCTATTTATAGGACATTTTTCTTTGAAATGAAAATAAAGATCTCAACTAATATTATAAATGTTAAAGCCAATTTGTTTTTACCGCTTCGCGCTATATTTACTCAACTAATATTCTTGAAATTTTGCATACATAGTTGAGAATACGTAGAAGGACATAGGCTACATTCTGTAGTCATCGCGGACGATGTCGCCGGCAATAGCTATACCTAAAATATTCACTGAAATGTTGCAATTATTATGAGCTATCACTGTGGAAGCAAAATACCATTATTAGCCGTCGGTCTATGTGGTTTCCACGTAGGACGTTATAACTGCTAACTGGTGAAAAGTGGGTGTGTCAATTGCACGTTTCTGCCCAACTTCTTTGGAGGATAGCGGGTGTGACTATATTTTTGTATGTATATGTATATGAATTCCACTATGGAAACAATCAATTAAGAGTTCAGGGTAGCGCTGCTGCATCATATTATACCTACCATCAGAATCAGGTCGCCTAGAAGTTCTAGATTGATGTTCTAGCCTTATAAGTATAACACTTCCCAAAATATGTTTTACAGCGGAGTCATAAAAGTTGTAGAGAAGAGCTCTGAAGAACACAACCTAGTCTATTTTAATTAAATATTTACGTTTTTAGGGTTCCCTAAAAACGGAACCCTTATAGGATCACTTTGTTGTCCGTCTGTCCGTCCGTCTGTCTGTCAAAACCCTTTTTCTCAGGAACGCGTAGAAGTATCAAGCTGAAATTTATAGCAAATACGCAGGTCTACTGTCCCTAAGCGGTGTGAAAAATCAAACTTCTAAACCAACGCAATCAAGAGATGTTTATGTCGCAAATTTTCAAAACTCAAAGGGAATCAAAACCTAGATGGTACTTTCCGCACAGATAAAGAAAAATTTACATAAACCGTATATTTTTAATTATGTTATATAATAAAGAGCTTGCGTATGATGAATTTGGTGAGAGCGAGATGTCTCACTTTTAAACGTCAAACTCACAGAGCTATCAATAACTAGATAAACTAAGTGTATGTACTTTTTTCACATGACACCTCGTTCTCAAGCTAGACTGAGTGAATTAGGGCTGATAGAAGTGGTTTGCAATCCCTTTTACACACCAAGTAGAAACACTTGCCTTGTCTAGTTATTATTTAGCTCTGTAGATTTGGCGTTTAAAAGTGAGACATCTCGCTCTCACCAAATTCATCATACGCGTGCAGGTTTGTACGGAACCCTCGGTGCGCGAGTCCGACTCGTACATGGCCGGTTTTTTATTATTATATATGTATTTTTATATGCATAGGATAACTATATTTTTAAAAATAGAATAACAGAACAAGCTTATCTCAAAAAAGTTACTTTAAGTCATTAAGTAGTGGTTTTAATCACTTATCATTGGCACAGTTTTACTAACATTGTACCCAATACAAACAGGATAAATGAATCAGCTTTAAAACAACAAAGTCTTTAGTTCACTTTATTAAATGTCTAAAACAAATGACTGCGCACGATAATGAATAAATTTTCCGCTCCAAATGTGTTTACTCGTGGATATAAAATACAAAAACTTAAAAAGGTTCAATACTTTTAACGTATTAAAAAAAACAAAACAAAAACAGCCTTGCTGTGCTGTTTAGGATTGCAATGCTTATCATGAGGATTCTTTAATTTCATTAATAAATTTATGTGCAGTGTAGATTAACAGAGAAGAGTGTTTCACTGATTAACATTCACCAACATGTGAATAAAACTATGAACATAATATACAGGGTGTAATAAAAGGGTTATTTTAAGCGAAAAGCTATGAAAATAGCCTACTAAAAGGAACTAAAAGGAACCCATAACATTTAAGACTCGAAATCACATTTTATTTTTCCAAATAGTATGGAGAATTCCTAAACAACTCAGGAATGTTCTTAGTATTATTTATTGTACACATAAATTTTTATCATAGACAGTATGTAATGTTCATACAATCTTGAAAAATAAACATGTGATTTCGAGTCTCAAATTTTGGAAATAGGTTCTCTATAGTGAGCTATTTACATAGCTTTTCGCTTAACATACCCTTTCTGTTATACCCTGTATAAGTTTCGATAATAATTAATCGGCAGTTCAAACTATAAATAAAATGAACGTATAAGAGTGCGCCTTTGATCCGAAGATGATATTACGAGTACATCATCAAATTTTAGCAAGTTAACTGACTAACTGGTCTACATACTAATAAAATCTACTTCTGTATAGTTAAAGTAATGCTCGTAGATACATATCATGTTTTGTCACCCTATAAACATAAATCAAAATGACCAAAAATGTTAAACACCGATCACGTAAATCAAAACAAACTTAAACAAAATCACTTTTCTGTTAATGCTTTTTTAAGCGACAAAAACTGGAAGTTATTTCATCGTCCCCACTTTATTGCTTTGTTGTTTGAATTAAATTAATATTAAGTATTTCTTATGCATTCAGCTCGGCTTTTATTCTCTTTTAACTTGTTTATGGTTTATGTATATTTAAACCATCTTGCTCTGCATGAATTTTTGATAGTTTGCTATTGTTTGATAAAACATATTAGCAGTCGGGAGGCGTGAGTTCAATACCAGTCACGGGCCTGTACCACTGAATTTATTTCATGTACGGATTTTTTCAAAAAATTGACACTTAGCTATACCCGAGAAGGATTGGCGTCAGATAGACAGCCGGCCGTAAAAACATATGGCAAAACTTTGGCAATGTGCGTTTCGAAAGAAACCATGTTGTGTCGATCCCATAAATAATAGCAGTGGTGTTTAAGCTGCTTAATATACTTAATCAATTATAAACATAGTATAATCACTACTTTTCTAAGCAGGTATACATAAAATACAACATATATGTACTATTTTCCGAATATGTAAATATTTAATTAACATTAAGTATGTGTTTAGCTATCGAATAAATTTCGTAACTTTAGAAAAAGCATATAAATGTTTATTTAATGTTGATAAGTGCACAAATAAACTGATATAGGATGTTGTAAATTTGTGCTGCAGAGAATATAGTGATTAATAATCACTGTCTTCGAAATAGCTTTATATTTCATTATGCTGTGACGTCAAGAGACGTATGGATAATAATTTAGTATTGATGAATCCGAAACCCATGAGCTGTGCTTTTAATTGGCCGAATTTCGTATCACCTTCATTACACATAATACTGGCAAACACAAATGAAGAATTTCTGTAAAATCAGTTTAATTAATCGTGAGAAATTAATGCTACTGTTGTAGTAATATTGTATGCAAAAAATCATATAAGTTCACAGTAAAGTTTTTTCTGTATTTTTCACACAAATATATAAAAATAACGTGGCTGTGGGAGCTTCTTTACGATCTTGCAGTTCTAGCTATCCCATTTCGATAACACAGCCGTGGTATTAAATTAAAACTCATCTGCTATCAACGGGACAGTTATTTGTCATCAAACCGTTATCTTGGCACGGTATTTCCAATGCGGGCAAAATAGCACTACTTAAGTATATCCGTCGACCAGTAAACATTAGTCACTCATTCGCACTCGCAATGTCTAAACTAAGTCTCACTTTGCTCGTGTGCATACTTTTTTGCAGGTCTCATGGAAACGTAATATCAACTGATGACAAAAAAGTTGATGAAATCGATACAACTCCTAAAGATATCCCGAATGATGCTGTATCAGGAGTCAGTGAAGGTCTTGTTTCGGGTGCAGATGAGGCATTCATTGAAAGAGTATCAGAAACTGGTACCAAGGATATACCAGTGCCGAGTATAGAAAAGATAGATGAGAACGAAGTCAGTCCCCTGTCCATAGATCCTATTGGTACTAATATAGTCCCGGCGTCGACTACAGAAAAGGACTGTGTGGGTGTTGGGAAATTCGTAAGTATCCTATAAAGTGTTTTTAATGTGTTTAGTTTTATCATAGTGCCACATGCAGATGGTGTAATTCACCTGGTTCATATTATGTACTAGTGGACGCCCGCGACTCCGTCCGCGTGGACTAGAAAAAAAAACAAAATATCGAAATTATCCGG
Organism: Carposina sasakii; assembly: GCA_014607495.2. Lineage (NCBI taxonomy): Eukaryota > Metazoa > Arthropoda > Insecta > Lepidoptera > Carposinidae > Carposina > Carposina sasakii. The sequence goes on from CP053158.1 coordinate 11,936,188, forward strand.
GATAAAAACATTTTCCCGGGATAAAAAGTAGCCTATATGTTAAGTGGGACCTGTCACAATATATTCCTGGAAACTGCATCGAAATCGGTTCAGCCGTTTCTGAGATTAGGGTGCAGAAACGCACAGACGAACAGACAAAAATTCCAAAAATCATCGTTTTGGGTTCTATTGCGTATTTTTTCTCACAGACAGCGATCCGTTACATTTTTATTATATATATCGATTTTCCTTACTTAGGTATGTTTTGATACGACACATGGCTGACTTGATAAACATACACGGATCGTAAAGGACATTCCACAGGCATGTTCAGCATAGCGGGAATAGTCAGTGACAAGTTAATCTGTATTTTAAAAAACAGAGGGAATGTTTACGTATTTTTCTTTGTTGAAAAATTTAAGCTTTTTAAATTATTAGATATTGAATGCCGATTAAAGTTGTGTTGTTGATGTGTTGATTATTTTCTTTGTTTCAGTGTTCCAACCATAAAGATTGTTGCACCAATGCATGCCTTGGATATCTCAAGCGATGCGTATCAAGCATTGTGTAATAACTGAAAATGTTTATTTATTCATTCACTAATTGATTTGGAGAAGATGCAATGGAGCCAAAAAGTGTTAATTTCTGTAAATAAATTGATCATTTTATTAAACGAGCTACATACTCTGAAAATAAATTATTATTAAATCCTCTATTATGTTGCCAAAGCAAAAGCTTTGTGATTATTTTTTTAGGTTGTTTAAATTCACCTCCTTTTTTTTTTGGTAGCGGTTTCATTTTGAGGTACAAACATAGATAGTAACATATAAAAAGACCATCGACAAACAAATTGTTAATGCCGAAAAAATGATTTTGAATTTAAATTTTGGCTGTATTCCTGAATTGGGGTGACCAGAATAGGAATAATGCGAAGAAGACCCTACAATTACGTTTAGAATAGCTAAACCAGATGTGAAGCATCAGTTACAAGGGGCTTTAGATAATGTTATATTTTTTCTCGAAATCGGTAGCGGTTCGACATAGACATGTTTGCTCCAAAAAGAAGCCTAAATTTTTATACGTCCGTCAAGTCACGTGATGTATTTCAACCGCTATTTGTGGAAATGTTGAGATAACAAATGTCGATGCCAATGTTACATTATCTAAGAACCGAGATGCTAACTCATCGCCCAGGAGAACACCCCTAAATTTCTCAGCCGACTCTTATGATATGCACGGAAGGAGATGCAGCTGATAAATTCTAATGAAATCCCGCACGGTGTACAATAGCAGAATCTAATGCAATAATTATAAATGATGTCCTGAATTTTTATTCCTACTCTAGTATTCGTGGTATTCGGTTTAATTAACTCGGGACTCGAGCTACAATGATAAAGCCTTTAATTAAAAGTTTCGAGTAAATTCAATCGGTCTCTATTGTTACGAAACCTTATAAAGTTGGGTTAAAAGGTTTTAGCATTATAATCAAGTTAGTCATCTATTAACACCAAATGTGTCGCATTTGCGACAATTTTTTTGTAAAATCACGACTATCGAAACTTAAGGATTTTTAGACATATTTTCATTAGTCAGTGGTCACTTTAGTTATTTGACTACTAACCTTATTACATACATAGTGGAATTGATATATTTATAACATGCTTCTTTTTTCTACCAAAACAATAATTAAGGACTTGTTAAAAATGCAACTTTTAAAATTAAATTAAATAAAAATAAAATTGAATACTTTCCTACATTCTTAGCGATTTTTTTTTGCATATTCAAATATGACCATAATATAAAATAAAATAAATGAATAAAAATAAATTATCAATGTGACATTAAAATAAATTATGACTCTGGAAAGAAAGACTCTGTAAAGCTATAAAACGGCAACTTTCATTTTACCCAGATGTTTCTTGTCATTTGGTTTTTAACTGGGTCAATTGAATCCATAAGGTGGGTTCGCAGATATGACATACATACATACTCTACATTAAGGTACACTTGACCTGACCTTTATTATTATTCATTTTGCCGAAATTATTTACTAAAATATTCTCTTCAATTAATTCACTTTCTATGACGGTCGCTTTTAATCCAGGCAGTGTGGTTTCAACCCTATTTACGTTACGTATTTGTAAGTTTAGTACCATAAAATTATGACTTGGTCATTTCCACAAGAAATCAGTTTTGGTTGGCTTCAAACCTAAATATAACAAAAATATGACTTGACCACCAATTTTACCTTTAATTATATCTAAAGCGTTAGCAGAAGTCGATATATGCTTAGAAACCCAGAGATTAAGTTAAACCTATCTGAAGTTTTATATTACAGGCTCATCGAGCAAGAAAAGAGCTTATCGTTTATTTGCTTAGCTTTCGCGAGGTATTTTCAAATATGAAAACAATCCGCGACTCGAAACTGGCTATAAAAGTTCAAGAGGAATGCAATAACGATTCCTCGGGCGTAGTAAAGCTAGTATTCTGAGTTTCGATGTACAAATTATATTTTTGGCTGCGCTTTTTGGAGATATTACAATCTATGAAGAAGTTGTGATTTGTATGATAAAAAATCATGTAGATGAAGTAACCTTTGAAAATTTATAATGTATAGGTAGAGCAGAGAGTTATCAACATTAGTTTAAATTATCTTAACTAAAATTAAATTAAGGCATGTGCCGATGCGAGGCTTCACTAGAATACATCACCTGCATCCGTGCACGTCATAAGAGTCGACTTAAAAATCCCTCACGCGATTAGCTAGCAACTTATTACTGATCATTTACTTCTCTCCCCGATATGATAAACGATACGGTGATAAACGTGGTTATAAGATACTATGTTGCATTAGACTAAGAGTCTAGTCTTATTCTGTATAGAAATTTTTTTTTAGGTCCACCAACAACTTATAGGTCATCGTCATCGTCAGCCTATCGCAATCCACTGCTGAACGTAGTCTGGATGGGTCGATCACCCGTTTTTGCCATCCAGTCACCACCAGCCGTCCTCTTAAAGTCATCGGTCCATCTGCCCACACTTATAGGTACAGAAATATAAATGGACGTGGACAATGAAAGATTATAAATACAAAAATCTCTCACAATGCCAACAAAAGAAACACGCCTTCCGATATCGAATATTCACAAAAGCGAGTTCATTATTCAATGGTTTTCAAAGAATTCGTACGACACTTATTAGATAGCAATACATGACGTATAGCTCTCCTTTACCTTGGAACAAGGAGGCAATTTCCGAGCCTATTTTATGGGGTCCGGTTGATTGGACACCTTTAGGAATTTCTGGCTAAACGGAAAAGAAATTTATTTTATAGTCCCCGGGCGAATGTTTACGAAAATTGCTTTTTGGGAACGTAATTTGTAGAATAATTAAGCATCACAAATTGTAGCAAATAAGCATTATTTGCAGATAATTAGAATACTGCAGATGTAGATATAAATAGACGACATAGGTTGTACTTTACAGATCCAGATTATTTATTTGCACAAATGTAAGGTACTTACATTATCATATCGAGGATAGAGTTACACTGGGCGTGAGTTAAATTTTTAACCTTACAAATGATAAAATCAATTATTTTTATATTACAAAAGAAGTACTATTTACTAGAAGCAAAATTAAATTTTCAAATGAATATCTAAATGGTAACGGGTTTACTTATTTATTTTTAATCCAAATATATCATTTTATTATAATACTACCTACGTACTAAAATAAGAGCTACAAAATAAAATAGATTTTACAGGGAATTTCATATGAGAATAGTAAGTTGTTTCCCCAGCTGTCTGTGGTAATCCCTAATTCATATTAGCCTATAATATTACACGTAATATTACACGTAATAACGATGATTTTTGAAAAATAGTAAAATATAGAGAAGATTGATAATTTCTTTAAGATATATTACGCCTGCCCAGCGTGGTGACTATGGGCAAATACCCCCCATGGCAGTCTTGTGGCGTGCCCCGGGGGATGCCTACGTCCAGCAGTGGACTGTAATTGGCTGATGATGACATTTAAACCTATTACAACTGCTAAGGCTTTTTTTACGTAAATATTATATTGGATATATGTAGAGTGTCTACCTATGTGTTATTTGTTATAATCTGTTCGTGCTAATCAAAAACCATGTTCTCAAGTAACTAGGTTAGCTGCTAGAGAATGCCATTGAAGGCATTGAGTACCATAAATTTAAATCTGTGTACTTCAATGATTTGCAAAATAATAATTTATATTTTATATAAACTGTATAAAAAATACAATTTACAAAGAAAATGTATAATAAATACAATATTTTATTCGACATTAAAAAACAGCCGCCATATTGGAATCCTAAGATAAATGCTTCCAGAGACAGCCGCTCGCTGCAGTTGTCCGACGCTGAGAAATTATTGCATTATGTTTGGTTATACGTATGTGGACGACACAGACTTAGATTTCATAAGAGTATACTGTACTCTACTAAACGACAATGATTTCAAGTTCTTTTTGGACGCTGTAGAGCTTACACAGGTGCACCCACGAATAAATAATTCACGGCATAACCAATAATATGTTATCATTATTAATAGAAAATTTAGACGGCAAACCATTTTTTTATAACAGCAATGATCTTTTTAAAGTGATAGTGGGTCATCATAATCAAATCATCCATACAAAATCCGTTACTTAATGGAATCATCTATTTTGTTCTACAGCTGTGTAAAACTCGTAGATGTGTCTGTAAAATGTATCTACGACCATGTATGTATGTACAGCAAATCGATTTATCTGTACTGATGCGAGCAGGGCTTATCCGGACGGACATGTTTAAGTATTTGTACGTGCTCGCTTGTAAACGTTTGAATTATACCTTAACTTTAGGAGAACCTTATTTATTAGGGAAGGCCCACAAAAAGGATAAAGCTGAATAAGTCCGTATTTTAATGACACTATAATAAATAGTCGTTAACCGAACTTCAGAAGTCCAAACTCAGGTTTATCAGAGTGCCTGTGCACTAGGTACCGCTGATGGGATAGACCACCAAGCTAAAGTGGATCTGGGTCGTGTTTACGTTAATCGTATACACCCAGACAGGTGGGCAAAGGTCTCATCACCTACGCTTTATACCTACTGCTTATCTAATTCAGCAGTCAAATGATCAAATGTACCAAGAATAGATTACTATCTAAGATTGGTAGCATATGGTATATTTACATTCGGCAGTTTTCTCGAAATGGAATCGTTCTCGCCTGAGACAATGCCCGAGTATTCATTAGAGTAAACCCCCACATCAGCGCAGCACTCGTATTAATAACAACCATAGATTAATCCATACATAAACAACTCGCAAAATACCACATTAATAAGGAAAAACACGTACGTCCGACGTAAATATTGGTCTAAAGATATCTGGGAGGAGTATTCGACACGAATGTTTCAAGGCTATCCTGGGAAGGAACGCGGCGTGCGTGACCGGCATGTTGTTACCGGGATAATCTTTTTCCGATGATTTGCAAACCATGATGAGGTCTTTTGATTATTTTCCGTGTTATTTTTATAATATTTTCTATTTACATAATATGAGGTAGCGACGGCTGTGATGGTGACGATTTTAGGGGATAGATTTAATAGAAAAATTTACGTACTTAGATCATGGGGATAGTAAAAGTGTGAAAACAATATCGGCGAGGAATTTATGGAGAATATTGCAATTTAAATTAGCCGCGTGGTGCCGGCAGAGTAGAATTCGTACCATCCCATGTCTGCCCGTGGTGGGTATCGTACGAGGCGATTAAGGGTTTCCGGGAGGTGGGCAGTAGCGCCTCCCGTGTTGACAACATAGTCCAAAATACAAACTGCGGTCACCAACCCGCCTGCCCAGCGTGGTGACTATGGGTAAATACCCGCAATGGCAGTCTTATGGCGTGCCCTGGGGGAGGCCTACGTCCAGCAGTGGACTGCAATTAGGCTGATGATGATTGCAATTCAAACATTTTATTTCGCTAAGGGTCGATTCTTCTCAACGTTAGATAGCCTATCAGAAGAATAAAGTTGATGCTGTCTTTCTCCAAAACTTGGTCATGATAGAGACAGTGTCAACTTTACTCTTCAGATAAGCTACGAGTATATGACGTTTGGAAAAATTGGTCCTAAAAGTTATAAAAGCCGATTTACCTATGATATTATTTTACTACAATACATAAAACGTAGGTGCAATTTTTTTTGTAAAATGTCTTATAACATTAGAGGTCCAAGCATGCAAGGTTTTACCCTAATTGCGTTTTGTCTTCGAAAGAAAGATAATAAAACAACCGGCTAATCAAACGATGCCGTCCTAACGTTATTGTGGCGTACAAAGTTTTCTTAAAGAGAGTTTTCTCGAAGGCTTTTAGGAAATTTTTCGTAGGTATATTTTTAACGCAAGCAAATATTTTTAGTGTGGAAAAGTATTTTAAATGTATTTTCCGTATAAAGGTGTCGCGTTCATGTATAGCGTGTTTTTCTAGTTGATCGCTTCAGGGAAGGTAGTTTAAATAATGGTTTATTACTAACCGGTTAAGTGCGTTTCGTAGTCACACACCGAGAGTTTCGAATTGAATTTATGTATGCAGTATTATTTACATAGGGGACAGAGTGAGAGAATAGAATAGAGAGTGCTTCTGTGATTGCATACATACTTATGCTCCTCCTCCTCCTCCAAATATTCTGCGTAGTTAGGTTAAAGGTAAGCCGCTTTCTTCGAAAAAAAAAACAGATGTTTCACATACATGATAATTATACATAGAAATGAGGTAGACAGAGCTACAGCAGATCCCATAGCGGAGGAAGATGTAAATGATCAGTGAAATGCTGAGAAAACGTCTCTGAGTTTCTTAGACGACCCTTGCACAAAAGGAGATGCGGCTGATGTAATCTAGCGAAGCCCCGCATCATTGTTACAATAATATATTGCTCTTTTGAGTCATAAGCTCAAATCATGATCAATTTATCTAGCTCCACCAAATAGATTTTTTTATTTTCTTGATTTTCTAAAATCAATTTCTTGGCAGTTTACGCTTAATTTACGATATAATTCGCCTTAACAGTGCCCTAATGAAGCTTGTAGCTAACGCCGCGAAACGTCTGCATCTGGAACTTTTCCAATAGCTCGGACAATACTCTTATCCCATTTATCTTAATGCCCGTTCACAGTTGGAGAAAACTATCCTTTATTAATTTCGTAATTGAGTTCATATTTTTATGAAATTGGCAAATCAATTGATATAGGCTTTAAGATACACTTTGTTACTGAAACTAAAAAGATTATTTTATTATTATTATTATTATTACGTATTATCTTTCAACTTTCGCATATCCTCTAACTTTCAAACTTTCCGAATTATACCTACACAGCTCGGGGCCGTCCGGGAGGGGGTTGTTTTATAGAAATTTCATTTCCTTGGGTATTATTTTTTTTCCTAGAATTTTCAGCCAAATACGATCTTTTCTAGTCTGTGGTACGATCCTGCCAAAAATAAAATTGGCAACACTGGTTCGTGATCGTATCATTCCCCTTATCGGATAGACTTCATCACGTGTATTTCCACACGCGTTAAGATTTTTAAAGTGAACATATCGATTATCAATCTTTACTCATTAATTTCTTCGAAAAATAATGTTAATTTGTCTAAGCTCGGAAGTGACTATTGTATGGTACTGGTTAAAAGTTGAGAAAAATTATTCATACTTTTGTTCTGTCTACTTTATGCCTGAGTAGGTTTTTATCAATCTGTACTGTTAAGGATTGTAAATAATTTTAATTGAGTATTAATTAGATGTATAAGTTGTACTTAATTTTTTTTTATTTTTTTTTATAAAAGATGATTATTCTTTGTTATACAAACGATAGTTACATCACATAGTTACATAGAGAATACATAAAGGCGAGTTTATCTCTTAAATAGATTTCTTCTACCGACCGCTGGCAGTGGATGTGGAGGTACTCGTACGGGACCGAAGTGGATGGCGTAGGGAGAGGCATATACTCAGTAAGGGGTAAGCATGAATATAATCTGCAAGCTTTTCTTAGAAGGTCTTACTTCTGATTAAGTTTGTTTAAAACTGAATTGTGAACTAACAATAGAACTTGATTTTTTTTACGGTCTGCAGGCGCTTTTGTATGAAAAAGTACAGCTTAGGTTAAATCCTACCATTTTTAAGAAGATATAGGTACAAGAATTTCTCATACCTACTAGGTATGTACATAGATTATAACTACTCATATACCGTGTATGCAGTCAAATTCTGTAACTGTCTGCCTCACACCGTGAGAGATTGCCAAACTGTTGCTACATTTAAGAAAAGGTTGAAGAACCACTACCTCTCGCTTCAATAGAAATGAGTCTGTCTGTTATATATTTAATTTATGTATGTTTATGTAGATATATTTTGTTAATTTTATTGATTAGATTAGGGTATCTATTTGTTAAATTCAAATTTTATTATAGATTCTGTGTACACGCATATCTACCTTTTATATTTAATTGTCACTTTCTCAAAAGGTTTGCTGGAAGAAATGTCTTTCAGAGATAAGCACGCCTTTGTACATTTTCTTTCATAATTTCTGTCTGTATATAATTGTATGTGTACAATAAAGAATAAGAATAGATTTTTATGAAAGACAAGCCAAAGCTTGACCTAAGTTAAACCTTAAGCGATATCGACCATTAGCAAGCAAATACACATATCTAAATATATAATATAGGTGTATTTGCTTCTTCCCCATCGATATGATAAAGAGAAACCTCTTCTATTATGGACATATTTTATTTTGCTAAAGTTTTCTAGAAAGTTCCGCGAATGGCTGCAACAGACATACTAGTTGACTGAATCTTATTGTTATTTTCCGTATGTGAAGCACACTTCTAACAAAAGTTCCATAAGTTCCAGATATTATTTCTTACGTCTTTATTGTGCAACTACGACTAGTTTTTGCGACTAGTTCCCACTTCGGGTTCGGTACTGACTGAAAACTTGGGGCAAGAAAACAGAATAGGATATTTCAATGAACGCAAAATAAAACTAAAAGTTTTGAGTTTCGAACGTGGATAGTTTCTTAACAGTGGACAACTTTTTGCATTTTGCTATTACACACTGTATATGATTTTTATAGTAACTACTTTAAATTAAAAAAGAATCGATAGATACAGACACACACATGTCAGCCTATGACGTATGTGCAGTTCTTTGTTGAACGAAGGCCTCCCCCAGGGGCCCCCACAAAACTACAGCCATATAGGGGTTTTTGCCCAATATCACCATGCAGGGTGATTTTCGGATTATGTTGTCAACACGGGATTCGCTGCTGCGCAGCACCCGTTAATCCATTGCCTTTTACACACTGCATTAGGCTCATACAAGCATAACATCACACCTGTTTCCCGTAGCATTAGGAAATGATGATGGACCTCCATGCTACGATTTGTAGATTTTCTATGAACAAAAATAAACTCTTCTAGTCACACCAGCGAATTAACCTGATGAAAGTGATGAAACCTCTCTGAGGGGATAATAACTTGTACTACATTCTTTAAAAACTGTATTTCTCCAAAATAGACTGTCTAATCCTCAGTAAGCGCGGCCCGTTTGTCTCGGATAAATCCAGAATCCCTTCAATATTGTTCGCAGTTCGTCAAGCGAATTAATTCGGCATCCATCTTTACCACTAGTCACTGGAGGCTTAAATAACAATGGGGTTCAAAAAGGTTTTCGATCAGAATATCATTATTTTGATTTTGGTAATATGATAATGCAGATTACTTACACGCACACTGTCCGACGCGGTAAAAGTTTTGTTTTGAAAACACCTTGTAAAGCTAAATAGTTTGATTAGCATTCATGTATTCACTGGCTAACTCGGAGTCAGTTAACAGGCATTTGCAAGTGAACTCAGTGATAATGAACGTTCCAGAGATCGGATGATGGAAGTTTCGAATCTAAGCTCAACTTCAAGTAATTACTTCACAGTTAAATTGTTATTACAAAATAATGGCTGACATGGTAATAAGAAATAAGAATACGTAATACCTTATAGTTGGAGAGTCAAATTTTGTTCAGTAAATATGAAGAACAAACATATTTTCGATTTAATTTATGACTTGTGTACTCACTTGACATACCTAAATAATAAAAGAATTTAGATGAAAGTATTACTAGATTTAGTGTCAGTCCTAAAGGTGTATAAATGGTACATTATTTTGCGTGCTGTCAAAATATAAGTTTGTATGGCTGGGTGGGCATCTATTATCATAATTTGATACAAGAAAAGTCAAGCCTTATGGTATAAACATAATATTTAGGTTTAAATATTTAGCAAAACGCAAAATTATAATATCAAGCTTCATATAAATATCACCGTATAAAATCTCCCAGCAATATGTAACTAAATCGATATTTGTAATCAAGAACCAGCTTTGTAAGAAAACCCTTAAATGAATTCCAAAGCAAAAGGGATCCAGGTACCTTGAGAAAACAGTTCATTCGAATCGAGTGAAACTTTTAATTAAAATCTTATCAGTTTGCTATTAGTCAATGTAAAGTTTTAAATTATCTCCGGCTTCTGTAATAGATTTTATTTTTAGTGTTTTGTCAGAAACATCGACTTATTTTGTTATTTTAACCTTCAGAATGGTTTGTTTTCAAATAAGGCCTAGTCAATTATAGAACCATACATGACTAGGAAACAAACATAAACTTTCATTATACCATTACTGAAGGGTTATATTTTACCTGTGCTGATGCGAGGATTCTCTAGAATGCATCGGCTGCATGTCGTAAGAGTCGACTAAGGAATTCTCTCAGGCTAGACTAGACTAGCTAGCATTTTGTCACTGATAAATTACAGCTGTTCCTGCTAAGCGTGGCTATAGGATCTCCCCTATTGCGGGATTTAGTGACTACATCCGTGTCTATGTATACAGGGTGTGGGTGACAGTCAGGCATATACTGAAATGCTGAACAAGTTCCATTGTGTTGAGTTATTACGACAGTGTTATTACGCGCAGGAAATGTATTTTTGATTTGATTATGAGTAATCTTTGCTCTCCGCGCCAATTGTATCGGGCGATCTTGTGACTAATTAAAATGGGCTTATTGGTCATTGTGTGACACATTGCTGTTTTTTGGATCACTTGTGACTCTCCATTAGGGTTGATCAGTTATTTGAACTTTTTTGACGGCAACTTTTTTGACATCATCTTTTGGTTAAAATTTTATTTTAAAGTCATTATGTAAGGCCTAAACCAATTAAACTATTTTTTTCTTGAAAATATGAAAAAAACGTCGGAAAAATTTGGAATTTTCCTGCCAAAATTTTCAGTGTTTTTCGCCTCAGAATCATAGTCTAAAGTCATGGTATCAATATTTGATTCGCTGTCCCAAACACCCTGTATATACAGTAGTATTATTATTCTAATATAAATAAATTGAGTATAACCCCCAAAGCGACGTTGGTTAATTTATAATTTAGGTATTGACAAAGTGTAAAAATTATACAGTGAGGCAAGTCAAATCGAATCACGTCTTCTTAATAAGCAAAAAAGATTTCAAAACGTTGATCAAAGATCGATAGTCGATTTAACTGTGATATTCACACATTGTTATTGAGCATTAGCATTAAAATCATCGAGAACTAGGCAATAGTATTATTGAATTCGGAGCATACTGACATTTATAGCAATTTTGTTCAACAACACTTTGCAACAGAATTATACTGTGAATGTTATAGTACCTACTGTGTTTATCTGTATTGTATTATTACTAGGTATTTTAAGTTGATCTACTACTTTCTACTTCGACTGTAAAATAGGCGCAGGGCTTCAATTCGCTAATGGACGGGTTTGAATACGTTTTGTATCTAATCGTCGAGGAAGGTCAAAATAAATTAACTCGAATATTTGTCGGTCATAGATTGTGCCTCCTTGTTACCAAAATAAGGGTGTAGGGTGGTAAATGTTGGCTTTTGTAGTTCGTTTGGTGCTATAATTTAATTTCGATAAAGGAATATTTGCATGCATTAATACCATAACAGATGCCTCACATATTGTGATCGTTATACGACAGTGTTATTACTCGCAGGAAATGCATTTTTAATTTGATTATTCGCAATGTTTGCTTTCCCCGTCACTTGTCACTCTCTATTGGGGTTGATCAGTTAATTGAACTTATTTGGGCCCAACTTTTTTTCGAAATCATCCATAGATAAAAATTTAATTTTTATGCCATTATTAAGGCCTACTTAAACGAACTACATTATTTTTTATTCCGAAAAAAATAAATAAAAGTTGGAAAATTTTGGAATTTTCCTGCAAAAATTTTCAGTGGCCTCAGGATCAGAATCCTGGTCTGAAGTCGCACATCAATATTTGCCTGGCTGTCACAAACACTCTGTATATGAAAAATTTTTTTTTTCATATGTATGCATATTTTTTGCGCAGAAAATAGCAATAGATTTTGCTTTATCTTTTTCTCAACGAATAAGGAAAACAATTTTTCTTAATGTAAATGCAGGTATTGTAATTAAAGATTTAATAAACAAAATATATGAGTTTAAAAAGGCAGGTTATAATCTAAAATTTACCTAAAATACACTAAATCTAGAACACATGTAATATGTATGAAACCTACGATACAGGTTCTCCTGTTGTAGCATTCGCAGTAAATCCAAAATATTGTCGAATGTACTTTTGAAAATTAATACCTTTTTACTTTACTTTGATAAATATGAAAGTAAAGCGTTTCTCTTACAAAGCTTTAAAGAATATCCGACAGTCAAAGCCACTTTGTTTGAGTTACACATCATTACCACGATAAGAGGAATTAATCAAACACGTTATTATATAGCAGTATTTTCTTTTGAGATACGAAGTAATTCTGAAGTATTATTTCATTTTAGGATCGGTTAACATGGATTTCTTAATAAAGTGTACGTGCTTAGCTTATATGCTTTGGAAGTAAAGGTTGCCTGGTAGAGCCTTAGGTCTACGAGTATGACATTGGTTATACTTATAAAGAGTGTTTGTATGTAAAAATTTACCAAAGAATCATCGCATTTTCTCGTAATAACGCCATGAAATAGGCATAAGACTAACGGCACTATATAATTGAGTAAATAGTTAACGTTAACGCGAACGAGTTCGAAGTTAAAACACGCAACTCTCAGATGCAGATTGCAGCTACTGGAAACTATCCGAATTCAAATATAAAATTTCTTATTACATAATAAAAAAAAATAATAAACTGCGTAGCATAAGCTATAATTTGGGAGCGCTTCTGTAAAAAAAAAATAGAGAGAGCGTTTAACTGCTTAGTAATTTATTTTTAGTGCGTAGTTAGTTACACTTCGCGGAAATAAAATCAATCAGTGATAGCTAGTAAAAATATTATTTCATTACTTTGTTGCTTTATCTACACATGTAATATTTATTACATTTTGATGTTTGATGTATAATGTCATAGATTTCTTAAAATTGTAAAAAATCAATCAAGTTGCACCATCAACTTTCATGATAAAAAAAATTTATCAACTAGTATATACAGAATAACTTATTGTAGGTACTACTACGAACCATCTGTAAGTCATAGCTAAATAAGTAGGTAATTATGTATTCAATGATGTAATTCAATAATAATAGTTTTTTGTTCATATAATTAACTAGGATATTTACATTTACATAAAAAATTACACATACACGGAAAATTGGAGCAGATTGGTCTGGAGTTTATTTGATATTGAATTTTTTATTTATAGCATACATGTAAATAGTCTTATCGGTATTTATCTCGATTTGTTAATGAAACAAGATTTTTTCTTTGTATTAATTGCATCATTTAATATTCAATTAACATATTTGCCATCGTGCTGGAAAAGAGGCGTGATTAAATGCCCAACTTATGTATGATTATTGGCGACTGTTAAGTGTCCATCATTTGCGAAGCGGAATCTAATCTATCAATGGATTTGACCAATGGATTATAGTGGAATATATGTTCCGCTCTGATCCAGTCCCCAATGAGTTTTATAGAAGTGGATTAGAGTGGACATAAAAGTGAAATTTAATCCATTAGTGGATTTGCCCAGTGGATTAGAGTGGAATAGGCCATTTTTATGCAAAATAAAATAGCGTAAATAATATTTTAAAGTAAAACACTTTCAGAATTAAATTTATAGTTGCCTTGAGTTTCCACTGCTATGAGCACAAAACTAAATGGAGCTTCTTCGCAGGCATTTTCTTTCAAAATGTTCCCCTCTCTGGTTGCACAGCAGAGTAATTGAAATAATAGGCTCTAGAATCTTGCTAAAGTCGTGTTGATAATTTAAATATACATTTTTGTTTATTGTTCACAGTATTAATCAAAATTAAAAAAAAATTACCGTCATAAATATTATTTACTAATGGTCCCACTCTGGGTGCTGCACCACACAATGGTGTTGCGAAAACTCCATCTAGAGTTAAGGCATAAATGACAAAGGTATGTAGTGGGTCTCACTACACAGTCGTATATAAAGATTTACAGTACGTTTATTTTTTTATTGCACCAACGCTGTTTACAGTTTTTTTAGTAAACATTTAACCTTTGGGTATACGAAATTATTCCCCGTTTGTAACCTGTAACACTGTTTTACGACAACACAAAATACAATGTTGCTATCCAAAATGGCCGCCAAGCTGTGTATCGCACAAACTAGTGCTTTTATTGCATTTATTGACCAATAATTTGCTTCGTGTGCTATGAATACCTATTTCAGTGCTTTGTGATAGCTTTAAATTGTATTTTCTGATAGTTTTGGTTGTTAACTATTATCACATGTCATAGAGTGATATAATCCTCGATATCTACATAGGTATAGTGTGATATCGGCCGTGTGGAATCTCACAGTAGAAAGCACAACACCATGTCTACCCATGGTTATCGTATGCGCTGCTGCCCACCTCCCGGCATTCCTTAATTCCTCTTACGATTAAAGGTTCCCGGGAGGTGGGTAGCAGCGCTTCCCGTATTGACAACATAGTCCGAAAGTCTCATTGCCCTGGCTGGCGTGCATAGGGGTAGGCCTACGTCCAGCAGTGGACTACAATAGACACTATACTTCTATGCTAAGGTAAGGCTAACCTAATCCTATTTATTGTTCTACAATAGACTTGAAAAATAGTTTTTTTTTTACTTTTAGACACCTTATAAATAAAAATGTTCTCACATAATTTGATTTAATTAAAATGCTGTCTGCGAATGTATTCTAACCTCTAGACGCTCAGCATTAATATTCAGAGCACATTTTTTATTCTCAGGTAATTTGTTTTCTTCAAATCTTGAGTTATGTCGAGATATGAAATATCTTATTGGTAGGGAGCAGGACTAGAAATAAAACAAATTTAAATTATCTTACTCAATGCATTTAGACTACAGAGAAGATTTATTATTATTTAATACTCGTACCTCTAAGAATAAAAAAAATCTAAGTTTTCTTTAACAACTGGCAAAGCTAATCGTATAACTCCTTTATAGCAGATTAGCTTCAGGGCAGAAATACTTACAGGGTGTTTTTTGGTTGCCACCCTTAACAAAGGGTACGTACTCTATACATTAAATAAAGAAAGTTTATGCCCAAAAAATTGGTAGGAAACGTTGTAAATTTTTTTGAAAAAAAAAAGATATATATATTACTTGACCGGCCAAATTTTTATAGTGTCCAGTGTTTATGCTAGTTTTTTCATAGACAGATATTAATTATTTCTCGTAAAAATCTTGCTACACGCGTCAATGTGCATTTATGCAGCAAAACGCAGTCTATTTGACGGCCGATTGGTGTAGTAGGTAGTGGCCCTGCCTGCAGCACCATAGGTCCTGGGTTCGAATCCCGGTAGGTGCAAACATTGATATGATGAATATTGATGTTTGTTTCCGAGTCATGGATGTTTCTATACTATGTATTTATTTATGTATGTATTTCTATGTATTTATATACCGTTGCTTAGTACCCACGACACAAGACCTTAGGGATCTTAATGTGGGGCTAGGTTAATGTGTTGTGAAGTGTGAATATTATTATTATCTCTGTTTAAATTCTCGGGACTACAGAGTCCCGGTCCTTTGAGAGGCGTGCATCGGGCCGTGGCCAAGATGTAGAGGCCCTTTTTAGAGAACTTTAATATGGTGTGGGATACGCATGGCGGATACCATCGCTGACCGCACAATATGATACACCCGACGATGGTCCCCGCCATGTGCAAGACTATTGGAGTGCAGATCTATGTCATGCGATGGAAACAAAGGTCATGAATGTTGGGTGGGGTTAGGTAACTGGGCTATTGAAGGAGACTAACGGACACCTGCTATTACAACCAAGTCTCATAATTGTCTGGT
This sequence comes from Carposina sasakii, assembly GCA_014607495.2. Classification (NCBI taxonomy): domain Eukaryota; kingdom Metazoa; phylum Arthropoda; class Insecta; order Lepidoptera; family Carposinidae; genus Carposina; species Carposina sasakii. Next base: position 11,952,572 of record CP053158.1, read on the forward strand.
GGCAGGCGGTGACTCGCCGACTCATTTCATGGGCCCCCTGAAACGGCCGCACGCACGGAGTGACAAAGGGGGCAAGATTTGGTGAGTGGCTAGGGTGGAGGGGTGCCCCTGGACTTTAAACCGAAGCCAACTTGCCACTTACTGACGGGCACGTCCACCCTCGAGCTGTCATAGCTCTCGCGACTCTACTCTGCCCGGCCGGCGAAGGCAAGGCAGAGGTGGGGGAACTGTTCCTCGTCAGACTTCACTCCGGCGCCGAAGATGAGGAACAGGGTCTTCCCCCGGGAGTACTTCAGGTACGTGGGAACGCTACCTCCCAACAGCTCGCCACAAGCTGCCCTGCGGGCTTATTATTATTATTATATATTTACTCAACTTTGGACCCTAATATTTTGGAAACCAGACACTTCCCAGGTATGCTTCCATGGAGAAAAATGATCGTGATGACGAGGAGATTCCGTAGTTTACGGAAACGTTGACGACCATAAATCACCCTGTGCGAATAAGTCTTATCAATCTATTCATTTTTACTGCCATTTTTTACTACCAAAGAAAAATGTTTTATTTAAAAATGTCTTATATTACCTTTACAGCAGATTAGCTTCAGGGCAGAAATAGATATACGAGTATGTCTTACCAACTTGTGCTGGGCCCTTTATGCTAAACGTGTCTAGAGGATCTCTTACGTGATTCTTCGTTTCTGGTTACCCTGGCTGGTTTGGACACACAGGCCTGCATGGTGCACGTATGTATGACAAGCATAGATAGAGAAGTATTTAGTTTTTCAGATACCATCCAACATAGATGTAGCTCATCAGGATCTATCTGCGTTTGTCCCATTATTTTATTATCGGTACAGGTTGCTTATTGCCCGTTATGCGTGTATATTTTATAATAATTAGTTAGCCATTTTTTTCATAACGATTTGATTTAACGGCCAATTTCAATACGAGAGATCAAATAGAATCTCGGATTTATTCATTCCCAATTTGAAATTTTGTATTAAAACAACTGAAGATTAAATCTGAGATATGCAAAAAATTCTCAAGGTACATACATACATAACCTCACGCCTATATCCCATAGGGGTAGGCAGAGACTACAGATCTCCATTTAGTACGTTCCAAACATACCTCTTTCGCCTCATCCACATTCATTAACATCTTCATACATGCTTGCCGGTTTCGGGTGCTCTTGACTAGCCCTTTTTTAGCACTTCCCCGATTTGTTCTATGTAGGTTCGTCTAGGGCGACCTCTCCCAGCATTGCCATTCACTTCTGCCATAAATATCTCTTTCGTTAATCGTCTTCCATTCATCCTTTCCACATGTCCAAACCATCGAAGCATACCTTTCTCTATCCTTATCTTGTCTTAATAGTAAATAAATAATATTAAAGATATTGCAGGTAATCAAGTAGGTATACCTACTCTATTCGGAAAACTAGGTTTAATCAGACGCAAATTCAATGCCCTCGTATCTGTCTGCATGGACTTTAGAATAGGTATATCAATTAATATAACACTTCTATTACACCCAGTATACTACTGTGTTGCATTCAGTTTAAGATAAATCCTATGACTGCAATAACGATGCGCTGCCAAAGCCTCACCTATCCGTGCGAGAGTTATAAAGGTAGTTTTATTAACATGTAGTGAATTTTTCTTTGAAGAGTTTGTTTAAATTACAACAAAATATAAGTGTTAGAGTGCTTTTAGTTTTACTTTAGCTTCAACTCTGTGCACGTAATATATAGAATTTTAGAAACAATTTATACAGGATGTTTTTTTGTGGCTAACATTAACCAAGGGTACGTTCTCTATACATCAAATAAAGTAAGTTTATGCCAAAAAAAAAACGCTGGAAAAAAAAAAAAAATGAATTTTTTTTTCATTACTTGATCGGGCGAAATTTATAGTGTCTAGTGTTTATGTTAGTTTTTTTTTATAGACAGATATTAATTATTTCTGGTGAAAAAATCTTGCTACGCGCGTCTATGTGCATTTATGCAGAAAAACGCAGTCTATTAACTCAACTTTGGACCCTAATATTTTAGAAACCAGACACTTCCCAGGTATGCTTCCATGGAGAAAAATGATCGTGATGATGAGGAAATTCCGTAGTTTTCGGGAACGTTGACGATCAAAAATCATCCTGTATATCTAAGGAAAATAAAATTACCTTTGCAACGTCGATATAACTTAGTTATATATATTTTTACCATAAAGCAAGTAATTGAAATTTATGGATCTTAATTTTTATTACATGCTATACTTACATAATTTTTTAAGTCATTTTTAATGCTAAAAAATGTTATTTTAGTTTTTTCTGTAGCTCATGCATAGAGCTCTTTGTATTAAAAGCACAGGAACCAAAAACTCTTAATGCAGAATAGTTTCTTAGATTTCACGGTGAACCCTCTGAAAGCTGTTTCACGTTATGTTTCGTGCATTTCTGTGTATATTATGTTAATTTCGAGTCAGTTTGTTCAAACCGAAGACGGCCCCGGTGCTGCTAATTTGAACATTCCAACTCACTGAATCTAATTAAATATTTGCAGTTGTTGGGTATTGTGTGTGTAACTGAATTTGAAGTACCTAGCCCAGTGAAATCTTATTTTAAATCGCAATCGTGTCATAGATTTACTATATTAGATGATGCTTGCAACTAATAGATACTAAGGTCGATTCCGGCAGTCACAACTTAAACCTAAACGTATTTAAACGTAAAATTTAGGTTTAAGCATGTCAAAAGCTGTTTTGGCAGTCACTTTTCTGACAGTTGGCGACTAAATCTATACATATAATAAAAATGTAACGAATCGCTGTCTGTAGGTACATGGAAGATATATAAGAAAAAATACTATAGAATAACTTTATCAACGCAATAGTACCCAAAACAATGATTTTTGGAATTTTTGTCTGTTTGTTTTATCCCGGATAATTTCGATTTTTTTTTTCTGTAGTCCACGCGGACGGAGTCGCGGGCGTCCACTGGTTTAATATAAATTATGTTAATTTGACGTTTCAACTTTTTTTCAATTCACTTAGGTTAATGTGCAAAAAGCTATTCTGGTGGTCAAAAACAGAAGCGTAAAATTACTTAAGTTTAGGAGGCATCTAAAAGTTGACGTTTAAATTATACTTAAAAATAAAGGTATCTTTTTGGAGTCATCAGCGCTTCAGCGAACATGATATGTTGTTAAAACGTAATAACCGTTGTTAGAGAAGCAACAGAATGGTAAAAAAGACGACAAGATTATGAAGTGATTATCCTCTCCTACAAGAACTACTTCTGTGCCGGTTTTATTTTGATGTTTTAGGAACATTAGACCAACTTTAGGACAATATTTTTTTTTATCGTGATTTAAATGATATCATGATGTTCCTTTTTTTAACGTAGAATATCTTTGGCACGGTTTTTCTCCAATTTGATTTTATCATACATGAATTTACGCGTACAATGAATTTAAATTTATTAAATTTAATCTCATCTTAAATTTAGATATTTCTACGTTAAGTTTAGGTTTCAGTGTGTGACTGCCGGAATCGACATTATTATATACATATAATAAAAATGTAACAGATCGCTGTCTGTACATGGAAGATAAATGAGAAAAAAAAAAAAAAAAAAAACGATGATTTTTGGAATTTTCGTCTGTTTGCCTGTGCGTTTGTGCACGCTAATCTCAGAAACGGCTGAACCGATTTCTATGCAGTTTTCAGGAATATATTGTGACAGGTCCCACTTAAGGCCAAAAAATCAAGATTTTTTTAAAAATAACCTAAATATTTAAGTTAGAAAAAAATATTAACATATAAAGGGGAAGTCATCTTTTACAATTCATTTTCTTTCCTGAGCCTGAAAGTTTATTAAGAAAATATATCTTCTTTTATTCGCTAACTGAAATAAAAATAAAAATAGCACACAATATACTACCGTTATACCATTATTTATGGGGTTGAAGTAATATAGTTTATTTCAAAACTCATATTATCAATTTGAAGTTTCCTTTACGGTCGGCTGATTGCCTGACGCCATCCCACCTCAGGTATAGCTAAATGACATTTTTTGTATATCTAAATCCTTACTTAATTTATTTATTTATTTATTTATAACCATATTACAAAGCATTACAGCTTGCGCCAATGCGCCTTGAAATGTAGATATCATGATAACTTTAACAATTATAGGTATAATGTGCATTAAAATATCAGATAAAAAAATAGGCATTCATGCTCACTCATTCACCATCTCACAGTATCTCAGACACTCACGACTCACAGACGGCCATGCACTCATAAACAGATCACACTCTGGTGCTGATGCCAAGAGTGCATTTAGTATTGTTAGTGCGCGGAGAAGTGGCGAGTTTTTGTGAGCTACCGTACGCGCTGGCGGGACGGCCAGCAGCGCGTGCCGGCGAGGTCTAAGGCAAATCTTAGGGATATCGGGGACAAATAGTCTTACCAGTTGCTCGACAAGTAACGGACAATCGGAGTCGCCACGCAAAGCATGACAGCCTGTCAACATGAGGTTGTGGTTACGCCTTACTTCCAGAGAGTTGACACCCAAGGCTCCTTGTAGAAATTTTGTAGGGTAAAGGAAAGGTTAAAATAAATTCAGTGATATAGTGGATCACTTCTGACTGAAAGGCGTACTTTCTAACCATTGGACTAGCACCGCAGACGCACCTACCACCGTTATCTCAAAATAATAATTCAATTTCTTTTACAAGCCAACAATTGAAGCCCTTTCAGCGCTTGAAGATAAAGCAATAAATTTGTTTTGAAAAGGCAGGTGCAAGATGAGTTGACAAATGGTGTTCCTTTCAGCGCTTCAGGCGGAGGCTGAATAAGGAAACATGCAGTGGCTATAAATCATACAACCGACTTGAATTGCGTGGCGTATTCTGAACACGGATAGGTTAAGCGGCGGTTTGGTTGGTGCGATTGTATTATATTTATGTGGATTGAAACGCGGTTTTAAACGCGTTTTTCTTATAAGAAGAACGTACATATACCTACACGTTGGTGTGTTCCAAAAGGGGATAGTTAGATCTGCAGGTACATGAAGGAGATACGACAGCCGCGTTTCGTATAACAGGGCCGGATAAATGATCATTTATAAATTGCTGGCTCATTGCCTGAAAGTGTGCCCCTGTGCCCATGTGCCCCTGTGGGGGCAGTCTAGTCAGCTCTTACGACATGTACGGATGGAACTTCTTTAATTTTTTTTTACTGTTTTATATGCGATATGTACAAGGTTATTACATTTTAGGAATAAGTGGCCGGACAGAATAGAAACACATAGAAACACAACACTACTTTATTTTCTTTAAATAATTAATGGCAATTGCTATTTATTAATAGTAACAAAAAAAAGAATCTAGTTCTTAGTATTTCTACCCTGTGCACAAATGTGATGCAAATATCTATGCTGTTCAAATATGTACACGAGTTATAATAACTGAAAATCAGTACTTACAAATGAAACTCACATCTTGTCGATGGAAGGATTCAGGAGTGGCTTAAGTTATATTTCAGGAGTATACGAATTCTTTTATTATAAAGAAGGAGAATAAAGTCGAACCAACTTGCATTGTTTTATAAATTCATATTTCAGTTTTATATTGAATACATTTCGCTGCAATACACAAATCGTAGAATATGTAAGGTTTGAAATTATGTTGCAATGTTTTAAAACTCGATTCCGACACATTTTATATCATTAATCTTTGACTGAAACCTCAATCACACTCAACCAAGTAATATGTAAAAGAAACATAGTTCTACTACCCTCTCTCAAGCCACTGCCCTCAAGGGAGCCCTACTGAGAATACGAGTAATTATCTTATGACGTCCAATGGCTTAATTTAATTTAACGTGTTTCTTTTAGAAGTTGCTAAAATGTTAGATATCAAAATACGAGTCGATGTTAGTATTCAATTTTTTCAATTTTTATTCAATTTGAATTTGTGAGACATCTGACTGAGCTTAGTTAAATAATCTATAATAAAGGTTACTTAAAAAAAATCTCTGTTATTTATAAACTGTTTTATAAACATCAAAGAATCAAAGCTAGGAATAAAGTCCATTATATAGGACCTTTGCCGTGTAGTGTCGGCAGAGTAGATTAACACCACTATATGTCTGCCCGTGGGTATCGTCTGAGGCGATAAAAGGTTTCCGGGAGGTGGCAGCCAGCGCTTATCGTGTTAAAAACATAGTCCGAAAATCACACTGCAGTCACCAACTTGCCTGCCCAGCGTATATGGACTAAACCCCCCAATGGCAGTAGCCTTATGGCGTGCCCTGGGAGAGGCCTACGTCCAGCAGTGGACTTCAATAGGTTGATGTGTGTGAATAAGAACCTTTCCACAAAATCTGAGACTCGAAATCACATTTTTTTTGAGATAGTATATATAAATCCCTAAACGAGACAAGAATGTTCTACTTAGATTTTTATCTAAACATTTAATTTTAATTAGTATCGTGTTAAAAGAAACGTTTAACTATAAAGTATTAACAAATAGCACCTTACGTAATTTAAAAGCATCCTATATAACCGGTCTCTGTAATAGGCTCGTAAAACATTTCTGTTATATACAGCCTTCAATTTTTCTTACACCTCTGCGGAGAGCGGTGACGCTTTGATAGCACCTTGGCAAGTTTATGTGTTCAGAAAGCATAGATACTCGTAACAAACTTATTGTGAAAGCGCTGGTAAGTGGTTATTAGCGGTTGCTATGTTCACAGTTATGACAATACAAATGTAACGCTTTATCTTTGTAGAATATGTGCTATCTACAGTAAACATGTGATGCGTGTTTCTAGAGATAACTGATATTTAATTTGATTTAACGTTGAGTTTTTTTTATAATGTATCTAGAATATCACTATACCTCAAATCAGTGGGGGCTTGGAGTAGCATTAATTTTATTGAGAAAACGAGATGTCGCTTATACTGCATATTTATAGCGGCATCTCGCTTCCACAACCTCTAGTCCTATCTTTTCCTCCAGTTTTCTATTTTTAAGGTGTGGGTAGAATATTTCGCCGATTTGCACTATTATTAAACTACAACCAAAATGTCTATCAACTGAATTTAATCATATAGGTACTTGCCAAGCAATGATTTTACATTCAATTTATTTTGCAAAAAATACCGTTTCTACGCAATTACTTACATATACGAATAAGTGAAAAATGTGACTTTACCTTTTATGTTCGCACATGAAATCTCGAAAGTAATGGTTTTAGCCTTGTCGCCGCCAGTTTCTGACTAGGGCGAATTTATATCACCTATGTAAGATCTTAGATGTATCAAAAACCCTCATTTACTTAAAGAGAAACCCGTTTAACGTATTCCTTACGTTAATAATAAATTGACGAGAAGCAGGTCAGTCGGAGGAATAACACGTAGATTGAGTGCCACAGAATAATCATTTATTGTAATAACCCTATTGTTTATATATTGTCGTATTGACTGGGGTTTTGCGCTGATCTAGGTATGTCTTAATTATTATGATTTATCTAATTGTCAATACGACAGAAATAGTGACCTAGTGACACCACTGTTACACCCGTCTACATAAATATTTTGGACACAGTGTCACGAATCTCTAATAATATCTCTAAAGTTTAAATGATTTGATTAGACGGCCGATTGGTGTAGTTGGTAGTCCTAGTTGATAGCCCTGCCTGCGACGCCATAGGTCCTGGGTTCGAATCCCGGTAGGTGCAAACATTGATGTGATGAATATCGATGTTTGTTTCCGAGTCATGGTTGTTTATATACTTATCTATGTATTTATAAACCGTTGCTTAGTACCCACGACACAAGACTTTAGGGATCTTAGTGTGGGACTAGGTCAATGTGTTGTGAAGTGTGAAAAAAAAAATGCAACAAGCTTAGGCTCTAGAGCAGGGTTCTCAAACTTATTTTGTCTACTGCCCACTTTGAGAATAAATTATTTTTAGTGCCCCCATTTTGTCACACACTTAAAACCTACCATAACTCCCAAGCCTCTACACAACGCCCCAATTTCTTAGAGACTGCATGACGGTTGAGTCTTTCAAAGGTAAATTTGAGAGATCACTTTCATGCACTGGCTGACTGATCGGTTTCAATTAATTGCCGAATTGTTGCTTTCCTATTGTTTTATTAATTTTATCCCTAGCCTGTATTGTTATTGTGTCTAACATGTACTTTTATTATCTGATTGTATGGATATTTTATTTTTATTTATTATAAAGTTACTTAGCTTTAATTGTGTCTGTACACATTATTACCTTTACAACTCTTTGGTCTCACTTTGCTCTCTGGTATGCTGTAAGAAATCTCTTGCAGAGATAAGCACTTTTGTATTTCTTTTGTGAATTTCTCTGTATTTATTGTAATGTCTTTGTGTACAATAAAGAATAAGAATATTTGATGCGTCAGCAAAAATTCTTTATTGATACTAAGGTCACAGATATCACGTAGGAAGTGCCGCCATCTGTCACGTCCTGTATACGCGGGGTTATTGCTGACGTTCTCTTCACATGGTTTCATATTGCTTCCTATGATTGGTCGGTCATACACGATTCCTACCACGATACCGGTTTATGTATCGATATTTTTATTTTCCATTTGCTTTTTAAAATTTGTACCTTAATATTTATGTTTATGTACTTACCTATCCATAATTTTTATTTTTATTTTCAATTTGTTTTTGCTCCATTGCTCTACCTACACATTCTCGCCAGAAACAGTGGTTAACTGGTAGAGAATGCTACATAGCATTAAGTTCGCCCATGTACACTGTTTAAATGTGCAATAAAGAATTATTATTATTATTCCTTGGAGTAGGTATCTTCTATATCTTATAATGGATATACATACATACATACATACAGTTATACATACCTCTTCCAATTCGTGTTCTCGACACTGCAGGTTCATAAACTAGATACCACAGGCACGTTTAGCATTGTGAGATTAGCTGTATACAGGGTGTAACAGAAAGGGTATGTTAAGCGAAAAGCTATGTAAATAGCCCACTATAGAGATCCAATTTCCAAAATTTGAGACTCGAAAACACATTTTTATTTTTCAAAATTGTATGGACACTCCTGAGTTTTTTCGGAATTCTTCATACTATCTAGAAAAATAAAAATGTGAATTTGAGTCTGAAATTTTGGAAATAGGTTCTCTATAGTGGGGTATTTATACAGCTTTTCGCTTAACATACCCCTGTATATCTGTATATCAGTGACAAGTTTGAAGCTCGCCTGAGAGAATGCCTAAGTTCCTTTAGTCGACTCTTACGATATGCGCAAAAGAAGATGTAGCTAATTTATTCTTGTAAAGCCCCGCATTAGCACAGGGTAGAATAAAATACGCATTTTAACTGACCTCTACATTATAATCGTGTGAAAGAATAATCAAAATCAAAGACGAAATAAAACAAATGCTTCACCATCCTATATTGATAATAGGTAATAAATTTCTCGAAGGTACCTGTGGGGGCTATAGGGGTACAAATAGGCACAATAACTTTGCTCACGACTGTGGTAGGTAGGTACTTGATATTTTATTGCTATTGTTTGTCGATTGATATCTGAACATTCGTAAGTTATTTTGTACCTACACAGTTCTGTGATTGTTCTTTCTTCAAATTTTATTATGGTCATATTTGTACTATGATATCATGGAAACGACAATGAGGCCTCCTTTCAGCAGTGGACTTCTTATATTATCTAAAATTATGATGGTATGATATAATATAGATCGCTATATGTAGCTCATTTCCTTTTATAGCAAAAAATCGACTTGGTGGTGTTCTCTTTAGTAGGTAAATGAGAATGTATTTGAATCAGTAATTCCTTCTACTGTAGATTACATAAACATTTATTTATATTATCGCGGCATCGAAGGCTTTCACGATATGATAATTTCCGGCCTCATAGACCGAATACCGCATTCAGAATCGACATATTAATATCCCAGAGTAGAATATGTCGGTGTTTCATCTTATTTTAATGAAGGTACATAATTATAATGTATATATCATAATATGTATTTACTCTAGATAGAGTAAAATGTGAATAATAGGTAATAAAAATAAAGAAACAAATTATTTATTAAATAAATCTCTTACGCTACATCGGCGTTCATGATATTCTTCGTTGGTTCAGTATTTATACAGGTAAAATTTTGTCATAGAATACATAGCTCTGGGTTAAATATCTTTAGCATTGGTGAATCGGAATGATTTTACATACATACATACATAAAAATCACGTCTCTTTGCCGAAGGGCCTGCCAGTTCTTCCCGTTCCAACCCTTCCATCCACTCTTCCGTTGTACACTTTCTTTGTCAATCTACTTTCATCCATTCTCTCCACATGCCCAAACCATCTCAACATACCTTTCTCAATCTTTGTCACGACGTCCTCATTTATACCCCACTTCTTTGTGATCACCTCATTTCTTATTCTATCTTTCAAAGTGACTCAACACATACTTCTCAATGCGCTCATTTTCACTGCATTCACTTGACTTTGGTGTTTTGGTTTCTGCTCTGCTATACCCAACTTTCACTACCATACATAAGAGTCGGCATCAAAACACCTCTATGAACAGCTAAACGTGCTGTTTGCGACACTTTCTCGCTACTCATAAAAGAAATAAGTGCTCTGTTCACCCAATTCCCAGCATTCACTCTCCTTACAATATCTTTGTCATGCTTACCATCCCTTGTAAACAAAGGTCCCCAGATACACAAACTCTGTAACTTGCTCCCATCTTTCCTCGCCAATCATTATTTTGCAATCCGCAATTATCTCATCCTTGCTATTACATGGTAATGCAATATACGAGTATACTTTGGCGTCTTAAAAATGATTATACTGATCATTTCTACTCTGTGGCCTCCATAAACGGATACATTTTCCTGGTTATGTTATTACTCTACGTCATGCTTACATTTTTCATCAAATAAACAAGGACTTGAAATGGTTTCGCCCTTGGATGAACGCGTTTTACGCCTGCTTATATATTTTGATTGCTTTTCGTTGTAGTTTTTATATCCGTTTTAATATCCGTAAAATTATCCCTTGCTATTATTTTTATTACTGTAATTTTTGGTATTGAATAAATATTTAGGTCGGGTAAAAAGAAAAATCTGCGTCCGAACTATAGAAAATTATTTATTTCATTTCAGTTATTCCAACAAGAAAACTCTTAAGTTTTGCGATAAACGCTCATCCGTTAATCTATCATGTTTATCTTTGTCCTAGGTATCTTACTATCAAGGCCCCTAGCACTAGAAGGTTATTTAATTTTTTTTATTTTTTCTATATATACATTTTAGATTTACTAATATTCTGCATTCATACCTTCCCAGTACCGATTTATACCTTTTACGACAGAAAATATTGTGTAAAAATGTCGTATACTAAATGGGATTGGCACCCGCGGTTGACGAGCAATAAGATGACAATCCATGTCTATAATATTCGCTAAAATGGGATCTAACTTGTAACCTTTCACTTCTTTGCGCAATTCTGAACTATCGGTCTATTACCTTATAGGACAATTTAATGTACAGGTACATATATTAATTTAACGAGGAATTCGAGGAATAAAATAGGTTACTTTTTATCATTGAGTATTCTATAGATACGTGAAAATCATATGATATTTTCCTATTTCCTTTACTTTTCTTCAGTATCTTATTGCAAGGAGTGACGATTATAAAATAAAATACCTTGTTATATACATACATTTATTTTATACTCTAAGTTTTATAATTTACTTATAATGATAACAAAGCAACTTAATCTAGCCCACCACGGTGGAACATACACGATTTTAATAACTAAAAACACATTTACTAAAATATCACTCAAAGACATAGATTTTTTACTAAAATAACAGCGAATATTTTTTTTTTCCCACATAGAAATTTATATTTATAATATCTTTCACAAAGACATTAGATAAAAGCTTGTTTAGAACAGATTAAACCTAAGAAGAAGTAATTTTAATATATATCTTTCCAATATCTTTAAGATCATGAGTTTATAAGTTAAGCTACCTACATTTTACTTTGTGCATCTACAAAGGGGACTTATCTTTATTAGCGCACAGATAATCGAAATAGAATTCTAGGCTAAGTTGTCACACTGCATGTTTACACTACGTATAGATGCAGTTAGGTGGTCAATTAATTTATCTTGTGAGCTTAGAGTATACATTAAGCAAGCTATAGAGCGCGCTTTAAAATAGTTTATATGTAAGCACAGATATGATTAGATTTGATCATTGATCAGGCAGAACAGATATGACCGTGTCACTGTTAGATTAGTAGAGAAAGAAGAAAATTTTGCTTACGCTGGGAACAATAGAATGAAGCGACACTGGGGGATAATTCTCGAAAAGTCTCGAGTTGGAACGAAGCCGAAACGGAACCGTTGTAGACGCTCAGAACAAAGCAATAATTACTTTACGGTGACGTTATTAGACACATTTCAGCACGAGACAGATATTTGTTTTGGTTCTGTCATACTCGCGACCGATACTTTCTAAAATACACCTTATTACTCAAACGGTAAGTATATATTGCTTCGCACCGCGTTTCGTTAACGTGGTTACGTTTCAGATCAAAAATGTTCAAGAAATGCCCCCGGTGCTCTATAGCTTATGTATAGGCATAGAGGAATGTATAGGTATACTCTGTGCTTGGAACTGACTTGTAATTACTAAGCCGTGAACAGTAAATTCTCTTAAATGTAGACATTGATTTAGGTAAGAATATCAACAGGTAATTTAATCGCGATGAATTGTACTGTTACTATAATAATAAAATTGAACATAGAATTGAAGATATTTTGTACAAAACACCATTATTATGTCATCACGGATCCATACTAAACATCATACTCGTTACAGACTTACGACAGCAAAGTTGTTGAGAGAGACAAGTTTGATATAAAAACCTGTTGCGGTAAGTACATACTCAGAAAGCACTTTAAAGCACAAATTTAGCGTTTCTATAGTGCTTATAATAGGTCTGTAAGGAGCACACAGCAAAAATAAAAAAACTAGCAATGTCACGTTTTTAAAGGACGAAATTACACGGAATAAAGTCTGATAAGACTGCATCAAATTCTTTAATACTTAGATATGACTACAAGATATGCTATAGATACAATATAAGAGTAAGTGAAGTCATTCGTTGTCATAAGAAACGATCCTAAGGACCTTAAGTAGACACTAGGAATTTTGAGCGTTTAATATTCAGAGAAAATCGAGCCTAGGTAATAATAGTAAAATTGTTTCACATACTATGAGAATGTTAAATTACTTGGTAATGAAGAATTCTGAACACATATACGCTTAGAACGAGCAAATTTTTTAGGAATACCACAAAATACCAGTTTGACTGTAACGACACTTTTAACATTAAAAGTGGTTCAGATTTTTATGCTGTTTAAGCATTTAGGTTAATAATGTGGTGTATATCTGGGATTTTATAACCAAATGCCAATAACCGTTGAATTTCAATAATTTATTCTAAATTGATGATTTAATTTCACGCCCTACCGGACTATTTAATCCGGTCCTTTTTGGACATAAAGGAGATGTCAACACCTTTTTGGTACATTTTAGAAGGAGGTTCTTCCAAATATGAAATTCCCGGCTGCGTTTGGATCTTCGGTGGAGAAGTACTCCTTCCATAGCTCCTGGAACTCTTCCCAGGAAACACTAGGCTTTCCCTGTGAAATGTCAAAGAAATTTTACAGGTGACAGTAAAGTTGATTCTCTACTTTTGCTAGGAAATAGTGGTACGCTGGAGAACTTTGTTGATTTTCTCTCTTTAGAAATAATGGAAGTGAATATTATACATGTATACGTATGGTTTAATTTTATACACATCAGATGGACGTAGGCTTCTTACTTACTACCAAAAGGTTTTTTGGCATGCTCGGCAGACGTAAGGTACGAGTATGTTCGGATATCTTTTCTTATGGGATTCTTTTCATTTCATAAATGGACGTCTTTGCAGTTTATATTAAAAATTGAAAAAAAAAATGTATACAAAACGATGAATGATAAGTTCTCTAAAAACTTTGACCAACCTTAGCCATCTTGGTGAAGGCCACCTTACACTCCTGAGTATCGATGCCGTATGAGGAACAGACGGTGGTGAACTCATCGCTGTCAATAGACCCATCAGCACTGGCATCCTCCAGCTCAAACATGAAGTGGCAGTACTGCTGCTGCCACTTCAGAGCCGCTGACGGGTTATGGGCGTAGTCGTTCCACATTGACACCCACTCTTCTACTGAGACCTGTGGATTAAGTCACTTAGTTAGGAGCTGAATATTAACTCCAAAACCCTCCGCTGCCCCTCGAGTATAACAACTTATGATTGCGATAACAAAAACCTGAATAATAATAAGATGAGATGTAGTGTAGAGTACATTTGTATAAACCCTTTGAATTTTATTGTCCAATTTTCATTCGACATCATTCGACATTATCTCTAAAGTCGACATCTATACATATAATAAAATTGTAACGAATCGATGTTTGTGCACGCTAATCTCAATAACGACTGAACCGATTTCGACGCAGTTTTCAGGAATATATTTTGACAAGTCCCACTTAACATAAGGCTACTTTTTATCCCGGGAAAATGTTTTTATCCTGGATAATTTCGACATTTTGTTTTTTCTAGAGTCCACGCGGACGGAGTCGCGGGTGTCCACTAGTTGATTAATATATTGATACATTTGAATAAAATGGCGGATATTTTGAACAGCTGACTGCAAGTCAATGGCAGTAGATAAATTACTCAATCAATAAAAAGTTTACATAACTTTTATATCTCCATGTGTCAGTCAACAGCTTTTAACTTGTAACTTTTATGTCAAAGCTCTAAAGCTCTTTCATAAATAAAGTCTCATATATTCACCTAAGTTCACAAAGATACTAACCGCTAACCTTGTGTCAACATATAATATACAAAAAGCAAATTCAAGTGCGCACAACGATAACAAAGCCTACGGATCATTTCCCTCCATTTTCCCCACCCAAACAAAAGCCGCGGCTACTCAGCAAAAACTGCCTAATAATGGCGCGCAATTCCATCGAAAATTTCACATTGTACATCGAAAAAGTTGAAGTAATTAACTTTATTCCCGTATTTCATTCCGCCTAAAGGCATTGGGACTATTATAAATAACAAGGACCGACCTTCTGTTAATTTAATTTCTAAATTGTGATTTTAGTTACGTAGCAAAATGTTCATGGGTAAAAAGGGTTGATGTATTTATATTTTTTTTGGGGTCACTGTTTTTGCACAAGCCCATGGATTTTCGTTCGGGTCGGTTGAGTTCTTAAAAAGGTAACATTCCGGAAATATTGCTAAGCTTAGTAACGATAATCGATAAACAAATCTTTTTCAGAATATTTGTAAGCAATACATACATATCACGTTAGTCACCGATCTTATACATTTGTGCCATCTAAGCTAAACGTGGCTATAGAATCTCCTTTTTGAGTCTGCAGTTCTGGCAATCCCATTTTGGAAAAATAGCCGTATGCATATGTAAGTAAGAAAATGTTACATTTCTCGGACGCTTTTATAAGTTTATTTATCATGTATCTACTCTATTACTGACCTGCCCATCTTTATTAGAGTCAGCCCTCTTCCTCAGTCCGTCCCAGATCTTGATCATGACCTCGTGGGTTTCCGAGTGCTTAGCGTCGCCAGGTTTCCATCCTCGTAGGCTGCAGATTTTCTGAACAAAATAAAGTTACTTTGTAAATTTTTAATTTATAAAAATAACTATGATAACGTCTCCGACGATATCTTATCGAAGATTAGCCAACTACGCAGAAAAAAATTATTATATTGCATAAATAATTCTATTTATTTATTCATTAAAATTACCGTCTTATTTTTATTTTTCTTGCTAAACGTATGTGTGCAAATAAAGGTGCACTCTCTATTTGTTCACCCTCATAGTGTGACGAAAAGCCGTCACGACCGAAGAAAAATCAGGCGCACGAACAACAGTTTTACGTATTGAAAAAGGATTTTTAACCCTTAAATATTAAATTATAGGCTCAAATTGGGATTTAAAAAGGATTTCTACAGCAGTTAAAAGTCACGATGACACACAGTACCCTAACATTATGTTGTGCGAAGGTTTTGCCAGCCTAATGCGAGCAAGTATATTCTTTGGCCTAATGTAAATTTAGCGACGGATTTAGGTTATCTTCTACGTTGAGTGACGTCAGAGTGCGACCTTATTTAAAATGCGCAAATAAAGCGGGGACGGAACTAGGTTTCGCTTATTTGAGTTTTGGTTCGTGTTAGTTGTGCGCATATTTAAGTTATATACGAGTACTGAACTGCGAAGGTCATGGTGACTATGTAATGCGATGTTTCAAAAGCTCAGGTCATAAAGCTTCACTAATTATTATGAAATTTTGTATACAATAAAGGTTTAGTAGCATATACTAAGATGACGCTTAAGAATCAAGACATATAGTAGTAGTGTACCTATATAGATCTTGGTTCTTAAGCGTCAATAGTTACAGCCATAAAAAGTATACAGGATGCTTTTTCGTTGCCACCCTTAACGAAGGGTACGTACTCTATATATCAAATAAAGTAAGTTTATGCCAAAAAAATGCTGGGAAACGATGTAATTTTTTTTTATTACTTGATCTGGCAAAATTTATAGTGTCCAGTGTTCTTGCTAGTTTTTTCATAGAAAGATATTAATCAGTTCTCGTGAAAAAATCTTGTTACACGCGTCAATGTGTATTTATGCAGAAAGAAAAACGCAGTCTATTTACTTAACTTTGGACCCTAATATTTTTGAAACCAGACACTTCCCAGGTATTCCATGGAGAAAAATGATCGTGATGATGAGGAGATTCTGTAGTTTTCGGGAACGTTGACGACCAAAAATCATTCTGTATAAGGTTTTTTAAATATAAATTCAGTCTTTTTACTTACCTATATAAAGTTACAAGGACGGAAACCGGTGATCCCTTCTATTACAAAGAAAACAATTTTGTCGATTGGAATATTGACTTGTTCAATTTGGTATACAAAATGGCAAATGGAATTTATCAATTTCAAAATATTGCTTTACTTACCTCTATTGCCAATTCGAAATCTTTTCTTTCTATCGTTCCACTTTGGTTTACATCTGTAACAAAAAAGAAGCATATTTTTTACTATGTTTCCAAAGAATATGAGAAAAGGTGCTACTATAGGTATGTTGTATAAGGTAGAGCGACTATAGAGAGTCATATAGGTTTCGCCGCTGTATACTATATAGAGATTACCATAGCAGAAAAAAATGTGCGTATTGAATGGGCCTTACACCTGAAAAATAACAAAATCTACATTATTCTAAAAATGACATGTCAAGTCAAACTTACCAAAGAAGACGTTGAAGACATAAAGGAGCTTCTTTCGCCTGAATTCAGAGATAGACATATTATTATCTGTAACAAAAGATATGTCACTGTAGATTATCCTTAAGGACATGTTAGGATGTCAACTTGTCATCTGATTCGAAGTTTCCGAGATATGATGGAAGACAACAGAATATTCCACATGTGTTCATCATCATTAAGTCATTAAGTAATAACCTAGACAGACATGAATATTGAAATTTTTATTTGAGAATTGTATTGCTATTGAAATAGGTCATCATCATCATCATCAGCCTATTGCAGTCCACTGTTGGACGTAGGCCTCCCCAAGGGCACGCCACAAAACTGCCATGGGGGGTATTTGCCCATAGTCACCACGCTGGGCAGGCGGGTTGGTGACCGAATTGAAATAGGTATTCACAGAAAATTTAATTGGATTTGAATTAGAAGCATAAGTACCTACGTATTGTAACAAAATTATATTCTTAAGTAAACTGGCCACTACTTGGTCTTATTGTTTGCCGTGCCCTTACAGGGCGTCACATGTACCTACTATATTTAATTTTATGTAACATCTATGTAACCTGTGACATGCAATAAATGAATCTAATCTAATCTTACTGTGTTATTTTGACGAATGAGCATATAATAAAGGTAGGTACACATGACCACCAGGTTTCATCAAAATCCGTGTTTGCTTGAAAGACTAACAGACAGACATCCAAACATCCATTCTCACTGACATTTTATTTATTTTATTTTATTTTATTTTGTAGAATGATATTTATGACGATGATGTTAGATGGTGTTGATTGGAGCGAAAAAGGTATATAGTGAAGAAGGTAGGTATAATGTAATTTGAGGTAATATAGACGTAATATTTTCGAAATCTGTTTTATCAAGTCAGACGTCTTATTTAAACAAATACAAGTGTATATATTGTAAAGGTAGACATATTTGATACCGATTCTGACCAAGAGACGCCTTGCAATATAATAATAAAGTAAAATCTAACTGAGGATCATAAAGCCCATAATGTTTTTATATACCTATATATGTATATACCTACTACTTAGTACTAACATAATGACTGTTATAAAACTTAAAAACGCAACAACCAGTTTTTATCTTGCAATCATTATTACAATAATGCTGCAATTGAAGAAATTGCCATTCCGCCTTATAATGACTAAAATTTTCTGACTTTCCCGGTAATTGCTACAGTAAGAAGCTAAGTTTCTATTTATATATCTATTTAATGTCTAGAATTCGGTAGATGCATGGTGGTGTGGGTTGATAGCCCTTATTAGGAACTAGCTTTACTTTTATTTGGTCTCTATAGGAAAAAATTCCGTGCAGTGCTCACACCAACTGAGCTACCGAGTCAATTAACTCGGATGACGAATTTGACCATCTCTTTTAAACTTTTATTCTTACATTACGTTTTTGGCAACATTTTATTTTTGTTTTTTAGTTTGTTTACGTACGCCTAAGCGGATGAACCTCCTGAAACATCTGTACTTGAGACGATGAAAATTGTTAAATAGGTTTCACTTTTAACTTTTATTATCTAGGTCGGTTTAATAAGTATAGACAGGGTAGTCAAAACAAATATTCTTTATTGTACACAAACTTAGTGTACACAAAAGTATGTGTTGTTCTTGAGAATATTTAAATAAATATAGGTTGTTCCCAAAATACGTTTCTGTCAAAATTTCTCCATGAAAACAAAAAAGCCAGGCTCCATTTGTATGGCACCATATCTTGAGGGTTTTTATTTCCTTGCAGATTTGAAATATAACGTACATATTTATGTTCACTATTTGAGTCGTTAATTTCGAGCTCCGCTGCACCACATTATGGTAATAAAATTTACGTCGAGAGCGCACCTGCTGAGAAAACGTGTGAAATATGAAGCAGGTAAAAGATGGAGCTGTGATAAATATTAGCTATGGAATATAATTATTTGATGACTATTGTAGCTATATAAAGGCCAACTCAATGAAACTTACTTACGTAGTAACTGAGTATAAATCATTGACTAACCCTTGGGATTGACCCACTTCTCATACCCGCTTCTGCGACTCCTGTAAGCCAGGATTAACAGAGGCAACCAGAAAAATACAAATAAAGAATAGAAAATCCCGGGGAAACTAGCAAAGCTACATTCATAGTGCGAACAGCCAATCTGTGGAACTCCCTGCCTGAATCCCTGTTCCCCATGAACTATAATATTGCGGTCTTCAAGTCGAGAGTGAACCGGTTTCTTTAGGCAAGCGCGCTCTATCATAGACTGCAACGGTGCTTACCATCAGGCGCGTTGTGATCAAGCGTAAGCTTATTTATTATAAAAAAGCGACTATTGAAAGGACTGTAGTCGTGAATGATCTTACCCTTTTTAATAATATTTCATTAAAAATTGATTTATTTATCGTAACGTTGACGTATCCTATTGAATTAAAAGAAAATAACCTTGAAATTTCCTTTAAAATATTCTGCAACCTTGTAGAAAAAATTAACTTCAGCCTTATGGAAATGCACTCCGCACTTCAATTGAAAAGGCTAACCACAAAACGATTCCATTTCACAATCGATTACTTTGTGCAATCGAAAAGCTCGCAAATGTATCGAGTGAAATATCGTTTCGACTCTGTTGATGGAGCCTTTGACTAAAAAACCCATTACTTTCGGTTAACCGTACTGTACAATGAATTGAAAACTCGGTTTTACAATTTGAAAAGTGCATCCATAGACATATTGGTTTAGTTTGATATAACTCGTTCGTTACAATTTTATTATATGTAATATGTATAGATAGATGTAATTTCACGCTAAGAGGCGCCTTATCAGTGTATGATACCCGGCGTGTTTATATACAAGTTTAATTTTTTTTTAGCTTGCATACAATTTAAAAATCTACTACCTTACATAAATCAACTTCGTCGTTCAAAGGAACCATTGAGCCTGTCATTGTTAATTACGTGTTTTACCTAACACCTTAATTTATTCGTTTAGTTTCGTCATTAGGCAAAACAAACTATAATTAGGGTGTGATTTGTATTAATAATAATGCGTTGTAAAATGTTTCATATTCACCCATAAAGTTTAATAAACAGTACAATTTTATTTTACAATAGACAAAGACGTTAATCAAAATGCCGTGTCTAATTTTATACACAGCTGAAATTTTCAAGCTCTCCCATTCTTATAAACGAGTGAATAAATAAAACGGTATCTGAGATTTTCATAAGAACCCTTTTCTTTAATATTTAAATTAAAGAAAAATTCTGAACAAGCCTTGATTAAGGTTTTTGAAGGTAAAAGAAAATTTGGACAATATAACTTTTTCGCAAAAAAAGACTTTTGTAACACCTTGATTGATATTGTAAAACCGATAGGACAATTAAACTGAGACATACTTAATTAAACACAAACAAAAAGAGAAAAATAATGCTATTAACTGTATAGTACAGAAATATAACATTATTTACTTTGTTGTACTAATAAAGAGTACACTGAGAGTAGAATCATGCTTCAAGCAGTTTTGTAGGTATTATAATAAACGTAGTTATGCATATTTTGTAGCCTGTTGTACAGTCATGTATCAAATCCATTTACGGCAATCGGAAAAGTGATATTAGCGGCTTACCATAAATCGTTCAAAGCACTCAGCGAGTACATTTTCCAATCGCTTTTAGAAAGGTTCGCAAAAAAATCAAAAAGAGTGGAGTTATGAGCTTAGCTTTGATCTCGTTTTTACTTTAATTAAGTAAAATACAGCTAGCATTTGAATACCTTTTGAAATGTAAATAAATATTCTACATATATTTTTTACGTGTATTTGTTACAAAATTGAATTCCAAAATAAAATTAAATGTAGGGGATTTAATTTAGGATTCTGTCAGTCGACAGGATTGCCAGTAATGCCTGCTAATCACGTCGTTCTAGATTCGAATCCCGGTACGAATAATTTTTTATCGTAATATCTACTTTGTATTGTGTATTGTGGCACCATGTGGTTCTATCGGCCCTTGGTGCTCTGCCTACCCCGTAAGGGATACAGGCGTGATTGTCAGTATGCATAAATATTATGCCTATCCTTTGATACGACATAGATCTTGAAGATTCATGTACCTATTGTAAAGTTTCTAAGGATACATAATTTGGTTATTTTTTTTCAATATTTACTTACTTACTCAGTATGAAGTTACGTAGTTACGGTGTTTTTACGCGCTAATTAAAATTAGGGGCGTTCTCTCAGGCGATGAGTGAATTATGATTTTTTACATTTGACTCAGTTATGCTAATTTGTCATTTTAGAGGTTTTAACATCGGGGTTTTAACTTTAAATATTTTAATTTTAGGTGTTCTAATACAGCTTGTAGGCGATGGGCTGACCACCTGTCACCACTAACCGAACTTGTACATCTCAACTATACCCTCAAAATTGGTCAGAAAGTGGCACGATGTGATTCTATCGGCCCTTGGTGCTCTGCCTACCCCGTAAGGGATAAAGGCGTGATTATATGTATGTATGTGATGATCATCTCCGACCGTATTTCGGCCAAGGCGACCAATATCTACGGAGATTGGCCAAGTACGCAGGAGATATTATAGTGCACAAGTGTGTGCGCAAACACATTTGCACTCTCTATTCCGTTACTCTGATAGTCCGATGGGACGGAAAGCCGACACGGCCGGAGAGAGATCAGGCGCAGGACCAACGGTTTTGCGTGCTTTCCTAGGCACGAGGTAAGTGTCAATTTTACAAATTTGTACATGAAATAAATTCATTGGTACAGGCCCGTGACTGGGATCGAACTTACGCCTCCCGCTTGAAAGGTACACGTCTTAACCACTGGGCTATCACCGCTTGTATGTATTGTATACATACTTGAAACGTGATCATGCAGTTCGTGCTATCCCATTTTGGGGTAGCCGGATGTATATATACCTATATTTCTTTATTAATAATTTTAAATATATATAAATATATATATCTGTGTGTGTGTGTGTGTGTGTGTGTGTGTGTGTGATTGATGTACATAAACACGATTTTATTTATACATATTCCTGATATAGGGGTATTCAGAATTGCAGGATCATAAAGGAGTTCCCATAATCACCTTTAGCATAATGCTTGTATGTCATCATCATCAGCCTATTTCAATCTACTGCTGGACGTAGGCCTCCCCCAGGGCACGCCACAAGGCTGCCTTGGAGGGTATTTGCCCATAGTCACCACGCTGGGCAGGCGGGTTGGTGCCGCAGTTTGTATTTTAGACTATGTTGTCAACACGGAAGACGCTGCTGCCCAGCTCCCGGAAACCCTTAATCGCCTCCTACGATACCCACGGGCAGACATGGTATGGTACGAATTCTACTTTGCCGGCACCACGCGGCCAACTACCACTGCTTGTATGTTAAATAAAATAAAATAAAATGTTTTTATTTTTGGATCCTTGATACATAATATAAATAAATAGTTTACCTGTACATGTACATACAGAGATGGCCGATTGGTGTAGTAGGTAGTGACCCTGCCTGCGACGCCATAGGCCCTGGGTTCGAATCCCGGTAGGTGCAAACATTGATATGATGAATATCGATGTTTGTTTCCGAGTCATGGTTGTTTCTATACTTATCTATGTATTTATATACCGTTGCTTAGTACCCACGACACAAGACCTTAAGGATCTTAGTGTGAAACTATGTTAATGTGTTGTGTACTGTGTGAATATAGTTTAGGTCTCAAATAATAAAAGTGGGCTTTCCATCTCCCGTACAGTGAGTATACAAGTAGCTTGATTTCTATAAACTGCAAATATACAAACAACATGCATTTTATTATTTTGGTCTGAGCGTTTGAAGTGTACCTATACATATAGATAGAATACATTTCCACGAATCCAAAATGTAAATTATGGATTAAAATAATCCGTGTCCGAAAGCTGATTACACACATTTGTATCATACTCGTATATACATACGAGTATATCGATTCTGGCTTTAATAATTGTTAGATATATCCTAACTGAATATTGTAATTTAATTTCGATAGCAGCAAATACGAAATACGACTTTACTAATAGCCTGTTATTATTTGATGTTTTAATCTATTGCTGTATTGATTTGGTATAGTATTATACCTACATACTACTGTCCATTAAGAATTACAAGAATCTAAAAAACATTTCCGCGTTATTTATTACAAAAAACCTTTTCACCTTATAATTAAACGCATGTTTAAATGTAGTCACGGTTTTCTAATACCTTTATTTTGATTTGAAAGTAAATAAAAATAATATTAAATATTATTGTTGAAAAATAATATTAAATATTATTGTTGTTTCATGATTAAAGTAATTAATAAATAATTAATTAATAGGAAAATTATTTTGTATTATACGAACTCATATATTCGTTGGCCTCGAAGCGTTGGCAAGCATAGCCGTGGACGCCCTCCGGCCTGATGGACCGATTACTTAAAATGGACGGCTGGTAGTGACTGGATGGCAAAAACGGGAGATAGAGCCATGTGGTGTACACTGGAGGAGGCCTACGTCCAGCAGTGGACTGCAATAGGCTGATGACGATGATAGGTATATTCAAGATCTTTAAATTTATTTTTTCTACTTCTATGTATATCATCCACTCATCACATCAGCTCCCAGAAACCATTAATCACCTCTTACGATAGCTACGGGCACAAATGGGCTAGTGCTTTCCTACTCTGCCGACACCATACGATATGCAGCCTATTGCAGTCCACTGCTGGTACGTCCGGCCTCCTCCAGAGTACGCCACATGGCTGATCTCCAGTTTTATTCATTCAGTCACTACCAGCAGTCCTCTTTAAGTCATCAGTCCATCTGGCCGGAGGGCGCCCAACGCTACGCTTGCCGAGGCGCGGTCTCCATTCGAGAGCCCGCTTACTCCACTGATTCCCTTAGTTAGCTCTTTGCAAAGATACAAGATTATTTATCAATTTAATTCACTGCCGTCGTCTCTGGGACTCATTTATAAGCTGAGATTTACACAAGTTAATTTGATGTTAACTGGAACATTAAGCAAATGTTTAATTAGTTGGTCTCAAGCTCAAATGTTTAATTAGGTGGTCTCTAGCTCCGAGTTAGTAATCAACCGGCCCCGGTAGTGAGCTGAGCAAACAGATTCAACTCAAGTTATTACATGGAGGGATTTAGGTAAAATATATTTGCTTTTAAGTATTTATTACTGGAATAACATGAAATTATACAGGTTGTTACAAAAGGGCAATTTTGAGCGAAAAGTTATGAAAATCGCTTAACATACCCCTTTTCGTACACCATGCATATTTCCTTTATACAAAATTTTATAGGTAGAATTTGAAAAGATGAACAACTAAGCATTTCTCATTATTCGTAGTCAGGTTCGTAGCATTCTACGAATACTCGTAGCATTCTTCAAATACTCGTAGCAGGTAACCGCGCCGTTTGCTTAAACTATACTTCGATTTTTAATTACATAATGAATGTAAAGAAAAAATTACAGCTACAATTGACTTCATTTCTTTTTAATGTTGTCAGCGTAGTGAAATTAGTGTTGTAATATTTTATAGTGACCGATTAATTAAATCGTTTTTTCGATAGTGTTTTTTCACTCATCAGTCTATTATTATATTAATAAACTTAATATCTAAAACAGCCCTTTTATTTAATGAAATTAACAATCAAAAACAAAAAATCGATGAAACGTAGTTTGAAATATAGCTATTTTATCTAATACATTTTTAGCCTCTTCGATTTGGTACGTTTAGTTCGGACATCAGACATAAGCCGGCCTCCGAACATAAACAGTAAAAAAATATAGGTACATGAAATTAATCGAAAAGTTCAATCGATAATTTCGAGTAATTTTGAAGAAACATAATTTTTTCAGTATTTTATTCCGCCAAATTATTAAATTTAATATTTTTTATTAAGTGGTAACACTCCAAGTATAAATTTTCTCTACATAATTAAAAATCGCAGTATAATTAGTAACTTGACTCTTGTGTAAACTTCTTTTTAGCGGGAACTGATGTAAATGGTCAGTGACAAGTTGCTAGCTTATCGCCTCAAAGAATGCCCGAGTTCCTTAGTCGACTCTTACGACATGCATGGAAGGCGATGCAGTTTATTTTTAGTTCATTTTAGTGAAGCCCCGCACCAGAACAGGAACAAGTGCATATCTAATTAGATAAAACATTTTATCCAAAAAATATTAAGTGGTTATATATATTAAATCTCGCGAATGGACAAAGTCCGAAATGAGATTATCTGGCAGAAGACCAAAGTGACAGACATAGTCTCGAAATGTAGCAGACTGAAGTGGCAGTGGGCCGGCCACATCTGTCGTAGAACCGATGGATGGTGGAGTAAACGGGTTCTCGAATGGAGACCGCGCCTCGGCAAGCTAAGCGTTGGGCACCCTCCGGCCAGATGGACCGATGACTTAAGGAGGACGGTTTGTAGTGACTGGTTGGCAAAAACGGGAGATCGAGCCATGTGGCGTACACTGGGGGAGGCCTACGTCCAGCAGTGGACTGCAATAGTGACGATGAAGATGATTATATTATACACAGAGGTTAACAAAAGATACTCTATATAACGTAAATCACTTCTAATAATTGGGAACTAAAATATGCCTGCTTTGTTTCAAGCGCGTCACGTTTTCCTTTTTACGTTGTTACGTCGTACTTTGAGCAATTTGGCTCAAACGACCTGTGATTGGACACACCTGTCGCCGGACTTTTTTGATTATTGAACGTGTTTTGTTGTGGTGATGTTGAGTGAGAGAGTTTGTAGTCTTATGTAATTCCGTTCACAAAAATCTACATTTACCTAGTCCCACACTAATAATCAGGCGAATTATCCCGGTTGTATTATGCGGAGAGGGAATGATAGCTTTAAAAAAATTGTTATTGTTGACAATACCGATGGAAAAAGGGGCCATCCCGTCCTAGATTCTACGATGTGGTGATGGCTCCTTCCCACCGGAATCATTGGTAAAAGATTGTTCACTTGAGAAGTTCCAGTGACTATGATCCTCAATAATGAGGGACCGACTGGATTCACTTTACACGAGTTAGCCTATTAAATCTAACTTGGTATAGATTTAGCCTACCGTTGCATTTTGGGTAGGTACAAATACAACAACTTCCGAGACTGGGAACAAATCGAATATGATACATTTACGAGTAGTTCTAAACAGGTACATATTAGTTATAAGCTGCTATCGCCAGAGCCTTCGAACCCGGTGCGGAAAGAAAACCTTTTTAAAGTCCTCGAAGTAGATAAGATGTCAAACTTAATTCCCAAGAGGCAGGATAAAAAAGCGTAACCTAACTTCGTTTTCATTAATTCACGCTTAGGTACCTTATCTGCTTGTCTCAAAACATTACTCGGTCCCCAACATCTTAAGGCCAACGTAGACCAACGGCATGGCAAGGAATTTTTGTCGTCAGACAGCGCACACTAGCGCGGAACCGCGGCCTTAACAAAGCATGCCTCGACAGTTCCTGCTACCCGATAAACTAAATTTTTTTAATGTACTTTTTTTTGTTATGAAAAACTAGTATAAATATTCACTATACATTGTATATGGCATATAAGCCTTGTATATAATTATCCTGTTATATAGAACTAGGATAAATATACACTAGATTTACATTTAATCTTTGGTATCTTAGTGTCATTCGATGAAATCCCTTTCGATGCCACGACATCATTTTAAAGCATAGCAATTTTCCTATGTTGTATGTCTATATCGATACGTTTGAATGTCCATTAGTAAAAGTTTAAAGAAAAAAAATCCGACTGCGTAAAAATTTGACTCACGATTAAAATTATTCTAATTATACCTCTCAAGCCCAAATGCGACAAGGCGTTTAGTTAGGCCCTAGACTAGGTCATAGAGGAATAAGATGTCATAGAGAGCTAATGACATACTAACAGTATGTGTATTGTAACATTATTTATTTATTTATTTATATCTTAGGAAGACATACAGACTACTTAAGTACAATAAAATGCAACAATAGACAGTACAATGCCATTAAGCTGTCTCCACCAATAGACCGTTACGTATAGTAATGCAATCTAAGTGTCAAGGACTGGAATTGAAAAAGGACTGGAGGCACCGAAAAGTAACCGAAACTGTTACTATGACATTAGCACTCTATGTCTACATATTTATCCTCTATGACTAGGCGTAGCTAGAGCGTGCCAAAGAAATACATACACACATATATACACTCGAAAAACATAACCCTTCATCTGGCGCAGTCGAATAAAAAAGCATTTACCTAATTTCATCTTCATGAATTCACACTTAGGTACCTTATCTGACTTTCTCGGACCGGACCCCTTAATCTGCCGTGTGTAATATGACGTCACGTTACGACAAGGACGGGACTGTAAGTAATTAAGCCTCTTACACTAAATTTTGATAAGTTGCCCGTTCAAGTGGATTGGGGAGCTGTATAGTGTGTGAATGGCTTATCATAACCAAGATGGCGACTTGTAAAGAGCGGGAATTGTGTGTATGGTTATAAATGGAAATACATGAGATTGGTTGCAATACTCATGCTCAAAATGAAATCCCAGGTTTTTTTTCCACGGAGTGATGAAAAAGCTTCTATGCTGCTCTGGGAGTGAAAAAAAAACGTATAATAGCTGCTTCTCTTCCCGGGCATACTATACTTACAAGTCAGTAGAAGGACAAGAAGGTCTTAGTGTTTTGTAGGCGATGGGCTGACCACCTGTCTCTACTAACCGAACTTGTACATCTCAACTATACCCTCAAAATTGGTCAGAAGTGGCACCATGTGGTTCTATCTGCCCTTGGTGCTCTGCCTACCCCGTAAGGGATAAAGGATTGATTATATGTATGTATGTATGTATGATAAAATACACATGTGGCATTGTTTTTACATAAGTACTTGAAGGGTATGTCAGTCACCTAAAAATAATGTGACCAAAATTAATTGGGAGTGATTGAAATTATAACAGTTTTTAAATTCGCAATATATTTCGAGTTTTCTAAATAAAATGACCAATTTTTTCCCACAGTAACAAAGACCTATCTTTAAAATTAGCTTTTACTAAAAGCCACTCAAAATCAAAACAATAAGAACCCAACATTATTTTAACTATAAAAAGGTCCATAAACCTGCGTAAATATTTTAGTGGAATATTTCACGTTAAAAAATGAACACCTGTTACTACGAGGGACTCTTGAAACGGGATAAATCATTGTCAACCTGTTTCCATCAAACTTACTAAAGGATATTATTATAAAACCGGGAATTTCCAAGGATTGTTTATTGTTTACATTATAGAAACTAAAAGTAGGTACCATGTTATTTTTCTCTAATCAAAAAATCTTTTAAGTAAAGTACAGACGTTGCTAGATGACATACATAGATAGTTTGACCGGACATTTTCCGCACTAAGCCTCTCGCTAGAAGACATATCGATTCCATTATGAAAACAGACTTAATGGCATTTTTTAAACATATTTCTTACTAGTGGACTCCCGCGACTCCGTCCGCATGGACTACAAAAAAAAAACAAAATGTCGAAATTATCCGGGATAAAAACATTTTCCCGGGATAAAATAATAATAATATAATAATATTTTTATTTGAGATAAGAATTAGAGGACAATACAGTACATGCTAAATAATAACTCAGAGTAACATAATATTGCACAGCGTTTTACATGAAACACAAAACAATTAAACAAGAAGAAAGGTGGTCCCTGGCAACTGTGCTAAGTGTATAACAGAAGTATTACAGAAGCCAGTTACTTCCTATGGATAAATAAGATGGTACGAGTAGTTCAAGTAACACTATACTAAAATAACGCTCTTATCAAGTGAAGTAGCAATAGATATCTCAAAAATTAACATCTACAGTTCCAAAACCAAGATTCGCCCTTTTTACAAATAAAAATAAAGATGTATCCGAATTCCATCCTTTCTCTACATCAATCTATCCAACAGCAATTCAGTCTCATCATAGTCTAGCTTCAGCAAATAATCCATAAGAATTTTTTTACAATTGTACCTGGAACGTGCGAGGTTGCAAGACTTTGCATTTAATTTATTATAGAGGTGAGGGCCAAGGTAACAGAAAAATCGGTTTGAAAACTCCGTCCTGAATCTAAGTCTAGAACAAAGAACAGGTCTTCGTCTATTTGGCTGCATCTGACGCTGGCCCCGGCTTATTAATAAGTTTTGCTTCAATATGGTGGATATAATTAATAACTGCCTAACTGTCTGTAGATTGCAGTCTACGTATAGTTTGTGCGTGGGATACATATAATGACGTGAGGTAGCTACCTTCAGTACTAGTCTTTGGGCACGTTCAAGAGTAATCAGATGAGATTTGGCAGCACCACCCCAAGAACCAATACAGTACCCAATAATGGACTGGCATAGGGCAAAATATACTGATCTAATTATTTTTGCCGTAGCAATGGGACGCAAGAGTTTGAAAATATAGATCAATTTACGAACCCTAGAGGCCAAGAGAGTGATGTGTGGGTAGAATGTGAGACACTGATCCAAGACTATACCCAAATACTTAAAAGTTAAGACCTCTCCCAACTGTACACACGAGTAGCAGGAAACTTCTGCCCTATTACGCGTGTGAGCGATATTGGAGAATCATTTCTCCAATTTGGAGGCGGTAAAGAGCACCTTAAGATAGTAAACATTATGTACTTGGATTTACTTGCGTTGAGAGTTAAGTGGTTTTGTTGTATCCAGCTGATTACACAATCCAATCCTCTCTGAGCCAAGCCGAAAACCCTACACCATGATTGCCCAGAAAACAGTAAGACTGTGTCGTCTGCATAGGCCACAATCTTCCCACCATCTAACACTAAATTGCAGAGATCGTTACAGAAAACAAGGAAAAGTGTAGGCCCCAAAATACTACCTTGTGGTACGCCGTAGTGCATTGGAAGATTGTCACTCTTATGTTCCCCGATATATACGAACTGGGACCTGCCCGTTAGGTAATCACTAAAGAGCTTTAGTTGAACACCTCTAATACCCACAGCCTCCAGTTTTTTAATTAGAATTGGTATCGAGACCGTATCAAATGCTTTACTGAGATCAAGGAAAATTGCCATACATTTACGGGTGCTGTCGAGAGATTTAACCACATAGTCCGTGATCTCATGGACCGCATCCTCTGTCGATCTCCCCCGTCTGAAACCAAATTGCGCCTGGGATAAGATGGAAGTTTTCTCTAAGTACCCAATAAGCCTATTGTTCAGAATACGTTCCAAAACCTTGGAGAGCGAAGGGAGAATCGAAATAGGGCGGTAGTTTGCAGGATCATTTTTAGGACCAGATTTGTGTATCGGGCGCAATAAGGCCCTTTTGAACACGGAGGGGAAAACTCCTTGAGTAAAACTTAATTGGCAGATATAGGATATGGGTGGAACAAGTATTTGACAGTATTTCTTTAGAAACTCGCTTGAGATACCGTCCCATCCCACGGCGCAGCTCGTTTTGAGACTCATGATGGTGCGCTCAACTTCCGCTTCATCAGGATCGAGAAGGACAAAGCAGTTAGGTCCGTGATGGAGCGTGTACGATTGAAGAAGAAAAATACTGGTTGGCTCGATTAACCGACTGGACTGGGGATTTGTTGGGCAATATTAAATCGAGTGATTTATCGCTAGGCTTAGACATATTAGTAGCCGACGTTATCACTTTCCACAAACGTTTATTGTCAGTACCTGCTTTGGCTATTTCACCACGCTCATATGTGATCTTTAGTTTTTTTAGTAACCCGTTGCAAAAATTCCGATATCTACGGTAGGTAGTTTTAAGAATTTCATTTTCCATGGAAGCCATTTGGTCTTTATGTAATTTGTCACGGTGTTTAATACATCGCAAAAGCCCAGGAGTAATCCAGGGCTTAATTAGTCTTTGACGGCACGGGAGTCGCTCCATTTGCGTAAAAGGGATAAAAAGTAGCCTATATGTTAAGTGGGACCTGTCACAATATATTCCTGAAAACTGCATCGAAATCGGTTCAGCCGTTTTTGAGATTAGCGTGCACAAACGCACAGACAAACCGACAAACAGACAAAAATTCCAAAAATCATCGTTTTGGTTCCTATTGCGTTGATAAATATTTTTTCTCATATATCTTCCATGTACAGACAGCGATCCGTTACATTTTTATTATATGTATTGATAGATTAAGACGTATTTACGACCTCTATTGTATATATCTAATGTATATAGTTTCCAAGATAGAGAAAGATCAAAGAAGTATTGGATGGATGTAACCTAACCATCCCAAAAATAAATACGTAAATAACTTTGTTTGTTTGTTACCTCTTCACGCTTTATTTACTAAACCAATTCAACCAAGAGTTGGAATACGGTAAAGGATATAAACTCGTGTTTTTAAGTCGGTTAAAAAATGTACTCAGTGTAGAATTAGAGCTGTATTGCTGCCCTACCAAATCTCGAGTCGCATTAAAACGAAAACTAAATAAATTTCGGCAGAAATCTCATCCCAAAGACCTTTGTTTTATCTTTGCAAAATAAAGGGAATAATATAAAGGGAATCAAATAAAGGGTATATAAATAAAATATTAGCGACAAAAGGGTTCCAATAGCATACGTTACCTTGATTTATGTGCTGCAATTTAGGGCATAAAAAGGGATGGACTTACTGATTTATATACGAACTTACTTCTATGATGTAAGCTAAGAAAGTTTATAAAGTAGCTTTTGCAAGGTCATCTACATTAATACACAATTGTGTGTAAATAGCATTTTAAGTCAAAGTATCATTTAGCGATCTTTTAGTAGTGTATAGTGGTTCGAGAGAGTAGTGGCAAATAAAAGTGTATACTATCTCTTATGACACTAGCATTTTTATAGATTTAGTTTCGGGGTATTTGTTATGGTGTTAGCAAATTATTCAGGCCATTCTAACTCTTTACCAGTGGAGGTTCCATACATATTTCCCTATTCTCATTTGGTTATTACGAGCAAGCATAGTACAAAATTATCATCCTGGTGAACGTCCTACTAATTTAAATTTAATTATTGAAGTGCTATGTTTTCTTGGGTTGTTTCACCAAATATGATATAAATCAACTACATTTTGCCATATACGTTAGCAAAAAAAAATAAATAGATGGGGATAATTTATAAGTCGTCGCCCATACAGTGATGAATCTTTAAGGGTATCTATAACTGTTTTATTGAAAGGAGCGCCTATTGGACATATGCTCAAGTAAGATTGATATGATACACTTTATTTATTATTTTGTTATATTATAAATTTTCAGTAAATAGGTGGTTTAAAACAAGTTTTCAAAGTTTACTTGATTTATTAAACTGGGTTTATTAAAGCTACGATCCTAATAATTCAACTCTAAAAATTTTTGCGACTAGCTGGTGTTTAGTGGTGTGAATGAAACTTTTCTGATACTTTTATTTTTTGATACTGACTTTGTTAGGCAGTTGCTTTGTGTCTGTGAGCATTCTCTTAGTCTTGTCTCTGTATTTATATATGACATTGTAATTTAAAATACATACAGGGCGTTTGTGACAGCCAGGCAAATATTGATACCATGACTTCAGACCATGATTCTGAGGCGGAAAACACTGAAAATTTTCGCAAGAAAATTTCAAAATTTTCCGACACTTTTTTCATATTTTCAGGAAAAAATAGTTTAGTTCGTTTAATTAAGCCTTAGATAATAACATAAAAAGTTGCCCTCAAAAAGTTCAAATAACTGATCAACCCTAATGGAGAGTCACAAGTGATCCAAAAAACAGCAATGTATCACACAATAACCAATAAGCCCATTTAATCAGTCACAGGATCGCCTGATACAATTGACGCGGAGAGCAGATATTACTGATAATCAAATAAAAAATACATTATCTGCGACTAATAACACTGTCGTATAACTCAACACAATGGTACTTGTTCAGCATTTCAGTATTTGCCTGGCTGTCACCCACACCCTATATACAATTTGCGAGTTCTTATTCTCAACGTCAAGAATAATTTAACATTTAATTCACAATGGGTGCGCCCACCACCTGGCCCTACACCCTCCACTGACCCTCGGATCTGATAACTCATAACTGCAAAAACAGGCACTTGCACTAACTACAATCGCCACGAGAAACCAGACCTGAGCACCTAGCATGCAAGATAATATACATCGCACTATTTCCGAAATCAAAAACTAGACTAATAATCTACATATGTTTCGCCAACAACCGTGGCATCCTCAGGATTATAGAAATTAGTAAACCACAAATTATTATGAAACTCTAAAATTTCATTTAACATTTAATTTATATTGAACTTAGGCAAAGGTAGGTAAAGAAGAGAGAGTAGAAATAATTACACAATTCCTAAACGAGGCGCGTTCTAACGATAACCAATCAAACTCAATTAAGAAAGGTCAAAAAGATAAAACTTTATTATAAGTACTTTGATGTTGAATTATTATGACAAGGTAATTTTATCAAAATTTTACATGATTTTATACGTAATAAAAGCACGATTAGCAAATTTGGGCCAAAAGGATCATAAATGAATCATACACAGTAAGGATAGTGATTCTATCAAAAAAAGAGAAATTTATAAATCAATTTTAATCGGAGCTGATGAATCAATTTCACGATTAATACATACATACATACATACATAATAATCACTGCTCTTTCCCGGAGGGGTAGGCAGAGATCACGGATCTCCATTTGCTACGATCCTGACACACGTCTTTCGCTTCATCTACTCGTACTTTCATGATATTCTTCATGCACGCTCGTCGGTTTAGGGTACTCTTGACCTGACCTTTCTTTAGAATTTCACCAATTTGATCGGTTAAAGTCCGGCGAGGTCTTCCCCTTCCAACCCTTCCATCCACTCTTCCGTTTTACACTTTCTTTGTCAGTCTACTTTCACTCATCCTCTCCACATGCCCTTATTTCACGATTAAATCTACGGTATAGTTCTAAAATGGTCAAATTGATGTATGAAAACATGAACGTTTAAAGAAAAACGGACGTAATGCTGTCACTGCACAGATTGAAGCACCGAAATGACGGCGCGTTGGGCATGTGTGCGTATTTTCCAGTAGGCGCCAAGCTTACTATGGTTTGTTTGTGTGGGTGGATAATGCGTCAATACACATCCCTACTTCATGGAATATCATTGCCGAGCTTACTATGAATGCTTCACTCTGTGTACTCATAACACTCTGTCCGTTATTCTTTATACGTTCATGTATGAAAATAGCAAATTTCACAATCTTATACGACTGTGTGAAGCGTAATAAATGATACCTTTAATTATTTTTCGTTATAGCACCCTCCTCTCCAAAGACCTTTATCATTTCCTGGCAGAATATTCTCGAAGGTCCTGTCAAGGTTCGCTGTAAGTTAGGAAGGGACGTCATTTGAAATGCAAATGGCGACCAGCACTAATTTAGTGGTGTGATGAGACATGTGCCTTTTATTACTTGCCATAATTTTAATAAATCATTTACTGGTTACTGTTTTTGGTACTATGGTGTATTATTTAATAATTATTATCAAATGTTAAAGTAAAGTAAACATTTAAAATATCATCATAAGTGTGCAAGTTCTCTATTAGTATTACATTTTGCTTCAATATCAAGTTACTTGATATGTCCTCATTATAAACATGTAGAGCGCCAAATAATTAAAAAAAAACTATTTATGCATTTTAGATGTCGTTTACCCATATTATTGTGCCTATATAACTATTAATATCGTCATACCGTTCCGGAAAAAGCATCGTCCATTATAATCTATGGATATCGGTATGTTACCTATATATCACAGATACAATATAGCACAAGTACACAGTTATGACTTTGAGTACGATGTGCTATAATGTAACACAACAGTGTAAACTGTGTAAAATCGTAATTCAAGACTAATAGTACATATCCCTTGAGAAAGGGCAGATTTTATCCTTCAGTAGCAATACTATTGGGCAACCATTGCTTGTTTGAAATAGTAATGATAAAAACATTACCCTTCTTCTGCCCCAGCCGGTTAAAAATATAGGTAGATATAATTTAAAATTCTGATGATTGCTAAAAAATAGGAGTAAACAGCTCATGTAAGACAGATGTAAAACGTACACCCATGACATTTGTGATTGCATTTTAGTAACTAGTATAGCTTCGTTTAAAGACGTTTTAACCATCCTTATAAACTGTGTCGGACCGTATCAGTAAAACTTTACGAAGCCCGCAGTCACTGGCGGGTCGATAAGCTCCGGTAGGTTCAATTGTGCCATTAACTCGACTCATATACAACTTCTATAAGCCTGGTGGTTTAGTAGAGTTATTTATTAAGTGGGTTAGTAATCGGATTGCGATCGTTAATTGGGTCTTTAGTAGTGATATAATGATGTCAGTGTTGGTACAGTGGTATTATTTCGTAGTATTACCTACACGACGCCATGGACAAATAAGTTGTATATGCGTTCATGTCAAATAAAGGTTGCTAATTTGGATAAAAAAAATGTTTGATGGTAATTAAGATTTTTTTCCAAAATATGTATGTAGGTTTGTTGAACAAGGTATTGTGTGTATAAAAATGAAGGTATGGGTTATTTAAGAATACGGGAAGATGTGCTTGTAGATATTATACAAATCTCTCTAAGTTAAAATCTCATACACATATAGAAAAAAACAAAATAACATTGGCAATATGTAATTTAGAAAAGACATGGTAAAATTCGTCATCCGAGTAATTGACTCGGTGGCTCAGTGGTAAGAGAACTATTATTATAGAATGCAGAGGTCGTGGGTTCGATTCCCACTCGGGTGAAGAATATTTTCCATTTCGTTATTAATAATTTTATAAAAACAAAATACTTAATAAAATTTGGCTTAACTACTACATTTAATAAAAATAGAAAAAAAAGTTAAGCTGCTTTTTGAGAAATAGATATAACTAAACATTACTATATTAAAGTATATTAAATTTAATAGAGCTAAAAAATAGCCCAGGTATAGTTTTCAAAGATTCCTTTGTCTTATTATTTTCTTGAAGATCTTTATATAGCGCTGGAATTTTTAAACTAGATTTTCTGCTTGAAATTTCTACCAGAAATAAAATCTATTATTAAAATCTCTTTTCGAATTCATTTAATTTTGCCCACATTTTAACCCACTTAGAATTACGTACCTATCTATATGCATAGACATAATTTGCTTGTGCTGATGCGAGGCTTTCCTAGAATACATCAGCTGCATCTCCTACTCACATCTCGTAAGAGTCGACAAACTGAGCTCTTAGGCTAGTACTGTCAAGTCAACTTGTCACTGATTTATATCTTGCCTCGCTATGCTAAACGTAGATGATGAATCTCCTTCGTGATCCTGCGATTATTAGAACACCTCCTCTTCAAATAATGCTCCATGAACTGGCTACTGGTGTGCAGAAAATTGCCGGGCAAATTGCGAGCTTTGAAGCGATTAGTTTTTAATTTTCAAAGTATAGGAAAGCCAACAGTTTCTTATCTGCGATAAATTTCCCTAGGCACGTGAAATTTAATCTGCGAGCTCGGAAGCATAGTGGAAAATTTAATATTTTATGTTTGTTAACTGAATAATGATACGTTTTAAAAATATTGCTTTTTGTTTTGGAATACACTTGGCTTGGCTATACAGTATTTTTATATCTAAGAAACTCTGAATTACGCGAATGGAGTGAACGTATGATGACACAAAAATACATGAAGCAATTTATTAAATGCACTTAAAATAAATAACCTATCAAATATACGCTAATGTAGTCGAATTTCTACTACAACCGCTAGTTAAAATAATAACTTCCGAGGTAAAATACCTATGGTGACCACTAAACTTAACTACAAAACGTATATTAAAATTACTACAACTAACAAAAGGATTACGGATTTTCCTTAACAATAGAAAGTCCGCATATAAAGTAAAAGAACGGAAGTATGTCATGTTACTTTGACACGGGTTCAACTGGCCAACTAGCCGAAAACAATAGGGACCATATCGAAATAACTCGAAAGAGATAAATTTAAAGAGAACTTTAGCATAATCTGGTCTTTATGTCCTTCTTTTAAGAGCGATAAAAACGTGGACTATGCTATCAAGAAGTTTGCTTCAGTTGAGAGGTTTTACGACAGAAAACGTTTCAATGAGAAGAGTTGGCACGATAAAAATTGTGATACCCATATCGATAATAAAGTTCTCGACCGCGACATGGTTTGAAAATAATAGTATAAGACGGAAAGACAAATAAATGTTTTATTTTAGTTTGTAATATTATTTAGTTTTCAAAAAAAAAGGGTAGCTAGAACGAAGAACATGATCATTGAAGTGATTGCACTCCCACGTATATTATTTACATACATACATATACATGTGGCTGTCATTTCAAAATGGGCTAGCCAGAAGGAGAATCATAGAGGAGATTACACATCCACATTTAGCAAAGCAGGCGGGGACAAATATAAATGATCAATAACAAGTTGATAACTTATCGCCCTAGAAAATACTCGAGTTTCTTAACATAATTAAATTTACTTGATATTATGTTATTGTTGTGGCTATTTCATGATTTATACATATTAAAAGGTTTATAAGCTGAATAAGGGAGAAAACTTTACACACCTCGGCGTGTCAAATCATCAATATCACAAAAATACAAGAGGGAGATTGGGTCAAGGTTTCCTTAAAATTAGAATGACGTCACACTGTTAATCATGCATTGTCATCCGAACTGAACGTGCTCACCAAATTTCAGCCCAATCGGTTGAGGGCAAGTGCCTTAAAATTGAGTTGTAAGATTTCACCCGAACAAATATACATTGCAAGTTAAATAAAAGCTTGTAAAAATAAAAAAAGAGATCGTCTTGGATAAGCGATAATGATCACAACTATTTTTTTTTGTTTTCCGGTCATCATATAAAATTATCTACTATTTGTCTTTTGCTATAACAGAATTGTATGTTCTCGATTTACTCGATTTGTCACAGAATCGATTGTGATGAAACTAGGCTAAACGCTTCGGGAGATAGTTCTGACGTAATAGATCTATTTCAACTTATTGCGATGTCTGCCAGCTCTAACGTCAAGTTATTTTGTAGTCTTTACTTCTGAACTTTGCTATTCATAAGTATTTGGTAATAGTGAATTAGTTTCAACTATTAGAATGGAATCCTGTGCTGATACGCTGCTTCATTAGCATACATCAGCTGCATCTCCTTCCGTGCATGTCATAAGAGTAACTAAGGAACTCGGGGCGTTCTCTCTCTAGACGATAATTTAGCGCTGTACTCAATTATCCTACAGTTATGACCATTCAAATTCATGTTATAAATCCTTAATTAAACGAGTGCAAGGCATTGTCTAGGACATAGATTAAAGTCTAGATAGCTATCTACATAGATAGTGCCATAGACTATCCTACTGGGTACAATCTTCTAATACAGCCAGCAGTATGCGGAACACGCAACGTTAATGTGCTGGCCGAGATAGCATCGTTTTATTAGGGTTCCTTCGCATCGAAATCCCTCTGTTTTGGAATAATTCAGCCATACATTATCGTGTAATCTTTACACTGAATACGGGGATTACCCTTTTGTGCGGAATATAAAGAGTACCTATATGGCCTTTTTTTGCAGATATATATTTTTGTGTTTTTGGCTGACCTAGAAATACCTGCTGTGTAGGTGGAATTTTTTTATTTTTTATTTAATGCGTCTTAAGTGGCACCACGTGGTTCTATCGGCCCTTGGTGCTCTGCCTACCCCATAAGGGATAAAGGCGTGATTATATGTATGTATGTATGTAATGTATCTAATTTGTGTTATAGTTTAATTCCCTTGTGTACAGTGTGTACTTGTGTATAAGAGAGTTTTTTTCAGATTATCTTAGTAATCAATTTTTATTAACTAATGAACGAAGTAAATGGTTAATATATAGGTACTGTGAAAAAAATGTTATTACGCTTATTATTGTTTAAAAAAAATAGGTGCATGAATAAGGACTCTTATTTAAATGGGTAATATAATTAATTTAAGACTCACCGGTTGTTAAGCTGCCAGGTACTTCAAATCTGTAAAATAACACACATTATATTAATAATAAAATAAAGTTATACAATAATTCTTCTATAGGTGCTAATTCAACCTACATACAAGTGTAC
Source organism: Carposina sasakii (assembly GCA_014607495.2). Taxonomy (NCBI): domain Eukaryota; kingdom Metazoa; phylum Arthropoda; class Insecta; order Lepidoptera; family Carposinidae; genus Carposina; species Carposina sasakii. The sequence goes on from CP053158.1 coordinate 11,992,280, forward strand.
AAGTGTGAACAAATAAAACCTTAGGGTGCTATAAGAAACTCCTTTTAAAATAGGTTAATAAGCCCTTAAAAAGCAACAACTTCATTTAAGAAACTACACTAATTGTGCTCATGCAGTTCGTTTACATAATTAGTCAGACTGTTGTTTTAGTGTAAGGAGAAAAGTAGATCATTACAAATAAACCTTTATAAAATGTCAAAGAAAAGAATGGGAAAGATAGAAACATTTATTTGTTGTCGCTGTCCACTATCTAAACCCCTTATTGTCATTGTCCGATCGGAGAGAGATTAGGCGCTGGACTTGGCTTTATATTCTTTATTTTCTTATGTTAATTTCTTGTCGATTTATTTTGTTTTCTCTCTTTCTGTTCGTGGCTAATGAAAAAAGCTTGTTTGGTATGGCATGTTTATGTCATAGCATTGAATAATATGAAAGAAAAGAATCCTTTTAGGACTTCTCCAGTCACTCCTGTTTGTTATTTAATTGTTCTAACATAACCTAACCTAATAAATTAAGCAGGAAAAGTTCTAGAAGCCAAATTGTTTCCCCCCACAACCCATACTATTAAAAATACCTAGCCGCTTTGTAATACGGTCTGTTCAACAATTTGCCTATACAATATACAATCATCGTCATCTTCAGCCTATTGCAGTCCATTGCTGGACGTAGGCCTCCCCCAGTGTACGCCACATGGCTCGATCTCGCGTTTTTGCCATCCAGTCACTACCAGCCGTCCTCTTTAAGTCATCGGTCCACCTGGCGAGAATTCAAGAACCCGTTTACTTTACATACAATATACAAATTCATCGGATAAACCTACAATAACGAATTTAGTGCAAGTCAGCTTGGAAGTAGTAATTAAAGTAACAAGCTCACTCATAGACATTCTACTTTCATTATTATACTTTGTTAATGAATTATTGCTACGACACGTTTATGATGACGTATGGCCGCGAATAAAACGAATTGCCTCGTTTTTAATCGCTTCATTAAACATACATTACTCATTTGGTTTAACCTTTTATTTAGTTACATTATTTTTGTTTATAATAACCCAATCACGCCGACATAAATTATTTTTTTTCTCTTCAAATATATAATATCTTATTACAATTTCTACATCCTAGAAAATTATTACTTTTTCCAAAGAGATTGTCCCAATCCGAATCCAATAGATTGGAAATTGCATGCTCCATTTTTCCGTAGCAAACTACGAGTGCTACGAAATCCCGCTACGGTTTTCGTAGTATGATAAAAAACGCGAACTAAAGTATTTTTTGTAACAAAAAACGCACCTGTATCTTATATGTATCGAAGGAAATACTGCCATAACCGTTGTCCCTGCCGTTAAACAAAATGGATTCAGAAACGAACTTAGAATACCTGAGAGAGATAGAAGAACGTTACGCGATAACTTAGAACGAATGACTTCTCTATACATTTGTAATGGAATTTCGTGCATTATTGTGTATTTTCCTTGTATTTTTGCCAGAAAAATATGGATTGTTATTTAACTGGATGTTGTTCTTTAGGAACTATGTATGATTATATTAAATATGTACGATTCGTATATGTGTATAGTTATACCTATAATATTATATTCATTTTGCAAATAGATTAACTGTCTCAGTACTACAATTACATATAGTCGATGAGTAAGTACAAGTATATAGTATGACTTATTGAATAGAAATAGCGTTTATTTTTTTCCATCTATATCTTCTATACATATAATAAAAATGTAACGGATCGCTGTCTGTACATGGAAGATATATGAGAAAAAATATTATAGGAGATCAATGCAATAGTACCCAAAAGGATGATTTTTGGAATTTTTGTCTGTTTGTCGGTTTGTCTGTTTATCTGTGCGTTAGTGCACGCTAATCTCAGAAACGACTGAACCGATTCCAATGCAGTTTTCAATTGTGACAGGTCCCACTTAACATATAGGCTATTTTTATCCCGGGAAAATGATTTTATCCCAGATAATTTCGACATTGTGTCCACGCGAACGGAGTCGCGGGCATCCACTAGTTATTTAATAAAATATATCCAACTAGGTTAACCTAAATTAACTAAACAAATTTCCATAAATCAACTCTGAAAGAACTTTAGGCTTCAAACCATAACTTTTTTACACAAATTCGTTTCATTCAGAGAAGGGTGCCTGTCTAATAAGGCAGGCTTTAATCTTAAAGGGGATGAGGGTAAAAACTTATGTAATTCAAAGATGTAAAGTACAGCCTCATTCAATTAGTGCCGTTTCATTTGACGTATAAAAATTGCAGCGTATATAAAAGGCAGCATAAATTAATTCGTTTGCCTATTTTTGAAAAGAATTGCAATAAATTGTGAAACTTAATATAAAATAATATTATTTGTACAGATTATAGATTAATTTCTACAATTTACTACTAAAAGGAATCAATAATTAAAATATGTACCTTTCTACAATTTATTGTTTTTAAATAAAATTTAAAATATTTCTAATCAGCTTTATCTCGCTGCGTGTCTATTTCAATAATTATTATTAATTTTATAGTTGTTTTATTAAAACTATAGGTCATTGTATCAATAATAAGAATAATTGCATCCCAAATCTTTCGGGTGAAATCTTAATATATATAAATCTCCTGTCACGTTGTTTGTCCGCGATGGACTCCTAAACTACTTAACCGATTTTAAATTAAATTGGCACACCGTGAGCAGTCTGGTCCAACTTGAGAGATAGGATAGCTTAGATCTTTAATTATAGTCGCAATTTTATTTTATTGCAAATTATTTGTCTATAATTAATTGACAGTCACAATTATCTGTTAACTCCAAAAGATTCTAACAGATGTCGATACTTTTCGACTGGATTGGGTAAGTAATCAATAGATGGCACTGCTATGGTAAACCGACAAACGTGTCATATAAGCTACAATTCGATTTCCACGCGGACGAAGTCGCGGGCGTCCACTAGTTCAATAATAAAATAATTCAAATAATAAAAATTCAATAATAAAATAAGTTACGAGCAAATTATTTTATTTTTCCTTTTTATTAATGCACGACTTTTCAAATCGTGATTCTTCTTTTAAAAGTCGAAGTTGAAATTAGGTTTTCAGAGTATCCTCTGTAAACCATAACTCACTCATATCTCTGAAGTTTTCACATGAAACTGTGAAAACAAGAAACTCTTTGGACAGTAATGCCTTTGTCCAAGCTCTTTCTGAGATGAGCTAGCTTTCACTTTGGTTACGTAAAGAAAATCTTAAGAAAAGATCCTTCTGCACTTTCATTTAAAGTGAATTACGTACTTATAGCTTGTTTCATGCTGTTTTGCGGGAGTCGTGGACATTTTATTATATCTCTAGCTTTTATGCCTGATTGCTTTTTTGAGTAAGTGTCTTCTTTATTAAAAACTAGCGTCCGCCCATGACTTCGTCTGGGTTAAAAGTAATTTTGTATCAGCAATTTACCCGTGCAAAACCCGGGCCGGTTACTAGTTAGACATATACGAGTAAACCTTCCTCTATCAAAACATCCAGCTTATAAATCTATTGCGTAGTATAGAACTTTAAAATAAACGGTAGACAGCGGGAAGCGACATTTGTTTTAAAATTATGTGGTGGCTATCATTGATGTTTATTTAACGGTTGTATAATAGCATAATTGTCTATATTGAATTAGCTTTTGTATTATATCACCTAATTAAGAATATAAAATGTATGTCATTAAAAGGTTATATCGACATGTGGATACATAAAGTTCCTCTTCCTGAGTTAATTTCGACTGAGGGTCTAAAAAAAGCTTCAGATATAATATATCAAGCAATAAAACTTTAGATAGATACATGAATCAAAAGTAGATTCCGCCCAAGAAGTGCTTTTTACTGAACTTTGTGATATTGCAAGATGCAGTTAGAGATTAATACTGGGAGTAAGTTAACTACTTAAACTGGACTAATTTTTAACTAGTAGTAAATTTTAACTAACCAAGTAAAATATAGGTCAGCATGAAAACTATTCAAGCATAATAATTATGTAATGGCAAAAGTGCGAAGAACAAAGAGCCCTTTTTACTGCATATATTTCATTGTCTTGTAAGTTATATAATTTTAAAATCGGTACATAATTTTAGGTTCATCTCGCCAACCAGTCATAATTTTGAAATAAATTGAAAAATAAGGTATAATCTTCATTTGTCGCTCGCGCCCAACTCAAGAGTACCTACAAAATGTAAAATTTAAAATGTCTCCCCAGTGTCTCTCAGTTTGTCCGAAACAACCCACATATGACCATCATATAAAACGGGCCCAATAGCTGTATTTTATTTAAATCACGTATGTCCTAAGCCCATAATATGTTATTGTTATTACGAATCGCATAAATTTCAATGTCTGAGCCTAGCTTTAGCAGACCGACGTCAAAAGGTCTGTATAAATATTTACTCGGGGCCCCGAAGTTGGGCCCTTTTGCGATGTGCCTCAAAAGACCCATTTTAAGGCCCCCCTGAAGATTTATTTGCTTTTTCAAAACGTTTAGTTAAATTGTTAAGATAGAATTAGGTTTATTGTTTTATAATGTATTATTAAATATCAATTTTATTTTGCGGAATGTAGCACTTCTTTATTTTTTCCATCAGTTTTCATGATACGTACACATATTTATTTTCCGAAAAAATACAAGGTTTCGATAGTTAGATTTATTCATATGCGGACGGGTTAAAGTTTTTTCTCTTTATAACTATATTTTACAATCTTATGGGACATCAATATAAAACATTATATTGAAATAAAATCAAAAAAATTAACACGTATACCGATAGCAAGAAATAATTATGTCAATATACAGAGTGATTTTTGGTCGTTAACGTTCCCGAAAACTACGGAATCTCTTCATCATCACAATCATTTTTCTCCATGGAAGCATGGAAGTGGGAAGTGTCTGGTTTCCAAAATATTAGGGTCCAAAGTTGAGTAAATAGACTGCGTTTTTCTGCATAAATGCACATAGACGCGCGTAGCAAGATTTTTTCACGAGAAATAATTAATATCTGTCTATAAAAAACTAACAAAAACACTAGACACTATAAATTTCGCGCGATCAAGGAATTAAAAAAAAAAAAAAAAATTCCCAGCATTTTTTTTTGGCATAAACTTACTTTATTTGATGTATAGAGTACGTACCCTTCGTATTAACGAAGCCATTAGGTAGCCACAAAAAAACACCCTGTACAAATAAACCTTAATCAAAAGTAAAAACTTTATCCTCGGATTAAAATTTGATTTAGGTCAATGTATGTTTATTTTGTTAAAAAAAAAACTTTTTAAAAGACACGGAAAATATAATTCATAAAAAAATAAATGACATAATTATTATTTTGTAAATATAATGGTATTGGATAACCAAGCCGATTACTTTTAAATATTTACTTTTAAAATTTTATTACTGGAAAACTAATTGGATAATGCTGAATTAGTAATAATAGGTAAAATTACTGAAATCGATTACCTAAGCAATAAAATTGTTTTTTTTTTACATCGTACATAAATAATAGTAGATAAGGAATAAAATAACTTATATTGAGGAAGGTACTCGTAGTCACATAAGGTTGTTAAAAAGTTTTATTGCAGAATCTACGCCCGAAGATGTCAAACCCTTCAAACTTGTGAAATACGAGAGAGTTTCAAACAGACTTAGATACACTTAAAATCACTTTACGATGTACAAAATGCATGCTAAAAAAATATTGGTCAAAAATATTATATATACACTTTTAAACTAAATAATGTATGAGATATCATAATTTATTTTAAATTGTTATTTATAAAAAACGATATGAAGTGTGAAAAACTAGCCCTTTTATTTAGTCATTTTAGCTCAATTGCACCAAATGTGTAATCGTAGATTATATTTAAATCGTCATAAAGCCAAGATGGCGTCTTGCATTTTTTAGCAATAACATAGAGAAGTCATTTAAAAAGAATCCTAAGATTGAGGACACTTGTTCAATATTGGACCGAATTTTTTAAATTTCTGAACTTATGCATTATTTTAAAACTATCCACTTTCTAGTAAAGTAATAAATAAACTTTTATTATTTAATTTTAAAGAATGATCAAAGAAATCCTATATATATTACAAATAAATAATCATCACCAACAAATCTATACACCCCATTTAAATCTCACATAGAGTTTTAATAAAAGACCTGTTGAAACAAAAATGTATTTCAAACTCACCGTTCCAGTGGAGTCGAGACGACGGCGTCACAAACTGTAATGCCGTGCGGCGGGCCCGATCCAAACTCGTTGCCGAACCTGGCTCCTAATTCCTGCATCCCTCTACATATCTCTACATAATATTTATAAAAAAAAAATTGTATTATATAACAGCGTTACTTATATCGCTCATAATTCTTGTGTCGCTCTACATATCTCTATGTGTTATTAAAATATTTTTGTACTATTGTACAGTGTTACTTATATTTAGCACGTTCCAAACATATCTCTTTCGCCTCGTCCACATTTATTAAGTTCTCAATGTAGATCTGTAGTCCCTGCCTACCCTTAATAGGATATACGTATGTATGTTCCTTATTCTTTTCATGCTCTTTTTCATAGCATAGTAACTGACTGCACTAGAAATCATCTAGAGGGGCGTTAGGGTTGACTTAGTATTGTTGGCAACACTAGATTTATTATATAGGTACATTGTAATAAATTGCGACCTAACATTAAATGCAATTTTCCAATCTACTCACTAATTGTTTTTTATATAGTTTATTACCTTTTGTTTGTTTAGAGCACTGCACGGAATGCGAGAGATCGTGGGTTCGAGTCCCACTCAGGTGATTTTTTTTTTCATTTCTTAAAACATATCTATAATTAGGTATCTTTTGTAACTAACTCATGGATCTTTGTAATTTGAAATGAGTTTAGTATTTAAGTATAAATTTTAATTAATCCACCATTTTGTTTTTAGAAATCTATGAACAAAGTCGAGTTTAGAGAAATGTCAATAGACGAGAATCGGGTCACAGCTGCAGATTGATCGCGGTGCCTCTGGGAGCATCTCGGAGTGACAAGGTGGGACAGACCATAATAGTGAAGTATGGAAAGTATTTAGTTTATTTATACTGTTTAGGACCTTTTGAAGAATGTGGGTAGTAGGTAAGTGCACAATAATAATAAAGATTAATTTAAGGATTTGAAAATATTAATTTTATGGGAAAAGATCAGGTAAATTAAATAAGTTTAATGTATTGGGACTACATAAGTATGATGTTAAAAAATATTTCCTATCTAGGTATGTAGGTAAACCTAGTTCTATAATTGTATGATGTAACAAATACTTTCTATACTTTTACTAGTACTTTTAGCTCATGTCCTCCGCATAGCTTGACATGAAAGCCTCAAAATATACTGTATTTAATAAATATAACAAAATACCTCTTTTCCAACCTCCTAAATTAATAAAAATTAACACCCTACCTCACTGCCCTACCTGGACGGAAACATCTCGTAATTTGTAACGTAAATACAGCAGAGCCCTTTGTTTGCAAAAAAATATACTGCTTTTTGTTCTTCGCAGAGATGTGCCTTTTGCGTGGCTTGAAATGTTTTTATTAAGTCAAATATAAATATCACTTGTTCTGCATTAAGGTTCTTTGTTTTCTATGAAATAAAGAGTATTTCATTCATAAATCTACTTTTATTACACCATTTATAAGTATTATGTTGAGACAAATCTTAGTTTATTTTATTGTTGTATTGTAAAAGTAACAATGCGCTGATGCAGGGCTTCAGTAGAATACATCAGCTGCGGGTTGACATACGCCCTTGGGTAAAAAAGCCCCTTTAAAAAATAAAAATTTTCGTGTTTGCTGCGAGAATCGAATTAGAAACTTGTGCATTTTCTTAGCCGAAAAGCTAGCCATTTATCACTTTATTTACATCTGGCTAATTATCCTGAACGTGGCTGTTTTAAGTCATGTATTATGTATGTAGGTAATAATCTAATAGTTACAAAGTACAACTGGAAAAAACTAAAAGCAAAAACTTAGTGCAAAGATGTCCACGACGCTATTGCCATTGCCACGGTAGTTATTTTGTTTTCAATTGGTGGTATTCTCCGGAAAATGGCTATTTAAGACAATATTGTCTTGTGCCAGTAATATTATTAATAACAGTAATAGTATATTATTAGCGGACACTCTAAGCGTATTGGCAATAGTCGATGTAGCTGTACTTAATAATTAATTATTGCTTTAGTTTAATCAACCCCAACCCATTAGTATATGGTTATTATTTAATGGATTGGTAACTGTAACATATAGGTATATTAAGGGGACATCTCACCAAACAATATTATGTATATAGTAATTTTACCACGATCCTGTTATTTTTTCCTTTGATAATCGTTATTACCTTTAACCCCGACACCAAAAACGATAGATACGTATATATTATGTGTGGACTAATTTAAATGAGTTTTTTTCATAGGTTTTTGCTTTTGTTAAACAAATTGAATAGGGTCTATGCAAACGTTACGTGCGTTTTACATACCTATGTAGCCAGTAGCCAGCACCGTTGTTATTCTGATTGCGTTTCCATAAAAGCATAAAGCGGAACATGGAGACTCTACCAACTGCGTTTCCTTTGCAAATCGGATGTTTTAAATCATATAATTTTGGGAAATAAACAAAACATTTGCAATTAGCCACTAGATAGAGAATAGCGCCACCCCACATCTGTCCTTGGGAATCACAAAAGGAAATACGGATTTCTTGGAGGTGGACAGCAACGCCTCCCGTGTTGACAACATTGTCCGAAAATCACACAGCAGTCACCAACCCGCATGTTCAGTGTGGTGACTATGGGCAAACGCCCCTCTATGGCAGTAGCATTTGAGTAGGTCTACGTCCAGCAGTGGACTGCAGTAGGCTGATGCGAACTAGATATCAGATTCAATTTTGTATAATAATTCAGAATCTTATACGCCTCCCCAAAGCGACTAAGAGTGCCTACTCAAAATTAATTTGGCACGATAATTGCAACCTTACAATTAAGGCTAAAACGTACACAATCACCAGACAATGGCTACAATGTGGCACAAATTGCGTGCTGCAGCGAATAATGGCTTACGGCCTGTATACCTTCACCTTAACACAGTTAAATAAATTATAGTGCTGCACATAATCACTATAAAATTATCGATAAAATTGTAAGTAGTGATTACCATATTTTTATTTTTTAAAACTCTACTGTCGTTTTCATATCTAGAAAAATGTATCCAAAATGTAAAAAAACGGCACCTATGACCTGAAGTCAACAAAAGTAAACTTTAGGTAAGTACAGCTTACTATGATCACATATTTAAAACAAATATAATAATTTGATATTAATGATTTTTTTTAAGGTTTTTAGTGAAATTAGAAATATAAATAGGCCAAAAAGCTCATAATTGAAAATGTACATCAATTCACTTTATTATTCTATACCTTACATTGAAAAATATCAAGTAGTAGCATCAGCCACCACCTGAATAGACACATAAATAGCTTTCAAAAATAATAATTGAATAAACGTTGGTGCCATTCTGGTCTTAAGACCATTTATCACGTAGATACCTAAGCTAAAATTGAGAGTAAAGCTGGCAAAGCCACACAATGACCGCTTTATGTTGATGTCACATAGTGCAGGCTGTTATGACTGCAGTGAAACGTTAAACGATCATAGTGTTGTAATTTATATCGATATATGCAAATAAAAAAATAGTGGTGTATAGGTAATGTTACGACTAAATCTATTTTTTTACACTTTTGATATGTATTAATTAGGTGCAATTTTATTATATGATGATATTTTATCATAATATCTATACAACAAAACACAGAACGGTTAACCATACAAAGGTATGTAGGTTTGATAATTATCTTCTATACCGGAAAAAATATTGATTATATTTTTTTTTTACTTTAACCTTCTTACTAGCAGAAATAGTTAGGTACAAATGAAGAAAACCAAAGCTATTTTTACAAACAAATAAGATCTTCAAATATCGATACATAATACATCACTATTTGCTTAAGTTTAAAACTCACTTCCGATAAAGCCCCAATTAGCGTGAGACTTTCTAGCTTAGAGCTTCTATAAAGGGATGTAAACCTTACGACAGGGTGCTCGTACAACAAGGCAATGATAATAATGATTGGCACGTGTATTAGTGTTTGAATTATTAATTGGCATACGTTAAGTGGCGTAATCTCTTTTAGTGGCATCAAAATCCATTCGAATTGTATATTGACAAACAGCCACAAATACATTTGATTGCATTCTTTACCTGTTTGTTTCTTTTTGTATGTGTATATTTACATATCTTCTATACATATGATAAAAATGTAACGGATCGCTGTCTGTACATGGAAGATATATGAGAAAAAATATTATAGAATACCTTTATCAACGCAATAGTACATAAAACAATGATTTTTGGAATTTTTGTCTGTTTGTCTGTGCGTTTGTGCACGCTAATCTCTCCTGTCTGAGCTAATCTGAACCGATTTCGATGCAGTTTTCAGGAATATATTGTGACATGTCCCACTTAACATATAGGTACTTTTTATCCCGGATAATTTCGACATTTTGTTTTTTCTGTAGTCCACGCGGACGGAGTCGCGGGCGTCCACTAGTTTAAAATATAACCTGATATTACTCTAAATATTGGCGGCAAAATGAGTTACATGTAAGTAATAATATAAAAATTAATTTCTGCATGTACGAATATTGCTAAGCGCAAATCTCGAAAACAGCTGAACCGATTTCGCTAGGTAATTCTTTTTTTTTTTTTAAATGACATGAAGTACGAGGATGGTTCATACGCAGAGATTTTTTTTTTAATCCCGAAAATGTCTAAAACAATACTTTTCTATATCGGCCGTCCACGACTGTTACCACGTGAAAGGGCATTGCACCCGTGCGAAGCCCGGGCGGATCCCTAGTTTTGTATATTTTCTATTATTATTCATTATTTTTGAATTGCAATGCTATAGATTTCTTTTGTATCAATAATCACTAGCTATAATAATATTTATTCCTCAATGGTCAGGTTTGGTTGAACCTGACGGTGGACTATTAACGTGAATATAACGATTGCGAAGACCTGAAGCTAATGGAAGCGCGATGCTCAAGGCTGCACGAAGCAGAAGGGCACTGTGGAAGTTACCTCGTCTCGAAGATCTTATGACTATCTTCGAGACAAGGTAACTTCCACAGTAAGCAACTTTGGATAAAATGTGATCTACTAATCCTGATGATGCCACGGGTGTTGGCGAAACATATGTCGATTAAAATTTTAATTGGTTTTCGGATTAGCAGCTATGTATTTATGGTTGCATGCTAGGTGCTTGGATCTGGCTTCTCGTTGCGACTGTAGTGTCTTGTGTTCGTGATCATGAGTAGGCAGATCCGAGGGTCAGCGGAGGGTATAGGGCCCGGTGGTGGGCGATCCCTCAATAGAAAAATGTGATCAGCCAAAAAAAATCTTATTATTAAATCATGAAATTAATTTACATAGATACAGGATGTTTTTTCGTTGCCACCCTTAACGAAGGGTACATACTATATACATCAAATAAAGTATGTTTATGCCAAAAAAAGTGCTGGGAATTGATGTAAATTTTTTAGATTTTTTTAAAATTACCTACCTCATCGGGCGAAATTTAGTGTCCAGTGTTTATGCAATTTTTTTTATAGACAGATATTAATTATTTCCCGTGAAAAAATCTTGCTACACGCGTCAATGTGCATTTGTGCAGAAAAACGCAGTCTATTTACTCAACTTTGGACCCTAATATTTTGGAAACCAGACACTTCCCAGGTATGCTTCCATGGAGAAAAATGATCGTGATGATGAGGAGATTGTGTAGTTTTCGGCAACGTTGACGACCAAAAATCATCTGTATATACACGGCTATATTACTGAAATGGAGTAGCCAAAACTGCAGGATCTTAAAGGAGATTACACGGTCACGTTTAGCATAGCAGAGGCAGATGTAAATGATCAGTGACAAGTTGCTAGCTCATCGCCTGAGTGCCCGAATACCTTAGTCGACAATTATGACATGCACGGAAGGAGATTACGAGTATGAATCCCCGCATCAACAAAGAAACTGTAATTATTTAGTAATTGTGTAATTCGACAAAACTAACAAAGACAAAACAATCAAGCCTGCTGGCAAATAAATTGCTGTTATTATTTATGTTTTAAATAAACATTCATATTTACTGAAAAATTTTGCGCGAAACGAGCCGAGATTTTAATTGTGGATCGTTGAAACGGAAATGCGTTTCAGTTCCGTTTTGACTATTTATTCGAATGAAATAATTCGATATTCACATATAGATTGAGTTTAATAAATTATGCGGACAAATTGAAAATGTAGTCGGCTGTAATCAACTTTATTTACTCGTTATTATGTATCATTTACTTGAATAGGCAAAATATATAATTATATTCGAAAATAAATGCGTACTATACAGGTTGTAACAGAAAGGGTATGTTAAGCGAAAAGCTATGTAAATAGCCCGCTATAGAGATCCTATTTCCAAAATTTGAGACTCGAAATCACATTTTTATTTTTCAAGATTGTATGGACATTCCTGAGTTGTTTCGGAATTCTTCATACTATCTGGAAAAATATAAATGTGAATTTGAGTCTGAAATTTTGGAAATAGGTTCTCTATAGTGGACTATTTACATAGCTTTTCCCTTTCTGTTACACCCTGTATACAATACATGGATAAACTTAAAATATAATAACTACCTATTATGTTTCTAGTTTATCCTTTATATATCGTTGCTTAGTACCGGGAACACAAAACCTTAGGGATCTGAGTGGAAGACTATTAGGTTTTGTAAAATGAAATAAGAACTAATTTATTTTTTATACAGGGTGTTTTTTTGTGGCCACCTTTAACGAAGGGTACGTATTCTATACATGAAATAAAGTAAGTTTATGCCAAAAAAAATGCAGGGAAAAAAAATTAAAAAAAAAAAAATTCTTGATCGTGCGAAATTTATAGTGTATAGTGTTTATGTTAGTTTTTTTATAGACAGATATTAATTATTTTTCGTGAAAAAATCCTGCTACGCGCGTCTTTGTGCATTTATGCAGAAAAACGCAGTCTATTTACTCAACTTTGTACCCTAATATTTTGGAAACCAGACACTTCCCAGGTATGCTTCCATGGAGAAAAATGATCGTGATGATGAGGAGATTCCGTAGTTTTCGGGAACGTTAACGACCAAAAATCACTCTGTATACATAGGTTGTCTAAATAAATATTTGGTTGTTAGTTAAACAAGAAGCGAATATACAAATTTTAATACGTAAGTGATTATTTCAGAGCTTACTTGACTATGTACTTAGAAAATGTCATAGTCTTCAAATGATTCCACAGAAAAAATACCTTTAATAAATATTTATAATATCGTAGCAAAGTATTAATAATATTTCCCAAATTACTCGGGGTAGCCATGACATGTCTTTTTATATTAACCCTTTCGGCTGTATTTGTCCGAGTCTCATTAATTATTCGCGTTCGCCGTGTGCATGGGTCGGGTTAGGACCATTAATAGACGACTGATATAAGCTCATATTTTGATATACAGGATGTAACAAAAGGGGTATGTTAACCGAAAAGCTATGTAAATAGCCCACTAAAAGGAACCTAAACTCAAAATTTCAGACACAAAATCACATGTTTATTTTTCCAGATAGTATGGAGAATTCCTACACAACTCGGGAATGTTCATACAATCTTGAAAATATTATAATATACAGGATGTTTTTTCGTTGCCACCCTTATCGAAGGGTACGTACTCTATACATCTAATAAAGTAAGTTTATGCCAAAAAATGATGGGAAACGATGTAATTTTTTTATATTTTTTTATTACTTGATCGGGTGAAATTTATAGTATCCAGTGTTTATGCTAGTTTTTTCATAGACAGATATTACTTATTTCTCGTGAAAAATCTTGCTAGACGCATCAATGTGCATTTATGCAGAAAAACGCAGTCTATTTACTCAACTTTGGACCCTTATATTTTGGAAACCAGACACTTCCCAGATATGCTTCCATGGAGAAAAATTATCGTGATGATGAGGAGATTCCATAGTTTTCGGGAACGTTGACGACCAAAAGTCGCCCTGTATATAAATGGCAATATAGTAATATATCATAATTGCCGGTAGGTTATTGGATAACACAGAATCTTTCGCTATAGATAATGCAAATCCAGGTACCCGCAACAAATAGCTATATTTGATACATAATTGGATAGCTCGTTCTGAGCTGTACTCAAATATTTGTCCATTTGTAGCTAGGTACTCTCAAAGATATATGAATACTAGCAACCCGCCACGGCTTTGTACGGGTGCAGTGCTGATACTATACAAATAAACCTTCCTTTTGACTTGAATCACTCTATCTATTTAAAAAAAAAATCACATCAAAATCCGTTGCGTAGTTTGAAAGACAGACAGTTTTGTTCTTGTTATCTATGTCATGTTCGTGTGCAGTTTGGAAATACAAAAGATTATAAGGCAGATATAAAAATATATTAAATACTAGCTATGTCCTATGACTCTAAAAGTTTATAACAACAAGTATAACTTGAAAACTAGTGTTTTAATGTATTCTACACTCGTAATCATGTCTTTATTTCTCACTTACACTACTTTTGCTGTCTTGCACAAACCATCTCGGGTTACAACGCATAGAGAAAATCAATAGTCAAAGCGACGTAAGTCGACGCTGTTTCACGGAGAAGAGTTTTCACTTAGTAAGTACATGTAAAATCTTGTGTGCTTGCATTCTTTTTTATCATATTTTTTTATGCAATTAAATTATTTTATTCTCAACATTTGAAATGATCACAATATTACAGCACCCGTATGATGAATTTGGTGAGAGCGAGATGTCTCACTTTTAAACGTCAAATTCACAGAGCTATTAATAACTAGATAAACTAAGTGTATGTACTTTGCATGTAAAAAATTGACTTAAGGATTAGAATATACACTCGTTCTCGAGCCAGGACTGAATTAACTAGGGTTGATAGAAGTGGTTTGTAATCCCTTTTTACACACTAAGTAGAAACACTTGCCTCGTCTAGTTATCACTTAGCTCTGTGGATTTGACGTTTAAAAGTGAGATATCTCGGTCTCACTAAATTCATCATACGGGTGCAGAAATTGACAAACAATTATGACTAAAATATATTAGCTGCATCTCCTTACATGCATGTAGTGAGTCGACTTAGCGACTCGGGCAGTCTCTCAGGCGATAACCTAGCAACTTGTCACTAATCAATAACACCCGCTATGCTAAACGTGACTGTGGGATGTCCATCATGAAGCTCCAGTTTTGACTAGCCCATTTAGGACACACAGCCCTGCGTATATGTCTTCTTCTTCAGCCTATTGCAGTCCACTGCTGGACGTAGGCCTCCCCCAGGGCACGCTACAGGGGGGGTTTTTCCCATAGTCACCACGTTGGGCAGGCGGGTTGGTGACAGCAGTGTGATTTTCAGACTATGTTGTCAGTACGGCAGGCGCTGCTGCCCACCTCCCGGTAACCCTTAATCGCCTCGTACAAGCTCGGCAGGCAGGGGTGGTACAAACTCTACTCTGCCGGCATCACGCGGCTATGCAGGCTAGGCGTTCGTATATGTATGTATGTAAAAATTCTAATAGATACAAAACCTTCTTTACACTCGCAAAACTGTCTACAAAGAAACAAAAACAGAAAGAATTTACGACGGAATATTGGCTCATAAATAAAATCGGCAGAACACGAACTAATACCGCTTCCCTCACCGCGGATAAAGGTACAAGTCACGCCCGCGTGTGACTGATATTGAAGGAAAAGACTGTTTTTCAATATTCTATGTGGCTATGTCACAATATAGGGTGTATCAAAAGGGGAATACTAAGCTATAAGGATATACGCATAAGTACATAAGCTATAATACGTATTCCCCTTTTGTTGCACTTTATATTATAATGTATAATATATAGGGGCTTCTTACCAAATATATCTTCACACTGCACGTTACATTCGTATTCTCGTATCTTTCTCTCGTATTCTTTATTCAGAAAAAGAAAACCGTACCATCACACTAATTTCACTTGTATTATCACACTAATATTATAAAGGCGAAAGTCTGTGAGTGTTACTTAACACATAGGCTACTTTTTATCCCGGGTAAAATACTTTTATCCCGGATAATTTCGATATTTTGTCTTTTCTGCAGTCCACGCGAATGGAGTTGCAGGCAACAGCTAGTATTATATAAGAGACAGGCTACTGACTAGATTTCTTGTCGGTTAGAGACGATAGTTAAAATGTACTCTTTAATTATTATGTATTGCATGTATCTGGTTACTCCTAGCGACTGTTAGTAATTTTCTGTGACGGGGTCATAAATTTCGAAGAATAATTCTTAAAATATATATTTATATTAGAATACGCCCTAGCTTAGCATTTGGTAAAAGCTGGTAATTAGCTAGACTTCACTAGTACCTACCTATCTACATTTTTTAGTTAACAATTTTAGTAGGTATTATCAAACACTTTGTTTAAAGAAAGCGCCGTCATAAGTCAGATCTTAAGGATAAGATTGCTTTTGCTCTGTCACGAACTGCGAGAGAATTTTAAACGAAGCATTTTTTTAAACTGACATCAAGCGAAGTAAAAACTTAAACTTTCCTGGCGTTTCCGTCATTGGTCGCGAGCTTGAATCCTTGCCAAGCCACATTTTGCCTCTGATAGACCCTATACAAATTCGTTTTTGAAGACCTAAAAAAGGAGTTGCTCGTTACAGGTTGGCACAGTTCCAAATACCTACGATCGACGTAGAAATACGAGTACTTACTATGTTGTATGGCCGTGCCGTCCCTTAGATTTTCTTGTGGAAGTTGACGATGTTTAAAATGGAGCAGAAATGTAACAAAAATTTCAGTATTTTACGAATAGATATATCAGTTTCATGTTATGATAATTACATGATCATAACTCATGAGTTGAGCAAATATAGCGAGCGTAGGTACTGCAAAGTTTTAGAATTCTTTTCATCATCAAGAAGTAGAATTCGCCGATTACATAACCGCATCAGAACCTCGCCTGTAGTGAGTATAACCATAATAAATCATTACGAAGAAAACCTGCATATAACAAAAACGTAATTATAGCGGTCCCGGCCATGGTGGAAAAACGATAAGGAGATGTTATAAAAGTAGACCTACTGCCGCTAATGTACGTATCATATCACAGACTTTTGTCGACCCCACAGTCTTTCATCCATCACACCCTCGACTTTTTCGCTGAACAAATGAAGTCAAGCCACCTCCTGTTCATACTTCCTTAGTTGTCCCGAAACGCAAAGAAACGCATATCATGTACCAGTGGTTATATTCTCTTTGTCATGTACCTTTAACAATTAATTGTATACCTCACCAAAGTATACCGTTTTGAATGAGGTTGTAAGTACAGTGTATTTCACTGTCGCTGTACTGTTTGTTACTGTTACGTGGATACTTTAACACTTATGTATGTCAAGAAAGTTTTTCTTTCAAGGTAAGTCTAGGTGTAGGACAGGCTGTTGGAACGTCTGTTTGTACTGATCCTACTGATAAAGATCTTTGCCAATTGTTATACCCACTGATCAAATTCAGAAACAGTAGATTGATAAGCCGCGTGGTGCCGGCAGAGTAGAGTTTGTACCACCCCATACCTGTCCGTGGGTATCGTACGAGGCGATTAAGGGTTTCCGGGAGGCGGGCAGTAGCGCCTCCCGTGTAGACAATATAGTCCGAAAATCACACTGCGGTCACCAACCCGCCTGCCCATCGTGGTGACTATGGGCAAAACCCCCCTGTGGCAGTAGCCTTGTGGCGTGCCCTGGGGAAGACCTACGTCCAGCAGTAGAATGCAATAGGCTGAAGACGAGACGACGAGATTGATAAGGACCAATTTTTCCGAAGATCAGATAGCCTATCTAACTAAAGGATAAAGATGATGTTATCTCTAAAACTTGATCAAAATAGTGACAACATCAAGTTTATTCATCAGATAGGCAACCTGAACCTTTGGAAAATCGGCCCTTAACCTCATGTTATTCTCACGCAAAAAACTACTAATATGGATTCAAATAATCTGTAGACGTATTCAATTTCCGGTATAGCCGTGTTAATAACAATTGACCATGATGCTCCCGTTATTTCAAGCATAATTTCGAGCACTAGCTTCAGAAATACCATGATACAATGCCTCCCAGATGTGACCTGCCTTATAAGAAAAATGAATCCCTCACACACCCTTCAAATATATAGGTATTATCCTATGTTATAATAAGGAATAACAATGCTACTTTCACTGCTCAACAAAAATCCCAGATGCGATCATCAGAAACTCCCTTAAATTAAGAGAACTTTAAAGCGAATCAGAAGAGGCTCGAGTTCATTGAATAAGGCATACCGATAATGAAATTCAGGGCACGTTTTATTGAACTCTATCAATTATAGGAATCTGGAGTTCTATTCAAGCCGCCTGCGTCCGGGCTTCTTTTACTTTGCCTCTACGAATCCATTGATTATCGAGAGGTAAAATTGGAGGTGAAACTGGGAGGGAGAAGTATATGTTAGTAGCTGGATAGACATTTTAATGTAATTGTCAGATTCCTCATATGGAGTCGACTAATTGTAGAGTAGTAGACACGTATTTTATGACATATTTAAGCAACTCAGGTAATAATTTTATTGGCAATCATGCTCTAATGAAGATACAATACCCATTATTTACATTCTTCGATTCCTCTAAGTATCTCGGGTATTCTCTCAGAGGGGTAAGCACGAACCTCTCAATAGTCCGTAATGCTAGCGTCAAACTGTCAATTCCCATAGATTTTGCAAGCGAGTCGCCAGCGTTACGCCGCATAAAAAGGTTCGTGCTTACCCCACAAGAAGCTAGTAAATCGCTTGTCATGATTATTTACATCTGTTGCGTCCCGGCTATGCTATACGTGACAGTTGGATCTCCTTTATGATGCTACAGTCCTGTGGGGTAAGCACAAACCTTTTTACGCGGCGTAACGCTAGCGACTCGCTAGCTAAATCTATGGGAATTGACAGTTTGACGCTAGCGTTACGGACTATCGAGAGATTCGTGCTTACCCCCCTGGTTAACCCAATTATAATATTTGTATAAGTATGTACTTACATTTTTATCTAAAATGGAGTAATAAACGTAGAAAAAAAAACGAATACAAAACATGTAATTAAAGTAGCATCGAGATAAATGCATAAAAATTCTCAGTTACCAAGTGAAATCTATTCTATCCCTGTAGGTAGATTGCAAGTCAGTTTTACTTAATTTAAAACTAGAAAATTCCAGTTTACACAAACGCTCCTGATCAAGTTTTGATTGGAACCTCGTGGATAAGCACGAGTTTTGCTGAGCTCAGGGTATCGATCGAGCTGGTAACCCAACTTATACTTAAGTTATAGCTACCTCAGTTTCTAAGCGAAGTGTTGGTTTTGAGTTCTGCCAACGAGGTGGAAATATTGCATGGGTTTTATGTAATTAATTGTTTTTGGACTGTTCAATTATTGAACTGTAAAAAAGGGCGCATTTCAATTATGTCATATACCTAGGCAACCCAGTAGATAAATATTCTCATAATTGTAAATATTTGTAATACATAATGAGGTTTTTTTGAACAAACATATGAGCATCGAACATCTGCAGGGGGTCTACTCTGAAATGCCGCTTTCGAATCTTTCGGTCCGACCGAAGCCCGATCAAATCGAAGCCTTTGACCCTACTACGAAATTGCTTCGGATATTCACAACTCATTCGGAACAATAAAGAATAATTCACATTGACTAATATTATAAGCTTTCTATTATCTAGCCTCAAACCTGTCAAATAGAGTTCGATCGGACCGAATGAAAAAACGGCACGACTGATCCGATCGAAGGAAGTTCGTAGTAGGAAATACCTCGATATTCGGCCGATACTTTGTTTATCGTCACTTCACAGTAGACCCCCAGTAGTGATCTCATACAATTATGAAAAATGAATATGAAATTATTTATTCGACGTGAAAGCATACACGTATATTACAAACACATAGTAAATAAATAATAAATAAATATTCACACACTTCACAACACATTAACTTAGTCCCACATTAAGATCCATAAGGTATTGTGTCGTGGGTGCTAAGCAACGGTATATAAATACATAGATAAGTATAGAAACATCCATGACTCGGAAACAAACATTCATCATATCAATGTTTGCGCCTACCGGGATTCGAACCCAGGACCTATGGCGCTGCAGGCAGGGCCACTACCTACTACACCAATGGGCCGTCAACAAGCGTTCAATATACTTCCAAACTTCTTACATTTCGACCTTAATAATTCATCTCCTTATCATCCCACAAAAAGCCGCCAAAAGCAAGCCTATGAGAACTTAACCAATATATTTCTGCGCTCACATACGACCTTAACCCATTAAATTAGGGTTGACTATCGATTTAGGCGGCTATTCTCATACCAGTTACCATGAGAATTAGGTTGACTGAAGTTCGTGGTGAAATGTGTAGTAGCTATTTCTGTGCAAGTAATTACTGCAACTTCTTTGTTATGTTAGAGTCAACGTACTGGGGGCAATTCTCGAAAAGTCTCGAGTTGGAACTAAGCCGAAACGGAACCGTTGTAGACGCTTAGAACAAAGCAATAATTACTTTATGGTGACGTAATTAGACACATTTCAGCACGAGACAGATATTTGTGTTTATTCTGTCATGCTTGCGACCGATGCATACTAAAATATGATGATCTCCGACCGTATTTTGGCCAAGGCGACCGATCTCTACGGAGATTGGTCAGGTACGCAGGAGATATTATAGTGCACAAGTGTGTGCGCAAACACAGGTGTTCTCTATTCCGTTACTCTCATAGTCCGATGGGACGGAAAGCCGACACGACCGGAGAGAGATTTTACGTGCTTTGAGATTGATGAGATTTTAAGTGACAATTTTACATTAAAATCTGTACATGAAATAAATTCATTGGTACAGGCTCGTGACTGTAACTTACGCCTCCCGCTTGGAAGGTGCACGTCTTAACCACTGGGCTGTCACCGCTTATAAATATACCTTATTACTCACCCGGTAAGTATATATTGCTTCGCAGCGCGTTTCGTTAACGGTTCGTTAGTGGTTGTGTGTCGGCTCAAAAATTTTCAAGAATTGCCCCCTGGTGACAACTGGAGTTTCTCACAATCACGTACGTTCATACTCATGTGGTGTAACTGTAACGTTACTTGAATAAACAGACATATCTTTTCTACTAAGGGCTGAAAATCACTAGGAAATGAATAGCGAAAACTTTAGGATTTATGTTTATGTAGGTTATTAGGTATTACTATTCCAGAAGTGGTTTACTGGAATTAAGTTATTTTTATGTTATCCTTACTAATGTTTATAACCGTTGATGTCATAATAGGCGCCATAATTTTATTACGGGGTGTAAAGTTACTTTTTGTATGCTTACAATCGACTTAGACTAAAGATGAACTTTTATGATAAGAATTAACTCTATGATCTCGTTTTTTAGTTAGTAGTTAAATTCCCATCATCATCATCAGCCTATTGCAGTCCACTGCTAGACGTAGGCGTCCCCCAGGGCACGCGACAAGACTGCCATGGGGGGGTATTTGCCCATAGTCACCACGCTGGGCAGGCGGGTTGGTGACCGCAGTTTGTATTTTGGACTATGTTGTCAACACGAGAGGCACTGCTGCCCACCTCCCGGAAACCCTTAATCGCCTCGTACGATACCCACAGGCAGACATGGGGTGGTACGAATTCTACTCTGCTGGCACCACGCGGTCAAATTCTTTATTCTTTATTCTTTATTGCACACACACAAAAAGAAATATGGCATACAACATTAAAGAAGAGATGCATGTACAATGGCAAGCTTATCTCTACCAGAGATCTCTTCCAGCAAGCCAAGCAAGTAAAGAGAAATTGTTAACAACAGGGTAACATGTGCAATTAAACAAATTCTAAGAAACTACAAAACTACATTAAGAAAAAAAAGGAGAAAAAACAAATGACAGCATAATCATGTAATGGACAGGTAGTGATCCCATAATTCCCATAAAACTGGAAAAATATATTCTTTATCTGGCTAAGTATTTGCATATACTAATATTTTGAAAATCCTCTCCATTCTGTTATAAAAATGGTGATTTTGTTGAGACGTAAATGAATATTATTACCCACCTAAAAGTTTAGGTGGTAAATTGTTTTTAAATGAAGAGCTTCAATTAAAATTCAAATTTTAAAAGCTTCGTCAGATCAGTTTTAATTGACGCGGATCAAAAATGGCTTTCATTGTACATCTAGTAGGTACTGTACCTATTATGTAATTAGTACTTAAGGTTAGTTTATAATGTAGGCAACAACTATAGCTACTAGATTGACATCAAATACGCAAATATATTTTATTGATTAATACAACCTACGCTTAATGTAAAGCATACCTATCTTTAAACTTCATATTCTGTTTTTCCATTAGTTTTAATGCGTTGTAGTCGCTAGTTAGGTTCCCGGGATTTACTGCCCTTTGCTTTGCATTTTTCTGGTCGCCTCTTTTGATCCTGGCTCACAGGAGTTGCAGACGCGGGAATGAGTGGTGGGCCAATCTCGGTTAACCTACGAACTTATTTAGATTTCTAGCATGACAATTGGTTATGCATATTCGATAAAAACGTTTTGAAAAATGAATTTTTATCATACTCACATTTGGTTCTCTAAAATTAAACTTGCGAGTTGATTCCGAAACTAAGTATAGAGATAATACTTCCCAAACTGCTTACGAACATTATTATCTGATAATGTATTGTAGTATAACTTTACAGCACACAACTTTAACAACCGTGCATCGTCGGCGATATATGGTTTATGATAGAGCCACATGACACCGAAATATAACTTGAGAGCGAAATCCTACAATATGAGAATAACTTTAAACACGTACTTGCTTAGATGATATATTGATTTGGAATCTCTCTCTCTCTCTCTCTCTTTTGAAATCTATGCTCATCTTGTTATTTAATTACTAGTTACCTGTCCTGCGTGGACTACAGAATATAGCCTATACAGGATGTAAAATGTAATTTAAAGTCTTAAATATTTGATTCTTTTATACTGCTCTGGGAGTGAAAAAAAAACGTACAGTACAATATGCCCGGGAAGAGAAGCAGCTGTAGTATTATACTACAGCTGCTTCTCTTCCCGGGCATACTGTACAAGTCAGTAGAGGGACAAGAGGGTCTTGGTGTTTTGTAGGCGATGGGCTGACCACCTGTCACTACTAACCGAACTTGTATATCTCAACTATATGCTCAAAATTGGTCAGAAGTGGCACCATGTGGTTTTATCAGCCCTTGATGCTCTGCCTACCCCGTAAGGGATAAAGACGTGATTATATATATGTAATATTTGAAAATAGGGTGTCCAATAGTGGGCTATTTTCATAGCATTACGATTAACATACCCCATCTGTTACACCCTGTAAACTTTTCCGTAATCGCAACCATATCAATGCGAATTTTTTAATAGTTAGGATAGTTGAGAATGTAGAGTACGGGGAAATCAAAGATATAAAACAAGGCTATTGATCGATGTTAATTAATTTAAATGGTTGATATCAAATGCATCCAACGTAGACTAGCACATCTCTGGTGGTAAGGCAGCCTTACCTAACTGAATAGAAAAATATATTTTTATGTTTATTTCGGACATCAACATAACACCCTTGAGGTAGGTACACCATTACCCATTTAACGATACATCGCCATCTTTACGTTGAAGTTATATACCCATCTTAGGGTATAAGAGTATTTATTACTCTAGATAGATAGATAGATAGATCGTTTATTTGACTTTTGGCATGTACACATATACAGACAACACAAATCAAGAAAATTATAGAAAAAATATAATATAAGACAACAATGAGATTATAACAGTAAGAAGGTACAGGCAAATGACAAATACATAAAGACGTTACAAAGAAGTATGGGATACGCTTAGTCAGTCCCCTACCGTGCATGCATATGTGTAACTGCCAATCAACTCTAACTCCCACTTAAGCAAGGAACTCCTTACATGTGACGTAAAATCAGTTGTATTGTACTAAAATGATATGAAACGTATTATTTTTTGTCCTATGCTGATGCCTTTACTAGAATACATCAGCTAAGTTTCTTTCCTTGCATGTCCTAAGGAACGCAGGGGCATTCTCTCAGGCGATGGTAACTAATACTGGTCATTTTTACCAGGCCCTTCGATGTTAAACGTGGCTATAGGATCTCCTGCAGCTCTAGCTACCGTTTTTTGGTTTATCATAAATGAAAGTTTTATGAATTTTGCTAAGAAGGAATTTATTAAGCACTAGTGGACGCCCGGGACTCCGCCCGCGTGGACTACAGAAAAAACAAAATGTCGAAATTATCCGGGATAAAAATATGTAAAAAATATGTAAATAAAAAAGTAGCCTATATGTTAAGTGGGAACTGTCAGAATATATTCCTGAAAACTGTATCGAAATCGGTTCAGCCGTTTCTGAGATTAGCGTGCACAAACGCACAGACAAACAGACAAACCGATAAACAGACAAACCGACAAACAAACAAAAATTCCAAAAATAATCGTTTTGGGTTCTATTGCATTGATAAAGGTCTCCTATAATATTTTATCTCATATATCTTCCATGTACAGACAGCGATCCGTTTAATTTTTATATGTATAGATTATTATTATATGTATATATTTTTATATATATGTATAGATATGTAAGTTTTTTTGATTTTGCTAAGAAGGAATTTATTAAGCATCTTAAGACAGTTATTTGCAAATGCGAAAAAAGATTTCTTTGTCCGAATAAATCTTTCTATGAATAAAGCTTAACTATCAAGGCCTTAAAACTGTAATAAAAATGTTTTGACTATTACAAAAAGATAAGTTACAGTATCTTGGTAGGTTCTCTTGAGTGCAGTTAGGTATGTCTATAGAAGCAATCACAGCCGTGACTGCACTGCAAACTGTCTCAAGTGGATTGCAATTAGTGTAAAATGGTGAGACGTGTAACTGTTAGCCTCGGCCACTGGGAATTTGCTAATTAGTATATTTAGTAGTTAAGATAAAGAAGTTTATAGAGGTCGTAACGAAAGAGAACGAAATATCCAGGTGCTTATAATGTTACATCATTTCGCATAGAAAAGGCGAAGACAAATAAAATATCTCTATTAACTTATGGCTGCTTGAATACCGATTAGTTAAATTTTCGAAAAAGTTTAAATTTTTGTTCACAGTTCGGACCCTTTTATTGACTATTATAGGTAGAACTTTTCTTTACCGTACTATGTATATAGGTACACTTAGAATTGAGAGCAATAGAAATAGATAGGCTACTCATGTAGTCACTTCACTGGAGCCGCATAATTTTACGCTAAGGTTAACTTTATGCGCTCATTGGCATACCCCGCCGCTGAGGCATGTCTATAATTTTAATTAGGCTAACCTAATTTATTGGAATCTAGTAATTGGTTGGTGTTTGCATCAAATCAATATCTATCAAATAGTTTTATTTTCAGATATATCAGAATATTTGCCTGATGTATAAGTCAGTAGAGGGACAAGAGGGTCTTGGTGTTTTGTAGGCGATGGGCTGACCACCTATTACTACTAACCGAACTTGTACATCTAAACTATACTATATATATTAACATATTAATTAATCTGTTTATTTATGTGCCGTTGTTTAATACCCACGACTCGATAAGGGATCTTTCTGTGGGACTGTAAATGTGTTGTAAAGTTTGTAGTTTTAGGGTTGATAAGTAAAATTAACGATAACAAGTACGTAGAATATTCAACTTACAAGGTTATACTCATAAGAAGAAACTTCCCGTCGGAAGAAGAAGCATCAAATGTATAGGTATATTTCGCCATGAATGACTATGAGATGATTTCATTAAATACCTATACTTTCCAGGAACTATTTACCATAAATGCAAAATCCAACAGACTAGATTAACATGCGTGCTCAGAGTAAAATA
Organism: Carposina sasakii; assembly: GCA_014607495.2. NCBI lineage: Eukaryota > Metazoa > Arthropoda > Insecta > Lepidoptera > Carposinidae > Carposina > Carposina sasakii. The sequence goes on from CP053158.1 coordinate 12,018,477, forward strand.
GTTAGGTAGGTACCCAATTTTCACAGGATTGCAGGGGCCCGATCGTTACATCCCTAAATTCTCTAATCATGACTGTATCTATGACTGATTAAGGGCTGATTTTCCCAATGGTCAGATTGACTAAAAAACTTGATTGAGATAGAGACAGCATAAACTTTATCATTCAGATAAGGATTTTTATATAAAAATCTAAAAACAAAAAGGCGGATCTTTGATCAGCTGATGTCATCCTTAGTGTTTAGTAACAATAGAAACATCGCAATTCAGGCAGTTTATATGCCACATAAGTGCTAGTTAATAGCAGCTATTCAAATATCCGCTTTATTGTTTTTCGGACATGTATTTGTGTAAAAGTCAGTTTCTGTGACGTATTTTAACTAATATTGGGCTTGATTACTGACAAACAACTGGGCTTTAGTTAGGCATATTCTTAAATAATTATGTTTATATAGAGGACGTTTAGACAGTTCTTAATTCATTGTCCGACAAAACAGGTGTTTAGACATTGCTTAGCGATCCCTTTGTAAATAACACTGTAAAAATTAAGTCGAGAGACACGAGAATCAGGACCTAGTTATACTGCCGAGTATTCTGTAATAATAATTCAGGCAAGCTTTAGAAAAAATGAGTTTCAATGGACCTGGAATAAATTTTTCACTTTTATTATTTACACATGAAAAAATAAAGAATATAAATGTTTTAACCTTTTTTTCAAATAAAATGTACCAAAAATTTTAAACAATGAGCTCGAAATGTATAAACGAAATCAGTCATTTGCTTAAATCTGAAAAATGGACTTCATATTTACGCATATTTATTGATGAGATTGTGAAATAATTTAACTTAAGTTTATTTATGTCGAGGTAAGTTAATTGTGATAAGATAAACTGACTGTTGTGATGTAAAACCCGCCACCTGATTACGTAAAAGCAATAGCAATGTCGAAATCGCACAATCGCGAGAATTGAGAGTGTGTGTGTGTGCGCTTGTTGCGCGGCTTCAGCTTTGCTATTGCTTTTACGTAATCAGGGGGCCGGTCCACTTACACCAACTCCTTTGGATTAGTTGAAAGTGATGCATCCATACACATAATATTTGATGTGAAAAGGGCTGAGGCTGCCTTTCCACGAGAGATGTGCTATAGATGCTTTATAGATGCATGGGATATCCATCAATGGCATTCATTTCTCAATGTTGTCAATGAATTTTATTGGTGAATATCAAACGCATCCATAGTAACGTAGTATAGGTACATAGCAAATTTCTGATAGAAAAGCAGCCTTATCATCTACGTTTCCTCATCTAATATCATCTCACTTTCACCAATCATTGTCATGTCAATGAATTTCATTGGTCACACGCATCCATAGTAACGTAACATAGGTATATACATAGCAAATCTCTGATAGAAAAGCAGCTTTATCATTCAAGCAAAATACTAAAATCGAAAATCCTACATAACTGAGCCATTTTCCTAAAAGATCAGATGTTATCTCTATGGGCGCTTTTAATACGAGATAATTGGTCTGGGTGGGACGGTGAATATTATAAAAGGTCGGTTTGGAACTTCCCTCATTAACCTCATTGTCACAGAAAATTTTAGAAACAGTACTAATAATACTATACTGGGTTATAAAATTATTAATAAAGAAAATGGAAAAAATTCCTCACCAGGGTGGGAATCGAACCCACGACCTCTGCATTCCGCGTGCCAGCGCTCTCACCGCTGAGCCACTGGGTCAATTACTCGGATGACGAATTTTACCATCTCTTTTCTAAATTACATATTATTCTTTGTACCATCACGATAATTTTTTTCTATGGAAGCACCCCTGGGAAACCACGGGTTTCCAAAATATTGAGGTCCAAAGTTACATTAATATTATCATTTTTTTTACATAAATCCATCTGAAATCGATTAACAAAAATTTTTTTCAAAGATACCATGTCAAAATGTTATAATGTTAGTTTTGTAGGTACATTTTTACTTTGCGCATCAAACGAATACATTGCTTGCAATAAAATGACAGTATCTTTTCATAATTTTTTTGTTGTTTCCCAGGGTTGGTTCCATAGAAGAAAACCCCCGACCCAAAAAAAGTACGCAATTATTATGACAAAAGGTTTAAAATGCTAAACCCTATAAAAAGCAAAAAATAACTTTTAACACTACGTAAGTACCAACTAAAGCATGTCAGACTATATACTCGGGACTTTGTGCAACCTTTATGTCGGAGGCATAACCGCTAATTTTGAACTGCAAATGGTTATCTTGGCCTGCTGTTACTATACTATACTATGCTAAAGGTAACCTGTAAAAGGAACTACGATACCTATTGACTCGTTATATGACCGACAAAGTATACATACTGCATCCAAATATATAAAACTACCATGGAAATAATGAATCGGCTGACCTTCATAAGTGGCTTCAGGGAAAAAAAATATAACCGACTGCGCCAAAAGGTGGGTCATGTTTTTCGAGTGTGTCTTGAGGTTTTTTCTTTCTTTAAATAAATGAGCTTAAATAGTCAGAATCAAATCTGATTCAAATTTATTTATACAGGTTTGTATAACTTTGATACATACCTACCAATCCCTGGAGATCCAACTGTGTAACTAGGTTAATGTTTATTAAAGTGGGTGACTGAATTTGGTTTATTTATAAACTAAGTACAGTTACTTACTCTGTGGCAACTTTTAAGAACTAAACTTCCTCTAAGTACCTAATTCAGAATTTCTTGCCCCTTACGTATACTTCACAAGATAATCTGATTTGAAACATGAAAATTTACTTTATTTTTCTGGTACTAAAAGATAACGGTAGATGAGGGCTCAAAATGAGGGCTAACTGCTATTAATATGCAGTTGTTTTAAAATAAGTAAGTTTATGAAAATATTTCGTAGAAAATGAATATGGTAAGTATTTGTTTATTAGGTTAACTTGTGCCTGTATCTATAGTACACATCTGTTTTGGTCTGCACCTGTGTCCATTTTAGCATATATTTTTCTACTTGGCTGTATTGTGAAATATTTGTAAATGCTTTGCATAGCGGATCCAGATGTAAAAGATTTCTGACAAGAACAAGGGGGCAATTCTTGAAAATTTTTGAGCCGAAACGCAAAAAATTACTATCTAACCGTTAACGAAACGCGATGCGAAGCAATATATACTTACTGGTTGAGTAATAAGGTATATTTTAGCACGCATCGGTCGCGAGTATGACAGAATAAAAACAAATATCTGTCTCGTGCTGAAATGTGTCTAATTACGTCACCGTAAAGTAATTATTGCTTTGTTCTGAGCGTCTACAACGTTTCCGTTTCGGCTTCGTTCCAACTCGAGACTTTTCGAGAATTGGCCCCCAGCTCTTAATACGACACAGGAAGGACAGTATTAAAATACGAATAATCTGCTCAGTTTTTGGATGCGGAATACTTAAATGGACAAAGATATTGAGTGAGAATATCAATGATAATTTGAATGATGTACGACATCCCTTATTGGAGGGAACTTATGTAGACCACATTCAAAAAGCAGATTGCGTTAAAACGCCCTTAAATCCAATAAGCAAATAAAGCGCTTGTTAACTCGTGCACGTACAAATGCGCAGCGCCGACAGCGCTGGCGAGCCGCCAGGCGCGTGTAGCTGTCCGTTACTTGACTTCTGCTGTAAGGGCTTGTTCAGGGCAGCTACTGCTTTTTATCTCTGGAAATCTATGACATAAAAATGAATCGCTGAATGTGTTGCTAAGAGCAAATCTTGAGAACAGCTAACCGATTTCGCTAATTTTTTTTTTTTAGAATATTCCTTACGAGGCCGGTTTTTACGGAGAAACAAATTTTAAAATTTTAAAGAGATGGTAAAATTTGTCATTCGAGTTAAGTGACCCGATTTCTCAGTTGGTAGAGCGATACACGGAATGCGAGAGGTCGTGAGTTCATATCTCACTCGGGTGAAAAAAAAAATCGTTTTCTTTTTAATATTTTATAAATTTATAAATGCCTGAAAAAGTCTAAAAACAGCACATTTCTATAGCGGCCGCCCATGATTTTGTCAACGTGAAAGGGCAGGGGCCCAAGTTACGGTTGGTGAGCTACTATATACTAGATATTCATCCTTCATCACCTGACTTCTGCTATAAGGGCCGGTACATACATCAGCTGCATCTCTTTTCATGCATGTCGTAACATGATCCTGTAGTCTGGCTATCTCTTTTTGGGAACACTGCCATGTGTATATGAAAATATATAAATTTGAATGTTCGTTAGTTACTTTTTCACTAACTATCGAGCGGATTTTGATGAAATTTTATAATTATACAGGATGTAACAGAAAGGGTATATTAAGCGAAAAGCTGTATAAATTGCCCACTATAGAGAACCTATTTCCAAAATTTGAGACTCGAAATCACATTTTTATTTTTCAAGATTGTATGAAAATTCTTGAGATATTTAAAAATTCTCCATGCTGTCGGGAAAAATAAACATGTAATTTCGGATCTCAAATTTTGTGGATAGGTTCTCTATAGTGGGCTATTTACATAGCTTTTCGCTTAACATACCCTTTTTGTTACACCCTGTATAAGGTCTTTTCAAAATTAGTGATTATTTACATTTCATTTACATTTCAATGCAGTAATTATTCGAGATTGTATAGAACAGCTGTTTTTTTTCACTATTTCGGAATTTGTCTCATGGTGAAAGTTGTTTCTTTTTACCTACCTAGTTGTACCTTTCGTGTCAAAAGCAAATCACTAATTTTGAAAAGACATTATATGTATAGATATTATACTCGTATCTGCCTAACCTTTTTTAAAGTTTTACAGCGAGTAACACCATTCATACATAAGTATCACATAAGAACAAACAATATTCAAATCATATTACAATGATTTCAATATCAATATGAATACACCCTTAGTATAGTAGAAAAATCCTGAGGAAAAATCATCCCTTTTCATAAAGCCATGTTCTTAGTTCTCGTACGACTATATTTGAGCATTTATGTAGAAAGTTTACTGACTCTACTATTTGTTCAGCAACGTTATTATTCAAATTCAAATTATTATTTATGATTTAAATGTATCAATCAACAAATCCAACAACCTATTACATATTGGAAGGCAGTGCATGTATAATATTAATTTCTCAAATTATAAGTTTTATTATATTTATTTTTATACAGGGTGTTTTTTTTGTGGCCACCATTAACGAAGGGTACGTCCTCTATACATCAAATAAAGTAAGTTTATGCAAAAAAAAATGCTGGGTTTTTTTTATTTTATTTTAATTACTTGATCTGGAGAAATTTATAGTGTCTAGTGTTTATGCTAGTTTTTTTATAGACAGATATTAATTATTTCTCGTGAAAAAAATCTTGCTACGCGCGTCTATGTGCATTTATGCAGAAAAACGCAGTCTATTTACTCAACTTTGGACCCTAATATTTTGGAAACCAGACACATCCCAGGTTTACAAGTGTTTGCAGGAGCTATCCTATGACGAAGCCGAGAACTTGCTTACGGTAGATAAATAGTAAATATATAGTTTTAAAATATTTTTATGTAAATGTATGTAATATATTTTACATGTGTTAATTTAGTTTAAATTTTTATGTAAAGAAATAGTTATATAGATCAAAATGTAAGAATATTTTATGCATGTATTTATTAATTTATTTTTCATAAATCATGAGGTTTCGCAAACCTAAAGCACAGGCTCAGCCTAGTTTAGGTAAATTTTATATACTACCTATTTAAATATTAAGATTTTTAATGAATGTATACCAAATGTTTGATATTGAATAAATTTTATTATTATTTAAAAAAAAGTATGAGGAGATTCCGTAGTTTTTGGGAACGTTGACGACCAAAAATCATCCTGTATAAAAGACCCGGGGATATAAAAAACCGACTTACCATTGCAAATGATTTACCTTACCTATTGTTTAAAAGTAGGAATATTACCATGGCACTATGTTAATTAGGTTAAACATCTTATTACGGAATGTATTTAGCTTGTATTGTCATTAAATCCGAACTTACTAAACTTTGTCTCTGTACTCGTAACAACAAGCGCTACATACTTATATCTTGTAAAATTGGCACGAACCTGTAAATGAACAGCTGAAAGCTGCTGGCCTGTCGCCAGACTCGAGGGATGTTCATAATGACAGTTATTATACAGGGTGTAAAAAGACAACGATGTTTTTTTAATACCTCGTATTCTTTGAAGGTTACGATCATTTCCTTCTATGGAACCAACCCAGGGAAACGACAAAAAAAATATTTAAAAATACTGTCATTTTATTGCAAGCAATGTATTCGTTTGATGCTCAAAGTACAAATGTACCTACAAAACTAACATTATAACATTTTGACATGGGTATCTTTGAAAAAAATGTTTGTTAACCGATTTCAGATGGATTTATGTAAAAAAAAATGATAATATTAATGGAACTTTGGATCTCAATATCTTGGAAACCCGTGGTGACCCAGGGGTACTTCCATAGAAACAAAATGATCGTGATGTTACAAAGAATACGAGATATTAAAAGAACAAAGTTGTCTTTTTACACCCAGTATAGAAAAGTGGAATAAGTGAATGCTATCTTTTATTTAAAATAAAATCATCTTAAAGTTTCCCGTTACTGAGTGGTTGAGTAACTGATAGATAAAGCATAAATAGACGAAATTATTAACTACTGGCCGTATAAAATTCAAGTTGATGCTAAAAATATTTTGTACGTATACAAGTATCATGAATATACAAGGAAGAAAAGGAAACTGTCTATACAGCTATTATACCTAAAGCTAAATATAATTATAAGCCGTGATAGCCCAGTTTTTAAGACGTGCACCTTCCAAGCGGGAGGCGTAATTTCGATCCCAGTCACGGGCCTGTACCAATGAATTTATTTCATGTACAGATTTTAATGTTGTAAAAATTGTCACTTAGCTCGTGCCTCGGAAAGCACGTAAAACTGTTGGTCCTGCGCCTGATCTCTCTCCGGTCGTGTCGGAACTATGAGAGTAATGTATTAGAGAGTGAATCTGTGTTTGCGTGCACTATAATATCTCCTGCGTACCTGGCCAATCTCCGTAGAGATTGGTCACATTGGCCGAAATACGGTCGGAGATCATCATTATCATCATACCTAAATGGTTTTTTGTTCCTATGATTGTAGTAAAACAGCATATTTATTTCGAAGCTACAATATATTTTTCCAATAGTTCTTTAGCTCGTTCTATATTCAAATAAACGTTATCCTAATTTGCAACTTCAAGCAAAACATTCCCTCCAATCAGAGCACTGAAAGTTTTTCTTTTTTTATCGATCCTGAATTTGCAAGTACAAAGAGAAGGCTACTTGCATAACCAACGTTGGTGATGTAGGGACCTAATTTCATGAAGATTTTTCTCATAATACTCTGTTTTGTAGAAGCAAAAAGTATAAAATAAATATTTATAAAAGACAGTTATACACACAGCTTATAATCAGAAGAACACGTGCTATATAGGGTGTAAAAAAGTGTTTGTTAAGTGAAATGCTACGAATATAGCCCACTATAAAGAACCTACTCACAGAATTTGAGACTCGAAATCACATGTTTATTTTCCAGATAATATGGAGAATTCCTAACAACTCAGGAATATTTATATAACCTAGAAAAGTCTCAAATATTATGGATAGGTTCTTTATAGTAGATTATATTCATAGATTTTCGCTTAACATAGTCCAACTGTCACACCATGTAGAGTTCACTAGTTTCGGTCTAGTCATTCATTCAATGTAATGTACGTGCAAAAATGTTTGAGTAAATTACTCATTAGATAGTTGAGGCAATTAGAAAAGTTATTTTGAAGCAAAGAGAATATATTACAAGGTAAGTATCTCAAAAATTAAGACGCAAATTCTCAGAGTTACAGAAAGCACATGGAATAAAAGGCGTAATGCGAGGTCTTTGCATGGAATCGTATTCGCCCGCGTGCGTGCCAACTTGATGTGATTTTAATGAGAGCTCTTTGTTCACCTGCGTGTGCTTTGACAATAGAATATATAGGTACAAATGATCCACTTTAATGTCGACGTTTTATTATATTACATCAGCAGATCGCCGCGACTGTAGTTTTTCTCGTCTATCACCGCGACTTCAAACGCGGACACTTTAGGTGTGATGATGATCTCCGACCATATACCAGAGGGGCAAGCACAAACTTCTCGATAATCCGTAATGCTATCGTCATACTGTCATATCTCATACTAGTGGACTGCAAAAAAAAAACAAAATGTCGAAATTATCCGGGATAAACATATTTTCCCGGGAGAAAAAGTTGCCCATGTGTTAATTGAGGGTGTGAGCTAACTCCATAGCAAATTTTATTAAAATCGCTCCAGCCGTTTTTACGTGAAAGAGTAACAAACATCCATCCATCCATACTCACAAACTTTCTCGTTTATAATACGTAGTAAGATTTGCGGGCGCGTAAAAAATTTTATGCTTATGCTACTGGTTGGTGAGTGACAGTCAGATAAATACTGAAATGCTGAACAAGTAATATTATGTTGAGTAACACGATAGTGGTTTACTTGCATTTGATTATGCGCAATGTTTGCTTTAACGACTACTGTATCAGACAATCCTCTGACTCACTTTATGGGCTCATTGGTTATTGTGTGATACATTGCAATATTTAATTCGTTAGTAAAATTGTACGTAGATGCTATACAGGATGTTTTTTTGTTGCCACCTTTAACGAAGGGTACGTATTCTATACATGAAATAAAGTAAGTTTATGCCAAAAAAAATGCTGGGAAAAAAAAATTTTTTTTGTTGAAAAAAATTTTTAAATTCCTTGATGTACGAAATTTATAGTGTCTATTGTTTATGTTAGTTTTTTTATAGACAGATATTAATTATTTTTCGTGAAAAAATCCTGCTACGCGCGTCTATGTGCATTTATGCAGAAAAACGCAGTCTATTTACTCAACTTTGGACCCTAATATTTTGGAAACCAGACACTTCCCAGGTATGCTTCCATGGAGAAAAATGATCGTGATGATGAGGAGATTCCGTAGTTTTCGGGAACGTTGACGACCAAAAATCAACCTGTATACTGATTGAACTATCCGTATTTACATAATCTGTGACAAAATCTATGCATAAGGAATTATGGACTACAAATATAATTTTATTATTGGTAACCACCGTGTCTTTCTTCGCAATGAAGTCCGTACATCTACAAGACGGCCGGACAAGTGCCTAGATTTATTAGGTATTATATATTCTACACCTACTAAAATTAAATACAGAGTAAGTATCCTTTGTTTTAAATACTGAGGCAGTCTTCCTTCTTTCCGATTATTACCAAGCTGACTTTAAACAGAAACTAGCGCCAGCCTTCGTTATACTGTAGAACTAGCATTTGAAGCGCTACGGTCTACGGTTCGTAGTAGACTACGAACTACGACGACGTAGGTAGCTACGAGCCTGATAGCTTTTAAAATGTATCGTCTTAGTAAGACTAGATGGCGCTTATTGAAGATAATGTTTAATAAGGGTTCTTTTAGTAGAATGTAGATGTTGCTGTTGATGATGTATTGTACATTTGTTTCTATCAGTGACGTGATTATCATCTAAGGTTTCGATAGTGCAGAGCAGCATAGAAGCAAATAATAATTATTTTTAATATGGTATAAAATCATGTACTGAGCAACATTTTGAAGTATAAGATACACTATCATCTACATATTGTGTTATTGCGTGAAACAGTAACAAACACATTTAGGTACAAACTTTCACTATTTTCATATTAATAGAGAAAAACAGTTTGATTTGTTTATTCTAACTTCCTAGTTGAAGCTACAAATCACTGATTTACTCATTGGGTTTGAATTCTCTCGAGGAACCTCGATAGTTTGGCTAATTAACATACTCGTACATACATACATACGAGTACATACACGGATGGGGTAGCTAGAACTGCAGGATTGCGATAAATATCCTACAGCTACGTTTAGAATAGCGGGGTCAGATGTTTAAGATCAGTGACAAGTTGCAAACTCATCGCCTGAGAGAACGCTCAAAAATTTCTTAGTCGATTCTTACGACATGCACGGAAGGAGATTCAGCTGATGTTTTCTAGCGAGGCATCTGCCGCATCAGCACAGGATTTAATGGTACCTAAATAGTTAAGTATATAATTAATTTAAATATTTATTAACATACTCTTATAAATATGTTTTAAGAAATGAAAAGAATCTTCACCCGAGTGGGACTCGAACCCACGACCTCTCGCATTCCGTGCAGAGCTCTCACCAAGTGAGCTACCGGGTCAATTACTCGGATGACGGATTTGACCATCTCTTTTAAACTTTTTATTCTTACATTACGTTTTTGGCAACGTTATTTGTTCATCCCGATAGCTATACACTAGCCAAATCTCGGTAAACAAAGCTGAATCCCTCAGCACAATGTTTAATGATAAAAACGCTCAACCATATCCTAGTGGATTATATTATGGAGAAGAATCTTATAAATTTATCTAAAATTAGATATTATATATTATAAATATGTTTTAAGAAATTAAAAATTCTTCAGCCGAGTGGTACTCGAACCCACGATCTCTCGCATTCCGTGCAGAGCTGTCACCAACTAAGCTACCGGGTCAATTACACACTCTTTAAAGAGGACTAATTCAATTAACTTTCTGAGTGTATATTAATATATATATTAATATAATAATTTGTAAAACCATGTTGATGTACTCGTATTTTTAACTTTTCATTCGAAAAATAAACTTTGCTTTTTCGTATATACCAGTATAATAAATTAAGTCATTACCTTATTACCATGTAAGACGTCATTCGAATCTATAAGAAGAGCTGAAGAACAAATAATTAATGTTGTTTCTAAAGCAAGTTTAGGGGAAACAGACACGGTGAAGAACAATTTGTTTGTTGCGGAAATCAGGGAAAGGCTGACGAGCTAATTGAGAAAGGCAGTTATATTTTTTTTTATATCGAGGGAAAATCTTGAATTTTTTTTAGGCGAAACATAACACTAACGAACCGTAATATTAACCTAAATAATTCACTTTTACATTTTAATATGTAATATTATTATTATTACATTTTGTTAAATGTGGCTGCAGGATATACATATTATACATATAGTGTATGTATGTATATTATGAGAATAATTAAAGAAAGTATCTCCTAACAGAATTATACCACACGGAAAGTTATAAAAAACACATGTATAGCCGAGGGAATTGGGATTTTCGTATATGAATATGCTCCAAATAAGCTCGTCTACTCAGCCTTCAAGATAAAGCGTAACATCTGTAAAATTTGTCTTGTCATCTATTTGTAGACCTACGTATGCGTTTGACTTTACTATAGTTAGTATACACTTATTTCGTGTTATATAATTTACGACTAAATACTTGTTTTTGTACGTCTGTTTGTGAACATTAATAAAATTTAAGATACTTAATCAAAAACACGTTGGACAAAAACCACTAAAAGGATTTTGATGGCAGCATTATCTAGCTTTATCAACTTCTTTTATTAATAACCCAGGGTTGGTTCTATAGAAAAATAGCAATCGTCAAATTACAAAAGGTATTAAAAGAACAACGTTGTCTTTTTACTGCCTGTATAGTTACGAGGACAAAGTCGCGAGCAACAGCTAGCATAAGAAATAAGACCTGCACTTCTTCCCACACTGTAGATATACGAGTAGTTTATCGTCGCTATAGATTATGTAGAGCAGAGTAACGATGATGGTGGTAGACATAGCGAAAGTGACGTCATAATGTGTCTATTAAAAACTTGAAGTATTGAAGTCAATCATAATACTGTATGTCGATCATAATTATATTTCTTCGCTTCATTTTTCAGATAAAGTTTACTATGTAGTCCTTTTAGCCTACAAGGCAGCTTCGCACTATTTAGAGATTTTTTTAAATCGTTATTTTCAATCGACTAATTTAATCGATTCGTACGCACAGCACTATCCGGTCTTCACTATCAAGTCTCATTCTTTTATCGTGCGAGGCAGCGATCGCACGCGTACGCAGCAATGCCGAATAAAAAGAAAAGAAGTCGTTCGCAAGACGAAGAAAAAAGATTATTAAAATATAAAAGGAAAATTAAGGAAATTGAAGAAAAACATAAAAGAAAGCGTCGTCGACGCATAATAGTTTCTTCGGAATCAGGTAAGTACTAAGATTTTCGGTCTACCGTCAATATTCCAATAAAAGAATGTTCATATTCAATCACGGTGTTTAACCTGTTTGGCGACTAGCCCTTTATAGTTATAAATATGAAATATATATATCCATCTGTTTAACAGACAAAATCAAGTAGTAATATGCACATTTTGTATATTACTTTAATAAAACTTAAATGAATATGAACTGTAACTATAGGATATAGTTTCAAATAGTTCCTTAATACGAGTAAAATGTATGTAATATACCTACCAGCCTAGCGGTTAACCGAGAGTTAACACGATGGCCACATTCGAAACAAAGTACTAATAACGTTTCTGGAGGTATTTTTGATTTATTGATAATTAAACCGTCATTTGAACGGTTGTATATTTAAATTATTAATTATTCCCGGCGGATAACCGTGAGTTATCACGAAGGTTTATAATAGGTATGTTGCTAATAAGTACATACCTTTTCAGATCCTCCTACGGATGTGGAAAATATTCCTTATGATCCGATAAATGAATTTGCCGTGGCAGACATTGAGCCCGTAATTACAGATCCGGCACCTGACGAACCCTTGTTGAATAATGACCTTGAGAACAATGATTCCTCGACACTTGTAGATAATCAGACGTTAAATAAAAACGACAATCAAGAAGTTGTTGATGAACTTGACCCAGAGTTACTACTGGCACTTGGTGATGAAACTGATAAGACTGCAAGGTATGGCGAGAAAATCCACCAATCCTTAGCCCAACGATGGGAACCAATACTTAAAAAAGGGTTACCGAAGGATATCAAAGATAAATTATTAAAAGAACATCTCGTGCCAGAGAATTGCACGCTCCTGCAGGCCCCTAAACTAAATGTCGAAGTTGCAGCCGCCGTGTCAGAAACGTCACGCAGTCGTGATAAGAGGAAAGAATCTGATCAACAGCAATTGGGCGTGGGCATAGGAGTTATTAACAGAGCAATGACGATTTTACTCACAGGTGAAAATAAAATCGAAGCAGTTAAACTTTTAAGCGACGGATGTCGAATTTTAACTGACTTGCATTACGAAGAAACGCAATCTAGAATTAAAGTAATTAATTATGCCTTGGCCAAGCCATTCCTTAATGTGGTTCAAGATAATGAGCGGGATGATACCCTTTATGGAAGTAAGCTCTCAGAAAAAATAAAAGCTTCCAAGGTCATAGAAAAACAGGGAATGCAAATTAAAAAGTATACCAAACCACAGAAACCTGCAGAAACATCGACAAGTAACACTCGTCTCCCATATACACCACCACCGACCACGTACCAGGGAAACTGGTCCGGGCCCCCTCGCTTCCAGCAGAACAGGGGGGGGCGCAGAGGATTCGGGAGGACACCGGCAGCGACCATGAGTCGTCGGCCGCCGCCACAGCCCCCAGTGCCGAGTACTGCCGGTCAACCCCGACGTCGTGCCCCAACTCGCCCTTAGCGCAGGTACACGCAGGTAGAATTCAATATTTCTATGAATGTTGGCTTAAAATCACAAGTAATCCCGTCATATTAAATTGGATACAATTTGGCTTTCCTATACCATTTGAGTCACAAGTATCACAGATCCATGTACCTCAAACACATTGGTCATTGTCCGAAAAAATGGATATGTCTATTGCCATTGAAAATTTAATAACCCTGGGCGCGTGTAGTCCCTGTGATCCAGTGGAAAATGAATTCATTTCTTCTATATTTTTGGCCCCAAAACCTAATGGCGGGAAAAGATTTATTTTGAATTTAAAAAATTTAAACAAATTTGTCAGCAAATTACATTTTAAGATGGAAGATCACAGGACTGCAGCTAAACTATTACCTAAAAATGGTTATATGGCGACTATTGACCTAAAAGAGGCTTATTTCCTTATACCTATTTGTGATTCTGATAAGAAATATTTAAGATTTCAATTTGACGGAACTACTTACGAATTTAATGTTTTGCCCTACGGTTTGTCATTAGCTCCTAGAACTTTCACAAAAATAATGAAAGAGGTGATTAGATTCTTACGATATCAAGGTTATAAAAACGTGTTCTACTTAGATGATATATTATGTATTGGAGATAGCTTTACTGAATGTCTTAATAATGTAAATGCGACACGAAAACTCCTAGATTGTCTTGGTTTTGTCATAAATTATGAGAAAAGCTCTCTTACTCCAAAACAAACATGTAAGTTTCTTGGGTTTATATTTAATTCTATAAATCAAACAATTACCCTTCCAAATGAAAAGCGTCAAAAAATTATAAATTTGGTACAAAAATTTTCATTATTACCACAATGCACAATTAGGGAGTTCGCTCAATTAATTGGAGTTTTAGTGGCCGCATGTCCAGCTGTTAAATATGGATGGATGTATACAAAGGTTTTGGAGCGACAAAAGTACTTAGCATTGGAAAAGTACAATGATTTTGAAAAATGTTTCAAAATTCCTAAAATAATACTCGATGACCTCACCTGGTGGCAACAGAACATAGCACATGCCTCTAATTCTATAGTTATATCTAGCTATGATTTTGAAATTTATTCCGATGCATCCTTGTCAGGCTGGGGTGCTGTCTGCAACGGAGAACGAATGCATGGTGCATGGAAGCAAGATGAACTTAAGTTTCATATAAATTATTTAGAACTCCAAGCAATATTTTTGGCCCTCAAATGCTTTGCAGGTAACAAGCAACATTGTTCTATCTTACTCCGTGCAGATAACACAACAGCCATTAGCTATATCAATCGTATGGGGGGAATACAATTTCCCCACCTTAACAATTTATCTAGGCAAATCTGGCAATGGTGCGAGAAGAGAAATATTTGGCTGTTCGCTTCTTATATTAATACAAAAGATAACTTCGAAGCGGACATGGAATCTCGCAGATTAAATTCAGATACTGAGTGTGAACTATCTGGTTCTGCTTTTAATCTAATTACAGACATATTAGGACAGCCAAATATAGATTTATTCGCTTCTCGGGCCAATGCAAAATGTACTCGCTTTGTGTCCTGGAAAAAAGATCCAGAAGCTTTTTCCATAGATGCCTTCACATTAGATTGGTCAGAATATTATTTTTACGCGTTTCCGCCTTTTCCACTGCTTCTTAGGTGTCTTCAAAAAATAGAACAGGACAATGCTACGGGAATATTATTATTCCCATTTTGGCCAGGTCAAGCTTGGTATCCATTGATAAGAAATCTACTGGTTTCAGATATAATATGGCTTAAACCTAATGAACACCGCGTGGTTTCTTGTTACAGAAACCCACTTACCCTGGGTGCAGCAGTTGTCTCAGGCAGTCATTCTCCTCGCGCGGCGTCCCGACGGCAGCGCTAGATCTGATATTGGCGTCCTTGTCAAATAGCACAATTAAACAATACAATGTTTCCTTAAAACTATGGTGGCAGTACTGTACTGACAATAATTATGATATCTATAATAGCTCTGTTTCAACCGTGTTAAGTTTCTTAAGTGAGCAGTACACTAAAGGCGCATCGTATGGCTCAATCAATTCACATCGTTCGGCTTTATCTCTCTTATTAGGTAGTTATATTGGAACTGATGACCGTGTTACACGTCTTCTTAAAGGAGTATTTAAATTGAAACCGAGTCTGCCCAAATACAGTGGTACTTGGGACCCCCAAGTGATTCTTAACTATATTGCCAAATGGTTTCCTAATAGAGAGCTAAGCCGAGAAAATATTACAAAAAAGCTGGTTATACTATTGGCTTTATGTACTGCTCACCGGATGCAAACCTTTTCACTTATAAAAGTCGAAAATATTCATGTTCAGTGTAACGGCATAAATATAGCTATCAGAGATATTATAAAAACATCGGCTGCTGGTCGGGAACAGCCTACACTTTTTCTTCCCTATTTTCGGGAAAATCCCCGGATTTGCCCTGCGACAACTCTGGAAGATTACATCCAGGTCACGAGCAATGACAGACCTGAAAACGTGTCACACCTCTTGATGACTGTGAAGCGCCCCTACAAGGGCGCGTCTGCACAGACACTAAGCAGGTGGACTAAACAGGTTCTGAGAGAGAGCGGAGTGGACGTGGCGACGTATAGCGCACACAGCGCGCGGCACGCCGCCACGTCCGCCGCCGCCGCCGCCGGCGTCTCCGTCGATGTCATCCGGAAGACTGCCGGTTGGACGAAGGCCTCTCAAACATTCGCGAAATATTATAATCGTCCAATCGTAGATAATAATATTTTCTCCCAATCAGTATGTCAAATTAGAGACTTAAGTGAAGTTTAACTGATTAAAATAAAAGTTTGTACTTAAAATTTCATACGCAGTTTTGCTAAACTTATCTCTTAACATCTACATAGTAAACTTTATCTGAAAAATGAAGCGAAGAAATATAATATATGATCAAACGAACTTCTAAAGTGAAGTTCGATCATTATTATATGAGTCGCTTCATTTGAAGATAAATCACCCTCCCTCCCATACCCTAAAGATTAAGTTTAGCAAAAATTCATACACATCTCTAAAATAATGAGACTTGATAGTGAAGACCGGATAGTGCTGTGCGTACGAATCGATTAAATTAGTCGATTGAAAATAACGATTTAAAAAAATCTCTAAATAGTGCGAAGCTGCCTTGTAGGCTAAAAGGACTACATAGTAAACTTTATCTTCAAATGAAGCGACTCATATAATAATGATCGAACTTCACTTTAGAAGTTCGTTTGATCATATATAAGACGGTCGATTGGTGTAGTAGGTAGTAACCCCTGCCTGCGACACCATAGGTTCTGGGTTCGAATCCCGGTAGGCAAACATTGATGTGATGAATATCGAATCTGTATGAAATGACGGGATGTTCTGACAAGTTAAAATAACTGTCAAAAATAGATGGCGTGAGCGAATCACCCTCCCTAGCTTCTCCCCCCTTCACCTCCCCCTGTACGTGTCCAATGACAAAACAGTATTTCGTGATGGTGATGCACTCACGCCATCTATCCAGGTGATTTGTACTATGTTTGTAGTTTTAATACATACATACATACATATAATCACGCCTTCGTTAGGCAGAGTACCAAGGGCCGATAGAACCACTTAGTGCCACTTCTGATCAATTTAGAGGGTATAGTTCAGGTGGTCAACCCATCGCCTACAAAACACCAAGACCCTCTTGTCCCTCTACTGACTTGTACAGTATGCCCGGAAAGAGAAGCGGCAGAGCTCCCAGAGCAGCATAGAAGAAACTACTTACTTTTAAAAGTTGTCAGAAAATCCCTCTTTACGGACTATGTTGTGCATGTATGTTTGCTACAGAACAGACATTATATCAACTCGATTCGACTTCTACAGCTTAATGTGATGAATTTTATTTTTACCATACAAGAATTCTGGTATTCTTGTTTATTGATTGAATGTTGGTTTTATACTGAAAGATATTTTTCGATTAATATGGGCCTTCCCAATTAACACATTGGAGATCTTATACTCGAAATTAATGAATGTAGTGTGTAGATAGTTAAATGTTTTTTTTTTGTTACATAACAAAATAGATTAATTCTAAAAAATACACAAGCATGTCCATAGATAGAATCACGAAGAGAGCTAAAACTGGTATCTAAATTGGAAAATGACTATTAAAGTAACAGAAAAAAATAATTATTCAGTGTTTGCGAGAAAAATGTGTGGGTAAACGCTAGCGGCAGTGTCGCCATAATGTATAACTTTATGCTATATTGATCTCCCACGCTGTTATACTCCATTCTATGCCACTTGCAGGCTTTAGCTTTTGTCGTGTTACCTATATACATTTCAGTTTTAAAATACCAAAAACAATTGTTTATTTGACATTGCTATCTCATTTGGTGTAAGAAAATAAATAAATCGTGATATTGTGGTTTTGAAGTTAGCCGTACTATGCGCAATATCCCCCTTAGTCCGTTTTGACTAACCCCTACGTCGGCATCCGCAGTTGTAATATCCAATATCGATGTTTACCGTTTGTCTGTGCCGGCGCATATTATACAGATTGTAACAGAAGGGATATAATAAGCGAAATGCTATCAACATAGGCCACTATAATTCGCAAAATTTGTAAAACGAAATTAAATTTTAATTTTTTCAGATAGTATGAGGAATTCCTGAACATCTCAGAAATGTTCAACTAACTTGAAAAATAAAAATGTGTTTTTAAAAGTCCCAAACTTTGTGAATAGGGCTTTATAGTGGCTAATGTTGGTAGCAGTTTGCTTAACAAACCTCTTCTGTCACACCCTGTATATTATGTTTCATATAGTGAATAGGGGTTTACAAAATGAAAGAGTAACTTCAACACGAGCTGCAAGAGAGTTATCGTCTGCTCCAAAGTGTCGTAAAGTTATTTTTATCCCAGAAAACGTTGCAAATTTTAACAGAAACATGCCTCCGAAACAACACACTCTTAGCATTAAGGTTAAGCTCTATTAACCACTAATTAAAAGAGCAGTCACATTCACAACATACTTCATCTCATCTCAGGCTATGAATGTCTGCTATAGAACTAAGTGAAACTTTATGAAATAGTGTTATAATTACATAGATTCTAAAAACGGCTGGAGCGATTTTATTAAAATTTGGTATAGAGTTAGCTGACACCCTGGATTAACACATAGGCTAATTTTGATCCCGGGAAAATATTTTTATCCCGGATAATTTCGACATTTTATTTTTCTGCAGTCCACGCGGACGAAGTCGCGGGCGTCCACTATTTTGAAATATTATGCGAAGGTAGGTATGTTATACCATTTTATGACAGATTGGCTAGACAGATTTCAATGAAATACAAATCATATCAATTTAGGTACCATTTTCTATCCACGTGAAGGAAATTGTGTCGAAAAGGTAGTTGTAGGTAATAACTAGCTTTTGTATACATATATCTTACATGTTTCTCTGTATTTAATCATTCCTATGTTGTATGGCCACTAAACTGAAATGAAAATGAAATAAAAAATAGTTTTATTGACCATATTTACAATGCAGTTACAAATGGCACATACTCGTACATAGATAGGAGTATTTTTATACCAAGCTTACTATAATAATACAAAATAGAATTGGTTAAAAGATAATTTAGCATTCCTTAAGTGAAACGTCGATGTCTGTAGAAGTACTCGTATATACTCGTAACTGTAGCACAGACATCGGCGCCCTCCATCGGTTTTATTGTTATTATGTACAAAGTTATATGTAGTTACGTAAGCCAGTACAACATTAATCAATAATATTTCCTCATTACACTACAGTAACCCTTCAATTACAAACACCAACTTTTAGATAGCACCATACTATCCAGTTGTAACCTTAAATTAAGAACGACCAATTAGTGAATTGTAAAATTCATACAGAAATAAATTATATACTATGACTTCATCATTCAACAAAAGGTATATGTTAAGCGAATTTCTATGAATTTTGGCTATTACAGGGAGGGAACCAACAAATTTGATATTTACAGATACAGTCTATTTTAATAGCATTTCGTTTACCTCTTTTGCTATACTCCGTATAGTTCTAGATGGCCCACAAAGGGGCTACCACAATAAAAGATATTTCCCTTCCTTTAGAGGCCCTTAACACCGTGTATGTACTCGTATTTGTCTACTTACTTCTTTTAATCTGTATTCCTACCCTATTTCTATTGTCCTTTTCTATGTTACTTCTGTCCGTGTATGTGTAATTTTCAAATAAAAAACTATTCTATTCTATTCTATTCTATTCTATTCTATTCTATTTGATTAATATGTAACCTTTTACGCACATTTATGAAACAGGAAAACTAAATAGAAAAAACAGGATTCTTTGTGCGTATGAATAGTACATCAATTAGATTTCTATTGCTATATAGTGAAGGACGCAAGTCTTTTTGTAACGTTTGTGAATTTATTTTTTCGCATTTCGGATATTAGAAGGTTTTAGTTATTTACCCGACTACGGCAAATTTTAAAGGAATTTTCCTTTAGAGACTATCGGTATCTATGTAATAATGTCCTAGATATTAATATATTATACACAGGTGCACTCTCTATTCCATCACTCTCATGTCCAATGGCATGGAAAGACGACACGACCGGAAAGAGATCAGGCGCAGGACCAACGGTTTTATGTATACTATACTCGTATATGAGGTACCAATCGATTTAATTTTATTATTGTAGACCGTTAACATAGAGACATCTTTCTTCTGTAGTCAAGTAACAGTTTCTTTAAATACAATAATTGTTGGCGGTGTAGGGAAATAACTAAGATATATTTTCTATCAACATATTGAAACCGTTGACGTGGTATGTGTCGACATTGCCCTACAAAACAAAACAGAGAGTAATTCACACATTGAAACTATTTTTTTTTTCAAAACAAGTCATGCATGGAAGTGGATGATGATTGTAAATAACTATAAAAAAAAATTGAAATCGGTTCATAAATGACGGAGTTCTGAGGTAACACACATAAAAAAAAAACACTCGGACGAATTGATAACCTCTCTTTTTGAAGTCGGTAAAAATCATGGAGAATTTTTACATGGAGCATAGCATCTTACGTTCCATCTGTACTTATCTGGCAGTAAAACATCTCCATAGTTTAATATACAGCGGAAACTTACTAAAAGTTTAAATAGATAAGTTATTTTTTAGGGGCGTAAGTGGGTTCAAAAGACCCAAAGTCAACTTCACCTGCCCGTGGTGCACCCTGCTATTTAACGGACGAAGCTCTGACGTTATTAGCTTATAATACCTATTTAGAATGAAACATTTCTCAGATTCGACACCGGTCGATTTATTGTCGAACTAGATTGTTGTATTTATACCAGAAACAGGGCGGTAGGCTCACTCCTTACCACGTGGAACTTAATAGGCTAACTGGTGTAAAGTGGGTGTGTATTTTGCACACTTCTGCCCAACTTCTTTGGGGAATAATGGGCGTGTCTATATGTATGTTAGTTATTTTTTCTAAAACGTCTGTATGAATTCAGCTGCTCCGTTTTAGATACGTGTGTAACGCAATTATCACGTTTCAGGAACAACTAGCTTAGTGGTAATCCGAGACGTTTCGAATCCTGTTTTACCACGACTAATTAATTATGTCATTTGAATTAAATTCTATTTCAGATTGTTATACGCATAGTGTATTTATATATAGGTCTATTTCAAATTAGTGATTATGTTTTGACACGAAACTAGGTAGGTAAAAAGAAACAACTTTCACTATGGGACCAACTCCGAAATATTGAAAATAAAATTAGCTGTTCCATACATTTCAGTGCAGTAATGATTCGAGATTATATGAAACAGTTGATTTTTGTTTTCAATATTTCGGAGTTGGTCCCATAGTGAAAGTTGTTTCTTTTTACCTACCTAGTTTCGTGTCTAAAGATAATCAGTAATTTTGGATAGACCTAGGCTCAAATCATATTCGATGCATATTTTATACAATGTATGATGATTATTTTTTACTGTACACTAACTTCTTACGTTAACTAAGTTACTTTCTACATATCACAAATAATTATATTTTGACCTTAGATAATATTAAATAAATCATCTAAGCTTGGCGATTTCACATAATCTCATTATAAACAAATGGCGTTCATAAACAGTAGGTAATAACCAAAACGAAAAAGCGAAGATTAATGGCAAAAAAGTTAATATGCCTCAGCAAAACTGTGGTCGTATAAAATAATAGGCCATAAGGCTTTTTGACATAGCTTACTCGTAGCCCACGTACGTAGCCATGGGTTCTGGGAGTCTCGGAGTATATAAGCAAGTGAGTCTATGGCCGTCCAAGTAGATACCTGAGTGCCGCGGAGCGGGCAAGCCGGCAGCGGAATTGGAAGCGCGCATGTGAGTTCTAGATTGTTTTAAAAACAAGCATTTTGAATAATGAATTATTTTATGTATGTGAATGTGCAAAAAAATGTGCTCAAAAAGGTTGCAATCTGAAAAGTTTTTAATTAGTTGTTAAAAGTTTATTGCAATAGTTATTTATCTACTTAGATTTATATTTAAAGTTTTTAAAAAAATGACTTTGACATTTTTTTGATATTTTAAACAAATGAAAAATTAATACCTATATTAATAATATATTATTAATATAATGTAGAGCTATGTTTTTTAAAAGTTTTTGAATTTATTTGAGTACTTTAATATTCGTAGAAATGCTCGAAGAGTGGACAGTATTACTTACTTATTAGTAAAGTAGTCTTCAAAAGCAGTAATGTTAACTCAAAACTTCAATAAAAAAAAAAAAATATGTTGCAGCTTTGCAAATGAGTACCTAAGCTAGCTAATTAAGCGAATAGGTAGATACAACTGTCTCCCAAAATTACATTTTCACTTCAAACAGCACAAATATCTTGGCTCATTATCGAGCTTATTATTAAGATCTTACTTAAAGTAATATTAATTGAAAGCCCCAACACGATCTGTAATTTTGTCGGTCAAAGACATCTTGTTAGGCTGTGTGTTTTTACATCAATCACGTAATTTCGCCGATTATGTATAGTATGACCAAATTGAAAATGACGAGATTGAAAATGAATTTTGGTATCTATCGTACTATCTACACATCAGTCTATTGCAGTCCACAACTGGACGTAAACCTCCTCCAGAGCACGCCACAAGGCTACTGCCATGGGTTTTTTTTAACAATTAGCTAGGCAAACATTTGACCGCGATCGTGCCTGATGTTAAGCAACATGCGGCCCAAGGTGGTACATGTTAGAAAGTGCCTATTCACTCTAGCTTTGAAGAGACCAATGTTGTAGTGCGCGGGAAATACATCGGGAGTGCATTCCACTCCTTAGCCGTTCGCATTACAAATGAGTTAGCATAACGTTTGGTGCTGATGGGTGGGATATCAACAACATAAGGGTGATACGCTAGTCTACGTCTAGTATCTCG
This sequence comes from Carposina sasakii, assembly GCA_014607495.2. Classification (NCBI taxonomy): domain Eukaryota; kingdom Metazoa; phylum Arthropoda; class Insecta; order Lepidoptera; family Carposinidae; genus Carposina; species Carposina sasakii. The sequence continues at coordinate 12,041,627 of CP053158.1, forward strand.
ACGGTGAAAAGGGCCTGGTAGAACTGTATTATGTATGGTTTTGCTCATAGTCACCACGCTGGGCAGACGGGTAGTGCGGGTAGGGCCGGAGTGTGATTTTCGGACAATATTGTCAACACGAGAGGTACTGCTGCCCACATTACGGAAATTCTTAATCATCTTTTACGATACCCACCTCACGGTATCGTACTATCTAATGGTCGATTAAATTTATTAAAATAATTTGAGATTCGTAATTATTTCCGACGACAGTACGAGTAGTAGTATTCACATTCACCAAGTGCAGGATGATACATGTGCTAATTCAGTAAAAAATAAAAATGATTTCTACATTTGTTGCAAGTGCGCGTTTCTATGCAGCGAACATAGTTTACCCTATGTAAAGTAACATGGCCTTACTAACTAAGTCGTCAATACCGAGTGAGGCAAACCACTAAAGTATAGGTCCATTGAGAAGGCGAAATTACCATGGAAATGGGAATTTTAAAGTTTATACAGACGAACTAGTGGGCATCCACTAGTCTATCTACATACATATAAAATGCTTTTATATGTATGTAGATAGACTAGTGGTTTGCCTCGTAGAAAAACTGACTGACGAATCATCGCACAGGCTAAACCGCTGATTATAACGACCTGAAACTTAGAGGATATGAATCGATTTCCTGAATTTTCCACGGGAACAGGATTCACGGGAATCCTAAAAATGTCTTGAGTCTAGTTTATTTATTTTATTATTATTACTATAGGAAAATACATCGGCATTTTTGAGTATTTCCCCTTAAGCCTTACATGATGAACTTTGGATAATCTCGCGGGACTTGGAACTTTATATCGAAGGTAATATGCGTCATTTCTGACGGTAGGCTTAGTAAATTCGTAATTAAGGTGCATAATCTCACGCGATTAATCTTTTGTTGAATATATCCCGTATTTTACATACCTATAGATACTTAATTCCGTTTAGCCTATAGTCTTTAGGGTTCCTAAAATACTTATAAAGATTACTTATAGGTATTAAAGTGATTAAACTTAGATTAACATGGACACTAACAAATTTCTAACAATTAAAACTCGGACCTATCATTTGGACGTCCAGCAACCTAAATTTTTCATTAATATGTTGTCAAAAATTTATACAATCCGTATTTGATTACGGCATACTGTACAAGTCAGTAGAGGGACAAGAGAGTCTTGGTGTTTTGTAGGCGATGGGCTGACCACCTGTCACTACTAACCGAACTTGTACATCTCAACTATACCCTCAAAATTGGTCAGAAGTGGCACCTTGTGGTCCTATCGGCCCTTGGTGCTCTGCCTACACTGTAAGGGATAAAGGCGTGATTATATGTATGTATGTATTTGATTACGGGCCGATTTCCAAAAGTGAGATAGCCTATCAGAAGAATAACGTTGATGCCAGTTTTCACTAAAACTTGATAATAGAGACACTAGGCTATGTGACGTTTGGAAAAATCGTCCCTTAATTTCATCTAATCGTCAGTTAATTTATTATATCATATCATTGGGTTACATCAAAATTGTGTTAAAAAAAAAACATTCCTACTTAATTCAAATTTGATGTTATTTGATATTTTTAATAGTTCCGTATAATTTAAAATAATTCCTGTAATTTAAGTAATAAATGTGCAGACATACAAATTTCTTTAGATATAATGTTCTTGAAGGATATTGTAACTAACCCTCATATTAATATGGACCTTTGTTGAAGTTCCTATTTAATGGATAAAAAAATGCCAAATAGTCCATTGAAAATACTTTAATACATATAGTACCTTTATATACACTATTTTAATCTTAAACCATTTTGGAGGTAGACAAAGTTAGCACAAAAAATAAAACTTTTAGAAACAATGACAGTTTAACCCATTGTTTATAAGAAAATTAAATTAATGACAAATCAACCAAGTGAACTTGCAAAATAACTTGTGGTTCACTTACTTACTTATAACGTTCTAGAACTGATTTCTGTTATATGTCTACTCGTAAACGTCTCAAATCATTCACACGAAAATATCCCAGTTTCATTAATTGTTCTTTGTTTGATTGATTGGCCTTTATTTTTTCTCGAGAGAAAGTATAAAAACCCAAAAAGCATCTGTTTTATATTTCATATCGAATACCACGTTTTATTGAGCTGTCCGTGATCAACTGAAACTGAAAAATTAAGCGTAAAAGTAAAAATGTTAACGATGCATAAAAAAAGTTAACGTGAAATTTTTAGAGGCGCCAAAAATTAATATTAATAAAAAATATAATTTTAACATGACTTCTAACTCAATTTTCATTAAAATTCCTCAACTTTAATTTATTCTTGCTTATTGAGAAAAGTGTTTAATATTCCCAGCAATATTTTCTAGTTTTCAAACAATAAATTCTTTATTCTTTTAATCGCGGAAGTATCTAAGAAATATAAGAAATGCAAGATCATAATCGGCGCAACAGGTGCGGTACAAAGAATAAGCGGAGCGATTTTAGCTTCAATAAATAATAATAGAGATATGCCATCTCCATTATATTTCGCTTCCTCTGCAGAAAATCTTGCTTTTTGAGTTCATGGTTCCTGTCAAACCTTCACGTTGGTAGAATTTTTTTCAAAGGACGGATCCATTTTCGACAAAAATGGTACCAACAGTGTGGTATACATTACATACAATTTTTCTGAAAACTCTTGGATTTAGAGTTGTTATTGCCGCTACTTAAGCCTCTGCAAAGGCTTCAAAAGGGGACGTCAGTTTAACAACTTTCTCAAAAAAGTACATATTTACCTTTGGTTAATTAATTTAAATTATAACTCACTTCTCTTGATCGACTTTCATTGATAAGTTTAATTAGTGATTCGTTTAATACTGTAATTCATTTCACGAAGCTGAAACGTGGATCTCTGACTACCAGCCCACATTGCATGTCACACAGAGAGTTATGTAAAGGTCAATGCTCGAGATCTCGCTAATGGACAAAGTCCGAAACAAGATTATCCAGCAGAAGATCAAAGGGTCAGATCAGAGGTGGTCTCGAAATGTAACAGACTCTTCAGTCTGGTAGCAGGCCACTTATAGCAGTGGGCTGGTCACATTTGTCGTAGAACCGATGGACGATGGAGTAAGCGGGTTTTCGAATGGAACACGCGCCTCGGCAAGCGTAGCGTTGGATGCCCTCCGGCCAGATGGATAAAGAGGGCGGCTGGTAGTAACTGGATGGCTAAAACGGAAGATGGAGCCTTGAGGTGTGCTCTGGGGAAGGCCTTCATCCAGCAGTAGGCTGCAATAGGCTGACGAAACGAAATTATAATTAGCTAGTGGATGCGCGCAACTTCGTCCGCGTGGACTGCGGAAAAAACAAAATGTCGAAATTATCCAGGATAAAAAGTAGCCAGTGTTAATCCAGGGTATCAGCTAACTCCATACCAAAATTTTATTAAAATCGCTCCAGCTGTTTAGACGTGAAGAAGTAATAAACATACACACTCACACAGTCACACACTCACAAACTTTCGCGTTTATAATATTAGTAGGAAGTAGGATTAAGACTAATTAATCTTTCTTATTGCAGCTATTAGATGTTATACCAGTTAACTATAAATTCACTCTAGAAGAACCTACCCCACCTGATTCCCGCAGCCTCTTATAAATTACGTCCATCCACAAGTGACGTTTATCTCGACAATACATTTGCTCGTCTTCGCTGCACGCTGCGATATCTCGCACACTCCATCTTCCCTTTTATGTCTTAAGATATGCTTATTTTTAGCCATCTAATGGTTCATTGTTCATCTTTTTTCTTTTTTTTTTCTATGATTTACAAGGGTTTAAAAATAACCCTTTTACAAGAACTTAGGAGTGTGTACCTACACTTAAATACTTAGATGTGTTTGTAAGTTGTGATAATATTATATCAACGATAGCCTAAATATCTTTTGGTCACTCGTGCAATAGTATTTAATCTCTTAATTACTGCAGGCATATAATTTATAGAACGCCATTATTTAATTTATAGTTCAAACGAAATTACTACGAGTATTTATAATTATATTTAAGGGCTGATTCTTTTATGGTCCAATCTGAGGGTTGTATTTTCTGAAACGTCTGTTGATTAAAAAAATACTGTCCATTATCTTACGGAATATAAGAGTTGTCCAAAATTTTAAAACGCAAATCTATCCACTTAAGTATCCTTTCATTTCCATTCAAAAGTACCATTAAACAATAAAATTGTTTGTGGTTCATTATAAAAGTTTAGTAACAAGATGTCCCGAGGGGTGGAACTAATTGAATTAAACCACTAAGTATCCAACTTTGTACGCTGTTATCTCCTAAGTTATTTTAAGTTATACTGTATGGTAGTTTCCTGTACTGATGCGAGGCTTTACTAGAATACATCAGCCGCATATCTATACGCGCATGTCGTAAGAATCTACTAAAGAACTCGGCCCCCTGATTACGTAAAAGCAATAGCAAAGCCGAAGCAGCGCGATCGCGATAACTGAGAGTGTGTGCGTGCGCGCAACGAGTAGTGGTGTTCAAAAAAGCTATATTCTCAGAACGCGTGAAAGTGATATGCTACATGCAAATAACGCGTAATAATATATTCTAGTTGATGCGGTTTCATATAGCTGTTGGTAACTAATGACAAGTCACGAATACGCTATTTTGTATTTGACACGATTTCATATAGCTGTAGTCCGGCGCCGGCCGTCACACGCTATGCATGTGCATGTCGAAGGCGCGATGAGTCATGCGTACGCGACACGTGAAGCGCGCATATCGTTATAGCGTTTAGCTTGGTACGAGTCAATGAAATCATTGATTATTGCGCTATGGACAAATAGCATGTTATTTTTAAAAGCTATACGTTATATTAGCTACCACTAGCAACGAGCGAGAGGTGTCTTCCCGGGCCCCGCACCTCGCCCCGCGCACAAACATATTCTCAATTTTCGCTATCGCATTGCTTCGGCTCTGCTATTGCTAGTTACGTAATCAGGGGGCGAGAATTCCATCTAGCAATAAGCTAGCAACTTATCACTGATCAGTTACATCAGATTCTGTCCCCGCAATGGGCTATGGGATCTTATTTGTGATCCTGCAGTTCTCACTACCCCATATCGAGAAAACGGTCGTATATATTAAGCAGGGTAATTTAAAGAGATACCTACATGATGTAGGTGGCATCTTACCTCAAATTCTGTCGCCCAACTATTATTTTAACTAATTTATGGACGTAGATATATCGCAGCTTTCATACTATAGGGGCACATCTCGAAAAAATTTTGATTTCGAGTTTTTATAATATTTGGGCGCAAATCAACACGCCTACATCTTACTCATTTTGCCAATACTAATTCTTTTTCGAGTTGTGCCCCTTTAATGTGAAAACTGCATATCATGTCAACTCAAGTATTATAAGGGAGATAATTGATAACACTAAGCATGTTATTTGAGATATAGTTGAATAAATAAAGCATACAATTTTCCTCAATTATGTAGGCTCACTCATGTGGGAGAGGTCCCACCAGGAAAAAAATGCTTCTGTGTAATTGCCTGATGTTGTATGTAAGTAGGTATAGGTATTTCTAAATATATTGACTCGAGTTTCCGAACGATGTTATTCAAAATTTTGTGAAATTTACATTTTAGAATTATTCACATATCAAATGAGTTAGCGTCGATTAAAGTTAAAAGGTATATATTACGGCATCCCAATATTAATACAATGGAGCGTTTCAATTGTCTGATTTCGATATCTTCTGCTTCGATGGATTCATTATTTAGCTAAATTGATATAAATGTAGTTATTAGGTAGATATTAGTAGAGATCAGATAGTTAAAGGCCCGCGTCTCAGAATGGATACTACCTAAATACATCGCGGACAAAGGGTAAGAAATGTCAAAATCCCATATCTGTTATATGGGATATATGTATTTTATTATAAATATATATTTTATTTCATGTATATTCGCTGTGTTGAGTCGCAAACTTAGGTATTTAAAGTAATTCTTCTGACTCTAAAATATTATAGAGGACCCATTATGATAGACAATCGATGGAGGTTCGTCACCGACATGTTTGCTCTAATATGAAGCCTTCATTTCCACGCGTTCGTCAAGTCACGCTACTCATTCGAACCACTATTGGTGGCAGTATTGCGATAATAAATGTTGATGCTAAACGATATTGACATGGTCTAAACACCCTGGTCATCGATTATTGATTTGACTACGGCTACACCTCCGCGGTTTTTAACCGCCTGATTTTGTGAGTAATGGAAAACTAATGGAACAGGCCGCAAGGATGGTTTTTTCCGCGACTGATTTTAATACCGCGTTTTGTTACATGACTAGCGGGTAAAAACAGCGCAAAAATTTTAGGCTCATAGAACTTATATTCGCGGTTTTTAATCGTGTGCGTCTCGAGCAGTTTCGCAGTTAACCGCTTGCAGGAAAAACCGTAGTGCGGCCTTAGCACAATAACTGTAGTAGGCAAGTGCAATTAGTCCTAAAGTTATTTTTTAAATAAACATTTCTTATTCTAAAATTATAAAATGTTTTATCTATATGGATGATTAATCCTTGCCCTGGGGTTAAATTATAAAAAATACAACATTTTATATTACAAATGTGACTTTAATTTCACTAATAAAATATAAGTTAATACATTTTATCGCTCACGGCTGTTTCGTATCTTTTACAGAGACACGTTTTTTTGACATATTTTTTTTTACTCAAGTCACAATTAAATGTAGGATAAAGCAAATGTAATTTGTGTTTACGTATGTAGGTATTCAAATAATAATGTTTGTATAAACTGAGTGATTTTCAAATTGCTAGGAGAGTGATGGTATTTTTTGCGGCTTCTTATGTTTTTCCCTGTCTTACTCTCAGCAAACACTGAAATAAATACTTACCTAATTATCTATCTATCCATTTTAATAATTAGGTATAAGATGTCTCTTTACTTGTCAAAAATTTACTTTACAATTAAATCGCTCGAAATATATAATGCTATTTCGTGCATTGCCAATTAATTGTTAGGTATATGGCATAGTTCTGTTATTGTGCGATATAGTTATTATTTTATACTCGCGTTGTTTTTAAATACATTATTGTCATAATTGGTGGGCAAGTAGGTAGGTGGGCAGCAACGCCTCCAAAGGGCCTAAAAATTACACTGCGGTCACCAACCCGCCTGCCCAGCGTGGTGACTATGGGCGAAAACCCCCGTATGGCAGTAGCCTTATGGCGTGCCCTGGGGGAAGCCAACGTCTAACAGTGGACTGCAATTAGGCTGAAAACGAATGCATAAAATGATTTTTATCGTTTTTTTAATTTCAAATATTTTTAAATGACTGAATGTCAGCATTTGGCTCCTTACAGCCTGTACAGATAAGTTTGTATGTTTATAGTCATCAAAAAGGAATCTTTCCCTTAGACCAGTGGTTCCCAATTAGTTTTTTCTACGTACCACTCTAAGAAAGACCACAAACTCGCGTACCCCTTATTGCAGGAACGATAAATAAGAGATGTAAGTATTTAGAATGTATTACTATCAAAATACAATAGAAGATGACAGAGAACACCAGTTTTATTAATGTGACAAATGGGCACGTTTTTCTTTGCACAGCTCTGAAAAATCTGGTTGTATAAATATTTCTTGGTAGGTAATTTTAGTTTTTTTTTTGTACGCGTCGCGTACCCCTTGATAAAACCTTGCGTACCCCTGGGGGTACGTGTACCACTAATTGGGAACCACTGCATTAGACAAATGTAGTAAATATTATTATCATCGTTATTTGTCTTCAGATCGAAAGGCTTGCGTCAAACAATAAGCAATTTCTGATAAAATCTGTTTGTTTCAGAACCTATTACACACAATGATGTTCAGCATGCAGGGAAGGAACACTCCGCTGGGAGCTGCAGGTATGCTGGTAGCGTTGGTCCTCGTGATATGCCTTGCTGAGTGCGCTACAGGTGAGAAAATACTCGGATTTCATAAAGCCTAAGTAACCCTTAGGGCTGATTTTCCTTAAGGTCAGATGGTATAAAGTTGATGGCGTCTTTATTTTGATTAAGTTTTACAAAAAGATTTTTTCATCAGTTAGAAGTACCTGTCCATTAAAATATGTGCCATTGATAACATAATTTCAGACTCTATAGAAAGAAACTTAAATTGCACAGAAAACTATTTTTTTTATGTATCTTAAAAAAGAGTTTTATACAAAAGATAGTAAAATATAGGCAATGTAAAAAAAACTATATAAAAAGGCTATGCAAACAATTTATATACACACCAAAATATACTTATTTTTGTTTCCTAAAAACACGTACAAATGTGACACTCTGCATCTACCATTACAAATCACATAACATTGTTTGTGCGTACATTTGACTAATCCACGTACTTTTTCCTTTTACGGAGGTGAAAAATGGCTTACATCTTATTTAATACACGGATACAGGAATATGGAATGACAAATAGTTTATGATTTATTTAATTTCACGCTGTACTTAGGTACACTGTTGGCAGCGTGTTGTTTTGCCTATATTTTGTGGGTATGAACTCAGGACTAAGTAGACAAGGTATTTCCACGTTACATGACGTTATGTTACATACTTCCAACTGTTTGTGTGATATCTATAAGGAGGATTCTGATGCGAAAACTACTGAACCATTCCGCAGGAAGATTCTAAAATTTTCCTTTTTTTCTTCATTTTTTCAGAAAAAAAAGGTAGGTAGTTCGTTTAAGTGACATACAAAAACAAAATTTTAACCTTTGGATGATTTTCAAAAAATAAGTTGCGCTCAAAAAAGGTCAATTAACTGATCAACCTCAATGGAGAGTCACAAGTGATCAAAAAAAACAGCAATGTATCACACAATAAACAAAAAATGCATTTCCTGAGAGTAATAACACTATCGTTTATCTCAGAACAATCATACTTGTTCAGTATTTCAGTATTTGTCTGGCTGTCATACACACCTTGTATATCACTAGTGGGTTGTATTGTGATCTGCTATTATTTCATTATAGCATATATCTGATATGTAAGCAATTGTTTGTATATTAAATTAGTGGGTTGCTAAAATAGCAAATAACTTATAATAAAACTGACGCAGGTCTACGTAAAATAAAAAAGTATGGTTAAAATGCATGGTGTGTTTTAAAAGTCCATAACAGTTCCCGTTCTCTCTATAACGATATAAGTAGATGCCATTGTTGCATGCAGTTATCTGTCAAGCCAACTTGGTGTATTATCGTAAAACTTAAAGTTATCGCGTCTATTCGCTTTATATCGTAGCTGTAAGAGATATGCTTTAAGACTTAAAGCATTAGGGATTTCTATTTTTGTAACATATAATATATTTTAATAGGGTTATTAACAACAATATTTATAGGAAAAAAATTAAAATACATACTTCTGACGGTTATCTATGGACAAGAAAAATGATGAGTATTTTGTATTACCTTTTTAATTACCATTTTGTAATAAGCTTAAATTGAACTTTGATTAACTATGTATAATTTCTTTATTTAAAATAGAAGTGATAAATTATTGAATACAATTAAATCTATCTCGAAATAACAATTTATATTCACGTGACCTAATAGTTAAGTAAAAACCCATTTTATTATAAGGTAACCCGGACACTTGACAGAGTCACGTTCTTCATAATTACGAGTATAACAGTAACGTCACCAAACTTTCAAGTTTGTTTGCAACTGTTACGAACTGTCGAAAAAGTTTGAATGTTTTTATTAAGTTCGACATTACTTCGACACTTTCGACCCGAATGTTGGTAAATCGGTTATAGTTTACCGTTTACCGTACTCTTGAATTGACATCACGGTCAAATGGTACTGGGATATATAAGTTTTATTGCGAACATGTCCCGCTACTTTGTTCTCGTGAATAAAAGCTAAATTTATTATATGAACTATCTGCTAGTGAAAGTTGCCCCAAAATCGGTTCAGACATTTTAAATATTAGCCTGATAACCAAAAACAGAAATAACCTATACAAGTACATCGTGTAAAAAGTGATTAATTTAACAATAGAGACTCCAATTTTATATTTTATTTATTTATAGAGTTTGTCTTCGTTATAAATTGTACATTTCTATTAAAAAAGAAGACTTTTACGTAAAAAGAAGTATAATACATTAATAAGGTAGACTTTCGAAGCTGAAGTTATTTTTTAAAAGAACGCTGCCCTTTCATAATAAATAATCCAAAATATATCATGAGTTCCTATGAGCAAGTATAGTTTTATGAAAAAGGTCCATATCAATCCACATTTTAGATTACCTGAATCATCTTTACTTATTACGACCCCTTACCACGGTGCGTGTCGATGCGGGCTGGTCCGCGTCCGCCTACATTTATCACCGCGGATCCGCACGCACCGCCACGGACGCGTCTGTATTACCACGGACGCTCCGTTTCCCACGATCCGTGGTGCGGGCTGGTGCGCGTCCGTCCGTAATATCACGCACCGTGGGAACCTACCTTTAGATACTCAAACTTAATGACCTTACTGAATAACAAAATAGCGCAATGTTTCCTATATGATAATAGGTGTTAGGTACTTTCTTTTACTATGTAGGTACTGTCTAGGGATTCTGGTAGGTATGTAGGTTGTAGATGTGTGGGCAAGTATATTGCAATTATATAAAAAGTTATAATAATATATGGATTTTGATAAAAATAAAAGACTTCTTTAATTATTACTATTTAATTATTTAGTTCGTAATACAAAAGGTCATTCAGTCTATCCCGGCCATGCTGAGCGTGTCTGTAAGATCTCTTTAAATTATCCTGCAGTTCCTGCTACCCAATTTCGAAAACACTTGCATGTATGTGTGTAATACAATACAGACGAACCCAGCATTTTTTCGTAATGTATCTTCTACCTACTGACTGCATTCATAAAAAACATATTATAAAAAGATCAATGGTGATTATCGATAGTTTTCAATGATAGGTATCAGAGGTTAGCCATTTTTTTTATTATAAACTTGTATTCCATAATCATATAGCATCGTAGTTTTCCCAATAATAAATCAGCAGACTGTTTGTCGAAGATATTAATCTGCCTTTTAACGATCGGCATAAAAATACTACAATGCGTGCTCCGTAGGAGGGACCACATAAACTAACTACTAAAATTAATCGTCCGGGAAAATGTTTCAAGTAAAATACGAGAAAAATCACATCGTTTTTCATTTCGTCAATTTGTTGTGAAGATATACTGTATTGTCTTTGGCAGGTCTATAAACTGTGGTAACTTAAAAATTACTGATATCTCCATATACTTATGATTCTCTATATTTTTCTTTTTATTCTTATTCTTTATTGCACATACACACAAATAAATGACATACAACATAAAAGAAGAAATGCATGTACAATGGCAAGCTTATCGCTACCAGAGATCTCTTCCAGCAAGCCAAGCAAGTAAAGAGAAATTGTTAACAGGGTAACATGTGCAATTAAACTAAATTCTAAGAAACTACATAACTACATTGAGAAAAAAAAAGGAGAGAAACAAATGACAGCATATTCAAATAATGGACAGGTAGTGATTTTTTTTAAATTGTTACATGTTTTCACCGTTCAATTTACCGTCTGTATAAAGTACACAATGATTTATTTGAGAATATTTTATATGATATTGCATCATACAATTTATTCCTAATATTTAACAAAAGTATAGAAAACAAAGTAAATAACTCTTTGCTGGGCTTTTTGATAATGTCAATACATACAATCTTCTGTCTTATGCACATAATTCTTACCCACACATTTCTTTCAACCACAAATACCTACAAGTTTAACTAAACATTCTGATTGAAGTGCATATAGGTTAACTATTATAGTTTTCACAAGATATAGTTTCAATTTCACCTTGTCGAAAATCACGCAAAACTAACAGAAGGCTTTCAAAGCACTCGCGTATGGTCACGATCGCTGGTTATTTTTTATATTCCGGCTTGGCAGTTTGCAATATGCTCGACCCCAATCTTTGATATCCCATTTTAGAATGTACTATTTGTTCAACAACTATAGATACTGGTAAAAATCCAATGTTTCTTTCTCAGTTCATGTATTGGTTATCATAGATAATTATATTTCAATACTAGTACAGATTTCTAATCTAAAAAGTTGTAGACCCAATTTTGTTGCTTTTAATGACTATGTGTATGAGCATTGGTTGTATAGCTAAACTCACTGCTACTATTGTATTTGGATATAAAGTGGTTCCCTTATAATACCGTTTAGACCAGTCTTTCCCAAAGTGGGCGATAACGGCACCTCGTGGGCGTTGGAAGCCTAGAGAGGGACAGTTAAGGCCTCAGAAAAAAAATAGCGCAACTAATATGCTACTGACATTTTTAAGGTGAAATAAAAATGGGGAGCGCTACTAATTTGCAAAGTGGGCGTAGAACGAAATAAGTTTGCAAACCTCTGATTTACACCATAGCAAAAACATTAGCAGATTTTAATCATTACTCGACGTGAGCTCATGATTAATAGTTAATAGCAATTTAATATTAATAGCAAAAAAAGCATATTTGCTAGTTCGTGAACTTCATTCATTTATTTCATTAAATTGCAGTTGCCAAGTGAGAAAACCAATTATACGTGCATGTTGAGGTAGGTCGTCAACATTACAGTGTAAGCAAGCATAGAGTAGCTTAAAACTATATTATTTTTCATAATATTTGGTGATTTAGTAAGGTATGGTCAATAATAGCTTCGGAAACGTGAAATATTACATTTTACAATGCTACATACAATATTACTTGCACACATAATGCGCTTCTTTCTGAAAGATATAAAACAAGAAATAAAAAATCCTTTCCTTACCTAATTGATAATATTATTTGGATGTAATAATTTATATTACAACATCAAGTTAACACTTAGAAGCTAAATTTATGGTCACGCAGACGAAGCTGCGGGCATAAGCTAGCAGACATATAGTAAAGGAAAACAAGATACGAGTATATCCGCATCATCACTCAATGGATTGAAAATAGAGCAGTATTATCTCCTTTTTGGTATAAGGAAAATACTAACGCATTATCTAAACTTATTTGTGCTTTTAGAAAATTTTTATTTACGATACATTATGATGATGATGATGATGATCTCCAACCGTATTTCGGCCAAGGCGACCAATCTTTACAGAGATTGGCCAGGTACGCAGGAGATATTATAGTGCACAAGTGTGTGCGCAAACACAGATGCACTCTTCGTTATTCTCATAGTCCGATGGGAGTCGCCACGACCGGAGAGACATCAGGCGCAGGACCAACGGTTTTACGTGCTTTCCGAGGCACGAGCTAAGTGACAATTTTTACAAAATTAAAATCTGTACATGAAATAAATTCATTGGTACAGGCCCGTGACTGGGATCGAACTTACGCCTTCCGCTTGGAAGGTGCACGTCTAAACCACTATATATATGTATATATCTCTACACTTAAGGTATGATTCCGAGCTAAGCAGCACGCTGCACTGCTAGCCTTTTTAGTGCTGCCACTGCAGTGCTGCCGCGACATTGCTGCGTAGTTCGGAATAATATACTCTCATATAAACCTGTAGACAATGTATGCGGACCAGTACTCGTATTGCTGCAACAGCAATGCAGCGGCGGCGGCAGTACAGCGTGCTGCTTTGCTCGGAATCATACCTTTACTCTTCTATCTCACACTTTAAAAAGTAAACTATAAACTGAGCTAAACATGCAAAGCATACATATAAATAAATAAATAATAAATAAATAAATATTCACCCACTTCACAACACATTGACCTAGTCCCACACTAAGATCCCTAAGGTCTTGTGTCGTGGGTACTAAGCAACGGTATATAAATACATAGATAAGTATATAAACATCCATGACTCGGAAACAAATATCGATATTCATCTCATCAATGTTTGCACCTACCGGGATTCGAACCCAGGACCTATGGCGTCGCAGGCAGGGCCACTACCAACTACACCAATCGGCCGTCAAATATCAGCCGGCATCCTCCTATTACCGGGAAAAACTGAAAAAGTCTTCTTCTATCTCTATCTAGCTCTATTCAGTACCAATCCTGTCAGTTTTAGCAGAATCTGTCAAGATCATTATCTCAACATCTGCAAGTCGTCGAGTGAAAAATGGGTATTCGGCCGACAGACATCGCCAGCCCTATGCCATTTTAGCTAGAAACACACATTTTTGTAGATTTTAAAGTCAGAAATTGCAGTCAGTGATTGCAGTTTTATGACTAAAGATTTACAGTGATACTTACAAATCGTGTGCAAAATTTTTACAGAAAATTATATCGCATATCTTTCAAATTATCTAAGCATTGATTAGCCTAAACAATGCTTTTTTAATAGTCCCTTAGTTCTTAAAAGTCATTAAGTGTATTATAAATATTATTAAGAAAATAAAAAAAAAATCACCCGAGTGAGATTTGAACTCACGACCTCTCGCAAACCGTGCTTTTGCTCTAACCATCTGAGCTATTGGGTCAATTAACTCGGATACCGAATTTTACCATCTCTATTTAATTACGTTTTTGGCAACGTTATTTTCTCGTCCCGATAGCTATACACTAACCAAATCTCGGTAAACAAAGCTCCCTCAAAACAAAAATCCCTCAGCACAAGGTTTAATGATGAAACGATCAACCATATCCTAGCGGATTATATTATGGAGAAGTGTCTTATAAATTTATCTTAATCAATATATTCTTATTCTTCTTCCTCCCCTGTTCCCATTTATTTAGGGTCGGCGGAATATGTTATTTTCTTCCATTCATCCCTATTATCCGTCATCTCATTGCTCACTCCCAGTACACGCATATCCTCATTCACACAGTCCATCCAGCACTTCTTTGGTCTTCCTTTATATCCATCCACACTCATGCACAACGCTCTGTGTAAAATATATCTTTCATCCCGTCGCTTTACATGCCCGTACCAAGACAGACGGTTACTTCGTAACTTGTCTGTGATCGGCGCAACTTTCAAACTCCCTCTTATATACTCATTTCTTATTTTATCAATTCTTGTAACTCCACACATCCATCTCAACATTCTCATCTCGCTTACATGCAGTTGACTTTCATCCTTCTTCTTTACGGCCCAGCATTCAGATCCATACAAGACGACAGGTCGAATTATGGTCTTGTACACCTTACCCTTTAGCTTCAACGGCATCCGGGCATCGCACGTAACTCCCGTGACCTGTCGCCATTTCATCCATCCTGAACTAATTCGGTGCTTTATATCTCGGTCTATTTCCCCATCCCCTTGTAAGACTGACCCCAGGTACTTAAAGTTTGAACAGACATATATTATAAATATTAAGAAAATGAAAAAAAAAATTCACCCGATTAAGATTTGAACTCACGACCCCCCCCCAACCGTGCTTTTGCTCTAACCAACTGAGCTATCAGGTCAATTATCATTAAGTGTATGTAACTGCAGAGATTTTCAGTTTCGAATTTAAAGAACTAATGACTGTGTGTACGTAGACCGGCGGCTCAAGTCATTACTTTATCTTTTTCGATTTCGTCGTAATCTAGTGTCTTCTATTGAATTCCTATTTACTTAAAAATTTCATCCACAGAGCAGAGAATTAACAGTAGAGGTAGCAAGGCGTCGAACCTTATAGACAAGGTGAACGGATGGCGAAGTCAGCGCGGAGGTATGTCACACGGCACGAGGAATGACTCCAGCATGCGCTTCTGGCTGTAAATAAATACATAACTCGTGTACAGGCCGCCTATGACATAATATGAAGTTTTAGGTAAAAGTGGAGTGAACGGTATTAAAAACTATTTGAAGCACTTATAACACTGTTATGGTATGTACTCAAATGTCTTGGTTTTACTATGATACCAAATAGGCCGATGTATCTGCAGTTGTCAGGTTCGCAGGTATATAGATGGGGTAATTTCGTTGTTTATATCTTCCATCCACATACGACCAAATTGCTTCATATCTATTTTTGCAAGACTGAAATCTGTAGTGTACGATTAGATGCATCCGCCTACCTAACGAAGACTTTGGTAGATACATTGCGTAACGAATAAAGATGCATTAGCTTCAAATAGATATTAAAAGCATTGATTCCACTTTAACTTACAACTTCATGGGTTATAACGGCGCGGTCGCATAAATGATGTCTCTAAATGCATCTGTATCGTTACTTATCTCTCTCTGAATACATTAAAAAGAATGGGACAAAGAACTGAATTGATGTATTTTGGACTCTTTAAGCGCCCGTTTTAGACTCCAAACATGCAAGTAAATAGGCATTTTGATGATGTTAATATGTTTTATACTCGTAATTAGGATGCTGGCTGAATAGATGTTGACTGTATACTTTGAAAGGATAATCGTCACCCGAAGCATGGTGTGCACTTGTATAAGGTATGATTTTTCTGAAGTTTATTGGTGATTCAAAAGTATTTTTAATACTGATCAAAGTTTAAAAATGCAGTAGTTGAAAGGGTATTAGTAAAGTGAGTAGCGACGCAGTTGTGAACAAGGGTAGCTAGTCTGAAGAAACTCAAAATTTACTCAAGCTTTATTTTCTCACTTTAATATTGTTTAGTTACATACATGAGCCTATTGAAGTCCACTATCGGACCATAGAGGAATAAGATGTAGACATAGAGTTCTAATGTCATACTAACAGTTTCGATGCACCATTAGACTTTTCGGTGCCTCACAATTCCAATCCATGACACTTATATTGCATTACTATACGTTACAATACATTAGTAATGTAGTACATTACATGAATAGAATCTAAGTGTCAAGGACTGGAATTGTGAGGCACCGAAAAGTCTAAAGGTTCATCGAAACTGTTAGTATGACATTAGCACTTTATGACATCTTATTCCTCTATGGTCGGACATAGGCGTCCACCAAGGCACGCTACAAGACCAAAGCACGCTACAAGACTACTGCCAGGGGATCGTTCATTAGTCACTACGCTGGTTAGGTGGTTTAGTGACTGTAGTGTGAACTTCGCCTCTCGCCTCTTACGATACCCACGGGCAGATATTGGGTGGTGCATTCTACTCTACCGACACCACATAATGTTAGTCATGGAATTTTACTTAATTATTTCAAATGTATGTTATCCTATTCTAATGTTTTTATTCGTTGTTCATATGTTTGATGTTTTTGGACAATGGTTGTGATCAATAGTCAGAATGATGTTAACTTCAAAGCACGAGTGTTGCATGCAATTCTTGTTTTCGAAATATTGACATAATAATTTACTGTATGTTAGTTGTCAAGTCCAGAACAACATCATCGAGCAGAGCCTTAATTTACTAGGTACTATGTTTACGTAAAATGTAGGACTATGTTTAAAATAGGTAGATACATACTCGTACATATGCTGCCGTGTGTCTAAATTTAGTGTATATCAATGTTTACATGTAGACTTAGTTAATATTAAATTTATTTAAGTTGTTAAAAATGCATTAGAAATGTTACCTCGAAGTTAGTTCTCTACTCTGCGCTTTTCCGTGAGCTTATTAAAAGTAGTTTGAAAAATATAATTTTTATACGAAACATGCTAAGTAATTACAAACAGTATGCATGCGTGGTGACTGGATCAGGTTTATAATGCGCTTTCCACGGAAACTGCAGGAACTTTAGGTTCTTAGAAAGTTTTATTTGCTGTTTGATAAATTAAATTGTTTCGATGAAGTACACTGTCAAGGTTTTGTTTTTAACTAAGGTAAGGTACATGTAAACTAGAAAGAAATTGCGGTAGAAGCTTGAATTATAATAATCAACTAAATGCTTTTGATTGAGTTCTGAAAACTATTTTGTCTTGCCTTCAGGCGTTTGTCTCTTTGATAAACTCCAAGAACGATCATAAATTTATATTTTTGACCAATTCAGGCGTCCATCTCTTTCCGATACGCATACAACAATCATAAATATACAGGGTATTTTTTCGTTTCCACCCTTAACGAAGGGTACGTACTCTATAGATTAAATAAAGTAAGTTTATGCCAAAAAAAAATGCTATGAAATGATGTATTATTTTTTTTACTTGATCGAGCGAAATTTATAGTGTCCAGTGTTTATGCTAGTTTTTTCCTAGACAGATATTAATTATTTCTCGTGAAAAAATCTTGGTACACGCGTCAATGTGTATTTATGCAGAAAAACGCAGTCTATTTACTCAACTTTGGACCCTAAAATTTTGGAAACCAGACACTTCCCAGGTATGCTTCCGAGAAAAATTCGAGATTCGTAGTTTTCGGAAACGTTGACGACCAATAATCACCTGTATATTTTGTACCAATCATTTTCAAGAGATGATAAATACCCGCTTACAACCACTGTTGAGGTTAACTCACGCATAGCAGGTAAAGTAGAAACTCAGAGTTATAAATGCAAGTGTTTATTCAAATTACCATCAACCGCACTCAAGTCGTACACAGCCATTTACACATTAATTTTGTCACCTGCACTTTGCAATGTTAATAAGCTATTACGAGTCTCATATACAATATAGGGTTGCTTGTATACTCGTGGTTGATAGCCAGTCGTTTCCTTGTTACATGATAAAAGGCTGCACATCTATAAGGTGCTGTTTATAAGAGCGCATGTAGTGCACTTTGCGATACGAAGAGACCATGAAAAATTTACAAATAATAATTAAAACTAGGATGTGTTTCGAAAAAACTTTAAAAGAGGTGTGTTCTGTTCTCAGTATAATAATCCTAGAAAAGAGTGTGTGTGTGACCCTTTATTTATTATTTTAATCACCGTGCCTTTAGGAACAAGATATAAATGTGGCATATGGTAACTCAAGCTTTTATTCAGACAAAGTAGATAGATAAACCCAGTTTTAAAATCCACGTTTAGTTAAAAGAACACAGCACCAGTCCACTGGGAAATTTGTATAGACACAACGAGATTTATGGAATCATAAGTACCTTATGTTTTCAAATTCTCGAACCTGTTCAATGTTTCCACATTTTATTGCTGTTAAATTGATGAGAATGAACATTGGAATATATTTTGCAGCTTGAATAGTACGAATGTAGGTAGTTGTTTAGGACAGATTGAATGGAATAGCATGATTTTGGCTACTAGAACTTGATATGAGTAGAGCAAGCTGCACAATATGCATATATTATAATGAAGCAAGCAAAATCTATTAGATTGGACAATGTGACAAATTACATTACAAACGATCAAAAAGTAAGTTATGCGCTATAGTGTAGATCTGTTAAAAATCCGCTAATTATTAATAACTAACTAAACCCGTAAGCCAAGCAAGCGAAGTTATACGCTAGTCGCCAAAAGTAAGCAAAGCAGCAAATACGAAAAATTAAATCACAGTCGTAATTTGTATGGTATTGGTTACATCAAAGCGTTGCCTTGCTTTTAACATAGTGACGCACTGATACTCGATACGCATCTGTCTATAGAGCTACTTAGTGGATAATGATCATGATACCAATTACTTTGTACTAATGTATCTCCATCTGAGTGAGAGAGGAAATAGATTTACAGATGAGACCTTTGATATGGAATGAACTATACAAACATATACTTACTTTGAACTATGTAATTACCGTATATAGTATGTAGAACCAATGGACGGTGGAGTAAACGGGTTCTCGAATGGAGACCGCGCCTCGGCAATATTTTGATGCGTAGGTACCGCAAGAGATATGGTTTGTTTTTTATTCCTACTTTAAAGTATGTTGAAAAGTACATAAAGTACCTATTGCGCCGACCCCAAATAAATGGGAACAGGGCAGGAAAATGATGACTTTAAAATATATTGAAGGACATTGAGATGAGAGTGAGGTAACAAAGAGTACCTTTATCTACCTGTGACCTATATCTCCAAATGTCGAAATACAGACATATACCTCCTAAAAAAATATTTATTAGGGGGTATAAAATAGAAAAATCTTAATATTTTAACAGAGTCAATAGCAATGAAGGCATATCACGAAAGCATTTTCAATCAGCAGTGCAATGGGTGTGCTACTCACACTCCCAGACACTCCCCACTAATGCAACGAGTTTATGGAACCACCTTAATACTCAATGGATATTGCTGTTTATTGGAGATTATTGTTCGACATATACTAGCTGTTGTTTCTAAACGAGCTTGTACATTTTTATGCGCGGTGTATATACACAAACTAAATGATTTTGGACCATATACCAGTATAGCCTATATCAGGGGTGGCCAACCGGTCGATCGTGACTATTAGTCCAGTCTATCGTGGCAAGTCACGTTACTACATTTATATAATACTGAACTATGCTGTGTCATAAGATTACATGAATTCATTTCAAGAAGTATATGATTGGTCAGTGAACAATAATTATGCAGACCTTGGGTCTAACCAAGTCGACTACTCCTGCCCTATATCATAGGTACAAGAAAAATAGAAAACGTTCGCCCAGGTGAGAGGAAATAGTAAGTTGAGTTAAGGGTGAGGAATTTTTTCCATTTCTTTATTAATAATTTTGAAATAGTAAGTGGTAACGTCTAAAATACAACATCAATCCTGGGGTTTTTAAATTCAGTAATATTAAGATTTTGGTCTAGAAAAGGACAAAACGATCTTAATTATCACAAATAAACATGAAAGTGTTGTTTAACCATTTTTTAACTAAATAGTTTTACTTTGTATATAAAAAATAAACCACACTCCATGCCAATCACCTGTACCAATTTGTGAGCGATTCTAAATTTGTGAACACAAAAAAGATCACAGAGTAACAAAATTAACTTTTTGAATAAAATTTAAACTATAACAACTTTTAACAGGGAATAACAAATAGATATTTTTGTTACCAATTTATTGTCAAACTTTATTTAGGTATAATAAGAGCTGCTTAGATACCCTAAACTTTGGGGCTCCAAAACTATATTATAACAATATTATTTTACTGTTTCAGGTTCCTGTCTTAGTTACGGCCACTCGTGTTGGGGCGGTAAGTGACCTAAATATCTAGTAAATTAAACAGATTTTCGCTTAATTGGAGATATGAACTACATTTAAGATCTGACCCCTCTATGATAAACGTGATATGGGAACTCCTCCGCGATCCTGCAGTTTTAGCTACCCAATTCTTGGAAACATCCGCGTGTGTATGTAGGTACTACTATAATAGTTTATTTATTTGTGTGGTTACTAGTTTAGACCACAAATATTTAAAAAATTTATATAATATTACTTCTTATGGTATGGTAAAGTGTAGTTTCAAAAAATTTACGAACCGCTTCGAGAGAAGATATGTAGTACCCTTTCGCTTTGTTTTTGGCTCATCTCGGCGGGTCACTAAACTAATGTGACCCCACACGGTTATCACTTTTTACCTTCCTCATGACTTGAAAAATTCTTTCTGTCATCATTTTACCTGCATAAGACAAAAGATTTTACCTTTTGCGAGGTGACGATTACAGAAGAAAGAGATTCCGGTCGCCTACGTATTGCGCAACCTTTTCGTCAAAAAACTGGGTTTCAGAGCAATGATATGTTCTAAAGGACTCTTATTCTTCCAAGTTTCAGGTCTCTTCGTTTGAGGGTGCGCTGAGCGTTGATTTATCACTCAGTTATTCAGCACAAAGCATTTTTAGGCTCGTACATATATATAGAAGATTTGTAACATAGTAGGTGCTCTGTCAAATTTCATTCGAACAACAAGGTTGACTTTTCCAGAGCTGTCGACATTTATTCATTACACAGTATTATCAGAGTGCGTTATCATTAATATTGGTCCGCATTTAATCCGGCACTCGTGTTGATATACAACTATTGTAAAGCTGGGGAGTAATGGAGCAATAATAATAATGCACTATTTTGCTTATATACCTACATACATATCGATACCTTGAGTCTCAAATGGCGTAATCACCATTTTGGCCAAAATGACTTTTGAATGCTGTCTTACTCCATTACTTTTCTCTATTGATCTGTCTAATCAGAGCTTTAAAATTTGCAAAAAAGTGGTGAGTACAGCCCACGTGTTTTGAAAAGTGACGTTTTGGTGATTACGCCATTTGAGACTCAAGGTATTGATATATGACTATAAATATAGACACGGATATCTTCCCGAAATGTGGTAGCCAAAACTGCAGGATCATAGAGGAGATTCCGCAGTCACGTTTAGCATATCGAAAACAGATGTTAACGATCAGTGACAAGTTGCTAGCTTATCGCCTGAGACAAATTCCGAGTTCTTTTGTCATAAGTGGCTCTATCTATAAGCCGAAGGTCTTAGATTTATATCCTAGTATGAGCAAATATTGAATATACCTGTACATGGTTCGTGAATATACATTTTTATTGTTTCATTTAACTAATTTAGTCAAATATTAAATAGGACTGTGTAAATTTTAATCAATACATTTTATTTATTATGATTGAACGAAGCGAGGAAAATCTCAGTTTCTTATCATTTTTTTTGCAAAATATATAACTTTAGTAAGTACATAAAGTTATTTTGCTAGCAATTAAGTTTAAAGTACTCGCTAGTGGTTCAACAAGGGCCGAAGCGTAAACTCCAGATGTAATAAAAAACGAATTAGCTTTTTCGCTTAACGAGGTTTGGCAGTTTGGCAGATCACCTGTGCCCACACTCGAGCGTAATTTGGAACGCAATTAAAAATGGCTGACTCGTCGCGTTATGTCGTGTCGCTTACACATGGCTTAGGCGGCTGTCCCACCGATTGCTAGAAGTCGACTAACTATGCCAATTTCTAGCTCAAAAGTGTAAAAAATTAAATAACAAAATTATACATACATAAATACACACGGCTGAACGGCAGGATCATAAAGGAGATCGTACACCCATATTTAGCATATTGGGGAAAGATGTAAATGGTGACCGAGTTCCTTACAATATACACGGAAAGAGATAACAACAGAAAGTCATAATAATAACATTTTTATATGTCATATTATTTTAAACATGTTGATCTCTGATTATTTACACTGTCGCGTAATGTGTCGCGTACTCGCTTCAGTACCTATTGTCTATGCCTACTTTCGTCTCTGAGTGGTAAGATCGGGCTAAGATTGTACTCGCTCTTACTTCTAGCTCTACTGGCTACACGTTGCCAGTGAGACAACTCCCTAACATAGACTTAGGTTTTAGTACAGTAGTTTAGGTTTTTGTTCTAGAGTCTTTTTCTAGCAAGTGTTGTAGATAGAGAATACATTTTGCAGCTAGACAAATTTTTTTTTTAAAATCGGTCCTTATTAATAAATACATAAAATAACCTTTATTGCTGTTTCTTAAATATCTAACAATTACATAATACTTGCCTAATTACTGAAAATTTAATTACTCGATATTCTAATTTTCGTGTTTATATGAAATAGCTGTCGACAAAGGCCTCTCTCTAAAGATTTCCACGTAAACCTCTTGCTAAACGGGTCCAAATCGGACCAGCGATTTTCCTAAGATCAACTTCCCATATTTTGGTTTGTCTTCCTCTATTTCTTTTGCTATCTCTTATAATAATTCAATTCTCATGTTACTTCCTGTACTGATGCGAGGCGTCACTAGAATACATCAGCTGCATCTTCTTCCGTGCATGTCGTAAGAGTCGACTAAGGAACTCGGGCATTCTCTCAGGCGATAAGCTAGGAACTTGTTACTGATGTAGCTGTGATAGCATAACCTTTATGATCCTGCAGTTCAAGACACCTCATTTCGGGAAAACAGCGTAGGTATATATATGTATCTATGTATATTCTCTATACAGCATTTTATTTCATAAACCCTTTTTAAAAGTAACATTAAAAAAGATTATATTGGAATCTAATTATATACATACATACAAAAATATTATCCGGTTCCTGATCTGAGTGGTTTCCGGGAGGCGGTGCTGACAACATAGTCAGAAAATCACACTGCGGTCACCAACCCGCCTGCCCAGCGTGGTGACTATGGGCAAAACCCCCCTGTGGCAGTAGCCTTGTGGCGTGCCCTGGGGATGGCCTACGTCCAGCAGAGGACTGCAATAGGCTGAAAACTATACAAAAATACTGTGTTTATTATGCTCGTAATTGTAATTATATGGTAAATATTTGTGGATCCAAAACTAAACGAAAATGAAGGTATGAACTTAGTTTTGTCCCAATGGATATAGATGGAGTTTATTGTACATTTATCGTACAGTTCATAACAGGAAGTGACACACAGATTCATTTGTTTCAGTTTTAGAAGTTTAATCTGTTGCCAAAACTAATTTAGTAGCATGAGAATTAAATATTTTGTTTACAAATTTTCCTAATGGGTTTCTCTTCCTATTGCCAAAGGACCACCTAGCTGATGAAGGAACCACTAAAACCTGGAGAAACGCGGGAGAATAGGAGTGCGACATCATCGAGGTCAATTGCATTCGATGTAGTAAACTACGAATTTTTGTTGCATGCTACGAAATCCGTAGTACATACCATGCGTAGCTTGCTACGAATACTTGCGTTATAATTTTGACTAGTGGACGCCCGCGACTCCGTCCGCGTGGACTACAGAAAAAACTAAATGTCGAAATTATCCGGGATAAAAACATTTTCCCGGGATACAAAGTAGCCTAGTATGTTAAGTGGGACCTGTCACAATATATTCCTGAAAACTGCATCAAAATCCGTTCAGCCGTTTCTGAGATTAGCGTGTACAAACGCACAGATAAACAGACCAACCTATCGGTTTTAACAGATCAAAATTCCAAAAATCATCGTTTTGGGTTCTATTGCGTTGATAAAGGTCTCCTATAATATTTTTTCTCATATATCTTCCATGTACAGACAGCGATCCGTTACAATTTTTTTATTATATGTATAGATATGCGTACTTACTTTAATTTTATTTTAGAGATGTTAAAGTACAGGGTGTAACAGAAAGGGTATGTTAAACTAAAAGCTATGTAGCCCACTACAGAGAACCTATTTCCAAAATTTGATACTCGAAATCACTGGTTTATTTTTCAACATTGTATGAACATTCCTGAATTGTTTAGAAATTCTCCATACTATCTGGAAAAATAAACATGTGTTAGTGGGCTATTTATATAGATTTTCGCCTAACACACCCATTTTGTTACACCCTGTATAAGTATAGTTGTTAATAAGTTAGTTTATCTACTAAAATATACTGTGGGCGAGGTTAACAGGAGTAACTAGAGTTTTTTCATACACTAGGTACAGATTTAATAAGAGTAGGTATCCTCTAGTAGCCAGGGTTTTTTAAGAATTTATTTTTTTATTCCAGCACATGGAAAGCGATCAGGCAGGCCACCGGCGACGGCTCCTGACTGGTATCTATCCAGGGTCCTGAGGCGTATCGCTGGCAATACTGAAATGGTAAGTTTTTTTTCATGTAAATATAGTTTCACATATAAATATATGACAGTATTTTTATTATGAATAGTCACTCCACATCTAAATAACCACGATCTAAAATTATTTGCAATAATAACTAAACCTACGTAAAAAAAAACTAGAGCTACAAAATAAAATAAAATTTACAAATAGAAGACTCCTTGCAAGTCCTCCACCGCTGGCAATGTGCCCAAAAGGCTGGCATATACAGGATGTAACAAAAATGGTATGTTAAGCGAAAAGCTACGTGAATAGCCCACTGTAGAGAACCTATACACCGAATTTGAGACCCAAAATCACAAGTGGCTTATTTTAGCGGTCAAGACGGTTTGTATGGTTTCTGAGATATTTAAAAATTCTCCATACTCGGGTGAAAAATAAACATGTGATTTCGAGTCTCTTTATTAATAATTTGGAAATAGGTACTCTATAGTGCGCTATTTACATAGCTTTTCCCTTAACATACCCTTTCTGTTACACCCTGTATATTGAGTTAAGCATATGAGTGGTGTCAAAATAAGAGAAAAAAAATAAAATATGTACATTTAACCCCGCTATGATAAACATAGCAGTAGGACCCTGAAGTACTGGCTGACCCGTTTCAGGAACACGGAACACAACCGTGTGTACTATCTATGTATGTATACAAAATATCTATGTATGTATAAATATCGCCCACAAAGACAAGGCTTGGGGAATAAAATTTCTGAAAACTACCAAGGGCAAGTTCTTAACTCTTAACTTTATTCCACGCAGAAAGAACAAAATATCGAAATTGTCGAGGATAAAACTATTTTTCCGGGAAAAGTAGCTTATGTGTTAATCCAGGGTGTCAGCTAACTCCATACCAAATTTTATTAAAATCGCTTCAGCCGTTTTTACGTGCAAGAGTAATAAACATCCATCCATCCTTACTTACAAACTTTCGCGTTTATAATATTCGTAGGATTTATGTCAAAGAATGAAATTAATTATTGAGCATAGGAAAGCTACAAAATATACTCTTTTTTTACTACACAAGCAAATGTTGTATTTACTAGAGATGCCACGAATATTCGACTACTATTCGGTATTCGGCCTATTCGGCCACTTTTTTGGTATTCAGTATTCGGCCGAATAATACGTACTATTCGGCCGAATACCGAATACCAAGTCATTGACAAAAAGACACATCATATTTCTCAAGATTTGTATTTATTACCAAATTACAATACATTTTAATAAGTAAAATTAATCAGTGGGAAGTTGTGATGGATAAAAACAAGCTTTTCAGAATTTGATGGTAGCAAACGATTACGTTTTTCGTCGTAAATGATACCAGCTTCAGAAAACCATCTCTCACTATACACGCTACTCCCGGGAGAAGAAAGATAAACTTTGTTTGGGTTCGGTAGCAGATTTGATGATGCGGGTGTTGGCGAAACATATGTCGATTAAAATTTTAATTGTTTTGGATATTGTTTTTCATTTGCTGACTGGCTTCTCGTTGCGACTGTAGTGTCACTTTTAAGGATCAGCTTTCCGATCTAGGCGAATTCTAGAAGTTGGCCAGTCTATTATTTTCACTACTAATCTCATAATATTCCCATATGGGCGATTTTTTTTTATTAAATGGTGTCATTTTTTGATGAACAAACAATTGAAAAAGCACTAATGACCGAACTTTTATACAAAATCATAATGATATATATAATTTATTATTTATATTGATCTGGCAAAGCGTGCTGTGATATTCAAAATTCAATTGTGACAAACAAACATTCTAATGGCCGCACGCTCGCCCGCGCACTAGGCAGACAGGTCGCGACTTCTTAGTCTGTCGCGCTCGACAAGCATGTACTTTGTGCCGAATATTCGGCGGCGGAATATTCGGCGCTTCGGCCGACAGCGTTGCAGAATATTCGGTATTCGGCCAAATCACTATTCGTGGCAACTCTAGTATTTACCATAGTTTTTACCTGAAATAATTTAAGCGCCATCTATGGTTACCCGTCTAAACTTACAGAACGTACCCCGGCAACAGTCTACCAACAACGACGACATCAACGCCATCTTCCAAGGGGATGCAGAAGACACAGCGCCAAGCTCCAAGCTCATGTAAGTATGAGTTCTCTGTTCAGACAGTAGATGGCGTTATTTGACAAGTTTAAAATGTACTTATGTGTATGATGTTCCCCCTGTGTTCCCCAGACTATCTCTTGGGTGCAGACATTTTAAAATTATAATGGAATCGAAATTTCTCAGACACTAATAAAAAAAATTGCTGCTTGCATCTGTGGTATCTTTATGGAAAGAGTCCTTATTGGCATAAATATAGTTCTCTAGTACATCTCCTATATTATCAACTTTCTAAGAGCCGATTTTATAGCCTATCTAAAGGATTAAGTTCATGCTGTCTTCCTTGGAAATATGATTAAGATAAAGAAAGGTTGAGCCAGTATCAATTTTATTCTTCAATTAGGCCTTGTACGAGTAACCAATGGAGAAGTCGGCTCGAACTATAATAAAATTTACTGACATTTTAATATCACATTACAGCTCAGAAAATGATGAAGCACCAATAGACCTCAGCTCAGTTCGAAGCCCTGAAGCGAAGCCGATGCTAGATGACGAACTTCTTTCCAAAATGAAGTTTTGGCAGTTCATGGTACTTATTTTCTTTTTTTATTTATTTTAGTAATGTGCTGATGCGGTTCTTTACTAGAATACATCAGTTGCAACTGCTGCATGCAGGTCATAAGAGTCGACTAAGGAATTCGGGCTGTCTCTCAGCTAAACGCAATCGTGAGATCTTCTTTATGATTTTGCAGTTCTACCTACCCCATTTCAGGAACATAGCCGTGTGTATGTATCTACCTTAGGGTTGCCATCTTAAAACTTTGAAAACCAGGATTTGAGGAAGAAATACCAGGACATTTCTATTAAAACCCAGGACATTAAAAATGTGCGAGCCCAGTGACAATACGATTGGAGGGAGTTAGTGGCGTGCGAATTTCAAAACATTGGTTTTTAACATATTCAGTGCCGGTGACTACGTATTTGCTTCTTTTGGGCTTTCTAGAGGTGCCGCTCACTCTTATTAGCCCGATGTCAGCACCCTTAGAAAATGTGCGGATAGCGAATGTGTCAAGACTTTAAAACTCAGAACGATGCTTAAAAACTATACAGGACAGCCCAGGACACCCCAAAAAGCAGGACATGTCCTGGGAAAACAGGACGATTGGCAACTCTAACCTACAGCAGGGACAGATGTTAATGATCAGTGACAAGTTGCTAGCTTATCGCCTGAGAGACTGTCGGAGTTCCTTAGTCAACTCTTACGACATGCGCGGAAGGAGATGCAGTTAATGCATTCTAGTAAAGCCCCGTATCAGACATACGTAGGTACAGTTGCCTAATACTAGATGCGCTCATGATACCTACGCTTATGCAATAATCCCCCCTTTTGATTCAATCTACGAGTGTCGCTCTAAATATCGACTTTTAGCATCGAAATAATATCAGCATGTAACTCAATGTTTCTGTGACGTAATGGCGTATTACTGAAGCAATCGTCAGGGGAACGTGATCTCATTGGCTGCCTGATTGACTCCTGTCTTCGCGATATTCGGAAACAATGACAGACACGGCCACGACACGACCACGACATCGACACGACCACGGCTTGGAAGCAAAAATATATTAGATAGTACGGCTCGGTTTTCCATTAGACGACACGACTATGACACGGCCCCGCCCCCAGATTACGATAAAGCAAAGCCAAAGCCGCGCGATCGCGATAATCGCGGGGCGAGATGCGGAGCGCGGGATGACGCCGAGAGCTCGTTACGCGCTCTTTATCGCAATCTACTGCGGTCGTAGTCGTGTCGTCTAGTACAAAAACGTCGCGGTTAGAGTTTACCATTTCGACTGAGTTTGTGTAATATATAATAAAATAATAAACCATAACATATCATTAAAGAATCGAATCCTTTGACCAAAGAGATTATTAACCACTACTACGAAATGGTGCGACCTGAAAAGGAGGTCATACATATTCACCTTTTTGTCCGACTGACTAATTTTTTTTTTTAATTTTCAACTATGGTCAATCAAATTCATTTTGACTCTGTGATTGAAATGTGTTCAAACAATTCTGATTCTTAAGGTAGCAAACATTTTCTGTCCACGGCTGTACATAAGATCTCCCGACCGTATTTCGGCAAGTCGACCAATCTCTACGGAGATTAGCCAGGTACGCGGGAGATATTAGGTATAGTGCACAAGTGTGTGCGCAAACACAGATGCACTCTCTATTCCCTCACTCTCATAGTCCGATGGGACGGAAAGCCGACACGAATGGAGAGAGATCAGGCGCAGGATCAACAGTTTTACGAGCTTTTCGAGGCACGAGCTAAGTGATAATTTTACAACATTGAAATCTGTACATGAAATAAATTCATTGGTACAGGCCCGTGAGTGGGATCGAATTTACGCCTCCCGCTTGGAAGTATTAAGACATTAAGACATTGGTTACGAGTAAGACGGCTGTACATAATGTATACATTTTTAATCGTGAATATTTGATGTAACTGCAAGCCTAGCATCACCTGCGAAACACGATATGAAAAACCGATTTATCGACATTTAGCCTGTCAAACTACAGTAAATATAGCCGCCATGTTGAATTTTGTATAGAGACGATACGATATCGTACGATACGATATCCACGATGCATGGTCATGCTTGGGAGGCTGGGGGATATATGGAGTGGCTTTAATTTAATTAAGTAATTTTTAAAACTAGTACTAGGGGAAAAACCTAACTAGTTCCGTGAACTCTTGAATCCAGGGGGTTTTCTCTGAAATGCCGCTTTCGAATCTTGCGGTCCGACCGAAGCCCGACCGAATCGAAGCCTTTGACTCTACTACGAAATTACTTCGGATGTTCACAACTCATTCAGAACCATAGAGAATAATTCACATTGACTAATATAAGCTTTCTATTTTATCTAACCTTATATCTGTCAAATAGAATTCGATCGGACCGAATGAAAAAACGGCGCGACTGATCCGATCGAAAGAAGTTCGTAGTAGGAAACACCTCAATATTCGGCCGACACTTCGTTTATCGTCACTTCAGAGTAGACCCCCAGTTCTATTAATATCATTTTATTCCTTAGAGTTCCTTATTCGACTCTAACGACATAATTAAAATAATACACAGCAGGTGTATAATACTTTTTTTATTATTATTATTTTAAAAGATCTTCATGTAGTCCAAAAAGCTCAAATATAATTAACCCAAGTTAAAATTGTACACATTTTTTTTTTGTTTCAGACACGACTCTCCGATGACAACTGAATAGAAAATTAATTTATAACCAAAATGGACTGACGTTACTATAATAATTATTTATTTATCAATTTATAAATGTTTTAAATTGTTAATTTAGTTTAATACTCTCATGTGGTTTTGAATATCTATGTCAATTGTAAGGCTGGGTTACAATTGGTCATTAAGCTTAAAATAATCTAGATTTAAGATTATAATGTGCCATTTCGATATAAATGTTTAATAGAAATTATTTATCATTACATTTTATAGTATAGTAACTCCAATTAGTATGTATTTGTCCGATGTTGCATTTATTTTTACCTAACTAAAATTATGGCTTACACCAACTGCCAAACTCTGGGGGTATTTTTTCCTCGCTTAGAATATAATATGCCTTCTAAATTTCAACATTAACTGTATTCTTATCAAGAAAAACAAAAATTATCCTAAACCAAGGCAGTTGGGACAAGTGGACGTAATACGTTACGAGTATAATAAATTATGCATTTATTTTTGAAACTTCAAAAAATATATAGAAGGCATCTTTTGTGGAATTAAATTTTTGGTTGTTACGTCTATTGACTTATTAAAATTTAAAAAAAAACACCTTTTTAACCTCAAAAGTGTTTAAACCTTATAATACAAATGATAAAAACACCGACCAAAGGAAACAAAAGGATATCACCTGTTTTTGAGTTTTCCGAGAATCAAAAACAATATTTCTTTAGAGGCCGGATTTTTATTAGACAGCATCTGAAAACGTGTGTAGTCAACTTTTAAGTATTTTAGATTTTGTCTCACTCATTGTAGTCACTTCATATAAGTATTGTTATTAATGTAATGAAGTCATTATATATTAGTCTATACTCTTTATTATTTCACATATATATATATATATCTTTATGGATTTTAGGCAATTAATTTGTATACGATATGTAACATAACCTGTAATATAATACGTAGGTATTGTATAGTTCTAAATATTTTGAGTGGTCTAAATAAAATTATATTGTTCTATTGATTGTATCTGGAACCTGTGAAAATTATATGCAGATTCGTTGTAAATGTAATTTTATTTATTACTAGCTATTGCTACAGAATGTAGCCTATTTCCTTATCCGAAATCTTAACTGTATGTAAGTCATGAACGTATAAAGAACAACGGATGTAATGTCGTCAATGCACAGATTGAAGCACCGACATGGCGGCGCGTTGCGCATGTGTGCGTATTTTCTAGTAGGCGCCGAGCTTACTATGGTTTATATGTGTGGGTGGATAACGCGTCATTACATTACACATCCCTACTCCATTGAATAACATTACCGAGTTTACTATGAATGCCTCACTCTGTGTATTAACAACACTCTGTCCGTTATTCTTTTTACGTTCACGATGTAAGTATACAAAATTTTAAAAAGATTGGTAATGGAACCGGCGGCGCTCCAAATCTACAAGGAACTAGCCGGGCGGCTCGTGGAGTCCACACGTGACTAAAATGCTGGGTGGTACTTAGGCACGCTACCTGATAACGGAGACCGGTTGACCATCCTGTAAAACCGGAACTGGTCAACCGATCTCCCATATACACGCTAGCCCTAAGTAGTTTTTAAGTGATAGAAATTTCTACCAATGTTACCAACCCTACTGTTTTAACAGTAGATTTGCTGTTTTCACATTAATGTCCATGTTTTCTGTTTCATTCCTATTTTCTACTGTTTTTTAACTACCGCTCAGCGCCACCTATTACACTACTTTGCAAACGCACGCAATGACAAACCACTACGTAATAAAACGCAATGACACTAGATGGCAGTATCTTCTTTAGTCGGGATTCGAGGGAATTCCTGACCACATTATATGTGTTTGACAATCATATTTTTATACACGGGGAAATCCCAATTTATGAATGACAGCTACACGCCTACTGTATTGCGTATCGTATTGTTTTATAGTCACAACACCTTGTGCTTGAGCAAATCTATGAAATCTGCCTTTTTTTTCTTTACCTACTGTTTTCTACTGTTTTTTTTTAAGGCGAGTTGCTGTTTTTTAGTCTTTTGAGGTTGGCAACACTGATTTCTACCCTTCCTGTAAATAAGTGTAAGTATAAATAATTTTTTACCTGAAATATGCAAAAAAATCCCTTGAGATCGCTTATTGAAATTGGCTGTATGTCAATGAAGTGTGAAGAAGTAAGTAATATACTTACTTTCGCATTCATAAATATTAGTAAGGATTAAGAACAAGATGATATTTCGACGCAATACTGCCAGAATCATGAACCGCAATCTTCAAGTTTAGCCTTGCAATGCCCAATCAAGAAGAACTCAAAACATTTTCAAGGTTGTTAAAACTACCCGCAATTTTATACCCGAAAACATAAAGGCAAGTTTCCCTAAAAGCATTGTTTCGCGTGTTAGTCTGTGGGGAGATATTATAGTGCTAATTGCACAGGCTTACAGGTGAGAGAGTGGGACAAAGCACAAGCAAGAGCGAGAGATTCGATAGTGATTTGCCTACCCTCTAATGGCAACTAATTGAAAAGGTGGGCATCATTTGACAAATGCTATACACATATAGAAATATAACTGTGGGAATGGTGAAAAAAGCTTCTAGAACTGAGACATTACTTCTTATTTGGGCCTTCTACTTGTAAAGTGCGTTTCACCAAATGGTTCATTCGAATGATGGCGCTAGTTAGGTACCTACTATGTGTATGACAACATTATAGTGTTACTGCATACAAAAACTGATGGTACCAAAATCACACATAGAAGTTATTCTATAAAACGAACTCTACCTACTAATCCGTTGAAGGCAATTTCGATATCACAATATGTCCGATAGATGGCACTGCTACTAGTTATAATGACTTAACCATCTTTAGGGACAGTTCTAGATCTACGACGTTGATTCTAAGCGAATTTATTGTTGCTCTATGTACACACAACACTGTATAGATGATAATTCAGTCATACTTACCAATATGCGTCTGTCTGTTTTTTGAAAATGAGAAATATGCCTAAATTGTTTTTTTTTTCCTGGATAAAAAATAACCTGTCTTCTTACAGGCTCTAGACTATCTGTGTACAAAATTTAATTAAAATATTGTATTAGCTTTGGAATGAGGTGGTAATAAACAAACAAACAAACTTATTTCCGCATTTAACTATAATAGTAACCTGGGATGACCTTCGAAAACCGAAGACCGGCACTTAATGTTGTTATAATATTAGGTACAGCTTTAGTTAACTCGCTAATATCTTTTCACTTGGAACAAAAAGGCAAAAAGGTTAAGTGGCTGTTTAGTGTCAAGTAGGGCTGGTGTAGTGGCTTAGGGGCACCCGAGCATTAAAGCCTGTTGCATTTTTGTGTGCTCTCTGTTTTACTTAATGGGAAACCCTTCTACTTATGTTTGTATTTCATATAGCTACAAGTTGGAGTGAAGTTAATTAAGGTACAGAGATTTTATAACATACATACATATAATCACGCCTTTACCCCTTACGGGGTAGGCAGAGCACCAAGGGCCGATAGAACCACATGGTGCCACTTCTGACCAATTTTGAGGGTATAGTTGAGATTTACAAGTTCGGTTAGTAGTGACAGGTGGTCAGCCCATCGCCTATAAAACACCAAGACCCTCTTGTCCCTCTACTGACTTGAACAGCATACCCGGGAAGAGAAGCAGCTGTAGTATTACAACGTTTATTTTTTACTCCCACAGCAGCATAGAAGAGTTTATTTTATAAATACATATGTTATTTAAATTTTTCAGTACTTGTAAATGTCCTGACTCCTGATCCGCACATTTACAAGAATACATCGGCTGCATCTTCCTCCGTGCATGTCGCAAGAGTCGTCAAATATGAAACTCGAGTATTATCAAAGGCGATAAACTAGCAACTAGTCACAGATTGTTTACATCTATCCCCTATGCTAAATGTGG
This sequence comes from Carposina sasakii, assembly GCA_014607495.2. Classification (NCBI taxonomy): domain Eukaryota; kingdom Metazoa; phylum Arthropoda; class Insecta; order Lepidoptera; family Carposinidae; genus Carposina; species Carposina sasakii. The sequence continues at coordinate 12,076,314 of CP053158.1, forward strand.
CTATGAAGATCTCTTTTATGATCCTACAGTTCTCGCCACCGCATTTCGAGCACACAGCGATATACAGGGTGTAACAAAAGGGGTATGTTAACCGAAAAGCTATGAATATAACCAACTATAAAGAACCTATCACCAAAATTTGAGACTAAAAATGACATATTTATTTGTCCAGATAGTATGGAGAACTCCTAACCCACTCAGGAATATTCATACAATCTTGAAAAATAAACATGCGATTTCTAGTCTAAAAATTTCGGGGTAGGTTATCTACAGCGGGTTGTTTTTATAGCATTTCGCTTACCATACCCTTTTTGTTACATCCTGTATGAAACTGCTATACATTCATGTGGGAGTGGTGAAAGAGGAAGAGCTTCCGGCCCCACCGAGCTACAGGTTGTTATTCAGCCCAATCACTGTGTGAAACTTCGACATCGCGTTCTAGGATTTGTATTAAACTTGAATAGAATGTTACCTATGATCGCAAACATGTCGTAATGGTGAGTATAGGAACCGTAGGTGGGCGAACACCATTTTAAAAGTTTCAAACTTCCAAATACCAACGCCTGATATAATTTATAAATGAATGATATAGTTAATTCGCCCGTAATCAAGCTAGCAAAGCTCTAAAACTAACTAAACGTAAAAGTGCTAGGCTCCATCCGCTTCACGTGTTGCATTCTATAAAACTGATTTAGAAAACACGGATCTAAAGTAAACAAAAAACGTAGTTTCGCAGAAGTCCCCGAAGTAAAATATAGGTCAGTATAGGTCACTATAAAGCAATGATAGCTCAATAGTATAGACGTGCGCCTTCCAGTCAGGTTCAATCCCAATATTATTTCATGTTTGGATTTTAATATTCTAAAATTATCAAAAATAAAAAAAGTTGGCGTTGCGGAGGCAGGGAAAAACTATAAAAGTAACCCACTGTAAAAAACCTATCCTCAAAATTGTAGACTCGAAATCACATATTTATTTTCCAAGATTGTATGACAATTCCTAAGTTGTTATGAAATTCTCCATACTATTTGAATAAATAATCATGTGATTTCGAGTCTGAAATTATATGAACAGATAATATATATTTTGAGCTATTTTCTTTATAACCTGTATACTTATGAGTTACGAAAGAAACCATATTGCACTGACACCTTACATATTGGGATAAGAGCAAAAAGATAAAATAATGGGTTAGTAATTGTTAGGTATAAGTTTCATGTTCGGCGCGCTTTGTCGTGTCAATTCCTTGTATTTCCTAATCCTTTCCTGCCCTAATGGAAACGCGGGTAAACAAAGAAATATATACCCAAACGTCAGCTGTCAATGAGCTGGCATCTTTGCATTTCGTCGGAGTATCTACCCCGGTTCGGTCGACATACCGATTGTCCCGTCAACCAGGAAGGCAAATATAGGGATACACACCCTTTTACGTTATGTACGGATTGGCGAAGGAGGAAACCCACAATACTGGCAATTTACCAACTGGACTCAGGCGCCTCGCAACTACCAACACCAGTACAGTCCACTTCCGTTTCCATCCTATTTTCCACTTTTGCCCCTACAGTAAAAAATAATGAATGGTATACCGCTTCCAGTAAATATAATTCCACGTTATAGGTACTCGTACAAATTGAATTTTTCATCGCGTATCCGATTACGAGTAAATCTTCGTATGTCTATTTGAATGGCTCTCCATAACGACACGGGATCAACACCAGTTTCAATAGATTCAATTCGCATTAATTTAACCTTTTCCTTTATTAGGTAGGTACTGCTATTTTTACCCGACTACGCCGGAATAAAAGGGTTAACTTTTTGAGTGTATATATGTATATTTCTTTGGCACTCTCTAGAGCTTGAACGGGTTATCAGTCGGTTATCTGCCCTCTGATTACGTAAAAGCAATAGCAAAGCCGAAGCCGCGCGATTGCGATAATTTGAGAGTGTGTGCGTGCGCGCAACGAGCGCTCAGCATCCTCCTGCGCCCCTCACCTCGCCCAAGCACACACACACTCCCAATTATCGCGATCGCGCGGCTTCGGCTTTGCTATTGATTTTACGTAATCAGGGGGCGGGTTTTCTACTTTAAGTAAATAAGAAGACGCGGCTCGTGATATGGGGCTTCACATTTTTTTTAAATATGTGCGCATGCAAATTACAGTTTGGAAACGCCGCGTGGGCATTCCCTTACTGGATGAAATTATCCAACTTCACTTTTATTAAAATTCAGATGACCTAATGAAACACATTAAGGACAACCATATCGTGTCATGTAACTCGGACTAAGCGACATCTACTGGTCGCAAACGCACACTACGAATTAATGTGAGCGGCGCTCCAGATTTGACAAATTTTTCATTGGAGTGCGATCGCTAGCGCTCCACTCGATACATAGTATTACAACTTACTTGAGACAAACGCGTAGGCACTATTGTATAAGCATAGCAGAATTGAAAGATAATTATAAATATAGAGAAATACTCGTATAGACTGCCTATGTAATCTTCGTGGGTGGGAGTTTGTTTTGTTTTGATAAGTTCTTTATTTAGAATAACTACATAGTACATGAGCATTTCAGAGCTTAATCTAAGTGACATTAACATATTATTATTATTTGTTTATTAGGTTGGAGGCACCTTTACATAAACTTATAACTAGATATATTTGTAATACATTAATTTCTATCCAAACATCTGGTTGAAATAAGTTGATAATTAACGTCAAAAGTAACTAGGTATGCACAATTAAGTGTGTTGTGCATTTGTTACATACTTAAGTACCAATTTGGTAGGTATTCGTTCCAAAACACTAGACCATTGTGATTTATAATGCCTTTGTACTATTTCTTTTACAACTTACTGTCTATGATAAAAAATTATGTGTACAATAAAGAATACTAAGAATACTACTTAGTGGGTAATTTATAATAAGGTTGTTTAAGCAAGCATAATTTATAAAATATCAAAAATATAAGTATATTAGAGGGTATTTTTATTATTTATCCGACAGTGTGACACAATAGGAACAGCTGGCTGTGAGCATCACGACTTTAGGCATCATGTAGTAAATAGTGATCAGGTAATCGATACGTTCGGTATTTATCGATTTATGATAAGTTATGACTACGGGACTTTCCTAGTTTAGAAATAAGGTTATTAGAATGAAGGGGAATTTTGCTTAGAAAGAACTTCCTTGTGACTTTTATTATAAAATCTTTAAGTAGTGGGAATTTTATGCTATTGTGGAGCATGTGGTTGGGAGTGCACTGCACCAGCGCTCCTTAGGACAAGCCGCCTCTGTAAATAAGATATATGTGACTAGGCCAATTTTACTATATAGAAGCCCACTGTGTTCCCGTGGAACCTGCAACATTGAGTAAGTGTGTAATTTGCGTTGTTTCTGCCTAACGCTCGGGTCCGCGTGGAATACAGAAAAAACAAAATGTCGAAATTATCCGAGATAAAAACATTTTCGGGATAAAAAGTAGCCTGTTAAGTGGGGCCTGTCACAATATATTCCTGAAAACTGCATCGAAATCGGTTCAGCCGTTCCTGAGATTAGCGTGCACAAACGCACAGACAAACAGAGAAAAATTCCAAAAGTCATTGTTTGGGTACCATTGCGTTGATAAAGGTCTTCTATAATATTTTTTCTCATTTATCTTCCATGTACAGACAGCGATCCGTTACATTTATATTATATGTATAGATTATTATGTTAATTTTGAATGGCACGGAAACATTTCCTATTGGATTAGTAACTAGCTAGATTGTTGACTTTGCGCCCGAAAAGCGGCGGTAGGCCCACTGTTACCACGTGGGACTTAATAGGCTAACTGAAAAGTGAAAAGAAAGTGTGTAATTTGCACACTTCTGCCTAACCTCTTTGGGGATAATGGGCGTGACTATATAATATTATTATGTTAAGTTAGCTTTAAGAAAAATTTCAATAATTAGGTATGTTTGGAACGCGCTAAATGGAAATCTACCCCTGTGGTATATAGGCGTAAGGTTATGTACGTATATTAGGTATATATCTGTTTTAAGTTTTTACCTTGCGATAAAACAGCTGAGCAAATCTAACTAAATGCATAACAGGTAATATTGACAGGGGCAAATTAAAGGCAATATTTTGATCCAAATTTCATTTGCTTTGTTATTTTTCAAAGTTTGTGCAGGTATAATCCCGGCCAATAGTTAGTAAATTGACCTGATACCTTTTCATCTCCTAAATAATAAAAATACAAACATGTACGTACAATCAAGCGCATAAAGCGTATAAAAAGCGATCGGAAACGCGCTCTCATTTCCGTATTGAAGCGTACAGCGGAACGGTCCCGAGCGGCTTAAATAGCGGAAAATGAAGATCGGTCCACGTATGTCAAGTTAGTACAGTCGAGCCGTGAAGTTTTTTAACTGTATTAAAATTTTTAACTACTATATTATCGATTTATACATACTAAAAATATGAAGAAACTGCCTTAATATATTTAGAATTTTACGTAGATTTAGAAAATACTATATTTTACTTTAACTATCAAAAAAGTAAATACATAATATAAAGGTACATACTATAAAATTTTACATTATAGTCCTAAGTAATATTTGTTTTAAAGAATATCTGAAAAAACAAGAAAAGTTCTCTATGATAAACTAGCTGTTACCCACGACTTTTTCTGCGTGAACTACAGACTAACCTATTTGCCTATATCCTTCTCCGTACTTCCAACTGCCTTTATATGTATATATGCAAAATTTCAAGTCATATGGTTCAGTAAATGAAGCAACAAACAGATAAACAAACTTAATTTGTTTTTTTTTTATATTTTCTATTTTACATTTAAAAAGTATGTAAATGCTGAATAAATAATTTCTTATTCTTTTTCTAATTTGGTATTAACTAGTTGGGAGTTTTGTACTAACGAAATGCATATCCATTTTAGCTCATGAATAACAGTAATAAGTTCGTGAATAGCAAGTTTAATGATCGTTTCCGTTATATTTACTAATTCAATTTTAGTGTCGGTTATTAATATTATGGTTGAATAATTTAGCAGTCTATTCCTTACATAAATTATTTAATAATGTACATAGGACGATCACACTATGAAATATAAATTTCACAAGACTTTAGCCAAGAGTTCTTCGCTATATTTACTTACTTTTTTACTTACTAATTATACTTGTAAAAATATATCTCTACTATAAATATTTTTACACAATACTACGGAAGGCCATATATCAATATCATTATTACATTTAGGTTTGGAAATAATGCCTTCGCAAAGATATTTATGTTAGTTTTCCAAGTTTTTCAATTTAGAAGTAAAGGTTTAATAATAACAGAAAGTTTTTCCAGAGTTTTACCTAACTTACAAATTCTAAATATATTTCTTTTCTTTATAATAAATAGGGAGCTATATTTTTATTTTTGAGCTGCTTATTATAGAAATAAGACACACATGAATTATTTAAGGAAAAACCTCTCAAGCTCAAATGGCACAAGGTGTTTAGGCTCTAGAACGTGCTAAAAAAATATATAAAAATACTCGAAAAATATAACCCACATTATGGCGCAGTCCACAAAAAACTATAAAAATTCTATCAAAAAAAAAAGAAATTGAATACGACCTTTAACATCTTGACTGTACCTAAAAGTAGGTATCGTGATCAGCTCTGTGCAGTTAGATTAGCAGCTTGATGCGAATAGCATGGCCCAGTGCGATGGAGAGTGGGCCATTCGAAACACATTTTACCAGTTCCGATCAATCAGTCATCGATCGGATAAAATTTAAATTATCCACTAATCACTACTAAAGAGTGAGTTTGTTCAGTTGGCATGTCCAGTGTAGAAAAATAATAATGTGGATTTTCAATGCTTAAATGTTGTACATCAGCCATATTACCTGCCTACGGATATCTTCCAACCCTTATCCCATTATATATGGGGATGACGCAATATGGTTTCTTTTGAAACTCATATTTCTGAGGATTTGGCTGACTGCCTGTGCCAACCCTCTTCTGATATAAGTAGTTTTTTTTGAGAGACTACATTTATTAATTTTTTATTATCTACATGGTTTTAAAAAATCAATAGCTTTTATTTTTATTTAAGTAACTCGTTAAACAATACTGTCAAAAAACCTTATTTGTGTTTGTGCTTATGCTAGTTTTTTCATAGACTATATTAATAATTTCTCGTGAAAAAATCTTGCTACACGCGTCAATATGCATTCATGCAGAAAAACGCAGTCTATTTACTCAACTTTGGACCCTAATATTTTGGAAACTAGACACTTCCCAGGTAGGCTTCCATGGAGAAAAATGATCGTGATGATGAAGAGATTCCGTAGTTTTCGGGAACGTTGTCGACAAAAATCACCCTGTATGTAAATATGTACCTATTTTTCTTTTCCTTAGGAGTTTGAAAAATATGTTACACCTACTTTCCGCTCTCCGTTTCTGCTGAATGAAAATAATGACCAGCTTTCTACAATTTAATTAACTTAAACCCCCCAAACTCATATAAATATAGAATAATAAAAACCGGCAAAATTAATTAGCACTTCTAATTGCACCCCTTTGTAAGTTTTTTTGCACCCAAAAAGGGCGAAATGCGGAACACCAAACTCGTGAAAAATGTTTTCATATTTTTGAAATAAAAAATACACCGTCGCGTCGTATCAAAAATACAATCAAAATGATCGTGCAACCGAAATCCAGTTTCTCAATAAACCATGGATACCGGCACCAGATTAGGATCAAGGAGAGAGTGTAACAAAAAATATCGCCTTTCTATTTTGTTAAATACATAACCTCACGCCTCCTCCGCCACGCTCCGAACATACCTCAATCGCCTGAGTTACATAAAGTTCACAATAAATTGCATCTTCCACTACAGATAACTATTAGTCAGCATAATGATGACCTCTGTTATATTTAATTGTGATCCGCTTTATTTCCGCGCTCACAGCCTCACTAATTAAATATTATTACATTCAAAAAGCATCGTTTGGTCGAAATTAATGAGAGGCATTTGAAGGCGGGAATTCATTTACACGCTCCATTCATTTTAAAAGAATTGGACTGTGGAATTAAAATGATCGGGCACAAAAGAGTATAAATACAACTGAATGTTTCTTTGAACGCGCCAAGGAGTTTTCGTCGTGGTTGGGTACCACAGAGTACGTTACCACAGTAAACTATCTCTATGCATAACGTTACTGTAGGATATTTTTTGAGATCTTGCAGTTCTAGCTAGTATAAGTAAAAGCTACCTCTATATCAGAGGTTAAAATATCGTAGGTAAGCAAGCATTTTCTCAAAAAAATGTTTAACCTTATAGCTTTTGACAGCTAGTTAGTAATACTGTTTGCTACTGTTTGATTTGTTCTATGATCGTTCTATAATAAAGAAAAACATAATTAAAAAGTTAAAGTGATTTTAAATATAAGGTATTAAAATATAACTTGACACTGTTTTGATGGAAGTATTTTAAGATAGTATGTAATTCATGTGTATAGTTTTAATTTGTGTACAATAAAGAATAAGAAAAGTATTATTATATTTTTGTTTATTGTCTCCCTCCTTACACTGAAAAAAAAAAGTGATCAAATAAATCAAAATTTTGTTAAATTTCAACAAGGTACTTGTTTATATACGTTCGCATAAAGTAAATTGATTGCTGCTACTAAGCCAATTTGATTGAAAATCAATCAAGAAATATTGTTAATTCAACAAACCACTTGTTTGAAATGGCTAAGTATATGATTAAATTAACCATTTCCTACTTGTTAGCATTGACTATGACAATGAAATTTTATCATATTACTTGATTGATCTTACAAACAACTTAGTTAACCTAATCATTGTAACTTTATTGAATTGATCAAAATATTGTATAAATCAGCAGTGTTACATGTTTCAATAAAATATTCTAGTTGATTGAGTTAAATAAAATCTTTATAATATCTATCACACAACCTAATTATTTCAAAAAATGTCCTTTGTTGTTTCAATTATGATGTAGATTGATGCTACTATCCAACTTGTTTGGTTTAAATATACTCTTTATGACACTTATCAAGTGTATATGTTGGGATTCACTAGGTGTCATGTTTAGTCCAAATAAGTAACTTGTTTGAAATCTAAAGCTATACAGGATGTAACAAAAAGGATATGTTAAGCAAAAAGCTACGTAAATAGCCCACTGTAGAGAACCCATCCACAAAATTTGAGACTCGAAATCACATGTTTATTTTTCAAGATTGTATGAAAACTCCTAACATATTTAAAAATTCTCCATACTATCGGGAAAAATAAACATGTGATTTCGAGTCTCAAATTTTGTGGATAGGTTCTTTACAGTGGGCTATTTATGTAGCTTTTCGCTTAACATACCCTTTTTGTTACATCCTGTATAGGTAGTAGGTACATACCTACAATGCGCCTTCAGACCGGCTACAAAACGGCATTAGGTAATAACGTATGGAACTATACCTACAGGATGTAACAAAAAGGTCCAGTCATATTTTAGGTGGGGAACCTACCCATGAATTTGAAAAGCTTTTACTATAGGACAGTCTTTGAAATCACGAAAAAAAACAGCTGTTTTATACATCCTGCCCGATTGAACATCTCTACATATAGAATAGCTGATTTTTTTCACTGTTGTTCATATTCATGAGTAGGTTCATCTCCTAAAATATGTCTAGACATTTTCATTGCGCCTGTATAAGAGGTGCTGCAGAGCGATGACAAGCATTCTATGACATCTCTGTTCCAACCTTATACCTCTGCCGTTCTGCATTCAGTCTGGAGAGCATAAGTGACACTGACTGAAAATAATAAGAGAAAAAAGTTTAATATCTGGACTTAACATTACAATAATTATAAATTAGGAATGAGATACCTTTTATTTCAAGAAAATAATATTTATTAATAATAATCAGAATCATAACAGTTCTATACATAAGTATTTTTATTCGCTTTCAGTTTATTTCTGGCTATGACCAGAGCCAACAGGTTTCTTGCATTTACGTTAGGTAAAGATTGTCCTATATACTGAATTAGGGATGTTGCTTCAAAATCGTCTCTTAATAGTTGCATTAATTCCACCTGAAATAAAATAGATTAGTATTGCATTTAACATTATTATAAACAAATACTAACATTGACAAACATCTGACATTTATTTCGCGATTTAAAAGTTGGTCCCATAGTGAAAGTTGTTCATAACTATGAGTAGGTTCACCTCCTAAAGTATGACTACACCTTTTTGTTACATCCTGTATAATGTATATCTAACAAAACATACACAAAATCATGCCAAACACTAGAAAAGAGACCAGGTTACTCTAACATCTTATTCATCCTATAAACCATGAAATGAAGTTGGAACGGGTACTAGTATGTAGTAAAATATGAAATAGTTTCCACTTGGCTGGAAAAATAAACAATATTTTTTATAGATATAAATCACTCTTAAATAAGTAAGTACTGCACTTACCTTGTCTATGACAATTTTGTTAGGAGATTTTTGGAGAATTGTTTTTTTCTGGTGTTGTGGTTTGGATTTCTTGTTCTTTTAAAACATTTAAATCCTGAAGAGCCTGAAATAAAATTATCCTCTTAGTAATCTTGCAGACATACAGTCGAGAAAGAAATTTACTAGGAAGACCAACAGACATACATTGTGTAAGAACCCTCTTAAACTCCCCTTTAAGGACATTGTAATACATAAATGCATTGAAATGTTATATTAAAGAATAAGTAACTACCTACCAACCTAATACTTAACCTAAGCTTTAATACTTACACTCAAAGAAATATTGTAACTAGAAATGTCCACTTCTTCTATGTTTTGAAAGATGATAGCATTCTCTTCGTTGAATGTTTTCAGCCATGCCTTCCAACTTCGTATAAAAAGGGCATGTGGCCCAACAAGTGGAACCAATTCTTTCATTTCATCGGAATTTAAAGCTGACAATGATTGTATCGTTTCTCCGTTCCCTGAATGAAACAATATTTTAATTATTAACTCATAGTTATGAACTGTAGATCCTACTAGTACTACCTACCTATGTAGGTAGGTGTATTATGCTAAAAGATAAACAAGGCACACAAAATAATATACAAGCGGGTTATTAGCAAGATTCAGCTCTGACATACTTACCTACCTACCTACTTAGTTATAAGTATAAATGCTTAAAGTAAAAATATTAGTAGGCTACTCTGAAGGAAAGAGTAGGTAGGTACCTACTACCTACTTATATTGTTTTTACCTACTTAATAGCCTAGCTTAGAACACTAGTTATGAGGGAGTTTAGCTAGGTAAGAAATAGGTATGTTCACAAAATTTTCAGGCTAGTCAAATTGTACATATTTAATGAAGTGGCCTATTGTACTTGAACTGTAAACTCCATGGCTAAGTTTAATTAAGTTGCCATTCATTTATCTAAGTAAGTATAGGAATCATTTGGCTTTACTCAGCTCAGCTCCCGCACCTAAGTATCTATCTACCTAAGAACTAATGTTGAGGGCTCCGGCAAACCACCAGTTGTGTGTGTGGCTTGCTCAGCAAAGCACTATACTGTGCAGTAGGTACTCTCTCACACGTGCTCGCACGGATTTATCATAGGTTTTTCACCGGCATCGGCATCAAAATAGGCAAACTGGATGCTGCGGCATCAAAGGCAAAAAGAACAAAGATACTTGCCATATCTGGAGAAGACAGAGCGGCAAGGATGGTGGCGGTATAGATAAGTACCTACAACTAATCCTCGATACAAACGCGCCGCCGCTGGCCTGCCTCTATTAGCTACCTACCTACTAAGAACTTTTTGCAGCCAATGCTACGAAGATATGCGTATTCCGTACCTAATCACTTTCAGTCAAAGAGATAAACAAGAGAATCATATAGGTAGGTACTTACTTGCGAAATTTGGATTGAGCTCCGGTATTCCCCACGCCGATAGTAGATCTGACACCTCATCCATGTCTTTTTACACAATTTCTCATCCACAATACACTAAAGTTTACACAGAACGCAATTATTTTATGAAGAAACGACATGCGGCAGGCGGAGCAGCGCGGACGAAATGGTTTGGTCGGCCGTCGTTCGTCGTGTCTTGTTGAGACATGAACCAACCGGAAGGAAATCGGAAACGAACAACGCACGCACGTCGCGATCGCCGACCGAGTGTTGCCATAATAATGTTTATAATTTGGTCAAATTTTTGTTTTAGTCTAGCTATCCTATACGTAATTTAAAAGTTTAAAAGTGGAGCTGATTTTTTTTACTTGTCTATCCCATGGTGTGGGGGGTATCGACAAATAGGTCTTTCAAAAAATTGTGGGTGTTTTAATAATAATAATTTATTTTCAATGTACACACATTACTTAGTTAGGTACATTATTACACATTAAATTATAGAATATTAGTGTACGTGTGTACACTGTAGAAGAATCTATTTTGCATACGTTAACTATGTGTATATTCTATATAAGCAGACGTTTTTTGATAACCTTATATTAACTGTACTCAATATATCCATGTTACTTTTAATTCAAAAACGAAAAAACCGACTTCCTCCCAAAACTCGAGCTTACTAAAGTAAAATTTAACTAAAGGGCAAATATATATTGCGTTAAGCCGTGTACGAAGTTTAGGAGGCATAATATTATCAGATTTATATGATTTTTATATAAAATAGGCCACATGACAAAAGAGAAAAAGGACTAGGCTTCGAAACTTTACGTCTGACAATATGATGATTATGATGATAATTATGACCTCCGACCAATTTCGGTCATGGCGACCACTTCTACTCCTAGATATTACTAAGTTGGCGTTCATGCGCTCGGAGATGGCTTACATTTACATAGCCAATCTTCGCCCTGAACGCCCGCGCACACAGAGGACAGGTTAGTGCGCCATTATTGTATTATAGATAATGGCAGCAGGAGGACGAGTCTTTAGTTCATCACGTTTAGCGTCAAGGTCAGCTTGACGCTGCTCCTCGAACTCGTGTACCTACTTGCTTTATCACCGTCTGCGCCACTCTGGTCGTTGTGCTGACAAAACTTCCCATTTAGATGGATCTATATTGCATCTCTTCATGTTTTTTCTGAACATCTTTGTATCTGAGGAGTTGCCCGCCGCGTTTCCGCTTGCCCTCCTCTAGTTCAGAAAAGAAGATGCTCTTAGCCAATCTCTCCTCCGCCATACGAGACACATGACCGCACCACCGAAGCTGCCGACGCATTAAGTAGGCCTCAATGGCACTTACATTGGCTCTTCGCAATACTTCGGTATTACGCACTCGGTTGGACCATCTGATTCTCATGATGGATCGGAGGCACTTGAGGTGGAATCGATCCAGAATGCGTATGTGGCGATGGTACATGCACCACGCCTCGGAGGAATATAAGAGATTTGGCAGCACAACAGCCATGTACACACTTATTTAAGCAACATATAATTACACTCCTTCTTCCTGCCCTGTTCCCAATCATTTGGGGTCGGTGCAATATGTAGGTACTCTTTTTTCATTCATCCCTATTATATATATAATATATAACCATCTTACTTCGGACACGGCTTAACGCAACATATAATTTAATGACTTAACACAATTATCTTCATCTTCATAAGCCTATTGCAGTCCATTACTGGACGTAGGCCCCCCCTGCCATAGGAGGATTTTGTTACTAAAAAGTTCCACTATCTGTTTTTCGGCGGCTCCATCATCAGACCCTCGTTTCCTTTATATTATGTGTAGCTGACCAAAATTCTCTATATAAATCTAAAAACTGACTACTCGTGCCTTTTATATTTGAGGATATCCCTAGATTCCTTAGAGATTCCATCATCAGATGTTATGTTTTATATGTAGGTGATCAAAACGCTCAGTAAAAGTATAAAAACAGACTACATGTGCCTACAATATTCGAGGATTGCCCTCGATTTCTCCAAGATCCCATCATCAGATCCTGATATGGTGAATATGGGACCAACCTGGAAGTATACCATGACCAACTATAAAAAAAAATTTGAAATCGGTTCATAAATGACGGAGTTCTGAGGTAACACACATAAAAAATAAAAAAAAAAATAAAAAAAAAAATACAGACGAATTGATAACCTCTCTTTTTGAAGTCGGTTAATAAAGCATAATTTCTAGTCCAAATTAGTTCTTTTTACTCACAAATGGCAACACTACGCAAAAGAAAAACAGTAATCAAACAGTTGATTAATGCTATATCATAGTTTATTCATAGCGATCAAGAGTTTATGTTTGTTTGTATCAACTTACGTGATAGTATTTAACAAGTAATTTGATAAAAGGTACTATGTTTCATAGCCTTATCATGTAACTTGATCATTTTAATACATTACTTGTTAGCTCTTAAGAACATCTTGTTTGCGGAATTTTCAATCAAAATATTTGTTAATTGAATCACATCTCTTGATGATTTGAGCCAAGTTACTTTTACTGATCAATATCTTGTTATATGAAATCATTTGTACTGTGTTGTTTCGAACGTTTATTTAATTGAATATATCACATTTTTTTAAACAAGTTAAAACTGCCCTTGATTAGATTCCATTTTTTTCAGTGTACCCACTGTATCTATTTTCTGTGACGTAACAGTTCTAAAGTAAGTTTAAGTTGCTTAGCTTATTATTATATTAACTATAGCATTGTTATATTAATTTTTAGCTTTGTTCACAATTTGCGTATTTGAAACAGAGTTTATAGAGAGATTAATATTTTAATGGTAAATATAGAGAATTTTTATCGTAGCATACCTACGCAACTTGAGATATTCTTACGTTGAGAAAAGAAACAATATTGTCAAAAATACGTTATTCATTGCACGTTTTTGGTGATTTCGGAACATATTGTCATAAATAACTTAAACCTAAATATATTTAAATACGATAATTATCATGAGAAGACGTCCGTCATTTATTATCCCAGCTAGTCATTGTACTATCCCGGAATATAATCATTCATATACCTATAAAATAATGTACCTATACTAAATTTCATCCAGATTTGTTCAAGCAATCGAGCAGCCTTAAGTAAAAGTAACCCAAAAAACGATGACGCTGATTAAAACTAGGTTACCGAGTTTTTCAAACGACTCCTGACATTAAAAATGCTCTAACAAACAAAATAGCATATTTTACACAGAGACATAAAATGTTATCTCCCTACATAGATGGCTAATAAAAACAATGAACAATGCATTACATTGTCGCTAAATATGACAATTTGGTATTCAAATGGCAAATTACTCGGATTTCTAAATTATAATAATGAACAGAGTTTCTGGACAATGTAAATGACTTTCTTTAGATGCGTAATATTATGAAAATTGTTTAAATTTCTACAAAACTTTGTTTTATTTTAATAATACAGGGTGATTTTTGGTCGTCAACGTCCCCGAAAACTACCTAATCCTCATCATCACGATCATTTTTCTCCATGGAAGTATTTCTTACATTTCTTCCTTGGGCAGTGTCTAGTTCCCAAGATATTAGGGTCCAAAGTTGAGTAAATAGACTGCGTTTTTCTGCATAAATGCACATAGACGCGCGTAGCAAGATTTTTCACGAGAAATAATAATATCTGTCTATGATAAAACTAGCAAAAACACTGCATACTATAAATTTCGCCCGATAAAGAAATTAAAAAAAAAAACATAAAATTTACATCGTTTCCCAGCATTTTTTTTCTGACATGAACTTACTTTATTTGATTTATAGAGTACGTACCCTTTGTTAAGGGTGGCCACGAAAAAAACACTGTATAGTATGATCATTTGTAAAAAAAAACTCTGTTTGGTCTCTCCACTAAGTGAGGAGTATGAAGAATATAAAAATGTGCAAATTATAAATGCATATAAATATTTTTTTAAATAAAATTAATAGCCTGATCGTGCTATAAATACAATGTTTAATTACTTTATAAATGTGAACAAAAAGAATCAAGCGAAGTTTTAATCATAACTGCATACGTGACGGTACCCCTAGGAGTTGTTTGGAAATTTATCTTTCTACTGTGAAAAATAAAAATCCTTATCTATTTATTCTTCTATACATATAATAAAAATGTAACGGATCGCTGTCTGTACATGGAAGATATATGAAAAAATATTATACGGGACCTTTATCAACGAAATAGTACCCAAAAGTATGATTTTTTGAATTTTTATCTGTTTGTCGGTTTGTCTGTGCGTTTGTGCGCGCTAATCTCAGAAACGACTGAACCGATTTAGATGCAGTTTTCAGGAATATATCTTGACAGGTCCCACTTAACATATATACTTTTTATCCCGGGAAAATGTTTTTATCCCGGATAATTTCGACATTTTGTTTTTTATTTAGTCCACGCGGACGGAGTCGCGGGCGTCCCACTAGTTATTAATAAATGTAGCTGTTTCCCGTAGCTTCGTCCGCTGATGAAATACACCGAAGTCAGAAATCGAACTCCGGGAGAAAGCACTATCCTGAATTTACATGTAGGTAGACCTATTGTGAGACATTGGATAGTATAAATTTGCAAAATTCTAATCTAATTTTAAGACAAGAATAATTGAGAACCCATTATTAAATTGTTGATTATATGGATTGGAAATATTTAATCTAAGACTAATTTTATTGTTTAAAGTGGTCTTAAATGACTTCCTCCCAAAAAGAGTCTATATATTAAGAAGTTTATTTCAACAACAAAATAATCTGTGTTTAATTTTTTTACTCAAATTTTATAAAATATCTTTATTCGAAAAAGTATTTACCTACCTATTGTTAAAACATTTGTTTTTACAAAAACAACGTGTTTTTCCTTTAAAATATTTAGGTGAAATTATGTTGTATATTCTGAGAACTGTAAAATAATTGAACAGTTCCTACGAAAAATGTTTTTTATCGTATACTTAGGTATCATGAATTGTCTCTTGTTAAGGTTTCGTAGACTTATTACATATTTCGCTATAGTAATTGGCACATTTTGAAAATCGCAGAATTATTACGTTGCAACGCAAATTGCGATTACGTTACGTAGTAAAAGTTGTATAGGCGGCCAAGAAAATATATTGTGCAATTTTTACTTTCGCACTGATATCGCAAAACTTATTTATCCCATCTCTCTTCAAGATTTTCCATTGTGTAAACCAGGGGTTCCCTACCTTTTTTTTATAGACCCATTTCAAAAGTTAACTGGTTCTGGTTAGGTTAGGACCCTCTGCAGGCCTACAACACATACGAAGTCAATGTAGACCCCCATCGAGTCTCCTGTGGAACCCTGGGGGTCCACCTGGACCACTTTGGGAACCACTGGGTAAACGAAATATCTCTATATACCTTAGTATACTTTATAGTAGCATCTCGGTATCAGCAGCATTACGGGCGGACACTGTTTTTCACGAACTCAACACCTCAGTCGAAATTTGTGGCTAGGTCGTTTCGCTACTAACAGAAAAGATTCATAGGATTTGCAGTAAAAAGAAAATATTTTTAAATGTATTTTTGGAAATAAAACCCTTTTTTACTTTAACTTTACGCCTAATGTAAATGTAGCGAATCGGCTAAGCTGCATATTTTGACTAGAGTGTAAAGCTCATGAAGTCTTATAGAGTTAGGGCGTGAAGAGTTAGAAGCTCGGCTATACATGATGATTCTTATTCTTTTTCTAATTTGGTATTAACTAGTTAGGAGTTTTGTACTAACGAAATGCATATCCATTTTAGCTCATGAATAACAGTAATAAGTTCGTGAATAGCAAGTTTAATGATCGTTACCCTTATATTTACTAATTCAAAAAATTGAATTAGTAAATATAAGTATAGTAGACTAAAAAGTGTCGGTTATTAATATTATGGTTGAATAATTTAGCAGTCTATTCCTTACATAAATTATTTAATAATGTACATAGGACGATCACACTATGAAATATAAATTTCACAAGACTTTAGCCAAGAGTTCTTCACTATATTTACTTACTTTTTTACTTACTAATTATACTTGTAAAAATATATCTCTACTATAAATATTTTTCCACAATACTACGGAAGGCCATATATCAATATCATTATTACATTTAGGTTTGGAAATAATGCCTTCGCAAAGATATTTATGTTAGTTTTCCAAGTTTTTCAATTTAGAAGTAAAGGTTTAATAATAACAGAAAGTTTTTCCAGAGTTTTACCTAACTTACAAATTCTAAATATATTTATTTTCTTTATAATAAATAGGGAGCTATATTTTTATTTTTGAGCTGCTTATTATAGAAATAAGACACACATGAATTATTTAAGGAAAAACCTCTCAAGCTCAAATGGCACAAGGTGTTTAGGCTCTAGAACGTGCTAAAATAATATATAATAATACTCGAAAAATATAACCCACATTATGGCGCAGTCCACAAAAAACTATAAAAATTCTATCCAAAAAAAAAAGAAATTGAATACGACTTTTAACATCTTGACTGTACCTAAAAGTAGGTATCGTGATCAGCTCTGTGCAGTTAGATTAGCAGCTTGATGCGAATAGCATGGCCCAGTGCGATGGAGAGTGGGCCATTCGACATTTTTACCAGTTCCGATCAATCAGTCGATCGGATAAAATTTAAATTATCCACTAATCACTACTAAAGAGTGAGTTTGTTCAGTTGGCATGTCCAGTGTAGAAAAATAATAATGTGGATTTTCAATGTTTAAATGTTGTACATCAGCCATATTACCTTCCTACGGATATCTTCCAACCCTTATCCCATTATATATGGGGATGACGCAATATGGTTTCTTTTGAAACTCATATTTCTGAGGATTTGGCTGACTGCCTGTGCCAAACCTCTTCTGGTATAGGTAGTTTTTTTAGAGACTACATTTATTTATTTTTTATTATCTACATGGTTTTAAAAAATCAATAGCTTTTATTTTTATTTAAGTAACTCGTTAAACAGTACTGTCAAAAAACCTTATTGAAATTGTTTTTTCGTTGCCACCTTTAACGAAGGGTACGTACTCTATACATCAAATAAAGTAAGTTTATGCCAAAAAAAATGCTGGGAAACGATCAAATTTTTGGTTTTTTTTTATTACTTTATGGGGGCGAAATGTATAGTGTAAACACTTCCCAGGTAGGCTTCCATGGAGAAAAATTATCGTGATGATGAAGAGATTCCGTAGTTTTCGGGAACGTTGACGACCAAAAATCACCCTGTATGTAAATATGTACCTATTTTTCTTTTCCTTAGGAGTTTGAAAAATATGTTACACCTACTTTCCGCTCTCCGTTTCTGCTGAATGAAAATAATGACCAGCTTTCTACAATTTAATTAACTTGAACCCTCCAAACTCATATAAATATAGAATAATAAAAACCGGCAAAATTAATTAGCACTTCTAATTGCACCCCTTTGTAAGTTTTTTTTTGCACCCAAAAAGGGCGAAATGCGGAACACCAAACTCGTGAAAAATGTTTTCATATTTTTGAAATAAAAAATACACCGTCGCGTCGTATCAAAAATACAATCAAAATGATCGTGCAACCGAAATCCAGTTTCTCAATAAACCATGGATACCGGCACCAGATTAGGATCAAGGAGAGAGTGTAACAAAAAATATCGCCTTTGTATTTTTTAAATACATAACCTCACGCCTATGTCCCTGAGACTACAGATTTACATTTAGTACGTTCCGAACATACCTCAATCGCCTGAGTTACATAAAGTTCACAATAAATTGCATCTTCCACTACAGATAACTATTAGTCAGCATAATGATGACCTCTGTTATATTTAACTGTGATCCGCTTTATTTCCGCGCTCACAGCCTCACTAATTAAATATTATTACATTCAAAAAGCATCGTTTGGTCGAAATTAATGAGAGGCATTTGAAGGCGGGAATTCATTTACACGCTCCATTCATTTTAAAAGAATTGGACTGTGGAATTAAAATGATCGGGCACAAAAGAGTATAAATACAACTGAATGTTTCTTTGAACGCGCCAAGGAGTTTCCGTCGTGGTTGGGTACCACAGAGTACGTTACCACAGTAAACATCTCTATGCTTAACGTTACTGTAGGATATTTTTTGAGATCTTGCAGTTCTAGGTAGTATAAGTAAAAGCTACCTCTATATCAGAGGTTAAAATATCGTAGGTAAGCAAGCATTTTCTCAAAAAAATGTTTAACCTTATAGCTATTGACAGCTAGTTAGTAATACTGTTTGCTACTGTTTGATTTGTTCTATGATCGTTCGATAATAAAGAAAAACATAATTAAAAAGTTAAAGTGATTTTAAATATAAGGTATTAAAATATAACTTGACACTGTTTTGATGGAAGTATTTTAAGATAGTATGTAATTCATGTGTATAGTTTTAATTTGTGTACAATAAAGAATAAGAAAAGTATTATTATATTTTTGTTTATTGTCTCCCTCCTTACCCACTGTATCTATTTTCTGTGACGTAACAGTTCTAAAGTAAGTTTAAGTTGCTTAGCTTATTATTATATTAACTATAGCATTGTTATATTAATTTTTAGCTTTGTTCACAATTTGCGTATTTGAAACAGAGTTTATAGAGAGATTAATTTTAATGGTAAATATAGAGAATTTTTATCGTAGCATACCTACGCAACTTGAGATATTCTTACGTTGAGAAAAGAAACAATATTGTCAAAAATACGTTATTCATTGCACGTTTTTGGTGATTTCGGAACATATTGTCATAAATAACTTAAACCTAAATATATTTAAATACGATAATTATCATGAGAAGACGTCCGTCATTTATTATCCCAGCTAGTCATTGTACTATCCCGGAACATAATCATTCATATACCTATAAAATAATGTACCTATACTAAATTTCATCCAGATTTGTTCAAGCAATCGAGCAGCCTTAAGTAAAAGTAACCCAAAAAACGATGACGCTGATTAAAACTAGGTTACCCAGTTTTTCAAACGACTCCTGACATTAAAAATGCTCTAACAAACAAAATAGCATATTTTACACAGAGACATAAAATGTTATCTCCCTACATAGATGGCTAATAAAAACAATGAACAATGCATTACATTGTCGCTAAATATGACAATTTGGTATTCAAATGGCAAATTACTCGGATTTCTAAATTATAATAATGAACAGAGTTTCTGGACAATGTAAATGACTTTCTTTAGATGCGTAATATTATGAAAATTGTTTAAATTTCTACAAAACTTTGTTTTATTTTAATAATACAGGATGATTTTTGGTCGTCAACGTCCCCGAAAACTACCTAATCCTCATCATCACGATCATTTTTCTCCATGGAAGTATTTCTTACATTTCTTCCTTGGGCAGTGTCTAGTTCCCAAGATATTAGGGTCCAAATTTCGCCCGATAAAGAAATTAAAAAAAAAAACATAAAATTTACATCGTTTCCCAGCATTTTTTTTCTGGCATGAACTTACTTTATTTGATGTATAGAGTACGTACCCCTTGTTAAGGGTGGCAACGAAAAAAACACTGTATAGTATGATCATTTGTAAAATCTCCACTAAGTGAGGAGTATTAAGAATATAAAAATGTGCAAATTATAAATGCATATAAATATTTTTTTAAATAAAATTAATAGCCTGATCGTGCTATAAATACAATGTTTAATTACTTTATAAATGTGAACAAAAAGAATCAAGCGAAGTTTTAATCATAACTGCATACGTGACGGTACCCCTAGGAGTTGTTTGGAAATTTATCTTTCTACTGTGAAAAATAAAAATCCTTATCTATTTATTCTTCTATACATATAATAAAAATGTAACGGATCGCTGTCTGTACATGGAAGATATATGAGAAAAAATATTATACGGGACCTTTATCAACGAAATAGTACCCAAAAGTATGATTTTTTTAATTTTTATCTGTTTGTCGGTTTGTCTGTGCGTTTGTGCGCGCTAATCTCAGAAACGACTGAACCGATTTAGATGCAGTTTTCAGGAATATATCTTGACAGGTCCCACTTAACATATATACTTTTTATCCCGGGAAAATGTTTTTATCCCGGATTATTTCGACATTTTGTTTTTTATTTAGTCCACGCGGACGGAGTCGCGGGCGTCCACTAGTTATTAATAAATGTAGCTGTTTCCCGCAGCTCCGTCCGCTGATGAAATACACCGAAGTCAGAAATCGATCTCCGGGAGAAAGCACTATCCTGAATTTACATGTAGGTAGACCTATTGTGAGACATTGGATAGTATAAATTTGCAAAATTCTAATCTAATTTTAAGACAAGAATAATTGAGAACCCATTATTAAATTGTTGATTATATGGATTGAAAATATTTAATCTAAGACTAATTTTATTGTTTAAAGTGGTCTTAAATGACTTCCTCCCAAAAAGAGTCTATATATTAAGAAGTTTATTTCAACAACAAAATAATCTGTGTTTAATTTTTTTACTCAAATTTTATAAAATATCTTTATTCGAAAAAGTATTTACCTACCTATTGTTAAAACATTTGTTTTTACAAAAACAACGTGTTTTTCCTTTAAAATATTTAGGTGAAATTATGTTGTATATTCTGAGAACTGTAAAATAATTGAACAGTTCCTACGAAAAATATTTTTTATCGTATACTTAGGTATCATGAATTGTCTCTTGTTAAGGTTTCGTAGACTTATTACATATTTCGCTATAGTAATTGGCACATTTTGAAAATCGCAGAATTATTACGTTGCAACGCAAATTGCGATTACGTTACGTAGTAAAAGTTGTATAGGCGGCCAAGAATATATTGTACAATTTTTACTTTCGCATTGATATCGCAAAACTTATTTATCCCATCTCTCTTCAAGATTTTCCATTGTGTAAACCAGGGGTTCCCTACCTTTTTATTCATAGACCCATTTCAAAAGTTAACTGGTTCTGGTTAGGTTAGGACCCTCTGCAGGCCTACAACACATACGAAGTCAATGTAGACCCCCATCGAGTCTCTTGTGGAACCCTGGGGGTCCACCTGGACCACTTTGGGAACCACTGGGTAAACGAAATATCTCTATATACCTTAGTATACTTTATAGTAGCATCTCGATATCAGCAGCATTACGGGCGGACACTGTCTTTCACGAACTTTACACCTCAGTCGAAATTTGTGGCTAGGTCGTTTCGCTACTAACAAAAAGATTCATAGGATTTGCAGTAAAAAGATAATATTTTTAAATGTATTTTTGGAAATAAAACCCTTTTTTACTTTAACTTTACGCCTAATGTAAATGTAGCGAATCGGCTAAGCTGCATATTTTGACTAGGGTGTAAAGCTTATGAAGTCTTATAGAGTTAGGGCGTGAAGAGTTAGAAGCTCGGCTATACATGATGAGATCTAAACAAACAACTTTTGACAGTAGGTACGAGGCTTTGCAGCACTTTAAATGGAAATGTTTTGGGTGGGACCTTCTTATTTCTCGAACATTTACTAATCTCGAGGAAAGTAAATAACCATTAGCTAAGCGATAGGGATTAGATACTTACTTACACAAAGACATGCTACTTCATGGGAAGCTTTTGTTTTCTTCGCTATGCGTGATACAAGCCTCTAAAGCATGTCGTTATGGTTAAATATCTCATTCTGCTGTATAAGAGTAATCCTACTTAGATTGTGGAACCGTTTATACTGCTGATGTACAGGTCGTATACAAAAAATTGGCCAGAAACTGTTAGTATTTGTTACACCTTATTAGGTATAGGTTTTTTCGAAAAGTCACAAAATAATTAACTAATTAATTGATTATTTTAATATGTATACCAATAATTAAAACCAACTGTTAATTTAAAAAAAAAACCGACTGCTTCAAAAAGAACCAAATAATGTACATAATAAAAAAAAGTAACAAGAAAAAAAACAAGCACTTAGATGTCCTTGTTGATATTTTCTAATGATCGTAACATAACAACTGAACAGCCAGGATCCATTGAAATATTAGCTTGGCTGTCGGATAATGGATCCCGACTGTTCAGTTGTTATGTTACGATCATTAGAAAATATTTTATGTTCTTCAATAGTATTAATTCCATAATAATATTATAGAATTCTAGACCACCGGACATCTGAGTGCTTGTTTTTTTTCTTTTCAGTTTTTTTTACTATGTACTTTTTTATTTGGTACTTTTTTAAGCAGTCGGGTTTTTGGAGTTTTTAAATCATGTTTTTTTAACTTATACTTTTTTGTTATGAGTACCTAGCTACTAATAGATACGCTTCAAGAAACATGCTCAATATGCTCGCCAGCAAGAAGTTTTCATCTTGCTGCCGTCTAAAAACTTATATGTGAGAATGGTTGTTACGCAACTTTCAATCGATATAGATCCTAAACGGTTAGTCAATTCGAAAAATGTTGAGAGAAACCCAAAAAATACCTATTCAACGATACCCCACTCGACATAGTTTGTTGACTTTATTTTTATTTCATTTTCACAAAATGGCGTCCAGTAGTCGCCATTTTGGATTTTCACTAACGTCATATCTTTAGTGACACTCGCCGGACTAAGAGGAATCGATTGACATATGAGTCATAAAAATCGGCCGAGGCGTTTGGTCTGTGTAGTGCTTCAAAGGAACATACATACATACATAGGCTGGTAAACACAATACCACTCCTTTGCGTCGCGCAGTCGGGTTAATGTACTTGGATTCTATTTTGTCATTGTTGTCGAATATGAAGCTAGCTATTTTTGTACTATAAGGGAGTTCAATAATGTAAAAGCCCCTTATAAAGCTTCAAACTTTCATCAATATCTGTTCAGTAGTTTTTGAAAGAGTGACAAACAGCCTCTAAATTGCACTGATTTTCACACACATATATAATATTATCCTAGTCTCACACTAAGATCCCTAAGGTCTTGAGTCGTGGGTAGGTACTAATTAACGTTAATATGGGCGATGTTCATTAAATCAATGCACTTACCGGGATTCGAACCCAGTATTCGACATTGATCTCCCGACCGTATTTCGGCCAAGGCGACCAATCTCTACGCAGATTGGCCAGGTACGCAGAAGATATTATAGTGCACAACTGTGTGCGCAAACACAGATGCGCTCTCTATTCCGTCACTCTCATAGTCCGATGGGACGGAAAGCCGACACGATTGGAGAGAGATAGGTAGTAATCGGATATTGGATTATCAAGATAATTCAAGTCAAAAATGAAACAAACTTCAATGTAATTTATTGTATTAATTAAATGCACAAAACCTTCTTAATCCATAAGAGATAGTCACTTTCTACCAGATATACTATAAAGTTATATTATTACTGATGGTAAACTTATGTAGTTAATTAAATATATAACATTTATAGAAAAAATTATAATAATATTTGAAAATATACAATAATGTTTGAGAGCTAATCATATATTTTTTTTACTTACTTAACATTATTGTGTATTTATTATTACATATTATTTATACGATACTTGTAAATTAGAAACAAATATTAGAAATCCAGCCTTTTAAAACCTTGAAACGCATGAAAACAATTCGATATATCGCACCTTCGGTAGAACAAGGGCACAATTGCGTATTGCAATGTTTGACAATTGTGCCCTTGTTCTACCGAAGGTGCGATATGTTAATGTACATAACAATTTCATAGAGTAGCAACATAGAGAGCGGATACAAAGTACCAAAAGGACCACATTCTAAAATCCATGAGAATAAAACACGGAAAATCTATGTCTTAAAAAATGTCATACATATGGTTAATCGTAGTGATATAGGAGACCAATGGTAATTCGTTTTGTCTACTTTTTCTTTTATTTTTCCCACAAAATTGACGGTTCCTTGGTTCTACTGTAATGCTTTCAAGTCCGTGTAAATAAATAAATAAATAAACCTGACTTACACTAATCTCAATCCTTAGATTAAGTACTTGCTGCATTTGGGACTAGTATATAACATTAGTTAAACATCTGTTAACGTTTAGTTCAATTTTACGTACTTCACAAGTAAATTAAGTAAGAGCACAAACAGTTATAGGTATTTCTACACATTTTTTTAATTGACAATAGTTGAACTACAGACAATTAATTGAACTTATTTCATTTTTAATTTACAACTACTAAATAATAGTAGCAACTTACGCCAAACGTTTTCGTTATATAATTTATTTAGTTAAATTGATATTATAAACATATTTCAGTATAATTTAATAAAAATGACTAGAAGAATAACATACATACATATTTTATATAGGTATATATAAAATACGATGTGAAAAAATATTAGAAAAGGGAAAAATAAAGGAAGGTATGTATAAAAATATTATAATTAAAATCTCATAATAAAATATAAAAAGGTGCAGTTTGATCATTTGTAGAAACTAACAAGACTTAAGAAATTCCAAATTCCCAAAACATTGCTATATTTCCACAACATTGAACAGGTAGATATTAAGATCATAGTTAGGTACTGGTTGGAATCTATTGCTAATATTTTTTGTCACTTTTCACATTTATTTATATTTACAAGTTGTCCACAAAGTAGCCGTCGTCGTTTTGAAGAGATCGCCTGTAGTTGTCCATCTGCAAAAAAACTTTTTAGCTCACTCTCTATTTCTCGATATCTCTGTGTCTACCCTATAATTAGGGTGCTCTCACACTACAATGTTATAATTGGGTTAGTTTTTCTTCTGTAAGTTTTCAATATATTTCAGGAAAAAGAAAATTTACTCTAGCTTATTGATTTAACACATTTACTGCCGCCGACTACGTATTTGTGTTTCTTTGGCCGCCGTCGCTTATTTGCGTTTCTCACGAGGCGCAAAAACGGTGAACTGATGTTGGCATGCTAGTAAAATTGGCCAGCAGCTAACGTGTTAATATTCCTACTAAAACATAGAATTTTCACACTTCGTTAGGTACTCTTTTAGAATAAGCGTGAGTGGAACTATTCACATAAATACAGGGTGTTTTTTTGTGGCCACCTTTAACGAAGGGTAAAGGTAAAGGTAAAGGGTAATAAAGTAAGTTTATGCCAAAAAAATGCAGAGAAATTTTTTTTTTTTATTTTTATTTAATTCCTTGATCGTGCGAAATTTATAGTGTCTAGTGTTTATGTTAGTTTTTTTATAGACAGACATTAACTATTTTTCGTGAAAAAATCCCGCTACGCGCGTCTATGTGCATTTATGCAGAAAAACGCAGTCTATTTACTCAACTTTGGACCCTAATATTTTGGAAACCAGACACTTCCCAGGTAT
Source organism: Carposina sasakii (assembly GCA_014607495.2). Lineage (NCBI taxonomy): Eukaryota > Metazoa > Arthropoda > Insecta > Lepidoptera > Carposinidae > Carposina > Carposina sasakii. Next base: position 12,102,570 of record CP053158.1, read on the forward strand.
GCTTCCATGGAGAAAAATGATCGTGATGATGAGGAGATTCCGAAGTTTTCGGGAACGTTGACGACCTAAAATCACCCTGTACCTATACGTTATTTTACATGTACAAAAAATAATCTTACCCAATGTTTAACGATGTTACGCAGTCGGTACTTCATGACGTCCCTAGCTGCAGGTTCCTCGCGTTCGTAAACACCTGAAATTAGTACTGTATTTTACTCATTTTACTAGACTACCAATCATGCACGAGTAAGTTAATTACCTACTCTAATTTTGGTCTTTAGTACACCATAGGAGGACCATAAAATATTAAGCACTATGTTATTTATGAATATATTTAAAACGGCATATTTTTAAAGTTGCAAGAAAATGTATCGTTTAGGCGCAAATTCTCAAATTGTCAAACGGTCGCAATCAGTCAATTTCGCATAATAACACACATAAATAAATTACAGACGAATTGATAACCTCTCTTTTTGAAATCGGTTAAAAATTAGAAAACAATTTATATATGTGTACGGTCCATTCATGCTAATATTAAGGCTTGTTTCAAATAGATAACCGCTTGAATTTCATTTGTATGGCCAAGATTATTCACGACTGCCGGAATGTTAAGTTTTACATTATTTTATTTTACGATGTACTCGAAACCATAAACGTAGTTGTAGTTTATGTAACTCAATGTTTAAATAAAGCCCCTGTTGAATGAATTTCGGAGTGACAATATTGTGATAAATGGTGCGCTTCGGACAGTTGGGAGTTTGGAGCAAACTTGTTCTGCGCGGCTAATACTGTATTTATTACTAGCGGCCGCCCGCGTCTTCGCCCGCATAACCTTTAGAACTCCCGTTATTTCTTATTCTTATTACTGTTTGTACACACATAGTCACTAGGGCAAATGCAGAGAAATGTATAAAAGAAATACAAACAAAGGCGTACCTAACACTACAAGAGGTTTCCCGTTCCCGTTGGAATTACAGGAATAAAAATAACCTAACCTAAGACTCCTTATTACATCAGTCGGCTATCTATAAATCATAATGGTTGTCTAATAACGAGTTAAAAACAAAACCCGTACAGGGTCTAAGTGATTATCTCGCAAATTTTTCTTTACGCGTAAATGACATCTCGCCGTGTGTCGATACAAGCCAGTTCTTGTGCGCTACGTTTCTGTTTTTATTCGATTATGTAATTGTCATAATTTAGTGTAAGTAGTAATGATGAAGCTACCTATACATAAAACACATTATTTTGTTCACAAAAAAGTAAAAATCACTTATTATATTTTTATTCAACCGACAATTTTGTTCTTTGACATTCTAAATTTACATAAAATGTCTTTACCTCCATCTCGTACGGGTATGATGTCTTCTCCCGAGGGCAGTAGACCGTTGAAGTGGGGGTACCCCGGGTGGGGGGGAGTCTCCTCCTGGCCAACCTGGCGGATGTCCGAATTTGAAGCCTGGATAATGCAAAATGCAACCATATTAAAATTTATACTAAGTCCCCTCAGTAGCTTCGCTGGTTAATAGCCAATCGCAGTCCGACCTGCTTAGATAATGTAAAATTGTTTGACATCGACATTTGTTGCTGCAACACCTACATTAGCGGTTGGAAATAATTGACTTCATATTGCAGAACGCGCGATAATAAAGGCTTATTATTAGAGCAAAGTTGTTGATGACAAAGCTCTGTCGATTCGATAAATAAATAACTTTACTTTGTCTAAAGGCCTCTCGCACAAGTGTCATTTTTTGTAATTTTTTTCCAAAGAACGATACTGCATTTATTTATCTATACCACTATTTGGTACCTATACATAAATATAATTTACAAACAAAATTATCTTACTTCAATAGATCCAGTATCGCCAGATCTCTTTCCATGACCGCCAAAACAGGAGTGGCCAAACGTGGAGCATCCACCTGAAACAAGAGTATAATATACATTTTCAGTGTTCTACCTATAGGACATCATCATTGTTATATATTAGGACTTCACACTGAAACCTGTTGTTTACGTAGCGCATCGGTAATCAAACACACATAAAAAATTTTGTCATCTCCGAGTTTTAGCGAAACATACGGTCTCAAACTATAAGTTGCTTAAAATAATCTTCTCTATAATATAAAAATGAATTGCTAAATGTGTTGCTAAGCGCGAATCTCGAAAACAGCTAAGCCGATTTTTTAAATATTCCTTGAAGTACACACGAGGATTATTCTCACGGAGAAAAAAGAATTAAAAAATTGTCTGTAAAAGTCTTAAACAACACTTTTCTATAACATCCGCCCACGACTTTGTCACGTAAAAGGGCATTACATCCATGCAAAGCCGGGGCGGATCTCTAGTATGAAATATATTTAGCTCCCATCGATAAAGTCGTAGGTAGAACACATGCTGGCTGCTTAGGAACTTAAATTACTGTATTCCAAGTGGGACATCCTAACTTGTTCTGTTCTTAGCTTAATTGATTATTTATTAGTAGGTAAGTAACTTGGTCGCGTGGTGCCGGCAGAGTAGAGTAGTCCACCCCTTGTCTGCCTGTGGTTATCGTACGAGGCGATTAAGGGCTGCCGGGAGGTGGGCAGCAGCGCCTCCCGTGTTGACAACATAGTCCAAAATACAAACTGCGGTCATCAACCCGCCTGCCCAGCGTGGTGACTGTGGGCAAATACCCCCCATGGCAGTCTTGTGGCATGCCCTGGGGTAGGCCTACGTCCAGCAGTGGACTGCAATAGGCTGATGATAATGATGATGAGGTAAGTAACTAATTTTAGCCTTCCTTCAATTTTACCTATAAGATGTGTGTATTTCATCATCTTCCTGTCCTTATCTGATTATTTATGGGATCAACGCAACATGGTTTCTTTCTATTGCCAAACTTTTAGCATTAGTTTTAACGGCTGGCAATTTTTAGAAAAGTCCGTAAATAAATTCAGTGGTACAAGTGTATTTATAGATTTAAATTAAATTAAAACGGTGATGTCCCAATGGTTTAGATGTGCGTTTTGCAATCGGAGAGCGTAGGCTCAATATCAGTCATGATCCACGAAAGTTTGAGAAGGAACCCACTCCACAATATGCCCACATAGCTCGAAACACAGGTACATAATCGGAATTCAATCGCTTTTATTTCCCGTAAAAGCAACCATTGAATTAGCTTGCTTATCATTTTCTTTGAATTACACAACGACGAGCAAATTATCCGAACCTTTGTAGAATTTCAATTCACAAATACCTCGTTCTAATAAATATTTATTCCTAAAGTAATAAATAATAGAAATCCAATCTACAAAAGGACTTTGGTTAGTTATGCTAGGCTATTCAAATTGAGTCATTAAATATTTATATTGGCTGCTTATTTATTATTTACAGCTAAAATTACTTCCTATATACTTAGAACGATTTTCGATTTCCCTTGGGAATAAAAATTTCACGGAAAAATTATAGTGACAGCTATTTTATTAGCCAAAAAAATTAATTATTCACGCGTGACCTAAATGCTGACTGCTACTTTGGGCAGTCTTGCCATTCAACACGGTAATGCAGCCAGCATTTTGGGTACGCTATTCGAGAATGGAGATCGGCTGACCCTATCATAGCTCGCCCGATCTCATTACTCTCCTTTAATAAGTAAATGATACAGGATGTGGGTGACAGCCAGGCAAATACCGAAATACTAAACAAGTACCATTGTGTTTAGTTATACTACAGTGTTATTACTCGCAGGAAATGTATTTTTTATTTTATTATTAGTAATCTTTGCTCTCCGCACCAATTGTATCGGGCGATCCTATGACTAATTAAATGGGCTTATTGGTTATTGTGTGACACATTGCTGTTTTTTGGATCACTTGTGATTTTCCATTAGGGTTGATCAGTTATTTGAACATTTTTGAGGGAAGCTTTTATTGAAAATCATCTTTTGGTTAAAATTTGATTTTTAAGTCATTATCAAAGGCCTATTTAAACGAACTAAATTATTTTGCCTGAAAATATGAAAAAAAAAGTCGGAACATTTAGGAATTTTGGTATTTCCGCCTCAGAATAAGGGTCTGAATATTCATGTCTGAAGGTCATGGTATCAATATTTGCCTGGCTGTCACAAACACCCTGTATAAGCTAGCTAGCTTATTTATTTCGTTTTATAGATATTATAATATTTTTTATAGGCTACAAAAGTAGATACCACTTTAGGTACCTAATGTAGAGCGAAGTCTCGCATCCACAATGGAAATAATCCTGCTCTAAGAGTTTATGGTACCACCGACAATTAGGAGGCAAAATCATTATCAAATCCACCAATGATGCCATCGGCAAAGTCTATTTTGATAAAGCAAAGGAAGGTTCGAAAGGTCAACTTTATACCTTAATGTCTATCGTGATTTTCCTATTGCATCTTAGTGTTTGAACGTAGTTTCTCTCTATGGCAGTAGTAGCTTGTAATCGCTGTCATAAGTCACCAGACTCAACAGTCAGGGGAGGGGTGGTAGGCGAAAACTAGTTGTAAAATTATACTTCCGAATAGAGTCCTGATACAAACATAATTAAACTCTTAATAATGTTAAGTTCATTTAGCACTACCCGGGAAATCAGATGTAGTTCGGCCTCGCCGGATTACCTGTTTGTTTTGGATACATCCGGCCCGATTTTAACTGACGACTGAGGCGGAATTCCCTAACTAAAATGAGCATTGAAAACGGATTATTTTGAGCCAATTTCACGGGTCTATTAGCGAATCAATAATGGACAGGTTTTGCATATTTCCCGCAAGATATTTTGTGAACGGTATAATTGAGATTAAATTGATCCATCTACACCAAAGTTCTCTCTATATTTTATTCTATTATACCTAATCTCAACAAAAGCTCATTTACATTTTTTAGTTAAGAAAAATTATGGCTAAATCTAACACGGGTAGAGTCCGTTTCATAAAATAACTTACGCATGACTTTGAAACTAACATTTTTTGTACGAGCGCCATAATTTAAAGAAATATTTGGTAAAACGCACTCTAGTAATAATGATGATGATCTCCGACCGTATTTCGATCAAAGCGACGAATCTCTACGGAGATTGGCCAGATACGCAGGAGATATTATAGTGCACAAGTGTGTGCGCACACAAAGATACACTCTCTATCCGTTACTCTCATAGTCCGATGGGACGGAAAGCCGACACGACCGTAGAGAGATCAGGCGCAGGACCAACGGTTTTGCGTGCTTTCCGAGGCACGATCTAAGTGACAATTTTGCAACATTAAAATCTGTACATGAAATAAATTTATTGGTACAGGCCCGTGACTGGGATCGAACTTACACCTCCCGCTTGGAAGGTGCACGTCTTAACCACTGGTCTATCACCGCCTGTAGCTAGTAATAATACCTAACTTAGAAACTTAGATCGAAAAATACTACTAATATATAGTATATCAGCAATCTCAATTCTTTTGGTATTCTGAATATTTTTTATTTTTAGATAACAAGTACAACTTCGGTTAAGTCTTGTTTCACCGACACTCGAGTTTTATCAAAGTTTATGTCTACGGGTTCTGAAGTCAAACAATTCTAAGTTTTAACTGGCTCGTTTCATGTTAGATGCATTTCAATGCATGAACAAGTGGTATCATCATCCAATGTTCATACTAGTTCATATCCATCGCATTGCGATCGTATAACTATTGTAGATACCTACTAGCGCTGTATGATTTCTTTTTATCGATATGAATAAGTCACTGAGACAACGCATGACCATCCTGTAAAACCGGAACTGGTCAACTAATCTCCCATGTACACGCTAGCCTTAAGTAGTTTTTTAGTTAGTAATAGAAATTTCTCCCCTTCGTGTCCTTGTTAATATGTGTATAAATAAATTCTTCACGCACACCTAAAATTTGGCATATGCTTATGTCCTTTGGAGCAATTAACATAGAATTTCCCGAAACTTCCACGGAAATCTATCTATCTTCTATATCTATCTATATATCTTCTATTATACATATAATAAAAATGTAACGGATCGCTGTCTGTAGGTACATGGAAGATATATGAGAAAAAATATTATAGGAGACCTTTATCAATGCAATAGTTCTCAAAAGAATGATTTTTGGAATTTTTGGCTGTTTGTCGTTTTGTCTGTTTGTCTGTGTGTTTGTGCACGCTAATCTCATAAACGGCTGAACCGATTTCGATGCAGTTTTCAGGAATATATTGTGACAGGTCCCACTTAACATATAGGCTACTTTTTATCCATGTTTTTATCTCGGATAATTTCGACATTTTGTTTTTTCTGTAGTCCACGCGGACGGAGTCGCGGGCGTCCACTAGACCTTACTAATATTATAAATGCGAAAGTAACTATGTCTATCTATCTGTCTGTTCGTGTGATTTTCACGCTAAAACTAGTGAACCGATTTAATTACACATCAAATAACATGGAATTCTAGAGCACATAGAATTTCAGAGACATAGGCTACTTTTTATCGCGTAAAAAGGGCTCTTGGTCATCTAAGAAAATGCCAATCAGATTGTTTTTTGCCTAACGGTAGTTGTTTTTACTATCATTGTACCTTATTCCATAAAATAGACTCCAAGACTAGATAGACTTATATGTACCCTGCATTATGTAATCCTATTATGTTTCTATTATCTCAATTTCTATCTTTTTTTTCGTGTATCTTTTTCGATTTGTATTTTTACGTGAACAAAGTGAGTGGGCTTTAGACTTTTCAGGCATTTTTTTTCTCCCTAAGAACCATCCTCGCACTTCAAAGAATATTCTAAAAAAAAATAGCGAAATCGGTTAAGCCGTTCTCGAAATTCGCGCTTAGCAACACATTTAGCGATTCAGTTTTATATTATAGATTAGGTTTATAAACATAACAACAGCAACATAACAGGCTACTAATTGACTACTAATGACTTTGATGACTACTAACTCGGTGCAAGATTGCAACGTGAATGATATATAACCGCGGTAACTTCCACGCTACGGTAATGCATAATCCCTAGTACTAGTCGACTGTGATTAGTTCATAAAGTAATTAATTATTAGTAGATCGTTTTATATACTGACAGTTAATAATATTACTTATTTTTCCGCAAATTTAGAAAAAATCAAATATACAACTACGGTGTATTTGCCATTGCTATTGAAAGTGCATTTATCTATTTAGTAGTAACTAGTAGTTCCTGTTAAAGCCTTCACAAAAAAGGCAATTTTATTACTACAGTAAAATTATTTAGGTTACCTACCTAGAAATAGATTCCGTATAATGAAATTCTCTTTTATTTTAAAAACCCACGTTTGACGTGGTACCTATTTAATTTAATCAATTTACGTTAGCTCTAGGTAAAGCGAACACAGTTCTTCGCCAGAAATTGAAATGTCTTTCCTTTTACTTGTAACAAAAGTGATTTTCATACGAATTACATTTATTGTGTATTGAATGCTTTCGTCCGTGGCCCACATGTAGGTACATCATTGAATGAAGTTTTGAAATGTCATGTATTGAATATAGCAATGAGCAGCTTATTTTATGTGAATACGAGTATACTAAAATATGTCATGCCATTTACACATTTTTTAAGCCCTCGTTATTTTAATGGTATATAGGTTTACTTTTATCACATTCAACCTCTTCTATAAAATGTATGTTTATGTAATATATGTTTTTCATAAAACTGTGTTTTTGTTTCTGACTGACTGAACACGACACGTTTGTGATTTTGTAAAACCGTCAACCAAGTATTAAGTAAGCATCGTCTTCGTCTTCAGCCTACTGTAGTCCACTGCTGGACGTAGGCCTCCCCCAAGGCACGCCACAAGGCTACTGTCACTGAGGTGTTTTGCCTGTAGTCACCACGCTGGGCTGGCGGGTTGGTGACCGCAGTGTGATTTTCGGACTATGTTGTCAGCACGAGAGGCGCTACTGCCCGCCTCCCGGAGACCCTTAATCGCCTCGTACGATACCCACGGGCAGGCAGGGGTGGTACAAACTCTGACCTGCCGGCACCACACCTCTAAGGTATATATATTAAGAATATTAAAATTTAATTACCTCATAACTTACTGCTATATAGGTATGTATATCACTTATTTTTAAAGATCTTTAGTAGGTATCATAAAAATGTCTAAAGCAGTATTTGTACCTTTAGCAATGTTAAACTGAACTGCGATGCAAATATCTGTAAAAAACCAGCCAATGTGCTCAGTACAAAGAGTACAAAACCAAATGAAGGTGTAGTCAGGGCAAACATAGCCGTATGTCAGATTGTACGTCATCGCTTAAGGACTTCTGCACGTTTGGAATACATTTTGAAAAATATTTCCGATATTACTGGGTACATTTAAAAGTTGATATGTACCCATATCAACTTTTATTAACCCATTGCTATATCCCAAAGCACGTCATTCGCTACAATCTCCTTCTTGTAAAGTACACGCCTTAAAGTAACGGCACTTTCATTATTCTCTGCTCTCAGTCGTGGACTTGACAATCCCAATAGTAAGTAATAGTAACCAATCAACGTTTACATCCGTATCTATGAAGAAGAAGAAGAAGTAAAATCTTCTATTAAAGTAATTACTTATTAAAGTAATCATATATTATATTGTTAAAGATCTTTTCAAAGAAAGAATTGTCAAAAGTCAACCATTAAAGAATATGATGAATTATAATTGTGGAAGAATCAATATTTTCTGGAAATTACTAAGCGATACCTAAGCAATCGCTAAAGTAATTTCTTGTTTAAATATACGGGTGTTATTGTCGGAAAATTTCCACCAATCGCAATTAGATTTCATCACGTCATTATTGTCCTATTGGAGGAAAAGTTCCGATGACGAAACTTTACGAATTCGATCGAGAGACAATGTTATTTTTGTCCAATTAACCACTGAGTTCATAAATGTTCGTTCATGGACGCATTGGGAATCGTAATTTTAGAGTAAAATAGTTTTTCATATACGAATGTTATTATTATCTCTCTGTATATCAGTATCATGAAGTTACGGCGCCAGTAATTCTCTTTAAGCACAGATAATTAAGTTAAAGTAGCATTTGCACATAACGTTGCATATAAGACCTCGTTAGCTCCTTGCCACGTTGCGTTGTTCGTATAGATCCTTGTTGAGCTACGTATAATCCCTTTCGGAGCATCTGCATAATGGAATACATGAGATTATACGTAGATTATTTACATCTGAATAAAATAATTAACTCTTCTTAACATATTAAGGCAAGTTTTCATATTTCTTTACCATCTTTTGTCCGTTTACATACGGGTAAGGTGAAAAAGCAAACAGGTAATTTTCTGATTTTATGAAGGGATTAAAACATTGTTTATATTTAACATTTTGACAGATACAATCTTATAATAACACCGTAAGTAAAAAGAAGTTGTGTTTTACGTTTTTTAAAATAATGGGAAATTATTGAAATTACAACACTCTCAACTAGACGATGAATAGCGACGCGTCCAAAAAAAACAAATTACCGTTCCTCAGTCTCTAGAGTATGTGCTAACCCTTAGGAACAAAATAAACTCGACATCAGAACGATTCCCCAATTCAGGCTAATGCAAACCGAACGTTTTTCGAGAACGTTCCATTCGGGGAATAGAAAAGGAATTGAAAAAAACGATACTAACGGACAGTGCGGTGCATTTTCCGACTTTGAGTTCAAGCTAGGTAGGTATTTTAAAAGATAAAAGCATTAATTTTTAAATCACATACAATTGTCCTTTTATTGCATAATGAAGGATCTAACGAAATTTAATCTGAACCTTACTTTACTGTATTTGTATTTATTTTCAGTTTTGTCATTAATACGAAAATATAAGAGATACATTTAGGTATGATAATAATACTTATATTCAAACGAGTAAAAGAAACAGTGGTGTCGATTATGACTGTCACACTTAAATATAAACTTAAAAGTTTGTTCTACCTGTCCTTTTATATCTTAAGTCATTTAGAGTTAAGTGAGACAGATATAGCTAATTTTAACATTACGTTTTAACCACAGTGTATCAGTTGGTATAATACAACCGTAAATAATTTCTTATTATCATCAATAAATGAAATCTAATACAATTCACTTACTAAGACCGTGTACACTATAATTGTTACTCGGTTCAAAAACTTCGAGAACTTTGATGTGAACTGACGAATGCAAATGAAAAAAAAGATAGAGCTCGTGTAGATAAAGGCTTCCAATTGGAATAGTTTCGGATAGGTTTTTAAGTACTTTTTATCGATATTAGCATTTTAGAAAAACTAGACGTCTCGCCCACGAACTCATCCGCTTAAACTTTCGTATCCCCATCATTCCCGTTCCCGTGGGAATATCAGGAAATCCTTCTGAAATGCATATATATACAAAGAGCATAATATCCAAGTTTCAGGGTCAGTTAATTATTCAGGACAAAACATTTAATATGTACCTACATGTGAAAAGTTTTTAGAAAGAAATTCCTTTGATTATGTATGTTATGTTACTTAAATTTCGCATATTGAATTCGCTTAAGATTCTGCTTAGCTTCCCAGAATGTACTGAACACACACATCGTAATGCGAAACAACAACAAGCCCTTGCTCAGTGGACCCAAATTGCTATAACCAGATTTTAGTTTAAGTCGAGTACACATACCATTTTAATTAGCCTGTTGACAGTGAAATCGTGGTCATGTTTAAAACATCCCACGATAATAGATAAAGAAAGAATAAGAAGGAGATGCTGTGACTAATTTTGTCTTGCGACCGCTTTTCTGAATGAGCTGAGCTCTATAACCACTACAATTGAAACCCTTTTTAAACAGCCTAAACGGTGTTAACGTAAACATGGTCGCCCTAAGCAGACTTGACAGCGGACGATCATCGCAGAGGTGAAGAAAGTAGGGAAGACATTGGAGCGAATTAAAACGCGTAGCTCAGAACCGAGCGGAATGGCGGAGATCTGTGGAGGCTATCTGTCCCATCTTTGGGACACAGGAACATAAGTCAAACTGTGTCCCACCGCTTGACAATGACCTCCCTGATTTAAGCCCACACTCGTCTTGTGCATGCTACCTATATAGTTTCCCATTTTAGATTTAAGTTTATTACTCTTTATTATTTTATTATTGATATTTGTATTCGAATGACCATCAAATTATGACGGTCAAACGCACACCTAACACCTTAGTCTACCGAACGAGTCAATACAGTAATTTTCTATGAAATAATGTTGTTAAGACAGCTCCTCTTCATGCTTTTTCCACGTTTAGACCGGATTAGTACTAACGAACCACTGTGTGACATAATCTTCTTGTGTCTGCCTAAGCTGAGGTCATGGCCGATATTATTTAAGATTCTGCGAAAAATATTGGTGACTAGTGGACACCCGCGACTCCGTCCGCGTGGACTACAGAAAAAACAAAATGTCGAAATTATCCGGGATAAAAACCTTTTCCAGGGTAAAAAAGTAGCCTATATTTTAAGTGGGACCTGTCACAATATATTCCTGAAAACTGCATCGAAATGGGTTCAGCCGTTTCTGAGATTAGCGTGCACAAACGCACAGACAAACAGATAAACCGACAAACAGACAAAAATTCCAAAAATCGTCGTTTTGGGTTCTATTGCGTTGATAAAGGTCTCCTATAATATTTTTTCTCATATATCTTCCATGTACAGACAGCGATCCGTTACATTTTTATTATACAGGGTGTTTTTTTGTGGCCACCTTTAACGAAGGGTACGTATTCTATACATGAAATAAAGTAAGTTTATGCCAAAAAAATACTGGGTTTTTTTTTTTTTATTGAAAAAATTTTTTAAATTCCTTGATCGTGCGAAATTTATAGTGTCTAGTGTTTATGTTAGTTTTTTTATAGACAGATATTAATTATTTTTCGTGAAAAAATCCTGCTACGCGCGTCTATGTGCATTTATGCAGAAAAACGCAGTCTATTTACTCAACTTTGGACCCTAATATTTTGGAAACCAGACACTTTCCAGGTATGCTTCCATGGAGAAAAATGATCGTGATGATGAGGAGATTCCGTAGTTTTCGGGAACGTTGACGACCAAAAATCAACCTGTATGTAAAGATAGACTACCTACATATGTATTTCGTTATATCATATAATAATAAATGAATCTGTAATTGAACTTCGAAATACAAACGTGCGAAGAATTGAGGTACGAAACCAGATCCCACGGCCATATGGGTTTGCAATTTAGGTTATAGCTAAAATTACAATGGTTTAAGAATATTTCACAAAGCTATAAGAAATAAACTATAATTTGTAAGTATAAAAGTAATAATCTAACACTCATATTTCCATCGTCCATTCGTGTTCAACAAAAAATAAAACAGCACAAGAGTGTACCCACTAAGTAGGTATGTATATATCTAAATATTAACCGCAAATAAAATATGGGACATTACAAAACGAAAGGGTTTGTTTTTGCTTTTACACGAGAAATTAAACGTAACGACATATGAAAAGCTACAGTGGAAAACAAAGTTACTCACATAACGCAGGGATCGACCCACATAACACTGAAATTTCACGGTAATTTGCTGTCAACTTTACACGTTACTCTGTTTTAATACTAACAAGTTTGTAGCCTAATATTGTAAATGCGAAAGCTTTCTTATGCCTCACATAATAGGTATAAAGGTACACTTGGCAACTGAGAATGTTCATACTACTTTACTTCATTTTTGTATAGTTTCAGTTAAGTATATAATATACCGGGAGGTGGGCAGCAGCGCCTCCCGTGTTGACAACATAGTCCAAAATACAAACTGCGGTCACCAACCCGCCTGCCCAGCGTGGTGACTATGGGCAAATACCCCCCATGGCAGTCTTGTGGCGTGCCCTGGGGGAGGCCTACGTCCAGCAGTGGACTGCAGTAGGCTGATGATGATGATTACACGACTGTGTTCACGAAACGGGGTAGTAAAACTGCAAGATCATAAAGGAGATCACAGCTACGTTTAGCACAGCGGGGACGGACGTAGCCTCGAGCACACCGGATGCGTATGTGTACACGTAAGCGTAGACGTACACGTACCTCTGAGTTATAATGTATGGAACTGTATATATAGGCATGGGCAGACCGGATGCGTATGCGTAGACGTAAGCATAGACGTCGAGCGATGACAGTTCCATACATTAATCTCAGAGGTACGTGTACATCTACGCTTACGTGCACGTATACGCATCCGGTGTGCTCGAGGTGATCAGTGATGAGTTGCTTTTCGCCTGAAAAATATGCCCAAGTTTAGTTTCTTTATCTCTTGGTATGTTTTACAACCAAACTTAAACCAGAACTTTAATATGATCTTTAATAAATAATTTAAATACCACATAAAAATGGCAGACTTACTGTTCTTACCGCCTCCAGTATCAATATAATAAAACCATTATTCCAATTTCTACTTTAATAATTGAAATTTCCAAAAACATCAAAAGGCAGAGAAACAAAAGGCTAACTTTTGACGTTTGTTGGACACAAATAAAATTATAAGTTCTCATATTTATACAACTCACAAAGCAACAAACCTACTTACAGTTAAGTTGTACAAATACCTACTTTGTTTGGAATTTTTATTATTTATAATAATAATAATAATAAATACTTTATTCGAGTAAATCCTTACATATTAATAGTAGGGGCTTCCCGGTAAGTAATCTAAGATACTTGTGATGGGACTACAAAAAGTTTTTGTTGGCAGTTTAAGGAGCCTGCCCACTGATCCTATATCTTGTATACATATAATAAAAATGTAACGGATCGCTGTCTGTATATGGAGGATATATGAGAAAAATCAACGCAATAGAACCCAAAACGATGATTTTTGGAATTTTTGTCTGTTTGTTGGTTTGTCTGTGCGTTTGTGCACGCTAATCTCAGAAACGGCTAAACCGATTTCGATGCAGTTTTCAGGAATATATTGTGATAGGTGCCACTTAACATATAGGCTACTTTTTTACCCGGGAAAATGTTTTTATCCCGGATAATTTCGACATACAAAGATCACCGACATAGCTCAACGGTCCAGCAAGCTGAAGTGGCAATGGACAGGGCACATAGCTCGAAGAACTGATGGCCGATGGAGTCGGAAAGTTCTAGAGTGGATACCACGTATCGGCAAGCGCAGCGTGGGAAGGCCACCCGCGAGGTGGACGGATGACCTGGCCAAGGTTGCGGGCGTCGGTTGGATGCAGGCTGCTTCTGACCGGTCGGAGTGGAGGTTGTTGGGGGAGACCTATGTCCAACAGTGGACTTCTCAGGGCTGTAAATGATGATGACATTTTTGTTTTTTTTGCAGTCCACGCGGACGGAGTCGCGAGCGTCCACTAGTCTATACTAATATTATAAAGCTGGATAGTTTTTTTGTTTATTTGAACGCGCTTATCTCAGGAACTACTGGTCCGATTTGAAAATTTTGCACCTTTGGGATGAATCGACCAAATACCAGCTTGAGGCGTTGAAAGCTATCGAGGACCGAGCCAAAAGGCTGATCGGCAATGTCTCACTGTACAAAGCTAAATTGCAAAGCCTTGAGCATCGACGTAAAGTTGCAAGTATCTCGGTATTCTACAGGTTACATTTCAGGGAGTGTGCGTTGGGACTTCACGACCTAATTCCCCCAGCACCATTCTACAACCGGACGATCAGGGAAACGTCAAGGCGACACCAGTTCACAGCTGAAGTACCGAAAACTCGAACTAAGGGTTTTGCTTCTACATTCATAGTGCGAACGGCCAAGCTGTGGAACTCCCTGCCTGAATCCCTGTTCCCCATGAACTATAATCTTGCGGTCTTCAAGTCAAGAGTGAACCGGTTTCTTTTAGGCAAGCGCGCTCCATCTTAGACTGCAGTGGTGCTTACCATCAGGCGCGTTGTGGTCAAGCGTAAGCCTATTTTATATATAAAAAAAATCAGTGTTAGATAGCCCATTTATCGAAAAGCTATAGGCTATATAACTACAAGGGATCTGCCCCGGCTCCGCACAGGTGTAATACCCCGTCATGTGGACGAAGTCGTTGGCGGCCGCTAGTCCTACATAACATGACCGTGTCAGACACGTATGGTGTTATTACAAATATGCATCTAAAATTAGACACTATTTATCAATGTCATTCGACAGAAAAACGTATGGAATATCAGTCTTTAGGTAGCGTTTAAATTCTTTCATATTAACACGGGTAGGGTTTCTAAACGTATCAGACAGGGGATAAATCTCGACGTGTATTCGATCATAGTACGGTAGGATCAGTGGTCAGACTCCTGTAGTTAGGTATTTATTTAGACTCAATTCAATATAACTGTTTATCTTTATTAACTTATTTTTAAAAAGAGTATTGTATACAAAAGTTATTGAACTCCAGTTAACACTTAAACGACAGTCTATAGTATAATTTTATACACAAAAGTAGATATTCAGTAATAAATCGTGATAACCATGTCTTAGCTGAACTCGAGATGAAGATAGAACACGCGTATGAGGACAAATAAATCAGATAAGTTTAACAACTTTTCTTTGTTAGAAAAAGAAAAGGGCAAGCAAATAAAAAAGGTGATATGAAAGTTTTTTTTATATGTAGCTCATATAGTGCCCACACTTTTTTATTTCATAATATCGGCATCTAGGAAAATATACGTCTGTGGATCGATCCAAAAAAATAAAGAAAAAACAGATTATATCTAAGTCAAGCCTTTTTACAACCAACATAAATCAATTGTGTGTAAGTTAGGAGTTATTTCATGAAGCAAGAACATAGAGGAGGTGGCCTAATAACTAATAATGTTTATTTATTGATAACTATAGGTATAGCAAAAGGCAAACCGTTGGCTCACTATTACAAGGTCCGATATTAATTTTGATGATGTTTATTAATTTGAGTAAAAAAAAATAGTATAGAAAATGGCCTTTATGATTAAGTGACATTAAAAACGATTTTGTTATAGTGAAAGGTGTAGATATTGATATATAGAACCGTGTTATATTCTCAGCCATATGATTACCAAAATTATAACATAGAACGAAAAGCCTGCGAAATGTTGGCCAGTAATCGCTTAACATCTACGTACACTACGTAATCGGTCGGACTACATTGATTGTCGAATCTCCTCTTTGTACTTTCTTAATGTTTTGCCATTCAGCAGCTGCGTAAATATGCTTATACAACTCTCTTGCAACTTGAGGTGCAAATAAACTGTTTATTCTATGTTAGTTTACCAAAGAAGTTGGTACTAACATTTGAGTTAGAAAGACTTATCACCGTATGTATGTCATTACAGTACGGATTCGTTATCGGCCGATAAATCGTTGTATGTGTGCCCGAAATGCGGCGGTAGGCTCACCTCTTACCACGTAGAACCTAATAAGCTAACCGGTGAAAAGTGAGTGTATAATTTGCACACTTTTACCCAACCTCTTTGGGGGATAATGGGCGTTACTTTATATGTATTGATATGTGGGTAATCTTGTCTAAAAACGTTTATCCACTGGCTAGACTAGAAAAAATATATTGATAACCATGCCTACGTAAATGATTTAGCTATTTTCATGAGAAAAATATTTTTTCATAATTTTCAGTTAGAAAAGTACTACTCGTACTTCTAGTGTAATACTACTAATTGTCTTATCACCACTATTTTCTTAGATTTTTTTATAGGTTTTTAGACTTGTCATAGAAAAATTTGCTACTAGAAGATGCCCACGGCTTTGTCTGTAAACATAAACTTTAGAATTCTCGTTTTTCCTATTCCCGTGTTCATACAAAAAAAGTCATCCAAGTTTCAGATCTCTAAGATGTAGGCTGCGTGTTAATCTGTCAGTCAGTCGAATCATTTTAAATACAGGGTGTTTGTGACAGCCAGGCAAATATTAATACCATGACTTCAGATCATGATTCTGAGGCGGAATATACTGAAAATTTTCGGAGGAAAAATCCAAAATTTCCGTATTTTTTTTTCATATTTTCAGGAAAAAAAGTTTAATTATTTTAATTAGGCCTTAGATAATTATAAAATATGTTTTTCAGATTCCAATAAGCCCATTGAATTACTCACAGGATCGCCCGATACAATTGGCGCAGAAAGCAAACATCGCATATAATCAAATCAAAAATTAATTTCCTGCGATTCGCTAATAACACGTATCGTATAACTCAGAAACAAAGGTACTTGCAATCACAGTAATCTCAGTATTTGCCTGGCGAGTAATAACACTATCGTATAACTCAAAACAAAGGTACTTGTCCAGTATCTCAGTATTTGCCTGGCTGTCACACACACCCTGTAGATACTTACGTTTCGCGCTGGCTTCATGTGACATGATAAGGACCGCCATCATCAGGAACGTTATGTAGATTTGTGCCATTTTTGTATGTTTCTGTAACAAAAAATATGTGTTATGATTTGTGAATCATACAACTGCAACTGCGCACCAAATCAGGTAAGTATACAGGGTGATTTTTGGTCGTCAACGTTCCCGAAAACTACGGAATCTCCTCATAACTACCATCATTTTTCTCCATGGAAGCATACCTGGGAAGTGTCTGGTTTCCAAAATATTAGGGTCCAAATTTGTGTAAATAGACTGCGTTTTTCTGCATAAATGCACATTGACGCGTGAAGCGAGATTTTTTCACGAGAAATAATTAATATCTGTCTATATAATAATATATAGTATAATAATATATAGTATAATAGGTACAGTTATAAATAATAAAATTATACTTTTTTATTTTACGTTACACAATGTAACATTATATGAACCTATTTTGACGAACTTCCAATAACATGATTCTAAAAAAAGTATGAATAACATCTAGATAAAACACAAAATGAAACTATTACAAAACAAAGAAAAAAAAACACACACAGTTATTATATTACATAGAAAATTTAATTGCAATTGCCATTCTTTTCTGTATGCAGACGTTGTAAATTGGGTACGATATTGGGAAATGTGTCGTTATAAAGGTAACCATGCGATACAAAGGGGCTTGAGCGTTAAAGACCTGTCAAATAGTCGGCGAGAATGCCCCGCACGGTAGCCGTTCTAGGGACACAATAACAGCCTTCTCGTGATACAGTCGTATCTGTTATTTGCAGAGTTTCTTAATTTACTCTACTGGAGGTCCACGAATTTGGTTAAGCATCTGCGAGTAAAATACATGGCATTGGATATCTAGAACTGCCTCACGATGTGTTTTGAACTTTTCGACTTCCAATAACATGATTCTGTAGTGATTCGCAAAAAGGGAAATCATTTTAATTGAATTATTTGCGACGTAATTGGGTAACTATTTGGGCAACCTTAAAAGTACGGCAGGTGCTATTAAAAACTTGAAAAACCTCAAATATTAGGTACACTAATAAAATTTCCTTTATAATCAAAGCTAATAAATCTTTAAACACGGCTGTGTTCCCAATATGGTAGCCAGATCTGCAAGATCATAAAGAAGATCTCCACAGTCACGTTTATCATGGCGGAGACAGGTGGCTGCCTAAAAAATTGCCTCCGTTCCTCTTACTACATGCACAAAAAGAGATGCAGCTGATGTATTCTAGTAATGCCTCGTAACACTGTAGATGAAATTCAGTTTATTACGGTATGTTCAAAGGCTTACGATTTGGTGCTAGTCGGTCTAGATTATTTAAGCTTTTATATCAGATATAAAAGTAATGTCTATAATGTAAAAATGTACCGCTAAATGTGTTACTAAGCGCGAATCTCGAGAACGGCTGAACCAATTTCGCAATTTTTTTTAGACTATTTCTTGAAGTACGAGTATGGTTCTTATGGAGAGAAAAATTTAAATACATAATTGCCTTTTCAACTTTTGTATGACGGAAAGGGCATTACACCCGTGCAAAGCCGGGGCGAATCATGGGTATTCTATATTTATACCTATATAAGGTCTATCCGAAATTAGTGATTATCTTTTGACACGAAACTAGATAGGTAAAAAGAAACAACTTTCATTATGGGACCAACTCCGAAATATTGAAAAAAAAATCAGCTGTTCCATCCAATATCAGTACTTTTAAATAGACCTTATATATGAACTGACATTAGAATAAACACAGCATTTCTTGTTACGTAAGCGTAAGCTTGACACCCAGAATTAGAAGCAACGAACTATGACGGACTAAAATCAGATTATTGAGTGTTGAGAGAACTGGGTTTACCAGGGTTAACTTACTAGAAATACAGTTGACTAAGTTTTGGTTTCTACCTTGGATTGAACGATTAAGGCCTGCGTTATCGCTCGCATGGCAGATTTTTAAGGTGTTTTATGACAAATAATGTTTTGGATTATTACCATTACACACATGTAAAACTATTAACAAATTTATTAATTATTAACAACATTATTCATATGATAAAGCGGCAATTAACACTCTTTCAAAAAATTTAATCGGACATTTAACTTAATCGAACGTTGATGAACATGCGCCAAACGCTGGTAACACTTACAAATGCGGGTTAGTGAAATTTGGTCACAGTTGAAAAAAGGTCACAAAAGTATTCCATACATGGAGTGCAAAATGATGACATGTTAAAATAAATACCTTTTGTTTTAGTGAAAAATGGATATCAGGATCTATATTTTGTTAAGCAAGAAACACATTATGTAATAAACAAAAGGCTAAATTTATTTTTTTATAACTTGCCTAGATTCGTTTAGGTGCATCAGGTCAAAACCGCAAAATGACAAACGATCGCAAATCGCCAAAAGAGCAGAATGTCAAAAGCGCACAAAGTCAAGAGCTCAGATAGTCAAAAGCGCAGAATGTCAAAGGCTCACATAGTCAAATGCGCAGAATGTCAAAGGCGTTTACGTTTTTGTCTGGAAAAACGTTAGTAGGTACATAAAGCATAACACGCCTAACGTTGGAATTAACAGAGATAAAGCTTGTTATACATTGTTTCACTGAGCCGGTTTGCTAAATCCTAGATAATCCGCCAAACTCGAAAATTACTCCGACAAAAATACAAAAAAGGCTATTAATTTATTCATAATAAAAATTCATAGAATATTTTTTGTAAAATTTGAGAGCATTGTGGGTATAGAAATGTAAAGGTTATTATTAAAAGTAATTCTACTAAGACAGTTTCCCAGAAAAACTACACGAAATTATGTTATTAGCTCCTAAAATTGTATTATTACTATTCCAGCAATATGTAGCTATCTACTAATCATCATCATCATCAGCTTATTTCAGTCCACTGCTGGACGTAGGCCTCCCCCAGGGCACGCCACAAGGCTACTGCCACAGGGGGGCAGGCGGGTTAGGTGGACGCAGTGTGAATTTTCGGACTATGTTGTCAGCATGGAAGGCGCGGCTGCACGCCTCCCGGAAACCCTTAATTTTCGCCTTGTACGATACCCACTGGCATGGGGTGGTATAAACTCTACTCTGCCGGTACCACGCGGCTACCTCCTAATGGTAAATATTAATCTGCTTATTTGAAAATTAGGTCAGATTAAGCACATTAAAGCCGGATGAAAAAACAACTGCTGAATAACTTTAACCCGACCGAGTTCGGAAGTCCGGTGACATGGCATGCTGCGCCGATTTCATTCTAAATGGATAACATCCGCCTCGTGTGTATTCGCCCTTATCTTGTTATATTTCCTACATGAAGAAAATCTAATGAAGAGTTGCGATATTTAATTTGAATCAACGATCATTAATTTAGCTACTACACTATGCAGCGCAGTATGAACCAATCATTGGCATATCTTCTCAAGTAGCGGTAAACAAGTAGTAGGTAGTGTAGCAGAGCCACCTATCGGACGCAAGACAGAACAACAGAACAAATCATAGAACGCGATATCGATGTTTCTTACAACTCGTACATGGGCCGGGTCAAACAACAACTAAAGGCCCGGTGGGACCGGAAGCGCTTTCCTTTTCACCAACCCTACAAACCACACAACTGTCGCCTTTTTTTCTATGTAATTCTAATCTTCTGTGCTGATACTGAGCTTCATCTGAACATCAGCTGCATCTCCTTCCGCGCTGTGATAAGAGTCGACTAAGGAAGTCAGATTCATTCTCTCAGTCTATGAGCTAGCATACATACATATAATCACGCCTTTATCCCTTACGGGGTAGGCAGAGCCACTTCTGATCAATTTTGAGGGTATAGTTGAAATGTACAAGTTCGGTTAGTAGTGACAGGTGGTCAGCCCATCGCCTACAAAACACCAAGACCCTCTTGTCCCTCTACTGACTTGTACACTATGCCCGGGACGAGAAGCAGCTGTAGTATTATACGTTTTTTTTTACTCCCATGCTATGAGCTAGCAACAACTTGGAACAAATCATTACACCTGAGGGGTAAGCACGAACCTCTCGATAGTCCGTAACGCAATCGTCAAACTGTCAAATCACATAGATTTTGCTAGCGAGTGCTAGCGTTACGCCACGTAAAAAGATTCGTGCTTACCCCACTGGTCCCGCTATGCAAAAACGTGGCTGTAGGAAGTCCATCGTTGGTCCTGTAGTTCTTGCTACCTCATTTTAAACACAGCCATATGTGCGATAACCTATGTATGTATTCTATTCGCCTCCTCATATTCATTCGTCCATGTTTTCCTCTAAATGCAAATACCACAGTTCTCTCTTGTTTTCTAGCGAGGTGTAAAGTTTATTTCCTTGGAAAGTTTACGGGGATGCTATTAAAAGTGTAGGTGGGAAGATGGATAGATACTAACATTGATTATTTAAAGATGGATACTGGTATCCAAGCTTAAGGGGTTAGGCCACTCTACAGGGTGCAAAAATAGTCTGAGTTGTGATTTTTTTTCCAGGGAAAATATAAAGTCAATTGATTTTACTTAAGAACAAGTTTATTGTACATATGGTTGACTGTAAACCATAATTTTTATAGAACAGTGTAATTAGAAATTGCGACTGTGCACAGTTTCCCAGATGACCTCTCTCTTATGGAAGGATCCACGGCCGTACTATCAGCTCCTGTAAATTTTCAATTCTGATGAGTCACTGAATTTTGTGTTGTTGTATATAACAACAGCTAGAGAAGTACATAGGGTTTTTCTCATATATTGATTTTTCGCCGATTGGCGCACTTTTGAAGTCAAACTTGCAAAATTCGCAAAAAATTTAAAAATTTTGTAAACAAATGGGCTAGTATATAAACAAAAATCCTACGTACTTCTTCAGACAATTATTTTTAAAGATCAGTGAAATTTAAAGTGAATTGGTTGCAAATTGTTCGATTATGGGTGCGGCCAAGTTCTACTCTAGTCCTAAAATACCGTCCCTCGTCCGGTCGGTAAAAAAGGCTCCGCCCCGCCACCTGGCGACCTTGTACGCTATTTGAAAAACAAGCACTAGACCAGAATTTCATGGGTGGTGAGCAGCAGCCCGTGCTTTCTGTATATTATACATTTATGTACAGATATACATTTATGTATTTTACAATTATGTAATAAAGATATTTTTACCGATATAAAAAAAGCGGGGGCGCTGCCGCTGCACATTGCTGAAAAAAATACCGGCCTGAGCGATATTTCCCGGCCATAATCTTTCGGGAGATTCTAGGTAATCGTTTGAAACAAAAAAAAAAAATCGATTTTTGGGAAATTCTATACTGGCCTAACCCCTTAATATAGAATAGCAAATAGATTGACTTTCTATAATAGGAAATCTTTGTTGTAGCTTTTTGTTTATTGGTATGTCAGAAACTATATGTTGTTAAAACTCTTCATTAAATAATGAGTGGTTTAAACAGAAATTCACGATCTTGTCCATTGTATCTATTGTTATCTAAATTATTGGCTATTCACAAAAACTAGATATTAGGATATTCTGGAAATCTATAATATAAAAGTAAAAATAATTAGGCTATTCACATTAAATCACTTTGTTTCTTGTTCTAACATAAAATAAATGTAACTTAATTTGAAAAGAATTTGGTCCCAAAAAGAAAAAATACTTTTTCCGGACAAAATGACAAGCTTTAGCAAAGTCTTTAAAAATTAGCCTCAATTATCTGACGCCATCGTTAAATTAACTTCATGCTTCACTTAATTTCAAACAATTTGCATATTTTTATGTCTATAATATAAACTGTCCATTGTTATCCTCCTAGCATAATCAAATGTTAGAGTTTATGAGAATCCACGTTTGGATGTTTCTTACTCTTTCGCCCAAAAACTACTGAACGTATTTTGATGGAATTTACTATTTTTACATAAATATAGCTAATATATAGAAGTAAAAAATATGGGAACGGCCCCAAGAGAGCCAATAAGAACCAAAAAAACACGCTTTAGATTTTTTTTGTAATAAACTGAATTAATCAATCTTATAACCTAAACTATGACCGAGACTATGGCTGTATGCGACATAGTTTCCTTTGCCTTTCCTTCGGGTTTACCTACATTATATTGTGCATAAATAATATAATTTCCTTTTGAAAGGTAACAAAAATTTTCTTTTCAAATCATACTGCAAGTTGGATACAATGTGCCCATGGTTCTAAGATAAAGTCTTGCTTTTGTCCAAAAATTCGGCATTTTTATTCATAAAACCATCATTGTCTTTTGTTGTAATATTTGTAAACCTTGTTCTACGCACGTCTATGTTTTACAACTTTCAGTGCGTGTTTTGTACGAGATATGCGCCGTAAATGTTTTTATGAAAAGATTATTTTCCGTAATTTTTGATTTTTTGTTATGTTTCTCCGTTTTTTCTTTGGAGATATTAAGTAGGTAGGTACTAGGTATCTACTAAATATTTAAAAAGTGGATAGGTCCTCAGATTTCCTGTTGCAATGACGGTTTTGAGGATGAATACTATAGGTACAGAGTACCTACCTATTTAAGTTTAACCAAATTGTTCCTTGAAATGGTGGTACTAATTACTCTCTCTGTATGAATAAGTAAAATTATTGTTAGTAACAATTTCTGTGTAACATACATACATATAATCACGCCTTTATCCCTTACGGGGTAGGCAGAGCACCAAGGGCCGATAGAACCACATGGTGCCGCTTCTGACCAATTTTGAGGGTATACATATATAGTTGAGATGTACAAGTTCGGTTAGTAGTGACAGGTGGTCAGCCCATAGCCTACAAAACACCAAGACCCTCTAGTCCCTCTACTGACTTGTACAGTATGCCCGGGAAGAGAAGCAGCTGTAGTATTATACGTTTTTTTTTGCACTCCCAGAGCAGCATAGAAGAGAACAAATAAACACTAACTAAATAATAATAATAAATTAATTAATTAATAAATATAAATAAATAAATAATAACAGAATACAAATAAAATATTAGTTCTGAAATCATGTCTCCATCCAGATGTGGAGGTTGCCCTCATTAGACCTTCGTTTAGAGAACTTTGAAATTGCGTTTATACCCATCACAAGCTATTAACCATAAGTGAGAACTAGTACCTACTTAAGGTACTATTATAAATAACTGTTGCCTGTGACTTCGTCTGCGTGACGGACAGTATATATCTAATATGGCCTATGTTCTTCTCCGTACCCCCAACTATTGCAAATGATTTAAGAGATAGGCTCGCCTTTGTACATTTTATTTATTTTCTCTTTGTGTGGGTACACAATTATAAATATAAGATTTGGTTTAATATCAATGCCAATTTACCTAGCACCTCTATGTAACACGCAGCTATAGTGTTATTTTCTCATTATTATTATTTTTTATTTCATAATAATTTTTCTCAAGGAAATTCAATGAAGCGGACAATAACAGCATCATAAACATATATGGAAACCATAAATTTACACCCTTATAGCTTTAAAAATAAACGCACAGCTGGACATAGGTACCTACACTCGGAGGTATCGTAAAAGCTATAATAAAATTTTACATACTTCCAATATTCTCTTTCGGGTTAGGTTAATGAAATAATCATAGTACCTTTTTGTTAAGGGTTGCACCACATTTGAGCGCTAAATTATTTAAAATTCTAAATCACATATTACACAATATTAATGGACCGCGTGGTGCCGGCAGAATAGAATTCGTACCACCCGATGTCTGCCCGTGGGTATCGTACGAGGCGATTAAGGGTTTCCAGGAGGTAGGCAGCAGCGCCTTCCGTGTTGACAACATAGTCCAAAATACAAACTGCGGTCACCAATCCGCCTGCCCAGCGTGGTGACTATGGGCAAATACCCCTCATGGCAGTCTTGTGGCGTGCCCTGAGGGAGGCCTACGTCCATCAGTGGACTGCAATGATGATGCGGATCAATACACAATACCTACATAACATACGGCTGTGCTGATGCGGGACTTTGCATCAGCTGCATTTCCTTCCTTGCATGTCGTAAGAGTCGACTAAGGAACTCGGGTATTCTCTCAGGCGATAAGCTAGCAACTTGTCACTGATCATATGTCCCGTTATATCAAACGTGGCTGAGGGATCTTGTTTGTTTCAGTGAAAAAATACGTTTTTTAATATGAATTTTTAACATACTTATAATAACCACTAGAACCAAACGCTTTCTACTGAAAACCTGTCAGCATAGAAGAGCGGCAGTATAACTTATGGTTTCAAAAATGTCACTCAATATACAGGGTGTAACAAAAAGGGTATGTTAAGTCAAAGAGGAATAAGATGTAGACATAGAGTGCTAATGTCATACTAACTGTTTCGATGCACCATTAGACTTTTTGGTGCCTCACAATTCCAGTCCGTGACACTTAGATTACATTACTATATGTTAAAATACATTAGTAATGTAGTACATTACAATATACATGGTGTATTACACCATGTATATTATATAAGTATTTGTTCGAAATGTGATGTTAGTCAAGCTAAGTTAACTAACAACATGCTTCATTTATACCCTAAAACACCACGGTAAATAAAATCTTCTGTATAAGTGGTATCATCACTAAAATAATACTCGTTCTTTTAAAAAGTTTTACTTCTTTTGCATGCACTTCAGCTATTTAATCATGTGATTAAATATTCACCGTTTTAACCCTAACATCCTTTAAGTTTTCTAATATGCAACAAAGAGGAAATCTTTTAGAGAACTTTTCAACTTTCAAAAGAGTTTTTATATGTGAATATATAAATCGTTGAAGACGTGAACATAGTGAACCTACCAACTTACTATAATACTCAATCTATTTTAGTTCTATTATCCGTCCTTATACTCGAGCTTTTACAAATTGCCATGGATTCCCATGAGTATACAGTAAAGTAGATAAATCTTTTATAATATAGGTAGGTAAGTACGTAAGTTCAATATTATTCGAAATAATCTTTTTAGACAATAATATAGTTCTCTATTGAGGGATCGCCCGCCACCGGGCCCTATACCCTCCGCTGACCTACCTATATAGGTTCGGTAGATAGAACTAACATAGAAAACTAATCCTGATGATGCGACGGGTGTTGGCGAAACATATGTCGATTAAAATTTTAATTGGTTTTCGGATTAGCAGCTATGTATTTATGGTTGCATGCTGGGTGCTTGGATCTGGCTTCTCGTTGCGACTGTAGTGTCTTGTGTTCGTGATCATGAGAAGGCAGATCCGAGGGTCAGCGGAGGGTATAGGGCCCGGTGGCGGGCGATCCCTCAATAGAGATTTGAACTTCCGAATAGTGACACCTGATACAATTCAATAATAATATAGTTCTCTCGTGTACATAAATAAACAAATAAACTTATGACAAAATTGTTACAGTTTGAATATTTTTCGATTCACAAGGTACGAGTATATTATGAATATCGACTTACCTACTTCGTATTTTATTTCACTTATTAAAATTGAAATAATTTATTAATTAATATAAATAAAAATTAATTAACCTTCAAATGTAATTAATCAAAAGTCGAAATAAGAATTGGTTTTAAAGACTATCGCGGTGTTATTACAAAAGAGCGCCTAAAGTTAGACTTGATTTAAATATGACGTTAGACAGCAAAACGCATGGAATATCTGCCAAATTTAGGGCACGTTTAGCTTAAACAATGTTTAAGTTCTTTTGTAATAACAGGGATATTTTTTCAATGTTTTTCTAATGTTGTATGATTGTTTTCGATATTTTGAGTTACCCATTATTTATCATTGTTTTATTTAGGTACCTACCTTATTTTAGTATCTTTTTAAACTGAAAGTAAGTACTTTATCATGAAATAAATATTAGTAACGGATACTATAGTTCTTGTAGTCCCGATGTATGGATACCATATAGATAGGTACAGACCATATCAATATGGGCATACATTATGTATATTAAGTACATAAAGAGGCACTTTAGGAGATTGTGTGTAGTTGATTTTCATTCACGTAGTCCAGATAGTTTATGGGAATACGCGGATGTAATATAATAATATATCCGCACTACACCTTATAACAAATTAACCTAATATAAGATCCCTAAGGTCTCATGCCGTGGCTACTAAGCAACGGTATATAAATACGTAGATAATTTCAGAAACACATAATATATTTATGGTCACGCACATTACGTTATAGTCACATAATATACATTATATATTTTATTTTAAAACTTATTTAAATACTACTATCGAGAAATACAGCTGCTAGCACATTATTTTAATACCTAGCCTAATAAGCGGATGAAATCGTAGGCGTCCGCTAATAAGGTCGACGACCAATCTTTAAGAAGTTTAAAAGCCTGTTGAAACCTTTATACCACAGGCAGAATTAAGAATTCATATTGATATTAAGTTTGGACTATGTTGTCAACACGGAAACCCTTACGCGGTCTTTCCGCGGTCACCAACCCGCCTGCCCAGCATGGTGACTATGGGCAAATACCCCCCATGGAAGTCTTGTGGCGTGCCCTGGGGGAGGCCTACATCCAGCAGTGGACTGTAATAGGCTTATGATGATGATTATGATGATTGAAATTAATAAAATAATATGATTTTAATGGATTTTAACTTATTACAGTAAAATACGTTCAGTTGTTTGCGCCTGATAGAGTACCTACATTCTCAATTTTGTTGTTTACTAGTATCTGTTATTTAATAACATAACGTAAATAATGTAATATTGTGAATACATAAATTTGTCAGATTACAATTTTCCGATTTCCAATAGGGATGTACAATAAGTTCGTAACCGTCGTAATGAAAGCGAAACGAGCAAAAACGTGTTTAAATTATAAGCAAAAGGACAAAAAGGGGTTGATTTCTTGCTTGATAATATAAATCTTTTTTTCCAATTTAATTTTGTACATGGATATATATGGATATTTATTATACCTAATTTAACATACTCGTACACCGTCTTGTACTCATGCGGGGCTTCACTAGAATACATGAGCTGCATGTCGTAAGAGTCGACTAGGGAAGAGCTCTCAAACTATCAACATAATACTGATCTTAAAAAGTTGGTCCTGCTATGCTAAACGTGGCTGTACGATCTCCTTTGTGGTCCTGTGTGCATGACTGACCACGACTGACGGCTCAACGCACAGCCTAAGTCGCTGATTGTAATGACTTGAAACTTGAATGGTGTATTCTTTGTATGGATATATACCTCATTTTATTTAGAAATAGAAAGAATCCGAAAGGACAAAATCGGGTATTTTATTAGGCATAGTTTTGTGTATTATTATCATCAATAGTTTCTAAAGAAAAAACGGGGTATAGGCATCCGATAAGAGAAAAAAAAACTTAAATTTTTATTGGAATGGGAGAGACAAATATTCTAAAGCTTATTACACGAACGAAGCTATGGGCGACCTTAGATTAATATAGTATGTATACCCAAAAACATTTAACGTCCACACCCCAGTGTTTTGTAGTCTTTATTAATTTTACTACTTTCAATATTATTAAATTTGTGGTTAATCCTTTAGTAATTGCAATTATTTCCCCAAAAGTTTGAGGCAAAATTTTGCAAAGTCATTTATCAAATTCACTAACGCAATTGACAAAAAATTTGTGATGAGTATTAATTAATTATGTTTTAGTAAAAATTATGCTGATTTTTTAGTATTATCTCTATGTAGTATTTATTAATATCAGATTATACTCGTATTCCTTCTTAACAGATATAATAAACTATTCGGTATGTATAAAAATATAAAAGTTTACACACAATTTACAGTTTAAGATCCCTAATAAGTACTAAGGAACGGTATATTAATAATTTAATAGATAGATAATTTCATCTCTTCTTTTATCCTGTTTTATTTTTTATTTTTTTGTAAGTGCAGTAAGGAATAAAAATAATTAAAGAAACATCCATGACTCGGTAACTTGATTTCATCTATCATATCAATGTTTGGGCATACCGGAATTTGAACCTAGGATTTACGCGGCAAGCAGGTTCAGTAACAACTGCGCCAATCGGACATCAAATGTATAGCTAGGTGCTCGGATCTAGGTGCTTATCTATAATACTGACGCTAGTTTCTCATCGCGACTGTGGTTGCCTGTGGTCATGATCATGACCCATATGATTCGAACATCAGCAGAGAAGACCCGGTGGTAAGGAGCATACTAATAAAATAAAAAATCCAAAAATAGGATGGGAGCCTTTTACCTTTTTAAACAATATTCATATTAACCAATTTATCCAAAAAGCTTATTAGCGTGGAGACTAACATGTGGATAATAGAATTTTTCGCTAAACGAATAGTCAAAGAAAAAACAACAGGGTAATTGAAATTAGCGATGCGTTGCTTTTTCTTTATAAACTTTTGACTCGATTAACATTTTTTAAGAAAAGATAAACTGCAAAGAATTATTTTTAGGTTTTTTTAGATAATAAGATAACATTTATTTTAAAAATGTAGGATATATTTCAAACTAGATGAGTATTATATTAAGTAAAATAAATGACTACATAGTCGTAGATATGTGCATTTTTAACATTTCAAGTGTAATAGATAAAGAGCTAAAGTACTTTCTCGTTTATTAACCGACTTCAAAAAGAGAGGTTATCAATTCGTCTGTATGTTTTTTTTTAATGTGTGTTACCTCAGAACTCCGTCGTTTATACATAACAAAAGTATACCTACAGAAAACCATATCAATCGCTTCTTTTTTACTTTCCGGAAACGGGTTTTCTACTTTCCGGGGAAAACTAATTTAATGCGGAATCGGTAGCTTCTGTTATTCGTTATAATAGCTTTCTGCAAGTATAAAAATTTAATCGGTTTAAAGTAATGAAAGCTTAGATTACATTAAATGTTGCGCATAATTACGCAGTTTTTTCTCTTATCAGTTAGACACCGGATTATTAAGTCGACATTTCACCTAAAAATAAGCCAAGAAAGTTTTCCATAACACTTATTATTTCCTTTACTTTGTAAACTTAATTAACTAACTAAATCTGATTAACCAGATCTGCTGAAGGTTTACGTCATTATGAACGCTGAAAGTTTCCTAAAATTTTATTGGATAATACGAATTCGTTAATATCCATGTAAGATTATAATTATGGGGTGAAGAAAAATAAGTTATTTATATTTAAATGTTGTATTTATGCTTTTCAAAAATAAATATCTACTATTTCTAAGTCTCATATTTATTTTGGTATCTGATTCTTACAATTACCCAGCTTTATATATTTTTACATTATGACTTGTGATACATAATGTAAGAGGAGAATGGGTTGAAAAAAACATTAATCTCTTTGTTTTAGCTAATAAATTACAATCATGATATCGTTTATGGTATGAATGTTATTTACATATAAGTAATTTATTTAAGTTTTTACTATAAACAGCTATAACGTCACATCGATTTTGCAAAGAATAATTTTAATACTACTGAAAGGTGATCTATGTTTTTAATGTTTTGATGTTGTATTTTCTTCTGACATTTAATTTTTTCCTGATATAATTCCTGCATTTAATACACTAATATTGAGTTCTTCGCAACTAATGGGGCACTTCCGCTTTGTTTTTCTCCTTAATTTTTAAAATAACTGAATGACACAATTACTATGCATTATATTTTTAATTTAATACAGGAAAAACACTTGATACGTGTAAATTTATAAAATCACAAAATATATTTTTTATAATGATTAAAAAATCTGGTTAAATATCTTTGGTAATATATATTTCCCGGATTAAGTAATTTATTTGGTTGCTTTGGTAAAGAAATACTAATGCTTCTAATGCTTTATTGTACACAGTAAAGTTTTCACAAATAAAGTTTATGACAAAGAAAATGTACAAAGGCGTGCTTACTCGTATCTCTAAATGAGATAAAAATACTAGTAGTAAATATATGTACCTAGTAGGTATATTTGATATTGAAGCCTTGATTATATAATTGTAAAGCTCATATGAGCATTGTATTGTCAATTCATTAGTAACTCATTAAGTTAACAATACAATTAAGATAAATTTTCATTATTTATAGCTGATATTATTATCTGCCAAATTCATTAAAACACTGTAGTTAACATTAAATATGCTTTTATACAAAACAAGTCATAATACTTTCAAGAAATTACAATTAAATATTAAGAAAAAAAATCTTAAAACTTATACCAACCAATATTTATCACCAATCCAAAATGAATCATTAAACGTCTAAATAAATAAAAAGCTACTTACATGAAACTTCCAAAGTTTATCGTAGATGCCAAAGTTGTCACTAGCACATGCTCGTCAGCCCCTAGTAGAACCAAGTGGGCTTGCAACTGCGGGTTCCCGGCTTATAAACCGTGCGCGCAGACCTCACAACCGATAGACTGGTCACACTGTGTGGGCGATTTTCGTAGTTAGTTTTGGGGTGCTTTAGAACTCGCAGGAAATTAAATGGGCTTATTGGTTATTGTGTGATACATTGCCATTTTTTGGATCACTTGTAATTCTCCATTAGGGTTGATCAGTTATTTGAACCTTTTTGAGGGCAACTTTTTTTATTCATCTTTTGGTTAAAATTTTATTTTTAAGTCATTATCTGATAATTAAAATTCTCAGTGTTTTCCGTCTTAGAATCATGGTCTAAAGTCGTGGTATCAATATTTGCCTGGCTTTCACAAACAGCCTGCATATTATAGCATCAAAGATGAATGCATTAATCTATACAAGTAGTTAAAAAGAAACGTGGTAACTATAATATACATTTCTAAAATTTTGTCCTCACTACATTTTATATGCATAAACAAACTCAGATGCCCTATACTATTATTATATATTGAGTTCTTCTAATAATGACGTAGGCATTGGGCGTAGAACATTATACTTCAATGTACGTAGGTAAAACATATACAAAAAATGCGCCAACAAATTTCCGAATAGCCAATTTGGCAGTTCTATACAATCGCTCGCTCTACATTTCCCGCCCTACGTTAACTGGCCACTCGCAACACAGATTTCAACCTGAATTACGTGCGATAGAGACGGAAATACTCTCGCTCACACCCAAACTTGACGTTAGTAGTATCAAGTTATTAACTGTTGCAATCAGTTGATTATGCCACGTCCATAATGTAAGTTCATTTGGCCATTGGCATAACGAAAATTGTTTTGTTTGCCAAAATGTATCAGTCCTTATTTTCTCTGTGGTAAAGTACATCAAGTGCTTGTAAACGTAAACGTGTTTGTTACATTTTTTTTTGGTAAACAAGTTACGTTGTTTTGTCAGTTTTACTACTAAAGTACCACTCGAAGGGATTTCTAATTACGGTGGGTACTTAATAAACTACTAGTGTTAGTAGATACATTTATGGATGTTTTTAATACATCGTATGAGGTTGGTAAGTGAAGTAGTTTATGACGTCACGTCATTTCATTAATGAACTTTGTAAAAAGCCGTGTAGATGTATTGTAAGGAACTAGCAAAGGTTTTTGCATGGGTATTGTGTATTTTTGACAGAACACAATAATGATTATCTATTGAAAATTTACGAATGGAAGTGACATAATGCTGTGCCTGAAGAAAATTTGTAAACACTTACATACAGGTTGTTAGTGACAGTTAGGCAAATTCTAAAATGCTGAACAAATACCATTATATTAAGTTATACGACAGTGTTTATTTTACTTGCAGTAAATGAATTTTTAATTTGTGATCTGTTTTTCTAGATGTGACTCTCTTTAAGTATTGATCAGCTTTTTGAACAAACTCTTGTTTTAAGGCATTTTATCTAAGAAGGATTTTGAACGAACTACACTACCTATATTTTATGTATGTACTTCCTGTATTTATGTAGTTTTTCTGTGAAGATTTTCAGTAGTTCTCAATAATACACTCGATATAGAAAGTCTTTGTACGACTTTAATTGTCCATCCTATGTTTACAATAGATTTTATTTTTGGGCTATTCACCTTGATAACTTTTAATGTTAAGATTATTCACATATGATCTACTTTGAACTTAATTCTGAGATATTTAGATAATTTGAGCATACTATTTAGTACGTACCTAGTACGTACCTAGTATGTACCTAGTATGTACCTAGTATAGTAAGTGCGTCACGTATTTTCCCATTGTATCCCAAAAATTAAATGAAAGTTATTTTATCACTATAGTAAATCAACAAAACACACTGTTTCGTTTAAAAATGTTGCGAAATCACATTAACTTTCCCATATTAGTATTCTGCAAGGTAAAGTTAAAATAAATTTTACAAATAGCAACACGCTACTGCAGCTCTGTGACACGTATAAGATTACTACATATATTCATGGTCTATAAAATGCAGGCTATTTGTATTTTGGACAACAAAGATTTTCGCTTAGTCTTATGCTTATTACCTACATACATATAATCTCGCCGTTATCCCTTACGGAGTAGGCAGAGCACCTAGGGCCGATAGAACCACATGGTGCTACTTCTGACCAATTTTGAGGGTATATTTGAGACGTACAAGTTCGTTTAATAGTGACAGGTGGTCACTGACTTGTACAGTACGCCCGGGAAGAGTAGCAGCTGTAGTATTATACGTTTTTTTTTTCACTCCCAGAGCAGCATAGAAGAATCCCGGGATAAAAAGTAGCATATGACCTTTCTCAGGCTCTAGACTACCCGTGCCCCTAATTTCACTTTAATTGATTCAGTAGTTTTTAGTAAGGATGAACATCCTCATCAGGTTAGGAGAAATCTCTTGCAGAGATAAGCACGCCTTTGTATACATTTTTTTCGATAAAAAATTCTGTTTTTATTTTAGAGTTTTATGTACAATAAAGAATAACTAATTCTAAATAATTCTAATAAAGAATGTTGGGGGAGGCCTATGTCCAACAGTGGACTTCTCAGGGCAGTAAAT
Organism: Carposina sasakii; assembly: GCA_014607495.2. Lineage (NCBI taxonomy): Eukaryota > Metazoa > Arthropoda > Insecta > Lepidoptera > Carposinidae > Carposina > Carposina sasakii. The sequence continues at coordinate 12,136,822 of CP053158.1, forward strand.
GATGAAAGAATAACAATAACAGTTTCCTTATAAGTCTTGGATACCTATACAGAATGATTTTTGGTCGTCAACGTTCCCGAAAACTACGGAATCTAATCATCATTACGATCATTTTTCTCCATGGAAGCATACCTGGGAAGTGTCTGGTTTCCAAAATATTAGGGTCCAGAGTTGAATAAATATACTGCGTTTTTCAGCATTGACGCGTGTAGCAAGATTTTTTTACGAGAAATAATTAATATCTGTCTATGAAAAAACTAGCATAAACACTGGACACTATAAATTTCGCCCGATTAAGTAATTAAATAAAAATAAAAAAATTACATTAATAGAGAAGTGTTTTTATAAATTTATCTTAGTTAAGATATTATATATTATTAAATTATTAATAAAGAAATTGAAAAAATTCTTCACCCGAGTGGGAATCGAACCAACGACCACTGCATACCGTGCCAGCCGCTCTAACCACTGAGCTACCGGGTCAATCACTCGGATGACGAATTTTACCATCTCTTTTCTAAATTACATATTGGCAACGTTATTTCTTCTCCATTAATATAATCCGTTAGGATATGGTTGATTGTTTCATCTTTAAACATTGTGCTGAGGGATTCAGCTTTGTTTGCCGAGATTTGGCTAGTGTATAGCTATCGGGGTGAAGAATAACGTTGCCAATATGTAATTTAGAAAAGAGATGGTAAAATTCGTCATCCGAGTAATTGACCCGGTAGCTCAGTGGTTAGAGCAGCTGGCACGGTATGCAGTGGTCGTGGGTTCGATTTCCACAAGAGTGAAGAATGTTTTCCATTTCTTTATTAATAATTTTATAAAATTTACATTGTTTCCCAGCATTTTTTTTTGCATAAACTTACTTTATTTGATATACAGGGTGTAACAAAAGGGGTATGTTAAGCGAAAAGCTATGTAAATAGCCCACCAAAAGGAACCTAACCACAAATTTTCAGACTAGAAATCACATCTTTAATTTTTCAGGTTTTCCTAAACAACTAGGAACATTCATACAATCTTGAAAAATAAAAATGTCATTTCGGGTCTCAAATTTTGGAAATATGTTCTCAATAGTGGGCTTTTTAGGGTTCCGTACGTCTGAATACAAAAACGGAACCCTTATAGGATCACTCGTGTGTCTGTCCGTCCGTCGCTTACAGTCAATTATTTCCGAATCTATTAGACCGATTAAGTTGAAATTTGGTACACATATCAATTCCTGTGACCCTGTGACGTGAGCAGATGAAATCTGTATATGGGGGGTCATTTTTGGGGGGGAAGGGGAAAATTATTCTGAAAACTGCATCGTGTGGCATATCAAATGAAAGGTCTTGTTGAGAAGATCTTAAATGTATTTTTTTGTAATTTTAAAATAAATAGTTTCCAAGTTATTCAAGAAAATAGACGAAAATTGACCATTCCCCCCCCCTTATCTCCGAAACTACTGAACCTAAAATTTTGAAAAAAATACAGAAATTAGTTTTCTCCTTATAGATTATAGGAAAACCTATAAGAAGTCCATGATATTAAAATAACATGGTAAATCACTCAATATTGTGCGTACCAACTTTTTGTCAGATTTAAAAAAACATGGTAGGTAACATCGTACGGAACCCTCTTCACGCGAGTTCAACTCGCACTTGTCGGCTTTTTACATAGCTTTTCGCTTTTTTGTTACATTCTGTATAGAGCCCTATACAAAAACAGTATTGTGGCTATAAATTGGTATTTATTTAAACGCATCATCGGTTCATTATGCAAAGTTGTTTCAAAAGAAATGCTATACAATTTTCCAATTCCATCGATTTTAATAAAACTTGAGTATTGCATTATAATTTTCAAATTACAAAGTTAAATAACTTTGGACATTTTAAAATGTTCAGTAGTAATAAAAGGACTCTTTTCTTTATACAATGAAAACCTATGATAGCCAAGTTTGGAATATAATTTAACAAGTTGCACTAAACTACTATACCTACTGACTGTAATTATGTCTATTATTTTGAATTTCAAAAGCAATTTTTAAAGTTACTTGAAAATATACAGGTTGTAACAGAAAGCGTATGTAAAGCGAAAAGCTATGTAAATAACCCACTATAGAGAACCTATTTCCAAAATTTGAGACTCGAAATCATAATTATGTTTATTTTTCAAGATTGTATGAACATTCCTGAGTTGTTTAGGAATTCTCCATACTATCTGGAAAAATGAACATGTGATTTCGAGTCTGAAATTTTGTGCTAGGGTCTTTAGGGTCCTTTTAGTGGGCTATTTACATAGTTTTTCTCTAAACATACTCCTTTTGTTACACCCTGTATGAGGTTAGATCTGACCCCGCTTTGCTAAATGTGGCTGTAAGATCTCGTACGCGATACTGCAATTCTAGCTACCCCATGGTTAGGGACACAGCCATCCGCCTTACAAATATTATACACTAGTGGACGCCCGTGTCTTACGCGGGGACTGGCAGAAAAAACAAAATGTCGAAATTATCCAGGATAAAAATATTTTCCCGGGATAAAATGTAGCCTATGTGTTAATCCAGTGTGTCAGCTAACTTCATACTAAATTTTATTAAAATTTCTCCAGCCGTTTTTACGTGAAAGAGTAACAAACATCCATCCATCCATCCATCCATCCATCCATACTCACAAACTTTCGCGTTTATAAATATTAGTGGGATAGGATAGTATTTTAAGGGCCCGTTTATCCGAAATCACGTTTTTAGACTAAGTTGTTATTAAAGAAATCTTCAGAATTAAAATCGGAAAAAATATGTTATAATACATAAACATATTCGATCTAATCATTTTCTGGTTTAAAACAAGCTATTTAACATTTTACTCGATTAAAAACTACTTAGAAAGAATGTCGATTTTAAAAGCATTTTGAGTGCTGTAAGACTTGGAGTGAAGCAATTTTGATAATTTTCATCAAAATGTTTCAATAGCTAATAAAATTTTCCAGTGATATGATTGGATAGATTTATAATAATAGCACTCTAAAGTTTTTAATAAACTAAAATCCTATATATAATTCAATCCTAAAAACGAGAAAAATGGTTCGCCCGCACTGAGGAAAACGCACGGGAGATGGTGGCCTAAAAGTCAAGTCGCATCAAATCACCTGAGAAATCTGTGGTGACCACCATTCAAGCGGTTGCCAGTCGTTAGCAGTCACACACTTCACAACACATTAAGTTATCCCACATTAAGATCCCTAACGTCTTGTGGCGTGGGTACTAAGCACCGATATATAAATAAATACATAGGTAAGTATAGAAACATCCATGACTCGGAAACAAATATCAATATTCATAATATCAATGATTGCACCTACCGGTATTCGAACCCAGGACCTATGGCTTCGCATGCAGGGTCACTACCTACTACACCAATCGGCCGTCAATTAAACTCTATCTAATGATCAACAGCTCTATTTTTAATTACCGCCCCTAATACGAGTACTCTGGGTGTTTAACACCCACAACAATGCGAGGACGTCATAGCAGTTTAAACTAGGAGTGTTTTCATTTCACTTTCCATTTATGCAGCATGCAACAAACCCACAATCCTTCATCCTATTATGCCTTAACTCCATATTATACGTGGTATACGATGGGTGACGTACTTTATACCCATACTTTACATCAAACAAAGCTAATTTATGCCAAAACAAAACTGGGAAACGATTTCAATTTTTCATGCAATATTATCTAATTTACTTCATCTCGCGCTATTTATGATGCCTAGTACCTAGCATTGATTTTTATATGAAATTTTTAAAATTCCTTCCTAAAAAATCTTTGTTACACGCGTCTGTGTGTATTTCTACAAAAAAAAAAAAACATTTTAAACCTTCATATCTTAGAAACCAGACACGATACATGCGAAGTAGGGAAGAGCTGTAAAGCCAAAAGAATATACCGTATCTAAAAAGTTTGTACTTTTTAATGACGCAACTCTTAACGGCTGGACTGGCTGGGGAAATTTTAGACTCTCAGTAGGCACATTAAGCAATTAGTTCTCGCAAAATATCATGAATGATAATACTAACAGCCCTTATAAAGTCCCACAAGACAGGTTTAACTTTAATACTATCTAAAGTACATAGATACCGCTGCTTAGTTCAAATTCTAGTCCCAAAAGCTTCTAGCTAATGGGGTTTGTTACCATACTATCCAAACATAATCACGTTAGCTACTATGCTAAAAGTGGCTATAGGATGCCCTCTGTGATCCTGCAGTTTTGCTACCCCATTTGTGAACACAGCCGTGTGTGTATATAGGTACATATACCTATATGATTATGATTTTTGGTCGTCAACGTTCCCGAAAACTACGGAATCTCCTCATCATCAGGTAAATTGAATTTTTGTATTAATTTAACTCGGTTAATGAACATTAAAACATGTTTTAAATGGTAGGTACCTTTTTCAGGATTAGAAATTACCTGAAATTTATTACAATATTCAATCCATTTGTTTGACTTAAATTACGCACATGAGATAACGAAAAGTTACAAAATTATTTTAAAGTTTTTAAGACATTCTTGTTACCTATTGAATAAATAATTTACAAGCTATGCCAGCCAGCTAGGGGTAGCATGACGCTTCGTACTATATCGTATCGTCTCCATACAAAATTCAACATGGCGGCTATATTTATCGTATTATGACAGGCTAAATGTCGATAGTTCGGTTTATCATATCGTGTTTTTGGCAGGTCATGCTAGGCTTGCAGGTAACTAAAAATTTTGACCCAGTGTCACTCTCACAACTGACGAATACCTCTCAAGCTCATATGCGCAAGCCGTTTAGGGTGTAGAGCATGCCAAAGAAATATGCATGCATATACTCGAAAAACATAACCCTCCTTTAGGCGCAGTCGGGTACAAAGACGTTCACTTCAACTATATAAAATACAGAAATAGTCTCAGGTAAGTCTCAAAGGATTCCAAATCAAGTTTACTACTGTTTAGTATTCCAGAGAGATGTTAACAGATTGAGGCACGACAGACAATACCTAAACTGCTTTCTATGATCATTTCCAGAGGAACGACGACGTAATTTACTTTAGATAATAACAGCAAAGCAGGCAATTTAGAAAAATAAATCAATGGCAATAGAATATTTCTTTTGTGAATAAAAATTTTGTTAGCCACGCTAATCAAGCTAAAAATTTTAAGGCTAAAAAATATAATTTTACGAAAATAATCACTTGTTCTAGTCTAATCACTTGTACTAGTGACCCGTCAGCAGTTTAAACTATTTTTATTTCCCAATAGCTAGCTGCCTTAGCAGGTGGTGTTTATAATTGTTTTTATTTAAAATTGTTAATATTTTTATCTTATCAAATTGATTATAAGACTTTAAATCAGTTTTCCAAACAGATTTCTATTTAATTATGATTATGCAGCGATTACACAAAAAGCCTTTAAATTAAATATTTTAAAGTCTCAATAAAATACTCATTATGTCATTATCAAAAATCGTTATAAAATTAATTTAAATGTTAACAAAATCGACATGACAATTTTCACATATAAATATTCATCAGAAGATTAAATAATAATTAAAATAGTAAATTCGAAGTATGACAAGAATAAAATAATTTATGTTTAATTAATGAATTTTCATCATTCGATCTCTTCGAAAAGCCATTGAAGTGGGAACAGAGCCATTTGCCAATTCGTTTCATTTAATTGAAATTACCCCGAATTTATTATTTAAATAGTTTTAAGGGGAACATACCTATCTTTCTAACAATAATATAATATAATATAAGTAATAACTGACTCAATTTTATATTATAAAATGTATGCTTATCTATGTTTATGTGTTTAATTTAGGTATTTATGTTTATGTAGTCTATTTAGGTATTTTTGTAACAAAAATTTTTAATAACAAATTGTTTCTTTGTGCAAATGAACATTAAGAACACAATAAAGTAAACCCACACAGTAAAGTAACCAAAAACGAGCTTATTTAAAGAGATTTTCTCATGAGTTTATCTGAAACTTAAAATCTATCTTCCGAAAATAATAATGTACGAGTATGTTTTGTTGAAAGTACACATTCTTTTTTTATCTTGTCCGCCTTTCAAATAAATGTCTCTCTCAAGATCTGAATGGACCTTACAATGAAGTGTCCAGTTTGTACCGTTTGTGCCCACATTACAGACAAATGGTCACATCTTCGTGTCTCCATTGTGATATTAAGTGGGTAAAAAATCACAGCAGGTAAGTAATGTATTAGAAAATAAAGGTAAGAACTAGGTTCGCACTTTCTATGTGTGCAATACTTATTTAGTACCTACTATCATTTTTTTCTTCTTCTTATGAACTAATATATTGAGGGCTGTCCTATGTGCAAAGATATAATAATTATAATAAAAAATTGTTATTTCTGCCTTCATAGTGTAAATTTGATCCAAAACAACGATCCATGACAGATCCTCGCCGAAGTAGGTATCCTCGAAAATGTATTATAATATGTACCTATACAGTCGGTCAGATTTCACCTAGTTCTTTTCACAGGTCAAATTGTGAAGTGTTGCTGAGACGGGTGATTAAAAAGCTGTAGCTATATGCAAAATTGTTTTATTTTAAATTAAATAATATAATATAAATTTTATAATTTACGTCACAGAATTTCAACAAATTGTTGTCACCCCTATCCTATTGATGCTACTCATTAGTTTTAACTGACTAATAATTAATTTCTATCATATAGAAATCTAATCATATCCTTCACTATACGAGTACGAATGTTTGGCTGAGCTTGCTTGATTAATCTTCCTTCGTATTTCGGCCTCATGCAACTGATCTGCAACATCAATTTTGAGCATAGTCACTTTAACAAGGTCCTTAAATATCTTCCGTATATCTTCATCCTCTGAAATCATTTTCTTAATCTTCTGCCTCGTGTCAGCGCTTTTAAAATGATAATCATTCTTCAAATCCATTGTGGGAATGAACATGTTACGTGGAGGTCGTCGGGTAGTTTTTTCTGCGGCATGCAGTGATTCGATCATCGGTATATTTCGACGGTACGGCATGTTTTGCATGCTGTTTATGTTAGTATACGGATTCATTCTGCCATTATTGTTGCAGTCTGACGCGCATGTCATTGAGCAGCACATCTGGGGATTGGCACAGGCTGGCTCCCGAGCGGTTAGTCTCTGGAACTGTGGTGATGGGCGGTTGTTCGGAACATTTTTGTAGTATAACAAGTTCTCTATGCTCATGTCAGATGATGAGTGCTTTTTCCTCCTGGACATAACTGATGTTATTTGGAACAACATTATGATCTGCAACCAATGGAAAATGATAGGTTATGTTGTGTACTTATGTAATTGCTCTGTCTGCTATTTTATTCTGTCTAATATTTGTATTGTTCTCAACAGAATTTAGTTATAGTCATATACTTGCAGCTATATTTAATAGATAATCACAAAGCTAATAGGGCTTACTAATACCTAAGATTTGTAATTATTGTGAAACATGATTTGAGAATGACTACTACCTAAAAAGTTTAATGCAGAGTAAGTAAGCTTTACCGCTAACTTGTCTACCTAGTTTATCATCAACTACTATGTACTGCAGGTCACCAACCTGCCTGCCCAGCGTGACTATGGGCCAAACCCCCCTGTGGCAGTAGCCTTGTGGCGTGCCCTGGGGGAGGCCTACGTCCAGCAGTAGACTACAATGGGCTGAAGACGAAGACGAATACTATGTCCTAATTGTATAATCTTTATACATAAAATGCTTTGTCCTTGAATGACTAACGGATCAGCGCACAGTCTAAACCGCTGACCTTAAAGACCAGGGGGCCAATTCTCAAAAAGTCTCGAGTTGGAACAAACCCGAAACGGAACCGTTGTAGATGCTCAGAACAAAGCAATAATTGCTTTAAGGTGACGTAATTAGACACATTTCAGCACGAGACAGATATTTGATTTTATTCTGGCATACTTGCGACCACTGCATGCTAATATAAACTTTCATACTCCAGCGGTAAGTAAATATTGCTTCGCACCGCGTTTCGTTAATGGTTCGTTAGTGGTTGCGTTTCAGCTCAAATTTTTATAGAATTGCCCCCCTGATAGGAGGGTGTGTTCTATGTATGACGTAGGCATCCGACAAGATAATGCTGAAATTCCCACGGTAACGGAAAAAACGAGAATTCCACAGTTAAAGCGAACAAAGTCACGGCCGTCCGTTGGTTAAAGTATATAATTTTTATTCTTATTTAGTTTGAAAATACGATAGAAGAACACTATGTAATATAACAGAGCTATGTACTCCAAATAGGTATAGTTGGTAAAAATACAGATTTATGGTAGATAAGATCCCTAAGTAAAGTACTTGAACTGAAGTCGCCTATGAGGCAGTACCTCTCGTAATTACGTTCTGGGGCCCTAGACAAAGTAATATTATTTCTCGATCATATCGAAAGGAATATCCCGAATGGAGACTGCGCCTCGGCAAGCGTAGCGTTGGACGCCCTCCGGTCAGATGGACCGATAACTTAAAGAGGATGGCTGGTAGTGACTGGATGGCAAAAACGGAATATAGAGCCTTGTAGCATGCTATGGGGAAGGCATACGTCTAGCAGTGGACTGCAATAAGCTGACGATTGATATAGTTACCGACACGTTTGCTCTAATAGAAGGCCTACATTTTCGTTCATGAAGTTATATAATGAATTCCTACCACTGCTTTGGCGAGAGTGTTACGATACGACAACGAACGTCTATGATTCTCGTTTTTTCATAAATATCCAAGATTGTGCCTAGTGAAAATCAGCTGCCAAAGTAATTAAGAAAAGGATGTTACACCCATACTTCCTCTTGTTTGCTAAGCTTGGTACGGTCACTGTGGTACTCCCAATATCCTATGTCTAGTAAGTGTAATAATTTCGTGCTAAACCTACATGATAGGTAAGTCTTCGTTTAAGGATTTCATTTTAACTTTTTTTATTTATTAAAGTAATGCTGTTTGAATAAATCCATGGAATCTTAAATTTTTATTAGAACAAATCTAGAAAAATTTCTTTAGTTAGGCACCTACTTACAGTTTCATTATGGTATGATTATTTACTGATATATATATTTTTTTTATATAGAAATGTCAAATTTAAAATTTAATATAGTTTGATTCTATCCGCCACTCACCGGCACTATCTAGGTCTATTATAGAAAAAAATCAATATTATTTCGAAAATCCTTTTTAAGAAACATTATTCAATGAACTTATACCTAACTTTATATGAAAATAACCAAAATCTAACGCGGACAGTTTGTTTCTATTCAAAATTATACTTTTTCACATTTTTCTAATGATTCTCTTTATATATATTCTTCACTAAACGTTGAGACTCCATCACTTCTTCTAAAAGTCGGAGGCGCTGGCTGGTTATCTACTTTCTGTATCGTCACTTTCACAAGATCCCTTAGTATTTTCCGAATATCACCATCCTGATTGATAAGTTTTCTAATTTTCTGCCTAGTTTCACCAAAATCCCTTCTCGATATAGGTTGGATGGACTCTAGAGGGTTTGTTAATTTTTCCCTGGCGCCTAAATTTATCAAATTAGGCATCATACTCGGGGGATCCTGTTGCTGCATAGGTGATTGCATTTGCATGTTGGCGAATGGTGAGTTGTTGGATGGGCATTCGTCCCCGCAGGTCATGGAGCAGCACATTTTGGGGCAGGGGCAGGTGGGTTCCCGCGCCCTTTTTATCGGAGGTGGTAGATAAGCAACGCGCCTCGTCGGCATGTCCTTGTAGTATAGTAAATTTTCAATTTCATCGTCAGAGGATTGCGCATGCTTCTTCTTCTTATTAATAACACATGTTATTTGCATTACTATTATAATCTGTAATTTATTAATGTACAGTAATTTGGGTTAACCTAGTTGTTGTTATGTATTGATGCTAAACTGGATCGAAAGTTTACAAAAGGAAATGCATGAATGGTCATTGGCACTTGCTGAAGTATGAAACAAAGTCGTTTGCAAAAACAAATTAGTGCCAAGTAAAACTCCACAGGTTTAATGGCAGTATTAAACCTATTATGTAGCGCTTTTATAGGAATAAATAAATATAAGTGTCATACATAAGATTTTCATTAATGCCAATTACGAAACGAAGATTGATATCATTTATTAATTTTGTCAAGCAATTTTCCAACTAACCTATATTTTATCAATTCTTTCTATTTTCATAAAAATGTGTTGTGTCTATATAATGCGTACCTGTATATCTAAACATTTCTGATAAAGAGTTAATGAAAATTTTACTATCTCATATTGTCAAAAGTGTGAAACGCCGGCTAGACTTACACATGAATGATATCACTTTTATTTTTCAATTCATATTATTATAAAAATTTTATCTCCTTCGGATATTTGTTAATCCATTCATTCTGTTATCAAAAAATAGTCTATAATTCCCAATTTGAATAAGCACTAATGCCGATGACTAATTTTTAAGAAAGGCATGATTAAATCCGATGGTCTTTGCCTATATAGAAATATTAAATTTTTGGTGATGTTATTACCATTCTTTTTTAATATAATAAAAATAACTTACCATTCCTAATAAATACATGTTTTATGGTGAATAACGTTAGCGGCCAGTGAGCACATGTTACCGCTGAGAATTCTAGACCAGACTAGAATTACTACTCGTAAATTCGTTTCGGCTAATGTTTTGCAAACTTCGACAACTTCTTGTTTCTTTTATAGTCATTGAAGTCAAATCTATTGTGTCAATGTTAATACTCATTCATGAAACAAAGCAACGAAAACAATTCGAAAAGCCATTGTAGTTTTCAAGTTTATCCTTGCATAACCCATACTTTTAGCACTTACTCCTAACCGGGTTACCAATTCTATTTTGCACCTAACTTGCATTGTTAATTTATAGGACTCCTACCAAATTTATGGACTGCTTGTACTTATATTTATATTATATTCATAAGTAAGATCCCAGCTTTCTTTCAAGCTATAGTCTAGCAACTTGTCAGTGATCATTTACGTCTGTCTCCGCTATGACAAACGTGTATGTGTGACCTCCTAAACGATTCTACAGTTTCGGTTACCCCATTTCTATACTTATACTTTACGATAACACCATATTTTAGGTCATACGCCCGGCTAATTGTAAATATTATTATGGTTATCTGGTTTGTATGAAACTGAGTGAATAAACTAACCAGCCGAAATGAGCCCTTATGTTATTTTTTCTACGTTTAAAAGAAATATGCCTAGACTAGAAAGCTGTCAACTATTCTAATGCTCTAAATAAAATCTTTTAGAAATGCAGGATAGAAATCATGAAATTTCATTCATATTTAATTTTAGACTATACCTAAGTATATAAGCAATTCCTTGTTTCTTTTTATTTCCATTGGTTTTTTATTTTAATTTATACATTATCAAATTCATACTTTTATTTAATAACTGATAGTTATGTACTTAGATTTATCAATTTTCGTCTCGATTTTGAGTGTGTATTAATGTAGTAAGAATAAAAAAGTATAAAACGTCTTCTTAGATTCGATGCTCTTCGTGAAATACTTATCTTCGGACAATCTTGAAGCGCTATCAAATGGACAATGTGTAAGAACAAAACACATTTCTATTGTGTGATCAGTTTGAACACTCAAATGTTACCTTTTTAGTATCCATTCATACACTAAATTTTGCTTAGAGTTGACCTATAGTGGTAATGCCCTATTGTCAGATTCAACTATTTTAGTTTCCCAAATTCTTGAAGTCGAAAATAGATTTCGGTCAACTTAGTTCAAGCATAGTTTTAAGTTAAACTCGGTACCTATTCATTTACAACTTCTAAATTAGAGTACCATTTCATCGCAAATGTTAGCTATTGGCTCAAATATACATACTCTGGTCAGGTCTAATACATAAAAATAAAAAAAAGGTCTAATACATATAAATCTTATAATTGTTTTTTTTTTCACACACTTCACAACACATTGACCTAGTCCCACACTAAGATCCCTGGGGTCTTGTGTCGTGGGTACTAAGCAACGGAATATAAATACATAGATAAGTATAGAAACATCCATTACTCGGAAACAAATATCGATATTCATCATATCAATGTTTGCACCTACCGGGATTCGAACCCAGGACCTATGGCGTCGCAGGCAGGGCCACTACCAACTACACCAATCGGTCGTCTATTCTACAGAATGCTCGGCGTCATACGAACATTTTTCACAATGTTTAAGTGTCATCGGCTAATGATGATTTTTGAATCATAGGGTTAGACTGTCCTAAATTATGCTAAATTATATACAGATAATTTATCTATACAGGGTGTTTTTTCGTTGCCACCCTTAACGAAGGGTACGTACGTACTCCATACATCAAATAAAGTAAATTTATGCCAAAAAAAATGCTGGGAAACAATGTAAACTTTTTTGTAAAAAAAAAAATATATTACTTGATCGGGCGAAATTTATAGTGTCCAGTGTTTATGCTAGTTTTTTCATAGACAGATATTAATTATTCCTCGTGAAAAAATCTTGCTACACGCGTCAATGTGCATTTATGCAGAAAAACGCAATCTATTAACTTAACTTTGAACCCTAATATTTTGGAAACCAGACACTTCCCAGGTATGCTTCCATGGAGAAAAGTGATCGTGATGATGAGGAGATTCCGTAGTTTTCAGGAACGCTGACGACCAAAAATCATCCTGTATGTACGAGTACCTACGTATTTCATTGGTAGCAAGATATCAGCTCATTAGGATAACTGACAAACTTTCTTAAATTCTAAATTCTTGCACCTTCATACGTAAACGCAGGTAACTGGAACTGAAGGATCACGAAAGAAATGACACATCCACACACACAGGATGTTTTTTCTTCGCCACCCTTAACGTAGGGTACTCTATACATCAAATAAAGTAAGTTTATGCCAAAAAATCTGGGAAACAATGTAATTTTTTTTTTATTAATCACTTGATCGGGCGAAAAGTTTCCAGAGTTTATGCTAGTTTGATCATAAACAGATATTAATTATTTATCGTGAATAAATCTTACAACGCGCGTCTATGTGCATTTATGCAGAAAAACGCAGTCTATTTACTCAACTTTGGACCCTAATATCTTGGGAACCAGACACTTCCCTGGTATGCTTCCATGGAGAAAAATGATCGTGATGATGAGGAGATTCCGTAGTTTTCGGGAACGTTGACGACCAAAAATCATCCTGTATCTATTAAGCTGCAGCCGAAATATGCAGATTTTAAACTTTACCAGATTTCGGGAAGCAAGCCAGTACCGTAATGCTCAAATTTCCGATCCGTCAGACCACTTTAATTATTTCCGGATTTTTCCATTCTGTACTCAAACTAAATATTCCATGAACATAAACCTTACCTACAATTTATTATACCTGCTAATAGATAATAAGCTAATGTAAAATATTTAAAACATCCAGGCAACGCACAATTACTGTGTAGCACATGCAACAATTTGTTTTGATGAGAGCATTAAATTGTCAGGATGATTATATTTACAGGTTTCTGAGAGTTTCACGACGATCTTTAGTTTAAATTGAATTATTACTATGTATACACTTTTATTAAAAATATATGTATTATAAAATCTAAAAAATATGAAAGAGAATAAAAGACTATATAATCGAACTTTGTAAAAAAGTTTTTATTTTTCAACTTATTGTTAGGTAACATCTCATAATGCCTACAAACTTCTTTGCTCTACAAAGGTATATTTCGTAATTTTCTTGAAACAGTTCTTTAATCGTCATTTTTCATCACTGGAATAATAGCGCTTCTTTTGCTTCTTCTTCTTCTTTCTACCTTTTCTTCTTGTCGGGGTAGGCTGCTCAACCTTCTGCATCGTAACTTTAACGAGATCCTTGAGTATTTCATGTATCTCGCTATCCTTAGAAATAATACTTTTGATTCGTTGTCTAGTATTGCCGAGATCTCTTCTAGTGTCGGCATGTTGCGGTTGGGAATCGAAGACTCGTGGCTGCGAATGAGATGGCAAGGGATGCGGTTGAGAATGAACTGGCAATGGGTGTGGTTGTGGTTTCGGTACTTGTATCCTCGCGATCTGCCCTGGTTGGTTCCTCACAGGCACTGGTGCGTTCTGCCGGCGGACGGGAGGTGCAGCAAAGGGTGATGAGTTGGACATGCAGTCATTCCCACACGTCATGGAGCAGCACATCTTTGGATTAGGGCAGGCTGGCGCCGGCTGTTCCATAAGTTTCAGAGGCTGCACCACTTTCTTCGGGCTGTCCTTGTAGTATAACAAGTTTTCTATACTTTCACCTGAGGAGGCATGTTTCTTCTTCTTAGCCATAATGCATGTTATTTGAAATGTTATTAAGATCTGAAAAATAAAATTGTTTACTTTATCAAAATACATGACTCGTGAAGTTTAGCTTGTTTTTCGGCAAGAAAAATCTAAAATGAAAGATTTCCAAACATGATATACATCAACCCTTTGCTATCAACAATTTTGCTAAGTATAAAATAAAAACAATTATGTACCGATAATGTACAAAAACCTTAGAAGGTCAACACCATATCCAGATGAGGAAGGTTCTTATGTCTTTCTTACACCTTTCAAATACTAAATCTCTGAAACTATATCTTGGTCTGTAAATTGATGAATATTTATAAATTCTTACCATTCCTTTTATAAACATTTCTTATAACGAACTCTAATGGCCAGCAGGCCCACCACTACTCGCGAAGTCATTTGGGGTAATGTTGAAAACATTACGAGTTTCTTATTTCTTTTATAACCTACTGTAGTTTCTATTGTGTATCTAATCAGCTCAATCAAAAAAGAAAAAGATAAAATGCGAGCCCAAATTCCTATTGTTAGATCTTACATATTCTTTGTTTAATTTTTTCCATTCTTTCACATAACACTTTCGTTGATAATATGTAATAGTAAGTTTTAGGGTTTCATGATCTAAAAAAGAACCTTCAAATTTAGCAAAGAAGGTTTTAAATACATTCAGCTCTGGGGGCTTCGGTGATGTAACATTTTACGATTAGCAGCGATGGTCACAAAGTGTCGACACATTTCCACCAATAGCAGCGGTCAGACTACATAGCGTTATACGACGACATTTCGTTATCACTTGTTAAATTATTACATTGTCTAAGGTCCGTATTTAGTCTCAATATAAGTAGATCTAAGGGCTACAAGGGCCACCGAATTTGGAATAGGTTCAACTAACATAAGATCTGGAAGTTGTTATTTTAAGGTAGTTACTTTAAGGTATATAACGAGCAAGTATGTCAATATAGGTTCGCAATAAAGCGGGCCTACCCATGTCCTATCTATGGTGCTATACTTTCCAACGAAATTCCACAATATGATGGAAATCTACCAGTGTTGACACCTCACCTTCTAAATCGGACTTTACCAGGGGGAGTCACACAGAGTAGGTATGTTGTATTTTAATTTTTAAACCTTACTTTTACCAGAAGAATGAGACTTATTTTCGTAGTACTTTCAGTACTCCTGCGACACATTGTACATAATCGGTTTTGTATGCCCGGTGAAAAACGTTAGGTGCCAAAAATTTTCTGGCCTGCCAGGAGACTTTACGTTTGAAAAGGCTAGTCTCGAGATACTGACGTAGATGAAAAGGAGGAACTTTTTATAACCAAACTGTCAACATTGAGGATTTTGTGATGAATATATTTCCTGTGCTGATGCGGATATTCAATAGAATACATGTTGTAAATACATACATATAACATACATACATATAATCACGCCTTTATCCCTTACGGGGTATGTAGAGCACCAAGGGCGATAGAACCACATGGTGCCAATTCTGACCAAATTTTTTGGGTACAGTTGAGATGTACGAGTTCGGTTAGTAGTGACAGGTGGTCAGCCCATCGCCTACAAAACACCAAAACCCTCTTGTCCCTCTACTGACTTGTATAGTATGCCCGGGAAGAGAAGCAGCTGTAGTATTATACTTTTTTTTGCACTCCCAGAGCAGCATAGATGTTGTAAATGTCGACTGAAAACTCGGGTATTCTCTCTGGCGATAAGCTGGCAACTTATCACTGTGGTCCCTATGCTAAAAGAGGCTGTAGGATCTCCCTTACGAGCCAGCAGTTCTGGCCACCCCATTTCGGGAACAAAGACGTATAGTATTTTGACCCATATGTATGATATTTTTTGGGAAATAAAATTGATGACATTGATTTGAATAGCTTTTATTTAGAAAAGTTTATATTAATAACATACCGAAGCAAGTTTCAAAGAAATCTTCTTACCAAAACGTCCAACAAATGGTATGTTAACTTCACAAAATACAGATTTACATTATAATAATATTTAACGAAATGGCAGTCCCGGCAATATAATGTTGTAATAATAGTCCGACACGTCTTCACCCCATGAGATTCACGATTTCCATAATAAGTTTCAGACGAGATTTCAAAAATGGCGCATTTGAAATGAACCTACAATTCACAATGGAGGCGATTTGAACATCCGAATTGTTCTGTACAAGACGTTTCATTTAATAATTTTCTTGTGGATATTTTATCGCGCGTTACAATAGGTGTCCCACAAGGGTTCAATCCTTGGTCCGTTTCTTTTCCGTATTTATATAAATTATTTGCCATACTTTGTAGGTAATGAGCATGAAATAGTATTGTTTGCAGATGACACCTCCTTACTATTTAAAATAAAGAGGCAGCTCATCGTATATGACGTGGTGAACAGTGTTCTCTCTAAAGTGTTATATTGGTTTAGTAATAATAATCTTGTCCTCAATAGTAGGAAAACGGAATTAATATAATTTTCTACTCCCAACGTGAAACAAGTTAGAATTGATGTTTACATAGGCGACGAGAGACTGGATCAAGTGGATTCGACTGTTTTCTTGGGCATAACTTTGGATGCCAAATTACAATGGGGTCCTCATATTGAAAAACTAAGTAAGAAACTTAGTTCTGCAGCCTATGCAGTTAAGAGAATTCGTCTACTGACAGGTGTCGAGACTGCTAAAATTGTTTATTTTAACTATTTCCATAGTATAATGATTAGGGTCAGGGTCACATTACCTGAGAAATTTAAAGAATTGAATATAATGACTTTAGCTTCGAATTATATTATATAAAAATTTATTATATGTTCATAAGAATTTAGATAAATTTAATAAAATGTCTGATGTGCACAAAATAAATACATGAGGTAAGAACAGACTTGTTGCTCATGTGTCCCGTTTCCGCAAAGTCAGTAAATCATTCATGGGTCAATGTATACTTTTCTAAAACAAGCTTCCAGATACACTCAAATGGCTACCTATCTGTAAATTTAAAAACATTGTAAAGAAAAAACTTTGTATGAAAGAATATTATACAGTATTAGAATATTTAAATGATAGCGAGCCATGGAAGTGAATTGTTCTAGCATCCCCAAGATACGCAATCTATGTTTTACTTTTATATTTAGCTTAGTAGGTATAGTTAATATGTGTTGGTGAATGTGACCAGAAGAGCTATAGTGTATCATGCGTGACTTCTTCATTCTAATGTTATTACCAGCTATAGGTATTATATATTTAAGTTCTGAATACCACGTTTGCTCTTCTGTTCACATTTTACCGTCGACTTGTACTATTGTACACAAATATATTTTTTTTTATATTTTATAGTTTAGTTGATACTTATTTGACATTGATTTGTACTCTGTGTACACATTTTTATTTTTATTTATACAGTTTGAATTTGACATGGACCTGTACTTACTTTGTGTAAGTGGGTATGTAATTTATATGAATTTAAATTAATTGTGTTATGATAATTGAATTTATACACACTAAGTGAGTTAAGTGTTACTATGATTATCTGATATCTAATCCAATGTAAGATTCTTTTGTTAATATGTTACTTAGTTTTGACTGTGTCGCTGGGAGCTTTCTTGCTATTTCTTCTTCCAAGCAATGATACTTCACTGAAATAGTGTAACAGTAATAGTAGAATCATGCGGTGTATCAGACCTAATGTTGGTTTTGCCGTAAAGGAGAACTGTCTAGCAGCTCTCCTGGATTTCGTCTTTAGGCGACCTTAACTCTTATTAGCTCCACGTTGGTGGCTATTAAGCCCCGAATCGCCAACTTATGCCTGACAGACCGTAACAAATCGCACCTTGGGGTGGTGACCGTTGCCAAAGCAAAAGCTTTGCGATTTATTTTTTTAGGTTGTTTAAATTCACCTCCTTTTTTGTTTGGTAGCGGTTTCATTTTGGGGTGCGAACATAGAAAGTAATATATTTTTATTTATTTATTTATTTAGACACACTTAAGACATACCAAGATGTATGTGCCAATATAGGTGTGCTACATCATTCACAGATAATATTAATATTATAGCTTGCTTATATGTATGACTACACCATCTGAATAAATTATTTTAGGAGCTATCATGAAACTCACTCCA
The DNA here is from genome assembly GCA_014607495.2 of Carposina sasakii. NCBI lineage: Eukaryota > Metazoa > Arthropoda > Insecta > Lepidoptera > Carposinidae > Carposina > Carposina sasakii. The sequence goes on from CP053158.1 coordinate 12,155,325, forward strand.
GATTCAGGTAACATTGTTACGTAAAAAAGAGCCAATACAACATTAAAAGAGACACTTCCCCAACACTCCTCGCATATTGTTACAGCATTCCCATCAAAGCTACTGGGTATAAAGTGACTAGACCTGAAAGCGTTATTTGTTAATGCTAATCAAGGGAAGACGTGGACTCGTGTTGTTTTTTTATAACCTGATATTTATATCTAGGGATAACATTAATACGAGTACTAGTGCTCGTTCAATATTATATCATCATTAATTCGTCACATTAAAGAGTATTAGTTACTCAAAGGGGATAATTAAATTATTAATTAGGGTTTGCAAATATTACATAAGAAGTGAATTCAGTTACAGTATTGGATTCATGCTCTTAAAAATCCTTGTGGTAATTAATCTATAGTATAATATTGCAGCCTTGATGTCTTTAGTCGCTTCTTTACCGATGTTGAAGCATCTTCTTTTACCGGTTCCGTTTGATTATTTCTTTTTCGAAATGGTTTATCTACTTTATTCATAGCAACTTTTATAAGATTCTTAATTATTGCTTGGATATCACCATCTTGAGAAACTATGCTTTTAATATGTTGCTGGATAGAGTCAGGAGTGGTGGCTTCAGAGGTGTGTTGTGTTGGCTGCTGTGTTGGTTTAGCGGATTTTCCTTTTGGGGTCTGCTTTGATTGTTTCTTCGCATTCACATTTTGCCTTCTAGTAGGTACTTTAAAATGAGATGTCTCAGTAGCGCATTCATCTCCACATGTCATCGAGCAGCACATCTTTGGGCATGGGCAGTCTGGAGTTGGTGGCGGAACCACAAGAACTTGTTCCGGTTTTTTTTTCAGGCTATCCTTGTTTGACAGTAAATAAGTGCCATTGTCAGCAGGTGAATGTTTTTTCTTCATTGCCATAGCACATTGTAATTGAAATGTGAGAATAATCTGTAATATTTGACACACTTTAAGCGGCATAGTTATATGTTGAATATTTATTTTTGGTATTTTTATATTTCTATGTAAAAGTAGTTCCCGGCTGATGCGCGATTTACTATAATACATAAGCTGCATCTCCTTCCGTGCATGTCGTAAGAGTCGATTAAGGAACTCAGGCATTCTCTCAGGCGATAAACTAGCAACTTGTCACTGATCATTAACATATGTCCCCGCTATACTAAAGTTCGCTGTAGTATCTCCCTTATGATCCTGCAGTACTAGCCACCCCATTTCGGGAATACTGGCGTGTTTATATGTATGTATGTAAAAATGTTGCCTTTACTTACTCTCTTATTGAGTGACTCTAAGAGTAAGCTTTCTGCACCAAGAGATTTCGCTCACAACAGAACAGAATAGTTAAAAAAAATTAAAAATTAAATCTTTTATCTTACCATCCCTACTATATACATTTGTAAGGTCACACTCTATTTGCCTATGAGGCATGTTGTCGCTAAGGACTATCGACAACCACTCTTGAATCATTCGGAATATCTATTGTTGAAACATATCTTTTTGTTTCTTTACCCAAAGAATTGAAGTCAATTCTATTGTTAACAATATTGCTCTTCATTGTAAGCCAAAATCCATTGTTAGAATTTGACTTCTTTTTTCATTACATTTCATTTTCATATATCATCCATGTGGTTCTTTGATTAAGGTTCGGCAGAGCTTAAACCTACTTTAAATGTTTTGGTGCCTAATCTTAGGAGTATATTAATAATACATACATAATGACTTATAAATGCATATTTACGTCCGTATTAATAAAATTGTTGTGTATAAATTTTATAAATACGTACATGATGAAGTCCTTATTATTATTAGTACAGGTATAAAGAAAAATGTAAATCGACATGCAATATTTTATTAGCGTATAAAAAGGTAACGAGCGTTTTATGAAGTAAGCAAATGTATGGGAACATAAAATCTGGGCATAGAAATGGGGCACTTTCTACTATTATGATTATCTTATTTCTATTTTAAAATTCCTTTTACCCATTTTATAAGGTGATCTTTTAAAAATATTTTACGCCCTTTCCTTTCCGTTCCCCTTTCTCTCCTTCTATCTCTAATTACCTAGATTCATATATGTGGACACATTTTAATGGTTTTATGTTATTTTAAAAGTTACTATTTTAGTTTGTACACTGTTTTCCGAAATAAATAAAAATAAAATAAAATCTTATAAACAAGAAAATTTGGTACAAATGTCAGAGTTTTATATTTAAAAAATGATAATTTCAATCTTATTCTTTATTGTACACAAACATTTTATACAGAAAATAGTTTACGACCTAATGTACAAAGGCATACCTAATAGAGATTTTTCACAGCAAACCACTTGGCATAGCGAATTTTTTTTCGAGTCTACACAGACATATTTAATTCCCGATTCAGCCATTTAACATCGTAAAATATGTTACTTACCTTTTCTGATCTATCGGAATAGCCGAAAAGTTAGTCTCACATATTTGACAATACGTATAGATTGTAGCGACAAATATGTCGATTAAAGTATGGAGTGCTAACACTAGTTAGAAAAGTAAGAGTAAGCAAAGATGTAGATATACCTACCCAAGAATAATTTATTATTTCTTATATAAGAAATTAAATTAATACGATATAAATTTGAATATTAAAACATTTTTGTCGTCGAATGTACGCAAACGATATTTACACAGAGGACTCAATGAAAAGTCAGGCTTCACAAATTCGCTCTCACTGAAAATTACCAATTCCATTTAATTTGCCAAACCAATAAATTAACACGATTTTTTCCTTTCCTTCTACGCAACGTTGGATATACAGGGTGATTTTTGGTCGTCAACGTTACCGAAAACTACGAAATCTCCTCATCATCACGATCATTTTTCTCCATGGAAGCATACCTGGGAAGTGTCTGGTTTCCAAAATATTAGGGTACAAAGTTGAGTAAATAGACTGCATTTTTCTGCATAAATGCACATTGACGCGTGTAGCAAGATTGTTTCATGAGAATTAATTAATATATGTCTATGAAAAAACTAGTATAAACACTGGACACTATAAACTTTGCCCGATCAAGTAATAAAAAAAAATCAATATTTTGGTGTGTACGTACCTGCAAAATGAATTATAGTGACTAATTTACAAACTTTAAGACTAATCTAATTTAATTAACTCTAAAATAAAAACCGGTCAAATTATCCCAGAAAATCATCGTACTGCGTCTTCAACAGCTCTTCGATATTCAATTGTTTTTTCAGTAACATCATTCTTTTGTACAGCTGTACATTTTCCAGCACATTTCTATAGCTTTGGAAATTAGGTCTCCGATTCTTATCTTTCTGCATCTCCTTCTTCTTTTGCTCCATCAGGTCTTGGCAGTAATGGTACCACCAGGGCATCACCATGTATTGGTTCGCTGATCGTACCTGCATTCGGAAGCAGAAGTTCTCATTTGGTATACGCAAGTCGCCCAAATCCTTCTCTCTAAGACCATGAGAGACGTATGGCTTATTTACTTTGGGTTTCTTACTGGTCAGCCCTCGATACGCCGCCAAGGTATTGTCGAACATATAAACTATGTATATAAAGATGTTTATCTGAGGAATATAGTAATATGCATGAGTATAATGAATTTAATCTATTAGAAATAGAATTACTTTATATTAGAAATTCACCGTTAAAAAATATTTCATTGTTTATTCCTCACTGTACACTAGAATAGTTGAGGAAGTGTAGAAAATTGAATAGAAAACTATTTTATGTTCTCCATAAAATATTTCAATGAAATAAACTTAACAACTTTATTGTTTACAGCCAGCGGTATTATACAATAAATGGAACGACATTTAAACATAGGTACAAAAAAGTAGTTGGCACCTAAAAATTGCAGCAGCAATTCTTTCAGCAGATTTTCCGTTTGGTATTGCAGGCGCTAGACATCTCCCGCTATTACAATTTACATTCTTTTTTAATAAATACTCTTTGTTTCAGTAAAAGCTTGTACATGATTGTTGGTAGCTTTATTTGTTCTCTTTACTAATGCAAGCCATTATAATAATGAGAACACAATCGATTCAGCAAACTGCCTCTTGTTCTACTGTTTTAATTTATTAAAAGCGCAGTGTTTTGTAAAAGTTCAGCGGCGTAGGCTTAGGCTGCATAACCTATATTTACCTTCATTTACATATATGCCAGGCTATATGTTGTTGTATAATCTCCTCCATGATTCTGCAGTTATAGTTACCCCGTTTTAGGAATACAATCATGTAAATGAATGTATTACCAACTAGCTGACATCCTGGTTTAACACATAGGCTACTTTTTATCCCGGGAAAAAAATTTGTCCCGGACAATTTCGACATTATGTTTTTTCTGCAGTCCACGCGAAAGGAGTCGCGGGCAATAGCTAGTTTCTAATAGAATTATGTCTGTACGGTTGGCAGAGTAGACTAGCTCTACCCCATGTCTGTCCATGGCTATCGTAAGAGGCGATAAAGGGTTTCTGGAAGGTGCTGCCCAGCAGCGTCTCCCGGACAACAAAATCTGAATACGGCAGTCACTAACCTGCCTGCCCAGTATGGTGATTATAAATATAAATAAATATTCACACACTTCACAAGACTTTAACTTAGTCCCACATTAAGCTCCCTAAGGTCTTGTGTTGTGGGTACTAAGCAACTAAGCATATAAATACATAGATAAGATAACATCCATGACTCGCATACAAACATCAATATTCATCATATCAATTTGCACCTACCGGGATTCGAATCCAGGACCTATGGCGTTGCAGGCAGGGACACTACCTACTACACTAATCGGCCGTCAACTATGGCAGTAGCCTTATGTGGCGTGCCACGTTACAAAGAGTAACATGGTCTCTTAACCAGTTGATATTCAGCTTTTACAACACCTGCTACCCCTATAACTCTCTTAAATTTCTGATTTTGCGCTCTTAAGCAGCTTAAGTGACATTAGAGCTGAATAATTTGTGCCCATTTAAGTGGTTTAAGGGCTGAATAAGCTCGAAATCAGCTTTTATGCAGCTTTCTTATACCACTTCAAGGGTAATTGTAGTCTAATATTCAGTTTCTATACAGCCTCTTGTGCTACTTGGGTGGCAGTCCTGCTAGACGCTGATGTGTATGTGTGCTAGGTAACAGTAAAGTAAAATAGATATTGATGATAACTACTCAATTTTATTCACATCTCTCTGTTCCTTTTTCTAGCGATACATTTTATCCAAAGCCTTTCTGTACATCCTTGAGGTTCTCCTAATGGTGGTTGTCTGTGGGTTCATCAGAATCTTCTTTGGCTTGATCAGCCATTGGCAGTAGAAGTACCACCAAGGTAACGGATCGTCGATTGGTTCAGCCAGTTTTTCTATGCAGTTCTTCTGTGTTGGCACCTTGGGGCAATCCGTGCCTGTCTGATCCCGACACTCGCTTACTAACCTAGATAGAACTGGCTTAAATGTTGCCATTTCTGGATTTGTAACAATATAATACGCTTCATAATTCGGTATTAATGAGACAAGAATAAATAATGTGTTCATTTTAAACCTATTTCTCTTCTGCAGAGATACTTGTGTGTCTTTTACTTCTTAACTAGAAATATAAGCACAAATTTTAACTTCAGGCAGTAAAAATAGAACAAATATATACTATAGTTATTTTATAGCCTGCATTTGAAATTGGTGCACATTTTTTACTACAATTCAAATCTATTCATAAATTACGCTGTAAAATAATGCTACGTAGTGTATAGTAACGTAAAATATCTGAGGTGCCATAGCTATTCTTCTTCAGCCTATTGCAGTCCACTGCTGGACGTAGGCCTCCCCCAGGGCATGCCACAAGGCTACTGCCACAGCGGGGTTTTGCCCATAGTCAAGTATCACAGGGTATTTTTTCGTTGCCACCCTTAACGAAGGGTACGTACTCTATACATAAAATAAAGTAAGTTTATGCCAAAAAAATGCTGGGAAACGATGTATCTTTTTTTAATTTAATTACTTGATCGGGCAAAATTTATAGTGTCGAGTGTTTATGCTAGTTTTTTCATAGACAGATATTAATTATTTCTCTTGAAAAAATCTTGCTACGCGCGTCAATATGCATTTATGTAGAAAAACGCAGTCTATTTACTCAACTTTGGACCCTAATACCTTGGGAACCAGACACTTCCCAGGTATGCTTCCATGGAAAAAAATGATCGTGATGATGAGGAGATTCCTGATTCCAACGTTGCTGAAAACTACACATTCGTAGTTTTCAGGAACGTTGACAACCAAAAATCATCCTGTATAGGTAGTAGTTATTTGAGAAAACTCTAGAATGTAATTATTTTCTTGATAATGATTTTGGTACATGATATATTTGTGATAATCGGATATCTATTAAATAGTAACAGTGATAGCCATAGTGGTGATGCAATAAGGAGACCGAATTTTTTATATTCAAATATTAGCCCATATATGTGTTCATATGAGGAGAATTTGGATCATAATACGACAGGGTGATCTGCGGTTGCGCAAACTGAGATTGACGTTGTAGCGGTGGCACTATTGGTGGCGATGGTGGTATCTGGTACGATGGTGGTATCTGCATAGATTGTGAAGTCTGCGGTATTTGGTATGTGATCACAGGCAGAGATTCTGGTATTTGATAGGTTTGTGCCATTTGTATTACTCGTGGTGTTTGTGGTACTTGAAAAGTTGGTGTTAATTGTATTGCTGGTGATTGTGGTATTTGATATAGCGGTAGTTGCTGCGACGGTGGCTGTGGTGGCGGTGGTGGTGGTGGTGGTGGCCGTGGTGGAGGAAGTGGTGGAGGAAATCGTGGAGGAAAATTGTGGTTGTGCAAAAGGAACAGGGGGAAGTAAGTACGTCGCTATAAAACCATGGTGGCATGGCGGCGCTGCAGTGGCTGTAGTGGTTGTGGTGACTGAGGTGGCTGCTTTCCTTTGGCGTGGTCTTACTTCTTCCACAATCTCTTGTAAATACACGATTTTCTTTTTTGGTCGTCTAATTACATCAATTTCTAGCGGTTCATCTTTTATTTGTTCGCTTTCATCTTCTACATCATCGTATTCAAGACTCATACGATAAGCTTTTGTCGTATTTTTGTCTATAATTGATATTACTACTGTAAGGGTAACAAGCGGGAATACTAAGGCCATAGCTAAAAAGAAAATAAAACAATTAGTGACATCCTATGATATAGATACCTATGTCTTTTTATACTGAAGTGCTTGGTATTGCCAAACATGTATATAGGTTTTTTAAAGTCGTATTAACCTCAAGGTCATTAACGATAATCCTTATTTTTTCACTAAATAAAAAATATATACTTGCATGCTAAGGCCACTCGTGGATTGTAACCTTAAGTTTTCTGAAACAAAAAATCTGTATCTTTAGATATCACTGCTAATATTAATAATCTATCTATCTACATCCTGGTCATCGTGTTGGTATTTATTTTAAGGATTTTAAAGAAAATATAGTAGTATCCCATATTATTTTATTATAACAAATTCATAAAGTAATTCATGCTTAGATTAATGATAGGTCTTTGCTCCAGAGCGGAGCGAAATCATTATTCTAAGAATTCATGCTAAATTATAAAATCTTCACATAAATAGCAATCTAGGTATACTTAAGGAGGATTGGCGTCAAGCAGGCAGTAAAAAAAAAACCAGCCAAATCATTTGCAAAATGGGTTTCGAAAGGAATCATATAAGTATTACCAACGAAACAGCCAAGCCACATAATTTGACTGAGTTGTAAGTTCGTGAAGTGTTAGGCCATGTAAGTTAGAAGCTTGGCTCCAACGAAACAGCCAAGCCACATAATTTGACTGAGTTATAAGTTCGAGAAGTGTTAGGCCATGTAAGTTAGAAGCTTGGCTCCAACGAAACAGCCAAGCCACATAATTTGACTGAGTTATAAGTTTATAAGTTCGTGAAGTGTTAGGCCATGTAAGTTAGAAACTTAGCTCTACAATGAGATCTAAAAACTTTTTGACAGTGCTTCAGATAAATATTGATACTGTAATTATAACACCACAAATACCAACCAATTTTGACAATAAAAAATAGGAATTTGTGAAAATAACTAGCCATATAACGGATATGATGGGTAAGATGGCATATACACTGGAAAAAAATGTGGCAACCATATTTCTTTTTCTTCCTCTGGCGGTGGCTGCGGCTCAGGCGGAGGTGGTGGCAGGTATGATGGCATATACGGTGGATACTGTGGTGGTTGATACGGTGGTGGCTGGTACGGTGGTGGTTGGTACGGTGGTGGTTGGTACGGTGGTGGATGGTACGGTGGTGGTTGATACGGCGGTGGTTGGTACAGTGGTGGTTGGTATCGTGGTGGTGGCATCATTGGCGGATGTGGTGGTAGCGGTGGCAGCATTGGTCTTGGAGGAAAAAATGGTGGCATAAAATGGTTGCACGTTGATTTCCCTGCTGACCCTGGTTCCCCAGGTGGCGCAGGTGCAGCTGTCGTAGCCGATCCATTGTCGCCTACGTAACCTATAGGCCTTCTTATTCTTGGTGGAAAATCTTCTAGTATTTGAAGGCTGTCATCATCGGGATCATCATTCTCAAAATCAGTATAATAAGATGAAGCCGGGTAATCGGTTATAGTTAATGTCGCGGCGATAATTGCAAATGATAATTTAATAGTCATATCTAAAATGAAACAAAAAATATTAATGAGTATAAAGAGTAAGTGTAGGAATCATTGACAACTATCAAACGAAATAATAATATCATGTGAAAAGTACATAACTTACCTACATTTTTATAAAAGTTTAAAAACATGCGTGCCAACCTAACTCTACGCGATTAATTTGGAGATGATAATTTTTATTCTGAAACAAAAAAGTTATGGAAACTTCTATGCACTTTGAAATTTCCTAAAGATTTGTAGTTCGGTAGATCCTATATTCAAATGTTTATTGTATGTAATTTTTTAAATTTAAACTCCATACTAAGTCCCCGTGTATAATAACAAGTAAAAATTCTAATATACAGAAATCTAAAAATTCACATTGAGGTATAGAAGAAACTTTAACGATTTTATTACAAAATCATAAAGTTAGACTTTGTTTAATCTCAATTGGTTATTAAAGGTACGCTCCTTGTCCATGCGCTGTCAAAATTTTGAACATGTAGTATTTTTTGTGCAATAAGTTAGTATATTCTATAAAATACTTACTATATGAAGTCCTATTGCGACCTTGCACGTTTATTGTAAAGGTAACAAAAAATTGTTTGATTGGTTGGTGCTCAAGTTGCGTCAAAGATCTAAGCTAATTAATTAGTATTAAAAAAGGTTCTGCTTAAACAATCAATTACTAAAATGCAGCTAAACATGACTTTTCGATAATTAACCAAAAATTAACAACATAATTGGGTAAAAATTTTGCGAAATATGGGGACATAATATTTGACTTGATAATAAAAAAAACTAAATCATATTTTTATTCATGTAAAAAACCAAATCTACAATAGTATAATCCTATCCAAAATATGTTGGCATATAAAAGAAAGGATAAGGTTGGTAATATAGAGAAAATGGATAATAATAGTAATAAGGGATTACTAGAAGATACGACGGACACTGTGTAGTAGTACTATTTCCAAGAGCGCTTTGTAATTGTAAAGAAAATAAGATCAATGTGAAAGCAACTCTTGTTATTATCATAGAAGCCATATCTAGAGAATTTGTTGATCCAGTGTGTTGCACCTTGGAGACGAATTTGCATCCAGTTCGAGATACGAGTAACACCTGGAATTGAAATTATAAACATTACCCAACCCATTTTTTTTCAATAATTGTTGCGTTTAAGGTAATAATATTGATACTTGTAGACTGTATTAGTAGGCAAAAATTCTGCGATACGACCCTATACTGGCCTATTCGACTATGATCACCTGAACAGCAATATGTAGATGGCTTATACAATCTTCAAAAATAAACATGTGATGTCGGCTCTAAAATGTTTGTGGATAGTTTTTATATAGTGATAGTAGGTTGTTTCCATAGCTTTTTGCTTTATATACTCCTTTTTTGACACCCTGTATAGAACAGTTAGGGAATAGTACAGGAAATGTGTAACATGTCAATTAGTGGTAACAGTAATCTGGTTTCCTTATATGTTCCATCATTCGTTAATTTTTTTTTTATAATATCTTGGGAAGTTCTTAGTTCTTAAATTTTAGAACTATCTACTTACTGTAGCAAAACTTAATCCAAACAGTGGATTAAAGTATATTATTAACGGCCTCCCAAGTTCCTATTTAACAGTTTTTCACGTCAACAACTAGTTAACACTATTACAAAATGTCTGTTTTATCCATAATCTAAGCCATCACAAGTATTTCAGAAGACTTGTGAAATATCTAAAGGTACTTTCTGTAGATATTTTCCAGAATAAATTTCTACACCGCCACCTGTTCTACCACTCGGCTGTAATTTAATTATGCTGTTTATTGAATTTTGGCCTTCCATTAAATAACGGAAAACAAATTAATTCTCAAGTAGGTGGTAAACCTTTTATCGACCAATTAATATTAGCACAAGTGCTATGAATTTGAGATTTTTCGGTACAAGTGGTTATGGAATTTATATAAAATGAAAAATCACAGCGTTCATTTATACATGTATATTTTATAACTTTAGTTAAATGTTATCTATTATTTCGCAGCACCGATAAGTCGAAGCAGCTGAATTTTTGTTTTAAAAGATAATTAAAAACATAATCACATAATGTACATAATTAAATTAAACTAATAAACATTTTTTTGCTCTTAAGCTCACAATGCTAATTGTCTAGAAAAATTAACATAATACATAGTCGGTCTACGTAGAGAGAGCCACGCAGCTGTGGCACTAACAGCTCTATGATCTAAATTATTATACAGGTTGTTTTTTGGTCGTCAACGTTCCCGAATACTACGGAATCTCCTCATCACCACAATCATTTTATCCATGAAAGCATACCTGGGAAGTGTCTGGTTCCGAAGATACCCGTATTAGAGTCCAAAGTTGAGTAAATAGACCGCGTTTTTCTGCATAAATGCACATAGACGTACGTAGCAAGATTTTTCATGAGAAATAATTAATATCTGTCTATAAAAAAACTAACATAAACACTGGACACTATAAATTTCGCCCGATCGAGTAATTAATTTTATTTTTTATTTTTTTTCAAAAAATTTTACATCATTTCCCTTCATTTTTTTGGCATAAACTTACTTTATTTGATACATCAACGTACGTACCCTTCGTTAAGGGTGGCAACGAAAAAACACCTGTGTACTTTAATGTGATTAAAAAATGCCCATAGAATGCCAGAGTATTTTATTGCAGCAAGAATTGTTATAATCGGGGATAACAAAAACCATAATCTTAAAGATAATTTTAGGAAATAAAAATGGGTCACTTTCGTACACCGGCTAGATTGAAAATGGTCATACCCAAGTAGCACAAGAGGCTGTATAGCAACTGAATATTGGACTACAATTACCCTTGAAGTGGTATAAGAAAGCTGCATAAAAGCTGATTCCGAGCTTATTCAGCCCTTAAACCACTTAAATGGGCACAAATTATTCAGCTCTAATGTCACATAAGCTGCTTAAGAGCGCAGAATCAGATATTTAAGAGAGTTATAAGGGTAACAGATGTTGTAAGAGCTGAATATCAACTGGTTAAGAGACCATATTACTCTTTATTCAGCTGAATACCTAAATAATGTATCTCAACGGGCCTGTTGGTGGTAGAAGCAGAAATTTAAGAGAGTTATAAGGGGTAACAGGTGTTGTAAGAGCTGAATATCAACTGGTTGAGAGACCATGTTACTCTTTATTCAGCTGCATGCCTAAGTAATGTATCACAATGGGCCTGTTGGTGACGCGTGACTATAGAAAATAATAATTTTGTATATTCATTTTACTTATTGTTGAAAAGTGACCGTAGTAACTTGTGACAACATAAACGTAAACGCCATATTAATGGCGGTGTCGTTTCATAATATATTTACCTAAGTAAACGGAATGGTTTGCAAGTTTACTGACATATTGTCTAATGTATATTATCTAAGAAAATTTTCGTGCGCTACGAAAATATTGTGTTTTTAAATAATTTAGTAATAAATAATGTAAATAAGCTATGTGTTTTAAAATCTTGGCCCAACAATTTTCAATAGTTCGACAGAACTATTAAATAAATAGAGACTGTTACGATAAGAAGTAATATCTAATTTAATAGGTTCATAATTCATGCACAAAACATATAAAAAAATGTAAAGTAAATTACCATATTTCCAGGTTAAACACAATAAAATGGTGGTTCATGTTAAACAGCTATGTGAACCGTTATTTATCAATGGGCTGTTTAGTGATTCACTTGTGAACCTATATTCATCAAAGGACTGCTTAGTGTTTCACGTGTGAACCACTCATTAAAGGGCTGTTAAGTGTTTCACGCGTGAACCATTACTTATTAAAGAGCTGTTAAGCGTTTCACGTGTGGACCATTACCTATTAAAGGGCTGTTGAGCGATTCACCTGTGTACTGTGAAACAGTTAAAGAGCAAAGTAGAATTGAACATGTAACTCCGTATGCAGCCTTGGTTGATATTAAACAGCTATTTGAACCGTTATTTATCAAATGGCTGTTTAGTGATTCACTTGTGAACCTATATTTATCAAAGGACTGCTTAATGTTTCACATGTGAACCATTACTTATTAAAGGGCTATTAAGCGTTTCACGCATGTAACCATACTTATTACAGAGCTGTTAAGCGTTTCACGTGTGAACCATTATTTATTAAAGAGCTGTTAAGCATTTCATGAGTTAAAGTTAAAGTCACTTATTTTGATATACTAGTGAACCTCTAAATATCCATGAGGCATCTTGTGAACGTTTAGACTGCCGCTATATGCAGACATTGTCAATGGATAAATAAAGGCTGCATAGCGGTAAATATTTTCAGCGCTAAGATATATTATGGGCCACAGGTGTCCCGTTATGCGTCTATTGGCTTAATGTTATGAGAACTTGTGCTCCTATAATGAGTCAGCTCAATAACAGTTCACAAGTACTTTCTTATATTGCTCTTGGCTCTTTATATAACTCTTTGCGTTTTATGGCTCGTATTTGTGACCCATAATGCAGCTCTTATTTACCCTTAAGCTGTTTAAATATCACTGACTGCTATTATGCAGCTAAGGGACCACGAGTGTATTCTTATATGAGTCTTAATACGCCCAGAGCTGTGTGTAGATCTAAAAGTGAGTATTTATTCAGCTATCTGTGCTACTTGGGTATTAATGTTACTGAGTTGAGTGAGGTTGGTCGTCTATAGAGTTTGATAATTAATATACTTGCATTATCATAGATTACTAATAAGGATAAGGATACGCTGGCTGTGGAAGTGGTGGAGGAGGTGGTGGGGGTGGCGGGGGAGGTGGCGGGGGCGGTGGTGCCGGAGGTGGCGGTGGTGGCGGAATAGGTTGCGGTGCTATCACGATAGGTGGCGGTGCTACCGCGATAGGTTGCGGTGGAGGTGGCGGTGGAGGTGGCGGTGGAGGTGGCGGTGGAGGTGGCGGTGGCGGCGGTGGTGGCAGCGGTGGCGGTGGTGCAGGCGGCGGTGGTGGCAGCGGTGGCAGTGGTGCAGGCGGCGGTGGTGGCAGCGGTGGTGGTGGTAGTGGTGGTGCCGGTGGTGGCATCGGCAATGGGAACCGCCATGCTGGTGGCTGCGTCGGCGGAGGTTGCGGCCGTATATATATTATTTGCGGGGGTAGTGGAGGCCGAGGTGTCGTTGGTTTGCATGGAGGTGTGTTCTGAATAAATATTATTTGAGGCGCTGGTTGAGGCTGTGGTGGCGGCCATGGATGTGGTGGTGGTGGAGGAGGTCGTGGCGGCGGTGGGGGTGGTGGCGGAAACGGCGGCGGTGGTGGTGGAGGCTGTGGCATGAAATATAACATGAGATTATTAGTTGGTCGTTTCTCTGATTTAGGTTGTTCTGATGGTGGTTTTGTAACGGCATCATTATTAACTGGTGCATCTAGTCTTTCATACTCATCATAATCATTATATTCTTCAAAACTTAACCTTGATGATGAGCCTCTGTCATGAAAAGAAGTAGAGTCAGAAGATTCCTTGCTCCTATGTTGGTTGCCGTATCTATCAATTGAACTAAAAACATCCACATGATCTTTATTTCTCGGATAATTTTTATGTTTGTAATCATGACGTCGATCCTTTCTATATCTGTGATCACTTTTAGATTTATGATAATCGACATATCTGTTATCATCATCACTGATAATTTCATCCCAATGCCTGGGCCTGTCTTTGTTTTTACGTTTTTGCACATGTTTGTGTTTAGTAGGTTTGTAATCATCATTATATCTGTTTTCATTACTTCTATTATCAGTATCATAACGTTTGTTATTTTTATTTTTGTAATTGTTATTACTATAAGGACTATCGTTGTTTTTATCAATGTAGTCATCCATATGTTTTTTTTTATTACGAAATCTGTGGCCATCATCTTCACGCTTGTCGCTATAAATTTTCTGATCATATTCATTACTATTATGCTCATCATATAGTTGGTCATCTGGTTCATGGTCGTTGTTATCATCATCATTTATGTCTTCAGTATTATCATTGTTTTTAGAATTTTGTATATTACGTTGACGATATTTGTAGTATTTATGACGATATTCATTATAATTTATATCTTTTTTGTTATGTCTATTTTTGGAATCGCTTGTTAGCCTTTCGTCATTAGATCTATAATTTCTTTGTGTTCTTACTATAACAATCCACGTTAGAAGAATTATGAGTATATCCAGTTGTTTTATATTCATGTCTGCAATGGAAAGTATGCAAAAATAATATTCTTACATGAAATTACCTATTCATTGTTGAAGTTATATTTTATGTCTACACTAGTGAAGTCATATTCGAAGTTAAAATTTAATTTCGGAATAACGAAATAAATACTTACCATTATTTATTTACTTTCCTAAAACTTAAACTTCTAAATTCTCGATTTTAATAACTTTTTAATTCCATTAATGTAAAAATTTAATTACTAATTAGTATTGGATTTATAAAATACTAGGGATTCGCCCCGGCTTTGCATGAGTGTAATGCCCATTCACGTGGACGAAGTCGTGGGCTGCCGCTTTAGAAAAGTGGAATAGGAAATTATTTCAATTTCTCTATCCGTAAGAATCATCCTCGTACTTAAAGGAATACGCTAAAGAAAGAATTAGCAAAATCAGTTCAGCTGTTCTCGAGATTCATTTTTATACTATAGATATTTCATTGCCTAGGAAATATAAATTAAGATTGATTTGTAAATAAATTTACGACACAAATGTCTTTTAACATTGACCTACCCAACTAGTAGAGTCCGGTACAATTTCTAAAATAGACTTGTTTACGTTTATGTGATATGTTTATGATAAAACATACGAGTATCCCTCGCACTCTCAACTCGCTAGTCCGTAACGCTATCTATCATCACACTGTTAAATCTCATTGATTTTACTTGCAAATCGATAGCGTTACGGCGGTGTCGGCGGTGCATAAAAAGACTCATGCATACCCGATTGGTGTGTAGTACTGACCCACCGTTATATACAATAAAATGTGTATATAAATCTAGTTTATTACTAGCTGACCCGGCAAACGTTGTTTTTCCATGTAAAAGGGGTTGATCCTAGAGGGGTGAAAATTCATGGTTGTATGTATTTTTGTATGCTGTATCATAAAAAAATAAAACAAAAAATTTTGTCAAAAAAAAAAAATTAGGGGTGGACCACCCTTAACATTTAGGTGGATGAAAAATAGATGTCCGATTCTCCACCCTAACCGATATGCATGCTAAGATTTACGAAAATCGGTCGAACCGTTTCGGAGGAGTTTAACTTCTAACACCGTGACACGAGAATTTTATATATTAGATTATTTTGTCTAATCTTCTTCTTCAGCCTATTGCAGTCCACTGCTGGACGTAGGCCTCCCCCAGGGCACGCCACGCTACTGCCACAGGGGGGTTTTGCCCATAGTCACCACGCTGGGCAGGCGGGTTGGTGACCGCATTGTGATTTTCGGACTATGTTGTCAGTACGGGTGGCGCTGCTGCCCACCTCCCGGAGACTTTTAAACGCCTCGTACGATACCCACGGCCAGGCAGGGGTAGTACAAACTCTACTCTGCCGGCACCACGTGGCTTATTTTAATAGGCTCTGTAATTTTCAAAAATAACCTAGTGATTAAATAAACTAGTATAATGGGTCTTCTACATATCTTATGTTATTGTATATTTATTTCAAGCTCCATAATTTAGTATATACTACCAGATGATTTCGTCCCCAAAAATGTTTTTTTTTCTAAGTTAACAATTATAAATTAAGATGTGGTTTCAAATAAAAAAAAATATATCAAGATTAATTATGTAATCAATATTTTCAAAATCAAACAAATAAGTTTTTTATCAATCATTAAAAACTATATCATAAACCAATAAAAGTCCTTTTTAATTTGCGTCTTACTTAACTTCGTAAAAAAAATGGCCATTCGAATATCGCATTTTTTTGTGATGTCTACTAGGCCTGTTATGTTGGTTTTCTAGTGATCTCATAATATGTACATGACCTAAAGTACCTTCATATACATGCTCATCATTTTTTTTGTAATGGTCATTCAGAAGATCTTTGTTTTCCTGGTCATAATCATATATATCATCATGATATATTTTATTAAAACCGTGTTTATTTTCGTTTTTATGCTTGTATTTATTTTTATGCCTGTGACTTTCTCTGTGTCTGTGTTTATGTTTGTGATTATTTTTAATTTCTTTTTTATCATTACTACTGTCACTTTCATAATAATTATCATCATCATCATTATATTCATTGTCACGCAGTTTAATATGTTTATAATCATCTTCATCTGACAATATTTTGGAATGATGTTTGTGATGTCCATGAGATCTAACTACAGCACTAATTATGCTAATGGCTATTGTTACCTTAGTTATTGATAACATAACTGAAATGTACTCGTATATATTTTTAATTCTTGTGTTTTTGTACCCGCTAATCACACTTTGAAATTATTGAGTTATCCGCGAACTTGGAGTCAACAAAACAAGTCTTCTCTTGAAATACCTTTCAAGCTGCTTATAACCTCCATTGTATAATTAACATCTAAAAATGCTATCGCACTAGCGAATTAATTATGCAAGTACGAAATTTTATTGACTATTTTATGAACCTTCTAGCACGAGTATTGTGAAGAAATTAATACAAAGAAATATATTTTTAAAATAGATTGAATCAGTAGTTCAATATATTAAATAACATTTTAAAAATTCGATTTTCTATTCTGGGATATTATCTTATTCATGCTAGTATAAAACAAGTGTTAAAAATATAAATAAATTGTATTGGTAGTCTGACAAACATCTTGAAACTGCGATTAAAGGTACTTAGGTTATTAATCGATGTAATGCATATGTCGAAGGAATATTGGCAAACACGCTGTATTACAAAATGGCTAGGCATTTTGAATAGTATGGGTTTTGGAGCGAGACAATTTGACTTCTAGCAATTTGACTGCTTAATTAATTAGGTTAGTTTAACTGTTAGAATAACAACGCACAAGCCGAGCGAGCAAAGACCGGCAAAGTGCTAAAAAGCATTTTTTCATTCATATTATTCAAAATTCCTAGCCGTTTTGTAATACGGCATGTTTTACAATACGCCTTCGATATATATACATACATACTCGTACATATAATCACGCCTTTATCTCATACGGGGTAAGCAGAGCACCAAGGGCCGATATATCCACATGGTGCCACTTCTGACCAATTTTGAGGGTATAGTTGAGATGTACAAGTTCGGTTAGTAGTGACAGGTGGTCAGCCTATCGTCTACAAAACACCAAGACCCTCTTGTCCCTCTGCTGACTTGTACAGTATGCAAAATTGGATTAGGTGGTAGAAAAGAAATGACGGAACCACTAAATAACAAATATACTTTAAAGTTTCCACTGGTTTCTCCATATTATCTGGTTTTGGTTTTTCTGTTGGTGTAGGTACATTTGTAGTTACTGTGTCGCTTTTGTAGTATTTTCAAGGTGTAGTCGTTTCTGTAGTGGTTGTCTTAGTTATAGTTTTCTAAGGTATTATCTTCTCTAGAAGATGATGGTGAATAAAGTGTTCATACTCGTATGAACATGAATCTGAATTTATTCTGGAGATATCATGGAGAAGAATATGTCTGTAACTATTATCGTGTCTATTATGATCATAAATTTCTTCATGACTGTAACCACTTTGTACATTTCTATACATGTAATCATTATGAAAACTTGTCTATTATGAAAACTTTTTATATAGTCCTCATGATGTCTATAATTTATTCTGGTATTTGCAAGCAACATGATTCATAATAGGTGCATAATTATATCTATTCTTAATATCATAATATGACGTCTAAAATCATAATCATTATGATGGTTATCATTATTTCTATACAAGAAATGATCTCTTCCGTTATTATTATGCATGTAATGTTTTCTATTATTTCTATAATAATCATTAAACTTCGCCGATTCAATATTTATTATTTTTAAATGGTCTCCAAGTATCATAAAAAATGATCTTGATTATAGCCACCTTTTTTCCCGACTGCGTTAAATAGTGAAATGGTCTGCGACCTACAAATAGTTTACGATTGTGATCAGCAACTTCAAATCTGCCTTTATTAAAAAATGCACCCATATTGCGACTATTGCCATTATAATACGACTGACTATGTACAGATGCAACAAATGCAAAGATAAACGTAACCTTTTAAGTTCATACATGCAATCTAAAAGAAAAGTTACTTAGTCCATTTATATTCTATTCATATCAATAACACTGTATTACAATAATTCATGACATGATCGTAACTCGGCCAAAATTTTATTTCATTATTATGCTCCATCCTTATTAGCTATAATAAACCTAAAACTTTGACTTACTAGTTTTTATGTATAATTTTGCTCATTTATTAACTTCTAGGAAAAAATCTTCTAGATGTAATTACTGTAATACAGGATTTATTTCCAAATGACTTTTATACAAACTAAGAAATTATGTATCACTTACATAAATATTAAACAACGAGATTTCTTATAAATTAAATTATATTAGGATAATCATTTTATATTTCTTATACAATTTAAGAAATTTCATGGAACATTATATCACAATTTTACACCCTTAAATTATTATCACAAACTTTAATAAAACATTTGTTTCATTATTAAAACAAATTACCCATTACATCATCATAAATACTACAGCTGCTTCTCTTCCCGAGCATACTGTACAGGTCAGTAGAGGGACAAGAGGGTATTGATGTTTTGTAGGCGATGGGCTGACCACCTGCCACTACTAACCGAACTTGTACATCTCAAAACTATACCCTCAAAATTAGTCAGAAGTGGCACCATGTAGTTCTATCGGCCCTTGGTGCTCTGCCTACCCCGTAAAGGATAAAGACGTGATTATATGTATGTATCTATCATAATTATATTAATAAGCATTATTTTTTATATTTAGGATAATTATTAATAAACATATTATGTAGTTACAAAAATGCTGGTATATTTAAAAGTTAACCACAGCAAGGAAAAGGAAATTGTGGTTGAAAAGTAGGCGCAGGAGGAGACGGATATACAGGATAGTACATCGGGAACACTAGGACAAACCCCGGCATACATTCACTAAGATTTGCAAATGGCGGACATCCAGGTTCTTTGTAACATAAGATCAATGTGAAAGCAATGTTTGCTAGTATCTGCTTAAAATCCATAGCTTGAATTTTGTTAAAGAAGTAATGTAAGTGTATCTAACAGATTAATTTCTATTAATCGATAAAGGTTTTGCCTGAAATTGAAATAAATTTAATTAATATGAATAAAATTTGCCGACTAGACTTACATTTTGTTTCATTAACCTCGTCTTACTTATTATACCGGTTTACTCTATCATACAAATATAAGATAGTCTGACTAGTAACACTATCTGCATTGCCTACAATTGATTCATGGATAGGCTTATGATTCTGATTCGATGAACACTCATAGTAGCGATGTTTTGTGTACAAGTGTCCACCGTAATATTAATTCTTCTGCCTGCCATGTAATAGATGAGAACATACAGAATACTTACATATAAAGTTACATTCACGATGTATAGATATAAAAAATATAAGGTATATAACGCTGATAAATTCCCTGAAAATAATAAAATGCATCTCAGTCAGGAATCGAAGCCTGATTCTCTTTAAATAGCGTCAGAGTTGAACAGCCATTAAGATTTATAAATTACCTAATGGCCACGTACGTAGCGACAATATAACTGCTTAAAAAAGGTTAATACGAGAATTTACTCACTGACTATTGCAAATATTAACTCCTTTGTTATAAAATCTTTATTGACTGCACTAAAATACAAAGAATGTAATTCGTTATTAAGAAGGCTATAATTAAGCAATTTGCAATTACATACCTAAGCAAAACTATGTAAAAGTTGTATAGTATATAACTTCCGGACAATTAAATATAGTTTGAATTAACCTTAGTCTATTCCATAGTGCGTCCAATTTCTTTAATCGTTTGACTGTAACTAAGTTAACCAATAAGAAACAAAATGCTCTGTGTTTATTATACTCGTATCATATATTATATTAGATAAATATCTTAAACTAATTTACAATTGCCAACACTTTATAACAATACTGCAAAACAATTTAAAAGTATATTCATTACACAAAAGCATACCATTCAACAATTAACCTAATATTTTAACCATAATAATGTGGTGCAGGTGGATATGGTGGTGGATACATGGGTGGTTGTTGCATTATTAATAATAGCTGACTGTTTTGTTTGGGTTTGGTTGTTTTACTAGGTTCAGTAGGTTTCTCAGTACTATTACCATCAGCCGCATTATGATTCCCATGATATTTTCTTATTACGGTACTTATATGCTCGTGAGATGCCGAATTCGCACTCGATTCACAACTTGAATATTGGCTCTCATCGCTACGTCGACTAACGTATCTTTCGCCGCTATGACCATGATCATCGTGATATCTAATACTATGATGCCGCCTTTCATCGATATGATGCCTATGGTTTTCATTGTGTCTATGTTCATCATTATATCTGTGACCGTCAATATGTCGCTCATCATCACTGTGTCTACTATGACTACGTTTTTCATCATATTTCTTATCATCATCATCATCATCATCATGACTATGTTTCTCATTATGTATTTTGTCATCCTCGCTGCGGTAATCATCCCTATGCATGTGACCATGAGGTTTGTCATTATTATGTCTATGATGATGCCTATGCGATTGGACTATGGTAACCAATGTCATAATAGTGACCATAGTTAATGATTTTGAATTCATGGCTGTAATGTAAAAATAGATATCATGACGTGTGATTACTATTTCGACCCACGGCACTTTTTTACTCACCTTTGCTCTTGGAGCAGTAATATTGGGAATGAATATTGGTTTATTAACGATAAGAAAAGAGGTACATAACGTTGTAAGTATTAAATCGTTATTTAATATGTTTCAATATGAACCTATGTAAATATAGATATCATGACTTGTGGTTACTATCCCGACCCACGCACTTAAATTTTTAAACTCATCTTTTGCTATCTGGTATACTGGAAGAAATCTCTTGCAGAGATAAGCACGCCTTTGTATGCATTTCTTACGTAAATTTATCTGTTTGTTTAGTAGCGTTTTGTATACAATAAGGAATAAGAATATTTTCCCCCTGAAGCAATAATATTGCGAATAAAAGAAAGAAGAGGTATAGCGTGGATAGTATTAATAATATTGCAAGAAAAACCTGTGTTATTTTCTTACCAAAAATTTGTGCAGATTGTGAACAAATTTAATAAAATTAATATAATAAAATTATTAACAAAGAAAATGGAAAAAATTCTTCACCCGAGTGGGAATCGAACCCACGACCACTGCAAACCGTGCCAGCCGCTCTAACCACTGAACCACTGGGTCAATCACTCGGATGACGAATTTTGCCATCTCTTTTCTAAACTACATATTGGCAACGTTATTCTTCATCCCGACAGCTATAGACTAGCCAAATCTCGGTAAACAAAGCTGAATCCCCCAGCACAATGTTTAAAGATGAAACGATCAACCACATCCCAACGGATTACACTAATGGAGAAGTGTTTTTTTTTTCTATAAATTTATCTTATCAAGATATTATATATTATAAAATTATTAATAAAGAAAATGGAAAAAATTCTTTATCCGAGTGGGAATCGAAATTATTATTATTACTTATACCTAGTATACAGGGTGTAAAAAGACAACGTTGTTATTTTAATACCTCGTATTCTTTGTAACGTAATGATCTTTTTTTTTCTATGGAACCAACCCTGGGAAACTAAAACTTTTAGAAAATAAAAAAAAAATATTGCAAGCCATGTATTCGATTGACAAATGTACCTACAAAACTAACATTTTTAAATATTAATATGGTGTATTTAAAAAAATGTTTCTTAACTGTTTCCAGGTGGATTTATTTTTTAAAAAATGCTGATATTCATATAATTTTGGACCTCAATATCTTGGAAACCCGTGGTTTCCCAGGGGTACTTCCATGGAAAAAAATGATCGTGATGTTACAAAGAATACGAGGTATTAAAAGAACAAAGTTGTCTTTTTACACCCAGCACAGGTATGTATGCATAGTTGGTATATTTTATTTCACTAATAATGTTTATTGAAAATCAAATAATTGTACCTTAGCTTTAAAACTGCAACGTTTTAATGTTGCCTTTTAATTACATCATTTTTGTATTGACTTTAATCTTCTTAAAAAATTGAAAACTATTAAATTACATTACATACAATAGTAAGAGTTTTATAGACCATTAGCTGCTAAAGTTTTGCATCGCATGTTTTTTATATGCCTTGGCTTAAGGTATCGACGATAATAACTAATAAAAGTAGAATAGCAAAGATATAGCAAAAACCTACATTATTCGTTTATTGTGGGCGATTTATTGGTACTTTTGTATTCATTATGTGAAATAAATGAAAAAATGATTTTAAGCATTTGGCAATATTATTTGAAGTAAAATATTACAACTCCGGGAAAGAGGCGTGATTTTTATGTATGAATGTATCTAAATATTACACATATTATTAAATTACAATCACGATTCAAGCCAAGCATTATCCAGTAAAAAAAATTGCTACCTATTATTGCAATATAAAGAGAATAGAATAGAGTATATAGTCCTCGTAATTTATTAGAACAAGTACAGAATAAATTTCAGTAGTAAGGAAAAGGTGGTACTGGAGGTGGAAGCATGGGTGGCCCTCCCATTCCTGGCATCATCATAAAGAAAAGAAAATGAAGAGGAGGTATTTTATCCGTTCCACCAGGTTTATCCTTGTCTCCTGGTTTTGCAGTCGTTTCGTTTGGTTTTTGCGTAGTTTCCGGTTTTTCTGTAGTATCGGGTTCTGGCTCAGGTTCAGGTTCTGGTTCTGGTTCTGGTTCTTCAGTTGTAGTAGGTGGTGGGGTTGTTACTGTCATTGTTGTTGTTGTTGTTGCGGTGGTAGTAGTCGTAGTCGTTGTTGTTTCCTCTTTTGTTGTTATTTCAATAGGTTCATCTAGTTTATGATATTTAAAGTGTTCGTATGAGAATGTGTCAAGTTCATGACTGTGATCATGGCCATTATGATGATTACAATGTTCATGGTTATCATTATGTCTATGATTATGGTGATTGTGAAATTCGTCATGACCATTATGTATGTGATCTCCATGATGTCTTTCGTTTTCATGATATCTATTGTGGTCACGATATCTATTGTTATCGTGATGTCTATAACCATCATGATATTTATGATTACCGTTATGTCTAAGATTATCTTCATAATGTATATGGTGTCCATTGTTTATGTGGTCATCGTAGTCTGTATATTCTTCGCGTTTGACATGTTCATTATAATTTATGTTATCATACCGGTATCTGCTGTTTTCACTATTTCTATATTCATTACGATATCTGGGCTGACTCCTAGAAATAGGTCTATCATCATAATTGATCCTGTAATTTTTTCGTTCTGGCTTCTCCAAATGATAATCTTCAAAATGTCTAAAATAATTATAAATAGGTCTTTGATCAGTTGATGGTCTGAGATCATCTTTATAAATAGGGTTAATGAACCGTTGGTAATTTTTCGATGGTCTTCGAATATTAAAATTCGTTCGTTCGACATTACGTGTGTGGTACATTTTATTACGATCATTATATATTGTACGATCTTCATTATTATCAATAGGAATAACACGTTCGTTATCATATTGCCTGCGACCTTCATATGGTATTCTGTCATTCTCGTCTCTCATGGGCTCAATATTATGCTCATCATCAGGTGGATTGTGATCTTCCAAGGGTATTTGATCGTTATTAACATTATCTAAGTAATCAATACTTTCTGGTTCTTCATTTACTCTTTTATTAATACTATAGGTAGGTTCCATATGTTCAGGTTCTTCAAATTCTATACCATCATTATTCAAATCAATAGTCCTATCATCCTCGTACTGATCAGGTTGTGCGTATACTAAGAAAATACATAAAAAGGTGACCGTATTCTTCATCAAACTTGACATCATGTCCACGCTACAATAAAAGGAATATTATTCTTCGTTAACGTCGACAAATTTTGTTTTTAATAGATAGTTTCCATGGTTATGTCATATTTATATACATATTAAATCATTTTATACTCACTTTGTTTAAGTTTCAAATGAACATATATATACTAATGACCCTTCTGGCATATTTTTATTGTACTTCCACTGTAATAGCTTAAAGTTTAATTAATCTTCAGAAAGGCATTTGTTTTACCAATTTATTAATTACTGAATTTTACTGCATAGAGAAACTATACTTGAACCGTTCAGACGATACAGATGACGATCAAGGAATCTATTTCGATAACGGTTGAATGACATTTTCTAAAATAAGTATATGCGATATTACTGTCTCTTTTATTTGAGAGCTTTTATCGAAATTAAACATTTTAAACTAATTCTGAAGCTATTGTACAGATTATATTTCTGTTTTTCTCATCGTAATTTAATTATACCTTCCACCTGACTTGACTCTTCTCTAGAATATAATTAATTTGATACGAGTATTTACGTTACTTTACAAGGAATCATTCCAAATAAACACTGTTATGCTTTTTGATTTCATCAAATTATAAAAAAGCTAATACTGAATCGAATTTGTATCATTGTACTTGATACTTTTGCCCCATGGAATAACAAGTCTTCAGAAGGAGTTATCATTGACAAATGTATGCCAATAAAAAACAAGGAAAAAATCCCGCATCTTCCGGTCTTCTACATAGATACATACACACATATAATCACACCTTTATCCCTTACGGGGTAGGCAGAGTTCCGAGGGCCGATGAACCACTTGGTACCACTTCTGACCAATTTTCCGCTCTTCTAACCCGCCGATTATTGTTTAATAGAGAAATATTATAATTTTTTATAGTTTTAATATAGTGACTAGGTTGTTAAAAATATTCATATACCTAAAAATAGGGTAAATGTAACTCATAAAGGTCCTAGGTCAATTTGTCCGACTAAAAGTAGCTTCAAAAGTGTATATGATCACGGGTTCTGAGGAACTTATTATTCTGTGTTTCCCCCTTCGGTCACCCAAATGATAATCTACAATCACAGATAATATCGGCAGAGTAGAATAGCACCATCCCATGACTTCATATTATTATGTCGTAACTATGGGCGAAAACCCCCCTGTGTCAGTAGCCTTGTGGCGGTTTCCTGGGAAAGGCTACATCCAACAGTGAACAGCGATATAAAATAGTCATAGAATAACAATTCTATAACAATTAGATAGATAAAAATCTTTATTGCACTATAAAGTTATACAGAGGCGAACTTAATGCTACATAGCATTTTCTTCCAGTTAACCAATTATTATATGAAAATAATATAAAGCGTACCACTTAATTTATTCTATGTATGTACGTATGTTAATATCGTAAAATTGACACTTTCTTATTCCTACTATGTACCTCGCTATAAGCTGTTGGTTTTGCGCCTTATGTCTCTTTGGTCATGTCGCATTTCCATCCCAACCGGAATAGGAGTGAATAAGAACCTACACATTTGTGCACTATAAATATACATAGTTGGCTAATCGCTATTGGCCGCTGAGATCGAAATACCATCAGAAGGACATTAATCTATACATATAATAAAAATGTAACGGATCGCTGTCTGTACATAGAAGATATATGAGAAAAAATATTATAGAAGACCTTTATTAACTCAATAGTCAAAAATATTTTTGGAATTTTTGTCTGTTTGTCGGTTTGTCTGTTTGTCTGCGCGTTTGTGCACGCTAATCTCAGAAACGGCTGAACCGATTTCGATGCAGTTTTCAGTAATATATTGTGACAGGTCCCACTTAACATATAGGCTACTTTTCCCGGGAAAATGTTTTAATCCCGGATAATTTCGACATTTTGTTTTTTCTGTAGTCCACGCGGACGGAGTCGCGGGCGTCCACTAGTATTACAATATACTAGCTGACCCGACAGACGTTTAACATTTACAAAACAAAATTTTACTCTGAATAATTTTAATGCATTTATAGGTCGTTTACATCCAATAGGGCTGACATGTTCAGTGACTAAAGCGCTTAAATAAACGAAAAAGAAAAGTAAAACTTTTTTATGTATTTCCTAGATACAAAATAAAATTAAGTACCTACCTAAATTAAGTATAATCAAATCTATCCGTAATAAGGTCGATATGGATACGATGGAATTTGTGGTGGCATCATTAATAGCATAAGACAGTCGGATGGTTCATCTTTTCCCGGTTTCTCTTCTGGTTTCGCTGTAGTATTGGTTTCCTGTATTTTTTGAAATTCTTCATACTCTTCATACTCATCACTTTCATCTTCCTCATTTTCATCTTCATACAATAAACTTTCTTGAGAACTTTCTACGGAACTTTCTTCTCTTTCTCGTTTAATTTTTTTCTTTAGTTTTTTTATTCTTTTCTTTTGTTTTAGCTTTTTAATGGTCGCTTTAATCTTTTGTTCCTCTTTTTTGATTTCATCCGATTCTTTTTCAGTTTTTTCTTCAGAAGATGACAAACTAGAAGTGCTCTCACTGGAATAATCTCGTTTACCATATTTGCGCATATCTTGTTTATCTGGTTTAGGTTCGGCACGTCTCGAATGGTGTTTTCGTATTATTGTGCTTATATGTTCATGAGAAGATGAACCATCAGAAGATTCTTGACTTGACTGACGACTATCGTAACCGTTATCATCATTATGATTTTCATTACATCTGTGACTATCTTTATGGCCGTAATCATCGTTATTCCTGGAATCTTTATTTATGTGATTTTTGTTTTTTTTTTGCTCAAATATATATACTTCATGATCAGTATGCCTGTGATTTTTACGTGTTTTATGTCTATGATCATTGTCATTTTTATGATCATGATCATCATGATATCTGTGATCATCATTATGTCTGTGATCGTCATTATGTCTGTAATCTTTATTGTGCCTATGTTGATTATTATGTCCATAATCATCCCTTTGTCTGTGATGATCACTATGCTTGTGTTCATCGCTATTTCCATGATAGGCCCTATGATCATTATGATGTCTATAATCATCATAATGCCTGTGATCATCATAATGTCTGTGATCATCATAATTTCTGTGATCGTGGTTATGTTTGTGTTCATGATATTTTCCATTATTGTGGTAATGTCTGCGATCACCAGTAATATTATAGTTATGATCAGCGTCAGTTTTGTGACTTTCCGTATTATTTAATACAGTATTACTACGTCTTCCGTCAATATGTTTACCATGATTATGTTTATGATGCTTGTGTGATTGTGTTAAAATAATATATGTAAGAATGCTTACTATTAATAGTTTTGAATACATTTCTGCAATGAAAAAAAAATATTTTAAATGTTTTTTTTAGTTCATTTTGCTATCGTAAAGAATCAACATTCTTTTTTTCATAACTGTACCTACATTAGTTCTATTAAATGTTATGTATCAATTTAGGCATGGTAGCAAAATCAATCCGCTCAATAGTCATAAAATATATTAATTTACTTACTATTTTTATTTTAAGTTTGACTTTCAATAAATAATTTTATTTATTGGAAAATATTTTCATCTATATGAGCAATACAACTACGAATCTCCTTATCAATGGAATATTTAGTAGCTAAATAACCTGTAATGAATTTTAGTCTTTCATTAAAAACAATAGTAATTAAGTTTTTACTGACTATGAAATGCACTCCATGTGACCATAAAAACATTATTTGTATTTGTATACATACTACCAATTTACGAGTGGTCATTTCTAAAACAAGATGCATGTTTTCTTGAAAAAGGCTACATGACGAGGGCCAAATAGACGGGAAAAAATTAACTTTCTTATCGGCTCAAAGTTCTTAGTTTATTTATACCTAATTGCTTTACTAGCGATTGAGATCATAGATTAATTACCTACCTATACCTTTTTTTTTATACAAAAAAGAACATTATCGAGCTTTATATACAGTATTGCAGTTGACCATTAGGCGACTTACGATACGAAATGGAGATGCCGAAAACAACATAAAAAATATTCTATGTATTTGAATGTGCCTAGTTCAATGTTAGTATGTCCATGATAGCTAAATTCAGCTTTGAGGTTAATTTACGCAGTGTCAGTTTTTTATTGTTCGGAAAAAAGTGAGGTCTTTTTTGACCACTGAAAAATTGTTTACACACTGTTAGATCTTCGCAACAATTGAGTTTAGATTTTTTTTTGACGAGTTGATGCGAATTGTAAAAAATAGACAAGTGTAGACTTCAACTTATTTACGTATAGGTACCTACTATATTATGAGAGAGAAATAAAAGCGTGAAAACGAGTTAACAGGCTGGAATTTCCAAAGTTGAGGTGCTGATGGCAAACTCCTGCACTATAGCCGTTCTTTTATAAACCACATTTCTGTCTATTTATCAAGTCTCACGCGGTGGTTGTAGTGTTCGTAAGAATATGAATTAAGATTTCGGTCTTTTGCATCCTGGACCATTTGCCGAAGACCGTATCTATGGCGGTTGTCTTTGAAATAATTGGGATTATGATGTCGATCATGGTGAGTCATATAATCTTCATGTCTGTATTTGTGATCATCTCTATGGTCATTATGATAATGGATGTCATCGTCATCGGTATCTGTATCATAATGCATATCATAATCGTGATGTCTGTGATGATTATGATGTCTGTGATCGTCATCATGACTGTAGTCTTTGCTATCATCATGATGATGTATATGATCACCGAAACGTCTATAATGATTATTATGTCTATGGTCCTCATAATATTTACGAACAACATTATGTAAGTAGTCATCGTTACTTTTAACGTTACCACCATTGTAGTGGTCAAAAGCATCCATTCGCTTATTATAATCAACATCTATTGATTTCCTGTTTTCATTAAAAGTTAAAATGGAATCAGTAGCATCAACATCATCATCAATATAATCGGCCACTTGAAAAATTTCATCATCATTATTTAATAGACCATCGAACCTTCTAGCATTATATCTTTCGACTAATTGAGCTTGTCCAAATATTCTTAATATAAAAGAAAACATAATTATTTTCACCTTTGAAGACATGCCTGTAAAGAATAAAGTATTGAAGGTCAAAATGGTGTGGTAGCTTTATATACTTAGTATGTAATATGGAATTAATTCCGTTGTATTCCCGTTGATCCCATTTTGGGGACAACGGCACGTCAAAAATTTTCGTGCTGCTTGTCCCCTTTTTGCATTTGTTTCCCGCGAAGGAACTCAGGCACGGTAATAATTTACTTATCACCACCACCTTAAATAGTTATTTCATTAACTTCCGTACGTGGATCAGAATGCTACTTTAAAACATAGAAAGTTAGGCTGTTTACCTCTTTAAATTACTTCACCTCAATATCTTAATAGCTAACACAATTGCGGTAATTTTTCACTGTGCGTATTTGCGATAGTATTTCCCTTAACATATATATCCTTTCTCTTACATTCTTTATAGGTAGCACGTGTAATAATTCCCATTGATTATGAGGATCTATCATTTTTTTTTAAAGATTTATGTGAACTTGGAAAAGTAATTACCTATAACTTTTATGTCATTGCATTCGCTGCTTTGGTTTTGATTAGAAACTGAAGAAATTAAAGGCAATTACCTTATCTTACTATCAACTCTACTTGAATTTAGGAAAGACCAAGATTTTTTAATTAAAAACGGTGATTACATATCGGGTCAGATAGGTATTAAGATTTTTTGTGAATTTATAATCAGGATTAGAAGAAAATGCTATATTTTCCTGCTACCACGAACGCCCTGTCATGCCCATTATCCCCTAAGAAGTTGGATACTGTGGAACTTTAAGATACAAATCATTACCTATTTTATATAAGTAAGTATATTCCCTTTTTACTCGCCTAGTTTACAGTGCGTTTTTGGATCCATAAGTAAGTATCTAATCAATTAGCTACTTTAATTTCCCAATTTCAATCAACAAATTTTTAGTAACTAGGTAATAATTATGTATTTTGGACTAGCTAGGCATTGTCTCTATTAATATTACGAAGCACAATCACGAATAGATAATTATAGAATAGGTACGGGGCATAAAATTAGTCACGAACTTTGATTTCGAGATTCAAATAGCTATGGCGGGAGAAGTTTGCCGCGTAAAAAGTTTTTAATCATTGCTGCAACCGCGCCACGCACTGCGCATGCCCCGCGCGCGCTCTCAACTTTAATGGCGCCTTTTTAACTTTTAAAATTATAAAGATTTTGAACTAGACAACCTACTTTTTAACATGGAGTTAATTAGGTTTTACAAAACATTATTTTTGTTGAAGTGATACAGTGTGTATTTTGTGTGAGTCGTTTTTAATTAATGGTGTATCATGGCGAATTTTTTATATGGACATCGAAGGATGAAACAACAGTTTGTTTATGCAGGATTTATACTCTGTTTAGTGCCATGCGCTTCCAGTAATTCAGGTTTGTACTTTCAATACAATTTTATTAATTACTAGTGGACGCCCGCGACTTATCCGCGTGGACTGCAGAAAAAACAAAATGTCGAAATTATCCGAGATAAAAATATTGTCCCGGGATAAAAAATTGCTTATGTGTTAATCCAGGGTATCAGCTAACTCCATACCAAATTTTATTAAAATCGCTCAAGCCGTTTTACGTGAAAGAGTAACAAACATGCATCCATCTATCCATCCATAGTCACAAGCGTTTATAATATTAGTATGATTTCACAACCAAATTTCAACTACCACAGGGATTCGGCGGGAAAGGCTGGAAGGGAGCGGGTGTAATATTCTTGTGAAAATCAAAATTTATTTGTAAATGGCTTGCATGTGTCCGTAAAGTGATGTTTTCTGGTAGATAAGTAATATTTTGTTTACTTGTTATGTGAATCTAGTGCGTGTGCATGGTTTTATATGCAGGTAAGCTGAGTAAAACTTTAGTCGGAATACGATCTCTTCATGGGCTCATGTAAGTTGTTTCTGCAATAATTTTTGATTTTTACTAATTTTAAACTCGTTCTTGAGGATTTTTCCGACGTTTCCATTCATCATCATTATCATCCATCATGAATTCATGTTACTAGACAATGATTAGGCTGTATGGGCTTAGTTCCCCTTGCCTTTCCTTTGGGATAAACTAAAAAAAATCAACTACCACAGAGTAAGTTGATTACAGTAAATTATTACTAGTAAATTAATAACATACCTAACAAACATACCTATGTACAAATACGGCTGTCGTCTCGAAATGGGGATCATAAAAGAGATCCAACAACCATGTTAAGCATATCAAGGATAAATGTAAATGATCAGTGACAAGTTGCTAGGTTTCTTAGTCGACTCTTACAATATGTAGGTACGTTAAGATGAGGAGATGCAGCTGATGTGCAGTACTTGCCCATTCTAAGTGAAGACCCAGACTGGATAGACATCAGGCGCATGACCAAAATTGTTTTACGTGCTTTCTGAGGCACAATCTAAGAGACAATTCTACAACATTCAGATCCGTAGAGTTCATTAGTACAGGCCCTTCACCGGGATGTTTGCCGCTTGGAAATCAGACGTCTGGCTAAGGTACATAAAATAAATTCATTTCTTGTCGATGCCTTCGGACCGGCCTGAGAACTGAAAATAACCTTCTGTGTTAGGTGCATGACTAACATAACAGGCATAAAGAAGGGATCATAAAAGATTCAGTCCCGTTTGGCATAGGCAGAATGTAAATTATTAGTGGCAAGTTTCCTAGCTTATAATAACCTGAGAGTTTTTAGTCGACTCTTACGGCATGAACGGAAGGAGATGCAGCTGATATATTCTAGTGAAGCCCCACATGATCACAGGATACAAATAACAATATAGACAGATTAAATTATTTATTGTACTACTAAAAATTGTATATACGACGTCAAGCTTAATGCCATGTGTGGCCTGCGTAGACTTCATAAAATTACTAATTTGGAAGTTGGGATAACGAGTACATGAATTTTGCTCTGTATTGAATTATACAAAAAGATATAAGAATAAGGTAATACAAGACGATATACAGGGTGTAACAAAAAGGGTATGTTAAGCGAAAAGCTATGTAAATAGCCCACTATAGAGAACGTATCCACAAAATTTGAGACCCGAAATCACATGTTTATTTTTCCCGATAGTATGGAGAATTTTGAAATATCTCAGAAATTTTCATACAATCTTGAAAAATAAAAATGTGATTTCGAGTCTCAAATTTTGTAGATAGGTTCTCTATAGTGGACTATTTACATAGCTTTTCGCTTAACATACCCTTTTTGTTACACCCTGTATATATAAAAATGTATCAGATCAATGGAAGCATACAAAAAATATTAACCAAAGTAAGACTGCGTTTTTCTGCAGTAGACGCGCGTAGCAGGATTTTTTCACGAAAAATAATTAATATCTGTCATAAAAAAAAACTTGAACTAGCACGATCTTTAAAATAAAAAAAATTTAAAAAATCCACTTTGATCACGTTGGAGACTCTTTGTCCATTTGAATGATCACGTTGGATACTCTTTAGTGTCCAATGATCACCCACGAATATAATCACCTGGGTGATCAGAGGCGACTCCAATGAAAAAAATATTTTGGTATGCTAAATCACCTAGGCATAAATATCACTTTAGTGAATTCATTCAATATTTTAAAATTTCAATTATAGTAGGCTATTATACAGGGTGTTTTTTCGTTGCCATCCTTAACGAAGGGTACGTACTCTATAGATCAAATAAAGTAAGTTTATGCCAAAAAAAAATGCTGGGAAACGATGTAATTTTTTTTCATTAATTACTTGATCGGGTGAAATTTATAGTGTCCAGTGTTTATGCTAGTTTTTTTCATAGACAGATATTAATTATTTCTCTTGAAAAAATCTTGCTACGTGCGACTATATCCATTTATGACGAAAAACTCAACTTTTACTCAATTACTTAAATTTGGACCCTAATATCTTGGGAACCAAACGCTTCCCAGGTATGCTTCCATGGAGAAAAATGATCGTGATGATGAGGAGATTCCGTAGTTTTCGGGAATGTTGACGACCAAAAATCACCCTGAAAGTGTGAGTGTGATATCACCTAGGTGATCAAGTGGAATAGACCATTTGAATAGAGTTATAAGTAGATACAAACACAGATATGATAAGTAACTACTACGTTCCTACAAAAGGCTCACTTCCCAAAAGCAATAAGATTATTTGAAATCCACCTATTATTACCATCTAACGTGAGCGTCTAGCAACAATATACACTCACCAACACCTCAGTGAGGCATTATACTCCTGTGACCAATTGCCTCGTCGAGGTAAAGAATGAGAAAGTGAGGAATATAGACTCTATCATAAGTGGAGAAGAAGAATACCTAAGGTTATCTACGAAATGTTGGATGAGCTATAATTAAATCTAGGGAAAATGGAGGAATAAAGAAGGACATTACAGAGAATAAGAAAGTCATTGCCTGCCAGTGAAAGAAGATGATATTCAGACACATTCCAATACTGTAATGAAAAGATAATGAAAGACAGGCAGTACAGGCAAGTGGTGGAAAACGTAAAAATCCATTCTAAAGTTCATCCATATGGATATGGTGCTCGATATGGCGGATAAACAGGATAAACAGGATAAGTTGGATAGAATAATAACATAAGAAATTGTGGTCCTTTAGGGTCCTTATCACCGCCGTTTTCGCCACCACCGCCATTTCCTCCACCGCCACCACCACCACCGCCATTTCCGCCGCCGCCATTCCCACCGCCGCCATTCCCACCGCCGCCATTCCCACCGCCATTCCCACCGCCGCCATTCCCACCGCCGCCATTCCCACCACCGCCACCAGTTTCACCACCACCACCTGTGCCACCGTCACCCCCGCCATCTCTGCTATCAAAGTCCTCTTCGTAATCAAATTCTTCACTTTCTGCACTTCCTTTTCGAAGCATTCTTCCATGTCCTATGCGTGCCCCACCGTGCGTGCGTATACGATAACGATGATGTGGCCGATTATGATGGTGGTGACTGTGGTGATGATGACGCCACGATTGGACGTATGTTATTACCATTAATGTAAGTGTTAAGGTCGTAATTTTCATGTTCATATCTGCAAACACAATTTATCGTTGAACAGATATTAATAGAGCAAAAGAAAGGGCTAGAAGGGCTGAATACACTGCGTATGATAAGACAAGAAAATACCTAGGTTATTATTTAAATATGTTAAATAATATTGATTTCCAAACATGCTTCCATTACAATTACAATATGAGACCTTACTTACTTCGTTAAACTAACTAATCGCGTACAATATATTTATTCAATAACTCTTCGTATTCAACAATTGATTGAATTAAGTCTTGCCCCATAACCCTTACAAAGGTAGGTTTAACTTGAAGTATACTAAAAAATAAGTACACAAAATTACAACACAAGCAAACTTGTTAAAAACCGCAAGTTGGTTCGGTGGCGAAGACAAACGGTGGCATTCTAAGAGCCCGTTCACACTAAGGCACTAGAGGTATCGCAAGCAATCACGCCACTAAAAAAAATATATAAAGATAGTTATAAAACTAGCTTTTAACATAGAGGCTGACTTTAGCAGTCCTCCTAGATTTTGTCTTTATCATAACCAATATTAGTTTTACGTTGGCGGCCATAAAGCCGAAATGTACAACTTATGCTTGACAGGCGCCGTAACAAATATAGGAATTTTTAACAGGCAGGATTAGTATATATAACAAATCTGCTAGGGTAGCTGAAAATAAATGAGTAAATAGACTCTTTTTCTGCATAAATGCACATAGACGCGCGTAGCAGGATTTTTTCACGAAAAATAATTAATATCTGTCTATAAAAAAACTAACATAAACACTAGACACTATAGATTTCGCACGATCAAGAAATTTAAAAAAATTTTTCAAAAAAAAAATTTTTTTCCCATCATTTTTTTTGGCATAAACTTACTTTATTTCATGTATAGAATACGTACCCTTCGTTAAAGGTGGCCACAAGAAAACACCCTGTATAACAAATCTGCTAGGGTAGCTGATAAATGACTCTCAAAGAGAGAAAATAATTATAAATTATTAAAAATAAAATTTTCCGTTACACTGACCACGCCCTTAAATTCCTTAATCAACTCTTCTTACGACATACACAAGAGGATACAGCAGATGTAATGTGAAGCCCTGCATCAGATCAGGACTGGATTAACTCGCTCTACCTACAACTGAACTGGAATAATGTAAACTGGTGTAAAAAAACTATCCATATGGTGTCCGCAATCATTGAATGAAACTTCCTCACAAAGCTTGAAAGCTTGGAAAAGTACGTTTCACAGCCATAACTACAACGTTAGTGGCAAAATTCATCGGATGCCCCTGCTTCTTCATCGGATTCTCCTCT
The DNA here is from genome assembly GCA_014607495.2 of Carposina sasakii. Classification (NCBI taxonomy): domain Eukaryota; kingdom Metazoa; phylum Arthropoda; class Insecta; order Lepidoptera; family Carposinidae; genus Carposina; species Carposina sasakii. Next base: position 12,191,532 of record CP053158.1, read on the forward strand.
GACTTACCACCTTGTAGTCACCTCGTCATCATCATCTTCCTGTCCTTATCACGTTATTAATGGGATCGGCGCAATATGGTTTCTTTTAAAACTAACATTGTTAAAGATTAGGCATTTGTAGTTACGCCCCTATGGATTATAAACGTCACCGCAGTATCCTAGTGAGATAGGTCCCTACAAGATTACGTTATGCGTTTCCGTAGCAATCGATTAAATTTACGTTAAATCGATTTGAATGGTAACTATTATCTTTTTAGTTGTACTTTGTTCGTAGTTTATTTTGCTCAGGACCAATTTTTTTTTTCAATGTTAATATAACCTATGTTACGATAAAGTTGATGGTCTTGATCAAGTTTTACGATCGAGATTTAATATTACTTTGTCTAACTCCCCAGGGCAGGTTAACCGTAACACTATCTTAATTATCTTTCATATGAATAATCTTCGCCTGTTCTTCGTTAGACTAATTACCGACTGATAGTTCTACGACCGATTGGCGTATAGAAGTGCCGTGGCGCCATAGGTCCTAAGTTCGAATCCGGGTAGGTGCAAACATTGTCATGAGAAATATCGATGTCACCGCAGCCAGCAAGCAGTATTTCTTAACAAATATGGGCAGACATCACATGGAACATACAAAATAGGTGGGTAGGCAAGGGTCAGAACCACAGTTTTACAAAATGTTCTAAAGTAGTTAGAAATGTGTCAAGCGGGTTGAAATGCCAGATTTATCTTACAAAGGGTCATTGAAGTGAATGTATCATGATATAGAGAAGGTGGAGGAGCGGTCAAGTGCGTTTCAATTTCAAACTTTTGAACAGTCCTAAATGCGTACCTACATGTATACAGGTATGGTCAGATAACCTATGGGTCTTTCTGTTAAACTTAGTCAAGATGCCAGCAGCATCAACTATATCTTATTTTTTTATATTTGTGTATAATGAAGAATAAAAATCTTCAGATAGGCTACCTAACCAACGGAAAAACAGGCCCCGAATGACACACGAGTATCTATAAAACATCATTATGTTGCTAGTACCCTCTGTTGTTACGACACGTTGTCTGTTGCCGCTGTAGTTTCTAATATCCTGCTAGTATCAAAAAAAGAATATATAAAGATTGGACTATATTATTAAAGCTGGACTCTTAATGGCGCCTTCCATCAACCTATACAAATTTAATCAGTCAGTCAACTATGACCAACTAAGCAAAGTTATCTTGTGCAACCGCATTACCATTAAAGGTGTGTTTTAATAGGCCGATTTACACTATATTTCCTGCCGAGTTTATTCATGCCCTTAACGGTAGTGTGTTTTGAACCGGTTTCCAAGAGGCCCTTGGACTTGACTTTTAAAGATCTAATAGTAAAATAGAATAATAGTAAAATAGAAAACAAGGTAGAGGTTTTATGAAGTACCTTCTGGACTCCAGTGGGCCGACTGACTCGAGGGTCTGACAAGTCATGGTCGTTTACAAACATATAGAGACGCGGTTATAATTCGGTTGCAAGATACGTAGTCGGTCTACCGATCTTATATCTCTTCTCGACTTTAGTTGCCTGTGATAGCAGATCCGAGGATCAGCAGAGGGTGAGTGCACACCAGTGCTCGGAAAGCACAATAAAAGTTCAATTAATAATTTTATCTATCATAATTAATTTAACATTGAAAACTGATATTCTCAAATTTATTCAATTACGCATCATGTTCACTGTCGCCTCTATATAAATATTTATTGACTCTTATAAAAATATCAGTTCCATCACACCTTACATCGCGTTTACTTTCCATATAGAAAATGCGGTAGATGTGGATTAGTTCACCTTCAATGTCGGACACCTTATTTACCAATTCTAATACTTAAACACCTTGTACTAGTTCAAGTATAAGAATTTTATAACAGCTACCGAAAAGGCGAGTGTCATATTTCTTTATTATCTAATACTTTAGAAAATAGGTAGCAACAATTTGTACGCAAACTTATTCTATCGTGACATTATAAAACCGAAAGCTCACTCACTCATCACAAAATCTCAAAACTGCTTGTCCAATTAGATAGGAAAAATAAATTATGACTAGGAATGTTCATACAATCATGAAATATATGATTTCGAGTTTAAAATTTTGTGGATAGGTTCTCTATACATTTCGCTTTAAAAAGGGGGTATACGGTATACCCTTTTGTTACACTCCGTGTAAGCTGTTATCAGAGCTTTCGTCTGTATAGTAAAAATAACATAACTAAATAAAAGCATAGAGGAATAACATGTCATAGAGTGCTAATGTCATACTACGTAACTGTTTCGATGCACCGTTAGAATTTTCGGTGCCTCACGATTCCAGTCCTTGACACTTAGATTCTATTCGTGTAATGTATGGTAATGTACTAGATTACTAATGTATTGTAACGTATAGCAATGCAATCTAAGTGTCAAGGACTGGAATTGTGAGGCACCGAAAAGTCTAATGGTGCATCGAAACTGTTAGTATGACATTAGCACTCTATGTCTACATCTTATTCCTCTATGATAAAAGCTAGTAAAGCACAGTGCCCACAGTGAGGTTGACTCAACAAAACAAATAAAAAGCAAGAATTCCATTACTGTGGGTGATAAAGAGATGGTTGGTCAAAGGTTCATAAGAATATCACCTTCGATCAAATGTCAAGGGAACGATGAATGCTATTGTACGGCAAATCTTGCTAAATATCGCTTCAATTACTCATATATATCTCTATATGGGACGACTCGAAATGCGATTATCAAAGGTCAAATTCGTTTATAAACCAGCATGACTGTGAAAATCCTACTCCAATAAGTTGCTTTTTTTTTCTTTAACAAGTTCCGAACGCACTGGAATCCGTTTAGTAGAATAACTTTTGTACATAATTTCGAAGCCAACATTTTTGTATGCAGTTAATTGCAGTACACAGATCATGTTTTTTTTTTAATAACTCTAGTTATATAACTTTCTCTCACGGTATTCTTAATTATGTAACTAACATAATGTCAGTTAAATGTAATTTGTGTACCAATACCTTCGTATTAATTTACGTAAATAAACAATTATGTACCTACATGTAGAGAGCAATAAAAATATGTTATGTATGTTATAATTTTGATGAAAATTTAATTATAAAAATTTAAACGATCGGAAAATGTTAACACTATAATTACGTCAGTGATATTAGCACTACGTTGCAGAAACGCTATTTAACTATAATGTGTCAAAAATTATTTCATCAATATGTTACTTTTTTAATACAATTTGACAATTAATTCTCCTAATTTACTTTAATTAAATTAAAGATTATAAAATAGTTTATTGCAACCTCAATATACCAACTCCCAATAAACCAACATCTTTAATGTAACATACACTTAATCAAAATAAATTTGCAACACAAAGAAAGATCTTGCTCCATTTTTGCAGACGTCCATGGCATTTACACACATTTCCTAATAAGTTTATGAAGATCAAGTCCTCTGGATTATGTTAATGTAAACCTTGGGGTATGTGTTATTAAATACTATTATAGGAGACTGGTATAACATTAAGTCGCAGTATAGTTTCATCTTGAAGCATCGCCTTGACATTACATAGGTGGCAACGATGCTCAGATTAATGGGTTTGCTTTGTGATGTTTGACCAGTTATGAGCCAATGGTTTAAGACCACTGACCTTTAACCACGCTGGACTGAGGTTAATTATTTGTAACACGCTGTTTTAGCGTAAATTTTGCTGTGCTGATGCGGGGCTTCACTTGAATACATCAGCTGTATCTGCTTCGTACATGTCGTAGGAGTCGACAAAGAACTCGGGTATTGTCTCAAGCGATACACAAGCAACTTATACATATAAACGTACATAATAATGTAATCACGCCTTTATCGCCTTACGGGGTAGGCAGATCACCAAGGGCCGATAGGACCACATGATGCCACTTCTGACCAATTTTTATAGTTTAGATGTACAAGTTTGGTTAGTAGTGACAGGTGGTCAGCCCATCGCCTACAAAACACCAAGACCCTCTTGTCCCTCTACTGACTTGTACAGTATGCCCGGGAAGAGAAGCAGCTGTAGTATTATACTTTTTTTTTCACTTCCAGAGCAGCATAGAAGAAGCAACTTATCACTGATCATTTACTGAGATCTGTGGGATCTCTTATAATGCTGCAGTTCTAGCTACCCGATATCGGAAACGCGGCCGTGTTATGTGTGTGTTTGCGATTTTGTAGTATTTGATAATAATCAAATCGATAATTAAGCTTACTGCTGATGTGGTAATTATACCTACTTATTACGCAAAATTATTAAATATTATAGCGTGATAAAGTTATAATATCTTATTTTTGTTTAAGTAATAGCAAGAATTCAGTGTAGAAAATATAAGTAGGTACTCGTTAACTCCGTTAACGATTCGTTAATGTTCATTAACGTTATTTGAATACGAATATGTGTATTTAAATACCTTTTATCATTTATTAATAAAATAACGATTAACGAAAGGAACTAAAGACCCTTAGGGGCATTGTAATATTAGTATAGAAAAAAGCACTGATTACTCATCAAACTCGGCAACTGAATACATTTCTATTGAAAACGTGTACGCACGCACATTCACAAAAATACGGACCAATCTAAATGAATACCTTTTTTCAACTTACTCTTTTATGCTCGATTGCTATGAGGTCAGGCGAGTGCTATAGCTTTGATTAATAAAATTGCAAATACCCTGATTCAAAACATACATGAATGCATACATACATACATAATAATCACGCCTTTATCCCTTACGGGGTAGCAGAGCACCAAGGGCCGATAAAATCACACGGTGCCACTTCTGACCAATTTTGAGGGTATAGTTGAGATGTACAAGATTCATGAATACATTTATAATTTTATACACACGGCTATGTTTTCAAAGGGAGGTAGCCTGAACTGCAGGATTTCCACGCTAAGTAGATGCAAAAAGGTACTTTCATTTATATTTAGAGTTCACTATACTTTTCTCTCGCTGTACCTACCTGTAATGAATGCTCTATGTATTCAATTAACTCATCTATTGTCCCAACGTATCTAGTGCATGAAAAGTGCAAGTTTACAACAATAAACATACATTTGCGTAGCTTGGGAATAGTCTAAATACAGTTTCCTGTTCAGGCAACTGATAAAGCAACGATCCATTATAAAACCTGTTATATTATTATATGTTATTATATATTATATTATTATATGTTATATTATTATTTACATGTGTTAGTGAAAAATAAATTTGAGTTTATTTAGAAATCCAAATACCCGAGATAAGAAGGGTCGGCGTCACGTAGTCAGCCGGCCGTAAAACAAATGTCAAATCTTTAATAATGTGAATTTCGAAAGAAACCACATTGCGCCGACACCATAAATATACCCCAATAGTCTAGTGGCGTGCCCTGGGTGAGGTCTACGTCCAGCAGTGGACTGCAATAGCCTGACGTGTGTGTGTATCTGTATATTACAACAAGCCATGTACCGTTTCGTTAGGTATCAATATAATTGTCTATACAAAAACTAGTAACGTGTAAGTACATGTAAGTGCTAATTATTGTGCCTACATAATAAGTAATAACATTACGACTCTTACATACCTACTTGATGGATTGGTAACTATTTAACAGTGAATACAAAACAGGTGTTATTATTTTATTAGAGTGCAAACGATTTGTTTACAATAACGATCTGTTAAAGGTAATATGACAAATATGACATATATTATTTTTTTATGTACCGTCGATTTCACGATCGCTAAGCTAACAAAATGTTGATTTTACTAGGGATTTGACATTTATTATAAGCGTTGATTGACAGTTGAATAGTTCCAATTGATTATTCTTTTTTTAGCTTCTAATAATAATTTTGCATTTATAAGTATGTAAAAAAATCTATAAGTTCATAAAAAATAATAACATGGACGAATTATATCTACAGGAGATCGTATCGATCTTGTCTGACTTAAATTATTCCCAAGCTTTGTATTTGCAGTGATTTGGGATCAGAAAATTTCTGTAATGAAGAACTACGACGAACTTTTAATTCATATGTTTTCACTTTCACGACAAAATGATGGAAAATGAAAAATAGAGGAATATCTCTTCGAGTATATACAATCGGATATTAAACCGCTGTATTTTTTGTTTCAGATTGGACCAACCACCTTAGTTACGAAAATATCTTCAGTACAAACAATACTAGATATGTGCAAATACAACAACGGCCGAGGCCTTACAATATAGAACATGTAGACCATATAGACCATATTAGTAGTTATGATAATAGTAAATTTAATATAAATGAAGATACCAAAGGAAATGACATAGAATATGAAGGAGAGGGAGAATATAAAGAGAAGCTTCTAGTAGGTTTTTCAAGAGACCCTTTCAGGTATTCGATACCTGAAGATGATTACCTCAAAGGTGTGAGGTAAGGTTATTGTGCATTAAAACTATTGTGCTCGTGTGTCTAATTTGATAAGAGACTTCAATAGAATACATCAGCTGCATCTCCTTCCGTACATGTCGTAAGAGTCGACTGAGGTATCAACTTGTCACTGAACATTTACATCTATTCGTGGCTGGGGGCTCTTCTTTATGATCCTGCAGTTCTGGCTACCCCATTTCGGAAACATAGCTGTGTGTATACATAATATGTATACATATTATGAATGTGCGATACCACCTTATGTGACACGACAAGTAAAGGGAGAACGTTTGAGAGAGAATTTTTCTTCGTTTTCATATTTCAATACACACTGAATTAAACAGAATATTTTGAAATTGGTAAATGTTTAACATATATATATATATAATAGTGATATTATGCTTTAACGAAATAAAGACGAAATTGCGTTTTCTGAAATAACAAAATGTTTATTCACAACTTGAAAATTACAGTTTTAAGGCAACTTAACCATTTCAAAAAGAATTAACTTACCTGAAATAACAAAAAACAACATTTAAAGCCTTTACTTCTATTTAACTTTAAACACCTCCTCTTATTTTAAAACTAATTAATGTAATTATTCTTCCACATTTTCCAAATTAACATAACCTAGCTTTTATTTCTAATCACTGACAGCCGGTGTCACGGACTTGACATTTCAATCTAGAAGTACATAGATAATAAACCCTTAAAGAGGTTGAACACTAGTGTAGTAATACTCTTTACATCTCCCCCCCTCGGAGAGAACAAATCATAATGATTGTTCGGTTAAGAGACTACTGGTGATAACTTTGTAACATGATAAAAATTTGATTCCGCCTTCTTATGTCCAGCATCAACTTCATAGATTGAATTTGAAACCTTCCTCATAATTTTGTATGGTCCGATCCTTATTTCATCCATCTTCTTCCTATTAAGCCGGTTTTTCCATTTTCTACATATACTCTATCACCCACTTCAAATTTATAATCTTCTCTTTTCTGGTCATATATTTTTTTATTATATTTGTGAGATTTCATTGAATTTTCAAATGCTAATTCTCTGTCTCTTTTCAGCTCTTCTATTGTGCATCTTGATTTCAATTCCAGGGGCAAAACATCCGTTTTCTCTCCTTCCAAAAGATATTTTGGAGTAAACTTCGTGACTGTATGTTCTGTTTCGTTATATTTTTCAACACATTTCTGTGCACTAGTTGTCCATGCTGTTTTTCCCTTATCTTCGTTTATTTTGCACCTTATCTTATTGACTAGAGTTTGATTTAGCCTCTCATTAAGTCCATTTGAAAATGGAGCGTCCACAGCCGTAAAAACAATTGTTATGTTTTCCTTTTTCAAGAAGTCTTTAAATTCCTTGGAATTTATGCCAGGGTATTGATCTGTTAATACCATATCGATATGATTGTTTTGTGTCACATTTTTCATTAACTTGATAAAATCATTGGCGTTTTGATTTTTTGATGTTAAAATATGAGCATATCGTGTGAAATGATCAACCAGCAGGTGTAAGTATTTTTTTGTGGACCTTGATCCTCCGAAGCCTCCAATTGTATCAATTGATATAATTTCAAATGGGCGTGTTGCTGGGCCTAAATGAGACATCAAACCAAATTTTGAATTCCTTCTAGATTTATTTTTTTATACATATGTCACATTCATTACAAATTTTCTCAATATTTGTGACGATATTCTTTGCTGTATAGAAAGGGGTTATTTTATTTAACATCTGGGTTCTCCCAATGTGGCAATAAATATAGTGAACATCTCTAATTAGTATTTTGGTAAATGCTTCTGATAATATAATTTTTTTTCTTGTCTTATTCTTTTTGTAGTAAATATTATTCTCCTGTATAAACTTTGATTTTCTATCTTGTAGATTTAGATTTGTGTCTTGGTCTTTTATTATATCTTCAATTTTTATTAAGTTTACAACTTTTAAAAAATCTTCATTATTGTCATGAGGTTCCAAGACTGGATTTCTGCTTAAGCAATCTGCTTCTTGGTTTGACTGACCAGGGTTGTATTTTATCTTAAAATTATATTGGGATAAATAATAAGTCAAATCACCCAGTTCCTCATCAGTTCTAGACTTGATATTCATATTTTCTAGTGGTTTATGATCTGAATATACTATAAATTCTTTATTCATAAGCCAGTGTTGCCAATATTTTACAGCCTCCTTAATTGCCAAGCATTCTAAGTATATGGCCTTCTTTTTCTTTTGAGTGTCTGTTAATTTCTTTGAAAAGTAAGCTACAGGTTTATTTACTCCATTTTCATCTTCCTGTTTTAATACAGCTCCTACTCCTTTAATACTGGCATCTGTATAAATTTGTATTGGTTGTTCTGGGTCAAATATTTTTAGAATTGGTTTCGAACATAGTAATTTTTTTATTTTATCAAATGATTTTTGGCATTCTTCGGTCCATGTGAATTTTACGTCTTTCCGTAATAAATTGTGCAGTGGTTCCAGGATAATGGCATTGTGTGGTACAAATTTATGATAAAAGTTGACTTTGCCAAGGAACTGACGTACATTTTTCCTTGTTTCTGGTATGGGAAAGTTATTGACAGCTGTTAAATAATCTTTGAGAGGTCTAACTGAATTATTTTCTATTATATGTCCCAAATACTTGGCGTGATTCTTTGCAAAAGTGCATTTCGAGAATTTTAGTCGAAATCCTTCTTTTTGTATTGCATCAAGTAGTTTTGATATATGTGATATGTGTTCTTCAAAACTTTTAGAGAAAACTAGGATATCATCAATGAAATTCACTGCAAAGTCTGAGAGTTCATATTTTCTTATTATATTTCTTAATATTCTTTGGAAAATAGCTGGAGCTGTCTTTAAACCAAATGGAAGACATGTCCACTGGAAATGGCCTTCTTGCGTAACAAATGCTGTCTTATATCTATCTTGAATTTTTAACGGAATGGACCAAAAAGCTGAATTTATATCAAAAGTGGAATAATACTCACAGTTTACAGTCTTTACCATCAAGTCTTCAATCAAGGGGAAAGGTTGTGATTGTGGGACAACAATTTTATTCAATTCCCGGAAATCTATACACAGCCTTGACCTTTTACCATCTTCTTTCTTATATGCTAGGGTAACCGGAGCAGCAAAAGGGCTATATGATTCCTCAATTAAGTTTTTCTTCAATAACTTTGATAGTTGATATTCAATTTCTTTTCTATCATCAGCAGTACATCTGTATGGGCGTTTGTAGCAATATTGATCTACCATCAAGTCTATATGAGCTTCATACCCACATACTGTACCAACATCATATTTATCCTTTGCGAAGACTGATTTGTATTTGTTTATTATTTTATCAATTTCAGCTTGTTTATACAAATCTAGATGACCTACTGAAATCTCAAATTCACTTAAATTAATATGTTCATTGAAATTCACTTCACATTTGTTTATATGGTTCTTTCCTTTTTCCTGTACCTCAGAATATGGAGAAACATCTTGTTCATCTTCATTTTCCTCTTGATTTTGGACTTTATTCTCTTTTAGTGGATTAATAGATTGTATGATATTCAATTCTTCATTTTGGATTAATTTAAATTTTTTTATACAATCCAAACCAATGAGAAAATCATAGTGAAAATTTTCATTATCTATCACAAAAATATTCATTTTCCTTTCAATGTTATATATTTTTATTTTTAATGTTACCATACCTCTTGTTTTCTTCTCACCATTAATAGTTTTCAAGTTAGCTGTTTGTTTATTAAATGTATTTTCTTTATTTTCGTTTATTTTCAATAATTTTGCATTAATTAAAGACACATTTGAACCTGAATCATAAATTGCGGTGACTTTTAAAGTGTCATTTAATAATAACTTTACTTTTATTAATGGTGGTACTTCTAGTTTTTTGGATTCTCTTTATTTAGTTCAATTTCTAATTCTGAATTATTCACACTTTTCACAACAGATTTTTGATTTTTCTTATTGAACCAACAGGTTTCCTCGGGATGAAAACGTTTTCCTTTTTTCTCAGTGATACAAATTTGGCATGGTTTCTTTTCTTCATTTTTTTAAATGTCAGAATATGTGAAGTTCTTTCTTTCATATTTGGCTTTCCCCACCAAATGTTCTAATTTACCTATCTCATTATAAAGATCTTCGGTTTCTTGTAATGTTTCTCTGTCAATTTTATCGCTTAGGTAATTTGGCAGGCCTGCAGCTATAAGGTCTATAAGAGTACCAGTATCAATCGATTTTCTAACCTCTAATAACAATTTTTCTTTTTTCAGCGCATATTCAAGCAATGAACCTGTTATATATTTAAATCCAAGAGCATATCTGATCGGCGACCAACCTTTGTTCCCAAATGTTTCACAGAAATTTTTTTCCCATTTACTCCACTCAGATTCAACTGTATATTTAATTAGCATACAACTATACCAATCTACACTTGCACATTCCAAAAATTGTTTTAAAATTACAATTTTTTTCTTATCTTCATCAATGTGGAAACGTTGACATTCTTTGTTGAAATCCTTAATCCATTGGTGAGCATTTGAATTTTTACCAGTAAATTTAGCAATAGTAAAATCTTTTGAAATTTTCCCCAAATTTTGAGTTTCCGATGTTTTTTGCTTTTCTTCAAGTAATTTCTCTAATAGTTTCTCTAATGTTGCATTTGAGCTTCCAGGCAATGATATCGGATCAGATGTGTTTTCCATAATCTCCTCAAGATAAAAATCATTAAACTGTATATTGTGTTCTTCATCTAAATATGTCTCTGATATCTCATCAGTCAAGGTTATCCATATTTTCCTGGTCTGATATCTTTTATTTAATGTTTTTCTTATCTTAGCATAGTTAGATGTACTTGTTATTTATCCATGAAAACTTGCAGGTTGATATTCGGATGGTATGCTATAAGTTTGACCATTAGGTGTTCCTATTGAAGTTATGCAAATAATGTTTGATTTTCCATCTCCTGCTGTTTTCACACAAAAATCAAATCTCAGCCTATCCATATTTCTTGCAGAAAATGTTGTTTTATAATAGTGATATTATGCTTTAACGAAATAAAGACGAAATTGCGTTTTCTGAAATAACAAAATGTTTATTCACAACTTGAAAATTACAGTTTTAAGGCAACTTAACCATTTCAAAAAGAATTAACTTACCTGAAATAACAAAAAACAACATTTAAAGCCTTTACTTCTATTTAACTTTAAACACCTCCTCTTATTTTAAAACTAATTAATGTAATTATTCTTCCACATTTTCCAAATTAACATAACCTAGCTTTTATTTCTAATCACTGACAGCCGGTGTCACGGACTTGACATTTCAATCTAGAAGTACATAGATAATAAATCCTTAAAGAGGTTGAACACTTGTGTAATACTCTTTACATATATATATATATATATATCGGAGAAACATTGTTTTCCTCGACTTCATCATTAGTAATTGCGTACTTAGTGGGCGTCATTAGGGTTAAATGCAAGCACGAAACACAATAAAACTGTTTTATACGATTTTAATCAAGGAATAGACAGTATAATGTTGATTTACAATATTTAGACCGAGCAGCGAGTTCAAGGCGCCTATCTTACTTAAAACAAACTTCAATAATACTCAACTTCCAGTAAACTATACACAACGATCCAACTCGATCTTATTCTACCTCACTTCTCAAAAAAAACATAACAGCCCGCATGGCTTCAGTACTAGTGGCGCCACGACCCCGCTCGAAGCATGTGCTTTGCTCTGATTGGTCATTACATGAACAATATTCACGACTATAATTAGATTAGTAAGGTTTTTAAACATAAGAAAAATGTTACAAATAAAATTAAATAAAATTAACATTTTAGAAATAAATTACAATGTAAACAATTTATATTACGTTACGCATACAAATAACAATCAACTAGACTCATAGCTTCCTCCGACATATATATTTATATTCACACACTTCACAACACATTGACCTAGTCCCACATTAAGATCCCTAAGGACTTGTGTCGTGGGTACTAAGCAACGGTATATCAATACATAGATAAGTATAGAAACATCCATGACTCGGAAACAAACATCGATATTCATCATATCAATGTATGCACCTACCGGGATTCGAACCCAGGACCTATGACGTCGCAGGCAGGGCCACTACCAACTACACCAATCGGCCGTCAGATACAAACAGATATATTGGATTTGTACTGTTCTTCTTCAGTCTATTACAGTCCATCGCTGGACGTAGGCCTCCTCCAGGGCACCCCACATGGCTACTGCCACAGGGGGGTTTTGCCCATAGTCACCACGCTGGGCAGGCGGGTTGGTGACCGCAGTGTGATTTTCGGACTATGTTGTCAGTACGGGAGGTGCTTCTGCCCACCTCCCGGAAACCCTTAATCGCCTCGTACGATACCCACGGGCATTCAGGGGTGGTACAAACTCAACTCTGCCGGCACCACGCGGCTTAAATAAAATAAAAACCCATACACAATCTACAGGTTACGCCTATATTTCAACATACATACCTACCTAATGTAAGGGAAAATTAACTCACGTTTTTTTAACTATAGGGCATTCTATGTCAGTTATTTTGTTTACGACGTGGTTCTTCAATAAAGTGCTTTGCTTTGAAAATTCTCGTGTAACTAGGTGATGATGAAATATAGGTGTCACCGTAGCATCGTCATTCCTGTATGTCGATGCTTTTTAATCTTCACACTATGTATCATTTCATATTGGCCTTATGTCTGCCATTACACCCATCACCTTAAAAACGGTATTATATTGTATTGGACACAACCAAATTGTCATTATAGTTAAAATTACAGAAAATGTATGAGCCATCGCATGACTCTCTCAATATTATTTGATAGGTTAAAATTTTTACGCAGTCGGCGCCCTGATTACGTAAAAGCAATAGCAAAGCCGAAGCAAAGCGATAGCGAAAATTGTACAATATTCGCCTTGAAATGTCAAAGTTCCTTTGAAATTCATTTTACGTAATACGAATTTGACAAGCAATATGCGATTTTTGTGCAATTGTCGCTATCTCTTTGCTTTTACTAGTTAGGTAATAAGGGGGCGGGTCTTTTTTAACCGACTTCAAAAAGAGAGGTTATCAATTCGTCTGTATGTTTTCTCAGAACTCCGTCATTTATGAACCGATTTCATTTTTTTTATAGTTGGTCATGGTATACTTCCAGGTTGGTCCCATATTCACCATATCAGGATCTGATGATGGGATCTTGGAGAAATCGAGGGCAATCCTCGAATATTGTAGGCACATGTAGTCTGTTTTTATACTTTTACTGAGCGTTTTGATCACCTACATATAAAACATAACATCTGATGATGGAATCTCTAAGGAATCTAGGGATATCCTCAAATATAAAAGGCACGAGTAGTCCGTTTTTAGATTTTTATAGAGAATTTTGGTCAGCTACACATAATATAAAGGAAACGAGGGTCTGATGATGGAGCCGCCGAAAAACAGATAGTGGAACTTTTTAGTAACAAAATCCCCCTATGGCAGGGGGGGGCCTACGTCCAGTAATGGACTGCAATAGGCTTATGAAGATGAAGATAATTGTGTTAAGTCATTGAATTATATGTTGCGTTAAGCCGTGTCCGAAGTAAGATGGTTATAGAGGAAGAGGTAGACATGAGAATAACGAGATGACGGATAATAGGGATGAATGAAAAAAGAGTACCTACATATTGCACCGACCCCAAATGATTGGGAACAGGGCAGGAAGAAGGAGTGTAATTATATGTTGCTTAAATAAGTGTGTACATGGCTGTTGTGCTGCCAAATCTCTTATATTCCTCCGAGGCGTGGTGCATGTACCGTCGCCACATACGCACTCTGGATCGATTCCACCTCAAGTGCCTCCGATCCATCATGAGAATCAGATGGTCCAACCGAGTGCGTAATACCGAAGTATTGCGAAGAGCCAATGTAAGTGCCATTGAGGCCTACTTAATGCGTCGGCAGCTTCGGTAGTGCGGTCATGTGTCTCGTATGGCGGAGGAGAGATTGGCTAAGAGCATCTTCTTTTCTGAACTAGCACAACGACCAGAGTGGCGCAGGACGGTGATAAAGCAAGTACACGAGTTCGAGGAGCAGCGTCAAGCTGACCTTGACGCTAAACGTGGTGAACTAAAGACTCGTCCTCCTGCTGCCATTATCTATAATACAATAATGGCGCACTAACCTGTCCTCTGTGTGCGCGGGCGTTCAGGGCGAAGATTGGCTATGTAAATGTAAGCCATCTCCGAGCGCATGAACGCCAACTTAGTAATATCTAGGAGTAGAAGTGGTCGCCATGACCGAAATTGGTCGGAGGTCATCATTATCATCATAATCATCATATTGTCAGACGTAAAGTTTCGAAGCCTAGTCCTTTTTCTCTTTTGTCATGTGGCCTATTTTATATAAAAATTATATAAATCTGACAATATTATGCCTCCTAAACTTCGTACACGGCTTAACGCAATATATATTTGCCCTTTAGTTAAATTTTACTTTAGTAAGCTCGAGTTTTGGGAGGAAGTCGGTTTTTCGTTTTAAAAAAATTATCTTTAAGTAAATTAGGTAATTAATATCGCTATATACAACTATATGCTAGACATAATAAAACAGATGTACAGTACAAATGGTCTAATCTAGTTTTCATTAAAATTAAAGAGATATATATGGCATAAGTGAATGGCAATGCTGGGAGAGGTCGCCCTAGACGAACCTACATACGAGTAGACCAAATTGGGGATGTGCTAAAAAAACCCGATACCGGCGAGCATTTATGAAGATTTTAATGATTGTGGATGAGGCGAAAAACTTATGTTTGGAACGTACTAAATGGAGATCTGTAGTCTCTGCCTACCCCTATGGGATATAGGCGTGAGGTTATGTATGTATGTATGTACTTTACATTGATTCACAGAAACATGAGCCCAAACACATACAGCGGTAAAGGTGAGCGTGGCAAACGCGGCGTGCTGCATCTGTACAACATGATCTACTGCGCCACAGGGTGCGAGCCGCTGTCCTACAAGGGCTACGGCTGCTACTGCGGCTTCCTCGGCTCTGGACGAGCCACTGATGGGATCGATAGGTTAGTATTACATATCTATATACATGCAAACTATATTTAGCGGTGATAGCCCAGTGGTTAAGACGTGCACCTTCCAAGCGGGAGGCGTAAGTTCGATCCCAGTCACGGGCCTGTACCAATGATTTATTTCATGTACAGATTTCAATGTTGTAAAATTCTCACTTAGCTCGTGTTTCGGAAAGCACGTAAAACTGTTGGTCCTGCGCCTGATCTCTTTCCGGTCGTGTCGGCTTTCCGTCCCATCGGACTATGAGAGTGAGGGAATAGAGAGTGCATCTGTGTTTGCGCACACACTTGTGCACTATAATATCTCCTGCGTAAAAGATAGGACGCCTTGGCCGAAATACGGTTGGAGCTCATCATCATCACATGCAGAGAGCTATGGAAAGGTCAGTGCTCGGGATCTCGCTAATGGACAAAGTCCGAAACGAGATTATCTGGCAAAAGACCAAAGTGACAGACGCATTGGCCAGCGTAGTCTTGGACGCCCTCCGGCCAGATGGACCGATGACTTATAGAGGACGGCTGGTAGTGACTGAATGGCAAAAACGAAAGATCGATCCGTGTGGTGTTCTCCTGGGGGAGGCCTATGTCCAGCAGTGGACTGCAATAGGTTGACGACGACATGCAATGCATTCGCAGCTGTATTCCCAAAATTGGGTAAACAGAGGCATTGGACGAAGAAAAAAAGACACTATTTCTCGATCGAATCGATATAGGTTCGTCGCCGACACATTTACTCTAATCGGAAATCTTTATTATCGCGCGTTCGTCACGTGATGAATTCTAACTGCATATATGCCAAGCGATGTTACATTGTCTAAGCAGTAGGTATGCAACCTGAACTGCAAGATCACGGAGGGCATCTAACAGCCACGTTTAGTATAGCGGGACCAGATGTAAAAGATCAATGACAAAATGCTTGAAGAACACCGTGAGAATGCGTCTAAGTTCCTCGGAGGACTCTTACTCCTTACATGCGCGGTGATGCGCGGAATGCGATGTATCTGATACTGAGACTGATGACGATATTCCAGTATATGGGCTTTTAAATAGCTAAGTCCTGTGCTGATGCAGGGCTTCTTTATAGTGGGCTATTTTCGCTTTGCCTACACTTATGTTACACCATGTAGATAAGAGTGATGACTAAAGAACATTCGTAAACATAGAGTCTATAACACAGGTATGGACCTACATGCTTCTACCAGTATATGATACTAAATGTTGTCCTCTACCTCTAATATACAACGAAATTACAGAATGAGCAACTATTGTGATCATATTTTTTGCGTAATCGCAGATAAAATTTCGTTGGTAAAAATCTCGTTGGTAAATCGGAATTTTAGAAGGTAGATGGCAACATTACCTTTGCCATTGCGAAAGTAAATTCTTAACACAATCGATGTAGGTATACCCACGTTCATTATTTAATTCATAATTTCTAAGATATGTCGAACATAAGAATGTTAGAAAGCGTTAAGTATCAGATAAAGAGACCACAATATGACTTAAAAATACGAATATAGGTAGGTATTGTCTCGTCTGAGATACCTGTATGAGACCTATTCAAATCCTAATTGTGCTTCATCTGATAGTATAAAGAAGGTATGTCCTCGTATGTGTTATCAGTTTACTTATCCTATGCTGCTCTGGGAGTGAAAAAAAAACGTATTATACTACAGTTGCTTCTCTTCCCGGGCATACTGTATAAGTGAGTAGAGGGACAAGAGGGTCTTGGTGTTTCGTAGGCGATGAGATGACCACCTGTTACTACTAACCGAACTTGTACATCTCAACTATACCTTCAAAATTGGTCAGAAGTGGCACCATGTGGTTCTATCGGCCCTTGGTGCTCTGCCTACCCCGTAAGGAATAAAGGCGTGATTATATGTATGTATGAATGTATGTAACATAACATCCATACCTAAAAAAATTAAGAACTACTAATAAATCGTATAAATCACATTTCTTAACATGAAACGTCTCCTATTTCCAGATGCTGTCAAATGCACGACAAATGCTACGAGAACATCTACTGTCCCTTCTTCACCACTTACTTCCAGCCTTACTACTGGAAATGCTACCACAACCAGCCGCTATGCGCACTAGAAAACCACCAAAACACGAACAACTTCATCAATTCCTGCGCAGGCAAGCTGTGCGAGTGCGACAGACAGTTTGCCATGTGTGTGAGACGATACCGCTGTCCAAGACGAAGGGCTCTATGTCGCTCATCACCGCTGAGGCTGCTTCAGAATCTGCTGATGTTCAAATAGCTGGGATAATAGTGTCCCACTTCTGGGAAAAGGCACATACGTACCCATACATCTCCGTTTTGACCTACCTCTATACCGGAAGCCATGCACATAGCATGCAGTCAATGGCGTTGTTCATAAATACCTCGCTGATGGCATAGAGGAATATGTGGTTACGTAATATTGATGGATGAAAATTTAAATACATTTTTTTCTGACATCTAACTGGTTTTACTAGTTTATTTTATGAGTGTCAGGTGCTTTATTTATTTCATATGAAAAAAACTGGTAGATAACATATTCAACTTGCGCGCGTATATGCTATTAGCAATGTTAAGCGAAGTTAAAATGAATCCGCAAATGTATTGATAAGCTCAAAACTCAGGGATGGATATACCGACTAATATGATTTTTTTATATTTCCGGTGCTTCTATGTAACATAATTGGGCCCAGTATGTGGCCATATTACCTATAAAAATTGTTATTACAAAATGTTGTGACTATTGACATCATATTAGGTTCGAAACTAATTAATTGAATAACACACCCAAGTTAAGAAATAATTAAGTTCTTACCTAGATTAGGATCAAAGCTAAGAGTGACCACTGACGCCTCGTATTTATTTCAAATATAATAAGAATATTACATAAGTAGGTATGGACTGAGTTTTAATAGAGCAAAAATTCCTCAAAACATTATAAAAAAGTACGTACTTATAAGCATTATTCACCTGAAAGTATTACCATATCTGTGACTTGACTCACAAGTTTTTACCTGCGTATGAAAAGTGTAAATACATGTAAGATAATTATCTAAACATATAATAGCGTATTACAAAACTCATACAATATAGTGAGGTAACATTTTACCGCACGACTGATTTGCGCACTAAGCTATCTAAGCAGCTACATCTGCATTAAATGGTAAACAATGGAATATGTGCCACTAGGTAACTGACCTATTGAGGTTTAGATCCAACCATGCATTATACAGCAAGTTTTTTGATAACTAGACTAGGAGATAGCTGCAGTATTGGCAAATAATTCAGGTAAGGGTACAAGTAGGTACTATCGAGCCCAGTCGCCACGACGCGTTAAGGTTCGAGCACATTATGCCGGGCCTCAGCGTGTCGTGGTCGTGTAGAATATGTATGAATTATCGCACACTGTGTCGGGCCGCAGCGGCTCGCATTATTGCGAGGCGGATTTGCGTCCGTGCGATGCGGCCCGCCCCGCCCCGCTGCGCCCCGTCAACAGTGTGCTATAGCAAGCGCATTGGTGTGTACAGTCATACGAAAATATCACCAAAGCTTGTCTTTGTCTGCTAAAAGACCGGGAAAATAGATCATGGTATTCGCCGAATACCTTTCTCTTGGAACAAATTGGATGTATCCATATTTTCCATATTTCCTTTCGTCTTACCTGCACTATCGCATTTAGTTGATGTTTGTAATAGGTATGTAACTAGATAAGTGAAAAATACATTAAATTAAAAAGTACTGCCAAAATTCTTTGGTCGCCCTCATGTGACCAGGGTATACCTTTTTAAGCCAAAGATAGTCCTTACGCCTACAAATCGGCTAGCTATGTATTAGTAAATATGCATCTGTCTCTTAGTCTATTACGTTATGCCAGATATAATAATACCATACTAGTAAGGTATAGTTATACTATTATTAAGCCAATTTGCACCAATGGAAGAATGAAGAATAGCGGAGAAACTTTGCAATTACCTGTGTATGTACTTACCTACTTAACCAATATAATAGCTGACTACCATTTATTCCATATTGGTTCTCTATGATCGAATGCAATGGGAATTTAACTAAAAAGGCACCGTCGCTGTACAGATTATTAGCCAAATACTAAGCAATTAGCTCCACCATTGTAAAGAGCTATTTGGTGAAACATGGAAACGCACCATGTCAACTGGCGATCTTATGTGCTGAAGTCATGGGTTCCAATTTTGATAAACACAATGCAAATGTTTTTTTTTTTTTTTTTTTTCAATGTTGATTAGTAGAGAATGCTGCATAGCACATCTGATTTATGAAATAAAGAATTTTGAATAATATTACAGGAGTAGATGTGTACCTACTGTTCTTTTTAAAATTATTATGTTATAAAATTATTAATAAAGAAATGAAAAAAATTCTTCACCCTAGTGGGAATCGAACCCACGACCACCGCAAACCGTGCCATTATTATGTTATTATAATTATTATGTTCTCTATTCTATTGACTCGTCGTAGGAATAAAATATACCTATAGTCACCACCCCTCAATTTAATTCATAACACAAACACTACAATTAAATTCCCTGCTTATTAATTATAAGCATTAATAAAATGTATTACATAACTCACACATAAACTTGGTAATTGCTACTTATTTTAAACTTTTAAAACTTTCCTTATTATAATTATAGTACCATAGACATAACTATAAGTAGATAACGCTAGTGCAGCTATCTACTGCATGCCCTGAGAGTGCAATGATCTTTTGGCATAGTTTATTAAAAATATTACAGTAGTACTCATAAAACAGCTCGTAAAATATATCTATTTTACATCACTGAATTACTCTTGTGACATCATAATAAAAGTGGCACATAGTTTTCACACAGATTCAAATGTACTAGCATAATTAATTATTTTTCTCTTGGTACTTATTAACCTCGTTAAACTGTGTATAATACTCTTTAATATAAAATAATCTTTTGAAATTAATGAAACTACACTATTCATAATACTTATAAAGTTACAATAACTGCATTTACTTTAAGCATAGAGGAATAAGATGTCAGATTTAGATCCAGATTTATTGCATGTTACATACGGAGATACCAAATCCCTGGTCACATATCATCATCATGCCATAGAGTGCTAATGTCATACTAACTGTTTCGATGCACCATAAGACTTTTCGGTGCCTCACAATTCCAGTCCTTGACACTTGATTCTATTAGTGTAATGTATAGTAATGTACTACATTACTAATGTATTGTAACGTATAGTAATGCAATCTAAGCGTCAATGACTGGAATTGTGAGGCACCTAAAAGTCTAATGGTGCATCGAAACTGTTAGTATGACATTAGCACTCTATGTCTACATCTTATTCCTCTATGCTTTAAGGTAGACATGGTGATTCACAATTATATAAAAACGCCTATTGGCGACGTCTACTTATATCTTGGTTATGGTAGCTTCTAATTACACGTGTATAAGGCTAATTATCCTATGCTCGAATAAGATCTGTCTTCTAGTTAGGTGTGTAATTGTCAGAGTATTGTTCAAGTTTCCCGTCTTGTTGCATCCCATGGCCTTTGCCCTTAAAGGCTTTATTTCAAAAGAATAAGTACTGATGACTATATTAAGATAGAACTATTGTTAATTGTCTTGTCATCATATCATTCCCATTGTTCTATCACATTATGTAAATTAAAGTTCTACAAGCTTATCTAACGCAGTGGGTATATATATATATATATATATATATATATATATCCATATATATATAGAGGCCCTATGCTCAGCAATGATCTTATTTATACAGGGTATAACGTAACGATCAATTTTTCTATGGAACCCGTCCTGGGAAAAGAAAAAAAAAATTTGAATAAAATATCTCATTTTATTGCAAGCAATTCGTTTGACAAATGTACCTACAAAACTAGCATTTTTAAATATTAATATGGTGTCTTTAAAATAAATGTTTGTTAACTGTTTCCAGATGGATTTACTTTAAAAAATGCTGATTATCATGTAACTTTGGACCTCAATATTTTGGAAACCCGTGGTTTTCCAAGGGTGCTTCCATAGAAAAAAGTTATCGTGATGTTACAAAGAATACGAGGTATTAAAAGAACAATATCATCTTTTTACACCCAGTTTTACACTTATCGCACGGTTGAAATTATGGATGGTGAAACTAGACTCATCTTCAAATAAAAACGTGTTCTATTACTGATTTCTGCAAGAAAGGCTTACCTACAGTACCATTAACTTGTATCTCTATCTACTGTCAACCTTTGGTCCACTTGCAGACAACGAAAAAATATACCTTACTATTACGAGATTATTACAAAGGAATTTAAACATTGCCTGACAGATATTCAAAACATTTAGCTATCAAGTTATTAATAAACAGTATCTAACTTTAGATGCGGTTTTGTAACAACACCGATAGTGTTTATATCGATACTCTCCGCAAATTAATTTAAACAGACCTCAATTTTGCATTGGCACCATCGATTAACGTTATCAGAAAAAAATAATTGGAACAAATCAAACAATTAATAAAAACCAATCGAAAGCCTTGTAATAATTTTTACAGATCCAATGTGAAGAAAATAGCAATTAATTTCAATTAATGTAATATCCGTTCCATTCATAGATAGGGACATATTTATCCGATCGTTTGAACCGCAAGTCGACTCCAATGTTGGGTGTAAGAAATTACATGAAGTATACAGGTAATATAACACTTCATAGCCTAATACAGGGTGTTTGTGACAGCCAGGCAAATATTGATACCATGACTTCAGACCATGATTCTGAGGCGGAAAACACTGAAAATTTTCTCAGAAAAATTCCAAATTTTTCCGACATTTTTGTCAAATATTCAGGAAAAATTAGTTTAGTTCGTTTATTTAAGCCTCAGATAATGGCTTTAAAAATAAAATTTTAAACAAAACATGATTTAAAAAAAATTGCCGTCAAAAAAGTTGAAATAACTGATCAACTCTAATGGAGAGTCACAAGTGATCCAAAAAACATCAATGTGTCACACAACAACCAATAAGCCCATTTAATTATTCACAGGATCGCTCGATACAATTGTCGCATAAAGCAAAGATTACTGATAATCAAATCAAAAATACATTTCCTGCGAGTAATGACACTGTCGTATAACTCAACACAATGGTACTTGTTCAGCATTTCAGTATTTGTTTGGCTGTCACCCACAGCCTGTTTGTTATTTTGTGAGTTAACTGACCTACAAAAGCGTTAATTATTCACAGTTTTGTAGATAAGTTTCATAGTTCCTAAACCAACTACTAGCTCCCTGTACGTCTATCAACTAGTCGAAAAAAAAGTTGGACGCCTAATAGTTTCGTATGAGCCATTATTACTTGCGGCCAATTTCAATACTGGAAATCAAAATTAATGTCAGATTTTTTAATCCTATTTAAACGTATAAAAACAGGTGAAGATAAAATCTGAGATATGCAAAAAATGTCTTAAGGTCAGCAGAGGAATTACGTAAACTTGGAAAAGCAAAACAAAAGCGATCGCAAAAATTGTGATCGCGATCGCTTTTGTTTTGCTTTTGCAAGTAATCAGTCTACAGTTATTGGCTGATAAACAATTCGGCTATAGCATCTAAGGAAGATGATTGCAAGAGAGCTAGTGGTTTGGGAATTGTGATCATGACTTACCCAACCCTATTACCCTACTGTTTTTATCTACCAATAATGTCCATTGTACATTGATCGATGATGTAAACAATTCTACGAAAAGTATATGTGCCACTTTTACACTACATATTGTAGTGTATTTCTGATAGTGTAGTCCTATACTGATGCGGGACTTTACATCAGCTGCATCACCTTCTGTACATGTTGTAGGACTCGATTAATGAACTCCCCCGTTCTCTCAGGCGATAAACTAACAACTTATCACCAACCATATACAACTCTCTCAGCTGTGCTTATCGTGGCTGTAAGATCCCCTTTATGATTCTGCAGTTCTGGCTACGCCATTTCGGAAACACAGCTGAATGTATGTATATGCATGTATTTCGCCCGCCTAAGATTGCCAAAAACATTGCTATAATATACCTGCCCCCCTAGCATGACCAAGCATCGTATCGTACAATATCGTATCGTCCTATATAAAATTCATCATGGCGGCTATATTTATCGTATTTTGACAGGCCAAATGTTCATAAATCGGTTTATCATATCGTGCTTCGCAGTTCATGCTGAGTAGGTGGCTTTTTAATCAATTCAAATAATTTAAAATAGAAGATTCTACAAGGAATATCTGAAAATCTTAATGATATATTCGTTTTTTACGTAGAATCTTTAATCAAAATTTTCGTCCATTGTTTCTTATTGTAGAGGGACAACAAGAGGGTCTTGGTGTTTGGTAGGCGATGGGCTGACCACCTGTCACTACTAACCGAACTTGTACATCTCAACTATACCCTCAAAATTGGTCAGAAGTGGCACCATGTGGTTCTATCGGCCCTTGTTGCTCTGCCTACCCTATAAGGGATAAAGGCGTGATTATATGTATGTATGTTTCTTATTTATTTTTGCAGATGGCTTCTAATCGCCTTCTTCTGAGCATATCCATCTTTTTCATAGTAATACTTATAGTTGATGGCAATTTAATTGACATATTCCTGAGGTCGGGACAACCACAAAGAAGAACGGATGATAAAGATAAGGATAAGGATAAGGATAAAGATAAAAACTGCATAACCTTCTGCATCGGCACGCCTACTTACTGGTACTATCCTTATTACTACTACTACTACCCCTATTGGGGTTATTACCCTTGGGGTTGGTGGGGCTAAATATGTTTCGGTTGAAATAAAGTGATATGACATAAGTTTGTTTCATTTTTTACTAGCTTGTATTTTCCTGTCGCTGCGACCTTCTTCCGCGCATGTCGTAAGAGTCGACAATGGAGAAGGTATAAAAGAGGAGGTGGGACTATGAAGTGAGTCGTGTGGCAATCGTGACGCCATGACGTCATGATAGGGGCGGAGCTTCAACGCCAGTGTAACGCAGTAACTGTGACCACATGCTTGTGCTCCGAAATTTAACCGTATTAAAATTACAAAGACACTAGCGCTTTTATCAGGGTACATTTTTTTACTAAAACGTAGTGTAATATTGCCCCATCTAGCGATAGGTAATTGCACTAGTAAAACATTCTTGATTTCTTGAACCATATTGCTAACTAGTGCACGCCCGCGACTCCGTCCGCGTGGACTACAGAAAAAACTAATTGTCGAAATTATCCGGGATAAAAACATTTTCCCGGGATAAAAGTATGTAAGCCTATATGTTACGTGGGACCTGTCACAACATATTCCTGAAAACTGCATCGAAATCGGTTCAGCCGTTTCTGAGATTAGCGTGCACAAACGCACAGACAAACAGACAAAAATTTCAAAAATCATTATTTTGGGTACTATTGCGACGATAAAGGTCTCCTATAATATTTTTTCTCATAAATCTTCCATGTACAGACAGCGATCCGTTACGTTTTTATTATACAGGATGTTTTTTTGTGGCCACCTTTAACGAAGGGTACGTACTCTATACATGAAATAAAGTAAGTTTATGCCAAAAAAAATGCTGGGAAAAAAAAATTTTTTTTTGAAAAAAAAATTTTAAATTCCTTGATCGTGCGAAATTTATAGTGTCTAGTGATTATATTAGTATTTTTATAGACAGATATTAATTATTTTTCGTGAAAAAATCCTGCTACGCGCGTCTATGTGCATTTATGCAGAAAAACGCAGTCTATTTACTCAACTTTGGACCCTAATATTTTGGAAACCAGACACTTCCCAGGTATGCTTCCATGGAGAAAAATGATCGTGATGATGAGGAGATTCCGTAGTTTTCGGGAACGTTGACGACTAAAAATCATCCTGTATGTATAGAAGATAGATGAGCAAGTATTTTGACTAGTCACTACAAGGTGGTTTCTATGTAAATGGACAGGGCTACAGTGTTCAATGCTCCCCTCGTCCCATACTTCACCCCCGCTCAGCGGCACACTATTTTTGTATGAAAATATACTTAGCCGCTACCTACTCCTCTTTTATTTCTTCTCCATGGAGTCGACAAAAGAACTCAGATACGTTCCCTCGGACGATGAGCCAGCAACTTGCCACTGATGTTTTACATCTGATCCCGCTATAAAAAACGTATGACAAACGTATTTTTTTGAAACACAGCCGTGTATTAAGTCGTAAATTAGATGCTGTCTCTTATTTTGAATACAACACAAGCCGCCAACTAAACTATGTTAGTTTATGTAGTATATTCATAGATGCATAGTTTGTGGTGAAAGCACCTTTATGAAAACTGGCTTAACTAATGTAAGCTAAACTAACTTAGTTTGGTTGGCGGTGGACGATCGACGAACAATGGGGTAGTAAGTGCAAACATTGATACGATGTTTGTTTCCGAGTCATGGATGTTTCTATACTTATCTATTTATTTATATACCGTTACTTGGCACCCGCAACACAAGACCTCAGGGGTCTTACTATGAATATGTATTTATTTATTTAATGACGTAAGCAGGTGTCAAACTCTGTAGTAGCACATCATTATTTCTGCATCATGCTTAGCACTATCCCCTTACCCGAGTGTGTTAAATGGAAAAGTTACCGCTAAGAATACAAGCTTAAGTATATAGGATGGAGAGGAAACGTGGGTTAATCAGATCACTTGCAGTTACATATTTTTTTATTAAGTTATTGTAATAATGTAAGTACATTAGATAGAAGGCATAACCTACGAAAAGTAAGATTCATGATCATGTCAAACCTCAATACGAGTATATTAAATTACCTAATCATGAACATAAAGACACTAACGTCTCAACAATTTTAGGTCTATTAATGGTAACTAACAATTTTTTTTGTAATGAACGCTGAAATTACTGTTCATAAATCCGACTGCATAAAATATTTTTAGTAATGAAATTTTAATAGGTATTTTGTACATTAATAAATAATAAACTGTAATGTAATGTAGTACTCGTAGATAATTTGATCGTCAATTATATTGATTGATCCTTTACAGATGACAAGTCTTCGCAAATTAATATGTTTAAATATTGCCTTGCTATCAGTAATCTCAAATTGTGCATCAGCTCATATTCCTAATACAGGAATTGGAATTGTCAAAGATAATACGAATAAAGAAACTAAAGACAGTAATAAACAGGATGAATTATACGATAACGAAAATAATAATCACGAAAATCGCAATGATGGTAAAATAACTAGAGCAAATAATTACAAAGATAGTAATAATAATAAAAATAAAGACAGTAATAATGCGGTCGGCAAGCAGAACCAAGAAAGTAGAGCCAATGAAATAAATGAAAAGAGCAACAAACAACGCGATAAAAGAAGTGCCAAGAAAAGTAGCAGAAATGGCAAATATCGGGTAGGTCATTGGTATCATCTCGCAGGATGTCCATTTCCTACGTGGGAACAGGCAATAAACTTTGCATACGGATCGTGTTTAGGGGTGCCACATTGCGGTTTATGTGGATAGTCAAATATTATTTCAGGATTACTGAAATACTTAATAGTAGATGTTTTTTCCGCAAACATTTTTTACAAATTAATACATTGTGATTGCTTACATTTATCCCTAGCTAAAATTGAGAACTTAATAATTTGATTAAATAAAAATTAAATTTAAAGTTATAGGGTTTCGTATAAATAAAAACCTTGCTAATGTACTTACCTATATGTATGGAATCTGTGTTTACTATTACACGTTACATGACAATATGCTGATTTATCATCATTATACAGGGTTTAACAGAATGGATATGTTAAGCAAAATGCTATGAACATACTCGTAGCCCACTATAGAGAACTCCTTCACAAAATTATATACACGTTACACATCAGCCTAGCCTATTGCAGTCCACTGCTGGACGTAGGTCTCCCCCAGAGCACGCCATAAGTCTACTGCCATATGAGGGTTTTAGCAGTGTGATTTTCGGACTATTTTGTCAACGCAGGAGGCGCTGCTGCCCACCTCCCGGAAACCCTCGCCTCTTACGATACCCACGGGCAGATACTACACGGATAACTTGAATTTATATTATACGAGTATCGTAACATCTTTCTTGTGGAAAACGGGGAAAAAAGTAGTCGTTAGTTGGCAAATAGTACGACCAGATTACGCCAGCGCGTAAGCGGATGTGAACTTAAATAATCGTAAAATGCTTGTTATCGTTGAAATTAAACGATAAAATAACCACACTTCCCCGCTCAGTTTGACGCAAAATGTGAAAAAACTTTTTTAAGAACACGTTTAATTTGGTAATTAATTTAATTAATAGGAATTTTGAAATTATTGCCAATAAATTGACTAACGAGATTTTAGTACCTACTAATTAAAATTGGTAGAGTGTTCGTAGAGTATTTTGTATACTTATTTATAGGTATGGAAAAAATATGAAAAATTATTAAATGCCTTTAATCTGGAGTTACCAATTGAAGAAATAAGCATATGGCTGTATGAAATAATATCCTAATTACCATAACGTTACCATGATAATGTTGCGGTAATGACCAATCTAACGCAGCCCTTTAAGAAATAGTTTACATATGACACGTCTATGTAAATTAATATGCATAAGCCTTATCTTGATATCAGTAATATCAATTATCGGTTCAACTCGTACACGTAAACCGAGAAACAGGAAAGTGAACTTTAAAAAAAGACATGCCAGTGAAGAAGGAGCTAACGATGAAACAAGCAAAGGCGACACTAAGAGTAATGATAATATTGATGAAGACAGTAACAATAATGAAGAAGTGAATGACGAAGATAATGAGAGCGAGTATGCTGAACAACGCAAAGATGACGAAGGTGATGACGATGATGGAGAAAAAGTGAAAAATAAAGACAAAACTCACAAAAAAAACAATAAAGATGAAGAGGGTTACTATTGGCACCCTAGTTGGGGTCCGTTTCCAGGGTTTTCCGGATATGGTGCGTGTGGAGGGTACAGTCATTGGTTAAGCGGAGCTTGGGGCGGCTTTGGGGGCTATGGAGGGTTTGGAGGGTGCGCAGGAGGTTGTGGTTAATAAAATATCTTACTGTCCCTCTTTTTTACTTTACCACCATGAATATAATTTTAACTATATTCTAGTCCTACGAGTATATAGTTGAAATATACGTAATTTTTACTTAACCCTCTTGCCATATAAGTATTTTGGGGAAGAAAGTGGACTTTCTGTGGCTTATCTTCTGACATTATATCTTTTTAGACTATCTGACCATTAAGTATTAAATTGTTTATGTGAAGCACACTTATTAAGGGGTAGAATTTAAACGCACATCAAATCAAATTATTTTTTAGTCACAAATAATCGGAATTCATATCAAAATGACTGCTTGCACAGCAAAATACTCAAATGAGAATATTGCTAAAAACAAACTGCAATTTATATTTTTAAAAGATGACATTAAATTGATGGGTGATTATTTATTTGATGTGCAATTAAAAATATTATTAAGTAGCAGATTCATCAGATTATTTATTGTAAGTGTTATTATTATTTGAATATACATTATCTAATGTTTTGAAAGTTTGTCTAAATAAATGACAAAATTAAATAAAAAGGCATCATACTCTTAGAAATTACGTACCACCTATTTACAGCGAATGCGTGTACTGCAATCAGTAAAAAGTCATAAATTTAAATACAAGCTATAAAAACTTAGTCATTATTTTTTAAGAAGTGTTAGTAAATACATCATGGCAAAACTTTCATTATCTTTGTACTTTCCATAATAAAAATTATATTATTACCAGTGGACGCCAGCGACTCCGTCCGCGTTACAAAAACATTGACTAGTTGACCGAATTGTAAATCTAAACTATTCGAGAACCCACTTGAACACACACAAAAAAGTCATCAAAATCAGTCCAGCCGTTTAGAGAGAGTTCAATTACAAACACACGTACAGAAGGCGTATATATGTATGTAAACTTATGTAATGCTGGCTTAAATATTACAGATGAGACATTCATATTATTTAATATGCGTGTCATTTATGATACTCTTGATAATTTCAATAAGTGGAAAATCCCAGAAAAGTAACATCAGTAAAGTTAGTAAAAAAAATAATGAAAAAAGCTCTGAAGAGGACCATAAATCTAAAGTTGTTGTAACCAAGAAGGGTAAAAGTAGATATTTATTAGAAAATAGTGACAAAAAAATATGTAGTTCTGTCAATTATGGAGGTACAAAGAAAATAAATAAATGCATAAATAAAAATAAAGAAGAAAAACTTAATACAACCATTAAAAAGAGAACTGGGAAAAGTAAAATTAAAAATAATATAAAAACAACTCGTAAAAATAAAGCAAAATCTGTTAAAGGTAGTGACAAGATTAATAAGAAACGATCAGGAAGCTATAAACTGAAAAATTTAAGTGAAGCACACGACGACAATAAAAATAAATCTAATATTGAAAAATACGTGATTTATAGGTACATGAAAAATAACGTTCACAATATTAACAATTTTAGTGAAATCCAAAAAGGAATCGAAATTATCAATAGTAGAAGCAATAAAAAGCTTCTTCTAGCTACCGTTGATGAAAAAAAAAGTGATATGACAACACCTAAAAGTATAAACAAGAAAATTAGGGTTATTCATACAAAAAACCGCAATACCCGCAAAAGAAAAACAACAAAAAAGGTTAAAAAGAATAGAAAAATTAGCCATAAACGAAAGAAAACAAGAAACAGAAAAAAATATAACAAACATAAGAAAAGAAACTATCGAAATAGTGATAAAAAACATAAGAAGAAATGCTATGAAAGTAGTGATGATAAGAATAAATGCGTTGAAAGTAGTGAAGATGATGATGATAAAAATCAAAATACCCATGACATCGAGAATGATAAAAAAAGCGATGATTACGAAGAAACCGATTACAGAGAAGAAAGCTATGATGATAGCGACGGTAAGAGAAAGAGAAAGCGGCGTAAAAATAAAGATGACAGTTACAAAGATGATGATAGCGACTATGCCGAACAACGAAAAGATGCTGAAAGTGGCGAAGAAGTAAAGAAGACAGAGACCGACAATAGAGCCGCAGATTCTGTTAACGGGGCGACATTTGCCTGTCAGGGGGGGTACGGGGCTGGTTGGCGTGGATTCGGAGCATTTCCAACGTGGGAACAGGCAATAAAGTTTGCATATGGTTCGTGTTTAGGGCAGCCACATTGCGGTTCATGTGGATAGTCAAATATTACTCGTATTTCAGGAATACTGACATAATAGTAGCTGTTTTTTCCGTAAAATTAAATATTTCATCCCTAGATAAAATTGAGAAGTTAATAATTTGATTAAATGAAAATTAAATTCAGTGTTTCGTAAATAAAAACCTTGCTATGGTACCTATACTATATATGGAATGTGTGTTTACTATTACACGATACACGACAATATGCTGATTTATCATCATTATACAGGGTTTAACAGAATGGATATGTTAAGCGAAATGCTATGAATATAGCCCACTATAGAGAACTCCTTCACAAAATTTACACGTTACACATCAGCCTATTGCAGTCCACTGCTGGAGCGTAGCTTAACACCGTTTACGGCTGGACGAAAAATTCCTTGAGGTGGAATTAGAAAAAATACGGAGAGGGGGAGGACACTATAACCCTTGAATCAGGCCACCTATTCTACTTCAGGGAGAGGGGCACAAAGTCCCAGGGTGGCATGGGATTTCTCGTTAACAGAACCCTCCGTGATAACGTGAAGGAGATCTGTAGAGTCTTGACCCGGGTAGCGTACCTGATATTGAAACTGATCGATAGATACTATCTCAAGGTCATACAGGTATATGCGCCAACGTCGAGAAGCTCAGATAAAGAGGTGCAGGCTTTATACGACGATGTGTTGAAGGCCATACACCGCACCACTAAGACCCATTTCACTGTTGTCATGGGGAACTTCAACGCCAAAGTGGGACAGGAGTGTGGCGAATCGTGCTTGGGACCACATGGCTACGGGAGCAGAAATAAGAGGGGCCAAATGCTGGTCAACTTCCTCAGCATGCAGGGGCTTTTCTGTTAAAATTCCTTCTATCAGAAAAATCCCCCAGCGCGTAAGCGGATGTGGACTTAAATGATAGTAAAATGTTCTAAGATTTTAATTTCAACGATAAAAAACCACACATCCCCGCTCAGATTGTTGCAAAATGTGAAAACGTTTCATTTGGTAAATAATTTAATTAATAGGAGTTTTGAAATTAATGGCATAATTGACAAACGTGATTTTAGTACTAATTAAAATTGGTAGAATGTTCGTAGAGTATTGTGTATACTTGTGGGTAAGGAAAAAATAGAACTAACAGTTAACTGCCTTTAATCAAGAATTCAAGAGTTACCAATTGAAGAAGTAAGCATATGGTTGTAAGAAATAAAAGTATATATTTAATTACAACTAGAAGAAATAGTTTACATATGACACCTATATGTAAATTGATATGTATAAGCCTTATCTTGATATCAGTAATATCAATTATCGGTTCAACTCATAAGCGTGAACCGAGAAACACGAAAGTGAATTTTAAAAAAAGACATGCCAGTGAAGAAAGAGCTAACCATGAAACAAGGAAAGGCGACATTAAGATTAATGATAGTAATGATGAAGACAGTAACAATAATGAAGAAGTGAATGACGAAGATAATGAGAGCGAGTATGCTGAACAACGCAAAGATGACGATGATGACGGCAATGACAACGATGATGGTGAAAAAATAAATAATAAAGACAAAACTGACAAACAATAATATCTACCTTTTATTAAATTATATATATTTAATTACCATTTTCCCAAATGGTTTGCTGGAGGAAATCTCTCTCTGTACTCTCTCTCTCTCTCTTTGTACATTTCCTTTCATAATTTCTGTCAGTATATAAAGTGTCAGTATGTAAAGGATAAGAATAATGATGAAGAGGGTTACTATTGGCACCCTAGTTGGAGCCCGTTTCCAGGGTTTTCCGGATATGATGCATGTGGAGGGTACAGTCATTGATAAAGCGGAGCTTGGGGCTGCTTTGGGGATTATGGTGGATTTTGAGGGTGCGCAGGAGGCTGTAGTTAATAAAATATCTTACTGTCCCGCTTTTTTAATTTACCACCATGAATATAATTTTAACTATATTCTAGTTCTACGAGTATATAGTTAAAATATACGTAATTTTTGCTTAACCCTCTTGCCATATGAGTGTTTTGGGGAGGGAAGTGGACTTACTGTGGCACATCTTCTGACATTATATCTTTTTAGACTATCTGACCATTGGAAAAATCGGCCCTAAAAATAATCCATTTACTCTATTTATTTACTCTGTATAATTTTTGTTACATATATTATTGTATATTTTGTTTTCCTCGAGCTAAATGTAACTTCGATATCCACGAGACAGGCATTAAGCCTAGTGTAGGTATTATAGTTAACGTATGTAACCTAACTAATATTCTATAATTTAATGTAATAACTGAGTAATGTATGTACATTGAAAATAAAAAAATATTACTATGCGGTTATTTATTATTTTTTACATTTTGTAAATACATGTATCAAATAATATATACATGTAAAAATATAAAAATAGTACCGCGCCTGCAGCGGGACCTAGGTCCAAGCTGCCGGCGGTCAGGGTCCCAGAGTGAGGAACCTCCTTACGATGCGTGCCGTATCGAGGAGTACCGCCTTCTGTATCTGGCCCTAGACCCAACATGCCTAGCAAGAGCCTCGTGAGGTGTTGGTCAAGGCTCTTAGCTATTAGACCGTTGACTGAAACAACTATTGGGACAATGATTCTCGAGTCCACATCCCACATGGCGGCATGGTGACATCGACAAGAACTGCCTGGCGCACCGCCCGATCTATCAGCACAATGTCAGGTTTGTTGGCTACAATAGTCCTGTCGGTGATGATAGAACAGTCCCAGTAGAGCGTGGCATGACCATTCTCGAGAACTGGCTGTGGTACATACTTGTAGTATGGTATTTCCGAGGACACCAGACCATATTTCAGAGCGAGCTGTTGGTAAATGATCCTGGCTATTTGGTTGTGTCTGTGCAAGTACTCGCAGTAATGCCGTTAGCAAGATGAGAACACCTGGAAACAATATGCCTGAGTGACTCGCCGGGGCGGTGGCAGGCTCGACAGATGTCGGTCGTGCCGTCCTTCAGGATATATTTCCGGCAGTTATTCGTCTTGATAACTTCGTCCATAATTGCACAGACAAAACCTTCGGTTTCCCCAAAGAGGTCTCCGAAACGTAGCCGGGAAGCAAGCTGGTCTACGTCAGGCCCGGTTAGGGCTTTGTAGAACCTGCCATGCAGTGCCTTGCGCACGTGGCCCTGCGTTCCTCGGTTGTAAGTACTACAGGCTTCCGCCAGTTCCCGTTTGCAAGAGAGAGCGTGGTGAGGCCCACGTCAGCCCTGACGACATTCCGGTGCATCGCCTCATCTTTGTTTAAAAAGTATTCTCTAAGACTGTATACCTCGCGGTTGTGTAGGTTCTTGGTATTTAGCATACCACGACCCCCACACTTCCGTGGAATATACAGTCTCATTACAGATGCACGTGGGTGATGCATTCGGTTTGCCGTCAGGAGTGTGCGGACCCTTCTGTCCAGGGAGTCTAGCTCAGTTTGAGTCCACCTAAGTATGCCAAAGGTGTACTGGTGTACGAGCATGACCCAGCCGTTGTAAGCCCGAATCTTGTTAGTGCCTGACAGTTAACTTTTTAAGACTTTTGTCAGGCGTCTGAAGAATCGGTCTCTCGGCGCCTGTTTCATGTCCGCATCCGGTATGCCTAACGACTCTGACATACCTAGGTATTTATAGGTTTCGGTGCCGCAGAGTGATCTCAGCGGTTCGTTGTTGATTATCCCGCCCCGCTGTACGTGTAGGACCGCGCACTTTTCCACACCAAACTCTATCCTGATTGAGTCACTGAACATTTTTGTGATTTTCAGTAGCTCTACCAGGTCTGGTTGATTTGGTGCGAATAGCTTGAGGTCGTCCATGGACAGTAGGTGGGATATAGCCTCATCCTCTCTCCGTAGCCGATATCCCAGATTATTTTCAATTCTAGAAATTTATTAAATATTGAATTGGTTATGTGACATGCGAAAGCAAATATACAGGGTGATTTTTGGTCGTCAACGTTTCCGAAAACTACAGAATCTCCTCATCATTGCGGTCATTTTTCTCCATGGAAGCATACCTGGGAAGTGTGTGGTTTCCAAGATATTGGGGTCCAAAGTTGAGTAAATAGACTGCTTTTTACTGCATAGATGCACATAGACGCGTGTAGCATAATTTTTTCACGAGAAATAATAGTTATCTGTCTATGAAAAAACTAGCATAAACACTGGACACTATAAATTTCGCCCGATCAAGTAACTAACTTTTTCTTTTTTCTTTTTTTTTAATTTCATCGTTTCCCAGCATTTTTCTTGGCATAAACTTACTTTATTTGATGTATAGAGTACGCAACGAAAAAACATCCTGTATACATTTTAAATTACAGATTATACACATAAACAACCAATGAAGCATCTACCCTAATTTAGAGGCCGTTTCATACAATATCTTATCTCATCCAAGGAAGCTATTTGATGAAACGCATTCTACTAATCTTTTTACTGTAAATGATGTAGCACAATCATAAATGGCAAATTCATTAGATTTTTTATTGTAAGTGTTATTATTATTATACTAGTACTAAATGGAGATCTGTAGTCTCTGCTTACCCCTATGGGATATAGGCGTGAGGTTATGTATGTATGTATGTATGTTATTATTATTTGAACATACATTACCTAATGTTCTGTAAGTTTGTCTAAATAAATGACAAAATAAAATAAAAAAGCTTCATATTCTTATAAATTACGTACTACCTATTTACAGCGAATGCATGTAGGTACTGCAATCACTAAAAAGTCACTAATTAAAATACAAGCTATAAAAACTTAAGTCATTATTTTTTAAGAAGTGTTAGTAAATACATCATGGCAAAACTTTCAAATTATCCTTGTACTTTTCATAATAGAAATTATAATATTATCAGTGGACGCCCGCGACTATGACCGCGTTATAAAAATATTATCTAGTTGACTGAATTGTGAATCTAAACTATTCGCGAACCCACTTGAACACACAAAAAAATCATCAAAATCAGTCCAGCGGTTTAGAGGGAGTTCAATTACAAACACGTCCAGAAGGAGTATATCATGTACATAAAGATTTGTAATGCTGGCTTAAATTTTACAGATGAGACATTCATATTATTTAATATGCGTGTCATTTATGATCTTCTTGATAATTTCAATAAGTGGAAAATCTCAGAAAAGGAACATCGGTAGAGTTAGTAATAAAAATGATGAAAAAAGCTCTGAAGACGAACATAAATCTAAAGTTGTTATAACCAAAAAGGGTAAAAGTAGATATTTATTAGAAAATACTGACAAAAAAATATGTAGTTCTGTCAATTATGGAGGTACAAAGAAAATAAATAAATGCATAAATAAAAATAAAGAAGAAAAACGTAATACAACCATTAAAAAGAGAACTGGGAAAAGTAAAATTAAAAATAATATAAAAACAACTCGTAAAAATAAAGCGAAATCGGCTAAAGGTAGTGACAAGATTAATAAGAAACGATCAGAAAGCTATAAACTGAAAGATTTAAGTGAAGCAAACGACGACAGTAAAAATAAATCTTATATTGAAAAATACGTGATTTACGTGAAAGATAACATTCACAATATTAACAATTTTAGTGAAATCCTAAAAGGAATCGAAATAATCAATAGTAGAAGCAATAAAAAGATTCTTATAGCTACCGTTGATGAAAAAAAAAGTGATATGACAACAACTAAAAGTATACGCAAGAAAATTAGGGTTATTCATACAAAAAACCGCACTACCCGCAAAAGCAAAACAACAAAAAAAGTTAAAAAGAAAAGAAAAATTAGCCATAAACGTAAGAAAATAAGAAACAGAAAAAAATGTAAGAAACATAAGAAAAGAAACTATCGAAATAGTGATAAAAAGCATAAGAAGAAATGCTATGATAGCAGTTATGATAAGGATAAATGCGATGAAAGTAGTGATGATGATAATAAAAATCAAAATACTGATGACAGCGAGAGTGATCAAATAAGCGATGATTACGAAGAAACCGATTACAGCGAAGAAAGCTATGATGATAGCGACAGGAGGAGAAAGAGAAAGCGGCGTAAAAATAAAGATGACAGTTACGAAGATGATGATAGTGACTATGCCGAACAACGAGAAGATGTTGAAAGTGGCGAAGAAGAAAAGAAGATAGAGGCTGACGATAAAGCCGCAAATTCTGATGACGGGGTGACATTTGCCTGTCAGGGGGGGTGCGGGCCTGGTTGGGGCGGGTGCGGCTGGAGAGGAGGGTGGGGAGGGGGCTGGGGTGGAGGATGGGGAGGGGGCTGGGGTGGAGGGTGGGGATGAGCCTACGGTGGAGGCTGGCCAGGAGAATAATTAGAATGGGCATATGGGTAGTAAATTATCTATGCAAAGTGTTCGCATGTTGATGCTTTGGAGCGGCTAAGTAATATCTTAATTTTTTAAATAAATAATGTTGTGAAAGCATAAGTTTAATTAACTTCAAAATGCAGTAATATAAATACTAATGTACAATGTACCTAATCTTATGGGTAAACAGTTGTCCCAACTGCCTGCCTGTTTATGTATATAATATAATATAAACCTTTTTGTTGTCAATTTGCTTCTTTTAATTGCCATCAATGAGTTTTTAATTTCTTTGGCCTTCTCGAACACGGTTTTTGATCTTTAAATACAGGGTGATTTTTGGTCGTCAACGTTCCCGAAAACTACGGAATCTCCTCATCATCACGATCATTTTTCTCCATGGAAGAATACCTGGGAAGTGTCTGGTTTCCAAAATATTAGGGTCCAAAGTTGAGTAAATAGACTGCGTTTTTCTGCATAAATGCACATAGAC
This sequence comes from Carposina sasakii, assembly GCA_014607495.2. Lineage (NCBI taxonomy): Eukaryota > Metazoa > Arthropoda > Insecta > Lepidoptera > Carposinidae > Carposina > Carposina sasakii. Next base: position 12,229,211 of record CP053158.1, read on the forward strand.
GCGCGTAGCAGGATTTTTTCACGAAAAATAATTAATATCTGTCTATAAAAAAACTAACATAAACACTAGACACTATAAATTTCGCACGATCAAGGAATTTAAAAATTTCAAAAAAAAAAAAAAAAAATTTTTTCCCAGCATATTTTTTGGCATAAACTTACTTTATTTCATGTATAGAATACGTACCCTTCGTTAAAGTTGGCCACAAAAAAAACAAAAAAACTGTATATGAGCTTTGTCCGATATATATTTAGTATGCGCCGAGCTCTTCATGACCATAGACGTGCTTATGTTTGAGTTTCAAAGAAATTAAATAAATAAAATATTCCTCCGTGTCATACGAGATGTAAAAAATATTTTAAAATGTGTAATAAAAGCTTTGGAATTACATTTCACTGGTAACTTATATTTATTTATTATTTAAATCATAATTCGAGTCCAACATATTAGCTGTCAACATTACGGCCATCTTTCAGCTTTCATAATTTATGACAAAGACGCGGCTACCACTTTCATGTGACAAGCGTGTTGTGCACTTCAGCGCGGTTGCTTATAAAGTGTTGCTATCTCTTTTGCGCTCATGCTAACTGTATCTTTCTTTGTCACTATTACTACATTTTAATAGTTGGGTATCTAAAAAATATTGTAGCTATCGAAACGCATCGCGCGGTTTATCAATTTTTAACCCAATTTACTATGAATGTACATAACCTATCTATTGTTGTAATAAATCATAGGTTGCCATATTGAGTATCAATGAGTATAAAACCATTACTTACCTCTTCCTATAAATCATCCGTAATTTAATCTACATTTAAATCTTGTACCTAATAATAATAATAAAATTCTTTATTGCACATGGGTGAATTTCCCAGGTACGTTTTTAGCGCGGCGTGGATGAAAATCGTAGTGGAAAGTGCAAAATGCACATTTATTAATTTTTTTTCATTAAGTTCAGAGAGTGCTCTAGACTAACGTTTAAAACTTAAGACCAAAATCTATTTGTTTACGCATTAAAAAAAATATCAAAGGCTCTAAATCTAATTGCGGTGCTATGTCCCCACTTCATTTGCAAAAATAAATTTGGCTATTTCAATTTTCGGGTGAATTAATTTAACAGAATACATACATATTTTAAAAATACATTAAATGACACTATTATTTACACCATGAGCAGTAATTTAACTTAACCCGGTAGTACCTGTAACAGCTTTTTAAAAATGTCCCGCGGAAAAAGTCAATAACGCTGGCGCATTTTGAACATTACACTATTTCATCATAATGAATGAGATAGATGCTAAGCTATCTTTCCCCGCACTGCTCTGTTATGCCATCGTATACCAAGTACATGGATGTTTGATACACTGAACAGTTTTCCCGCCAAAAACGTAAGTATAACCTGCGGTGGCGCAGGAATACAAATTTATCATATAACGGTGTCATTTGTATTTAAAAAACTAAAAGGCTGTTTAAAAAGAAATTTTACAGATGATTAAAGATTAGATGTATCGACGTAATTGCAAATGAATTATTACAATTAAAATAATAGTGTCCGTTATAATTTGAAATTTGTTACTTAATTCTAAGTACGGTGTCGCAACTCCAGTGGCTCCGGTGGCAAAAAAGAGGGCCACCGTAATTTAATAATGTCACCGTAATTGATATTTTGTCTTTTTGTATACAGGATGACTGGAAAACGGGTATTATTTCTATTGAGATGTAAAAGTTAGGCCAATTTTCTAGCTTCATGGGTAGGAAGACCCATTAAAAAAATTACGGCTAATGTTTTTAAAATCACCTTATTATTAAATGGAAATGCATAAAAAACTAAAATACGTGTATATTTCAGTAATTCAACTACTCGTAGATAAATAAATAATCATTATAGACAAAACAACAGACATCAACTTGGCATTGTCTAAGTATAATTACCAAAAGGTTTATAATTTTTTTTCCTGATTCTTGAAACTAAATTCAAAAGGTATAATTATGAAAAAGCTTACCAACAGCTGACTAATAAGAATTTTGAAAGTGTAATAAGAATTTTGAAAGTGCTATCCTATGGCGCGACAACCTTTTTTAACAAGTAACCTAAGTTTGTAGTCAAATTTAAAAAATACAAAGGTGATGAACTGACATAATATATATATTATAGCATAGGAATCTTACTGCTATCCAAAGGCCTTTTCATGATGCAGTTCAACTCGAATCGAGGTCATACCGCCACCTCCATCTTGCCAGTTGCACTGTTCGTATATCTTTCGGTGTCTAAACGACTAACATGGCCGGCACTTTTACTGTCCAGTTCCTTTTTGGTAGGCGATTAGCATACCTAATGGTGTTCCTGATGCAGTCTGAGCACTGTAGATCAATCGATAGACAGCATAAGTACACATATCGATAAGAAGACGTTATAAGATCATAGGGAGGGAACCGTTCCTAAATGAACTAAGTTCTTCCAGGCACTTAAGATTCATCTCTCAAAATTAATAGCTGACCAATAACAATGTAATATTTTTCTGAGTCCTGACTGTTCTCAGAAAAAATATCTATATATTGAATGTTCTACTGGCCTAGTAGGTGTACTCATGCACATAATTATTATCTACTTCAATACCACGTTTTGTGATATTGATTATGACTTGGCCTTCAGTTTAACCTCAAGGAAACCACCCAAAATTGCTACTATGAATGAACAGTTACGAATAAACCCGAGTAACTTTGCGATAAACCCGAGTAGCTTGAACAAGTACGCCTGATGATAACAGAAGAGTTCTACATTCTACTTGCCTCAATATAACACTGCTATAGGCTGTAGCGCCACGGAATGTATTTTTCGAAACCTATATTGGTCAGCTGCTGGTAAGCTTTCTCATAATAAGTTACACCTTTTTGAGTAGCTTATTAAATAAGGAATTTAGTTTGATAAAGGGTACGCATGACGCAGTATATTATTTTGAAAGAGTAGGGGCTTAATTGGCAAAAACATTTAACAAATTTTTCTTGACCATTCCATGTTGATAGATTTTTGGGAGGTCATAGTATAAAATGTGATTTATTTCTTATATGCCATTCTACTCCTCTAAAAGGAGATTTAAAAAAAAATCATAAAATGTCATATCTCCGACACCGTGAATTTCCGGGTGGGGTGTTTCTTATATATAAAGGTAGCTAACGAGGTGCACTTTCAAATGTGAAAAGAAATGATCCTTATTTCTAGTTTTCGAAGATTTTTACGTACATATAAATAAATACGGCTAGGTTCCTGAAATGGTGTAGTCAGAACTGCGAGATCTTAAAGGAGATACCATGGCCACTACGTTTTATGCTAAGAAAAAAGTCACTAGGAAGCATTTTAAAGTATGTAATAAAATATTTCCCTAACTGTTAACGTGTTCCTTAAATTTGTTATCATAGTTTCTAAGCTATAATCATGATGATTAACATTAAAACCAACTAATAAACGAAAAATCTAAAGTTTTCAAGTTCTTATAAAATAAATAAATAGGTAATTCGTATGATGTTCTCCTGTATTTATAATTCCGCTGGTTGTAATAAATTTCAGTGGAGAGATTAACAATTTCGGTGGTTTGATAATAATATCGGTGGCGATTGAAATTTTTAAATGCAGATATCTCAAGAAATAATACGTTTTTAAAAATGTGTACCATATGACTGAATATTATATATTTTTAGCTATTATTTTGAATACAAAAAAGTTATAGAAAGTGGATATAAAATTTCGCCAGCGTAATTAGTCAAAAATCGAGGTTGTTGAAATTCACCCACATAAAAACAGTTTGTACCATGGACGAACTTAATGCTACGAATATGTCGCATTCTCTACATTCTCTACCTACCTACTGGGAATTGATGAAATTGGTGTTAGTTTTTTCTCAGCTATCACAAAACATAGGAGAGCGATATTTAACAATCGAATTCTTTATTATACCTACTATCTTACTTTTTGTAGTTGCAGATTCATAGACTTTTTTAAGATAAAAAACATGTCAAAGATACCTCTTTTAAATCAGATTTGTTTATTTTCAGGCAAACGAGAGCGATTTAAGCCACAATTTTTATATCAATAGACTTGTTTACACACTCTAAAAACGTGTGGTCGCACTTATTAAAAATATTGTGTGGTTTTCATATAAAACGCAGAAATATGTTTTGTCGCTTACGCTCTTTTATTTTAAGCTAGTCCCCGCTTATTTTTGTATGGAAACAAACGTCCCTCCACCCTCCCTCAGGTGGTCGGCCTCCGGCCTTGATCGACGATGGGTCTATGGAGGGTCTATGTCAGTCGTCCCGTGCTGTTATTTTTCTGACAAATTTTAACTGATTACTGACATTAGTATCTAAGGGTAAATTTATATTAGGTACTACAAAAGGAACTAAATATTAGGAAATAGCGGGACGCACGCAAGATGCAACGTAGCAATAATTGAGTCTTAAACAATTACTAACTAGTAAATATTGTGTGCGGGGCTTTACTAGAATTTGTAATTGACTGTTCACAGACACAGAAGAAAGCATTTCAATGCTTCAGTCTGCCTACCACACTAAAAACATGTTGCTGTGCCCAACAGGGTCATATGTTATCTGTAAATTATTAATTAAGATCTTCAATTACATATGAATACAATAAATGATTGAGTATTGAATAAACCAGTTACCAAAGAAGATATTGGTGCTGGCTCAAGTTTTAAATTAATTAAGTTTTTGGAACTGTAATATAATTTTACTACAGACCGGGTTGCGATACGACGTGTCGTCGTGAAAATCTAGGACGAACGTCGCAAAAATTTACGATGCGACATCGTATCATGCCACGATGTACGCCACGTGCACGTGCACACGTGTCGTCGATACAATGCAGGATGAATTAACCCGTTTTTTATGAACGAAAAAATTTATGTAGATTCGAGTAGATTTCCACGGTGCGACGTCGCATCATGAATCGACGCCGCAGCTTGTGTGGAAGGCCTTAGCTGCGTTTGTCACTTTTCTCAATTAGTTTGATTTACCAACTTATTAGTAAACCGAAGATATCGCCGTGTGTTACCGAACGAAATGATTGTCCACGTGGTGACCGTAGTTCCTTTTTCTGCCACTTCGCAGATAATTTGGTAAACGCACACATTCCAATCACTCATAATAATCCTACTAATATTATAAACGCGAAAGTTTGTGAGGATGTATGTATGTTTGTTACTCCTTCACGCAAAAACCATTATATAGATATGGATTTTGATAAACAGTTAAATGGGCTTATTGGTTATTATGTGATACATTGCTGTTTTTTGGATCATATATGACTCCATTGGGGTTGTTGATCAGTTAATCAACTTTTTGAGCTCTACTTTTAAAAATCATCCCTAGGTTAAAGTTTTGTTTTTAAGTCATTATCTAAGTTTCCATCGAGAGTTCGCCCACCACCGGGCCCTACACCCTCCGCTGACCCTCGGATCTGCCGACTCATGATCACAAACACAAAACACTACAGTCGTATCAATATTTGCCTGGCTGTCGCATTCACCTTGTTTAGCTTACATATCAGAATAATACATATGCTACAATTTATTATCCCGGAAAAATATTTTTATCCCGGATAATTTCGACATTTTGTTTTTTCTGCAGTCCACGCGGACTGAGTTTAAGTTTCAAGGTAATATGCAAGGTATATGCATTTTGGATTTTATTTATTTATTTAACCAAAAGAATCTCTTCTCTCTCTACAGGGTGTAACAGAAAGGGTATGTTAAGCGAAAAGCTATGTAAATACCACCACTATAGAGAACCTAGTCGAGTTAGAAATTTTGTGGATAGGTTCCTATTAGTGAGCTATTTACATAGCTTTTCGCTTAACATACCCCTTTGGTTACATCCTGTATATGACCTACATACGAGTATCCTCCAGTGTCTTATGGTCACAGCACACATATAAACTTGGAAAACGACACCGTATCGCCTTTCGACTCGCCGTCAACCAGGCGTCAACTGAGCGTCATCCGAGCGTCAACCTAACATATGCACGTATCCAAAGCGTATCAGCAGCGCCTGTACGTCAACCCAGCTACGACTCCCCGACCGCTAGCTGACAAAAGCTAGCGGTCGGCGAGCCGAAGCGGCTTAAAATAAATAGTAAATTTTCGATAATCGACTATATAAAAAAACGCATCGAAATCTGTTTGCGTAAACTAAATATACATAGAGGGACAAACAGACAGCGGGAATCAACTTTGTTTTAGTACACTATGTTATGATATTCCTTAAAAGGTAAATAAAAGCTTAATGAAAAATCTTAAATGAGTTAAACGCAAAATGCATTTATAAGTACTTAAGTGTTCATAAATTTTAATTAGTCATATAAAACTTATTTTGTAAAAAAGTAATATTACTGATTCTTAGCTTGGTAAAATTATAAGGTACATCTAACTTATAAGTATATTCATTTATTATATATTTACAAAAATATCTGTTTCGACACGTTTATTATTAATTTACTTTCAAATGAATATTCTGTCTGATTAAAGGCTCGAGCACACCGGATGCGTATGCGTGCACGTAAGCGTAGACGTACACGTACCTTTGAGTTTAATGTATAGAACTGTCACCGCTTGACGTCTATGCTTTCGTCTACGCATACGCATTCGGTCTGCCCGTGCCTATACAGTTCCATACATTACAACTCAGAGGTACGTATACGTCTACGCTTACGTGCAGGCATACGCATCCGGTGTGCTTGAGCCTTAAATTCAGTGGAGAAGCATTACACCCTTCAAGTTGGAATATTTACATTATGAAAGCAAATTTTCGCTCTATACTACTTACACACTTTTGTCATATAGAGTTCAAGCAGTTCATACAGAAATCTTATACTGTAGTAAGCCAAAGAAACCGGGTTCCAGAAAGGGTTTACTGGACATGTTGGCCAGATATGGCATACTGAGGAGTCAATTACATCATTTTGTAGCTTATGAGCCGATTCTCTTCGCGATATAGCAATCAACGTTTTTTATGAAATATAAATAGGGAAAACAGTAGAACATCTACGTTTTATGTAATTCCTACGTAATAATAATAATAATAATTTAACAATCTGCAAGAATTTAATTTCTGGACGAGTTAACAATAACGGATGAATAGCAGGAAGATAATTAATAATCTTTTTTATTATTAAGTTTATTATCAAATTCAATTTAAATGTACTCGTAATACTCATGGCAAATAATTTACAGATGAAACCTACATATAAATTGGTAATTATAAGTATTTTTATACTATCTATAATTTCAATTGGTGAAGCAGCCCCGAAACGGAAATCTATAACCAAGGAAGTAAATAATAAGGATATCAAAGAAACCACCAACAATAAAACTATAGCCATTGTATTTAATAAAAGCAGTGAAAGTAAAAACAGTACTGCTGATGAAAAAGGCAATATAAATCTTAAAGATGTAAAATTAATCAAAAGTAAGAAAAAAGTTAAACGTAAAAATGTTATTCAAACCAAGAAAAATGAAAACACTAGTAAAAAAAATGTTGATAAAAACACTAAAAGCAAACAACAACGTGCAAACAAAACTGACAGCAAAAAAGTCAGTAAAAGAATTAAGACACAAAGTGAATTAATTGAAAGCGACGTTGAATATTATCCCAAAAACGAAGATACAATTGAGGAAAGTTCTGCTAACACAGATAGTGAGATTGTCATCATCTTAAAGAAAAAAAGAAAACATAAAACAGGAAATAAAAAAGTTTATCATAATAAAAGTTTTGAAGCAGAAACCAATAAGAAGAAAAATAATAGTCCAACTACTAATAGTAAAATTGGAAAAAATAAACATAATAATAAAAATACTATAGAAAAGAAGAAAGGAAAAAAGAAAATTCTTGTTATAATGGATGGAAAGAAGAAAAGAAGCAAACCAACTAAATCAAACAACGAGGAATATAAAAAGAGTGAAGATAAAAATGAAAGCAACAATGACGTTGACAGCGAAGAAAGTGATCAAGATAAACAAAGTGACTATGATAGCGAGGATGACGATGATGACAGTGAAGAAAGCAGTGACATCGATAGTAGAAAAAACAAGGAAGACAGTGAAAGCGACTATGCCGAACAACTCGCTGACGTAGAAGATGGTGACAGTGAAAGCAATGAGCCTGAATCCAAAGCAAATGATTCAGACGATGGTTTAACATGGAGTTGTGGACGCTGCTATCCAGGGTATGGTGCATGTGGAGGAAACGGAGGCTGTGGGTAATGTGCGTATTAAACATACAGGGTGTTTTTTTGTGGCCACCTTTAACGAAGGGTACGTACTCTATACATGAAATAAAGTAAGTTTATGCCAAAAAAAATGCTGGGAATTTTTTTTTTTTTTTAATTTTTAAATTCCTTGATCGTGCGAAATTTATAGTGTCTAAGTGTTTATGTTAGTTTTTTTATAGACAGATATTAATTATTTTTCGTGAAAAAATCCTGCTACGCGCGTCTATGTGCATTTATACAGAAAAACGCAGTCTATTTACTCAACTTTGGACCCTAATATTTTGGAAACCAGACACTTCCCAGGTATGCTTCCACGGAGAAAAATGATCGTGATGATGAGGAGATTCCGTAGTTTTCGGGAACGTTGACGACCAAAAATCACCCTGTATTACTTAAAAAGTAACATCACACTGTATTGGTATTTATTATTTTATAAATTACTTAACACGTAATTAATTATAAATTACTTAATTCACTTTAAGTGAAAAATTACTTTATAAGAATTCTAAAATATCCGTCATATTTAATTAATAATAAAACTAATAAAGAAATAAAAATACATAATCAAAATTCAATTATTAATATGGTATTTAATGTTGCATCATATAATATCAATTACTCGTGGGAATTTAAGCAGGTATCTACATCATAGTAGCTATCTACATGTAAAATTTCAGACTAATCTGTTTAGTAGTTTGGGCTGTGCGTTAATACATCGGCCTGCCAGTCATCTTTGCTTGGCATAGGTATATTTACTAGCGGACGCCCACATCTTCGTTGACTTAATATTTTGAATTATTTCCCGTGGGAATTTTGGAAAATGCTTAGTTAGTGTTCCTCTTTGTTGCTCAAAATAAGTTTATGTGAAATTTAAAGTAGATTTGACCAAACAATCGCGTTGTAAGTACAAACTTTTGCTTCCCTTTTTTACCCTTCCCTTTTGGTAGTATTTCGAAAAATAATGCTGAATGCCTACGTCTTGCAAAAAATACATCCTCTACCGTCAGCGTTTTAGGCGGTGCCATCACTCCGTCAGTCAGTCATGACAAAGCAGTTTAAATTATGTATACATAGATATATAGGTAGGTATGTATATTTTCCCTCTGACGAGATTACAGACGACCGTCTTGAGATAATTACACCATCACTGAAATCAGTTATGATGTCAATATCAGAGACAAATTAGAATAAATTGGATTTTTTATGACTTTTTACAAATGTAAAGGTGGAACCGCATCTTTGTAAATCGACGAAATGTAATGTACCAATATACATCTACCTTTGAACGACCAAAGTGAGTAAACATAGGATGATACGATGTGTATACTATTTTCGTAAAGTACTCGTAACTCTACATATAAATAACTTACTTCTACTATACAGGCTGTTTTTTCGTTGCCACCCTTAACGAAAGGTACGTACTCTATACATCAAATAAATAAAGTAAGTTTATGCCAAAAAAAAATGCTGGGAAACGATGTAATTTTTTTTTTAAATAATTTCTTGTTCGGACTAAATTTATAGTGTCCAGTGTTTACGCTAGTTTTATCATAGACAGATAGTAATTATTTCTCGAGAAAAAATCTTGCTACGCGCGTCAATGTGCATTTATGCAGAAAAATGCAGTCTATTTACACAACTTTAGATCCTAATTGCCACTTCAGCTTGCTGGACCGTTGAGCTATGTCGGTGATCTTTGTACGTCTGCGAATCTCCTCATTCGATCACGCAGATAGATCTCTACCCTTATTAGAATTACTACCCTTATCAGCTTAAAAATAATGACCATATTTATACATAGATTTATTTTATTTTATGTATCATTCTACTTGTCACTCTCACGACGAATATAATCTAATGATTGTGTTATAAAACTACTTGACATTGCGCCGTCGATGTGATCCAATATATGAAGGCCTTCACACTAACTGACGGTTGAGTGACTAACTACGAAAAATAAAAGAAACATCCTTTATTTAATCCGTCATTTCATATAATTTGCACATTCTGTAAATTTTTTCGTACTTAGTTCACAATTTGAAACGTATCATATATAATATGCCTGCTTAAATTTGCCTTTATCATAAGTACAATTTTAAGATAAGACAGAAATCTTAATAAAAAAGTTATATTTTCAGATTACATATGTATTTATATAAATTAATGTTCGTATGCGTGATGATATTCTTTTGTATGACGGGTTTAAATGGAACTAAGCATACCCATAAGAAAAATGAAACGAGAAAAGCACAAAACAGTGAAGTCAATTTAAAAAATGATTATGTAAATGCCGAACAAAACGACAATAGTGAAAATGCCGAAGAACATGATAATGGTCGAAATGCTGAAGAAAATGATGATGATGTAACTGTTGAAAAAGAAAAAGATAGTGGAGAATCCGAAGAAAAACTTGGTATGTTTGATCCGAATAGTTTAAGACCAGACAGAGATTCATCAGAAACAGTTTCAAAAGGAAAAAACGTTAAAAAGGATAAAGGTAAAACAGGAAAAACGCGAGCTGGCAAAAAAGACGGCGACAATAACAAAAAATATCCATATTGGTTTTGGTACCGATTTGTTTACATGCCTTGGTGGTATCATTGGTACGGAAAATGAAATATTAATAAGGTGCATACATATTTAAATTTAAACCTATTTTTAAATAAAAAAAAATCCGAAAAGTATTGAAGTACTAAATAGCTTATGTGTTACTCTGATGTATATAAGTGTCCAAAGTTACTGTAGTTTTTGCGTAAAAGAATAACAAACATCTAGGTACCTATCTATATATGTATACATTCACCTCACAAACTTGTGTTATGACAAGATACCTAGAAACTACCGTATTTCAGCATTTAGTATATTAATTATTTACAAAATTATTAATAAAGTGGAAAAAATTTCACCCGGGTATCGAACCCAACTCTGCATTAAAGAGCCACCGGGTCAATTATGGATGAAAATTCTTTTCTAAATTACATATTGGCAACGTTATTTTTCTATAGTTACACTAGCCAAACCTTGAATCCCTTGGTTCCCTGGATTATATTAATGGAGAAGTGTTTTTATAAATTTATCCAATTTATATATTATAAAATTATTAATAAAGAAATGGAAAAAATTCCTCAAATGTGGGCTTTAATTATTAATTATTTACAAAATTGTTTTCCTTTAAAAATTATTTTATTTCTAAGTAGCAAGAGTCGACTAAGGAACTCGGGCATTCTCTCAGACGATAAGCTAGCAACTTGTCACTGATCATTTATCTGTTGCTTCTACGCTAAACATGGCTATGGGATCTCCTTTACTATCTGCTGTTCTTGCTGTCCCATTTCAGGAACATAGCCGGGTGTGTAATATGTGTGTCCTTTATGATCCAACAGTTCTGAGCATTCTGGATACAGGGCCGGCCCGCCCATACAGCGAACGGAGCAGTCGCTCCAGGTGCCAAATCCTAGAGGGCGCCTAAATGGTAAAGATATAGGTATATATTTTTAGGAGCAAACAGGAGAGACGCCATAATTGGATCTCGCTCCATTCTAAAATTTACTTCGGGCCGGCGCTGTCTGGATACACCATTTCGTAAACAACAGCCGTGTCTATATGCCCTTGCCAATAGCTACCATATTATAATAGACTGACTCCGAATATTGGACTAACCAATCCCTCTGACTGGTTAGTCCAGTATCCGGGTCAGTCCATAGCAGGTGTTCACCTTTAGCATAGCGGGAAGAGGTGTAAAATGATCAGTGCTAACTTATCGCTATAGTCATGGATATTTCTATAATTTATCTAAGAATTTTTACCACTGCTCACACAAGACCTCAGGGAACTTATTGGAACCAGATGTGTTGTATGGTTTGTGAATATTTTTAAGGAGATGCAGCTTATGTAGTCTATAGGTCGTGAAAAACCGCATCAGCACAGAAAATTAATTAATAATGATAATAACATTCAATGTGTTTTATATTATATAGTAGTAGTTTGTTTATGTACAGTTTGGCATTTTCTGGAAAAAATCTTTTTAAGAGATTAGCTCGGTTTTGTGAATTTGCTGTACGAACACGCCTGTAGTATATCTCCGCCGTGAAATACCAATAAGGAAACCGCTGGATGAATTCCGCTGCGATTAAGCACAGTTGTTAAGAAATAGACGTGGATCCGCAACATAGTGGCGGCCGCGTGGAGTTGTAGGTGGCGTCGAAGCAGTTCTACGAAACAGCCTAGACAAATTAGGTAAACTATAGTAATTCAATACCTACTCTAGAACATACAGTTCTGCTAGTGTTCCGCTTATACACTGACAAAAGACATAGCGAAATTACTGCCGTTTCGCTGTTATGCTCGTAGTTACGGCCGTCAGGGCCAATCCCTCCGCGTTACGACTACACAACAAACAAACAAAAATATTTTTACAGGCAAATTAAACAATACAATAGAACATAATTTTGTCTTCACTTTCTATCATCATCAGCCTATCGCAGTCCACTGCTGGACGTAGGCCTCCCCCAGTGCACGCCACAAGACTGCCATGGGGGGTATTTGCCCATAATCACCACGCTGGCAGGCGGGTTGGTGACCGCAGTTTGTATTTTGGACTATGTTGTCAACACGAAAGGCGCTGCTGCCCACCTCCCGGAAACCCTAATCGCCTCGTACGATACCCACGGGCAGACATGGGGTGGTACGAATTCTACTCTGCCGGCACCACGCTTCGCTTTCTATAAGAATGGCATAATTAACAATTATTTGAGTTATTTATTAGACCCGAGGAGGTTTGGCGTCAGGCAGGTAATCTTTGGCAATAAGAGTTTCGAATGACAACCTATTGCGCCGACTACATTAATCTTATAATAAGATAAGGGTAGGGGGATGATAATGATTTGACTTATAAGCCAGTAAACCTAAATAGAAATAACTTATAACAATCAATGGTAATTCCATTGATGAAATCTTCATAGATTCAAAATCAAATATTGATACTAATATTATAAAATATTATATTTTCACTCTGACAAGAACGTCTTCAGATAATTACAGCATCACTGAAATCAATTACGATGTCAATATCAGAGAGACAAATTAGAATAAATTGGAAATTTTTATGACTTTAAGGGTTAAGCTGAATCACTGTGAATCGACAAAACTAAATACAGTGGAATACGACATCGAAGGGAATTGACAAACACGTCATAATAAGGGGAGGTCATACAAAAGGTTTTGTAAAAAAAATTCACAAGTACATATAAAGTTTTGTAAATTTTCTATGTACTTGTGTATATCAAGCTAGAAATTCAAGTGTCAGTTGCTGAGATTTGGCGTTTTTCCACTAAACGACACGACAACGACACAGTGTTCCGGAAACCCCGAAAAATGGACATCTCTAGCTGATCCCGTATATCGACGTAGTTCGACGAGAAAAACAATTCGCTAGAACAAACTACCTATCAATTGTTGATAGTCTCCGTAAAAAAAAATTATTAAAGACTTTAATTTAATTTAAAGTAGCCAGTTTTTGGGGGTATTGTACTTTTATTAATGGAGTTTGACACAAAATTTGTTTATCCCACAATATTGCATCGTATTGCGCATATTTCAAGCCAAATTGCAATCATCTACTGGGTGTAAAAAGACAACTTTGTTCTTTTAATACCTCGTATTCTTTGTAACATCACGATTATTTTTTTCTATGGAAGCACCCCTGGGAAACCACGGGTTTCCAAAATATTGAGGTCCAAAGTTACATGAATATCAGCATTTTTTAAAAATAAATCCATCTGGAAACAGTAAACAACATTTTTTTTAAAGACACCATGTTAATATTTAAAAATGTTAGTTTTGTACGTACATTTGAGGCCACCAGAACCAGAGTGGCCCAAACCACAATTTGTGAAAATATTAGTTAAGCACGATAATACCCCTTTCAAACCCCCAAGCTCAAAGCCAGAGTGGCTCAAAGGTAATTTCAGTAAACAATCATAGATGACATAAAAAAAATATGTTGTGGCATCTTGATTCTTATTAAAATATTAATAGAGCATAGTATTTTGGCATATATCCACATATTCGTATTTTGTATTTGGGCCACTCTGGTTCTGGTGGCCTCATTTGTCAATCGAATACATTGCTTGCAAAAAAAAAAATTTTTTCGTTTCCCATAGAAAAAGGGTTTGTTCCATAGAAAAAAATGATCGTTACGTTACAAAGAATACGAGGTATTAAAATAACAACGTTGTCTTTTTACATCCTGTATATGCAGGTGATTAAAAGAAATTTTTTAGAAATTAAATTTTAGTAAATATTTTTTTTAAAGAAAAGTGCACAATTTCAGCACGTAATTTTTTATACTAATAATTACTCACTATTATGTCTATCTACAGAAAAAAAATCAGCACCGTACCTCGTGAATAACTGGAGATATTTGCGATTTCATATATACATCTAAGGTGCCTAATAAAAACGAATAGACGACAAAGAGTAACTTAACTACCGATATTTATGATTACATTGACCTCTAGCAGACACACGTTTAGTTTATATCTGGCTAGTCGTCATCGTCGATGTGATCCAGTAGAACACTGCCTTAAGACCAAATAATCAGGCAAATACAAGGAACTCCTTTGATTAGTATACCATTTTCAATAATCTGCAGATGCAGTAAGTTCTTTCATATTAATAAATTTTATTTAACTAGGTACATAGGTTAATTTTTCAGATATCCTGAAATGTTATTTACTAAATTAAAATCCGGTATTATAAAAACAATTTCATGTATCCTTGTTTTTTTTCGGTAATCATAATTCTTCCCTTTCTTTAGTAGTCATGTACTTATTTTAAATATTATATTTTTCAGATGATATACCTATACAAATCGATATGCATAGGTATTACATTATTATCAACGGTATTAATAAAGGGTTCTCCTAAACCGTCGGCTATAAGAATGATAGCAAAGGAATTTATTCATAAAAACCAATTCAATAAACGTAAAGAAAACGAATATAGAGAACATAGTGCAAATGTTCCTTTAAAAGAACCTTTTATGCGAGAAGATGTAGATAAAATCCGATATCAAAACTTAAACATAAACTATGGTGGTGCAAAAGGCACTATAGCAGATCCTGGCATGTATTTAGAAAGCAGACCAATGATAAAAAATGATTACGATAAAAACCAAATCAGTAAATTCAATATAAACTATAATAATGGATTAGGTGCAGTGGCGGGTAGTAATTCAATGAAAAGTTCTAATAATGTCAAAAACTATTTCATAGGGGAAAAAGAAGGGGAAATAGGACAAGAAAGAGTATTTTTACCTTCGGCTAGGATAACAACAAACAATTTTGATAACTACCTTAGTTATCAAAACCGAGACACTAATAATAAAGAAAGCTATGGTGCACAAAATACCATGGTTGCTGAGGAAGAACCTGCAATGCCATTGCCTAACAATGCGATGATGTGGAATGATAATAGTAATAACAAATATGCGGAAGAAGATGTCAAAAAATACCTCCCTTATGATGGTGCAAAAAATAATATCGTGAAATCGATTTTACAGTCGGTTAGCACAGTGATAACTCCGGAAAATATTAATATAAATAAACCCAATAATTACAAAGAAAACAACAATGGCGTGACAGGTAAAAAAGTCGCAAAAAAGGGATCGACTAAGAAACATGACAAGATTAGCAGAAAAGGTAATAAAAAACACAGAGCCCGTCACGAGGAAGAAAGTGATGATGGTGAAGCAGACGAAAACGATAGTGACGAGGAAGATTCTAATGACAGCGATAGAGACAAAAAAATTGTACTTTCCGAACAAGACGATACGGACGAGGACGATACCTATGAAGAAGATCGCGTCCAACTTAAAAATATTCATCTTAGACAAAATATTAGTACTACAGAAGCTAACAACCAAAATAAAACGAATACTACAGAGAAACCCACTTATTGTTGTTACTATTATCCAATTTGGTACGGATACTATTATCCGTATTATTACCCTTATTGGCCTTATTGGTATGGAAAATAAAAATGTGATAAGTATTGCTCTTATTATTTTATAATTATCACATAAATTATATTAAAATTAACTGTCACAAGAAACCCGACTACAGGATCTCCTTTCTGATTCTACGGTTCTGATCACCCCGTTTCAGGAATACACACAGCAGTGTGTATATTTATTAATTAGCATAACAGTATAAAACCTCAATGTGACACAACGGGATAGACCTTTCGAACTTATTATAATGAAATGGAATAGCTAACCAACGTATAAACTGTTATACTACTAGAATTATATACTTTCTATTTAACTGGTATAGTTCCTTATTAATATATTTTTATTTTATTTCTTAGCAGGTAAACTTATTATAGCTAAGGCTTTCAGTAACTTTATAGCTTTTCTTAAGCGACTTCGTCCGCGTAAACTTTGGTGCTGTCTAGTTATTTTTATTTAAATAATGGTCCTCCCTCACCGGGAGCATTCACGTTGAGTGTAACCGTATAGATTACATTACATTACTACATAACCTCCCTGACTGACGAGCATACGCTTGCATTACATTACAGATTAGGTATGTGTGATTTAGTCGATTTCTTTGTATAATCTGACAAGTTTCACTGTCGCGTTCGTGGAGAGTCATATGCTCAGCATACGCTACAAACAAGTTTGCAGCGCTAATTTTCAACACAGGGCTTAGATGGGTAGAGTGACGCACGAGGAATTATTGTTGCATTTGTAACATACCATTGATAAGGAAGGTAAATGCTTATCAATGCTATGTAACAAATGCAACAATAATGGAAAGATACTCCGTTAAAAAATATTTAATAGGTAGATTATATATAGGTATTGTGCCACAGGATGATTCAAAATATATAAATATAAAGAAATAAATACAAATATTTATATATGTATAATGTGTTTTCAAAATTAGTTGATTGTATGGAACAGCTGATTTTTGTCACTATTTCGAAGTTGGTTTCTCGTTACAATTACAAGTAGGTAATAAATAAACAATTGGTAAAACAGTATTACTCATATTTTATTCAAAAGAAATTGAATAAAACAACTGACTACAGGGACGGGGAGACTCAAAGTCACGTAATAGTTTTTTGCAGGTTGAAAGGGGAATTTTATACTTGGATCTAAAACAAACTCTTCCCTGCAGTGAGCGCAGAGAATGTGGAATAGAGTTCCAGCATTTTGTCTCTAGAACCGAAAGCTACCTCGAAAGGCAGCCGTGTCGTGTTTCGTGGTCCGTAACAACAACGATGTCTCGGCGCGCATAACGGCTATTACTCACTATGACTAAGCCAAGTCTAGTTTTGAGAAAAGATAGTGCGGGTTTCCAGACCTTACCACGTCGATCATTAAAAGTGCAAAATGAAGGTCTCTTCTGCCCATCATCTTTACGATATTGTGCTTATTGAGAAAAGGTTAATATAACTGCTATATAAAAGGTTAATATAAACTCAGGGGGTCGACTCTGAAATACCGCTTTCGAATCTTTCGGTCCTACCGAAGCCCAACCGAATCGAAGCCTTTGACAGCCTTTGACCCTACTACGAAATTGCTTCGGATTCATTCATCTGAGTTCACAACTCATTCGGAACCATAGAGAATAATTCACATTGACTAATATTATAAGCTTTCTATTATCTGTCAAATAGAGTTCGATCGGACCGAGTGAAAAAACGGCACGACTGATCCGATCGAAGGAAGTTCGTAGTAGGAAACACCTCGATATTCAGACCTCCTGAACATGCCTAGAGGTTTTAGATAGTAAACGGGCGGCGTACTCACAGTCGACGTAGTAGTGTTTATGTGTTATATTATATTAAGTATTTATCTAACCGACTCAAGCAAATTTCATTAAAACTAGTAGACGCCCGCGACTCCGTCCGCGTGAACTGCATCTAGTTGACCGAATTGTGAATCTAATCCATTCTCGAACCCACTTGAACACAAATTCGGTTCAGCCCTTTAGAAGGAGTTCAATTACAAACACACGAACAGAAGATTTATATATTATTTATATAAAGATGGGGTCACTGATATAAGTTTGATTCCGTAACAGATTTTTGTAATATTTTAGTGGATAATTTTTCAATAGAATTAGTTGGATTATACGTCTCAGTAACACCTAGGTATCATGATATTAAATCCAAAAAATTATATAGCATTTGATATCATTCATTTCTCGGCAATTTTATGTGTTTTATTGTAGTATTGATTTTACATTATTTGGTATTTTATCCATATTTTTTTTATTTTGCAGATACACCCTATTATTTTAAGAATGCAAAACCAATAAAATTAAATGACACTCATAAAAAGTAACAAAATACATTTTTTCACATGAATGATTGTGTTAAGTATAAATATACTCTATGCGTCGATGTGATCCAATGGGTGAGAGCCTTTACATTAGCTAAATACGAATAAAATCCCTTATATAACTAATCTGTCATTTCATATAATCTGCACATGCCGTAAGTTATCTTGTATTTTATCCATACGTTTGTGTCAACATAATCATTATTTTTTTATGTAAAGATATACGCCATTGCAGATTTCTTTTTATCGTAACTACAATTTTTAAGATAAAATAGAAAACTAAATGAATGAAATTTAGAGCAAAAATTAACTAACCAATATTTGAAATAAGTGATTATATTTTCAGATGTCATATTTGTGTCAATTAATATGCATAGGCGTTGTACTGTTTTCTATAAGTGGTATATATGGAACTGAACATTTAAGTAATCGAAATGTGACGAGGAAAGATAATAAGAACGAAAACCTTGATGATCTCGAAGAAAATAACGATGGTAATAATGCTACGATGTACGAAGTAGAAACTGATAATAGTGAAAATGCCGAAGAAATCGACAATGGTGAAAATATTGAAGGAAAGGATAAAGAAGAAAACGATGAAGAAGAAAACTATGAAGAAGAAAATGACGAAAACGATGAAGAAGACGATGACGAAGAAAACGACGATAGCATACCCGATGAAAAACTATTGGCTTCGTTTGATCCAAATTCGTTGAAACCAGATAAAGGTGACGAGAAAGAAGATGGTGACAAAGAAGAGGACAAAGAAGAGGACAAGAAAAAGCCAAAATATCCATATTGGTATTGGTACCGATTTATTTACTTGCCTTGGTGGTTCTATTGGTACGGATGATAAAATAATGTTTAATAATACACACTTTTTTGATAATTTCCAAAACGTGCGAAAATATCGAAATATCGGACTTCTTTTCTCATCCACGTGAATTATAAACAGTATATGTGTTAATTTCATTCTCATGTTATTCTGATTCATATAATATATGTTCTGATGTATAAGCTATATGACTATCTAGTTATTTCAATATCCGACAAGCGGTTTTTTGTTAAAGTTAAGTAAAACACTTCTAAACATACCTAAATTTTTAAATAATGGAAAGTGCGAGTGGGCCTGCAATATAAGTCTGCTAATATTGAACAATAAGTAAATACAAGTTACACGTCTCAAGTTACTCGTCAAGTCTCACTCGGGTGATTTTTTTTTTCATTTATCAATATTTTATAAATACAGGTTAATTTAATTACAAGTATTATTTTACCCTGTGCTGACGTGGGGCTTCACTAGAGTAGAGTACATCAGCTACATCTCCTTCCGTGCATGTCGTAAGAGTCGATTAAGGAAATGAGTCGTACGGTCTCTCTCAAGCGATCCCCTCTATGCTAGGTCCTGCTTTCCTGGCTACACCATTTCAGAAACACAGACGTATATATGTATGTATTATTTTATGGGTAATACCTAATTAAGACCTAACTGGCATTATTATTACAAAATTAGCAATGAAACCGCAACCTGAACATTCATTATTTCATGATTAAGGTGAAAATCTAATGGAAATTGACAGTGGCTAAATAAGCGATGTGATAATTCTACTTTTATTTGTTAAGCCATTTTCTGTAGCACCGCGCACTCGCCGTAAGTGGGTTTTGTTAATAAATTTAAAGATATAACTCGGACTATCTTACTAAAAAAGTGGTTGCCCTTTTTCCCTGGGAAGGAATTAATTACCAAGGACGTAATCTATTTTAAGGAAAGTTCCTATGCGACACACTTATAAACCCTGAATAGGAATCAAATTAACAGAACTGTAATGTTTTCTTGATCAGCATATTCATTATCCATTGGCAAAATAAGTATTTTGCCTTAGGATGTTTTTTATTTTCGCTTCAAAAGTGGTGATTTTAGTATTTTCCTGGCAGTAACCATACAATAGTCGTGTACTTTTCTCTCTTATATGCATTTGTTTAACGATTAAGATTTTCGAGCTATTATCTGTATTAAAATTTTGCAGATGAGACATTTACCTATAATAATATGCATACACATTTTATTATTATCACTAGTCATATTAGAAGGAGCTGGAAAACGAGGTTCAGGAAGAAGATCAAAAACCAAGAATGACAAACATAATAAAACAATCGATACCAAGAAAAATTCTGATGAAAATAATAATAGAGAAAGCGAAGAAAGCAACAATAGTAATACTAGGGATAATGAGGAAGAGAATAATGATGACGATAGTATGGAAGGAAATGAAAATAAGAGTGATGATAAGGAAGAAAAATTAAATTACGATGATAATAGGGCTGAGAGACCAACTCCAAAAAAAAGCAAAGCAGATGAATTTCAAGATGATGACGCCTCTATTGAGACAACTAAAAATCCAACCCGTAGTAAACCCGATAAGAAAGCCGGAGAAAGAAATAAAAGGAGTAAATATAAAGGCGCCTACCCTTACTCGTGGTGGCATTGGTACCAAAATTGTTATTTGCCTTATTGGTATTACTAAACCAATATAATAATTTATTATTTGCAGTTAAAACTAATATATGTAAAAAGATATATGTAGTGCAATAAGGTATTTTCTATACATAACAGCCTATGTGTTTTCTCATCTTATTCTGATTCATATATAAGGTGTTTTCAAAATTTGTGATTGGCTTTTGACACGAAACTAGGTGTAAAAAGAAACAACTTTCACTATAGGACCAACTCCGAAATAGTGAAAAAATCAGCTGTTCCATACAATCTTTAATAATTTACATACATATAATCACGCGTAATATAATAAGGCGTGATTATATGTATGTATGTATGTATGTATAATCACATCTTTATCCCTTACGTGGTAGGCAGAGCACCAAGGGCCGATAGAACCACATGGTCCCACTTCTGACCAATTTTGAGGGTATAGTTGAGATGTACAACTTCGGTTAGTAGTGACAGGTGGTCAGCCCATTATAATTTACTGGACTGAAATGAATGGAACAGCAGATTTTTTTTTTCACTATTTCGGAGATGGTCCCATAGTGAAAAAGCAAATCACTAATTTTAAAAAAACACCTTATACATATATTCTGGTAAAATATAACCTACATCTATCAAATTATTTCAATATCCGACAAGTAGTTTTGCATTATAAGATAAAACACATGTAAACATTCCTTCTCATAAACGTGCAATTTCAGTCTCGGCTAACTTGTGAAGCATTTTAAGGGTTAAGTATCTACCTAAGCAACTAATCTCTTTGGAATATAATAATAATTAATGTACCTAAATAGTACTAGGTAATCGACATTTAAATTGTAACTAGTGGACGCCCGCGACTTCGTCCGCGTGGACTGCAGAAAAACTTGTTCTAGTTGACCGAATTGTGAATCTAAACCGTTCTTGAACCCACTTGAACACAAACAAAAAATTTCAAAATCGGTCTAGGCGTTTAGAAGGAAATCAATTACAAACACACGAACGGAAGATTTATAAAGTATACCTAATAAAGATAAGGTTTTGTAAATGTTTGTTTTAAACAAAATTCGCAGCTTTTCTAGTCTTGTTTTCGTTCAGGAAAGTGTGAGTGGGCCTGCGTGTAAGTCAGCTAATACTGAACAGTAAGTAAATGTCTACCAACATGTATTATTTTATCCTGTGCTGACACGGACCTTCAGTAGAATACATCAGCTGCATCTTCTTCCGTGCATGTCGTAAGAGTCGACTAAGGGAATGGGGCGTACTGTGTCACTCAGGCGATAAGCTAGGAACTTGTCACTGATTATTTGCATCTTTCTCCGCTATGTTACTCGTGCAGTCCTGGCAACCCTATTTCAGAAACACAGCCGTGTTTTGTATAAATTTCATGGGTATAACCATGATAATACCTAATAAAGACCTAACTGGCATTATTATTACAAAATTATAAAATTATTACAAAATTAGCAATTAAACAGCAAGTGAACATTCATTATTTCATGATTAAGGTGAAAATCTAATGGAAATTGACACTGGCTAAATAAGCGATGTGAAAAATTCTACTTTTACTTGTTAAGTCATTTTCTGTAGTAACGCGCACTTGCCGTAAGTGGATTTTGTTAATGAATTTAATTATAGAATCTAATGAAGAATAGAGAAGAGTATGCTTCAATAGTTTGGTCATTTGGAAAGGATGGATGGAAGACGATTAACGAAAGAGATATATATGGCAGAAGTGAATGACAAAGCTGGGAGAGGTCGCCCTAGATGAACCTACATAGAACAAATTGGGATGTGCTAAAAAAGGGCTAGTCAAAAGTACCCGAAACTGGCGAGCATGTATGAAGAATATTGATTGTGGATGAGACGAAAGAGATATGTTTGAAACGTACTAAATGGAGATGTAAGCACGAACCTTTTAAAGAGGTTCATGCTTACCCCTCTGTAGTCTCTGCCTACCCCTATGGGATATAGGCGTGAGGTTATGTGTGAATTTAAAGATATAGCTCGGATATGGACTATCTTTTTTCCCTGGGAAGGAATTAGCTACCAAGGACGTATTCTATTCTAAGCAAATTTCCTATGCGACTCATTTGTAAACCCTAAATAAGAATTAAATTAACATTATTGTTTTGTTTTCTTGATCAGCATATTCATTATCCATTGGCAAAATAAGCATTTTGCCTTAGGATGATTTTTATTTTCACTTATAAAAGTGGTGATTTTAGTATTTTCCTAGCAGTAACCGTACAATAGTTGTGTACTTTTTTCTATTTTTGCATTTGTTTTACGATTAAGATTTTCGAGCATTTATCTGTATTTAAATTTTGCAGATGAGACATCTACCTATAATAATATGCATACACATTTTATTATTATCACTAGTCATATTAGAGGGAGCTGAAAATAATGAAAAAATGGATTATACAAACAATGCGGATGAAAAAGAAAAAAAATTAGGCGAGAAAAGAGACGCCCGCGCCGGAAAGCCACAATATCCATATTGGTATTGGTACCGATTTATTTACTTGCCTTGGTGGTTCTATTGGTACGGAACATAGAGTACATTATATATTAGGAAATAACGCAAGATAAAATAATGTTTAATAATACACACTTTTTTTGATAATTTCCAAAACGTGCGAAAATATCGAAATATCGGACTTTTTTTCTCATCCACGTGAATTAATAACAGCATGTGTGTTAATTTCATTCTCATGTTATTCTGATGCATATACAGGGTGATTTTTGATCGTCAACGTTCCCGAAAACTACGGAATCTCCTCATCATCACGATCATTTTTCTCCATGGAAGCATACCTGGGAAGTGTCTGGTTTCCAAAATATTAAGGTCCAAAGTTGAGTAAATAGACTGCGTTTTTCTGCATAAATGCACATAGACGCGCGTAGCAGGATTTTTTCACGAAAAATAATTAATATCTGTCTATAAAAAAACTAACATAAACACTAGACACTATAAATTTCGCACGATCAAGGAATTTAAAAATTTTTTTCCAAAAAAATTTTTTTTTCCCAGCATTTTTTTTTGCCATAAACTTACTTTATTTCATGTATAGAATACGTACCCTTCGTTAAAGGTGGCCACAAAAAAAACATCCTGTATACATGGGAAACGAAAAAAAAAAAATTTTTTTTAATTGCAAGCAATTATTCGATTGACAAATGTACCTACAAAACTAACATTTTTAAATATTAATATGGTGTCTTTAAAAAAAATGTTTGTTAACTGTTTCCAGATGGATTTATTTAAAAAAAATGATGATGTTCATGTAACTTTGGACCTCAATATCTTGGAAACCCGTGGTTTCCAAGGGGTGCTTCCATAGAAAAAAATGATCGTGATGTTACAAAGAATACTAGGTATTAAAAGAACAAAGTGGTCTTTTTACACCCAGTATGTTCTGATGTATAAGCTATATGCGCC
Organism: Carposina sasakii; assembly: GCA_014607495.2. Classification (NCBI taxonomy): domain Eukaryota; kingdom Metazoa; phylum Arthropoda; class Insecta; order Lepidoptera; family Carposinidae; genus Carposina; species Carposina sasakii. The sequence goes on from CP053158.1 coordinate 12,253,770, forward strand.
TGAGTTCCAGATTGAGTAGGCAGAACTGCAGGAAGATCCAACAGACACTAAACGTGAGATAAATGTAAAATTGTAAATGATCAGTGACTAGTTGCTAGCTCATCGCCTGAGAGAATGCCTGAGTTCCTTAGTCGACTTTTACGACTTATGTAAAATAGGTCCATTTAAATTGTAATTAGGTGTCGTTAATGTTTATTTTAACTAAAATTCACTTATTGCCATTTCCTAGTCTAGTCTTGTGTTGTCTCATTCCGATCTTATACCTAAAATCATGAAAAGTGCGAGTGGGCCAGCCAATGCTGAAAAGTAAGTGAATAATTACGAGAATTATTTTATAGGCAATAAGACCAAACCAGCATTAATGTTACATAAAGCAATTAAACAGCAACTTTACATTAATTATTTCTTAATTAACGTAATTGTGATTTAATGGAAGGTCACATTGACCCTAGCTAAAAATGAAAAATCAAAAATTGTTCTTTTACTGCTTCACTTTCCATAACGCGTACATGCCGTAAGTGAGATTTGTTCATGAGTTTAAAGTTACAAGTCGACTATGGACTATCAATCCTATTTGCAGAGGAAAAAGAGTCACAGCTCCCAAGGTCCCTTGCGAGTCACTTTTAGACCCTAAATTAATTTCACTTGTATTCATTAATCACTTAATTTGTATTCCTAAATGCCACGATAAGTATTTTCATTATACTTATCTTCCTACCTTTATCACATTTTATTTATGGGGTCGGGGTATGATTTCTTTCGAAACTCACATTGACAAAAATTTGGCATTTGTTTTACGGCCGGCTACTTGCCTGACGCCAACCCTCCTCGGCTATAGCTAAGAGACAACATTTTTGGTTAGAAAATCCGAAAGTGCTCATGTACAGACTTTTATTTACATTATCAATATAAGCATTTGCTTCGGGAAAAGTATAGTCTGTGTTGGTCACCATTTTAGAATTTTTCTTGCAGATGAGACATCTACCTGTAATAATATACATAAGCATTATATTATTATCACTAGTCGCATTAGAAGGAGCTGCTAAACGACGACGTTCAGGAAGAAGAACAAAAACCAAGAATGACAAACATATTAATGAAAAAATAGATAATAAAAAAAATGAGGATGAAAATAATAATGAAGAAGGAAACAATGATGGTAAAAATGAGGATGCAGACAATAATGGTGAAAATGAGGATATAAACGATATTGGGGATAATTTGGAAGGGAATCATAATGGCAATAAAGAGGAAGGAGATAATAATGGGGATAATGAGGAAGAGAATAATAATGGGGATAATGTGGAAGAGAATAATAATGAGGAGAATGTGGAAGAGAATAATAATGAGAACAACAAGGAAGATAATAATAATGCGGATAACAAGAGAAGGAATAATGATAAGGATAATGTGGATGGAAATGAAAACGATAACGATGATAAAGAAGAAAACAATAGTGATAGCGATGATGAAGCACATGACGAAGAAAGTAGTAGTAGCGAAGAAAGCGCAGAAAGCGACGATAATGAAAAACCGCGAAAGACAAGAAAGAAAGGCGTTGGTGATAAACCGCGAAAAACAAGAAATAAAGACGATGATGACAAACCGCGAAAGATAAGAAATAAAGAAAAAGGTGAAGAAAGTAGTAGTAGCGAAGAAAGCTCAGAAAGCGACAATGATGAAAAACCGCGAAAGACAAGAAAGAAAGACGATGGTGACAAACCGCGAAAGACAAGAAATAAAGATGATGATGATGACAAAGACGCTGACAACAAAAAAGATGACGACGACTCTGAGAAAGACAAAAAACCAATAAAAAGTTGTCAAAGAGGCAAAGTTGGTAAAAAGGGCAAAAATGGTAAAAAATTAAATGATAAAAAAAGTAAAGGCGGCGATTGCTACCCGTACCCGTATTGGTATTGGTACGACCACATTTACGTGCCTTATTATTACGGATAGTGGTTAACTACTATAAAAAAAATAGGGAATCCGTTACCCTTGCATTATTCTGATAACCTTGACACAGATGGTGTAGTCATATATATAGTATCTGGCGCCCTCGCACAGGGGAGCTGTTTGATGAAACACACTCCACTATAATATTCTCTGGGAATGATGTAGCACACTTATAATTGGCACATACATCAGATTTTTAGTTGTAAGTGTAATTATTATTGCTTTTAATGTATGTTCTGTGTATCTAAATAAATAAAATAAATAAACCTTGTTTTACAAGTGCTGACCGAGGGTTTCACTAGAATACGTCAGCTGTGTTTCATTCCGAGCATGTCATACATAAGAGTCGACTATGAAACTCGGAGGCGTTTCCTTGCGTCAGATAGCAACGAGTAACTGGTCTTTAACATCGAGTCCTGCCCGGCTAGCACGGCCAACGATACACGATATGATAAGTCAAGTTATCGATACCTAGCTGTCAAAATACGATAAATATAGCCGCCATGTTGAATTTTATCGATACAGCGAACATAACCATGCCGGTAACGTTACACGGCACGATACGATATGATAGATAAAATGCGAGCATGTCCATCGGTTACTATCGATTGCGCCGAACATGACCGTATTTTGATGTTAAAAATATCGAATTTTGACATCAATTCAAGATATTGTTATCGATGAACATTGTAGTGCGCGATAAGCGTAGATAGGTTAGAGAAATCGAAAATACCTATTATATTCTTTGGTTCGATAGGTTTTCAGTGATATGCTCCAAACTTAATATTTTTAATTTAGTGTTTTAGTTTACTCGTTTTTAGTTTACATAGGTAGGTCAAAGGTAAAATTAAATGATTAGTAATTGGTATCGATAACATTTAACATGGCGGCCAATATCTATCGTATTTTGACAGCTAGTCGATAAATAGGTTTATCATATCGTGTTTCGCTGTTCATGTTAGAGCAGTTAACATGACATCTGATGTCAAAAAGGAAAAAAAGAAAAAAAGAATGAACGACAATTGAAAAAAAGAAAAAAATATTTTTTTACTCTAGAAACATTTGTTTAACTTATCTCGCGCCTTATCGTATCATAGCACGGGATAAATCTTAACGTAACGTATCGTTCCATTGGTCATGTTCGCGAAATCGATAATTATGGTGGTATAGATACGATACGAAATCCTTTATCGTTATCTACTTATCGTGGTCGTGCTAGCCTGGCAGATATGCTAAAAGCGTGTATAGGATTTCCTTCGCGATCTTGCAGTTCGGCCCCCTTATTGCGTACAGATCTAGCAAAAACAATGCTACAGCGGAAATTAGCAAATGTGTTTTTTACAAATTGTCGTTGATCGTTTAAAAAACGGCAAGTTCCAAGGAATTCAACGATATAATTGATAAAAAAAATATATCATAACCAATATAAAACATATCATATATTCTGTCAACAAAAGATACACTTACAAAAATTACATACACAACCATTTATTCTATAAGAACTTCACGCCGCCTATTATGTTGACGGACCTTCCTTTGTACTTTTTCGAAATGTCTGCTTCAATCTAAAAGAAGGAAAACAATGTCAACAATGCAAACTCTCCGCTCGACTCATTATCGGCAGGGCTATTACCTAATTTTGCAGTAGCAAAAGCCGAAGCAATGCGGTAGCAAAAATTGAGAATATGTGTGCGCAACGAGCGCTCGGCGTCCTCCCGCGCCCCGCACCTCAATTGCCGCTGTCGCATTGCTATCGCTTTGCTTCTGCAAGTTACGTAATCAGCCTATGGATCATCATCATCAGCCTATTGCAGTCCACTGCTGGACGTAGGTCTCCCCCAGGTCACGTCACAAGACTGCAAATAATAAGCAAGTAATATCAAAAGTGTCCTATGGAACAGAGTAACCAGACCAGTGGAAGCCCCAATGCCCCTATAATTAAGTCGGTGGTTGCCCGCAACTTTGCATAAATCCGCCCTCTGATTACGTAAAAGCAATAGCAAAGCCGAAGCCGCGTGATCGCGATAATTGAGTGTGTGCGTGCGCGCAACGAGCACTCGGCGTCCTCCCGCGCCCCGCACCTCGCCCAAGCACACACACACTCGAGATTATCGCGATAGCACATCTCTGAACCTAAGGTTCAAATTACCACGAAACAAAGAAAAACTAGACAGAAGAATACTGGAAATAGCTTCATTTTCAAGCTTTTATTATAATTACGCAGCCAACAAGTGAAAAGCATCCATAGCAACGTGTAGCACATAATATGTGAAAAATGCCAGCGTTAACTATAAATATAGAAACTAACATCTAACTAAATGAATGATAAACGACAAATAAGTTGTGTATGCTGTCATAACGAAAAAAATATTCGAATACTGAATATTGGCATTAAAAGTTAAAGAAAGTGTATCGATTGAACTCGCTATCAGTTTTTCGCTTGAGCGAGAGAATCACTGCACGATACAGCCACAGCAATCCGCCCCCTTATTACCTAACTAGCAAACGTAAAGCGATAGCGAAAATTGTACAAAAATCGCTGATAGCTTGTCAAATTTGTATTACGTAAAATGAATTACAAAGGATCTTTGACATTTCAAGGCGAATATTGTACAATTTTCGCTATCGCTTTGCTTCGGCTTTGCTATTGCTTTTACATAATCAGGGGGCCGTAGTATCGACATGCAATTGATACATAGAAGCGTAGACAGAAAGAACTACATACATTAGCCTGCAGTTCCCTGGTCCTCTCGATGATCCTGGCCAGCACCGGCCTCAGTTCGCCTGCCCTGGTGGCCGCCACATCTCTCTGGTCGCCCGCTTTACTCGCCAGGCGGGACAGTTTCTCGCAAACCGCTAGCTTTTGCTTTAATTGAGCTGTTAGTACGTCTACGTATCTGCAAGATTAAATAGTGCAGTGTAAAGCTAACTGGTGAAAAGTGGGTGTGTCTTTTGCACACGTCTGCCTCTTTGGGAGATAATGGTCGTGAGTATGATGTAAATCTTACCTAGGTGAATGTTTAACATTATGCAGATGTGTAATTTCCGAGGCGGCGAGTCGGCTGGTCGCTTGCTGCACTGCATCTAACATAGACGCTAGCGCCGCCGTACTCTCGGTGGGAAGCTGCTGCATTACCGAAAAACTTGATTCGCTTGTGTTCGTCTCGTATAAGCGCATCTTTAGGAACGACTCTAGCTGTAAAAGACGTTAAAATTAGATTTCACTGGCATTAAATTAAACAACAATCGTTACTAATATTATAAATGTAAAAGTAGGAATGTTTCACGTCAAACAAAACTATTGAACCGATTTAAATTAAATTTTGTATAATCTAGATATAGTAATTCTAACGAACTTGTACATCTCAACTATACCCTCAAAATTGGTCAGAAGTGGCACCATGTGGTTCTATCAGCCCTTGGTGCTCTGCCTACCCCGTAAGGGATAAAGGCGTGATTATATGTATGTATGTACGTATGTAATCTAGAGCCTGAGAAAGGACATAGGCTACTTTTCATCCCGGGAAAATATTTTCATCCCGGACAATTTCGACATTTTGTTTTTTCTGCAGTACACGCGGATGGAGTGGTTGACCAAACCTGCCACACCTTTGGTCCTGCTGGGTTGGAATACCGGTAGGTGCAAACATTGATATAACGAATATTGATGTTTGTTACAGAGTCATGGATATTTCTATACTTATCTCTGTTAGGTATATACCGTTGCTTAGTACATACGACACAAGATCTTAAGGATCTTTGCAACCAAAATGAACACACCTAAACCTATAAAAATAAATCGTTTTTACCCCACTCCGCCAGAAGGATTATGTGTTTTGAGTGTAAGCTTATTTAAGCATACATGTATTTCTTTAAATTTTGAATAAATACCTTTTTTCATACATGTTGCGCATACGGGTTTTTTTGTATATGAAATAAGGTTATTGGCTATATTGCCTAAAGAGATTTTACCTCTAACATCTGGTCCAAAGCGCGGCTCCTAGTGGTGGGATTGTCCAATAGCGTGAGAGCGTCCCGCCCCCGCGCCGCGCCGCCCCCCGCGCCGTCCTCCTCCACCACGATGCCCGACTCTTCCAGAGATATCTCAGCTATACTCGCCGATACGTCCTATGGAGGGAACGTTACATATTAATCCTTTATTACCATAGAGCAACGGTTCCCAAAGTGGTCCAGGAGACTCGGTGGGGGTCTACGTTGATGTGAAAAAATGTTGGTTTACAATTTGATTCGTATGTGGTGTAGGCCTGTAGGGGGTCCACCAGAACCAGTTAACTTTTAAAAGGGGTCTATGAGAAAAAAGTTTGGGAACCCCTGCCATAGAGAAATAAGATGTCATAAATATGTCCTACTAAGCTACGCAATCTAAGAGTCAAGGACTGGAACTGTGAGGTACCGGAAATTATCATGGTGCATCGACGCAGTTAGTAAGACATTAGCACTCTATGACATCTTATGTATTCCTCTATGTCTTTACTAATATTATAAATGCAAAAGTAACTGTGTCTGTCTGTCTCGCTTTCACGCCAAAACTACTGCACTGAGTTATATGAAATTTAGTACACAGATAGTTTAGAGCCTGAGAAAGGGCGTAGGCTACTTTTTATCCCGTGAAAATATTTTTATCCCAGATAATTTCGACATTTTGGGCAGTCCACGCGAACAGAGGTCAGAGGTCGCACTCAACGCTTCCTCAGCTAAGTTGTTTCTTGTGACTCGCCCAGTAAAGTTATTGTATCAATTTACTTATAATTACCACATGTAACGTGTACTAACCATAGAATAAGTATGCAATAAGTATGCTGTTGTGCTTGTCAATAAAATAAAAATAAAAAAAGTCGCGGGCGTCCATTGGTCCCCTTACTATTTCCATTATCGTTATGGTAAAATACTTAAGAATATACTTATTAAAAGCTTTTAACATATACAGGATGTTTTTTTGTGGCCACCTTTAACGAAGGGTACGTACTCTATACATCAAATAAAGTAAGTTTATGCCAAAAAAAAGCTGGGAAAAAAAATTTTTTTCAAATTTTTTTTTTAATTACTTGATCTGGCGAAATTTATAGTGTCTAGTGTTTATGTTAGTTTTTTTATAGACAGATATTAATTATTTCTCGTGAAAAAATCTTGCTACGCGCGTCATGTGCATTTATGCAGAAAAACGCAGTCTATTTACTCAACTTTGGACCCTAATATTTTGGAAACCAGACACTTCCCAGGTATGCTTCCATGGAGAAAAATGATCGTGATGATGAGGAGATTCCGTAGTTTTCGGGAACGTTGACGACCAAAAATCATCCTGTATATGACCATGTTCACGTTCTAACCCGAAATGGAGTAGAACTGCAGGATTATGAAGAAGTCTCTCAGACACGTTTAACATTAGTCGACTGAGAGAATGTCTGAGATCCTTAGTGGACTCGCGACATGCACGGAAGGAGCTGATGTAGTATTACAGTACAGACCCGCATCAGCACAGGACTTAGAGTCAAGACACACTTTTAACACGCGACACGTGTCGACACCTCAAAAATATACGGAGCGTATTAGCGCGTAGGGTGTCGCTAATGTGTCATTGACCATAAAATGTATGGGATTGATATGTACTAACTAGACGTGTACGCTGTGTAGATGTAGATGTGTAGATGTGATTTTCGGCGTAAAATCGGCGAGAGTTTTAAACGTTTGAAAACCAATTTTTAGGCTAAACCAGGTCCAGCGCCGCTGATACAGCTACGGCGCCCGCAGCTGTCAGCAGGAGCGTACACAGCACATCCATTAGACTGCCCACTTTTGCACACTTTTGAAGGTCCAGCTGGTAGGCGCACCTACCAAAAATAAAAACTATGGAGATATATCTCAATTCTTCACGCCGAAAAGACGCCGAAATCACGCCGCCGCCGCCGATAATTATATCATCGCACACGTCTAGTACTGACATGCGTAACCCTTAAGATCCTATACTTTTTTATACTTACAACATTAATCGGAGCGTCGTCGAGATTTCCCCAGTCGATCTCGCCCCCCGCGTCCCCTTCGCCTCCAAAGTCGATCTCAGCCTCCGTGTTAATATCGCCGAAATCTATCCCATTGTTGTCTCCAAAGTCTATCTGTCAATATCACAACTTATTACAGACTATAATTAAGCAGCAATTTTTCCAATTGGTGCAATATGGTTTCTTGCAAAACACACATTGTCATAGAATTGGCATTTGCTTTACTATAAAATTATTAATAAAGAAAATGGAAAAAATTCTTCACCCGAGAGGGAATCGAACCCACGACCGCTGCAAACCGTGCCAGCCGCTATATTTGCTTTACTGCCGGCCGCCTGCCTGACAACAGTCCTCAAGTATGTAACCATTTGCAGAAAATCCATACATAAAATATATTTAGTGGCACAGGCCCGTGACTGGGATGGGAAGGGCCACGTCTTAACTATCTATCACTGCTAAAAAAAACGAAATTTTAATATGGCATTTAATTAACTGGATTAATCATTTTACCTGATCCCCACCACTCTGGTCATCATCAATTTCAATATAAATAGGATCAGGTTCAACACTCAATGGAGGTTCTCCGTATGTCCACTCGTAAACAGTGGTGTTGCCATGCTCCACCAGATACTGCAATAATGGCAACTCAGCAGTTGCTTGCTCCCCGAGGATGTACCTTGAGAATGCTGAGTACAAGTCTATTGCTGGTTGTAAAGGTTTTAAAGACTTTCCAATCTGAAATTAAATGCCCAGAATCAAACACACTTTAAAAATGTAAGTACATATAATACAAATTAAGGATTTGCAGTTAATATGAGGGTGTAATAGATTTATAAAATACAAGAAAACACTAGGCACTAGGTTTTTCTAGAGATATACAGTACCAAGTTTTGATACATCCCACATACCTGACTTATCATCAGGGTTCAAAGTGAAAATAAATATACACCTTGATAATAAAATTATCTTTGATAATTATAAAAATCAAATACTAAAATAATCTAAGTTATTTATGTGTATGCAAATGTTATTTGCTTATCCAAACACACTAGACATCAAACAAAGTTTGACTTACGAGAGGTGTGAATTTCTTTTCTTTATGTACTTTCTTACTTTAGTTTGACCCCATAAAAACAAAACTCTGAACTTAATTGCATTTTATTTCACAGCTATCTTTGCTGTTTATTTAATAATGCTGAAAAACTGAGACCCTCCTCTGGATAAATATATATCATTCAAATAAATAAAAATTTCAAGAAGTTAAATGGTAAATCAGCAAGGATATAGATTATCAAGATAATTGTCACAAAAAAAATTTATCTTGATAATTTCGAACCCTGCTTATCACTAATTGTTAAACCTATGAAAACTCCCCATAACCATAATAGTTTTTAGCAATTTTGTTTTTATACTAAAGAGTGTTCAAGCTCGGTCTTTAGTTTGTGGCATGTGGCATAAAATAAGGCTCACCTTATCATATATTTCTGGTAATTCTTGCAGCCGTTCCACCAGCTCCTTCTTAATCTTGTCTCCCTGGATACCAAGCTGCTTGCACAGAGTTATAAACTCAGACTTGCTGGATGCTTCATTCTTCAGGTAGTCTGTTTGCTTTTTTCCACACTCCTTAAATTAAATACAAGATTAAGATACCCAGTATAACAAATAACAATATTTCATTATAATGAAATCTAACAATAATGAGATTATGAGACATAGGCCATTTTAAGATAGTAATAAGGCCAAACTAATATTCATAATAGCTATTTATGTATAACATAGAAAAAACATCTTATTAGATAATTTAGTTATAATTTTATTTAATAAATTCAATATTACTAACCACTTGCAACTGTTCTTCCTTGGCTATCTGCTTCTTTAGCCCAGGTATTTCATAATTAATATTCCTGATCAACATCTGAGCTGCCTCTGCCAAATACAAGTTCTCTTTCTCATAACTTCTCACCACATCCTGCCAGTCCTTCATCCTTTGAGACCCATATCTCCCAAAAAGATTCCTTGTATCGGCTTCTGTCTCTTTTAAGATGTCGATGATCTTCTGGCAGTGAAAGTAGTTAATATAACTACCAGTTAAGAGGGAGGCTATGCCGTCATGTGCAGGCATATCTTGTATGGCGCTGTTTATTTTCTCCCTCACTGCTAATACGCTTTTCTGCCATTCTTTGTTTACGTGACGACGGCTTACTAGCCAGTCTTGAAGTTTTCCTATATTTATATCTATAGGAATGTTACTTTCCTGTAGATAAGTAATTTAAAACTTTTAATACTAAAAACTAACATAAATCTGCTTAGCATTTGAAGGAACTGTGGCTATAAAGCAATTAAAGTAAATATGAGGAAAACCATGTGAAAGAATTTCAGTAATAGGTACTTACATCCATGATGATGTTTTAATAATGTACTCTGTGATTATGTTTTACACTTTATGTAAATACACCTAAGTAATTTTTTTAGTTTACAGAATACGTATGTAAGTAAGTTATTTGTACAACCGTGACGTGTCGGACGTGTCAACAACGTCAACAAACTAAGGAAATCGTTCCGTTTTACTCGCGCAATGACATACTCTCGTAAATTTTTTATAATTATTTTTCCTTTTTCTTAGAAAGATATACATATGTAATGTGATCACATTTAAAAGAAGTACCCACATTTACTTATATAAAATAAAATATATAATGTGTCCACCAGAACCTTACCATTCTCATTCTACGACCAGAACAAAGAAAAATAATTTTATCTATCTGAGTTTTATATTCAGTTGTGAGGACAGAACGGAACGTTATTTGCAGCTGATTTTGACATTTAGAATGTTGCCACTATCATTAGAATTTATTACATTAGTAGATTTCTATTTCTATCTTTCACTATATACATAGTGAAAGCAAACAAGTAGTTTATTTTGCCCTTTGCTGATAAATAATTTCCATACTATCTGCTGCTACCTGGTACTATAAAAATTATATTCCTGTTTGCAAGAGATTTTAAAACGGTTTATTTTATGAGAAAGTTAAACAGGTTGTATTCAACTTTATTCAAGTGACAACCAGCCAGACTAAAATTGACAGTGTTACATGATGTGAAATTATCTGGAATACTTTCTAGTTTTTAAAGTAAAATATGTTATAAATGAAGAAATGAAAAAAATTTCACCCGAGTGAGACTTGACTCACGACCTCTCGCATTCCGTGCTGTGCTCTAACCAACTGAGTGCATAGCCGCGTGGTGCCGGCAGAGTAGAATTCGTACCACCCCATGTCTGCCTGTGGGTATCGTACGAGGCGATTAAGGGTTTCCGGGAGGTGGGCAGCAGCGCCTCCCGTGTTGACAACATAGTCCAAAATACAAACTGCGGTCACCAACCCGCCTGCCCAGCGTGGTGACTATGGGCAAATACCCCCCATGGCAGTCTTGTGGCGTGCCCTGGGGGAGGCCTACGTCCAGCAGTGGACTGCAATAGGCTGATGATGATGATGATGATGATGTAGCTCAGTTGGTTAAAGCATAGCACGGAATGCGACTCTCACTCGAGTGAAAAAAAAATCATTTCTTAATTTATTATTTAGAATATAATTATAATATCTTAATTTAGATAAATTTATAAGATACTTCTCTATAAAGTAAAATATCTATGTAGTACAGGTTACACCACAGCCCGCCCCCTGATTACGTAAAAACAATAGCAAAGCCGAAGCAAAGCGATAGCGAAAATTGTACAATATTCACCTTGAAATGTCAAAGTTCCTTTGAAATTCATTTTACGTAATACGAATTTGACAAGCAATCAGCGATTTTTGTACAGTTTTCGCTATCGCTTTCCTTTTGCTAGTTAGGTAATAAGGGGGTAGGTATTTTTTTATGACTATTTTACTTACCTACTATTTCGTTATTCGTCAATTTAGAAGACCTTACACATACAAAACAAGATAAAGTTTATGTCAACATTTTCTTATCACAAGGTATCGGAGCGTGTAATAGTTCACCGGCTCTAGCGATAAACACACTTTTCGATATACATAGTGGTGCTCAATAAGTTTATTACTAACCGTAACTTTTTTTAACCTAAATTATAGTAGTAAAGTGATAAGTAGGTATTGGGGGTTAATTCGCCGAAGATTATAATATTATGAAATTACAACATGGATAGCTGTAACGAAAATAATGATGAGTAAGTGAAATGATAACCTAACCGAACATTATGTTTATGTAAACTACAAATAATAAAAGAGGCTGTAAAAGTTTTAAAAATTACACAAAATTCTAACAGCATGATGACTAACCACGAGAGTATATGAATGATAAAATAGGTAAGTAGTAATGTTAACAATGTGAAAATGAAGTAGGTTATTAACACAAAAATTATTGTTATTACGTTGGTTTTGCTAAGTAGGTACTTGCCTACCTACAATCTTAAGGGGATAGATAGATATTTATGCAGCATAAAACACTTTAAACACCATCCATGCAACGCTATGATGTATAAATACCTAAATATAGAAAATAAAAATGAAACCCTTCCCTATGTTGACAGTACAAAAAAGGATATCTTTCTATTACAACTCGCCTTTGTTCTTTTTCTTTTATACTTACTGCTCACTGCTTATAATAATATTCGTAAATATACCTACCTACGTACAAACAGCCGTGTTCCCATAAAGAGATTCCACACACATTTAGCATAGCAGTACAGTACAGATGTAAATCAGTAATCAATGTCAAGTAGCTAGCTCACCACCTGAGAGAATGCTCGAGTCTTACGACATGCATGCACGGAAGGAGAAGCAGCTGATGTACCTATGCCATGCTGATGTACCACATCAACACAGGATTTCTAGTATTCATGTGTACAATAAAGAATCATGATCTTCATTTTAATCTTCTTTCAAGACACATTACATAACAAAGATGTGGCGTTTGTTCTAACGGCCGGCTGCCTGCCTGACGCCAACCCTATTCCAACACGTACGTGGTACATACTATAAAGAAACAAAAGAAAATATTCGATTAAATATGTACAAAAAATCCAGAAAGGTTTTCTATTCAGCAACGCATAAATGTATGTATAGGTAAAGACTGACCCTGCTAATAAAATTGCAAACACAGAATTTTCTACTATAACAAAAAAAAAACCTACCATGAATTATAGTCAGTCATATGTTTTTTATTTGTTTTGATACTCGGTGTTTCTGTTTGCTTTTTCTTTTGTTTTTAATTAAGTACCTATCATCGTACTATCTCACTTCTCTCAGTTTATTATCAACTTTATTTAAAGGCTGGCAACTTGTCGAACAATAAAAACTGAGTAAATTAAAAGGAATTTAACCCTGCTCTTTGAAGGTTTTTAAGAACTGGTTTTTTAAGTGGGCTACTTTTCAGAATCCCAACTTGTTCTTCGAGTTCTGACGGTGGTGTGGTATCAGTGGACGTCGCTAACGTCTTATTAGTCGACTCAGTCACCGTTATGTCGCAAACACCTATACCTCCAGATCTAATTGTGTAAGTTACTTTTATCAATTTAACTCTAAACAAATAGGTAAATTATCAGTGTTTTTATTTTAATTTCTAAATTAGCTTTTGACTTATTTATTTATCAACATTAATTATTTGCAAAAGGGTAGAAATTTCTGTAACTAACTTAAAAACTACTCAGGGCTAGTGTGTATATGGTAGATTGGTCGACCAGTTCCGGTTTCACAGGTTGGTCAACCGATCTCCGTTATCAGGTAGCGTGCCCAAAATGCTGGCTGCGTTGCCGCGCTGGATTGCTATACTTATTCTTTGGCCTAAGTAGCAGCCAGCATTTTGGTCATGTGTGGACTCCACAGTTAATTATTCATATGAGTAATCTTATATGATCTCTTATTTACCTACACTATAGTTTGGCAGTATAGAAAAATCTGTGTAAACAGCATAGACACTTCATAATCAGAGTAAAGAAACATAGACCTCAATGATTTCATCACACCAAGAGTAGGTACCTAAGCGTCTTTAGTGTTGCCCAAGTCATTGGTCATTAAAATATGCCATGGCTATGACTTACAACTTTCCAGGTCAGCGGATAGGGCAGAGACTAATGAGGATGACAGTGCAACACTAACCCTTGCATATGAGAACTTGTATGAGATACCCAAGACTATTGTGGACAGGTTTGCCACCTATATAAAGTACCTGGACATCAGCCATAATAAGATTACGTAAGTGGATATTACAACTGGGATTTGCCCACAACACTAACCCTCTTGTATCTGATGAATTATGGATGCAAACTCCATTTATTGATTAATTATTACTTATTTTATTATAAAACTAGCTGTTGCCCGCGACTTCGTCCGCGTCAACAAACAGAATAAAATATTTTAAAGTACTTCTGCGTAAATTATATTTTTTGTTTTATTTTCTTGTGGCAGAAGAACATACTGATTTTCTCCGCAACCCGATCTTGACAACGCGACATATAATTGGCCGTGTGAAAAGCAGTCTTGACGTAAGTCAATTCCAACGTGTTTAAACGTTTGCCCCTGTGATTTATTAATTGTTACAGCAAAAGATAACTTAACAGGGAATTGAATTCTTTTAAAATGTTGAATAACTTTTCCTAAGACGGTATTTTCATATCTCGCAAAATTTAGCTGGGCTGTTAAGGGTTCTGCATCAGGTTATCTAGACCTTCAATTTTATTACGTTATTAGAAAGTGCTTATCATGCTGAGCAACTTTTCCTAAGACGGTATTTTCATATCTCTCAAAGTTTAGCTGGGCTGCTAAGGGTTCTGCATCAGGCAGTCTAGACCTTCAATTTTTTTCTTTCATATCATTTCTACGTCATTTTATTCTTTTATACATATTTTTTGGATAACTTGAACCGTTTACGCAGCGCACGCAACGGAAGTCTCCAAAGTTGAATAATTTTCCCCGTTTTTTCCACATTTTCCTCTTATTCTTCGTCCCTATTGGTCGCACTGTGATGATATATAGCCTAAAGCCTTCCTCGATAAATGGACTATCCAACACAAAATTTTTTAATTCGACCCAGTAGTTCCGGAGATTAGCGCGTTCAATCAAACAAACAAACAAACAAACAAACTCTTCAGCTTTATAATATTAGTATATTAGTATAGATATTATTTTATTGTTGGCATTATTGCAATATATGATTATACCTATATATGATTTGCATGCACCTACTAACATACTCACCCCACCAACCCCTTACTAACCCTTCAAATAATTCGTTTTAATTTTCAATAAATTTAGTCACCAATGTGTATGTTTTATTGTCTACTATTGGACGCCCGCGACTCCGTCCGTGTGGACTGCAGAAAAAAACAAAATGCTGAAATTATCTGGGATCAAAACATTTTCCCGGGATAAAAAGTAGCCTATATGTTAAGTGGGACCTGTCACAATATATTCTTGAAAACTGCATCGAAATTGGTCCAGCTGTTTCTGAGATTAGTGTGCACAAACATAGATCCATTACAATTTTATTATATGTATAGATTGCTTGTATGTATGCATGTCCCTGGGACATTGTCTAGATTAAGACCTACATGTAATTTTATATAATTTGTATTGATAACGTCCTGTATATTTAATTTGAAATAAATAAAATAAAACACAGTCAAGAAACTATGTTTGTTATTCTACAATAATGTTTGGGTGTTTGGAAGTTGATGTACCTCATGTACCACATTTAATATCCACTTTTTGCACTTATTGTCAAATATTATCAATTGACTATAGGTACCCATATTTTACAATAACAGTTCCTACATATTTTGACCAATACTTATGTAAGTACTTCTCCAGGGCCAACATTGGGTAGCTCCAACTTAAAGTTTCCACCCATTACCAGGAAAAACTGTTGCAAAATTGACAGTGAGGATCATGGGCATCATATCCCTCTTAAATCAGTCTGTGTAAACTTATAACCAGAATAAGGTATTGAAAAGCTTTTAATGCTAAATTCTCATAATATTTTGTTTCAGGAACCTAGATGCCTTAGTGCACTTCAAGCACCTTACATCACTGATAGCTGATGATAATCCTATCACGGAGAATTGTGGTCTGCCTCCACTGCCACAACTGGAATTGTTATGGTAAATACTTAATGTACTACAAAGTTGCAATATGGTATTGGAAAAGGGGCAGCTTTTAAGTACCTATCTAACTAGTACCTATTAGTTACTAAAATGCCAATATTTGCTTCCTACTTAGGAAAGACACCAAATTGTGTGTAATAAATATATCTCATGTAATGCTTGATATGGTTAAAAGTAAAAATCCATTGTCAATGCCTGTTTTTTCACTCCGTCAGTCCTCAGGTGTCATCACATCAATTCTAATTGTAGTGCAACCACAAAATAGACACGGCACCTTTAAATTACATAACAATTTATTCAAATTCCAGGATGAACCACTGCAAGATAGCCTCTCTCTACCCATGGGTGTCCAAGCTGAAGCAGTCGTGTCCGAACTTGCAACATCTGTGCCTCATGGGCAACCCTGCCGCGCCCAGCTATTTTAACGGAGGGACCTTCTACGAGTATCTCCAGTATAGGTGAGTATATCTTCATGATCATCATCTTCCTGCCCTTACCCCATTATTCACCGGGTCGTCGGTGCAATATATTTTCTTTCGAAATTCATATTGCCAGAGATTTAGCTTGTTTAGATTTAGATGTATTGATTGACACTCCTCGGGTACATCACAATAATATGTACTTCGTTATAGTATGATAACCTAGGGCAATATTTTTGTTTAATAATATCAGTAAGTCTAAATTATTAAATGGCACGTCATAGCTATAATATTATTTGTTTCTTAAAAAATGGCACGTATATCACTAAAGGTTCGCCATCCCTGACCTAGGGCTTTAACCCAGTTCGTTTAAATTTTAGAAAATCCAATTTTATCGGATACTTACCAACATCATACAAAGATCACACCCTCCAGGTTTCGGAATAACAAATTAGGCTGTGCGTTGATCCGTCAGTGCTATTCTCATGTAGGTATAGGTAGGTACATGTATACCCGCCCCCTTATTACCTAACTAGCATAAGCAAAGCGATAGCGAAAATTGTACAAAAATCGCTGGTTGCTTATCAAATTCATATTACGTAAAATTAATTTCAAAGGAACTTTGACATTTCAAGGCGAATATTGTACAATTTTCGCTATCGCTTTGCTTCGGCTTTGCTATTGCAAATTAGGTAATCAGGGGGCCGAATAGCAGCCAAGTTCGGTAGTTTTTTTAATGTGAAACGTCTGAACGCCCATTCTCACAATCCTTCACATTTCTATTGTTATGATTTGTTGACATGAAGATGTATTACAGAGGGTGGCCAAATATTATACTAACTGATTTTTTTTGTAATATTTTCAAGTACTAGCAATTCATACTTACTTATTTTTTCTTTTTAATGATTGGTTGCACCTCTGACAACACTCTACATATTCTGACATTGTTTTTAAATAATTTTAAACTGACAGACGTCAAAGTTGCAGAGTCAGTGTCCGTTGAAATTTCTAAATACAAGCTTCTCCTCGTGGTTGTTACTTTGGTAAAAATTATAGATTTCATCTGTATTTAGGTATGTTATTAAATTATGATATCTTTGAAACATATGTTTAGTGATGTTTTCTTGTGTGAATACTTTATTAATGGGTGTTAAAAGAAATAAATTAAAAAATTTGCTTGCAGAGATGGGGAAGTGTGCATGACACCAAGGAAAAAAGCCAAAATTAATTAACATTGTGTATACCCAGCCAAATAGCTAATTACTAAAAGTATCGTCGCGTTCGTAATATTAAGAAAAATTTGGATGCGAAAATATCGAATGATTTGGGAAGGTGTGGCAGAAAGCGTACTACACCTGAACAGAGCGGGAAATCCTATCTGAGAACCGTCGAAAACCTCAGATGTTATTCAAAAACTATTAAATGGACAGAAAGGACACTAAAATTTTTAGTCTACACACAGAAGAAGCCAAGACTGGAAAATACCTTTGGGCTAAAGAACACCAACATGAACTGGAAGACTGAAACGGGTTAATTGTAACTTATGTGGAGTTTTTTTTATGATTATTAACATAAAACTTTCTTTTTGCAGGTTTGCTTCTCAATTAAACAAATGTCTTCAGGAAAAACTGATTTGTTAAAAGGCCTGACGAAAAATAAAGAGGACTTATTGTAGAACGTGTAAAACACCCTACTTCAGTTGAATAACAGCAAAGGAACTGAGATACATCGTTCAAGGAACCATGCGCCAAGACTATAAGAAAGTTTTGATGGAAAAACTGGCCCCAGACAGCAGAATGGTTCCCAGATGGAAATTTCATATTTATTGGTTTACCCAAATACTAACTGGCCTGGTAATAAATATTGAAAATGTGTGGGCTTACTGAAATATCCAAAGAAAAATAACCAATAAAAGAGAGTTGATTGAAAACATAATCAAAGTACAACACTCCTAAACTGCAACAAGTAGCTGTAATGTAAAAGCATGCCAGGCATCCAAGCTGTAATAGCAGCAAAAGGCGGAGTTACTAAATATTAAAATATTTTTTTATTCTTATTTTAGTATAGATAAGGAATAAACAAGTTTTAAATGTTTATTATATTTGAAATATGTTCAAAATAATAAAAAAATGAACAATAAAAATAAAACTATGCAAGAACAATAAAATATTACAAAAATACAGAAAATTTTGCTAGTATAATAATTTGGCCACCCTGTCGTATTGCAAGTGCTTTCAATTCAACTTACTTGCAAGACCTAAGTTAATTTATCAAGCTTTGCCCAGACCCTATTTTATCAAACACCTAAACTTCCATTTAATTAGTGTGCCCTAAGGTCGAGAAGGGCGATATAAATTACATACTTGTCCTATCTGACCAGACAGGACAGTAAAATAGTCTACACATGGAAAATACCTTTAAATGAACTCTGATTAATAGTTTCGTTAATTAAATGTAAAGATAAAAATATTCCGTTGAATAACATGAGAGGGTACTATTTATCTAGTGAGCTAATTGGTTTACCTACTAAAATAAATACTTACCTAATATAGGTAGGTAAATAATAGGGCCAGGCCCGAAACAAAAAATGTCCTATTGCTTTCAATAAGCTAAGTTAATTTATCAAGCAAGCCTTGTGGTCGATTCCAACCATCGCACTTAAAGTTAGTGCGCCCTCTCCTTTACCATTATTCCGGGCCCTACACCCTCCACTGACCCTCGGATCTGATAACTCATAACTGCGAAAACAGGCACTTGCACTAACTACAATCGCCACGAGAAACCAGACCCGAGCACCTAGCATGCAAGATAATACATTGCACTATTCCGAAATCAATGTTTGAACTTCCGAATTGTAACGTCTAATACAATTTCATTTAATCTTTATTATGTAAATACGAGTAGCAAAGACATAAAGGGACAGGTATTAAGAATTTTAAGTTTATGTTTTAAGTATAGCCGCGTGGTGCCGGCAGAGTAGAGTTCGTACCACCCCTGCCTGCCTGTGGGTATCGAACGAGGCGATTAAAGGTTTCCGGGAGGTGGGCAGCAGCGCCTCCCGTACTGATAACATAGTCCGAAAATCACACTGCGGTCACCAACCCGCCTGCCCAGCGTGGTGACTATATGCAAAACCCCCCTGTGGCAGTAGCCTTGTGGAATGCAAAGCTGAAGAAGAAGAAGTGTTATAAAAAAAATCGTCTTTCAAACAAGTACATTATTATGTTCTAACATTCATACTAGGATTGGCGCTGATGACCCCATACATGTCTCCTTATCCAAAGGTTCTAAAACCTAAGGAATACCTATGTAAATGTCGAATATTTCGCAACGCATTTTGAGTCCAGACATCCCGTTTTCTTTCAGACTCTTCGTGATATCCCAATTTCCGTCCCTCAACCATTTGGATGACAGGAAGGTGACAGAAGACCAACGCTCAGAGGCGCATAGACTTTACCGGAGACCATTCTTCGAGAAACTGGTAAAGCCTGGTCCAGGGGGCTTTTCTCAGCTGATGCACTCTTCTGTCACTTGGGGGAAAGTCCAGACTACCTTCAACTCCTTGTGGGGTAAAAAGAATGATCGGAATGTTCCGATATGAGTGAATGATTTGAGGAAATGAATGAATACTTGATTTTGTGTTTGGAATACTAAGGTTATCAAACATTTGACTAAGGCAACATGAGATTAGATCATAACACTATGCCAAGTACATAACACTATCACGTAAACATTATTTAATTAAAGAGATGGTAAAATTCGTCATCCGAGTAATTGACCCGGTGGCTTAGTGGTTATAGCGGCTGGCACAGGTTTGCAGTATGGTCGTGGGTTCGATTCCCACTCGGGTGAAGAATTTTTTCCATTTTCTTTATTAATAATTTTATAATTATTTAATTATTACGTTGTGGATTGGACAAAAAGCCTATTTCTAAGGTACCTAAATAGCTTCCGACTGCTGTTTATTTTTGCTAAATGATCTTTGCTTGATCAGTAGAAAATTCAATTCAATATACATACAGGATGTTTTTTTGTGGCCACCGTTAACGAAGGGTACGTACTCTATACATCAAATAAAGTAAGTTTATGCCAAAAAAAAGATTTTTTTAATTTTTTTTTATTACTTGATCGGGCGAAATTTATAGTGTCTAGTGTTTATGTTGTACTTTTTTATAGACAGATATTAACTATTTTTCGTGAAAAAATCTTGCTACACGCGTCTATGTGCATTTATGCACAAAAATGCAGTCTATTTACTCAACTTTGGACCCTAATATTTTGGAAACCAGACACTTCCCAGGTATGCTTCCATGGAGAAATATGATCGTGATGATGAGGAGATTCCGTAGTTTTCGGGAACGTTGACGACCAAAAATCATTCTGTATAACCTACCTAGTCCAAGATTAAGTAGGTATAATGGTGATTAAGTAGATATAAAGATTAAGTAGGTATATAGTGATGGTAATGGTAGGTGTGCTTAGTTATTTTTGGAGCTCTCTAACTTACAATACAGGGTGTAAGTGACAGCCAGGAAAATACTAAAATGCTGAACAAGTACCATTATGCAGAGTTAAACTGCGTCAGTGTTCCGGTGAAAAAAATCTTTGGTTTTCGCTTCTGAATCATGGTCTGAAGTCAGAATATCAATATTTGCCTTTTGTCACACCCAGTAATTTGATATCTATCATTATAACATAAACGCACTAAATGAAGCGTACCATCACAGCTCGTGATCAAAATATGGTCAATAATGGTCATGTTAACCAATTTAGAGTAAGTATATTTAACGTTGTATAAGACTGATGGACTATACTATACGCCAACCCTCCTGGCACACGCAGTCATAGAACGTTATATGACAGCGCGTGCCAGGAGCGTTGGCGTATAGTATAGCATTTTGTATTGTCTATAATTTAATCATCTATAAGTATAGGTATTTATACAGAATGTAACTGAAGTGGTAGAATTGCCAAGTACATTATATAAATAAATTAATGCTAGTAAAGTACCTACTCATTTTGCTACACCATGTATACTTGCCTATTGTAATTGATGTAAGAAAATTATACCATTTTCGTGCAATATGATATTCAAACAGGGTCCAAATGCTTGTTGGTCATTATGTATCTACAAATAATTAAAAATAGACTGTAATAAACTTTAGAATAATATTATTTTATATACATAATAAATAATTATTATATAAATTTGTGTATCTCTTAATATTGAGCTTATAACTGAGGATGTATTTCCATCAAAGATGTGCTATGCTACGGGTGCGTGTGATATCTACCAACCATATTAATTGGTACATGATGTCAATGAATTTTATTGGTGGATACCGAATGCATCCATAGCACAACCCCCTAGCATGACTACGTATCGTGGATATCGTGTCATACGATATCGTATCCTCTCTATACAAAATTCAACATGACGGCTATATTTATCGTATTTTGACATGCTAAATGTCGATAAATCGGTTTATCATATAGTGTAACGCAGGTATGCTACTAGGCCTGGAGGGCAATCGCGCTATTTCTACACGTGTTTACGAAAAACTAAACCATAACCAAAAAACGTTATGTAATGCATATTTCGTATCGCGCTAAATTTTGACAACGTTAAAGCAAAATAAAGAAGTCTGAATTTTTGAAACGCTATCATATGTACATTAGCCAAACTAAAGTTAAACTATAACCAAAAACGTTCCGTTGAAAGTGTATTTAACTTTATTATTGTCGTTAAGCGCGTTTGCCCTCCTGTAGAGCTGTGCCATAGAACACACATAAAGAAGCTACTGCTTTTAAGAGGTCTATTAGTAATATGACCCAATTTAGTACATTCCTAGGTCTTCATTCCTAATCGAATATGTCGACAAAAGATTTCTTCCACGCAGTAAGATCCACATAAGGAATGGCATTGAAGTCGTCACAGCTATACTTAGGGTTATACGTAGATTCTGACTCGAACGCCTTTCTCTGTACGTAGTAGACGCTATCCGTGTTGTCGCATATGAGACGAGCCATCGACGCCTTCTTTATCTCTTTCAGTTGTTCTGAAAAGAAAGGGACCTGATATAGGAACCATGAGAAAAAAGGACTTTTGCTGACTGGTAGGTTACCGCCCCCTGATTACTTAAAAGTAATAGCAAAGCCGAAGCAAAGCGATAGCGAAAATTCTTATTTACTGCACATACACAAAAAGAAATATGGCATACAACATAAAAGAAGAGATGCATGTACAATGGCAAGCTTATCTCTACCAGAGATCTCTTCCAGCAAGCCAAGCAAGTAAAGAGAAATTGTTAACAACAGGGTAACATGTGCAATTAAACAAATTCAAAGAAACTACAAAACTACATTAAGAAAAAATTGTACAATATTCGCCTTGAAATGTCAAAGTTCCTTTGAAATTCATTTTACGTAATACGAATTTGATAAGAAATCAGCGCATTTTTGTACAATTTTCGCTATCACTTTGCTTTTGCTAGTTAGGTAATAAGGGGGCCGGTTAGCGCACTTATTGTTAGTGGAAACTTCTTTGGGAGGGAACTTGGGTGAGAGACAGCTTGTAGGTAAATAATGTTTTCTTTTGAGTTACTTATTAACATCTGCCCCTGCTATGCTAACGTCGATAAACAAGTAAATAATGGGCATGGACTTACTTCCTAAGTAGTCCTAATATTATTGAGCCTAATATTAGAAGGTTGCAATTTTTTTTAATGGCATTGTTATTTATTATTTGTTGGTGAAATTCAGTGCGTTTTAAGACTTTTGTAGCGTTGTACGATGTATCGCGGTTCCCATTGAATAATAGTTGTACAACATTAACAGTTGTAACTAACTTAATTCCTGCCATATTTGTTTATAAGAGTTTGTTGTAGGTAGGTACCTTGCACAATATTCGTACGAGGAATAGATAAAGCGTCACGTTAACTTCCTCCTAAATGTAGAAAAGGTGCGACTGATAAAGAGAGTACACATCAACTTGTCATAAAGATAGACAAACAAGGGGTTTCCTGAATTAGTATTCGTATGAGTGATCCAAATACGCAAGGGCCTTTGACGCAATACGAGTCAGTTTACATATTCTGAATATAATAAAATAAAAACCGCTATAAGCCACTTATACAGGGTCTGAAAGTCATACACTAACCCATTGAAATGTTAACTTGTTCAGGTAGACCCCCTACAGGCCTACACCACTTACAAATTGTGAATCCCCATTATTTTTTACGCCAACGTAGAACCCTTGGGTCCACTTGGACCACTTTGGGAACCCCTCATACAGGATGTAATTGAATCAACTCCAAAACAAGGAGATCTTATCAGCCGATCACTTACCAGGCGTAAACGAGTGCGACATATCCCCATTGTCATAGAAGAACCTGTCCCCGATCCTGGTCCGGTAGAACTGCTCAGCCACGATGCACTGGAAGGTGTGGCCAAGGATAGAACCCTGGACGCTGCGCTCCAATGAGCCGCCCACGAAGAGATCTATGTCATCCACGCTTTCGTATAGGTGGACAAGTAAATTTATCCTCTGGAAAAAAAGGCCATTTATTATATAGGTAAGTCCACCTTAATGTGTGCCAGACGCCAGCCGACCAGAGTCATCATCGTCCTGCCTTCATCCAACTATTTATGAGGTTAGCTCTATACAGGTGTTTTTTCGTTGCCACCCTTAACGAACCTTACTCTACATCAAATAAAGGAAGTTTATGCCAAAAAAATGCTGTGAAACAATTAAAATTTTTTTGAAAAATATTTTTTAATTACTTGATCGGGCGAAATTTATAGTGTCCATTGTTGATGCTAGTTTTTTCATAGACAGATATTAATTATTTCTCATGAAAAAATCTTGCTACGCGCCTCCATGTGAACTTCAAGGCGAGAGTGAACCGGTTTCTTTTAGACAAGCGCGCTCCATCTTAGACTGCAACGGTGCTTACCATCAGGCGCGTTGTGGTCAAGCGTAAGCCTATTAATTATAAAAAAACGCAGTCTATTTACTCAACTTTAGACCCTAATATTTTGGAAACCAGACACTACCCAGGTATACTTCCATGGAGAAAAATGATCATGATAATGAGATTTCGTAGTTTTCGGGAACGTTGACGACCAAAAATCACCCTGTACCTATGGTTTCTTTTAAAACTCATGGTGCCAAGAATTTTGTGTTTGTTTTATGGACGGCTGCCCGACGCAAACCTATCTTGGATATTATATCTATGACAATTTTAGGTATTTTAAAAGTGTAAAGAGATGGTATAATTCGTCATCCGAGTTAATTGATCTGGTAGATCAGTTGGTTAGAGCGAAGCATGGAATGCGAGAGGTCGTAAGTTCAAGTCTCAGTCGGGTGATTATTTTTTTAATTTCTTAATATTATTTCTAATGTCTTAATTTTAGGATATTAAAATGCATTACATACTTTAGAACCAGAGTTTTAACTGCACTAATTGAGGTTACCGAATAATAAAAACTCATTGGCACCTATTTGGCTAGGTAGATACTTACATCTTGGGGTATTTCCCCTGCAAGATCCTGGAATGTTATCGCTCTTCGAAGTCCGCAGATTTCTCTGGAATTAAGTATTATTTCATATAAATAATGTGCTGGCATTCTCTCAGGTGATGAGCTAGCAACTGAACTCCTTTACATATGTCTTTGCTATGGCGAACGTGGCTGTGCGATTTCCATTATGATCCTGCAGTGTTCTGCACCTGTTCGAGAACACAGCACAGCCCGCATTTCTTTTGTAAACTCTGTATTTACTAGTGTCTTGTACAATAACGAATATACATTTAATAAAATTGTAACAGATCTATGTTTGTGCACGCTAATCTCAGAAACGGCTGAACCGATTTCGATGCAGTTTTCAGGAATATGTTGTGACAGGTCCCACTTAACACATAGGCTACTTTTTATCCCGGGAAAATGTTTTTGTCCCGGATAATTTCGACATTTTGTGTTTTCTCTGCAGTCCACGCGGACGGAGTCGCGGGCGTCCACTAGTAACGAATAAGACCTGGTATATGGACGAGGTCACAAAGGGATGGCAAAATATAACTACCTATCAGTATCACCTGCGAAACATGGCGTCTGCCTCATTTATTATGAAACTAATGGACTGCTAATTTGTATTGATTCGCTATGACGTCATCGATAGAGCGCAGAAACTTTTACAACTTCCTAGAAAATTCTAAGTGCTATCTATTATTACAGGGTCAGTACAGTTACGGATTAATTTTTCAGTCGTTTTGCGCTTCACACTTGGTTATACGAGTATGTATCTATTCCCTTATAGGGCTGGCATATATAGGTATTACTAGTGGACGCCCGCGACTCCGTCCGCGTGGACTACAGAAAAAACAAAATGTCGAAATTATCCGGGATAAAAATATTCTCCCGGGATAAAGTAGGATAAAAAGTTAAGTAGGACCTGTCACAATATATTCCTGAAAACTGCATCGAAATCGGTTCAGCCGTTTCTGAGATTAGCGTGCACAAACGCACAGACAAACCGACAAACAGACAAAAATTCCAAAAATCATCGTTTTGGGTCCTATTGCGTTGATAAAGGTCTCCTATAATTTCTCATATATCTTCCATGTACAGACAGCGATCCGTTACATTTTTATTATATGTATAGATGTAACGAACTGACGAAGAACGAAAACGAGAATTAATCGTTCATTTAATTAAATCTCCGCGCATTAATTTAGTCTTTATTGGTCACGTCGTCTTACCGCTAGTGTTGTGAATGTTATGACAATGAGCGTCGATGCTTAAAACTGTTACATTGTCTAATCTGGTTTGATTTATATAAATCTTGCTGAAGTCCATCGAACTACCCTTCCTCTCCTATAATTTAACATAATTCCTAATTGAGGGCATCCACTAGGAAATAGGTACCTACGGACCTAATAGCAACGTACCTATTAAAATAAATAGCTAGTTGTTTCCAGCCCTTCTTGTTTCCCCAATTGCTGAAGCGAATTAACTCATATGTTGGTCGAAGGGTGTATATTAAAGTATTGAGTCACATATCTACAGGTAGGTTTGTGCTGAGATTTCCTAGTTAATTACATAGTATTACCTGAATTATTCTTTTTTAGCCTAGCATAGATAGAGATACTGCCAGTACTGCCACTTTTGCTTAAACTGTATTATACAAGGTGTAACAAAAGGAGTATGTTAA
Source organism: Carposina sasakii (assembly GCA_014607495.2). Taxonomy (NCBI): domain Eukaryota; kingdom Metazoa; phylum Arthropoda; class Insecta; order Lepidoptera; family Carposinidae; genus Carposina; species Carposina sasakii. The sequence goes on from CP053158.1 coordinate 12,280,488, forward strand.
GCGAAATGCTATGAAGATTATATACCCACTATAGAGAAACTATATCCACAAAATATTAAAATCGAAATTACATGTTTAATTGTTTAGAAATTCTCCATAGTATTTGCAATCTTGGATTACCTACATAATGCATTGGTTTAATTACCTGCTATAATGTTATGTGATTTTATAAATTAAAAAATAAAATAAAGAACATTATGGCTAACCTGTAATCATTATACGAAGCAATCCCATGATCCCTGCCCCTCTGTATGTCCATAGCAATTAGGTCCAACCCCCACTGGTTATGTGACTTGAAGAGCAGGTTGGTCATTTCCTTCGAACAGTATGTGTCTGATTCTGCAGCATTCAGGGTTAGGGAGCCTCGGACCAGGTCATCGAAGGACTCCGTTGAAGCTTCTAGGAGGCTGGGATTGAAGTAGTGGTCGCTTAGTCTGAGAAAAGAATGGTGATAGGTCTTTTCGAAATGCGAATGCTGTCAAAATAGTAAGCTATGATCATATGATGGAATGAAACCTGACAGTTTGACAATACACGTAGAAAACTTAAAAAAACGCTTTCAAAAATTATGAAAATTTATGAAATCTAGTTAGTAAACTTCCTAATAAAACAATAAATAAACGCAAACATGGATTCCATGGAATCATAGTAACAAACTGACCATTCTTCTATTAATATGACCATGCACCCATTCATGTAAGTAGGTACTTATTACTACCTAAAAAGAGTGGTATCCATGACCCTCGGGACCTTAAAACTATAAGGTACCTGTACAAATAAGCAGCATTATAGCCGGCTGGACAGGCCATGATACTATCTGGTACCATGGAGTGGAGGAATCTGAAAGCTGCCGCTCCGAAGCCGTTGATCACGCCAGGGTTGACGTCTTCTCTGTAGTCCCTACTGTAGAGACTTGAAGGTGACACACGGTAGTATCTGAAGTAGTTCTCTCCTAAAAAGCAGCAAATGTAACGTATACGGATAGGATAGAGATATTTAAAGAGAGAGAGAGTCCCAGCGCTGTGCGTGCTGAATCGTTCTTTATTACGTCAATGTGAGATTAATATTTGATTTGAAACTTTAAGATATTTTTTTGATAATTTAGGTACAAGACCCCGTATAGTACGCCAAACGTTGTTGTTATTCTGGCATGCTAATCATAGTCCTGTCAACCCCTTTAGAGTACCTAAAACACAGTATTCATATACTTATTACCTAGCGGTAAACAGATACTTACGTGAACACGTATACACGGTGGTGTCTAAAAAATAGGTAATTTACGTAATATAAAAGATAAATAAAAATTTATCTAATCAATTTTATCAATGGTATCGTAGTATCACATGCACATACAACACTTGAAGTATGGTTACTTGCTATCGATTTACTATAGGTAAATGCAGTGAAATAATAGGTATGAAAACTGCACAAGCAGGACAACTATTACAAGCTCTTATGGTCAAGGCCAAGGAGAAAGTCAATCCGTAAATATGTACAACCCAGCTTACTACTTACCTATATACCTACCTACATAATATACATAACATCGAACAAGTAAGATCTACAAATTTTGATGATTCCATTGCTAAATGATCCAGCCAAAAGGAATATCCTCATAGCAGCATCAACTTACCAAAATTCAGCGGCAACCACTCCTGATACGTGATATGCTGTATCTCAGCAATGACGATCCTCCTCGTCTCCTGGTAGATCATCTCATCTGACCACAGGGGGTTCATGGAGCTGAGGACGTCGGCCACACGATTGTGCTCTCTCAGGAGTATGGTGTGGAGTACTGCTAGAGTAGGAGTTTGGTTTATCCTGCTGTCACCTTAAAGATTAGAGTAGATTTTTCGGTTTTTAATCTGACTAGTAGGTACTTGGCCCAATAAAATTTGTATACCTAGCAAACTCATCTCTCGCCAGTGGACCTACTTAATTAGAACGTGTCATCAAGATTTAATTTTCCTTAAGACTTAAGTCCTCCCTAGGCACCAAGCAACCCACCTGCTTATGCGGACGTCGAGTATCGCGATAACTTGAACATAGAAATAAGGACAAGGTATACATAGATACCTACACACAGATGTTCCCAAAGATGAGGTAGCCAGAAAAGTATAATGGAAAGATATTTACGTACCAGCCAGATAACAAGGTTCAGAGATGTTTCGCAAGTCGCAGACAGAAAACTTGTCATCCACATTCGGCAGGTATCCTCTAATACCGCCTACTTTCTTCTGCTCCCTCAATCTTCCCCCAACCTTGGTCCTCAGTTTTGACGTTATTTTTGTATCACATCCGTAAATTGGTGACCCGTCAAGATAACTGGTTACTGTATTCATCTGGTCAAAGATTTATGATTAAAATGATTAGACCCTAGAATAGTTTATGTACCTACTAGTGGGAATGATGATGAAATTACCTGTTCTGCATATCCCAGACTGCAGTCATCTCTTGGTGTAGTTACACTTCTAACGAAGTTCAAGCACTTGATACCATAGTATCGATAGAAGGGATCATCGTCAGGTACACAGATAGGAATACACTTGTCATTCTGCCACTCTTTTGGAAGCACATCACGGCCATCACCCAGGCAGCACTGGATTCCACCTTCATCTGTTAGATATGGAAGCGGTTTAAATATGCCTAATTATATATGTTTTGATAATGAAGCCAGCAACTTTGTCCGTAGTTGCAGGGGGGAGTGAAATGAAGATGTGTGAAGTTGCATGAATATTAAAAATAAGAAATACTTATCCATTAACTTGAAGATAGACCTCAAGTTATGGCAATTAGGCTTCACCTATGCCGGAACATTTCCCTAGTTCACACTCCCTAAAATACAACCAGAAGCGTCCCGGAAAGAAAAAAGCATACACCACTTTCCAGAAATTTGATATGAAACCAGGACTGTGCCCACCAGAGACATGATAAATAATCAAGTAAAAATCGAGACGATACTCTTACACATCATACTCTTTCTTATTCTTTATTGCACATACACAAAAAGAAATATGGCATACAACATTAAAGAAGAGATGCATGCACAATGGCAAGCTTATCTCTACCAGAGATCTCTTCCAGCAAGCCAAGCAAGTAAAGAGAAATAGTTAACAACAGGGTAACTTGTGCAATTAAACAAATTCTAAGAAACTACAAAACTACTTTAAGAAAAAAAAGGAGAGAAACAAATGACAGCATATTCAAATAATGGACATTCTTCAGCTTTTCCCTAAATGTGCGACAATCTCTAACCGTGTGGGGTAATTCATTCCAGAGTTTAACCGCCTGAACCGAGAAAGAATACCCAAATGCCCCAGAATTATATCGGGGAGTTTGTAGCAGTGATGCCGTATTGGATCGGATAGGCCGATCTCTTGAAAAGCGCTCACTGAGATATAACGGAGAAAGGCGATAATTTAAAATTTTAAAAAGGAGTGTTAATAAGTGAGTATTCCGGCGAAAACGAATCGGGAGCCATTTTAACTCTTTACGAAAGTGAGATACGTGATCAAATTTACGTAGTCCGTATATAAATCGGATACCTAAATTCTCGTATTTACCAGTAACCTCCATCATTTGCAGCAGCATGTCATGGGTGACGATCTGTCCCCACTGCATGTTCATCTGCGTGAGAGTGCGACTGGGTACGTGCCGGTCGGTGAACAGCTGCGTTGACAGAGACCGGGCATTGGGTAATGGACGACCGCTCCTTGCTACTGGCATTGCGTAGATTCCTTAAAAATATACTATATTCACTACATCCCTTCTGATATAACAGACATATTATATACACATTGCTGTGTTCCCGAAATGAGGTAGCCAGAACAGTGGGATCATAAAGGAGATCGTTAAGATCGTTTAATATAGCGGGATCAGTGACAATTTGCTCGTTTATCTCCTGAGAGAATGTCCAATTCCCTAGTCGACTCTTACATCATGCACGGAAGGAAATGCAGCTGATGTATTCTAGTGTAGCCGCATTAGCGCAGGCTGCTGATATAAATATAATAGAATCTAGAAAGATAGAGCAATTTAAAATTTAATTGCATCTGCCAGAGATACTAGGTAGGTACAGCATGGCATAGATATACCTAATCATAGACGCGATGCAAGGTCTTATAAAAAGTAAAAGTATTAAAGCATCACAGTAACGAGAAACATACCGTCCTCATATCTTGGTGTAGCTATCCTCGTGAAAGGTGCGCCTCGCCGGCCCCAGCCCGAATGTTGCAAGTTGTTGCAGGTACCGTCAATGGTGCGATATTTCTTGTTGCAGCAACTAAACGACTTGCCGCAAGACTTATCCTTATGGCATATGCCCTGGTGTTCTAGGAATGCCATAAAGGTGTTAGGTGTTACGTCAGTACTGTAAAAATAATTGATATTGAGTTCAGAGTTCGTTCAGTGTTATCTGGTACCTAGCTTTAAGTATTGTACCTTTAGAATATGGTTTCTTGAAAAAAGGCGATTCATACATATTCACATGCCAGTGTTCTCAAAATGAGGTAGGCAGTGCTACAGGATAACGAAGGAGATCCTTACTGATCAGTGACAAGTTGCTAGCTTTCATCCCCTGAATGAAACGAAAGTTTCAACTAACCTTCTACAAATATAAATCATTTAATGCGTCAGACGCAAGTGAAGGTCTATGCTGCTCTGGGAGTAAAAAAAAGTATAATACTACAGCTGCTTCTCTTCCCGGGCATACTATACAAGTCAGTAGAGGGACAAAAGGGTCTTGGTGTATTGTAGGCGATGGGCTGACCACCTGTTACTACTAACCGAACTTGTATATCTCAACTATACCCTTAAAAATTGGTCAGAAGTGGCACCATGTGGTTCTATCGGCCCTTGGTGCTCTGCCTAACCCGTAAAGGATAAAGGCGTGATTATATGTATGTATGTACAAATGAAGGTGAAGAAGGGGTTTTACTTACTCGTATATCACAACTTAGTTCGACCCTATCTAATATTGAGCGCTAGGTACTATTTTTACGTCTTTACCTGGAGCACACCTTCATTTGCAGCACCTTAGTGGCTGTAATCAGCTCATGAGACAACTCAGAGGCTTTCTTAGCGTCAGGAGGGAGCTTGGCTGAGTAGAAATGAAGCATCGCTGGACTGCAGACCTCGAGACTGACTCCACTCTTGACCAGGTCGTTGCCCCTCTTTTGAGCCGCTCTTGATATCTCTCGACCACAGCGTATGCTCTCTGATACCATCTCGGAGGTAATGAGGCCGTAGTCCTCTATGAAGTAAAGTTGTAATGATACAGAATATTCGTAACATGGAAAGTGGAGTCCAGGAATCCCCATCAGAATCACAGTTCCAAAGCTTTTTCTTTAAAAATATAAATATACCCTGTATAGTTGTATTATTCTGCTTATTTATTCTCTCATACCCATACATCTAGACACGCGGTAGAGTGACAAGCCAAGTTCAAGCCGACAGCACTGGCATGAAACACCGTACATAATATTACACGACCCATTTGGAGCAACTTATGCCTCATAACCATAACTTAAAAAATATTGCAAAGAATCCTATCAATTTTGGCTCAAACCTATATTATATATCCTAGCATTTTAATTTTACAATCTGACATAAAAATTAAATTCGGTCAAAGTGAATCTGATTAAAAATCTACAAAGTTACAAGTTTATGGCTAGAATAAACATATAATTATAACACGATAACTATCGGTTTATTAAGATACTAACAGTAGATGAAGATTGACTTAGCTTAGTGTATTTATGGCTCCTATTTGTGTATAAATAAACTATAAGTTTCGGACAAAGTTATTAGGAACCTAACAGAGCCTATGCCTAAGATTCTATCTGTCCCACCTGATTGTTTACCCCCGAAAAAAGGATAAGGGTCAAGACACACTGAACACGTTTAACAATTGACGCGACAACACGTCAAAAATGTATGGCGAGTGGGGATCGTGTGTATTCGCGTAGGGTATTGTCATGGACAGTGTGTCATAGTCATGGACCATATAAAATGTTTGTGATTGATACGTACTGACCTATATTACCTGTTCTGTGGTACTAACACGCGTGTTGTCACGTCGGGTATTAACAGCAAGAGCCTTAACTTTCATTATGTGGGGCGGCCTGATTACTGTTATTGAGTATTTCCTGTCCCTTAAAAGCTTTTCCACGCCGATACGAGTATGAGGGAAAAGCTATTTATCGAGTTCTTAATTTTATTAAAACCATGTTTTAGTATATTGCTTTATCGTTATCACGAACATATTTTATCGTAGAAATAAATCTAATCTATTAACTGAATTGTCCATAAAAATCTACACGGATCACGAGTCACCCCTGTTGTCACGTCTGTTTGATATTAATGTTTTTCTGCGTGTAATATACAGGGTGTATAGTATGTTCACCGAAATGCTATACTTAGAAATATAATGTATTAGGTGTATTTGAGATACATAACTCCGTTAAGGCGAGACTAGTTAGACGCTAACTAGACTAGCTAAACTCTAACTACGAACTATATTCGAAAAAGGAATTAAATTTTCTTTTGTACCTTTTATTTTATGTTAAAAATTATTTTATACTTGACCAGTTATTTAAAATTAACTGACTGACCACCACCGCTATATGGATATCAAAGAAGACCAGATTTTATTTAACGATCACAACCATCTTTGGAAATCTAACTAGTTATTTACTACGTGCGTAAAATTGCTAAAGGGCGGTGATTAATACACATTACTCATTTCAAGCTATAAATGTTATTAACAACGGTCATATAGATAAATATTAATTTCTCAGATGAGATAAACACTTGAAGTGTACCTACCTACTTCAAAGGATACCACTTCCAGATAATAATAAAGTTTTACAAATGCTACACCTACCAGTAGGTATTTCAGAAAATTTAATAGGTTTAACTGAATAGGTATCACTTTATCACCTACTCATTACCTACTACAAATAATGTAAAAGTTAGTATATTTTAATCAAAACATTGCTAGTTTCTATTCTAAGCTATACCTACCTACCTAGTTAAGGCGAAGACACCATCTAACTAGACACACTTTTTGAGACTGTATTTCTTTCGGTAGTTACAAAATTTTCTAAAATTAATTTCTAAATATTTCCAAACTTACTTACCGGTAGAATATGAATAATGTGATTGAAATATATCTGTGAAACCATCCGTGAAGATCGGACACAAATCTGAAAACAAATCTTCTAACAAAAAATCCCACCCTGTATTAAAACAGCAATTCACATTACACACTATGATAAAAACACACACACTACCAAACTTTAGCTTATTCATTATTACTTGCACTTTGCTATATTTTCCTAATTATTTTTTCAACTATCAGGTACGGTTTGCGCCCATTTTTTAACCCAGATAAGCCTGAAACTAACTATTATCCTACTGTCCTATATATAGTACGCTAGTATTTGTAACAAGTTATACGTAATTTATTTATATTATTTTGCTAGAATAATATAAATAAATAAATTTCTAATAAAGCTGACACGTTTCTTACTGCAAATCATAAGACTAAATAATCTTAGATAAAGAGGGTATTCTGATATTTTTTTATTTCTACTGTCCTAAATATAGGACAGTAGGCTTATCTGGGTTAATTTAGGTAATGGAAACTAATCTGTTCAAATTATAATTTAAAAATATAGAGGAGAGACAACAGCTACTGTCCAATAAAAAATTGTTTCAAACTCGAATGTTTGTGTATGTCTGTGAAAGTCACGTCTTTTAATTATGAAATTGTTCTTGTGTAACGAATATGTAACTTATGTTCTTTTTACTATCTGTTTCAATTACAAAATATTTAGGTATTTTTAAACTATTGGTAATATATAGGTTGGTATGTTAGTAGGTTTACTAGATAAATAGTAGGTACCTATGTGAAATAATTTGTTTCGTAAAAGAAATTGATATGTAGCTATCGTTAGTTCCGATATTGCACAAGTACGTGGCATAGGTAGATTTTTCATCTTTCCTAGACAGCAATTTTTAAATGTTCAGGGTTATACTAGAACCAGAGATATTACTACAGATATTCTAGATATTTAAATATTATATATAACTGATAGGCATATACCTATGTTCCTTTTTTGACACACGCCAGTTTTCAGATATGATACGGCTCTTCTTATCGTGAGATAACCATCTGACCACATAACATTGCCCTAATATAAACATCTTTATCGATTTACATTATGATTTCCATTTAAAATTTAAGGTGGGAATGTTAATAAAAGTAATATGCTTTCTTACTTATTTATGAAAATATAATATTATCAATTTATCACAAAATCGCATTAAAACCTTAATGTACACTTAACATCTATCTTTCGTTTCTGAATTACCTAGTCACGGAATTTCAATTTACAGGTTACACTTTATAGTTTTATTATTGAAGCCTTACTATGGCCATTTATTTACATATTTATTTATTTGCACATATATGTCGTCGTCAGCCTATTGCAGTCCACTGCTGGACGTAGGCCTCCCCCAGTGTACGCCACAGGCTCGATCTCCCATTTTTGCCATTCAGTCACTACCAGCCGTCGTCATCGGTCCATCTCTCCGGATTACTTATTATCCAATTTACTTATTAATTGATTCACTATGGGTGCGCCCACCACCGGGCCCTACACCCTCCACTGACCCTCGGATCTGATAACTTATAATTGCGACAACAGGCACTTGCACTAACTACAATCGCCATGAGAAACCAGACCCGAGCACCTAGCATGCAAGACGATACATTGCACCATTCCGAAATCAAAAACTAGATAAATAATCTATATATGTTTCGCCAACAACCGTGGCATCCTCAGGATTATAGAAATTAGTAAATTAGTAAACCACTAATTATTATGAACCTCTAAAATCCAACACATGTGTTGTCGCAATTATGAGTTATCAGATCCGAGGGTCAGTGGAGGGTGTAGGGACCGGTGGTGGGCGCACCCATAGTGAATGTTTGAACTTCCGAATTGTAACGCCTAATACAATTTCATTTATTAATTGATGTAAAATTAAGAAACAATCATCAGATTATTATTAGCTACATACAGTTCCAATCATGTAGTTCCCATAAAAATATTATTCTAGGCATTTCTTCTTCGAACTCTTACAAATAAGTACCTACCTAGCATATTTTGTAATACTTAGTTACTGTCTTTTTTTACACCTTTTGCAATATAAAAACTATTTTGACACTACAACAACTATCGATGCCCATTACATTTGCGCTTTAGGTAATAAATAGTCAAAAATATTTAGTAAATGACAAAGAACCATGCTCGAATGGCCCTTATAGTCAGAGATACCTATGTCATTCATGATTTGCACAAAACCTTACCTACTCATCATTACTATTGTACTCTACAGCTATAATACAACAATGTTACAATCATAATAACTTGTCATAAAAAAATCATAATATTCTCTATTGTACCTATATTTTATGGCTTAAACCCTCCACATGAATTAAAAAATAATGCAAATGTAATAATAATACGATTATTCGAATTCCTAATTGATAATAAACCTATAAGTAGACTAGCAACAGGTTTTACTTGATGTTAACAATAATTAATCACTTTTTACATGTAGAAAGTAACTCCGCATTCAGCCCATAAGCCCATACAGCCATTATGAGCAACAATCAAATAAACATTAATAAGTATCAACTAATGTTACAGTATGCATAGTGTTGCTCGACAAAAAAAAACAGTAGATGCACCGGCCCCCTTATTACCTAACTAGCAAAAGCAAAGCGATAGCGAAAATTGTACAAAAATCGCTGATTGCTTGTCAAATTCGTATTACGTACAATGAATTACAAAGGAACTTTAGCATTTCAAGGCCAATATTATACAATTTTCGCTATCGCTTTGCTTCGGCTTTGCTATTGCTTTTACGTAATCAAAGAGTCCGAGCTATTTATTTATTTATTGAGGAAACCAAAAAACAATCTACATATAGGTAGTACATATTTTAAGATATTTTCTAAAAATAAGGCCAATAACAGGTTATCCTAATTATGCCAATAATAGACAGCAGAAAGTGGTCGGTCACCCAACATACTGCATACATAAAGTTATACAAAATGAAATTATTGGAATATTAGATATGTATATAAATCGTGTAACACTTTAGCAAATCTGTCCATCCGAATATATACGGATTTAGTGGAGGGCGTAGTACCTACTGTGGATGGAGATCCCTCCACAGCACATATCTACTTATAGTTACATCTACCCTTTGTGCCTACTTAGAAAATCCTGTATTCGCCCTTGGAACCGAACGAGTGTTATGTGAAATTAGAACGACTACTACGTACATTACAGTTTTGGAAATAATGTCCCATATATATGTCTAACAAATATATCACGGTTCCCTTATAACATACAAAATTCACTTTGCTCGTGACTCATAATGTCCTTATCACAGATATTTTGCTTACCTACTCGGACCAACGCAAACTAAATGCTAGCTGTCTCACTTGTACATACGTTCTGAACACGTGGTCCCACAGCTTGCTGCTGATGCCGAAGGCTGAAAAAAAAACGATGATACAAACAGTTTATCCTGGAAAAAATTATGACTCAATTCATGGCTGTAGCTGTGTGTGGTCATGATCATGAGAGATTTGAGGATCAATCAGGGTCGGCCCAGTCAGCAAATGCCCTTGAGGGCAATAGCGCTAAATGTTTAATGTATTTACAAGAAAAACTAAACCACAAGTGACCAGAGCCAAACGTAATGGCGGCACTTTTAATGTTGCTCTTTGACAGCGTTGACAACGATTAAGTCAAAAGAAACGCTGTGAAATTAACGTTTTTGGATACAGCTAAACCATAACTAGGCTTAACTAAAGTACCATACTAAAAATGTTCCGTTAAAAGGTAAAAACGTTATCATTTAGCGGGGCAATCCTGGCTGGAAAACTTTCACCAAATAGTTCCTTTGAACGATAGCGCTGTTATTCTGTGTATGCCCACATGATGCCCACAGATTTCATAATAGTTAATAAATGGCTACATTATCATACAAAGAATGTTAGTTCCCAAACCATACATGGGAGTTATTCCATGAAAATTACTCTACAATAAAGTTCTTACCTTTGTCATGGTTGACGAAGTGATGGTTCGAATGGTACCTCTTCATCGCGTACAAATATGTCCCGTCTTTAGGAGAACCATGGTGCACATAATAGTGGATCATGTCGTATGTTAGGTAACCTATGATAAACAAAATACTTTATTTTTTTATTATTTTTAACCTAAATAATAACCCCAAATCAGCCCAGGATATAACAAAATTTCCCACATAACACCACTACCTATATAAAAATCGGATATAATTACATTATATTTACATTCTAGGCAAGTTAATGGTATCGTATCATAGTTTTGACAACTAGTACTTAATTAAGTGTGACGTATTAGGTAATGTAAATAAAGTCGAGCCACGAAAAGGATTCTTCGTAGTCGCACTACGAATGCTACGGATTATAAACACATTTAATCGAACTACGCCACGCTACTTCGCGAAAGATTTGATGCATGAGAAAGGCAAATCGTGTAAGTACTGAATAGCTCAACACATCGTGATGAAATTGGGCACAGAGATAGAAAGTTCGGATTTATAATGCAGTCCAAAGCAAAATCTTTATTGTACACATAGAATAATAAATTCCTGTTACGGGAGTCGTCATTCTATGATTGTACATTATGGACACAAATAAAAGTTCATAATTAACTTAACATGTATGAAGAAGTCGATAAAGTTATTTCTTACCAATAATCCCACCGGTGAGTTTGATCAGAGGATAGTTGAACAGTACCCTCAGAAACATATATATGCCGGTCGTAATGACCATAGCTGGCACGGGAGGGAATACTTGCCGTAGGCCATCAAACGGGACCTGCAATGATTTTCGACTTATAATAATAAATAAATATTTACACACTGCGCAATACATTAACCTAATCTCACTTTAAGATTCTCACTCTGGTATCGTGGGTGGGTATTGATCATATACCTACTACCGGGATTCGAACCCAGGACCTATGACGCGACGGGCAGGATCTCAACCAACTACACCAATCGGTCATCATAATATTATAAGGTATATACGAACATTCAAACAACAGTATAATATAGTACGTATGGCGGAGGGTCCGACCACAGCTGCTGGCGGTGCCGTGTGGTCATCGTGTGGCCGAACCAATTTAGTTAAAAAAGCCCCAATGACGAACGCGCTCCGCGCTGTCAACCTGATTAGTAGGGAAATAGACCTGTTTATTTGTACTCAAAGTGAATTCACAATAACCGCTCTGCGAGTGATTTCTTACAGTGATTTTTAGTTTTATGAAAATTATTAGGTTTAGGTTAGATCAGAGTGGTAGATTATTTATAATTAAGTAGATGCACTATCGCATTAGGTTAAGTTTACCTGTAAAGATGGTGTGTAAAAAGAAACAAAGAATTTTTTTTTTTAATATAAAATTACTCACACCGCCTCGGTACATAGTAAGTTATCATTGCTCATGCAAGTTTTATTATAAATCCTTACTTATATTATAAATTCGAAAGTAACTCTGTCTTTCTACCTGTCTATTTGAGTGTCTGTCCGGCCTTCACGCTAGAACTACAGAACCGATTTAAATTAAATAAGGGACAGAGATAGTTTAGGGTCTGAGGACGGATATTGGCTACTTTAAAAATATTTAACTTCCTAATAACACAAGTCTCAGCTCGTTACCACTTAAAATGTTAAGTATGAACCTAGTATCGTTATGTAATAAATAAATTAATGCCCATTATATAAATAGATATACATATATGCATGTACATACTTGATTAGATTACATAAAAATTAGTCACTTCATCGATCCGTAATCGTCATACTGATGGATATCATTGACGCCACAGATAGACTAAACTTAAACGTGGTAGAATGCGATTCACCCATGGAGAAGGTATAAAAGAGGAGGTGGGACTATGAACTGACTGTGTGGCAATCGTGAGGCCATGACGTCATGATAGGGGCGGAGCTTCAGGGCCAGTGCGTGTAACGCAGTAGCTGTAACCACACGCTTATGCAAGTAGTTTGGCTAGTCACTACAAGGTGGTTTCTATGTAAATGGGCAGGGCTACAGTGTTAGGATGCTCCCCTCGTCCCATACTTCACCCCCGCTCAGCGGCACACTATTTTTGTATGAAAATATACTTAGCCGCTGCTCCTCTTTTATTTTGTCTCCATGGATTCACCAATTAGGTAGTTCCTTTGAATAATGGCGCTAGTTACTATGTCTACGCTACTATGGCTCGGAAACGTTTCCCTTTAGATTCATTACCAGTCGCTAGATTTGTACCTAAAAGTAGTTTATTCACATCATCGCATCTGTCTATTGCAGTCCACTGGTTCCCCCAGAGCACACCACAAGGCTACTGTGATAGGGGGCTTTTCACCACGCTGAACAGAGGGGTATTGGTGGCCGCAGTGTAATTTTCGGACTGTTTTGTCGCACGGGAGGCGCTGATGCCCACCCCTTGGAAAACATTCGTCTCTTACGATACCCACGGGCAGACATGGGGTACTACTCTACTATATCGACACCACACGCACTGCATAATTTCGTACTTACCTTGTGATGCATTCCATGTAAAATGAAATGTATCCTTATCATGGTCACAGATGTTCCAGGATCTAAATGGAAAACCCATCTATGCAGCGAATATTCCAGCGCGGTCCAAATAACAGCTCCAAATATTATGTTGTACATATATTCCAGCGGTGTTAGCTTTGAGTGGCAACTATCTGGAAATGAAAATTACGTCAGTGGTGATGGTGACTAATGATAATACATTTGTGGGTATAAGTTAGGAAATGATAAAAAACACAGGAGCACTTTTTATGTGCGTTCTAATTTCGTCTAGATCAGGGGTCCCAAACATATTTTTCTCATAGACCCCTTTCAAAAGTTAACTGGTTCTGGTGGACCTCCTACAGGCCTACACCACATACGAATTCATTGTAAACCAATTTTTTTTTACGTCAACGTAGACCCCTGTTACGTGTCTGTGAATCAGGACGCCATCACGTTATATGTATGGGATGTACGTGTCTAGCAACAGCATGCGTCAGCTGAAATCCCCAGTCAATACGACCATATATAAACTGTATGTTTTATCAAATAAAAGTCAAACATCAGCAGACATCATCAGAGATCGTCAGAGGTCTGAGAACCCTCAACATGGCTATTATTGCTCCGACTGTCCTGCTCCCATTAACGCCCCCCAAGCGGCGTTAAAGTGGTGACTCCGACGTGATCATCGTGCCCGCCTACAAGATGAAGCCTGGAAAATCCTAGCGACTTATTCTTATTCTTTATTGCACAACCGCTGCATAACTACTGCTACCTACAACGAAGAAATTAAAGCAGCTCCTCAGCACACAAATTATGTCAGCAGCAAACGGTCAAGCTCACCTCTCCTCAAGTTTGCCTCTCCTCAAGCTCGCCTCTCTTCAGGCTCGAGCATCTACTTCGGGGAACAAGGGATATTAACTGTCGATTTCGTGTTACCTATCGTCAAAGGGAACACTATGCAAATCGAATCGGAGCTAATAATCTCCGTACAGCAGTTACAATTAGGAAGAGTACTGCAGTTTCACAGTAAACTGTCTTCAGCACCGAGCAACAAATCCAGTAAACTGAACGCCGCCCTATCGCGAAGGGTCTATCAGAAGAATTCTCGTCAAGTTACGTCGTTCGTCGCTCTAAAAATGGCGCATTCCACAATCAAGCATGTTAAAGAAAAATAATTCAAGGGCAAGGTCATCATCACTACAAAGTGTTCAAGAACTGCAACCTTGCGATGACACATTATTCGAGACATTACGATAACTCGATGCCTGCTCTCATGAGAACTGCCTACACAGCGTCTTCATGAAGCAACCTGCACGAGTGAGATTTGAAAAGCAGCACTTGCATTCCCTCGGAAGTTCAAAAATGTATTAATCCCGCACGACTATGACATATACAGTAATACCCCACTTTACGCGACCCCGTTATGCGCGGTTTCACTATAACGCGAATTTTAAAATTCACGTTTAAATGCTTCGCATAATGCGAAAGAATGTGTATAAATATAATTTAGTCATTAACTCCCCTTTGGTCGCGGGAATCCTCGCGTCCTCTGAACATTCTGATTGAAGAACTGAGGATTCCCCGTACTACGACTTTGTTCTATGGCAAAGATTAAATTTTGAATATGTTTCATTATAAACCTTGATATACGCGAATTTCAGTTAACGCGATTTTTTCCGGAACGTATCCCTCGCGTAAAGCGGGGTATTACTGTAGTATGCACGATTACCCTTATCAGCTGATTCAATATCGAATAGGCACCAGTTTTTATCGAACTCGACCTAATGAAATATTTTATCTACACTAATATTATAAAGAGGAAAACTTTGTTTGTTTGGTTGTAATGAATAGGCTCAAAAACTACTGGACCGATTTCAAAAATTCTTTCACCGTTAGAATCCTTATTGGACCTGGATGAACATAGGCTATAAGAATTTCCCGATATTCCCACGGGAAGGCGACCAACGGGAATTCTATATTTTTTACGAAAACCGCTATACATATGAAGCTGAAATCGGGCATATATGTTCATTGGGGACAGCGAGGGAGGACTAAAAACGGATTTCCCGAAATTCCCACGGGAAGGGGACAAACGGGAATTCATAGTTTTTACGAAAACCGCTATACATATGAAGCTGAAATCGGGCATATATGTTCATTGGGGACAGCGAGGGAGGACTAAAAACGGATTTCCCGAAATTCCCACGGGAAGGGGACAAACGGGAATTCATAGTTTTTACGAAAACCGCTATACATATGAAGCTGAAATTGGGCATATATGTTCATTAGGGACTGCGAGGAAACACTAGAACGGATTTCCCGAAATTCCCACGGGAAGGAGACCAACGGGAATTATTTATTTTTTACGAAAACGGTTAAACATGTGAATCTGAAGTTGAGCATATATGTTTATTTGGGACCCCGAGGAAGCACTGGGAACGGATTTCCCGAAATTCCCACGGGAAGGGGACAAACGTGAATTAATTTTTTACGACAACCGCGAT
Source organism: Carposina sasakii (assembly GCA_014607495.2). Classification (NCBI taxonomy): domain Eukaryota; kingdom Metazoa; phylum Arthropoda; class Insecta; order Lepidoptera; family Carposinidae; genus Carposina; species Carposina sasakii. The sequence goes on from CP053158.1 coordinate 12,296,668, forward strand.
AACATATAGGCTACTTTTTACACTTAACATATAGGCTACTTTTTATTTTTTCTGTAGTCCACGCGGACGGAGTCGCGGGCGTCCACTAGTCGTAAATAATTTGTAAAGAATTTCAGAGAAACTATTTATGTACGTAGGTACCTATTATGTAAAAAATGTTTATAAGTAAAAAACGCTACTTATATGTATTATGTATAACATGACATGGATCATAAAGGAGTCTTCCTACTGATTCCACCATACCATGCCCGTTACAGTAATATGAACGTGTCAGGCACATTACAGCACATACGCTTCATGCACGGGCCAAAAAAATATTGTTTGTATGATATTATTATGATACAACGCCCTTTGGCACGTTCCGTCACCGAAATACACATAGCGTAGAGTACGTTTCACCGTCCTTTGGGAGATGGTGTTAGGTTAGTGTATGACCACTTTAACTGCATACAAAAAATGTTAGTTCAGAAATCAAGCATAAGAGTTATTCTATAAAACGGACTCTACTATAATAGTATGCATGGTCCGGCAACGAACGTCGAGATTTAGGGTTGCTTTTCCATCAGAGATGTTCTATGTAACGTTGCTATAGATGCGTTTGATATCCACCAATCATATTCATTGGTGCACATAGCTTACCTCTGGTGGAAACCGATTCAACAAAGATATGTTTTTTATATGGAAGGATGCGTGCTATGGATCCTGGCACCCTTATGCCGTAGCTAGTGGCCGTAGTTAATACGTTTCGTGAATGAAACGCTACGTGCCTCACGCGGTCTAATGTCCATAAAATTTGCAAAAACCAACAAATTTGAAAACAATTTTGTCAACATTTAACATTTTTAAAACGCCAATTTGCTGCACTTGAAATGCGTAGTGAGAGTGACCTAATCAAGAACTAACTAACCTAATCTTTTTAAAATTAACATGGTTTACGGACCATTTCATTACTGAGTAAACATTTTATGCGGTTATCGCCAGTAACCCGCACCAGGCAGCCGTATTGCGACATAAAGGTGGGTTTTTTCTATGTAGAATCATGTCTATATAGAATTTCCGGCATGCAGGTACATCCACTTTCGGCTAATATTTAATATGAACCATTTTTGATGCGTGGCTTCACTAGAATACATCAGCTGCATCTCCCCAGGCATGTGTATGAGTCGACTGAGAATCTCGGGCGTTCTCTCAAACAATAAGCAAGTTACATACTTGTCAAGGATCATTTACATTTACATTTACACCTGACCACGCTGTGTAACCGGGACTGTGGGATCTCCTTTTGATCCTGCTCTGGCTACCCCATTTTCGGAACACTGCCGTATCTATATGTATGTAGGTCAAGTACAGCCAGGATCGGAAAGGGCCTTACTTAAGGTACCTACTCCCGTCTGTCTGGAAAATGTACGTCATTATCAGCGTTGCCTAGACGTCCCGATTTTGGCGGGACGTCCCGATTATTTAATCCAAATTAAATGTCCCGCGCGGGACAGGTTCAGTCCCGTGCGTGCAGCGTACTGAGAAAGCACGGGCGGGTGGCACAGACAAGTGTGGACTGGTCTTTCTATGGATATTTTTACTATCTATTGACATGTAAACGTAATTTGAACTCAAATAAAAAGATAAATATTCAAAAACTTTTGATTACATACGTTTTTTTTACTATGTCCCGCTTTCGACGAATGAATCCCGCTTTTTTACTCAAAAAGTTACTAAATTCTGACTTAGCAAAAAAAATCTGGCAACGCTGGTTATAATACTACTCACTATCGCGTTATTACAGATAAACCTCAATCTGGTAATTACATTGTGTAATTCCTCAGCGATATTAATAATGACTCATTTACTATCTTTATCTTTAAGCAGGGTTTTTTATCAATGTGAAGGAGTGATTTTTGTATCTATATCCTGTAACTAAAAATGTCCTGTGCTAATGCGGGATTCGCTAGAATACATCAGCTTCATAATGTTCTGTGCTGATGCGGGGCTTCACTAAATTACATCAGCTGCATCTCCTTCCGCGCATGTCGTAACGACTAAGGAACTCGGGAAGAATACAACAACAAAAAATACTGAGCTAGAAACTTGTCACCTATCTTTTACATCTGACCTGCTAAGATAAACGTGGTGGTAATGTAGGTATGATCCCGCAGTTCAGACCCTGATCCCATTTTGGAAATACAACTGTCTACATGTATCAGTATGTATACATGATGATTTTTCGACCACCCAGATGACGAAACGTCTTGGTCGTGTCGTTGTCGAAACGCCCATTAGCCGTGTAGGCACTAGTGCGTGCCAAACAAATATACATACAAAGACATACTCGAAAAACATAACCCACCTTGTGGCGCAGTCGGTTATAATTTTTTTTCCCTGAAGCCACTTATGAAGGTCAGCCGATTCATTATATCCATGGTAGTTTTATATACAGAGTGATTTTTGGTCGTCAACGTTCCCGAAAACTACGGAATCTCCTCATCATCACGATAAATTTTCTCCATGGAAGCATACCTGGAAAGTGTCTGGTTTCCAAGATATTAGGGTCCAAAGTTGAGTAAATAGACTGCGTATTTCCACATAAATGCAAATTGACGCGCGTAGCAAGAGTATAGAGTACGTACCCTTCGTTAAGGGTGGCAACGAAAAAACATCCTGTATAAAATAATTTGATGGTTTGGTATACCTAATCGTACTTATACCTAGAGGTACACTGTACCTACCTACCTACCAGTCCTTACAAAAAAAATCAACCATGTTTTCGATACCAACCTCCACATGCCACATGCTGAACAAACTGCGTATACCCAAGGTACAGTATTGTAGGTATCCACACCATCGGCACCAGGTACCATGGCGTGTAAGTCATGCTCTCCAGAAGAGGGCTCTTGAAGAGTCGGCACTGCCGGTACACTGCGCTGTTCACCCACTTGTCATAGTGGGGCGCGATGGCTTCCAACTGGGCGAGGAGAGGCTTCGACCAGTCCAGTCTGCTCTGGAAGACAAGTGCTTTTCTCAAGATAATTCACTACTTATTTAAATCGACGATATTGGAGAAGTTGGCAGTGAGCGCTGCCACGCGACACCAGATAGACGTACCTACCTATTGTGAGAAGTTTTTTAAATATATTTATTTATTCATACCAGGCAGGGGCGTAGCTACCGCCGTATCTGCCGTATCAATTATACGGGGTGCCCAAAGTGCCTATGAAAAAATTAATAAACTCCTTCGATTTTTTTTATTTCACAAATAATAAAAGACAAAAAAAGCGATTTCTTTTTTTCCCGCGTAAAGCGTGCGTTAAAAAATTTGGCAACACCGTAAATCTGTTATCGCGGGATGCAGAATTTCCCTGTTTAAGTAATTTACTGCAACGGATGAATCCCACAAAAATCGATGTACATAATTCAAAATTTAAATTATTCTTTAGCCTTCCAGTTACAACCGCAACTGCTGAAAGACGTTTTTTCAAAATTAAGATCTTCTATGGGACAGGAACGCCTGTCAGACTTGTCACTATTGTCCATAGAGGCAGAAACTTTAGAAAAACTAAATTCATCATCTACACTAATATTATAAAGAGGAAAACTTTGTTTGTTTGGTTGTAATGAATAGGCTCAAAAACTACTGGACCGATTTCAAAAATTCTTTCACCGTTAGAATCCTTATTGGACCTGGATGAACATAGGCTATAAGAATTTCCCGATATTCCCACGGGAAGGCGACCAACGGGAATTCTATATTTTTTACGAAAACCGCTATACATATGAAGCTGAAATCGGGCATATATGTTCATTGGGGACAGCGAGGGAGGACTAAAAACGGATTTCCCGAAATTCCCACGGGAAGGGGACAAACGGGAATTCATAGTTTTTACGAAAACCGCTATACATATGAAGCTGAAATCGGGCATATATGTTCATTGGGGACAGCGAGGGAGGACTAAAAACGGATTTCCCGAAATTCCCACGGGAAGGGGACAAACGGGAATTCATAGTTTTTACGAAAACCGCTATACATATGAAGCTGAAATTGGGCATATATGTTCATTAGGGACTGCGAGGAAACACTAGAACGGATTTCCCGAAATTCCCACGGGAAGGAGACCAACGGGAATTATTTATTTTTTACGAAAACGGTTAAACATGTGAATCTGAAGTTGAGCATATATGTTTATTTGGGACCCCGAGGAAGCACTGGGAACGGATTTCCCGAAATTCCCACGGGAAGGGGACAAACGTGAATTAATTTTTTACGACAACCGCGATAACATATAGGCTACTTTTTACACTTAACATATAGGCTACTTTTTATTTTTTCTGTAGTCCACGCGGACGGAGTCGCGGGCGTCCATCAGTTATAAATAGGGTCAGAGCCTAAATAACGCGTCCCATTTTAAGTATCTGTGGGACGCCAAATGTCCCGCTTTCAGGTGACTCCTCCCCAGTTGATAGAAAAACCCTTCTTCAGATTATTATTGCGGATAGCACGTGATACATAAATCTAGAATTTTGATTTTTCATAGGCGGATTCTATTTACATTTAAGACAATCAGATGATAGAAAATATAGAAATATATACACTACTTAACTTTTAACTACTTAGGTCTATGGCGTACATATGGGCGTATAAAATTTCGAAATTTCGATAAATTTTTGTTACTATGCTGTACTAAAAAACTGAGAGTATGATATGAATGAGGTATTTATTTTATCATGAAATTCAGGTTGTTATTGGAATAAAGTAATATATATAATAAAGAATATATAGAATAAAGTGAAAAAATTTCGCGCTCGCTCCACTCGCGTTATTATGCTTCTACCACAAAACGGACAATATTATATGAAGAAGATATTTATTTTATAATTAGAATTTTAGGTGTTATTCTAAAAAAAACAAAAATATGTTGTTAAAAAAAGTGCAAAAATTTCGCGCTCGCTCGGCTCGCGTTTTAATGTTTATTCTAAAAAACTATGAGTAAGTACCTAACAAAGTAGGTATAATATCGGCTGGGTATATACAAATATATATCTGAAGCGCCACTGGTTACAGTAAAATAAGACCTTCGTTTCCAATAGAATATCACAAAATATTTATTTCTCTATAAAAATTATAAAAAAATTGGCAATTTGTAGGTATGTCCCGTTTTTCTTGCTCTAGTCCCGCATATTTAACCCCGCCGTCCCGCAGATCTGTGTATAAGAGTTGGCAGCCCTAGCTATGAATGATTTAATAAATTAGTTCACCGAAAAAAAGGTAAAGAGAGTATATATTTAATTAGAATTATTTGTAAAAATGTTCGAAAGTAACAGATAGATCATAATTACCTGCGATAAATAAATATTTATTTAAATTTTATGCAATCTTTTTATTTTGTGACAAATTTTTACCCTTCCTAAGGGCCCCAAACAAATTTTTATACGGGGCCCCGCCAAGGCACGCTACGCTTCTGATACCAGGGTCAAATTGCTGGCATGCGACACAATATTTTGGGCACGTTACTAATCACAAAATTAATAATTTATTTATTCAATATAATAATTATTAGAAAAGAGATGGTAAAATTCGTCATCCGAGTAATTGACCCGGTAGCTCAGTGGTTAGAGCGCTAGCACGGTATGCAGAGGTCGTGGGTTCGATTCCCACTCGGGTGAGGTTTTTTTTTACATTTCTTTATTAATAATTTTATAATAATTATTGTGTTTGAAAAGTTTCAAACATAAGTACTGAATTTTTTTTTAATAATCTCAAACATGAGCAAATTATTAATACTACATGTCAAGTATAAGTAGTAGGTATGTCAAATATAATTTATAGGTATAATATGTCGAACTTATTTAATACCATTGTTCAAGAAATTATCATACAAGTGCCACAAAAATCTATCTATTTCATGCATTTCAAATAATCATCAATATCCTAATAATGTAATAATAATTTCTTACGTCTGGATTTAAATACATTTACATTATGTACTAGTTAATACTCTTTAATTCAGAGGGAAAATGTTTAATAGTAACACTGACTGATGTCGTGAACGGTGGGTAACAAACAACCTCAACCTAGGCTGTATAACTGTGAACATCTTTTCTATGTGTTGATCGTGTTGATAATTTCTCTCTCTCGCTCACTGTCTCTAGCGGTTTTATATCATTCATCTGAGCTAGCGGTATTAGTCTTTTAAAAATATATATTTTTTTTTTAATCTGTCAAAGCTACCAATATAGACAGGATTTTTAGATCTATGAAATACTGACTACAATATTAATGCTTTTATATAGTATTTATTGCATATGCTGAGCTGGGACCATTTTGCAACATTTGTATATTACTCTTTTAATACTTATAGTCTTAACTTGATTTTATTATTATGTGTACATAATGTTGCAAATAAAGAAATTTTGATTTTGATTTGATTTTGATTTATAGCTGTTACCGTTACATAGTATTTATAGCTGTTACCGCAAAACTTGATGCTGTATCTTAGTTTAGATTAAAAAATAGCGTATAATACACAGTCTTAAGGGGGGAAACCAGTTTAGACCGATCAAAAAATCGACTTTTTTTAAATTGCATAAATCGTTAGTATAACTCGTCAAGAATATGTGGTCAAAATTTGAAAGCAAAATTCGCATTATTTTCAATGCTATGAGGACTTGAGTGACCGCCCGTCGGTCCGGAGTCGAAGCGCGCGGTAGTTAGAACGGAGCGGTCGCTCAGTGACCCTTTTTCGGTTACCTGCCTCAATTATTCCTTAGTACCGCTGTACTAAGGAATAATAGAGAGGGGGGCATCTCGGCAGATGTTGTTTGACCTGGGGTAGAACTTTCTCGAACGTTTACGATATTTCGACAGAGCGTCGAGCTTGGTTAGTTCAGCTCCGGCTTTCTTACCGAGTGTTGTCAAAATGTCAGCGTATCCGAAAGGTTCCCGTGAGTTTACCGAACGACGTGGTAGACCACGTAAGAGATCATTCCCTGGTAATCAACAAACCAGAGTGATAAATGTATATATTAATAAAATTAATAATTTTATATAATTAATAAAAAAATAATTACTGCCTCGAATCTCGTTTTCGCTACATTTTATTTCAAACGCGTTTTTCTCGAAACGACTTTTTTTCCACTTGTGGGCATTCTAGCTTGAAAAGTTATTGACCAATCGTTCTGAAATTTGATGTGAACATTCTTTATTCAATTCAAATCTAGATGAACCTAATTCTGGAATTATATGATTATTAAAAATATGTTTTTTTTATGCGATAAAGGTGAAAAATATGGTATAAAAACATAACATTGTCTTCAAACACCTCAAAAAAATGCAATTTTCAATTTTTTTTTACACAATCAGGTTCATATTCTTAGGAAATATGTTGTTAACGAAAAAAAAAAAATGTGATGATTACAGATGAAAATTGCTACCACAGGAATGCCCACCAGCAAAATACTCCGATGGTAATCGTCCATGGACAGCACGATCTAGCGACACTGTTTCCGGCGGAAATCGCTTGAAAAAATTCTCAAGTCTATTTCAAACCATGAATAAAATATTCTCAAATTCAAAAAAAAATCTGTTTATATTATCCATATGTAAAAAATTCACGAAAAACAACAAAATTTCGGCCTCCTAAACTGGTTTCCCCCCTTAAGGTGGTCCATTGATAGTTCATAACGTAGCGTTGAATCAAAAGTAAAATTTACAGAGTGCTGTGTTTACTTTACTAGCTAAAGTCATCCAAATTTTCAGCAGATAAACATGCATTAGTGTCATCAGCATAAAGCACCAGATTAAGGCCAGTTACCGAATTTCTCATGTACTCCATATGTCATTTGTAAATAGTGTAAAAAGTGCTGGTCCCAAAATAGAACCCTTGGGTACACCACACTTGATTATCTCCATACGTGACCTAGAGGATATTTTTTCGCATCCACCTTCCAAAGTAGTAATCTCTACGAATTGTTTTCTATTGCGTAAATATGAATAAAATAAATACATTACTTGGGCACTTCTATGACCATTAAACATTTACAGCACACGCATACATATACCTGTTCTGTGGTCATGCCCATTATCTCCCAAAGAGGTTGGACAGAAGTGTGCAATTTACACACCCACTTTTCACCAGTTAGCCTATTAAGTCTCACGTGGTAAGGGGTGAGCCTACCGCCGCTTTTCGGGAACAAATATGACTAAACATTACATTACCATTTATTTAGAAATATTGGCACATTGTGACATAAAGGTTCGCCTACCCTGATCTACTGATTTCGCTTCTAGCCCTACAATAGATGCAAATGAATGGAACGCTATCACGAAATCTATTAGCTAATTGCTATTGCTAATGTAGTTAAAATTTATTCAACACCTTGTTCGGAATAGGACATGATAGGCATTTCACACGCTATTGTTTGCCATCAAACATTATACGTAAGTAATATTGGTATTTTGTTTGTGTATAGCTGTTAATGAAATTCATTAGGTATATAAACAAGTCGGTTGCAAGATTTACAGATTTACTCATACCTACCGAAAAAGCATGTTTGTTTTATTATTGCAGCAAAGACCTTGCATTATGCATTTAGCTGTCCTACCAATTCTTAATTTTCCGATCCTTTAAAACTCCTTCTATCACGTGGTAATAAATAGTATGGCTCGTACTATTTCTCGGATTATTGCATTTTGGTGCACGTAGAGTCAAATCTCATTGCCTTAGATTAATGATATACGATGTCTTCGCTCCGGAGCGAATCATTATTCTAAGCTCATTGCTCTCCACGCCACCACAGTGCCTTTAGGGTCCTTTTATTAATAGCTTAGATTTTGAATCATTTCTGTTTGTAGAGGTCAAGTTATTTTGATATCTTTAAAAAAAACTATAATAAAGTTGATTAAGATTCTATTAAGGTCATCACTATTGCCAAAATTTCACCTGTAACAGCAAATTTACTTTTCTATCAGTAACAAACAGCACAGCAAAGCTCTGATTTCCACAGCACTTCCACTTGCGTATCTACATATTTAGGAATAAGGACGTAAACTCAAATAAAAGCAACAACCTAACTGAGTTGAGCACAATCCCAATTGATTTGTTATATACCTACATCATAGAAGAGGTCTCGATCCTGTGGTGGCTGTGGTGGCAGTAGTAGCTGCTCTCCCGCCCTACCTCTAAGTAGGTACCTACATGACTAATTACCTACCTACCTTTTAAATGGTTCCCGAGGATCTTATAGGAAGTAAAAAACGAAAAGATGATCCTCAAGTCCGGAATAAAAAGCCAGCATAATAGTTTACCTCCAATTTCTCTAAAAACTCTATCTCCTTCACGTCACGTGCAGCATCTTCCTTCGTTATAATCCTCCCACTCTCACTCACAGTCCCCACTAAATTACTATCCACTAAATGAGGAGTTTTCATGTCACTCAACATGTGATAAGCACTGACACTATGACCGAACTTCTCCATAGCGCTCACTATAGACTTGCCTTTATAATGTTTGAGGGTGTTAGTCCCCCCAGGATGGTCGCGTAAAAACTGTTTTAAGTCATATTTCTCGCCAGCGAAATCTACGGGGAATGTTAGCGATTCCATAGCGCGACTACGGCGTTTCAACACCACTGCCGGACTGCTGTAGACGGCCTGAAGCGGCTCTTATCAGCGATGGCTCCGTGTGATAATGGCAGATGGTACAACTACGGCATAGAATATTAAAGTATTTCAGGTAGGTATGCGCACTGTGCAAAGATTTTTATTTTGTAAATATCGCATCTCGAGTTTACATACTTACTTATTATGGTGGAATTCAGCTAGCTCGCATGCTTAAATATACATAATCACGCCTTTATCCCTTACGGGGTAGGCAGAGCACCAAGGGCCGATAGGACCACATGGTGCCACTTCTGACCAAATTTGAGGGTATAGTTGAGATGTACCTACAAGTTCGGTTAGTAGTGACAGGTGGTCAGCCCATCGCCTACAAAACACCAAGACCCTCTTGTCCCTCTACTGACTTGTACAGTATGCCTGGGAAGAGAAGCAGCTGTAGTATTATACTTTTTTTTTCACTTCCAGAGCAGCAAAGAAGAATGTGATATAACCAGGAGGTTACTAGAAACTTTAAAGGAAAGAATGTTTCCATCGTGGAAGCAAGATATCGCTTATAGCGATGACGCTACGACGAAAGTAAATTATATCCTCAGTTACGGGCCTGTACTGGTAGGTACACTGAATTCATTTTGAATATACAGATTTTAATGTTATAAAATTGACACTTAACTCGTGCCTTAGAAACCCATTAAAGCTGTTGGTCCTGAGGCTGATCTCTCCGGTCGTGTTGTATTTCCATCCCATCGGACTAGGAGTGAGAGAACAGAGAGTGCACGTGTGTTTGCTTGTGAGTCCATTGAGATTTACTGTCGTAATAAATTACCATAATTATCCGAAATCATACATACTATGTATTTACTTAGTAAAATACGTTAGGAAATGGTAGAGACCATTCCATAACGTATGTTACCAAGTAACTTGTATGCTTGATTTCGGAACAAATATTTTTTGTATGCAGCAGTTACACCAATAATGTAGTCATACACATAGTACAGGCTATTAGCACAGACTACTTAGTGTAGTAATTAGCGGCATCATTCAAAGGAACTATTTGGTGAGAACTATAGGGATGCTTTCCTCTAAAAGACTTCAGATGTGCAGACAGAGTAACTTATTGTATGTAGAGTTTGCAGATGGATCGGAGGCATATGCACATGGATACATTAAATAGGCCGTCACGTAAAGAGAGCGCTGAAAATCTGTTCTCACTCTAACTCTCTGCTAACGCACTGAGGTCTTATGCGAGCAAGAAATTTTGTCACAGTCATGAACGTATAAAAAATAACGGACAGAGTGTTGTGACTACACAGAGTAAAGCATTCATAGTAAGCTCGACAACGATATTCAATGGAGTAGGGATGTGTATTGACACGTTATCCACCCACATATACAAACCATAGTAAGCTCGGCGCCTACTGGAAAATACGCACACATGCCCAACGCTCCGCCTTTTCGGTGCTTCAAACTGTGCAGTGACAGCATTACGTCCGTTGTTCTACATTCATGGTCACAGTGTTCTTAAATTACGCTATACTCTGTCTCCCATCTAGACTGACAAAGTACATCTGCATTTGTACAGCAAAGGACCCGGAGGTACCGGAGGACCCGGAGATAACATCGTACAAGTAATTCGTATCATCAATGAAGTGGTTTTTTTTCTGATATGCGGTTGCTTATGACTTGCAATTTGTTGTGATTGTATTGGTATCTATTAGTTATAAGTATGAGAATGATATCACTAATGCAATTACGTTTTTCATACAAATTCACACGTGGCACTGCGATAGCTGGTACTTACCTACCTAGTTCTTTATTATTAAATATTTAATTGTATCAGGCGTTACTATTCAGAAGTTCAAATTTCCATCAAGTCGAGTCGGCAGATCCGTCGGTCGGCGAAGGGTGCAGGGCCCGGTGGTGGGCGTACCCTTGATGGATCTTTATTTTTAGACATCTGGGCTGGGTGGGTCTGAAGATAAATATACTATATGTATGTCCTATGCTGATGCGGTGCTTCACTAGAATACATCCGCTGCATTTCCCTCTGTGCAAGTCATGTCGTAAGAGTCGACTAAGTAACTTAAATGTTCCTACTCTGCTAAACGTGCCTGTGTAATCTCCTTTATGAACCTGCAGTTCTGGCTAGCTACCCCACCTCAGGAACACAGTCATGTGTATAAGATCTTTATATACTTATATGTATAAATCTTCTTTACATGTGTTTGTAATTGAACTCCTTCTAAACGGCTGGACCGATTTTGATGAAAATTTTTTGTGTGTTCAAGTGGGTTTGATTCTCAAACCTTTGGATTCACTTTTTTGTCACAAAAACTTTTGCAGTCCTCGCGAACGAAGGCGTCCACGAGTATTTATAAAGTTATACCAACACATTTTGGTTGGCTGGAAGAAATCTCTGTTAGAGATAAGCTCGCCATTGTACATTATCTTCTAAAATATTGTATCTTGTGTGTTTTTTTCTGTGTACGATAAAGAATTGAAAGACATTTATTCAAGGTGAAAAAGAAAATGAAAAATCAGCTATTATGAAATAAATTAATTTTTTAATGATTTTCATCAATCATAAAATTCATTACAATGAAGTAGGTATATTCAGTTATTTCATACTTACATACAAGAGATTCATACATATTCACATGCCAGTGTTCTCAAAATGAGGTAGGCAGTGCTACAGGATGACGAAGGAGATCCTTACAGCCTCGTTTAGCATAGAGGAGTCAGGATGTTACTGATCACTTACAAGTTGCTAGCTTTCATCCCCTGAATGAAACGAAAGTTTCAACTAACCTTCTACAAATATAAATCATTTAATGCGTCAGACGCAAGTGAAGATCTATGCTGCTCTGGGAGTAAAAAAACGTAAAATACTACAGCTGCTTCTCTTCCCGGGCATACTATACAAGTCAGTAGAGGGACAAAAGGGTCTTGGTGTTTTGTAGGCGATGGGCTGACCACCTGTCACTACTAACCGAACTTGTACAGAATAGATTAGATTAGATTCATTTATTGCATGTCACAGGTTATATAGATGTTACATAAAATTAACACATCTCAACTATACCCTCAAAATTGGTCAGAAGTGGCACCATGTGGTTCTATCGGACCTTGGTGCTCTGCCTACCCCGTAAGGGATAGAGGCATGATTATATGTATGTATGTATGTGTATTTCATACATTCGAAGCTACATTAAAGTACTTGACAGGTGAAAAATTAAGGCTAACATAATCGCAGTTATAATTTGAGATATTTTTCAGGTATACAGTGCAAGCTGTAGTGTACTGACCCCTATTTTTCAGGTCATTTATTTGAGATATCACATTGTCTGGGCTTTCTATTAATTCAAGCATATTATTTTTGTCAAAAGACTTGAAGGGACATCCTCCCTCTGAGCAGGTACTCTCTGTGCTTTGAATTCGCTGACAGCCCATGGAAGTGTAATTCTTTCTAGCACCTTCCAAACCATACATATGTCTAATACCATAAAGGAACTTTTTCTCATCTTTATCCCAGTGGTGACAGCAGCTGTGCTTGCCTTTAACCACCTGCTGGTACTCTTGTCTCCAAAAATGTATAGCTTCACTGACAGGCATGCCTATATCTTTTAAAAACAAACTATAATAAAATCTTTGAGTGTGAGACAATCTGTGCTTATTTCTCAGGTTCCTATGTAAGTTCAGCATACAAGGAGGGAAATACTTTGATGATGAGTCGATGTCACAACTTAATAACATGTTTCTTTCAGATTTGAGCCCCTTTACAGTTATATGCTTTTTGACTATCTCCAAAAGGTCAGATATACGGGAATCATTTCTTAGCTGACTGACATTAGTTTTGAAAATTCTCTGTTTTAAATTTCTATTGAAAAGGTAAGTTAAATACTGCTTCCATTTACTGCACGGCAGTAGTGCAATACCATGTCTTAGTTCAACCTCTCTTCTCGCTACAAAAGGATAGCAGTATTTAAAACTCAGGGATATGTGATGATAATCACAACTTGGGCAGTGTTCTTGAGGGGAAACATGTTGTGCTATATGTTTGACCATTAAATATTGACACAAGCTTTCTAGTGGCACAGACAATGGGAAACCGTCAAGTTTCTTGATACTTCTGAGTAACTTCTTGGCAAAGCAGCGCATATCATACCCCGCTAATGAATCCAGTCTCCGTTTAAACAACTCCACTTCCGCCTTCAAAAAAAATTGTGTGGCATTTGGATTTTCGCATAAAATAATAACAATACATAGCATGAAATGTCCAACATTGTCGTACATGCTTCCTTCAACCATGAATTCATTGTAAATCATAGAATCTCCCTTATAAATGCTTTTTAAATATTCTAACCTCTTCATGACTACTGTTTCCAATATATGAACAGGCATATCGCCTTTAACTGGGGATAAATAAAAGAAAGACATGGCAAACACTTTTCACCAAACCATTTTATAAAAATGATATTCTATTCTATAATAACAGAAAACCATTTACTTCCTGGCTATCAAAACCATAAAATAAATCATAATAATATTCTGTGCATGCATAAATCCAAAACAATAAACAAATGTATGTCAAAGTCAAAATCAGCTGATACTACATATTTTTTTACTTTATCCCGAAGGAAAGGCGTAGAAAGTATGTCCATGCTGCCATTATCTTTGTCATAAAAAATTGATTTCTAAACGGAATTATTGATGAGATCATAATCTATATCATAATATAGAAGCCCAACGTCCGGAAAATCCAACGTCCAAAAAACAGTTTTGGTATCTCCTCGTAACAATAGAAACATTAAAACCATTAAAATAAAATACACGGAGAAATAATACTATGACTTTAGTTTTATTCAGCTTACTTTGTAACTTGAATATGCACCACTTGCACCATTTTTAATCCAAATCATTTCACGAACAAAAGCGAGCCTAAAATTTACTTTTAGTTTAATTTTTCCCGCCAAATCCAACGGATACACTGATTTGTTGATCAACCTCTATACATACATAGTTATTCTCCCATATGATGATCTCCGATCGTATTTTCGGCCAAGGCGACCAATCTACGCAGATTGGCCAGGTACGCAGGAAATATTATAGTGCACAAGTGTGTACACAAACACTCACTCTCATAGTCAGATGGGACGGAAAGCCGACACGACCGAAGAGAAATCAGGCGCAGGACCAACGGTTTTACGTGCTTTCCGAGGCACGAGCTAAATGACAATTTTGCAACATTAAAATCTGTAGGTACATAAAATAAATTTATTGGTACAGGCCCGTGACTGGGATCGAACTTATGCCTCCCGCTTGGAAGGTGCACGTCTTAACCACTGGGCTATCACCGCTTTTTTATTTTCCCATATAATAAGAAGATATCTTTTTGTAGAATTAATTTGTCGGATGTAACCAACAGGTTTTAATATATGCTGATAATTTTACATATACGTTGATTTTACTCATTTACTTAGCACTTCTTAGACCTGCACCCGCACCCATAGCCTACACCAGCAATTCGCAATATGTAAACAAGACTTTAGAATTTGAATAAAATACTAAGTGACAAGTGTCCAAACAAACAATATGCTTGAATTTGACTCGTAGTCGCACGCACACGTTCACATCACTAGTAATGTCAAAAAAAGAAGCGTAGGTTTGGGTCAGTTTGGGATAAAATTGCCTTTTTCCTGTTTATTTTGTGTAACACAGAATCAAATAGTGTCAATTACAGCTAGCAGTAATAGTATTTTGTGATTACAGCGATTGCGTGTTGAAAATAATTCTCACAGCGCTCCTTTTGTGATCCCCGAGCACATACTACGTACTCTACCATGATTCTACCTTAAATAGAATTTTCTTGTCGGGGTCGCATTTAAAAATAAATCACATCTCTTCATATTGGGAGAGTTGAGGGAGACCTAAATCCGGTCAATCCCTGAATAATATAGCAATGGAACGTTTGTGTTTTGTGTGCATATCTTTATTCCTTTTGGGTAAGTATCAAAATAGATTAAAATACAGTAATTGCCTAGTTTTGATTTCATTTTATGTGAAAAGTAAATCATATTATAATAGTACTTACTTCCTTTGCCACTTTTATATGTTAAATCTAAGTTTAACATTGTTTCATTAGTAATTCAGTGGTTCCACTTTACATACTCCTAAATTTACTATATGTTGGTATTTAAAAGGAGTTCTAAATAAATAAAATGTTTAAATTATTGATGATGGTTGCAAGTTTACTTTCTGTAATATGATTTCTTTAAATGAAAATGTTATCTAATACATATTTGTAATAAAATAAAAATAATGCTTAACAATAATAGCTGAACACATTTCCTTCCTATGTAGTTTTATATAGGTAAATATGTAGTTTTATAGACCCTCAGGCTATACGCCCTATGCGTACTCGGCGGCTGCCTGCCAGATACTGGGAGTAGGTATAGGGCCTCTTTTGTAAAGTTAATTTTCTTTTAATATTTTGTTCTTTTATGACACTGATTGTTGTCAGATTTTGAGTGGAAGAAAAATGTTTTATTTTGTGTTGTAAGTTGTAAAATGTGCTTTTTATATATTTGTTTTGAATATTATAATGGGGAATAAATAATAACAAGAATATATGTGTGAGTGATCCTTTTAACTACACCGAACCCTCTATAGTTTCATACTTTTCCCTCCAAAGGTAAATCATCAGCATTAGGATCCCTATCAACAGAAAGTGTACCATCACAGCCCAAAGAAGATGGAGTCCAAACTCAATATTGTGAATCATTCAATTATTCACAACCTACTCCTACAGTGGAAAAGTGTCAAATAACATCAGAGGACACAAAGAAGTACAACCATTGCTTCATCCTGTGGCATTACAATAATGTCACCAACGAAACATTTGCCACTTTTAAGGGATGCTTCCTTGACACAGTTGCATGTAGTGCTCGGCCATCCAACTGTCGTGTACACAACACTAAGATGCCCTTATTACATTGCTGCTGTGAGGGAGATATGTGCAACCAAAATGCAACGTTCCCAGGAATGGACATTGTAATGCAACTACAGACCGAGCCCCCAGAGCTGGTACTTGCAACAGTTCCCACACCTGACGATGACACCAATGCTGTCATAGCGTACACTCTGACTCCACTGTTCCTTCTATTTGCTGCACTTCTGGCTTGCTACTTCTTGTACCGCAAACGTAAAGGTAGCACCTTCGCTGAGCTTGGAAATGGGGAGGCATCTCTATCTCGACCTCCATCAGCTGGAGGTGGTATGGAAAATGATGGAGTTGACTTCATTGGCCAAGTGACACTGTGTGAAGTTAGAGCTAGGGGGAGGTTTGGTGCAGTATGGAGAGCCAAGCTGGGCCAGCATGATGTTGCCGTTAAAGTATTTCCGTTGCAAGACAAGCAGTCATGGGTAGCGGAGCAGGAGATCTACCGTTTACCGAGGATGAGTCACCAGGATATCCTGCATTATATTGGAGTTGACAAAAAGGGAGATAATTTGCAGGCCGAGTATTGGCTCATCACTGCTTATCATGAGAAAGTAAGTACAGTCTTAATGATTTCAGTTTGGCTTCATGGAATTAACTTGATTATTTTTAGAATACTCATCATCAAAGCTGGAATAATATGTGAATTCAGGTTTCAACTCATTTATTATTAGGTATGAAATTGCAAGTGTGTGTTTTAATCAGTCTTAGACATCTGTAGGTATTCCATATGGTAGTCTTATCTGTATTGAGTTTTGTGCACAATTTATAAATTAATTTGATAACCAAATTAGTGCAGAGTAGTAATTGTGATTGCTGAACCAAATAACTGTATGAATTCATCATCAGACAATTCAAAAACAACCTAACACTTTTCCAGGGCTCCCTATGCGACTACCTGAAAGCTCACACATTAACGTGGGCGGAGGCGTGGCGTGTGGCGGTCAGCGTGGCGCGAGGCTTAGCGCATTTACACGAGGAAGGAGGCGGAAAACCAGCTGTAGCGCATAGAGACTTCAAGTCGAAAAACGTGCTTCTCAAAGCAGACATGAGTGCTTGCATTGCCGACTTTGGGCTGGCTCTAATCTTCGTATCGGGCCGGGGCTGCGGTGACGCCCACGGTCAAGTTGGTACAAGGCGGTACATGGCGCCGGAAGTGTTGGACGGAGCTATCAACTTCACGAAGGATGCCTTCCTCAGAATTGATATGTACGCCTGCGCGCTTGTGCTTTGGGAAATCGCTTCAAGGTAAAATATGGCTTTCTTGAAATAATTTGTCACTTTTCTATCAATTTTTAGCGCGTCTAATCTAGCCGCGTAGTGCCGGCAGTGTTAGCCGCGTGGTGCTGGCAGAGTTGTACCATCCCTGCCTACCCGTGGGTATCGTACGGGGCGATTAAGGGTTTCCGAGAGTTCTAAAGTTTGTATAGTTAAAAATTCGTAAAACACAGTTTAAGATGACATTTGTCACCAAAATGTAGGTATGTGTCAAAGTTACACTTTTTGTAATATGTATATGAGCATACAGTAACTAAACTCAGAACAATGGCTTTGAATCTGTCTTACCCAAACTTAGGTAACATAAATACAAATACATGGCACACATGTGCTATTCAGGAACTAACCTAACGACTTCAAATCAACAGATGTGAAGAGGCAGGTATAGACCCAACTGCGCAGTACCGTCTGCCATTAGAAGAGGAAGTGGGTTCACATCCCGGGTTGGAGGAGATACAAGACGCCGTTGTGCAGAGGAAACTCAGACCAAATATACCGGCCAAGTGGTGGGAGCATCCAGTAAGTCTACCAGCACCGGTATGATGAATTTGGTGAGAACGAAATGTCTCACTTTTAAACGTCAAATCCACAGAGCTAAGTAATACTAGACTAGGCAAGTGTTTCTACTTGGTGTGTAAAAAGGGATTGCAAACCACTTCTATCAGCCCTAATTCCTTCAGTCCAGGCTCGAGAACAAGTGTCTATTCTAATTCTTAAGTCTATTTTTTACATGCAAAGTACATCCACTTAGTTTATCTAGTTATTAATAGCTCTGTGAAATTGACGTTTAAAAGTGCGACATCTCGCTCTCACCAAATTCATCATACCGGTGCAGGTGTTCATTAGCGACACATATTTAGGTTAGACAGAAAGAAAGGTAATAACTTAAGTAAGAGTATGCATATGAGTTTAAAATCTCAACGTTAAGTCATTTGCACAAAACAATATATCGCGATTTGCTTAGGCATGCCATGGTAGGAGCCTTTAAAACATTTTGTCATCCCTCGGAATGTTTCGTCGACCTTCGGCTTTGGCAGGCTTCGTAGAAATGGGTTGCAGAGGCAAGATAGCACCCGTCTAAATAGCATGTATCTCGCCTAAGAACGGTTTGAAATAAGTAAACATAAAGGACGTCGCGGCATATTGGCAGATGACATTCAGTACCTACTTGTACTATAAAGTGTTCTCTTCCACCCAGGGTCTGGCAGTAATGTGCGACACAATGGAAGAGTGCTGGGATCACGACGCAGAAGCGCGTCTGTCCGCATCGTGCGTGCTCGAGCGAGTACTCGCTTCACGCCCCGCCCCGCCCCCCGCCGCGCAGGCCACGCCCCTCGTCGACACCACGCCCCTTCTGATACATGAGCTGGACCGCCCCTGCTGACCCGGGGTTGACTTGCCGCTGATCGAGTTCTAGGGTAGGTAAGATTTGGACCAACTAAGACGGATTTTAACAGAGATGCATCAAGTTGCCGCAAAGATTCTGCCATATTGTATTGAGTGGACCATCATATT
This sequence comes from Carposina sasakii, assembly GCA_014607495.2. Classification (NCBI taxonomy): domain Eukaryota; kingdom Metazoa; phylum Arthropoda; class Insecta; order Lepidoptera; family Carposinidae; genus Carposina; species Carposina sasakii. The sequence goes on from CP053158.1 coordinate 12,316,062, forward strand.
GTTGTAAATGGTGTCAAATATCTATGACTCTTGTTTCTTTTGTCTAAGATACTAAGGGTCGATTTTCCAATGGTCAGATAAATATCTGAATAATAAAATAATAAAATATCTGAAGGATCACTGGCGGCTCCTGATATTTTTAGATGGGGGTTCACTTTTATTTAATATGAGCGCATGCAAAATTACAGTTTGGAAACGCCGCGCGTGTTCACTCCCTTATCGAATGAAATGATGCAAGTGCAATCTCACTCTTATTAAAATTCAGATGACCTAATGACATTAAAGACAACCATATCGCGTTCTAACTCGGACTAAGCGATATCTAGTGGCTGCATACGCGAATTAATGTGAGCGGCGCTCCAGATAAGGCTAATTTTTCATACGAAATCTTCTGTTTCACGCGCCGGCCTATGTCGGTATGTCTCTTTCGCACTCATTGAATACAGTAGTAGGAGTCGTACCTAATTTCGTTTCATTAGAGCGCGATCGCTAGCGCTCCACTCGATACATAAGATTACAACTTACTTGAGACGAACGCGTAGACACTATTGTATAAACATAGTAGAATTGAAAGATAATTATAAATATAGAGAAATATAGATTGCCTATGTAATCTTCGTGGGTGGGAGTGCACTGCACCAGCGCTCCTTACAATGAGCCGCCAGTGTGAAGGATAAAGTTCATATTAGAGAAAGACAGCATCAAATTTCTTCTTCAGATAGGCTATCTAACCGTTGGAGATTGGGCCCTGAGTAATTATTCTATCTCTGACTGTTGGCAATCCATAGATTTTTCTAAGCAAAATTGGTGTAGCGACGTCGCAATGAATGAATCTTTGAGGCCAGTTTTGTAAAAAAAAAACCATACTACGCTAGGTCCGTAAAGTGCGTATGTATGTACGCGTTTGTTGAAAAGACGTAGTTTATCCGGCCTCGTTTAGCTACTCAACATCTGTCTATGTTAATTTTCTTATTTGGTCCGAGATTATAAATAGATGTGTTGTGCAATTTGGTGAGATATGGTAGGGAATCGAAAGTATATCGCATTTTTTTTTATATAACACGTCTATTTATAATCTGTTATAGTTTTTAAGATATCCATAAAGTTAGTGAAGAAAATTTTCATATTGAAAATGACACATGAAAAATGAGTCCGACATGCTGGGTGATTTGAAACCAAAATTTTTTACCTGAAATAAATTATATTTTTCTTGTCGGTTGCTATGAGTTTTAAATAATTACACGATATTTCTTCTTTCTTATGTAGCCCTAAAACTCTACTGACATTCACGTTGTATTATGGAAAAATATAAACTTCGACATTAAAGTTCACAAAGAATTTTGTAACAATGAATCCTCTCTATATTCTCCCTGTCACTCGCACATAAATATGCTATTGCCATCACGCTCGTGACTGCACTCTGCCACAAAGACAATCTGTACGTTGACGCAGATATGATAATACACGTTGATGACATGAATATGAGGCCATTGAACGAAATTCTTCGTGGTCCGAATTCGTACTTTATAAATAAGAGAGAAACAGATATAAGTAGAAACGAAGTATGAGGGGAAATAAAATATATTTTTATCTTTGCTCGCAAAATGCTTTTACATTATTGTATTGTTATATTTTAGTGCCATATCTACATTATTGCCATTATTGAGCAATTTGGCGTATATAAAGTCTATCCAAAATTAGTGATTATCTTTTGACACGAAACTAGGTAGATAAAAAGAAATAACTTTCACTATGGGACCAACTCAGAAATATTGAAAAAAATCACCTGTTCCATACATTTCAGTATTGTTTTTTCAATATTTCGGATTTGGTTGTTGTTTCTTTTTACCTTGCTAGTTTCGTGTCAAAAGATAATCGCTAATTTTGGATAGACCTTATATAAGGATTATTTTGTGTTCTATATTGTGTTAGCTTTTATAGTGATGTTGATCCTGCTCCATATTAATTTTCTAGTTATAAGACATATCTGTTGTATTAAGTTTTTTTTATACGCAAGTAACCTAGATTTGTGTATTTGTCATAGACTAAAGGGAGTCTAAATACCTACATTCGTCTCGGCAATACTATTTTAAAATGTGAATGAAAATGTTTTGTAAATCAGTTTACTGCGGGTACAGTTTATGAAAATCACACAGCGGTACACATAGGTGTGATTGTTATTACATATTCCCTTTTATTACTAACAATAATTATTATATAACTATTATTGTTAAGTATATAACATTATCTTCACTCTTATAACAGTAATATGAGTTATTATTTTAGGTAATTTTATCAACAGGGGCGGCACATTAATGAAGTTATTGAAGGAAGTCCACATATTTTAAGACTGGTATAAGTTTGGCTCCGTTTTATAAAGGTTTTATATTAGTCAAAAGTTGTTTTGCTATTTCACAAGTGCTCTAAATTAATGGAATTAAAGCAATGAGTTTAGTGTTATTTCTAGAGGCGTTTCGTTGTTTAATGTCAACTGTTTGTTATCTGTGTGTTTGTTGAATAGGCGAATATTGAGGTTGACTCTCAGGAATGTTGGTATTATTCAACATTGTATTTTTAAAACTTTGACGATAGTTTCAAATATTCTGTGGAGCAAAGATGGCGCTTAACACGTTAGCACCAAAGGCAGCTATACAGGATGTTTTTTCGTTGCCACCCTTAACGAAGGATACGTACTCTATACATCAAATAAAGTAAGTTTATGCCAAAAAAAATGCTGGTAAACGTGTAAATTTTTTTGAAAAAAATAATTAATTACTTGATCGGGATTATAGTGTCCAGTGTTTATGCTAGTTTTTTGATGAACAGATATTAATTTATTTCTCGTGAAAAAATCTTGCTACGCGCGTCAATGTGCATTTATGCAGAAAATCGCAGTCTATTAACTCAACTTTGGACCCTAATATCGTGGAAACCAGACACTTCCCAGGTATGCTTCCATAGAGAAAAATGATCGTGATGATGAGGAGATTCCATAGTTTTCGGGAACGTTGACGACCAAAAATCACTTGTATATTCGTCCAACACGAGCTAGTATTATTTCTTCTGAATTAATACTGGAGGCTTAGACAAATAATTTTACGAGTGAAAGTGAAGCTGGCAAAGTTGTTGAAACATATCCGCCAATAGCACTCGTCTTTATCACGTGATTTAACGTATGCTTAATGAAAGCTTCCCATTGGAGAAAATTGACGATAACTTTACGATCTTTGCTGTCGCTAGTAACATTGTCTCTAGCTCTTGCTCGCTTGCTTCTTGAGAAACCAATCAGTGTTTATGTAATTATTATACAGGGTGTAACAAAAAGGGTATGTTAAGCGAAAAGCTATGCAAATAGCCCACTATAGAGAACCTATCCACAAAATTTGAGACCCGAAATCACATGTTTATTTTTCCCGATAGTATGGAGAATTTTTAAATATCTCAGAAATTTTCATACAATCTTGAAAAATAAAAATGTGATTTCGAGTCTCAAATTTTGTAGATAGGTTCTCTATAGTGGGCTATTTACATAGCTTTTCGCTTAACATACCCTTTTTGTTACACCTGTATACCTAGTCCCACATCAACTTAATACTTTATAAAGTTTGTAGTGGCACTATAATAATTTTGAAGACAATATCATTTTGGTGTTTAATGTTAACATTGTGTGCCATAAATCATACATTGTTTTTTATCTGTGGTTTCCGTAGTATTGCTATTATGTTTGATTTCTAGCTGACGACGCTATTTATATGTAAAAGTGTCGGAATATTTGTAAGTATTTTTAATAAAAGGTTCGAGGAAATTATTTGTTGTGAAGATAAAAAGTGGTCACGAAATATCGTGCTGTGTGTAAAAAATATAATAAAAAAAATTACATAACGGGCCGACTATTTATTATAATTAATTGTTTAATTTGTTTTGAACAATATTATTTTAACAACGAACTTGGTTGTATTATAATAACGGTCAAATGATAACATTCTTCTACGAAAAGTAATTTATTACAACGATAACAAAATTTGACAAAACTTAGTTGCAGCTAATATGTTATATTAGTTTTACCTAAACTTTGATGTAAATAGATCTTATGATGTTATTACTCGTATATCGACATAACAACACTCGAAGCCAGCGTGGATTAGGATAGGATATCAATGTCGTTTGTTCGATAGCTGTCCTTCATATGTAGATTTGATTCGACAGGAAAGATTATACCTAGCAGTTGTAGTAAATCTATGGGAACTTAGGAAAACTATTTTTTCTAGACGTCAATCTTGTTGTTATTGAAGAGAAAACCCACCCATCAGTCAACAATATAACACAGATGATGTAACTAAAATTTCATCATATTGTTATAAGAATATCATTGAAAACTTTGTGATTTTGAGCATATATTGTTGTTAAATTATCAAGAGGTGATCAAAAATCATGATTGTCCTATGCCCTGCGCATATCACCACTCGTAGTGTAAGTAATGTTGCCAAATGTAAATATTTAATGTAAGAATAGGCTAGTTCTTGTCTGAATGTTAGTATAGGTTGTGGGCACATGTTGTAAGTTTAAAATCACGATAGATTTGAAAATTATTCTACTTTAAAATGTTGAACGAAATAGATTTAGGAATGTTGTAATGTAGGTACCCGAAAATATGATTGAGATGTTTTTTTAGACATGAATTAAATACGAATTTACTGCTAACTGTAGTCGATTTAAAAAGATATGTATTTCATTTTTTTTTTTTTGTATACAAGGTTTTTATATTATTTATTGTAATAGATCAACCTATGCAATAATTTATTTTTAACTTTCGACAAGTTTATTTTACCTTTTTTTTTTGGAATTGTCAACTTTATACTTACTTAATTATATTTTTGTACAAATTTTTTCATACATATATTATGTAGATATTTCGGGTGTGAAAGTTGATCCATGTAATAAATGTTTAAATTAATGGCCTAAAAGCAATGCATTCCCTTCATGTGTCCGTGACTTTATCATTATTGTAGTAAATGTATGATTAACTAGCAAATAGTGGGATCGATTCTGATCATCGCACTTAAACATAAACTTAAAATTAGTTCCGTCTGTCCCTCTCCATTCTTAATGTAAATGGTTAAGACAGAAAGGGACACGTGGCAAAAATTTTAAGTTGCTATTTAAGTGTGGCGCCCAGAGTCGACCATAGTAGATCCATATTTTTTTGTATTAACTATCTGCAGCTATCAAGTGTAGTAGAAACATTAGTATAAAGTTTATTTTTATTTTAACTAACGAGACTTGATGTAATAAATATTATATTTTCTAGACAGTTCTGTTTTATTTTGGAATACCATGTTGTATTTTATTATCGTTAAGGCCGATTTTTCCAAGTCAGAAGTTTTAGAGAAAGACAACATGAACCTTCAGATCTGACCATTGGACAAAGTCGGCCTTAAGTAATTATTTACCAAATATACAGGATTAATTTTAAAACATCAATAACCTCGCAGGACTAGATAGCCTAAAATCATAAACAATAACAATTTGTTCTACGAGTTTTATCATAACTCAAAACATTAATTTAAATATATTTTTCAAGTTTTTATTGTACTGTCGTGACATTTGCAAGTCTATGTTCCATTCGTAGGTACACGAAAAAGTTGACGGCCGCGATCGCGCGCGCCTCAGTATTAACTTACTTACGAACATTCAGAGGTAATATTAAATTGATATTTATTTTTTTATGAAAGTAAAAAAATGTGACATATTATCAAAACTCGTAGAACAAATGTTGTTTATGATGGTAGCTACCTAGTCTTGCGAGGTTATTGATGTTTTAAAATTAACCCTGTATAATTACATTAAAGTGCTAGGTACTACAAAACTAGACAGGTTGCACATTTCTGCTACAGAGCTCTATCTTCCTGTCTATTCTTCCGAGTGATGTGGCGTGCCAGTGGGAAAGGGACAAAGGGCTCATCTAAAATCCGTCAGTGTATGTATACAACAGGTTTCAAAGAGCTGCAGAGTGAGACCACCAAAAAGAATCCTCAGTTTTTCCATCGTATATGCAGCCCTTTTGATCACACTTCTTCAATCATATATCTCGATCTAGCAACATAAAAGCTCAATATGAGAGAGCGAGAAGGCGACATCTATACCAAAAACAAACATAGAAAGTATGAAAAGTCTGATTTATTTTTTCTTAGTTAACCAGGTTCTGTACACGACTCGGGATTTATCTATTACAATTAAGTTTCTCTCAAACACTTTTTATTAACATTGTTGTTTCAACTTTCACTATATGTACATCATTGAGTATCAGGCAACGTACTTGCGAGAAACACCAGGTGTGAGCAGGACAGTGAACTATTGTCATCTCACTCTTTCACAGTTGTAACCTTTACTTTTTTTAATAATCTTATTTTTTGTAGAAATCTTTAAATCAAATACATCACTGGACGTTACAGAATTAATTTATTAACAAAATACGCGATTTGGTTGCAGATTTTTCACAGAGTTCAATACAAAATTTCATGTTTGACTCGTTCTACGACCCACCATGGAATGATAGAGGGGAGTATCGAAAGCAGCCAATCGTATACCTTGTTTGCTAATTAAAATCATTAAATTAAAATACTGACAGAAAAATGCATTAAAATACAATACCTTCTAAATCACATTTTAAAATATATTGCCAATCAAATCAACATTTAAAACACTATATAAGTACATACAGAAAACTTTGTACTGCACCAGTTATAGCCAATTAGCATAACAATGATTTGCATAACACACACAAGTAGCAATTCATTAATTGGGATTTTACTTAGCTTAGGGTATGGACAGACGTATGAAACCAAGGAGTTTGGTTTGTAGGCATTAAATACGAGTTAAGTACACTGGACTGGAGTACCTACAACCTCTGACAATTACTGTTTCTGACAAATAAATGGCGTTATAAAGCTACAGATTTAAAACAGGAATTAGCACATAGATGACAGCTTTAGGTATGTAGATAATATTTTTGTAACAAATGAGTAAATATAGATTTAATTTTGAATGACGTCTCTCAGATACGACGTTCTTTTCTGTTTATATCAGAAGAAGCAAGACGACATGTGAGCTAATTAAATGAGACGCCGTTTAAATGAGATCTGGATATTGAGTTGTGCTGCCAGTAGGCCTAAATGTCAAAAAAGCAAAACACTGTGTGCTAATTCGCGTTATGATGAGTTAACATTTAGATTTACGCAAGTGGACCTTAGTATTTAGCTTTAACACAGAACTGCAATGCAAATTCGGCACGCGCTATTGTAGATAACAAAAACAATAATTTGGAAAAAAAAATCGCAGGTTTCAGCTATGTGAAGTAGCATTACAATTTTTGTGGTTGAGCCCAGAAATTATGTTATTATAACCAAAGTTATGAAGGGCCGATGGCCAGGGGGCCAATTCTCGAAAAATCTCGAGTTGGAACGAAGCCGAAACGGAACCCATCGTAGACGCTCAGAACAAAGCAATAATTACTTTACAATGACGTAATTAGACACATTTCAGTACGAGACGGATATTTGTTTTTATTCTGTCATACTAGAGACCGATGCGTGCTAAAATATACCTTATTACTCAAGCGGTAAGTATATATTGCGTCGCACCGTGTTTCGTTAACGGTTAGTTAGTTTCCGCTCAAAAATTTTGAAGAATTGCCCCCCAGATCGCCTATCTGAACTGACAAAGTTGACGCTGTCACTCTCAAAAACTTGGTCAAGGTAGAGACAAAATCAACTTTATCCATCAGACAGGTTACCATTGGAAAGATCGGCCTACACATGAAATACACTAACAAAAAATTTAAAATAATTTTGACGAGAAATGACATAGTTGGTCATAGTTCAATTTATTTTACTACATATAACATAATATAAAGAGGCATTACACTGCGAAAAGAGTGAGGTATTTCTGTTTGGGGCTGAACTGGTTTCACCACCATCAACAGGATTTATCACTGCTTATTATGTTAAGCTTATACATATACCGTAACATCAATAAGAATTATTCTCTTCTTATATTTTCAGCATGCATAGGAATTATAATATTTTCGTAAAGATTATTTAAAACTTAAGAATTTATCTAAAAATCTTGAGATATATTTAGGAATCTCGGAATATTATACAACATTGATATTACCATACTTTGAAAAGAAAAAACCTTTTGTCAACTGCGTATTTGCGTTTCCTCGGATTTCTAGAGGTGCCGACGTTGTGGCTTTAGGCGTTGAACTGATGTCAGCATGCTAAGAAAATCAGCCGGCAGTGAACGTGTGTAACCGTGTATAATCTGTGCGGTGGTGAAACCATCCCCCCCCCCTGTGTAATCGGACGTACACTAGTGTTAGCGCGTGGCGTCGCTCGGTCCGTCCGGTTCCTGGTGTCGGGACGCGCTGGCACGCAAACAGTCTCCGTGCGCTTTGTATTCTGAAATACAAGTATTATTTACGTCAACATATAATAAGAAATAATCAGGTTTGTCATACTTGACAAAAACTATTACTAAAATAATATTATTTTTGAAAGGGGGCGTTTGGCGCGATCGTGCCAAAGAATTTCGTGCGAAACGCCTACTAAAATAATATTATTTTTGAAAGGGGGCGTTTGGCACGATCGTGCCAATGAATTTCGTGAGAAAAGAGTACTAACCCGTCAAGTATGGTTTTTCACTATATGGATCAGTCAGTAACAATTAGCTTATGATTGGAATTGACATTAGAAGTCGTAACATTTCCACCAGTTCCAGTTAGTAATTTATTACAGTAATTGCTGAAATAATGACGCTCTCTCATCCTGCCCGCAGTGTTTTTTCCGTGCTGATACGGGGCTTCGCTAGACACCTATACATCAGCTGCATCTCCTTCCGTGCATGTCGTAAAAGTCGACTATGAAACTTGGGCCGTCTTTCAGGTGATAAGCTCTGGCTTGTAGTAAGTTTGTAGGGGCGAAAGTGGAAAAAGGGATGGAAACGCCTACCATCGAGTGGACGGTATTTGATGGGGGTTGTTGCAGTGTATTGTGGATTTCCTCCTTCGCCAATCCGTACATAAGATACAAGGGTGACCCGCGACGTATCTGGATGTTTTTCCTTCCTAGTTGACGGGACAACCGGGCCCCTTATTAAGTATCTTGCAGTAGCAGAGCGGAAGCAATGCAATAGCGAAAATTTAGAACGTATATGTGTGCGGGGCGAGGTGCGGGGTGCGGGAGGACGCCGAGCGCTCGTTGCGCGCACGCACACACTCAAATTTTTCGCTATCGCGCTGCTTCGGCTTCGCTATTGCAAATTAGGTAATCAGAGGGCGGTATGTCGACCGAACCGAGGTAGATACTCCGACGAAATGCGAAGACATCAGCTCATTGACTGCTATTCTTTGTTTCCATTAGGATATTTATGTATGTATGTGCTCACCGATGGGTATAGAGGGCGGCAGCTGCAGGATGCGCCGCAGTGTGTCGCGCACCCGCGCCGCGGATGCCGTGTCCGCCGAGTTCCGGTGCCACACCGCCAGGTGGTCCTCCTGGGGGACGGGCGGTCCATTACAAATAATTAAAGGAGCTAAGGCAGTGGTTCCCAGTTAGTTCTTTTTACATACCACTCTAAGAAAGACCTCAAACTTGCGTACCCCTTATTGCAGGAACGATAAATAAAAAGAGATGAAATCAGATGTATTTAGAATTTATTCTATCAAAATACAATACAAGATAACAGAGAACACCAGTTTTATTAATGTGACAAATGGGCACCTTTTTTTGCACAACTCTGAAAAGTCTGGTTGTATAAATATTTCTTGGTAATTTTAGTAATTTTGGTTATTTTTTGCCACGCGCCGCGTACCCCTTGATGCAACCGTTGCGTACTACTGGGGGGTACGTGTATCACTAATTGGGAACCACTGAGCTAGGGAAGCTTAGTTAGCTAGTTACCTGGGTGAGTATAATATATATGTTTTAGCTTAGTAAAAATGTGGAATCCAACAGTTCTTACAACCCTATTTCGGAAATACAGTAGTATGTATATGTATCTAAATACATATTATACGTTCTCTGATGACATCCAATTTTTGTCTTATTGGAATAAAAATCTCTTTCCCTTTATATCTATGTTTAACACAGTTATTAATGTATACATATATACCTGAAACCGAACTGACAGTACAACACCACACAGCTCTGCTCCCACCATGAACTGTTCCCCCAGCATCGCCATGCAGAGGTCCTCCCACGCTCGCCCCGTCTGACTCTTGCGGAGCCTCACACTCTGAAAGTTAACAATTTATTGCTACTCTTCTCATAATTATAATAATAATAATAATAAAGCTATTTATTCCAATTAGTTCTATGGTTATTACATATTTTCTTTGAAATTCTAGCTAAACTAAGTGGACCCCGCTTGGGTATAAGCCTCATAATTAGATTTATAATAATATTTATAAACTTTTTTTCCTCATTTTTACATCTTTTTGTCTCATCATCTATTTTTTAAGGACCTCTTTATAGAGTAATGGCCTTCTCCATCATCTTCCATAGTGCTCTGTTCTTTGCTTTATCAGTCCAATTTTTCCCAGCCACTTTTATAATTCCGTCAAGCCATCTCTCTGCCGGTCTACCAATCTTTCATTTTTCCCATAGGTCCATTCCATAGGGTTATCTTTTCGGCCCACCTTTCCTCTTTCATGCATATGATGTGACCGACCCAACTCCATTTCAGCCTTTTTGAGTGTTCTATGGCATCAATTAATTTTGTTGTTCTCCTTATGTCTGTATTTCTCCTTCTATGTCTTAGTTTTATGTTCAAAATGCTCCATGGCTCTTTGGGTTGTTAATATTTTGTTTTTAGTTGCCTTATTAAAAATCCATGTTTTATAATAAGCAATAGATTTATAAGCAGTAATTTTATAAATGTGTCATATTTGTCTACCATACAAAAATTACTGACCGGATTTTGATGAAATTTGGCAGTTCTTATTGCACCTTGACACATGATACAAATTTTATAAGTTTTACATATTTTATATGATACATTAACCTCCTTTTACTTAAACTTTTTGACCTACTTCCACCAATATGATTATTTATCAATACTTTAATAATACATTTTGCATGACATATTTAAATATGTAGTATTTAAAATGTATTGCAATTATTGGGGGACTTCACTTGCAGTGTTCCCATATGAATCCCCCTGGGTCTTTGTATGTGCTATTGCAAGTCTCAAGAATCTCGGGCAGTCTGTGCCAGTGTGTATGATGTTTCAATGCAAGTTTGGCAAAATCTCTTAATTATTATAAGCACACCTTAGTAAATGTTCTATATCTATACAATAGATAAAGATTTTTTTCATTTCTTAATAATATTTATAATAGGTAAAGAATAAATATTCTAGTAAATACCCATACCCATTTTCCTCCATTAACATTAGCCGGATCCTCCCACATGGGTTTGATGCCGAGCTTGAACAGATGGAGGTCGGAGAGTGGGGGCAGCTCCGCCGGTCGAGACAAATGCGAGTACAGCCCCCACCACTGTTCCACGCTTCCTACTCGACCTACGAGACGCAAAGCCTGAAATCAACACAAAGATATATTCATTTTTTTAAAACATATTTTTAACAAAGATATATTTTGTTCACCAATTGTTGAATGTTCTCCAAGTTTATTCATATAAAACCTGATGATGAGATGCATTTTTATGAATTAGGTACTTAAGTAAGCTACCTTAGCTTAAGTAAGAAATATATTTAAAGAAACTTAGTGAAATAAATAATATCCTTAAACAGAAAACATAAGCTTTTTTTGAATTTAATTTAAGCAAAAAAATTGTAGGTGAATTATTAACTAACAAAACTATAGAAAACCCAAGTTCCTCTTTCTTAGAGTGGACATTTATTTAGATTCTTGTTCTAAAGTTATTATTAAATTACCTACCTTTACAATGTCACACAAACTTGAGCCTAGCTAACTTTACTATTCTGTTATATTTCATAAAAACTACAATATGACCATGTCATAATAAACTAGACAAGCGTATGCTAAACACAGAGATTAGATCCCTAAGAATTTAAAAGCATTTATGAAAGTGGTTACCTGTCCATAGCCAGTGGTGGAGGCAGATAGTTCTCGGGCCGGCCGCCTAGAGAACCACATCCAGTAACTAAATTCCAGTTTGTGTTCGTGTGGAGGAACCACAGGCGCCATAGGGTCGTCGTGATTCCTCTCATCATCCTCATTATTCCCATGGTTCTGAAGGCCTCCGCCCGGCTGTCCAACCTCCCCAGATCGTCGTTCAGGCACGTTTAAATTGTAGAATTTGCACATTTTTCTTTCAGTCATGTTATTCCATAGAATGTACTAACATGTTTTGCTAACGGCCTAACCTAGGACACGTTGCTCTCTTTTATCTATCAGACTTTTATCTAAACAAACTATGATTCTAGTATCACTCAAAACAATTATAAAATAATTATTTTAATTTGTATTAATATTCAATAATTATCATTAAATAAAACTTATCAGCCTATTCCTTCTTTTTCTGTGTATAACCTTTTTCTTTCCGTCATCAAAATTCAAAAACTGTCAAGCATGGGATAATGGGAAACGTATAACCTCTACAAAGCGAAAACAAGAAGCAATTTTCTGAGCGAAGGGTACAGAGCCATATCAAATGGTGAGGAAGAAAAGAGATGCAGAATAAAACACAGGTATTTTTAATTTGACTACGTAGCGTCCGCAATTTTATAGAAGCGTTCATTTAAAAAAATCTGTACAAGTTCTATGAAATAACAATGGAAAATATTAGGTGACTTGTTTGATATAATGTTTGATAATCAGTTTGAAATGAATGCATCCCTAGATCAGGGGAATAAATAAAAATTAAACTGCCAAAAATTGTCTGTGGTATATGTCAAAACTGTCAATTGCCACGAATTTGTGTTCTCTATGGTCGGCCGACACCGCTAAACAAAAAAGGAATTTTGAATTTTATAAATAAAAAATTGTTGAATATACGGCTTTTTCCTTGGCATACGAGTGTGCAATTAAACATTTTACGAAAAATCGTGATAACATTTAATAAATTTTATGCGGAGAGGCGAAATTTCATGAAAAAACAATGGCAAATGCTGAACAAACCTTTAGGTCAGATTCTCTGAACATTGACTTCATGAGGTCTCTTGTAAAACAATATACTGAACTGGTAAATATCTTAATTTCATTTTTAAACCACCGAATGAACTAGTCCCTATATTAGATGGATTTCATAATCTTTAGTTCATGTTCATAATGAACCTGTCAGATTGTTCTCATTATTATAATACTATAGGTATAATACCTCTAGTAAAAGTATAGTGCTAGTTAAATTTGTGAGTTGGACGTAATGCTCGTATATCATCGACAAACAGATACAAAGTCACAACATTTACAACCTCAACTTACATGGAGATTACTGGTCCAATATAAATTTGAATTTTCTCTAAACTTATTTCTCTGATGCAAATACTAGATAAACTAAAAAATCACTCAAATTAATTGACTTTCATTGCTTTGCTAGGGTCAGTGGACCAGTGCCTTATTCTGGGCAGATGCAGCTGCTGCAGCAGGCAGTGGGGCCGGCACAGCTAACGGTGATGATGTCTGGCTACTGGCCAGTGCAATGCTCGCCCGTGGAGAGTGGCACCGGGCGTCATATGCTGTTACCTCCAGAGGGCTGCATCGGTAAGAATTGTTGGTTGTTTGTTATAATAGGTAACTCTATAAGAAAGTTCAATGTTGAAAAAAACTTGAGAGGTGATGTTAAGGTTTTTTTAATTAATTACTATCACATATTAGTCTATGTACATTAATTTAAGAACTCAATCTACTTTAAAACTATCCTTGTTAAATTACATAATATATTTATGTTAAATTATGTGTATAAAATTTTGAAAATATGTATGTTTTGGATGAATAGCTGTTGTTAAGTTAAATGGTTGTTAAAACTGTTGTAAAATTTTCAGCAGACATCTGCTATGTTTAGGAGTGGCAATGAGAGCTTACCTATCATCAAAAGAGCCAGCCTCTGCTCTAAATCTGCTTGATGAAGTGGATCCCTCCCTGCTGGAACCTCACAACACGGACCAAACACATAATGTAAATATACAATTTAAAAAAATATCTAAATACATAGTAACAACTAGTGGAAGCCGTCAGCGTGGACTACAGAAAAAACAAAATGTCGAAATTATCTGGGATAAAAACATTTTCCCGGGATAAAAAGTAGCCTATATGTTAAGTGGTCACCTGTCACAATATATTCCTGAAAACTGCATCGAAATTGGTTCAGCGGTTTCTGAGATTAGCGTGCACAAACGCACAGACAAACAGCAAAATTCCATAAATCATCGTTTTAGCTTGATAAAGGTCTCCTATAATATTTTTTCTCATATATCTTCCATGTACAGACAGCAATCTGTTACATTTTTATTATATGTATAGATTTTATGAACCACTTTGCATTGTTAAAATATTAAATTGTGTTGAATTTTTACATAACCATCGTTTTAATTAAATCATTGATGATGATGATCAGACCATCAATTGGGCCTCGCTTGAAAAATATGTAGATTAAAATAAAAGTCGATTTTTTTAAATTTACTTTAAAATATTTGGACATTTTTAAATTTTCTTTCGAATTTCGAATTCTATTAATTATTTTTTTTATATTTAAATAATGTTAAGAAACGTTGTCCCCAACCTATGAATTCCCCAGCGCGCGCTGGCCGGCGTGCTGCTGTGGCAGGCGCGCGCCCTGGCGGCGCTGGAGCGGCGCGAGGCGGCGGCGGACGCGCTGGCGCGAGCGCTGCGGGCGGACGCCGCGTGCTACGAGGCGCTGGAGCTACTGCTGGACCAACATGCGCTTACACCACGACAGGGTGACATATTTTGCCTATTTGATGCCACTGCGTTTTCACACAGAAGAGTTAGGGGTCTAGACCCTACAAAACAAATGAGACTTGGCCTTTGTGATGGGTCATTAATATACCAGCACACACATGTTGAAGTGTTCCCGTTCATGTATTGTATCCTAATTTAAATTTCAAGGCAAGCGCCTGCAGGTCAACAAATGAATGAGACGGCCGATTGGTGTAGTTGGTAAGCCTATGTATAACAGTGGACTTCTTAATTGCCGGCCTTCATTATATCTCGCAGTTATGACAGATCTCATTCACTTATTTTATTTACCTTCCTGCCCGTGCCCATATTCCATTATTTACGGGATATTATGTTAATTTCAAAATTAAAATTACCACACAGGCAGGCCTGACGCAAACCCTCCTCGAGTATGACTCAGTGACAATTCTGGAATATTCAAATGCGTACATTAAATAAATTCAGTAGTACAGGCTTGTGACTGGAATCAAACCTGGAAGCTGCACGTCTTAACAATTGGGCGCTATGACCTTCACTTACTATATTAATAAGTTTCATCATCATCATCAGCCTATTGCAGTCCACTGCTGGACGTAGGCCTCCCCCGGGGCACGCCACAAGACTGCCATGAGGGGTATTTGCCCATAGTCACCACGCTGGGCAGGCAGGTTGGTGACCGCAGTTTGTATTTTGGACTATGTTGTCAGCACGGGAGGCGCTGCTGCCCATCTCCCGGAAACCCTTAATCGCCTCGTACGATACCCACGGGCAGGCAGGGGTGGTACGAATTCTACTCTGCCGGCACCACGCGACCATTAATAAGTTTAATAAATAAGTATTTTAACATTTCAGAGTTGGAGTTAGTGGATTCCCTCCCCCTCTCCAGCGTGCTAGGTCCGGCAGAAGCGTCGCTCGTGCGAGCAGCGTACCGCGCGCGTCTACTGCCACCCGCGCCTGCGTCGACGCCGGTAATGTTGTGTTTGTTTGTTAGCGATAATCTCGGGAATCACTGGGGAGGATTGAAAAAATGTTTTTGTATTGGATAGGCTATATATCGGGAAAGGTTATTATTATTATTATTATTATATGTAAACAGGCAGGCAGTTGAGGCAACTGATTTTGCCTGTATCTGAATGTTCTCTTCTTAGGTTTTTCTATGTTCTTTAATGTGTTTGTCAAGTTTGTTTTTGAAATTATTGACACTTGGTGCCAAAACCACTTCTTCTGGTAGTTTGTTCCAAGGGTTCACTACCCTGTTGGTAATAAAGTTTTTGCGGGGATTGCTATGTGAGATGCCTATATATAGTTATAGGCAACTTTTTATTGTGGCATAGTAATCGTTTCACGTTAAAATAGCAGACTGAGTCGTGCGCGACGAATCTGTCCTTTAGTATTATGTCGAAGCAAAATGGTTTGTTTCAATAGCGACATTGCTGAAATTTATCTTATAAAATAACTAATTCTTGCCTGAATGTAGCCTATTTACTTTTACGTGCTTTCAAATAATGTACCTTTATATGTTTATTGTTGACCGCGTGGTACCGGCAGAGTAGAATTCGTACCACCCCATGTCTGCCCGTGGGTATCGTACGAGGCGATTAAGGGTTTCCGGGAGATGGGCAGCAGCGCCTGTCGTGTTGACAACATAGTCCAAAATACAAACTGCGGTCACCAACCCACCTGCCCAGCGTGGTGACTATGGGCAAATACCCCTCATGGCAGTCATGTGGCGTGCCCTGGGGGAGGCCTACGTCCAGCAGTGGACTGCAATAGGCTGTAAATGATGTAAATGATGACACGTCGGAACCGCCATTGCAACTTGTTCCGACTGTCAACCTTCACCTTCGACTCGGCCTCGGCTCGGGTAGACATTTGTCGGAACTCTTTGCAATGACAGGCTTTCCGCACTCGTAATGAAATATACTATATTATTTACTATACGAAAAAGTAAATATTTCATCTGAAAGCGCAAAGTATATCCTGAATTCTCACAATGCAATGTGTATTTTTTTCATGTGGTAAAAAAGTTAAGTTACTCTCTATTTACTCTATTAAAGCAGCGTCGCATCTCGACTTGAACTGTGCAAGCGCGAACCTCTCGATAGTTCGTAACGATATCGTCAAACTGTCAAATTACATAGATTTTGCTTGCGAGTCGCTAGCGTTACGGCGCGTAAAAAGTTTCCTGCTTACCCTTCTGACCTTAAACGTTTGCACACTTGTCCCCATACAGATAGACGCAGACATAGAAGCGGCGCGTTCGCGAACATTCGAGGCGCACGCGAGCCGCGCGCGCCGCCTCGCCGCCTCGTGCCGCTGGCAGGCCGCGCTGCGCGAGCTGGACAGCGCTGACCCGTGGCTCTGCCCGTCCTTGCGCGCCGCCTGCCTCGTGGAACTGAAGCGCAGCAGCGAACTGTTCGCGTTCGCGCACACACTTGTGGACGCCTACCCGCACGCGTGGACGTCTTGGTTTGCTGTTGGCTGCTATTATTATCTTATAGGTGAGTTTTTTTGGTTTGTCTATTTTAAATATAGGCATGTTTTCTTGACGACCGACTGTTGTGAGTCCTATGTTCGAATCCTGATAGGTGCAAACGTTTATATGATAAACTAGTGGACGCCCGCGACTCCGTCCGCGTGGACTAAAGAAAAAACAAAATGTCGAAATTATCCGGGATAAAAACATTTTCCCGTGATAAAAAGTAGCCTATATGTTAAGTGGGACCTATCACAATATATTCCTGAAAACTGCCGTTTCTGAGATTAGCGTGCACAAACGCACAGACAAACCGACAAACAGACAAAAATTTCAAAAATCATTGTTTTGGGTACTATTGCGTTGATAAAGGTCTCATATAATATTTTTTCTCATATATCTTCCATGTACAGACAGCGATCCGTTACATTTTTATTATATGTATAGATAGATGAATATCAATTTTAGAGTGGGTCTAGGTTAATATGTTAATAAAGTATATGAAAATTCATTGGCGGATTTGGGGGACGACGGATTTTTTGTGGGTAAAGATATAGCCACTGCGCGCACATGCCTTCTAATAGACGAAATCTGCCTTTTGTTGTCCCTTACGATACCTACGGCCACACTTGGGGTGGCACAAAACCATTCTGCCAACAGCACACGGCTTTCCTGCGTAACTATAGTGTAAAGGTATCGTGTGTTGTCGTCAGGCAAGTCGGAGTTCGCGCGGCGCTACCTCGGCAAGGCGAAGGCGCTAGCGCCGCGCGCGGGTTGCGTGTGGCTCGCGTACGGACACAGCTTCGCGGCGGACAACGAGCACGACCAGGCCATGGCCGCCTACTTCAAGGTAGTCCGTGTTGTAGCTCTGCGCGTGGCTCAACTACTTCAAGGTCATACATACATACATAGCCACGCCCATTATCTCCCAAAGAGGTTGGGCAGAAGTCTGCAAATTACACTTTTTACCAGTCAGTCTTAAGTCCCACGCGGTAAGGGGTGAGCCTACCGCCGCAGGGTGCAACATGGGCAGGTGAGGTTGACTTTGGTAACAGTTGGACTCGTCCGAGACTTCAAGATAGTGCCGAATTATAAAAAAGCAATAAAGTTTTCAACAACAATGACGGCCGTTTGGTGTAGTAGGTAGTGGCACTGCCTGCGACGCCATAGGTCCTAGGTTCGAATCCCCGGTAGGTGCAAACCTTGATATGATGAATATCGATGTTTGTTTCCGAGTGATGGATGTTTCTATATGTCTGTTATTTATATACCGTTGCTTAGTACCCACGACACAAGACCTTAGGGATCTTAATGTGGGACTAGGTGTTGTGAAATGTTTGAATATTTATTTATTTTATGTACTTTGTCATAAAATAAAATCCCGTCCCCCTTTTCAGGCCAGTCAGTTGATGCAGGGCTGCCACCTGCCGCCGCTGTACGTGGGCGTGGAGTGTTCGTTGCTAAGCAACGTGTCCATGTGTGAGAAGTTCCTCGCACGAGCCGCGGCTATACACGCTTCTATTGATGTGAGTATTCAGAACAGTATGAGATCCCACTGCTGATGTTCGACGCTCATATGTTTATTGTATTAAACCTCATTGTTACAAATATTTACGATTAGAAGAATATATATCTACTGTATTGCCTATCAAAATATGACTACTAGCTAGTATCTTAATCGTGAAGAAGGTATAAAAAAGGAAGCGGGACTATGATCTGAGTCGTGTGGCAATCGTGAGGCCATGACGACATGATAGGGGCGAAGCTTCAGCGTCAGTGTAACGCAGTAGCTGTAACCACACGCTTGTGCTCCGAAATGTAACCGTATTAAAATTACAAAGACACTAGCGCTTTTATCAGGGTACTTTTTTTTACCAAAACGTAGTGTTTTGGCACAAGAATGGAATTCCTTTAGTGAAACTCAAAATTCTTCAAAACCAGTATAATTTTTCATGAGAGATGTTGACAACAACGTAAGTAAAACAAAAGTGTTTTTTTTTATAAAGTCTATACACTTCACTGACAAGTTCCTACGTTTTACGATAAGCAATTCATTAAATACTGTAACACTGGTTTGGTGAGTTTATTTAGGCGCTTCAACATAATCTCCCCCCGCTGAAAGGCGTAGACTTTCAAGGCAGACGATCTTCATAAATAGGCAGAGGACATAGGCGAACTAAGGGTCGACGCAGGCAGCCTCTCGATGTATTAATATCTGCGACGCGGGATATACCATCTCGACCAGGAAAGAGCCGAAGTACTCGACCCAGGCGCCAATTCAGTGGAGGCAAGTTCTCTTCTTGTAATAGAACTAAATCTCCAACATTTAGTCTTGTCTTGTCAATTTTCCATTTTGTGCGATTTTGTAATTCGGAAATGTATTCTTGCTGCCATCTTTGCCAGAAGTGCTGACGAATTTTCTCTATGCGTGCATATCGTTGAAGATTGCTTTCATTATGATTTTCTAGATCTGGAGCCGGAAGTGCATTAAGTGGTCTTCCGATAATAAAATGCCCAGGAGATAAGGAATGGAAATCGTTCGGAGAGGATGACATGGGACATAAGGGACGGCTGTTCAAAATAGCCTCCACTTGTGCGAATAGAGTAGAAAGTTCTTCATAGGTTAAATGGGAGTTTCCCATGACGCGTTTAATGTGATGTTTCGCGGACTTTACTCCGGCCTCCCAAATACCACCGAAGTGGGGGGCGTACGCGGGTATGAAATTGAATTTTATTCCTTCCGTAGAAGCAAACTCAGATAGAGGTTCACTATTGCTCTTTAGAAAAATACCAATATCTTTCGCAGCAGCTACAAAATTTCGACCATTGTCTGAAAATATCTCGATTGGTTTTCCGCGACGCGCAACAAATCGACGAAGTGTCATTATAAAAGCATCTTTGGTTAAATCACTGACGGCTTCCAAATGCACGCATTTAAATCGCATACAAATAAATAAACACAAATAACATTTCATCAATTTAGCGCCGCGTCCTTTGCGATTTAGTACTAAGAAGGGACCGGCATAATCAACTCCTACAGATTTAAATGGGAAATCGATGGAGAGTCGATTGGGTGGCAGGTCACCCATTTTTGGATTTAGCGTCTGACCGCGAAAACGGGCACAAATCACACATTTATTTACCACGCGTCTTGCAAGTTTTCTTCCGTTTATAGGCCATATCGTTTCCCGAACAGCGGATAAAGTTAACTGAGGACCAGAGTGTAGATTGCGCACATGTTCACGTTCAAAGTAAAGTTTGGTCACATGGTGAGAAGAATCAAGAAGAATGGGATGCTTTTTCTCGAATGAATAATTAGATGAATTTAGTCTCCCACCTACTCTAATCAATTTTGTTTTTTCGTCAAAAAATGGTGATAGATTTAATATTTTAGATTTTGGTTCTAATGGTTTATTTTGTTGAAGTTTTTTGTAGTCAATAGCAAGACATTGTTTTTGTGCAACGCGACAAATGAAATTTAAGGAGTCGTTTAGTTCGTCAACCGTTAAAACACCTGCGCGTTTACCTTTGTTTTTAGAATTTGCATTATGTAAGAAACGTAAAATATAAGCAAATATGCGTTGTAATCTGTTAAAATTGGAATAATTCGTAAAATCAAAATCAAGGTCGGGTAAAATGACTGTATTTATTTTTAGTTCTGGTAAATCAATGACACAATTGTCACTGCTGTTTGGCCATAATAATTCATCGTCTTGAAGATAAGGTGGGCCGTGCCACCAAATAGAATTATTGATAATTTTGCTTGCATTAATACCTCTAGAGATCAGATCAGCCGGATTAGCGTTAGTGGGTACATAACGCCAGGATTGTGGATTAGTAGTTTCTAAAATTTCGCCTATTCTGTTTGCTACAAAAGTTTTTAATTTTCTGGGATCATTTTTAATCCAACAGAGCACAATTTTAGAATCACACCAGTATACCACTCGTGCAGGAGTGTACCTGATGGATTCACAGACTGACTTGCATAATCTGGCCGACATAAGGGCTGCACAAAGCTCAAGACGAGGTATAGTGAGAGGCTTTAACGGGGCAACCTTAGACTTTGCACATAATAATTGAACTGTAACCTCATTTTGAGCATTTATTGATCTTACATAAATGCAGGAACCATAAGCGCATTGTGATGCGTCACTAAATGCATGCAGTTCTATGGTAATTGGATCATCACATAAGACTCTACGGGGTATTTGAAGATCAGCAATTAAAGGTAAGTTAAGAGAAATCTCTAACCAGTTTTGTTTAATTTCTTCTGGCACGACTTCATCCCAGTCAAGTCCTTTAAGCCAAAGTTTTTGCAATAGAATTTTAGGCTGAATTATGCAAGGGCTTAGTAAGCCTAATGGGTCAAAAATACGAAATGAATGAGACATGATTGATCTCTTGGTAGTTTTGTTGTTCTCAACCGGAATTTTAACAGGAAAATGAAAATTGTCATTGGATGGATCCCAACCCAATCCGAGAGTGCTCGACGATTCGCTGATGGTGAGTTTTTCTTTAGTGTTAATATCCGAGTTATAGAAAAGAGATGATAAGTTAGTTTTATATTTCCGTAGAGGAAAACAGGCTGAATTTAGAGCATTACAAACAGAATTTTGAATGTATCTTAATTGATTTTCGTCATTAGACCCGGTTATCAAATCGTCAACATAAAAGTCATTTTGAATAATAGTTTTGATTAAATGATCCTCACATTTCTGTCCCACCTGCCAAAGACATCTGGTACTAAGGTAGCTCGCACTTGCAGTACCGTAAGTGACGGTACTCAATTGTAAAGTTTTGATAGGCTGAGACTCATCTTCTCTCCACAGAATCAACTGTAAATTGCAGTCATCATCGTGAACTTTAACTTGTCTGTACATTTTAGCTATGTCAGCGGTCAAGATAAATTTGTACTGTCTTGCTCTGATTAGAATGGAGAAAAGAGAATCTTGCATGTTTGGGCCTACCATTAAGATGTCGTTGACAGAGAAGCCGGAAGTTGTGGGAGCTGAGCCGTCGAACACTACACGAATTTTCGTGGACTCACTTTCTTCTTTAAACACCGCATGGTGGCAAAGAAAATATGATGGATGTGGAATAGCAACAGATGACTCTTTAAGATGCCCCAAGTTTTCGTATTCACGAATGAACTCCACATATTGTGACTTAAGTTCTGGATTTTTTCGGAATCGTTTTTCGAGATATAATAATCGTTTCTTTGCAAGTGCATAAGAATCTCCAAGGCAGTCAGGTGAGTCCTTTAGAGGTAACTTGACACAAAACCGGCCTGAAGTTAATGTAGTAGTATTATTTAAAAAATGATTTTCGCATTCATTGTCAATTTGGCTTTGAAGCTTCTTTAGTGGAAGTTCTTCAATCTCCCAAAATTTTGTAATTGTATGATCAATGTTAGGGGTTAAAAGAATAGCATGATGGCATTGAATATTGTTATTAGTGCATTTTGTAGAAATAGGACCAGCTATAATCCAACCGAATTTAGAATTGTGCAGTTTGGGATTATTGGGACCCAATGAGTGCTGTTCACTCCCAAGAATATCCCAGAAAAGATCAGCACCGATTAATAAATCAATCGGAGCGGGATTATTGAAGTTAGGGTCAGCTAGGTTTAGTGATTTTGGTATTTTAAGTTTTTGTATGTCAATTGGTGCCTTTGGAAGGTCGCCAGTAAGATCGTCTAGAATATAGCATGATAAAGAAACACTGTAAGTACTTTGCAGGGACCTTAATAGAACAATGCACTTTTCTATTACTTGATTAGAACAGCTGTTACCTATACCTATTATATTTATAGTATCAATCACATCACATTTGAGATTTAATCTTTGTTGGAGAAACCTCGACATAAGCGTAGTTTGACTACCACTATCTAGAACCGCGCGAATCACTTCTGTTTGGTTATTTAGTGGATTGCACACTTCTATCATCACGGTTGATAGCAGAACCTGGCTTATTTGCGAAATTGACTTGTGTGAGAAAGCAACAACTGAACTATTTTCCCCTTTAGAATCATGGAGAAGCGTATTATGGTTTTCAGTACATAGACGGCAAGGACCCATGCGACAGTCATTTAGAGCATGTCCTTGTCTCAAGCAATTTTGGCAAAGCTTGTATTGAGAGACAAGGGACAACCTTTCTTGTATAGTTTTCGTTTTAAATGTTACGCAATCATAAATTCTATGATTTCCATTGCAGATTATACAAAGAAAGTTGCTAGGTGAATTTTGATTATTAGTTGAAACAAATGAGTTAATATTTTGAAAACGATTTGATTGATTAGAATTGTTGGCTTTATTTTGATTTGTTTGTAAGTTAGTATTTGCACGAGGCGGTAAAAGTTGTTTATTTACGTTGTTGTTATTGTTATTTCCGAATTTATTGCGATTAAGAGTATCTAGAACATCTGCACGATCGATTAAAAATTTATTAAATTGTTCCAAAGTAGGAACATCTTGTAAAGTGTTTCGGTACTCTTCCCATTTTAATAGCGTACGACTGTCTAACTTGGAGGATGACATGTATATAATTAATAAATCCCAGTGATCCGTTGGCTGACCAAGACTAGATAAAGCCCGCAAGTTTTTAGTCACGTGATCAACAAGGAAGCGAAGCGATTTCTCCGACTCACGTGTTATAGACTGAATATTAAATAATGAATCCAAATGATGATTGATAAGAGTTCTTTTGTTTTATCATATCGTTCCCGCACAATATAGGGACCAAGCCTTACTGTAATTCACGCTAGAAAAAAAAACTTCAAGATTTGATATAATGCGTGGGCCGCATCCCCTTCTAAGTATGATAACAAATAGTGAAACTTATGTTCGACGTCAGCAATACGCTCATTTAAATGTACCAAATTTAAAAAAGAAAAAAAACCCATATCGCGGAACTCCAACCATTGAAAATGAGAAAACCGTTGAATTTTGATATTTGAATTTGAGGTAATTTGAAACCTATACCTTGATGACTGCAACTCGCATTGGAAATGGATATTCTACGTTTCTCGTCAATTCCAATTAAAGTTTTTGCCTTTGCAATGTTTGAGATAATCTCATTTTCAATACGTTCACGTTCATCAAGTTCAACGTTTATACATGCAGCATTAAGAACCTCGATCTCAGTTTGAATATCGTCAAACTTTGCCGATAAGCACTCCAATTTATTAAGTTTTAATGTTAACTCGGCAATTTGTTCATTAGAAAATTCTACTGTGTCGCTAAATTTCTCTAAGTAATTTTTAAATTTAGTAACTTGTCCTTTAATAGAACTTCTTTTAGAAATTAGATCCTTTAGCGCTGATTTACTTATATCGTCTGGCATTATGTATTTTAATAGATAAATCAATGAGTAAGTATAAGAATATATAAACAAGAAATGTGCGTATCAACAATGCAAGACAATTATGATAGTGTATAAAATAATAAAATGTATAATTCTCACGCTCCCCGCCTCGATGGTACTCAGATCAGGAATCCGAAGGTCACACCGGCCTCACCAGGTAGGTATAGGTACTGATAACGGTCCGAGCAGGTTGGCCACTGATAAGGAACCAATGCAGTATGGCACGTAGGGAATTGCCTGGAATTGTTCGGCGAAATGGGGTCAATATACATCAATACTTATTATACTTTGTGGATAAATTTATGGAAGCTAGATACTTGACAACAAAATAAATATGTCTAAATAATTTTGAAACATGAAATAATGTAAAATCAAGAGATGTACTCGTATGTACATAAATGTTATGAAATGAAATCAATTTGCAGGTTAGAAGTCATTATTAAGGAATGTTATTACGTGTTTTATTGTATATTGTACTTTAAAAGGCACAAATGGAATAACTATTTGAGTAGTTAGGACAATCAAGAAGGATTTTGATGGTTTTTAGTAGAAAAATAATAGATTTTGGTTAGATATGAGGAACAATGGAATGGCACTTATCTTGGAGTTTTGTAGAAAATATACAGATTTCCGGCACAATCTTTAGCTGCTTAGTTGACCAGGATAATAAACTGATATTCCTTCACCATAAGCAGCTTCAATCCTCTTCGATATGTAATTATAGTAGACAAAATAATCCAAAGGTCATGGCAGGGCACGTGGCATGTAAATCCGTCGTCCGATTTTTGCACCGATGGCCGTTGATTTTCGATTGTTTTTGTCCTGTCACGGTCGCCAATTTTCTTGTTTTGGCACAAGAATGGAATTCCTTTAGTGAAACTCAAAATTCTTCAAAACCAGTATAATTTTTCATGAGAGATGTTGACAACAACGTAAGTAAAACAAAAGTGTTTTTTTTTTTATAAAGTCTATACACTTCACTGACAAGTTCCTACGTTTTACGATAAGCAATTCATTAAATACTGTAACACTGGTTTGGTGAGTTTATTTAGGCGCTTCAACACGTAGTATAATATTGCCATCTAGCGATGAGTAATTGCACTAGTAAAACAATCTTGAACCATATTGATAATGAGCAAGTAGTTTGACTAGTCACTACAAGATGGTTTCTATGTAAATGGGCAGGGCTACAGTGTTCAATGCTCCCCTCGTCCCATACTTCACCCCCGCACTGCGGCACACTATTTTTGTATGAAAATATATGTACTTAGCCGCTATTACTCTTTTATTTTTCTCCATGATCTTAATTGAATTTTCATATATTTTTTGAAAATATGTAACGCTCGTATGTTTTTTTAAATAATGTGAGCGTCGTACATCCACAGTGGGATCTTAGGTTATAAAGTCTATTAACGCCTCTGCCTCGAATTAGGCGGGCAGCAGGTAGATATCATGTTATCAAATGGAGTACCCGTCCCGCTCGCTACCCGATAAATTCGAGGCAGAGGCTTAAGGCCGATTTTTCCGACGGCTAAATAGCCTAAGAATTTGATGCTTCTTTTCTCTTAAACTTGATCAAGGATATAGTATCTACTTTCCTTCAGATAGCCTATCTGATTATTTGAAAAATCGGCCCTAAGGCTTAACCTACACTGGCGCAGAGTCGAAACGACGCGTCACGTTTCGCGAATCGACTCCAGCCGAGCGTCGAAGCGCGAATATATTACATAGTTTAAATTTGTACTTTAATAATAAAACAATAGAGATGAATATGCTGTAGGCGGAAAAATATGACGCGTTGTATCGCTTCGACTTTGCGCCAGTGTGAGTTGAGACTAAGAGTAAGAGAATACACCGCTATTGTCGCACTGATCCGCGCCCGCAGGAGTTATTTACAAAATATGCCATTAGAAGTCGCTGCCTTGTTGATACCTATTTCAATAATGATTGTCTTGGGGATTTTGATTCAAAATAATATAAATAAAAAAGGATCTACCCGCACGTGTATAGTGCGTTTCATCCGGCCCCACCGGGCCACTAGTTATTATTTGGCCCATGTTTATACTCATATTCCAATCGTTGTGTGAAAGTTCGATATTGCGTTCTAGGATTTGGATTATATTGTGTGCTGTCTTGCGTCTAATAGGTGGCTCCGCTACATATAAAATAGTTCCTTGGAATGATTGCCCTAGTTACTATGTGTATGACTACATTATCTGTGTCCGGCGGGCTGGGAGCTGGTGTTGTCGCGGGGTCGCTGTCCGCACGTGTATAACAGTGTGTCTGCAGCCGGGGCCGGAGGGCGGGCCGGCGGGCTGGGAGCTGGTGTTGTCGCGGGGTCGCTGCCCGCTCGTGTATAACAGTGTGTCTGCAGCCGGGGCCGGAGGGCGGGCCGGCGGGCTGGGAGCTGGTGTTGTCGCGGGGTCGCTGCCCGCTCGTGTATAACAGTGTGTCTGCAGCCGGGGCCGGAGGGCGGGCCGGCGGGCTGGAAGCTGGTGTTGTCGCGGGGTCGCTGCCCGCTCGTGTATAACAGCGTGTCTGCAGCCGGGGCCGGAGGGCGGGCCGGCGGGCTGGGAGCTGGTGTTGTCGCGGGGTCGCTGCCCGCTCGTGTATAACAGTGTGTCTGCAGCCGGGGCCGGAGGGCGGGCCTGCGGGCTGGGAGCTGGTGTTGTCGCGGGGTCGCTGCCCGCTCGTGTATAACAGTGTGTCTGCAGCCGGGGCCGGAGGGCGGGCCGGCGGGCTGGGAGCTGGTGTTGTCGCGGGGTCGCTGCCCGCTCGTGTATAACAGTGTGTCTGCAGCCGGGGCCGGCGGGCTGGGAGGGCGGGCCGGCGGGCTGGGCTGGTGTTGTCGCGGGGTCGCTGCCCGCTCGTGTAGTGTGTCGGGCCTGCCGGGCTGGGAGCTGGTGTTGTCGCGGGGTCGCTGCCCGGGCTGTGGTGTGTGTCGCGGGGGCCGGAGGGCGGGCCGGCGGGCTCGCTGCCCGCTCGTGTATAACAGTGTGTCTGCAGCCGGGGCCGGAGGGCGGGCCGGCGGGCTGGGAGCTGGTGTTGTCGCGGGGTCGCTGCCCGCACGTGTATAACAGTGTGTCTGCAGCCGGGGCCGGAGGGCGGGCCGGCGGGCTGGGAGCTGGTGTTGTCGCGGGGTCGCTGCCCGCTCGTGTATAACAGTGTGTCTGCAGCCGGGGCCGGAGGGCGGGCCGGCGGGCTGGGAGCTGGTGTTGTCGCGGGGTCGCTGCCCGCTCGTGTATAACAGTGTGTCTGCAGCCGGGGCCGGAGGGCGGGCCGGCGGGCTGGGAGCTGGTGTTGTCGCGGGGTCGCTGCCCGCTCGTGTATAACAGTGTGTCTGCAGCCGGGGCCGGAGGGCGGGCCGGCGGGCTGGGAGCTGGTGTTGTCGCGGGGTCGCTGCCCGCTCGTGTATAACAGTGTGTCTGCAGCCGGGGCCGGAGGGCGGGCCGGCGGGCTGGGAGCTGGTGTTGTCGCGGGGTCGCTGCCCGCACGTGTATAACAGTGTGTCTGCAGCCGGGGCCGGAGGGCGGGCCGGCGGGCTGGGAGCTGGTGTTGTCGCGGGGTCGCTGCCCGCTCGTGTATAACAGTGTGTCTGCAGCCGGGGCCGGAGGGCGGGCCGGCGGGCTGGGAGCTGGTGTTGTCGCGGGGTCGCTGCCCGCACGTGGCACACGAGGCGGGTGCGGCTGCGCTGGCGCACGGACAACCGGCTAAGGCACATCGACTGTGGACCAAGGCGCTAGCGCTTGTCGAACAGGTCAGTGGAACGGGAATTACTACTTAATTCTTAATTAGAACAAGCTATTCTTAAAAATGACGTATTTTTGATGATGCACATCATCCTATTGCAATGGCGGTATGGTGACCGCAGTCTGATTATCGGACTATGCTGTCAACACGGGAGGCGTTGCTACCCACCTCCCGGAAACACTTAACACTTTTACGATACCCACGGACAGACATGGGGTGGTGCTATACTAGTCTGCTGACACCACAAGACCAGCTTTTAAGGATAGCTTGTTTAATTAAAACTAATCATAGACCAAGTTTAAGTATCCTGTCTCTATTACATGTAACTATATACAGAAATGAATTTCATACTTGTTATATAGACACATGAACGTATAAATAAAAGCGGACAGAGTTTGTGACTACACAGACTGAAGCATTCATAGTAAGCTCGGCAACGATATTCCATGGAGTAGGGATGTGTATTGACGCGTTACCGACCCACACATACAAACCATAGTAAGCTCGGCGCCTATTGGAAAATACGCACACATGTCTAACGCGCCGCCATTTCGGCGCTTCAATCTGTGCAGTGACAGCATTACGTCCGTTGTTCTTTATACGTTCATGTATAGACATAGACAAATCTTTATTCACTAAAACAACACACATTACACATGTCTCACAAAAGTAATGTGCGATGTGTCACAATAGAAAAAGGGTGCTGACTCAGCACCTTATAATTTATAATAATTTGATTGGTGGCTAACGAATCCATATGTGTGTGGTATATGCTATGCTCGTAGCGATCCCAATCCTAACCGGTGTTGCAAATGCAAAAGTAAGTTTGTTTGTTTGTCTCCCAACTAAATATATGGAATTCTGCATTCCACGCGGACGAAGTCGTGAGCAACAGCTAGTTTGTTTATACCAACAAATACACCCACCATTTTTTCTGCAGACATCACAACTATCCCCACGATGGGCATGCACAATGGACGCGCTAGGCCACGCCTCCCGCGCGCTGGGCCGGCCGGCGGAAGCCCTGGACTGGCACCGGCGAGCCCTAGCGCTCCGCCCCGCTAGGGCTTCATCACTAACCGCTGCAGGGCTTTGCCTCGCCTTGCTCAACCGAGAGAGCGAGGCGGCTGATGTCTTGCATTCCGCTCTGGCCAAGGATCCGGACGATGTCGTCGCGTCGGCGTTGCTGGATATGATCATTGATAGATTGGATGCAGCGTTGACGGGTAAATATTAGATTTATTATGTTTCATATATTTTTGTGCATATCTTTAATTTGGTAACTTAACAGAGAGGCACATCTTACTCGCTCCGCTACATATTTTAGTGTCAGTCGAAACGATCGTACAGTTCAATAGCGTATTAATAATATTTTAAAACGTTCCACAGAAGAGGAAGTCCCGCAGTTCTCATTCCCTCCTGTAAACATATCTCTGCCGCCCCGCTCCCCGCCGCCCGCGTCCGCGCCCGCGCCCGCCTCCGCTGACGCTACGCTACACGACATGAGCATGAGCTTCGACTGACGCCCGCCCAAGCCGCCTTTCTGCGTGTGCGCCTTTAGGAAGAGGCGCCAGTAGACGGGGAACTTTGGGATAGAAGGGGGGAGGAGGGAGAAATAAGGAGAAGATGGAAGAAAAGGGGCAAGTGGGGAGAAGTGGAGTGAAGTGGGGAAAGTAAGAAGAGAGATAAAGGATCATTGTGGATTTTAGTGGCATGTAAGTTGAGTGATATTTATTTTCTAAGTAGACAATTTTATCTCGGTTGAGATATTTTTTATCAAAAATAGGAATTTGTAGGCATATTTTACAAGATTGATTCCTTTTTAGCGTCATATATTGAAAACCAAAAACACTCGTCACTCTTCCCAATATTATTATGTATCTCGAAATATAATTTCTTATTTATTGTACACAGTTAAGAAAGTCGCCATTTGATCCATTGTTTTGCTGTTCAAAGATTGATATCATAGTTTTTTTTTAAATTTGGGACAAGATTTGGTTACAATGGATCAAACTCACAATATAAGTTCGCTTTTGTCTCAATGTTAGTAACTGTTACATTACATTTGTATTTTGTGTAAAATAAATACCCATTGTTGTAATAATTATTAGTAATAATTAATTAAATATTATTAGTAATTCAATAAATTTTAATACTGTTATTTACAACAAATCAAAGTGATAAATTCTTATTCAAATGAATTCGTGGATCTATGTGTTGCATACAAAAGTACTTGTACCTTTTTAGGCAATTTAAGTAATTGACCCGGTAGCTCAGCGGTAAGAGCGCTGGCACGGAATGCAGAGGTGGTGGGTTCGATTCCCACTCGGGTGAAGAATTTTTTCCATTTCTTTATTAATAATTTTATAATTTAAGTATGTAAATAACTCGAGAAATATAACGCAGTTGTAGTTTTCAAATATTTAATTTTCAATTTGGGCAGAGTTTCCCCTTACAAAAATAGAATAATAAAGAACCCAGATTATGAGCGCACACTGGCTTATACATATAGGCTGGCTGATCACAACCCCTCCACGGCTTGGCTAAATGGCATGGCGGCTGGTTGGTAGAGACGGACCCTGATTGGCTGGCTGACTTGCGACTTGGAAAGGTAGAGGGAGCAAAACACGTTCAGGCGCAGAATTTTCAGCGTTCGTAACATGCCTAATTCGCGGAATGTCCAATTTTACTAACGTACGAGTATGTGATGAATGACTTTTTAGTGAAAAGTTTTTTTTACATTTTGTGATTCTGCTAATTTGACATGTTGCGATCGCTCTCGGGTTCCAGGTAATATTTTCTATTGTAGCGTCATCCTGCCCGTCTAGATCGGTATATTGATTACGTGTAGGTGACCTGATACATATTTATATATATCCATATGTGTATTTATATTTATTAATACTAAACAGATACACTATATTTCATATATATGTACACCTACAAGAAGACAAGCATTACACACATCATAGTCATACATTCGCAATACTATATTTAATGCACAAGCAACGCCGCGCGATATCCGTAGTTCAGCAAAACTGCTGACGACGCCGAACGTGATCGCGTCACACCACGCTGCCCATGCGCTGGTACCTCCAGTCGTCCTAGGACTGTGACACAGAGTCCACGCCACCCTGTACCGCGACGACCCACATACGCGAGTGCCGCTACGCCACTGGTGGCCTATTTATATATCTATGTGTTGTGTATGTACTTTCGTGTCTGTGAACTTTCTACT
This sequence comes from Carposina sasakii, assembly GCA_014607495.2. Classification (NCBI taxonomy): domain Eukaryota; kingdom Metazoa; phylum Arthropoda; class Insecta; order Lepidoptera; family Carposinidae; genus Carposina; species Carposina sasakii. The sequence continues at coordinate 12,347,826 of CP053158.1, forward strand.
GTCTTTCTGTACTTTCACTCTTCTCCTTCTGACTTTCTGTGTTGTGGTAATATATTCATATACTGCTGAAGCTGAAGTTTTCCTTCACGCCGCCACAACCTACCTAGCGACCTCAACTATAATCACTAAATACGTATTAAGGCAAAAGCAATGCGACAGCGAAAATTGTACAAATTGGCGATGGCATGTTAAATTACTTTGAGATTGCTGTGACGAGTTTTAGAAGCAATCATCGCATATTATAAAATTTTTGCTTTCACATTACATTTGTTTTTACTAGTTAGGTAATAGTAGGGAGCCGCCCCCTGATTACGTAAAAGCAATAGCAAAGCCGAAGCCGCGCGATCGCGATAATCTCGAGTGTTGGGTGCTTGGGCGAGGTGCGGGGAGCGGGAGGTTGCGCGCACGCACACACTCGAGATTATCTCGATATCGCGGCTTCGGCTTTGTTATTGATTTTATGTAATCAGCTCACCGGTTCTTAGTTGCGTATTCATCCGTTGTAATTTTTTATAATGTCCTTTAGCAAAACTACTTTTTAGTAATTGGACAATATGCGATTGAACAAAGCTACAATGCAAACATATTACATTTATAAAATTATTAATAAAGAAATGGAAAAAATTCCTCACCCGGGTGGGAATCGAACCCACGACCTCTAACCACTGAGCCACCGGGTCAATTTCTCGGATGACGAATTTTACCATCTCTTTTCTAAATTACATATTGGCAACGTTATTTTTCATCCCGATAGCTATACACTAGCCAAATCTCGGCAAACAAAGCTGAATCCCTCAGCACAATGTTTAAAGATGAAACGATCCACCATATCCTAACGGATTATATTAATGGAGAAGTTACATTTAAGTTAATAAACGGTAGAACCATCTATTAATGTTTATTTTCTCACACGATATGGAAATAACCTACAAATTCGGCAAGGTGACATTTTGAGAAAGTAACGTTGGGTATCAGGTGGTGGTCACCATGAAATCTAAAAGAGAGATTTTTTAGGTAATAGAAGCAGGATGTCACTACATAACCGACTTCACTATTGTACGTTGATTTGGACGAGTTTGATCGAATTCACATCATATATAGATCATTGAATATGATTGGTGGAAAATAAAAATATTACACGCATCCATAGCATAGCATATCTCTACATATCAGATAGTGGAAAGGTAGCTCATGGTAACCCCAGCCCCCTTATTACCACCTAACTAGCAAAAGCAAAGAGATAGCGAAAATTGTACAAATATCGCCGATTGCTTGTCAAATTCGTAGTACGTAAAATGAATTTCAAAGGAACTTTGACAGTTCAATGCGAATATTGTACAATTTTTGCTATCGCATCGCTTCGGCTTTGCTATTGCAAATTAGGTAATCAGGGACGGGTGCATTTTAGGATAGTGACATTATAAACGTCTACTCGCAAAACTTTTACTGGTTGTAAAAAGTATCCTAATATCATGAAAGATCTATTCGCAAAATAAACCACGATATTAGGCCCCATTTATATGGCGCAATGGCGTCTTGTGTATGGGCCCTATTGTGGAAAAATATTTCGCTAAAATACCTTAGGTGTACGAGTAGTTAAGTAAAGAAAGAATTTTATTTTTGTATCATTTATTAGCAATAACATTATGTATAACGTTTAAAATGAAACTAGCAACCTGCGGTAAAATCAACATTTCATATATTAAATACGAATCCTAAAATATTCTAAAAATCACGGGATTACACTTTTTAAAAGCCTTTAAAATGTTTAAAAGTACTTTTGGCATGGACTAAATCCTAATGGCACCTTACATTCGATTAAAATGAGTTACGTTACTAGATATAGGCACTATGTAAAATTTCACTAGAGAACATTTCTACGCAGAAGGCGTACGTATTATGTAAAATTTACTTGCAGATAAAAATATCACAATCAAGGTAAGTTTTTAGATCAATCTAACAAGATAAATTATATCAAAATAAGAAAAGAAAATTATTATAATATATTATACACTAACAAGAAAAAATATCAATAACATTAACAATATTTATGAAAATATAAATAAAAATAAGTACATATAGTACAAAAAACAATTTCAGCGAATCACTAAAACTAAAAGGCGAACAATTTTAAAACCTTTAAAATTTCGTTCAAAATTTTTGTTTCATTGATACTGTTAAATAAAAATCAACCTTACTAACTAGAAAACGAAAACGAATGCTGCGAATGCGCCCAACTTAATAGCGACCCGACATCAAGGCGGCAACACACGAGCGGCTTTTTGCAACCACCACAAAACTACCCCACTACACTTCTTAATCCGAGTTATTTAACTATCCCCGATTAACACAAGTCCCTTTAAAGACAGATTTTCCAAAAGTCAAGATAGTCTATCTAAGAAGGATATATTTGATGCAGTCTCCATCTCGTTCAAGTTTTAGAGATATACAGCATCAAATTGATCATTCAGATAGACTATCTGATCGTTGAAAAACGCCCTAAATACAACAGTAATCAAGACTTATGATCGCGAGCAACGTCCCAGATAGCATAGTTAAGGTAATAAAAGAAACTACTAATTTCTTTAGCCAAAACGTGCAGTTTTGAAGTGGAAATAAAAAAACCGCATCAGTGCTATGCCAAAGTGATAAGAGTTGAAATTTGGCTGGTATACTAGTGGAACGAATCTCACAAAAATTGTTACTACATCTAGCTTGAGGCATAGAGCAATAAGATGTAGACATAGAGTGCTAATGTCATACTAACAGTTTCGATGCACCATTAGACTTTTCGGTGCCTTAATTCCAGTCCTTGATACTTAGATTGCATTACTACACGTTACAATACATTAGTAATGTAGTACATTACTATACATTACACTAATAGAATCTAAGTGTCAAGGACTGGAATTGTGAGGCACCGAAAAGTCTAATGGTGCATCGAAACAGTTAGTATGACATTAGCACTCTATGACATCTTATTGCTCTATGCTTGAGGTTAACTTGAGGTTTTGACATAGGCCAATAAATGGTCAAATGGTGCCTGAAAAAAAGGTGTAAGACATAAAATGTGCACCATTTAGACACATAGTAATGTTACCGAAGACATCACCTCTTGTTATCTCGTTCATTGCTTGACGACATAAAGAGATAAACAAAGTAGACGTCTCTGGATACAAGAATTGGCCTAGTTTAACAACTGTCATGTTTTTAGAAGAGTTCTTAATATAACTGCCTATATAAGGCCCACTTACAGTAAATTCACAATTCTAGATTCGAGTAAATCGAGAATAAGCACACGTGTCAACTTATAATAAACAAGAATTCTCAATCTAGATTTGGCATTTACTACAAGTGGGCTTTAGACTGCCTTTCCATCAGAGATGTAAGCTACGTTGCTATGAATGCGTTTGATATCAACCAATCACTTTGACATCATATACCAATAAATACAATTGGTGGATATCAAACGCACGTACAGCAACGTATCATAGCAAATCTCTGGTAAAAAAGGCAGCCATGTTGGTATAGATGCTTGATATCGACCAATCACATTGAAATCATAGACCAATGAATATTTGTCAATTAATCATTGGTCCACGTCATCGATGATTTTGATTAGGCAGTTAAGTTGGCTTTTCACTTAGGGGATGTAATGTAATGTAATATATTAACCAACCTGAGATGTATTAATTTACCGCGCGTCATACAAAATGACAGTCTTACAAAATATTTGACGTACGATATTTTTTTACAACTCGAAGATGTAAAATAATATTACATTACCATCCCATAGAGAAAAACAGACTTCATAGAGTGGTATAAGATCCCCAAGTGAGCTAGTATGTTTGTGGAGACGTCCCACCGCCGGCTGTCAGCTAGTTGTTCGACCAGACAGTATCTGCGGACTCGTGATCGAACTCGCTCGTTCCGCTCACTCCGCTTGTGGGCGGAGATGGCGTGCCTGGGAATATATTAGAAGATATTAAGTTTCAGATGAAGGTAATGCATTTATATCAACAAATTTTTCATCAGATAGAAGGATAAGAAAGTTTTAAAGTGCACTGCACCAAGTACAGTAATTAGGAAAATTACACTACTAAACATAGGTATTGCTTTTCACTGTAAACTAAGGTAAAAAGTTATCTTAGTACAGACTTTTAGTTGGCTAGGTACATGTCAAAAGAAATACGCAAGTCTTGAAAGCCGCAGGCGATTTACAAATTGCTCTCGTTTTACAAACTTCATCGCTTTTTTGAAGATAATTTCGCTTTTAGCACTCTGCTCGCCTCATTATTAGGTCATGTTAAAACTGCTTAAAATAAAGTACGAACCGAGCGAGCAAATTGCCAGACATATTAGAGGAAAGTAACGAAAGGTCCACCGATAAGAGAGTTAGTAAATGAACTTTTTAAATAAAAACAGTAACAAAAAGTTATATATTACCGTCGCTGTTTCCGCCGTAGTGTGTAGACGGGACTCGTGCGCGCGCCGAGCGAGTGAGTGGCTTGTGCTGTTCTGTAGGGTGCTGCCACACCCAGCACGAGCGGCAGAAGTATCTGGAAATAGAATTTAAGAATTATTTATTTGCTGAAATGGTACGAAATTAATAGTAATTAATCAAATTATTTACTTGAATAGTACGTCTAAATTGTGACATTACTGAATGCAATAAGCAAGTCATAAAGTATTTGTACATATAGTGTGCTGATGCAGGGCATCACTAGATACATCAGCTGTATCTCAAAATGTCTAGATGGTGCAAAACGTCCATATCCCAGAATGTCTAGTCTATTATGAACCTAAAAGCTCTTTCGTGCTTGTCTTAAGAAGCGAAACACAGAACACAGGCATCCTCTCAGGTGATGAGCTCGCTACTTGATCACTGATCTTCTATATTAAATTCGTAGCTGGCGGTTTGTCACACCTACACCTGTATATATGAATGTACTAACCTGAAGCACATGGGTTCGCGACAGAAGTAGGGTCCCTGCTGCAAGTTACACACCATGCACATGGAGTCCTCGAGGTAAGGGTTCACTTGTACCTGCAAATTTGTTCTAAGTATTAAAATAAACCCAAGTTTATTTACTAATTCAACCGCTCTGCAAATAATGGGGACAATCAAATTAAAAAAATAATCAACTGCCCGTGGGTATGTTAATAGGGGAAGAAGCGCCTCCCATATTGGCAATATTGTCCCGAAAATTACACTGCGGTCACCAACCCGCCTGCCCAGCGAAGTGACGGCAAAAACCCACTCTATGGCATTAGCCTTGTGGCGTGCCTACGTCTAACAGTAGACTGCAAAGGCTGATATGTGTAGTGAGTAAATCAACTGCTATGACGTCACACCATAGATTTCGCAAATCACGGACCGTTTAAGTGATTAGACAATGAACAGCTAAAAATACCAAGTGTGGTAAGTTAACACTTAGCATGCACTAAGAGAGGATTTTCTAAAATCCTCAGTAATGTCATAGAGAAATAAGATGCAGACATAGAGTGCTACTAACAGTTTCGATGCACTATTAGAGTTTTCGGTGCATTACAATGCCAGTCCTTGATACTTAGATTGCATTACTATACGTTACAACACACTAGTAATGTAGTACATTACTATACATTACACTAATAGAATCTAAGTTTTTTTAATACAACACATTAACCTAGTCCCACATTAAGATCCCTAAGATCTTGTGTCGTGGGTACTAAGCAACGGTATAGTAGATAGATAAGTATAGAAACATCCATGACTCTGAAACGAACATCGATATTAATCATATCAATGTTTGCACCTACCGGGATTTGAACCCAGGACCTATGGCGTCGCAGGCAGGGTCACTACCTACTAGACCAATCGGCCGTCAAGTGTCAAGGAATGGAATTGTTATGCGCCGAAAAGTCTAATGGTGCATCGAAACTGTTAGTATGACATTAGCACTATGACTACATCTTATTCCTCTATGGCAGAGGTTCCCAAACTTTTATTTCTCTTAGACCCTTTCAAAAGTTTACTGGTTCTGGTGGACCCCCTACAGGCCTACATCACATACAAATTAATTGTGAACCTCAATTTTTTCACGCCAACGTAGACCCCCGTCGAGTCTCCTGTAGACCCCTGGGGGTCCACCTGGACCACTTTGGGAACCACTGCTCTATGGTAATGTAAACGAAGTGTATTCACGCGGATGAAGTCGTAGGCGACCCCAGTTTGGCCCTCCCCAAATTCCAAAAGTTTCCCCCTGCTTATCACCATTTAGGATATTAAACTCGTGCGTGTGTCTACCTTTTTGTTAAACTTGTCTGTATTAATCTCGACGTAGGCCGCCGATATGGCGAGTACGTAAGAGCGGACGTTGTTAAACGTAACGCGACCCGAGCCGATCGGGTACTTGTTCTTATTCGTGTCGATACCTGGAATAAAGGGCACAAGTTTAATTTTATATAATACACCAACCGTCCAAAGCGAAAATTGTGAATTTTATTACTTCGGCTCTGCTACTGAAAGTTACGTAATCAGGGGGCGGGTCAGAAGTTAAAAAATAATTTGCTTGCGATATACAGAAAATACAGCCGATGTTCGCCCGAAACAGGTCAAAGGGAACGCTCTTTTAGGCCCTGAAACTGGACGTCCCGGGACGGTTGGCAACCCTAGTCACCACCTAACCACACCAATGAGGGATTTTCTGACAAGTTAAAAAACTTGTCAAAAATAGATGTAGTTACCTACATCTCTTACCTAGCTCCCCCCAACCTTCACCTCTCCCTGCACGCTAAATATCGTATAGTAACGTTAATGTCACCGACTCACTGACCATACAGAGTTTTTTTTTACTTTAACATACCAGCATAAACGACCCCGGCAAACAGATCGTTCATGATGGTGGCGAGTGCGGACGCGGACAGCATCCCGTGCAGACCACCCACAAACACTGTACGAGCCGGCTCCAGCCGCGCCGAGCCGCCGCACACCCAGTTAGAGTCCGCCACCGCCCACGGAATCACCTGCACCTGGGGAATACATCATGTCAATATATAGATATAACTGATGCGGTACACAATCTATGTTTATGAAAGAATAAGTTTTGAGTCACCGCCCAGGAATACCCTGCGGAATTAGATCGTGTTATACTCATCATCTTCCTGTCCTGTTTCCATTTATTTGGGGTCGGCGCAATATGTTCTTTTCTTCCATTCATCCCTATTATCCGTCATCTCATTGCTCACTCCCAGTACACGCATAACCTCTCTCATTTCTTTGGTCTACCTCTTCCTTTATATCCATCCACACTCATGCACAACGCTCTCTGTAAAATATGCCTTTCATTTTACGGCCCAGCATTCAGATCTAGACAAGACGACAGGTCGAATTACGGTCTTTTACACCTTACCCTATAGCTTTAATGGCATCCGGGCATCGCACGTAACTCCCGTGACCTGTCGCCATTTCATCTATCCTGAACTAATTCGGTGCTTTATATCTCGGTCCATTTCCCCATCCCCTTGTAATACTATCTCGTTATACTATCTATGTAAACGAAACAGCATAGTTCAGTATTACGTAGTACATGACTTAGCACATACGACTGGACTAATATATGACCAATCCCCCTTTTCTATACAAACTAGCAGCCGCCTTAGACTACGTCCGCGTAAACTTTAGAATTCCATGGAAAATTCGCGAAACTTTCTTACACATACTCCAAGTTCATAGGTCCTAAGATCAGTTATACAGGTTGGCAGACGGCCGTAAATATTCACACACAATCGTAAAAAATAAACGTTTTCAATAGCACAAGTTTTGGTAAATACAATAGCGCGATTGCCCTCCCCGACATGCTTCACTAACCTCTTTACTGCGCATCTTGCGTGACGCGACCCGATAGTACCAGTTCCCTCCGTCATGCCGCGAGGCCGCCAGCAGAGCCCTAACGCGTCGTTCGTGTTCGAACGTGACGTACGCGTAGCCGCGAGGGGAGTCCCCGGCAGACTCGCGCCCCGGCCACTCCACGCTGGGGGAAGCACCGTGTTCATTAATCATTATATATATGATAATAACCTACTCCCCTAGTCCAAAAACTCCCAAAAATTTCTCTTAGATTGTAAAATTTGCCCTAAGTAAATAAAATTCATAAGGTCTTGTCTTGAAAATTCTAAATCAATAGAATAGAAATGTCCCAAAGAGTTTGCTTAAGAAACTTAATCCTGAAGTTTTGCCCAAACTTAATTAATCGTTAAACCGTCAAGTTCCACACAAAAAATGCCTTCTTTTTACCAGAAACAAAAACCATTTACCACAACAAAAATCGGTTGAAATGCCTCCGAGCTTGTGTGCGCGCCTTACAGTTCTAAAACACCTAGAGCAGAGGTTCCCAAACTTTTATTTCTCGTAGACCCCTTTCAAAAGTTACTGGTTCTGGTGGACCCCCTACAGGCCTACATCACATACAAATTAATTATGAACCTCAATTTTTTCACGCCAACGTAGACCCCCGTCGAGTCTCCTGTAGACCCCTGGGGGTCCACCTGGACCACTTTGGGAACCACTGGCCTAGAGCAAAAACCAATATACCAATCACATCGGCTGGAAGAGCTTCAACCCTGCTGGAAGTGCCTCCGAATTTGCTATCTACCCCGAGGGTATTTCTCCCCAAAACACCTAGACTAACAACCAAAGCACCTACCACATCGGCTGGAAGTGTCGCAAGGTCTGCATGAGCGCCTGCTCCGTGATGTCCCACGGCAAGCCGCCCAGGAACACCTTGGAGGAGTACCCGCCGCTAGCGTCCGCGCCGCGCGCCGGCAGTGTGCCCTTCCAGCGTGCCGCGCCGCCCGCGCCCGCGCCGCCGCCTGCGCCTGCGCATGCACATTACATACTCGTACATGTAAACAGTCACAGATAGTAATCATTACTTAATATAAATGCAAAAGTAACTGCCTGCCGCACCTGCGCACCACACAACATTAATTCGAACATTAACGATAAGCAAACGAATAATAATTTCTTTCTTTCTTTCTTCTTTCTTTCTAATAATCCTTACTGATATTAGGCTATCTGATGTTTGGAAAAATCGGCCCTTATTCGAAAGCACATCTTTGTCTGGCTTATACGCCAAAACTAGGCCTAGAGCCCGTTTTATTCCAGATAATTTCGAAGTCTTGTTTTTTCTGAAGTCCACGTGGACGGAGTCACGGACGTCTACTAGTAATTTTGTAAATTTAAACTACAGATAGTTACACGAGTAACAGTATTAAATAAAACTTAAATTAACCTTGAATGAAAAGATAATTTTACCAACATATTTACAAAAGGGTAGAAACCTTGAATTAAACTTATTATAATAATATTTTTATCAAAAATTAAACAGTACACGACAGCGGCGCCGTCAAATAGCGGTTGAATGTCGTCACCAGAACGTTATCTATATCAAAATGGCGCGGATCCCTATAAAGGTAGTTGAGACCGCAGTATTAAGACATCTATATGACTGCCGTAAAAAACCAAATCTTAAGTTAAAATACCCATGAGTTCTATTAAAATAATTGTTAACACTTACTGAAAGATGCACGGCGCAGTAGTTTCTCCTGATTGGTCACCGTATTAGACTGCTCCGGCGGCCACGAGTCCTGTGTTTACATAAAATAGGTTTAGGCAATACCAGTACGGCACAAAAATCTGTTAATCTTACAGTTCTAAAACACCTAGAGCAGAGGTTCCCAAACTTTTATTTCTCGTAGACCCCTTTCTTTCTCCGGTTTACATCTGTGTAGGTCCAGTCATGCTTATATTAAGGCTTGCTTTAAATAGATAACCGCTTGACAATTTGCGAATTTGTCGATTTGCGAATCTGACAATTTGCGAAATTGACTAATTGCGACCGCTTGACAATGTGCGAATTTGACAAATTGCGCCTAAAGGCTCTCTGCTCCTATGCCCATGGCCTATACATATATAAAATCACTCCTCTCCTGACACTTCGCCAATTGCCCTATCCCATTACTTATGGAGATACATTTTTTATGACCTGCCTGTATGAACGGCACCCTAAAGCCCCGTTTACATGGTACCATTTTATTGAACATTCAAGAGCAATGAGGGATTTTCTGACAAGTTAAAATAACTCAAAAATTGATGGCGTGAGCGCATCACCCTCCCTAGCTGCTCCCCCTTTACCTCCCCCTGTACGTGTACAATGACAAAACTTGCAAACACCAGGAAACAAAACGACATCCTGTAAATGAGGCTTGCAGAAAGCGTCACTAACCGACTTGGCGAGTTCGTCGTAACTGAGCCGCACCTCGATGGACGCTTGCCGTCGCCGCGGCCCCGCGCCCGGAGCCGGCAGCGATAAAGCTTTCTGAAACACACACCTACTGTAATACTATTACACACATTACTGAATAGGCTATGTTCATAGGCTATGTTATATAATCTATATCCCTTCTATTATAAATGCAGCAACTTTTTTATCTACCGGGTTTATCACTAAAGCTACTACATTAACATACAAAAACACGGCTGTGTTTCAGAAATGTGGTAGCCCAGAACTGCAGGATCATATAGGAGATCTCACAACCATTTTTAGAATGGAAATGATCAGTGGAAAGTTTTTTTTTTTTTTTTTTTCAATACAACACATTGACCTAGTCGCACACTAAGATCTCTAAGGTCTTGTATCGTGGGTACTAAGCAACGGTATATAATTATATAGATAAGTATACAAACATCCATGACTCTGAAACAAACACCGATATTCATCACATCGATGTTTGCACCTACCGGGATTCAAACCCAGGACCTATGGCGTCGCAGGCAGGGCCACTACCAACTACACCAATCGGCCGTCAATTTTAATAGCTTATCGTCAGATAGAAGAGTTCCTTAAGTCGCCTGTTACGACATGCACGGAAGGAGATGCAGCTGATGTATTCTAGTAAAGTAACAATTCAGAGCCAGAGAAAAAAGCAAATTTTTACTCTGTAAAATTTAGACATTGTTTTTTCTGTTTTAGGAAACATCGCAAACGGATGATACATACATGAATCTACTGTCTAAAGTAAAGCAACGGTATATACTAACTACATACTAGAAACATCCGTGACTGAAAAAAAACAGTCATCATAATTATCAATGCTTACTCCTCCAGGATTCGAACCCAGAATCCTATGGCGTGGCCAGGCAGCTTAGGGTAACACTACCACGTATACCAATCGGTCGTTTATCTATACAACGTTGCTACAGTAAGAGCGGACCTATACCATGAAACTAATACCGAAATTCGTGGAATAATAAACCTATTAAGTGGGAAACTGAACAAGCATCTCAAAATCCAATTATCCATCTAAAATTTTAGAGCAAATTAGAAAATGTTAGCAATAACAATTTAAGCTCAAAACCAAACGTTTCAGCCATCTTTGATAGCATCAAGATGAAAATTCAAGTCGGTGATATGGGCAAGAAATTTGGGAAATAACGTATACGAATATAGGCCTTACCAGTGAAGCAACAATGTCGGTTATCCCCTGGCCGGAGTTGTCCTCAGCCCAGCTACCCGGGCGCGCGCTCTCGCTGCAATGTTACTTGCATTTAACTTTTTCATTAACGACGTAATTATTAAAGAGGTTAAGTTTGCTAGTTAAATTCTAAGAAAAGTACAAGAAAAAACCTGGCTAATTAACGTTCTTATAAAATAAAGTTATCTAAAAATCTCAAGCAGGCCCCTTTTTAATGAAAGTTACTAATAGGGTGTTTGTGACAGGATTCTGAGGCGGAAAACATTGAAAATTCTCGCAGGAAAATTCCAAAATTTTCCGACCTTTGTTCTTATTTTCAGGAAATAAAAATGTCGAGTTTAATTATGCCTTAGTAAATGATTTAAAAATATTTTTTTCAAAAAAAAATTGCCCTCAAAAATGTTCAAATAACTAATGAACTCTAATGGAGAGTCACAAGTAATCAAAAAATCAGCTATGTGTCGCACAATAGCCAATAACCATTTAATTAGTCACAGTATCGGCCGATGCAATTGGCGCGGAGAGCAAAGATTACCAATAATCGAATTAAAAATACATTTCCTGCGAGTAATAACACTGTCCTATAAAATTATTAATAAAGAAATGGAAAAAATTCTTCACCCGAGTGGGAATCGAACCCACGACCTCTGCATTCCGTGCTAGTGCTCTATAACTCAACACAATGGTACTTGTTCAGCATTTCAGCATTTGCCTGGCTTTCACCTACACCCTGTATTAAATAAAAATCTTACTAAAATAAATACTAATACAAAAAGCAGATTTAAAAAACCTGTTGCCGCCATGCGAAAGTCGTTTAGAAGAGAAATGGGAAAAAGTTACTGCTTTTGCGAAGCATAAACATCAACATAATGACTTGACCCCTCATAATTTACCATCAGATCAAAGTGTACAAAACGATATAACCAACGACCTCTTACCTATAGCTAGTAAAGGAGGCCGGATGTCGCGGCGGAAAGCAGTTGGAGGGAACGAGCGACCGAGGCGTCTGCGCAGCCTCGGGGCTCCCCGGCTCGTCCCATCGCCACTCATTATCCTGCAATTATAACGTTTTAAATAAGGAATAGATCAAATAAAACCTTCAGTTAAGAGTACCTATCTAAAGGTAGGAACATAAAGTACTTAATTAATATGTGAACTAAGATTTTAAACGTGGCAGTGGGATCTCTTCCTGATCATGCAGTTCCGACTACTCCATATCGGGAACACAGCAGTGTCTATGGTTGTAAAAAAATAGACTATCAAAAACATTTTTTTTTTTAAACACAAGTCTTAGTTTAAAAGCTAGTGCTCAAAACAAAACCAAAGTTAATCTACACCAAATCGAACAAAGTGAAACATGATCTCAACTTGAAATCAAACGAGACTGCCAAATACACTCGCAATTGAATCGGAGCGCATCCGATCGCATATGCTACTCCTTGTATACGTACACAAAGGCAACGAGCATGAAAAATCGTAGTATTCCGTATCAGAATTTTCCGGGTCGCGGCGGCCGGCCGATTAACTGCTGTGCCTTGGCATGAGCCTACACAAATAATATTAAATTGCCGGAGGCATGCCAATAACTACACACAGCGAGGCTGCCAAGAGCACGATTGCAAACTTATATTCTATACAACTAGTAAAGAATCGAGATTTGCGATTTCAAGGGCTTCAGAGTTTTGGCAACAAGGACCGGGACGTCTTTATTACTGTGCGTTTCTTTTCGACGATTTAAAAGTTTACTCTGCCAGACGTTGCGAGGAGCAATTTAAGGCGCACTTACTTATGAGGGATTGTTTCGTATGGATTAATGGTTGTAGTTTGTTTTGAATTTGTGTTTTTGTTTTGTTTAATCAGATTGTCTCGTGAAATTGCATTGCGTTATTGACGTAATTAATGGCTACAGTTTCACGATAAACATTATGAGGCGACTAGTTTAGATCTTTTAAGTTATGAGAAACTCATTTCAGTGGCGCGATGATAGACGCGAAATAAAAATGAAAATTCTGAACAGTGCGAAAAGAAAACCCAACTCTTTCAACTAAAATAAAAATAACGTTAAACGGATCGAAATCCTAACAATCTGAACCACAAACCATTCTATTTATTCATATAGATAGGTACATAGTTTGTATTCGGGCCTCGATTTGCCGCCAACGCAAAACCCATGCCTAATGATAAAGCAACGACTTGTCATAAAACAACGAAATCGATATACAAAATCCACACAGCCTTTTTGCCGTAAATAGTGGTAAACAAGTTTTTACTTTACTTTTACTATACATATAAATAAAATGATTTATCATACCAATGAATTTATTTCATGTACAGATTTCAATGTTGTAAAATTATCACTTAGCTCGTGCCTCGGAAATCACGTAAAACTGTTGGTCCTGCGCCTGATCTCTCTCCGGTCGTGTCTGCTTTCAGTCCCATCGGACTATGAGAGTGAGGGAATAGAGAGTGCATCTGTGTTTGCACACACACTTGTGCACTATATCTCCAGTGTACCTGGCTAATCTCCGTAGAGATTGGTTGCCTTGGTCGAAATACGGTAGAGAGATCTTGTAAATAAATAAAATATATTACGTGTTTAGAAAAGTAACAAAAAGTCCTTAATTACAATATCATACCGCAAATACAGATTGTTCAAAAGTAGAGTTCAACTGAGGGTAGAACAGATTGTCGTATAGACACCAACTGCTATACAAGCTAATGCAAACGCAGTAAGCCTCGTGGCGGGGTTATTTGGCACGGGCCACACATTAATACGGGACATGTTGGCAGCCATCTTCAGCGAACATTAACTGCCTTAAAACGGATGCCCTATAGAGCATCACGGATAATAAAACCGTCAAGTTGTACTCAAAACTTAAATTGGTTCAGACTTTTGGCAAGAGGCCGCATTTTTATGTAGACGCTCAAACGAATGCTAATTTTAAGTTTCCAAATATATTAACAGCTAATGAGGGTATTATTAATTTGTTGTTGGCGCCCACCCTGGGATCTATGTTAAGTTTTGTAACCAAGATACCAATTTTTACACGTATTAAATATTATTTTAGAATGTAGCTAAAACTATTTAATAGTTTTATAGGAGCCGCGTAGAAGGCCAGGTTTTTTAACCTATAAGTATCACAAAAAAGTGGCGCCCAACGCCGGGCGTTAAAAGTTTTCTTTACGAATTATTAAACCACAGGACAAAACGCAACTTACTATACAAGACAGCGATATAACGTCAATTTAGATTTTAAGAAGTGTAAATAGCGATAGCTTCAAGACAAAATTTTTATAAAAAAAATAATTAAAATAATTAAATTAACGGTAAAAAAGTACCGTTTGACAAACGCTACTTTCAATAAGATCAATACTAGCCTTTAAATTAAACAGATACATTATGTACACACAAAAGAAAAACCTAGTGTAATTTGTATCTTTGAGTATTCGTAAAGCTAGATTTTTATAGAATGTAGGTAATGGGTCGCGGATGAAGCTATGGGGTACACAAGTATGAAAAAATGTTACACTAGGAAATTTGACTACCCACTCTACCTTTAAAATTGCGAAGTGCGACGATTACGCATCAAAATTAGCGGGTATACGTAACGCGTTTGGTAAAAAAGACTACTCACTAATAGGCGGTAGTTTTGAATTTAACTTTTAACAAACAACATCAAAAGTTATGAAATTCTTTCCAGTAGAATGTATAGCATTGAAGGTAGTATTAAACAAGAAGCTATAAAAAATCTCAAGGGGTGCAAAAAGTTCTGGCATTCAGATTAATTAGCAGAATTACCTTCTGAAAAATCACGTCGATGGCGAATCACGTAAAAATTACACGAAAATTTGCAATATACCTAGGCAAAAGCTCAGACACGCGGTAACAAGAAGATGAGAACAGTTTTACGCTAAAATTACACGAAAATTTGCATTATAGAACGCGCGGTAATAAGATGAGGGTAGTTTGTATTTACCCCATGATGGTTGTTCGGCGCGGCGGCAGGCTCCGGGATCTGCGCGCTGTCCAGGCCGAGGAAATCCGCCAACGACAACCTTTTCTCCGAGCCGCAGCCACCGCGGCTAGTATCCTGTAGAGAATAAACCATTTAAAAACGACGGAAAATACAAGGCACACTTCTAAGGTAGCAAGTCACGCCACAATTGACGGTAGATTTGAATAAAATTATATAAAGCCAAATTAGCCTGAAAAGAAAACACTAGCTCAAAACGAAAAACTTGTCGAAAATATTCCAGTTTTTTGAGGCTATGGCAAATGGTAAGGCGAAAAAAGTTTTTTAAAGTAGACTTGGACCTAAAATTCGTTAAAAAATATTTAAAAGCTCGAAGATAACTCTAAATCAGTCGGTAAAAGAATAAAAAGTCGGTAAAAAAACCATGAAAAATTGTTACCTGATGTAGAAGCGGCATGCGTGCCGCAAGTTTTTCTGAAGTTTCGAATTTTCCGTCCTTCGGGCAGAGTCTCCACCAAGATGATCGCGCGGCAACGGCGCACAGCCAACTGACGGCGGCGACGTACGCAGTGAAGAACGAAGCCACCTCTCCCCTCCACTTATCCCCACTAAGCATTGATATCACCTCAGCTACCACGCACTACACAACTTCTTTTTTAAATTTTACCTCTTCAAAAATATGATTTAATTTGTTTCAATGTCATGAAAAATAATTAAGACTAATAAAAATAATTTACATGATAATTCTAAATTTTTTGGATTTAATTTTGAATTTAAGTTAAATTATAGAAGTTTTTGATCTCCTGCGGAAGTTTCAATATAACTTTGTCGCCAGGGGGCGCATGCGTGATTCACAGGAAGGGGAGGAGCTAAGTACGAAACTTTTGGCGGGCGCATGCGTCGTATGATGGAGGCGGAGTCAAATACAAAACTTTTTTGGATAACTTTTGAAAAAAAAATCGAAACTTCTGAAAGTTTGATACATTTTATAATAATTTATAAATTGTTAATTGCTGTTGTTGTTGATAAATATATGTTTCCATCAGTATCGCTGGTGTATTTTGAATTTCCGGTTTGTGTTTTGTGTTAAGTTTCCACACCATGAGGCTTCGAAAAATTTAAATCTATTATAATAAATAAATGTGTTGTGAAGTATGTGAATATTTATTTATTATTTTATCAGTAGAACTCGGAAATTCTTTACCTAGCTACTTTTTACTGAATATTGTATTAATCCTGTTTTAATTTTTTGCAAGTTTTTGTTAATACGGATACGGATATGACATTGTTTCATCAGATAACGACACGTTTTTAGGTGGTTATTTATATATTTCATTCGTAGTATATGTCGATAAAATATTTTTAGTTCGTATTTAACATGAACGTATAAAGAATAAAGGACAGATTGAAGCATTCATAGTAAGCTCGGTAACAATATTTCATGGAGTAGGGATTTGTATTGAGGCGTTATCCACCCAGACATACAAACCATAGTAAGCTCGGCGCCTACTAGAAAAAACGCATAAATGCGCAACGCGCCGCCATTACGGTGCTTCAACTGTGCATTAACAGCATTATGTCCGTTGTTCTTTATACGTTCATGGTATTTAGAAAAAAATCTAATATTTAAGTATAAATTATCAAAAGGCTCAAGTAATAAAATAAAACAACACACGATATAGTAAAACTTTTAATATTTTTTATAGACAAGAGTTTTTTCAATGGTCCGATAGCTTATGTAAAGGAACAATTGATGCTGTCTTTCTTTAAAACTGGAACTAGAGACAGCATCAACTTTATCCGCTACATAGGCTATTTGACCATAGGAAATATCGTCCCTTGAATAAATAATTTATCACATTAGTTATTTCTTATCTTATAACAATATAATATTGATATCCAATTAATATTGGATACCCAAGAACCTCTATGATTATTGTACAAAGGCTAACATTAGTTACATCATTTTCTAGCGAAATAACAGATAAAAACAGATACTGCACACCAGAGGCGGCTACTGGTATTTTTAGATGGGAGTTCACATTTTTCTCATTATGAGCAAAATCCTCACTCTTATTGAAATTCAGAGGACCTAATGAAACACATTAAAGGCAACCATATTCAAAATTCAATTTTTTTTAAACGAGCATTTGAGAATTCTAACTCGGACTAAGCGATATCTAGTGGCCGCATACGTACACTACGAATTAATGTGGGCGGCGCTTTAGATAAGGCTAATTTTACATACGAAATCTTCTGTTTCACGCGCCGGCCTATGTCGGTATGTCTCTTTCGCACTCATTGAATACTGTACTAGGAATCGTACCAAATTATGTTTCATTGGAGCGCGATCGCTAGCGCTCCACTCGATACATAAGATTACAACTTACTTGAGACGAACGCATAGACACTATTGTATAAACACAGTAGAATTGAAAGATAATTATAAATATAGAGAAATATAGATTGCCTATGTAATCTTCGTGGGTGGGAGTGCACTGCACGAGCGCTCCTTAGGACGAGCCGCCAGTGCATAAGTATGCCGTATTTATCATCTTACTAATAATATAAACGCGAAAGTTTGTGAGAATGGATGGATGGATGTTTGTTACAATGGCTGGATGGAGCGATTTCAATAAAATTTAGTATGGAATTACCTGACACACATAAAAAAAATTATAAATATTCACACACTTCACAACACATTGACCTAGTCCCACCTTAATATCCCTAAGGTCTTGTGTCGTGGATACTAAGCAACGGTATATAAATACATAGATAAGTATAGAAACATCCATGACTCGGAAACAAACATCAATATTCATCATGTCAACATAGGCTTCTTTTTATCTGCAGTCCACGCGGACGAAGTCGCGGGCGTCCACTAGTACTTTCATAAAATGTCCCGTGCTGAGGCGAAGCGTCACTAGAATACATCGGCTGCAACTCTTTCCGTGCAAGTTCTCATTTTTTATATACTTTTATACCGCTGTCAAGCGGCGACGTATCAAGGCGGTAAGTCGGCTTTTCACTTTGGGATGTAATGAGGTTTTATTCATTTAACAGATGAGCGTACTACATCTGCAGTGGGATCCCATAATACTATTAGGAGAACTGTTGTCAATGGTTGTTGAACTATACTATACTGACAATACGGGCCACATGACAATGTGAGTGCCAGCACCGGGCCGCAGACTATGTAAAAGCGCTTCATGATCGTTTGCACACTTATACATATCTAGGGTTGCCAGTTTGAAAAACCTAAAAGCCGGAAAATCCACCCTGTTTGGCCGGACATTTGGGTAAAAAAGCCGGACACCTCACATTATTTACGATTTTATGTCTTTTCCTTTCTTTCTTTTCATTCCAAGAAATTGGGAAGTTTATGAAAACAGTGAAAATCTGTTTAAGTATAGATATAATTTTTTTCTCATATTTAGCACTTAACTCACGTAAGTTGCCTCTTACTTCATAAACTATACAGAGAATGTGTGACCATTGCTAAAACATGAGATGGGTTACATCCGGGGAGACATCTAAACATTAATCATGTTTAATTTAACAACATTGGCAAAATCTTCATGTAACTTGTAAGCGATTTTACCAAACGTCAGATAGCTTATCAGAAGAATAAAGTTGATGCTGTCTTTCTCTCAAACTTGCTGAAAATGGAGACAGCATCAACTTTACTCTTCAGATCAGATAGGCTATCTGACGTTCGGAAAAATCGGCCCTTGTAACAATTTCGTAAACGCAATACATTGTATTTTTTAAGAAAAAGTCAATCCGAAAAAAAAATCATACATACATACATATTTATAGTCACGCCCATTTATCCCTCAAAGAAGTTAGGCAGAAGTGTGCAAATTACTCGTGGTAAGGGCCTACCGTCGTTTTTCGGGCACAAATACAACAATGTAGCGACCGATAACGAATCCAATATGAAATGTTTCCGTGCCATTCTAAATAGGTATTATAAGCTGAATAAATAAATAAATAAATAAGTTAAATGCTTTATATAAGATCATGTCATTTCAGTTTCCTCAACATCTAGTCCTTATATGTCTCGGGCCTTTTTTATTTGATAGTTCAACCTTATACTGAACATAATAAGATGATAGATTCTGACCGTCACACTTAAACGTAACATGTCCTCCTATTTCCATCCCTGTTACTCCTGCAATCCAAACAGTGGTGCGAGTAAGTAGCCAGGCTTGGCAGGCAGGGTCCGTGGTCGGGGTATAGGCCCCTTCTCATCGCAGTAGATAGCTGGTAGCCGCAGTATCCAGTAAGCGGACGGGGATAGAACTAACGGCGGTGATCCCGCCGGTTGCGGCACGAAGATTGGTCCTCCGGGCACCGGTTGTACCTGGAATTATAGATAACTTAAAATGCCTGCATTTGCAAAACACGCTCGAGTATGTTTTATCTATCCTGACGTCAGAATGACTGACCACTTTGTTAATTTGATTTTGTTATTTATTTTGTTGCCAATATGTAATTTAGAAAAGAGATGGTAAAATTCGTCATCCGAGTAATTGACCCGGTGGCTTAGTGGTTATAGCGGCTGGTACGGTTTGCAGCGGTCGTGGGTTCGATTCCCACTCGGGTGAAGAATTTTTTCCATTTTCTTTATTAATAATTTTATAATTTATTTGCAGTTTGTTTGTTATTATAGGTAGGTACCACATATGGGTATTAAGTAGTAGCAATTCGGTAGTAAATATTGGTAGTAAATAAACGTTAATTTGTTACTTTGTAAAGTCATCCAGCACCCGTGGCATTGCGTCCGCGACTCACGTATATCGCGAATTTTATGGCGCCTAAATGTCAAAATTCGCTACAAAATGACGTTTCTCACTTCAAGCTGACATGCAAACCCGCGTTGCGCCGCGCTCGATATGTAACTTGCAGTTTCGAGTGTGCCGTTTTAAATTCACGTTAATCACGCAATTTTGACGCTTTGTGTAACTGGTATATATGGTAAAGTAATAAAGTTTATAAAATTATTAATAAAGAAATGGAAAAAATTCCTCACCCGAGCGGGAATAAAATATATAAATAAATAAATAAAATAATAAAGTTTAATTGACTTTCGTAATGGTAACGTTACTTCTGCGAGTCGTCTGAAAGACGCATAGTGGCGCTCTTTGCCGTGCTCACATTTGATGACTGGAAACACGCGCGCGGGTGATAAAAATACACGCGTCGAGTTTTTGTCATGCTACGGGTGCTGAAGCACACGACATTGAAATTTGACAATATGTGTGCGCGCGGTATGCGGAGGGACGCCTTGCGTTCGTTCCATCCCATTTTCGCTATCGCGTTGCTTCGGCTCTGCTACTGCGAGTTACGCGGTCAGGGGGCGGTAGGCAGGTAAGTGTAAGTTGGAGCGTCGCGCGTCGGCGATATATAGGTATAGTGCACGGTGTGTATGCACCATGAAGAAGGTATAAAAGAGGAGGTGGGACTATGAACTGAGTCGTGTAGCAATCGTGAAGCCATAACATAGGGGCGGAGCTTTAGCGCCAGTGTAATGCAGTAGCTATAACCACACGCTTGTGCTTCGAAATGTAACCGTATTAAAATTACAAAGACACTATGTAGCGCTTTTATCAGGGTACTTTTTAACTAAAATGTATTATGATATTGTCATCTAGTGATGAGGAATCGCGCTTGTAAAACAATCTTGAACCATATTGATAATGAGCAAGTAGTTTGACCAGTCACTGCAAGGTGGTTTTCAGGTAAACGGGCAGGGCTACAGCGTTCAATGCCGCCCTCGTCCCATACTCCGCGGCACACTATTTTTGTATGAAAATATACTTAGCCGCTACTCCTCTATCACTTCTTCTCCAACGGTACGCACCTTGGGCGCGAGCGTGACGCGCGCCGCCTTGGGCGTGACGACATGCACGCGAGCGAGCTGTGCGGGCGGCGCGGGGGGCGCGGGGGGCGCGGCGCGGCACAGGCACGCCGCGTGCAGGGGCATGGCGCTGCCGGCAAGGCGCGCGCCCACCGCCGCGCTCGTCGACGCCAGACCTTGTGTCGGCGTGTCGGGCGATGACATCATCATCCTGCAACCGCGCACACAATCTTAACGCATTAACATAGAACATCCGCCCGCAGCGAATGTGTTAAGGACGCTCCCAAATTCGCAGTTAAGCGCAATGTACACAGACATATATACCGAGTGCCATGCGGGAGGGCCGATAACATCGGCCTGCGATAAGGGGACAGCCCGACCGCCTGTCCACCGGAGCGGAGAAATATTACCCAATAGGACCGGAGCTGATTGGCTAAAATTTATCCGTTTCTTGAGTAGAAGAGAAACAAGAGACAGAACTCTCAGAAACAGAGTGTTTGTTCATCTTTCAGCAGCGGTTAAGGTTGAATTTATTATTTCGTATTTCTGCACTTACTATAATATAACCATATAACCTCCAAGTTCTCCAAGTTTAAGTCTTTAAAATCAGCAATTTCAACTGTGCAGTCATTTAAGACAAAGCATTTTATTTGTACCTATAGATCGCATATTAACGTACCTGTGCCCCCTTGGGCACTCATATTCGAAGCCGATGAATATCTTGACAGTAGGCTGATGACCCTGGTTGCCCTTACCGCGGCCCCGTGCAGACGCCTGGCCCATTCGCCACACGTTCGCCTCAGGTCTGGAATGTAGAAAAGAATAGTTTAATGGTCAGGGACTAGTCTACATTCAGTAAGCTGACGACAGACCTTTAGTAATTAGAAGATACGTTAAGCTTGTTCGCGATTCTATAACGATACGACACGGACATGTTACAATGACACGTCCGTATGTATTTAAAGCCTCTTCATTTAATATACAATACTCGTATTCTGCGTTCAGGTCTTTAATTTAACTAACTGGACAATCTAGTCAAGGCAAGGTCGTTTGTTGGTTGGGATGGGTTCGGATGGTTTCACTAACTTCAGTGACGTATTACTAAAGATATAAGCGGTGATAGCCCAGTGGTTAAGACGTGCACCTTCCAAGCGGGAGGCGTAAGTTCGATCCCAGTCACGGGCCTGTACCAATGAATTTATTTCATGTACAGATTTTACGGTTGTAAAATTGTCACTTAGCTCGTGCCTCGGAAAGAACGTAAAACCGTTGGTCCTGCGCCTGATCTCTCTCCGGTCGTGTCGGCTTTCCGTTCCATCGGACTATGAGAGTAACGGAATAGAGAGTGCATCTGTATTATAGTGCACACACTTGTGCACTATAATATCTCCTGCGTACCTGGCCAATCTCCGTAGAGATTGGTCGTCTTGGCCAAAATACGGTCGGAGATCATCACTAAAGATGCGTCTCTGATCTTTGTAACTAATCTAATATTCATCACCAACTACAGTGACGCCTCATGAACTGCAGTGACACGTCGTTGGTATGGACGCCGTCTCACCGCTGGGCCTCACCTGGCGGACGCGTTCCACGGTTGGGCCTCACATGGCGTGTCCGACCGCTGGGCCTCACCAGATGGTCACGTCCCACGTCTGACCTCACCTGGCTTGTCCCACGACTGGGCCTCACCTAACGGGCGCGTCCCACCGCTGGGCCTCACCTGACGGGCGCGTCCCACGGCTGCAGGTAGTTGGTGTGCGGCAGCAGGCCCGGCTGCAGACTCTCGGGCAGGCCCGCGCAGTGCGAGTACAGCGAGGCCCCGCCCACCTGCACCACGCTCCACGAGGGGAAGGCCGGCAGCAGGCGCGGCGGCGACGCCAGGTGCAGCATGCCTGGAAGGTATTCGGTGGTCGACGGCTGGCGAGAGAGGCTCTTTTCTGAAAATGGGGGGAATAATAAGTGGTTAGATAGACTGATGACAAGGTCATCCTCAGCCCGGTAGATACTCTGTTGTTGATGCCTGGCGGGAGAGGGTCTTTACTGAAAATGGGGGGAATGATAAGTGTAGATAGCCTGATGATGAATTTCTGCCCGGTAAATTTCTGGAAGTAATGGAGAGAGTGACAAGTGGTAAGGATTGATGATTTGAAGAGGACGGCTGGTAGTGATCGAGCTTTATAGCGGCCTGTGTATCTCTGGGGGATGCCTAGTAACAGACTGCTAGAGACTGACGATAGTGGTAAGTAGTTTTGGAACCTTATGAGTAACTCTTAGATGAATTATCACAAGATATAGGGTCAGCTCTCAATATACGGAACGTCCGTGATATGCTCAAAACTGTCGAGCGCAGATCACAAGATTTAGTTCATCTATGACAATGGTATAGACAAGACGTGCTAAATTGCAAAAAAAAAGTCCTGAAAAGTGAATGTTTCTGAGGGAATATCATACTTTAAGTGAATAATCTTCAAAAGGTTTCATTTCATGTTAATAATCAGCGGATAATATCACATTTTCAATCAAAAATACTTTAAAAAAATATAATTTATAATGATTTTTTATTACGGTGATCGATGTAAACATTGGCCTAAAATGATATATTGGCCCAACGTCAATATAAGACCTCAATGTGTTACTATTTTATAATAAAAAAAAGACATTTAATGTCAATAAATAAAAACATTTTAAAACTAGCTTATTGCACAAACTAAAATAATTATTGTAACGTTGAAGTATATTTTTCAAATTAAGACCAAATAGGTACCATTTTTATTCATCAGACCTTTTATACTTC
The DNA here is from genome assembly GCA_014607495.2 of Carposina sasakii. Lineage (NCBI taxonomy): Eukaryota > Metazoa > Arthropoda > Insecta > Lepidoptera > Carposinidae > Carposina > Carposina sasakii. The sequence continues at coordinate 12,371,977 of CP053158.1, forward strand.
ATGCATAAAAGATATCTCTGGTCAAAGTTAAAAAATCATAGCATCATATCATAAAAATAACATGATAATAATGTAAAATTTAAGCTAAATTGATCACCAGGTTATGGTCCAGGATTCCAAAATTTGCATTAATGTGAATTTAAATAAAAGCTTGTATGAAATTTTACAACTGAAAGTCTTCCTGTGTTAATTTTTATCAAAACACCAATGTATAGTTAAACACGCCAATGGTGATTTGTTTGACCAAATGTTCGACAAACATGTGTCTCTGGCTAGAAATTAGTGTAAGCTGAATAAGTGACAGGACACTGCTATAAGCTGCATAGGGTGATAATTTGTTTCAAGCAAATTCATGTCTTATGGTAATTCTTTAAGGTTTAATTTATAACAGTTATTACTTTTTATGTATAGATTCCGTGGTGCCAATTTTTTGATAAATTTTGTATGTGACCCCGCGTCTATCTATAATCACGTCACTGGAGTAACTAGTGTTTTGTGTAACTGCTAAGTCCAGGAGTCTAAAGCTTAAAATTCAAAACTATTTAGAATTGGAAGGGACATGTCTAAAACATTGGGCTACTATCACCGCATTTCAGACTAAAATGCCTCGTGTCAAGAGCTTGTATATGACTGACCGGCGCAGGAGTCGCGGCGCACGAGCGGGTAGCTGGGCTCGAGCGGGTCGGAGCCCGGGGACAGCGCCTCGGGGCTCCAGGCGGGCGACTCGGAGCGCGGGGAAGCGGAGTTGGCCTCTTGAGAGTTACTTGTTACGGTTGCCGCTCTGAAAATGCACATTATTACACAAATGAAATGAAATTCCAACAAAATCATGAGGGGTGTTTTGTGTGTTAAGAGTTTATACATAACAACTGAGGGCTTAAACAGCAATGTAACAATTATCTGAATAACCGGGGCAGCGGCAGGCGGCGCGGGGCGGGGGGGACTGACCGGGGCTGCGGCACGGAGGGGCTGAAGGCGGGCAGCGACAGGCGGCGCGGGGCGGGGGGGACTGACCGGGGCTGCGGCACGGAGGGGCTGAAGGCGGGCAGCGACAGGCGGCGCGGGGCGGGGGGGACTGACCGGGGCTGCGGCACGGAGGGGCTGAAGGCGGGCAGCGGCAGGCGGCGCGGGGCGGGGGGGACTGACCGGGGCTGCGGCACGGAGGGGCTGAAGGCGGGCAGCGACAGGCGGCGCGGGGCGGGGGGGACTGACCGGGGCTGCGGCACGGAGGGGCTGAAGGCGGGCAGCGACAGGCGGCGCGGGGCGGGGGGGACTGACCGGGGCTGCGGCACGGAGGGGCTGAAGGCGGGCAGCGACAGGCGGCGCGGGGCGGGGGGGACTGACCGGGGCTGCGGCACGGAGGGGCTGAAGGCGGGCAGCGGCAGGCGGCGCGGGGCGGGGGGGACTGACCGGGGCTGCGGCACGGAGGGGCTGAAGGCGGGCAGCGGCAGGCGGCGCGGGGCGGGGGGGACTGACCGGGGCTGCGGCACGGAGGGGCTGAAGGCGGGCAGCGGCAGGCGGCGCGGGGCGGGGGGGACTGACCGGGGCTGCGGCACGGAGGGGCTGAAGGCGGGCAGCGGCAGGCGCGGCAGGCCGGCGCAGACGCAGTGCTGGGCGGCACGCTCGTAGAAGTCGTGGTTGGCTGCGCGCACGCAGTACGGGTCGTCTCGCGCACACTTGCTGCGTCCGCAGTCGCACGCGCTCACGTAGCGCACGCCGGACGAATGCTCCACCGTGTCGTCACTGGAAACAAATACATACATATATACACGGCTCTGTTCCCGAAGACGGGATAGACAATACTACAGGATTAAAAAATCCCAGTCACGTGTAGCGTAGCGGGCACAGATGACAAAACATCACTAACAAGTTGTTAGCCTATCGCCTGAGAGCATGCCTTACTTTATCAGTTAACTCTTACGACATTCCCGTGAAGCCTAAGCCTAAGGTAAAACGGAAGTTTAAGGGGCCGATTAATCCAAACGTCAGATAACCTCATCATCATCATTATCATCATCAGTCTATTGCAGTCCACTGCTGGACGTAGGCCTCCCCCAGGGCACGCCACAAGACTGCCATGGGGATATTTGCCCAGTCACCACGCTGGGCAGGCGGGTTAGTGACCGCAGTTTGTATTTTGGACTATGTTGTCAACACGGGAGGTGCTGCTGCCCACCTCCCGGAAACCCTTAATCGCCTCGTACGATACCCACGGGCAGACATGGGGTGGTACGAATTTTCAAGTTTTCATCTAAGTTTACACTACTATAAGTATATCTACTGACTGGTCGGGAAGCGTGCAAGGGTTGCCCGTGAGCGACAGCGCCTCGCACAGTCCGCGCTGTCTCCACGTGACGTCACAGGCCGCCTGCAGCGTGGCGCGCGCGCCGCCCGCCAGCGGACCGCGAGCCATCGACGAGAGCACACCGAGAGCTATTTGTACCTGTCACGCATCTTTATTACACCAGTAGTGTTAAGTTTTCCAAATAAGATAAAAATAAAATAAATTACAGATCGGGACAAACTTAATGGACATCGAGTGTCGTGGAAGGGGAAAGTTCGCGCATGTGTAATTACGAGCATAATTCACGTTAACAATACGTAAACGTTAATTAATAAAAAAAAATGTGTTGTGTTTTAAAAACACTAAAGCTAGGTATAATAACCTTATAAAACAATATCTAGGATACTTATTATGATATTTTAAGTAGATATTAACGTCGATTCCAGCAGTCACAATTTATTCCTAAACGTAATTAAACCTAAAAATTTAGGTTTAAACATGTTAAAAGCTATTCTGGCAGTCACATTCCTGACAGGTGGCTACTAAATTTTATTTAAATTGACGTTTCAACTTTTTTTTTTCAATTCACTTTAGGTTTATGCGTAAAAAGGTCAGATTTTTGACATTAGAAGCGTAAAATTACTTCAGTTTATGAGGCATCTAAAACTTGGCGTTTAAATTATACTTAAAAATAAAGGTGTCTTTTTGGAGTCGTCAGCGCTTCAGCGAACATGATATGTTATTAAAACGTAAGGTTATTATAATAACCATTGTTAGAGAAGCACCAGAATGGTAAAAAAGACGACAAAATTATCCAGTGATTATCCACTCCTACAAGAACTCCTTCTGTGCCAGTTTTATTTTGTTTATTTTGATGTTTTAAGAACATTAGACCCGTTTCCAATGTTTTCTACAAAGTTTCCGTTCATTACTATCACTCATAATCTGATATTTTTTTTACTAAAGACATGGACATGGACGCATGGTCCATAGATTTATTTGCCTTAGGCAGAGATCACGGATCACTATTTGCTACGATCCTGACACACCTCTTTCGCTTCATCTATTTTCATGATATTCTTCATGCACGCTCGTCGGTTTAGGGTACTCTTGACCTGACCTTTCTTTAGAATTTCACCAATTTGATCGGTGAAAGTCCGGCGAGGTCTTCCCCTTCCAACCCTTCCATCCACTCCTCCGTTGTACACTTTCTTTGTCAGTCTACTTTCACACATGCCCAAACCACCTCAACATACCCTTCTCAATCTTCGTCACCACGTCCTCATTTATACCACACTTATTTCTGATCACCTCATTTCTTATCCTATCTTTCAAAGTGACTCCACAAATACTTCTCAATGCTCTCATTTCCACTGCGTTTACTTGATTTTGGTGTTTTGGTTTCTGCCATACCCAACTTTCACTTCCATACATAAGAGTCGGCACCAAAACACCTCCATGAACAGCCAGACGTGCCGCTTGCGACGCTTTCTGGCTACTCATAAAAGAATTAAGTGCCCCATTCACCCGATTCCCAGCATTCACTCTCCTTACAATATCTTTGTCAGGCTTACCATCCCTTGTAAACAAAGTCCCCAGATACACGAACTCAGTCACTTGCTCCAATGTTTCTTCGCCAATCATTATTTTGCAATTCGCCAATAGGTTTAATCGTGATTTAAATGATGTCATGATGTTCCTTTTTTAAAATAAAATATCTTAGGCGTGGTTATTCTCCAATTTGCTAAAAATACATGAATTCAGGCTTTAAATTTTTTTTGGTTTTGGCACCAAGTGTCAATAATTTCAAAAACAAACTTGACAAACACATTAAAGAACATAGAAAAACCTAAGAAGAGAACATTCAGATACAGGCAAAATCAGTTGCCTCAACTGCCTGCCTGTTTACATATAATAATAATAATAATAATAAGCCCGCAGGGCAGCTTGTGGCGAGCTGTTGGGAGGTAGCGTTCCCACGGACCTGAAGTACTCCCGGGGGGAGACCCTGTCCCTCATCTCCGGCGCCGGAGTGAAGTCTGACGAGGAACAGTTCCCCCACCTCTGCCTTGCCTTCGCCGGCCGGGCAGAGTGGAGTCGCGAGAGCTATGACAGCTCGAGGGTGGACGTGCCCGTCAGTAAGTGGCGAGTTGGCTTCGGTTTAAAGTCCAGGGGCACCCCTCCACCCTAGCCACTCACCAAATGTTGCCCCCTTTGTCGCTCCGTGCGTGCGGCCGTTTCAGAGGGCCCATGAAATGAGTCGGCGAGTCACCGCCTGCCACCTAACAATTATGAGACTTGGTTGTAATGGCAGGCGTCCGTTAGTCTCCTTCAATAGCCCAGTTACCCAACCCCACCCAATATTCAGCCTCATAGCCCATGACCTTTGTTTCCATCGCATGACATAGATCTGCACTCCAATAGTCTTGCACATGGCGGGGACCATCGCCGGGTGTATCTTATTGTGCGGTCGGCGATGGTATCCGCCATGTGTATCCCACACCATATTAAAGTTCTCTAAAAAGGGCCTCTACATCTTGGCCACGGCCCGATGCACGCCTCTCAAAGGACCGGGACTCTGTAGTCCCGAGAATTTAAACAGAGATACAATAATAATAATAATAAATTTACTAAATTTATACTCATTTTAAATTTAGATATTTTTATGTAAATTTAGGTTTAAGTGTGTGACTGCCGGAATCGACCACAATATATTACTTTTATGGGTTCTGGATTAAAAGCAGAGCATGCTTAGATTTTTTTAACAGTCAACATTTTTTTTAACAAAACAACCAAAATAATAAACAACTTTTACTGCTCGCAAGTGTATTCAGGAGTAAGCGGGGACGTAGGCGCCGTGCGCGGGGAAGAGGTGCCTGATCAACCAATCATGCGCTTCCCCGCCTGCGCCCCCGTACCTTACCACCAAATAGACCTTATATTTTGTTTCTGCGCAGTCAAGGTCAATGTTCATAAAGTTTGCCCCGATCTGTAAATCATCTGTCATTCATCTTCCTGCTTTTATTTGAGAGGTCAACGCTTCGCAATATGGTCTTTTGAAACTCATATTGCCTGGGATTTGGAGTTTGTTTTTTACGCCAACCCTCCTCGGAAAGTGTCAATTTTAGAAAACTGTGTCACTATAAATAAATTTAACGAAACGTGCTAAATCTTTTTATGTTTTCTTACCTTATGTGCGTGATGTTGACTAGAGTAATGCGCCGGAAGCCCCTCGTTGTAAGACGCCTGCGCTATTGGTAGTACCTGAAACAAAAATATTCGTATTATTTTAATAGATTATTTAATAGATAATTAGATGGAAAAATCTAATAGTTTGATGATTTGAAATGTCAATAATGAGCAAGTTTCATTGCATAGCTACGTCCGCGCACTAGACACTTGCCTTGGCGCACCTCGCCTGCGAGAACCGCACGTCGGTCGCCAGCGCGTCGCACAGCGCGGCGCCGGGCGCAGCGCCGTCCGCGCACGCCGCGTCCCTACAGTACAGCGGCAGCAGAGCTCGCGCCGCCGACATCCACGACGCCGCACTCGGTAACTGAGGAAATACTTCGGCGTTAATCTGAGCCACGAGGAATCCGGCAGGGCTATTACCTAATTTGCAATAGCAGAGCGATAGAATGTGACAGCGTCCTCTCGCGCCCCGCACTCCGCCCCGCACACGCACACATTCTCGATTTTCGCTTTCCCATTACTATCGCTCTGCTTCTGCATGCTACGTAATCAGGGGTCGGATAAAGCCGGACAGAGTTAGGCCTTTGTCCGGCCAAAATAAACGGCTTGGCCACTTTTGAAGCAGAAAGCAGGGGCGAGTCGACGTTTAACTCAAATGTCTGGACGACTGGCAGGCCTGTCCAGCTTGTGGCTTTGGTTACATGGCAATGGCAACGCATAAGCTACAGAGCGCCAGTATGCATTATTGTGGTTTGGCCATGAGTTTGCCTGTTGACTATGCCTATGGAAAATATGTAGTTTTATCTCTATGGAGCCACAGGAAGTCATGTCTGTCTCTCTCCATTTATAATGGCTGAGACAGAAAGGGACAGGTAGAACAAGTTTTTTGTTATAATTAAGTGTGCAAATACCTGTTGAAAATAGCCAATTATTCCTACAACTATACAGTACCTTAAAAATTAATTAATCTTTAACGTATCTAATTCAAAAAATGAAGTAAATGCAAATTCGAACTCACTTCAAAAAAGCTGGTACTCTGCGCGTATTTCCCAACATTATCGTCGAAGCCCTCCGAAAATGCCATGTCAATGTGTCCCTGAAGGAACTCCCGGAAGCCCTTCCTCCCCTCCCCCCCACTATCAGTTGCCCCCGCCCCGCATCGCTGCACCAATCCCCGGACGAGGGAGCTGACGTCACGTGCGCTTTTCGCCTCTTCGTCACCGTCTATGTAGACGAATTCTTCGTTCTTTGGTATCGCGAATAACGACTTTGCACTGAAAAATAATTTAAAAATTTTCAGAAGGGAGGATTTTCATAGTCGTACCACAAAGAAATTAATAATATAGGTAGAGTTGGTCATACAGGCACATTACATGCGTTACATGTAAAATGTCGCCAATACGCTGTAGATGACAGATGTAACTTACCAAACATTAGTGATAATCCTGGCCTTCCTCAGTATGAAATACAGCTGGTCCTCCACCGCATGCTCCAACTTCTTCAACCCCGCGGGGCTCCGGCGCAGCGGCGCGGGCGCACGCCGGCCGTGGAACAGCAGACGCGGGCAGCAGCAGCGCCCGTGCGTCTGCCACGCGCCGCCTGCGTTCACCGCCGTCAGGGCAGCCGATGTGCGCGGGGACAACTCCGTCCTACACGTAAACACAGACAGTGGCCTAACTGTACCGTCCTAGACGTGAACACAGTTGCATAATTATACAGAACACAAACTGGCAGATTTTTACAAATTCTGTAATGTCACCATTCACTTCCCTACTACGCTACACGCGCTATCGCGTAATTTGAAAATGCCTGTCTCAGAGCAATGCCGGCCGCACGCCTGTCTAAACCTTAAAATACCTATCAAATGCGGCAAACGCCTGTCATATGGTAACCCTAACCGTACTAGATGTGAACACAGTGGCGTAACTATACCAGCAGCAGCACCCGTGCGTTAGCCACGCGCTGCCTGCGTTTACTGCCATTAGCGCCGCGGATGTGCGCGGGGACAGCTCCGTCCTACACGTGAACAGACAGTGGCCTAACTGTACCGTCGTAGACGTGAACACAGTTGCATAATTATACCGTTCGAGAAATCGAGATGTTAGTAGCTTGGATCCTCGTTTGACCGGAGGCCTATCCTATAGTTATGCCCTTGATTGAAAAGATAGGTACACCTTCATCACACACATCAGCCTATTGCAGTCCACTAGTGGACATAGGCCTCCCCCCAGGGCAGGCTACAAGACTCAATCTCCCTTGTCTCTCAGACTAAACTTAGACTGTCAATTGGATTATCTCAGTTTCTCATAAGTTGTGGTAATAGGTAGGTAGGTACTGAACAAGAGCACAGATAAGAAAGTAATATAACTTTGTAGTTTTTACTAGCCGAGATAATTTACCTGAAGGCATCAATAGCCTTAAACAGTTGCAAATGGCCAAGATCAAAGACATGTGTCGGTGAAGAGACAACAACAATCTGACACAGGTGGAACAGCAGAGCTATAACACGGCAAGAGTCCGCTGCCAGTTCCCCGGCTGCCACCAGCCAGTGTGATGCATCAGCTGACTTCTCTGTACTTTTTGAGTCTTCATTTAAATCTGCAGCATATCCCGCAAGAAGGTTTGTGTCGAGGTATGTCATTGCATGAAGGTACAATACTCCACTGTATTCATCGTAATGGCACTCAATTCCAGTCTACAAGAAATATTAATTGGGTGAGCAATCTTTACAGGGATTGTAGTAGTATAGTATAGTAGTAAAAGAGATGGTAAAATTCGTCATCTGAGTAATTGACCCAGTGGCATAGTGGTTATAGCTGCTAGCACGGTTTGCAGCAGTCGTGGGTTCCATTCCCACTCGGGTGAAGAATTTTTTCCATTTTCTTTATTAATAATTTTATAGTATAGTATGAAGTAAAGTAGTATAAGATGTAAGATTTTTGACCTGAGTTTCTTTTAAATTATCACAACTGTAAGAAATTTTTACGTCAACTAATGAAATTCCCATCTATGTATGTATTGATTGTGTAGCATACAACGTTCGTTGTAATGAAATATTATCTAAATCTAAATTACTTTAATAATAACATAATTTGTAACTTACTTTCTCAGTATCAACAGAACGTAGAAGTGGGGTTGTTTTATTTGGGTAACGATAAGCAGATTTTCCTATAATACCCACAACCACAATGCGGTCTCTTTTAGAAAATTCGGGGATGTTTTCTATCGTAAAAACTTTCATTTTTGCACAAATTACACAGAATTTATTGCAAGTTGTCGCAGAAAGTTTTTATTTATTATTTTTAGGGTTCCGTCACAGACTAAGTAGAGATGCTGGTTCCGTGCCCAAAGGGCAAAAACGTCTGTCTGTCATCAGGCTGAATCTCCAGAACCGCGGCAACTAGACGGTCGAAATTTTCAGAATGTATTTCTGTTGCCGCTATATCAACAAATACTTTTAAAAAAAATTAAAAAATCCAAAAACCCGACTGTTTAAAAAAGAACCAAATACCTAATGTACATAATAAAAAAACTGAAAAGAAAAAAACAATATATGAATAGTATGTATTCATTCCATAATAATATTATAGAATTTTAGACCACCGGACATCTAAGTGCTTGTTTTTTTTTTCTTTTCAGTTTTCTTTTCAGTTGGTTCTTTTTTAAGCAGTCGGGTTTTTGGATTTTTTAAATAATCTTTTTTTATTTTATACCTTTTTATTATGAGTACCTAGCTACTAATAGGTACGCTTCAAGGAATATGCTCAACATGCTCGGCAGAAAGAAGTTTTCGTCTTGCTGCTGTCTAAAAACTTATATGTGAGAATGGTTGTTACGCAACTTTCAATTGAAATATATCCTAAACGGTTGGTCAAATCGAAAAATGTAAATGGCTTGCATGTGTCCGTAAAGTGATGTTTTCTGGTAGATAAGTTATAGTTTGATTACTTGTGATGTGAATATAGTGCGTGTGCATGGTTTTATACGCAGGTAAGCCGAGTAAAACTTTAGCCGGATTACGATCTCTTCATGGGCGCATGTAAGTTGATTCTGCAATAATTTTTCATTTTGACTAACTTTACACTTGTTCTTGAGGATTTTCCCGACGTTTCCATTCATCATCATTGTCATTTATCATAAATTCAGAATACATTTTACTAAACAATGATTAGGCTGTATGGGCTTAGTTCCCCTTGCCTTTCCTTCGGGATAAACTAAAAAAAAAAAATTTAATGAACAAAACAATAATGCATTGTTAACTACCTAATAAAAAGGCGGGAATTGAAAGGGCGGAAAATTTAATTTAATTTATTCAATTTATCTTATTTCTACTTTTGCTCTTCGATTTCTTCTTACTGGACCCTGTAATACTATTATTCAAACAAAATGAGTGAATGCAGCAGTGGTGCTAGTCGCCAAAAAAGAAAATTAGATTCTCCCACCATTGATGACCAGCCATCCAATAAGGTACAAAATAGATTTCTAAAAACGAAAAGAGGTTTATTTAGGGAAATTCACCGCATTTATACTGAATCACATCTTAAGGAATATCCTGTTATGATTTCTTCGACCACACCACAAACAAAATTTGACCTGCTTAAAATAAACGGTATCTTCAAGCTATTGGACCTTGGTATCAAATATGTAAAGCCTGTAGGCAGCTTCTTTATTAAGATATTCTTCCTCACCAAGAAAAATGCAAACAATTTTATATTAAACAAAGATCTCTTAGACAAGCAAAACTGGAATGCATATATTCCCTTCGACCAAATAGAATCTCAAGGAATTATCAGAGTTCCTACTGACATCTCAGAAGAGGACCTTCTAATGAATCTCAAATCTTCAGTTGAAATAATTGGTGTTAAAAGATTTAGTAAAAAGATGGCTGATGGGAACTTCTCTCCACTACGTACTGTCCTTGTAACCTTTTTGTCAACTATCAGACCGGACCATGTCACATATGAATACCTCTGGTATAATGTTCAGGCATATATTAAGCCACTACTACAATGCTACAACTGTTACAAATTTCATCACGGAAGTCGGACCTGCAAAAATGATCAGGTTTGTTCATACTGTTCCGGACCACATAGTTACAAAGTCTGTCAGAACAAAGACAATCTGAAATGTTCGAATTGTACTGGAAGTTATGTTGCAGTATCAAATGAGTGCCCAATGAAAAAGAATAAGACATTTGAAATTAAAAATAAAATTCTTGGAAAACAATTATCATTTTCGTCTGTTGTAAAAGGAAATCCTGGTAAGCCTAGTATAAGTCCAACTACAATTACTCCACTTGAGGTACACTCAGAAACAAGCATTGGAATAACTACTCCCAAGAACAGAGCTCTTTTGAGCGAACTTATGAATTCAAAATTATTAATAGATACAATAAGTAAGACCATTGTTGAACTCCTATGTAAAAAAGAAGCACATGGCACAAATATTTCTTCAAAAGTAATTAAAGAAAGTCTTATATCAAACCTTACTTCTTACAATGGCTAATCTGAATATTATTCATTGGAATTGTCGTAGTATTACTAACAAACTAGATCAATTTGTGCACTTTATTTCTGACTTAAATATAAATATTATACTCATAAATGAAACATGGTTAGATTCAAATAAATCATTTAAGATATCTGGTTATACTATTGTAAGAATGGATTCTGACCGCCCACATGGGGGTATAGCTCTAGCCATCTCTACTAAGTTTAAGTTTAAAGTTATAAATACATGTTTCTCTTATGATTTTCAAAATGTGCTAATATCAGTTGAGTTATGTAGTTCGTTTCATCTTGATATTTTATGTGTTTATTGTCCTCCTGCTCCAAATGGAAAGTTTAATATTGGTGACCTTTCAGATTCATTTTCTATGATGTCCTCTAAGTATCGTTTAGTTATTGGTGACTTTAATGCACATAGTACGTCATGGGGATGCAGATCTACAAACAAAAGAGGTAATAATTTATTATCCTTCATTGATAATAATAATTTGGTATGCCTAAATGACCACACACTTACAACTTTAGCTGGGCCAGGACAAGAGGGTAATGTTTTGGATCTGGTGCTTGCTTCGTCAGCTTTAAGCTCGAGTTGCAGCTTCTCTGTGTTACATGACACAGTTAGCAGCAACCATTTCCCAATACTTCTTAGCGTAATGTATTCAGATAATAGTGATAACAGTAACAGCTATGTTTATACTTCAGCAAACGATAGCTCCATATCCGTCGATGATTTGGATAAAGCTGATCTGATTTCTAAAGTCTATAACAAAAATATTAACTGGTTAGAATTCCAACTTAAATGTCTCTCAACTTTCGAAAATTATAATCTTTCTCATGAGCCGTTACTAGATTATGACAATTTTGTAAACAATATCTATGACACTATATTGACGTCTCATAGTAAGAAGTTGCCATTAATTTTGAGATCTCTGCGCAGAAATACAAAAAAAATAAAAAAATATGCCGTTTGGTGGAATGATACCTGTGATCAAGCTGTGAATCAGTCGCAATTAGCCCTTCAGCTCTACAAACTGGCTCCCTCTATGGAAAACTATTTAATTTATAAAAAATTTGATGCTAGGAAAAAATTTGTAATTTTGGAACAAAAAAGAATAAGTTGGATGACTTTATGCTCTAATTTTAACAGAACTACCCCTTCTAAATACATTTGGGATCATATGCGAAAATTTAAATATTCAAAAAATGCTAGTCTAAAGAATTCGCAATTCTTTGATAATAATTCGAATGTAGTGGGTTTTCTTAACAAAATTTGTCCTTTAGCAGATAATTCTGAAGATGTTAACTTACAACCCTATTTCACTTCTCCAATCTCTGATTCCTGTTCGTGGCTTTTAAACCCATTCACTGTTGCTGAGTTAACTGCTGCCTTGCAAAGCAAAAAGAAAGATACTTCCCCTGGCCCTGACCATATAACATATAAAATGATTAAAAGTCTAAGTATTAAAGGTCACCTCGTATTGTTGCAAATATATAATAACCTATGGGCTGTAAAGAAAATACCTTTATCATGGAAAGAGCAGGTTGTTGTTCCAATTATGAAGCCTAATAAGAATCCTAACTGTATAGATTCATATAGACCCATCTCATTAACGTCTTGTTTTTCAAAAATTTTTGAAACATTGCTCAAGAACAGGTTGGAATGGTTTGTTGAAAACAATAACTTGATCCCTAATAGTCAATGCGGTTTTCGCAAGGGCAAAAGCGTTATAGATAACGTTGGGTGTTTTGTTGGCGACATAATGAATGGTTTCCAATCTGATAAGACTACTTTGGCTGTATTTTTGGATATCAAAGGTGCCTTTGATAATATAGATCATAGCTGTCTAATCAAAAGTTTATTTAAACTAGGACTTCCAGGTCCATTCCTATTATGGGTATACAACTTCTTGCATGACCGTTCTGTTAAATTAAAAGTAAGATATCAGCTGCATGGTCCAAAATTTACTTCTAAGGGAACCCCTCAAGGTTCTGTTATTTCGCCCCTTATCTTCGTTCTTAGTTTAGTCGATTTCATGAAAAAAATTCCAAATGCCGTTAGTTATCAGTTTTTCGCAGATGATCTGGTCGTTTATCTACACTGTAAAAACATCAAAGAAGGTGAATCTGCTATGAATATGTGTCTACGTAAAATCTGCAATATGTTAAAAAAAGATTTAAAACTTGAAATCAATGTATCTAAATGTGTAGTTGTACCTTTTTGTAAAAAATATAAATTGTATCCTTGTGTAATGTACAATGATCAAATAATATCAGTTCAACACACAATCAAATACCTAGGAATTGTATTGGATAGTCAATTGTCGTGGAAACCTCACATCGAACATATTAGCAAAAAGGCTTTGTGTAACATCAATATAATGAAATCTTTGGTTGGTCTCCGATGGGGATCAGATCCTAAAATCTTAAAGGTTCTTTATATTAGTATAGTACGTAGTCACTTCGATTATGGCTGTATATTCTATATAAATTCAAATAATAAGTTATTGCAAAAATTAGATACAATTCAAAATAGAGCTCTGCGTATAATAACAGGTGCTATGAACTCATCTCCTATTAATTCTCTAGAAGTAGAAGCAGGTGTTGTTCCTTTACAAATCAGACGATGCTATATCACAGATAAATACTGTTTAAAACTGGTGTCTCGTGATAATTGTGTTATACGTAGATTTTTAGAATATTTCAATATACCCAATTATAATGATCAACCACTACGTGCTTCTACTTCCATTAGTCATTCTATTTCGTTCCTAAATTTTGAATTTCAGGAAGTTATATTTTGGTCACGCTTGCTTCCTTGCTTTAGCTATGATTATTTTAGTATTGTTATGGATTTATCTGTCAATTTAACTAGATTTAGTGACAAATTTGAGCTGTTTGAATTTTTAAACACTAAGCCAGACTATTTAAAAATTTATACCGATGGATCTAAAACACAAGATCGAACTAGTTTTGCTTTTTATGACAGGAATAGAAATTTTGGACAAGTTTTTAAATGTAATCCATTGTTATCTATATTTTCCGCTGAAATTTTGGCAATTTTACATGCCGTAGAATATATTAGCTCTTTACCAAATGTTAATCGAAAAAAGTTTTTAATTCTATCTGATTCCATGAGCGCCTTGCAATCCCTTTCTAACAAAACTATTTCTGCTTCTTGTAATTATTTAATATATAAATTAAGATATCTTGTTCAAACTGTTGTAAATAAATATGATATAATAATTGAATTTTGCTGGGTACCAGCTCACTCTGGAGTTGTCGGTAATGAGTTGGTAGATACTCTGGCTCGATCCTGTGTAAATAGTAAAACATGTAATTATTTAGTTCCTTATACTGATTTAATATTAACTTTAAAAACAAACATGATGAAAAGATGGTCACTAGTATTAAACTCTTCCAGGGAATGTAAAGGGAAATGGTTAGAATTAATTCAACCAGTTCCTTCTACTAAAGCATGGTTCGAAGAGTCGAAAAAATTTTTAGGTCGAGATTTTATAACTTCGCTTTGTAGACTTAGAATTGGACACTGTCATTTCCCATCTCACCTCTTTAGATTAAATTTGGTAAATAATAGTTCTTGTAAATATTGTGGTAATAATTTTTGTGACTTGCAACATATATTCTTTGAATGCCCAAACTTCAATTTGGAGCGTCTGCTGTTAATTGCCTCTTGTTCAGACATAAAACATGATATTCCTAGTAATGTGCAGGAATTACTGAAATATAGAGAGCTATATACAATTGTATTTGAATTCATTACAAATACTGTAGGTAAAATTTAACTTTCATCTATAAATTATTTTCTGGTCACAATTAATTTTAAGTAGTACAATTATTTCATTTTATGTATTTTTTCTTCTTTAAAAAGTTTGTTACATTATATTATGCTAATTAGATATGCAATTCTGTTCCATAATGTTCTGTTTTGTTCTGTTTTTATTATAAGTATTTTACTTTTTTTGTTATGTATCTGGTTGGGCTGAAGGTATTGTATACCAATGCCCGTAATAAATTTAAAAAAAAAAAAAAAAAAAATTAACTACCTAATAATTTTAGGATTCGGCGGGAAAAGCTGGATGGGTGCAGATGTAATTTTCTTGTTAAAATCAAAAAATATTTGTAAATGGCTTGCATGTGTCCGCAAAGTGATGTTTTCTGGTAGATAAGTTATATTTTGATTACTTGTGATGTGAATCTAGTGCGTGTGCATGGTTTTATACGCAGGTAAGCTGAGTAAAACTTTAGCCGGAATACGATCTCTTCATGGGCCAATGTAAGTTGTTTCTGCAATAATTTTTAATTTTGACTAACTTTACACTTGTTCCTGAGGATTTTCCCGGCGTTTCCATTCACCATCATCAATATCATCCCTCATTAATTCAGAAATCATTTACTAAAGACAATGGCTGTATGGGCTTAGTTCCCCTTGCCTTTCCTTCGGGATAAACTAAACAAAAAAAAAAAAACTAATAATTTTAATATGTGGTGTGTTATTTTCTCTCACAGTAACCTTTTGCTGCGCTTCAGTAAAGTTCTTTGAACCCAAAGAATATACACACTTACTCTCTAACGAGAGTTTGAGCCCGCTATATAGGTAGGAGTAATTGTGTTGTGTTTGAGCCTCCCTACGATTACAATCATAGAGGAGAATATTACAATGCCGAAATATAATTGTTCTTTTCATGGAATTGTAGAAGAAGTGCCCGGTATATCTGTAGACAATTTTAGTAATATTGGATCAAAGTTCAGAGCTTACTTTCTAAGTCATTGTCATACTGACCATGCAAGCGGAATAGATGGTATACCCCTTTTGGAACATCTTCAGAAAACCCAAACTACCTATATTTATATGTCAAAACTAACCGCTGCCATTATAGAAGATGAAGCCTTTAAATTTTCAAACTTGGATGACGATGTTCGAATGCAGCATGTAAAAAGTTTAATGAATTATATAAAAGTACTGGATCTAGGTATGTTTGTATTGTAATACTACTAATAGATTAGTTCAGACTAAGTCGCACAACTATTGTGTTGATCAAATGTTTTAGTTACAACTTTGCACACTATGTTTATCAAGAATATTATATGATGGTTTTATTTATATTGGCTATATTATATTTAAAATATTTCAGGTCACAATTCAATTACATTAAAAGCAGTTCCAGAAGAAGGTCTGGAACAGCTAACTGTTGCCGTGGAACTTATTACAGCTGGTCACAGTTTAGGTTCAGTCATGTTCCTATTTCAAACATATGCTAAAACTGTTCTGTTCACGGGAGACTTCAGAATCAGTGTCAATGATGTAGCAAAATATAAGCAGTTCCATGATCAAAATGGAGATCCAATACACATTGACAAAATGTATATTGATACAACATTTGCTGAACCAAGATATGAATATTTTCCAAAAAGAAGCCAAAGTATAGATTTCGCTATAGGAAAAATAAGACAGCATATTAATAAGAGTGAAGAAAATATAGTTGTATTAGAGACTTCAGCTAGATATACATATGAATATGTATTTAATGAAATATACAGGCAATTGGGATTGAAAGTTAGTGTTAGTAAGGACCAATGGAGGTTTTACAGGTAAACATTATCTTGTTTACTTTTCCATTCTTTGAGGTCATTCATTGTGCATTGAATGTCTGTAGAATTTAAGTATTAACAATTTAAAATTGGTCTATTTCCAGTAAGTTTCCTACAGAGATTCCTGGAGTTACAGACTCATGTTCCAGGATCTTGCTTGCCAGTAAAGGTAACACATACAGCAGCAACGGAAACCAGTTAACCCTGAAGTTATCAGCAATGAGGTGGTCGTCATATCAGGAAGATGATGAAACATACCATGGTGATGGTAACTGCTTATATGTGTGCTTTGCAACTCACTGTAGTTTTAATGAAGTAAGGTATTTTATTAATTATTTCTCTCCTCAATCTGTAGAAATGTTCCCTATTAGATATGAAGTTAATTCTCCATTTATTGTCCAAACTAAAAGTAATGAATTTAGTTTAACACCTAAAAAACGGAAAGCAAACAATAAATGTAAAACTCTTAAAAAGATTGATCCTGAAATTAAAAAGTTATTGCTAGATTTTTAGCATTTATGTCTATTAGACTGCTGCAAATTGCGTACTGTAGATAATTTAGATCCTTATACTGATATGTTATATGATCTGTTGGTGTTGATATTTTAATTTACATACATAACTATATTTTTGTATGAATTGTTAACAATGGATTTACTGAACTTATATCCAAGCTTAATGAATTTTTAATAGAAACAGATTTATAGGAGAAGGTGTCATGACTTAATAAATGAAATTGTAAGTACTGTGATATTAAGTGATAATAATAATGTAATTACCAAATAATTTAAAAAATCCAAAAACCTGACTGCTTAAAAAGAACCAAATGATGTACATAATAAAAAAACTGATAAGAAAAAAAACAAACACTTAGATGTCCGGTGGTCTAAAACTCTATAATATTACTAGCGGACGCCCGCGACTCCGTCCGCGTGGACTGCAGAAAAGACAGAAGAATTCAGAAGGCGCCATCTGTTGCAGACTTATGGAACGTACGATTAATAACAACAACCAACGTTGATGATCAGTTTTTTATTAATTATTAGTTATTAAGACCATTAATTTAAATAATAACTATCCTATCATCTAAGTTGGACCAAATTACATATATATGCCAATTTTCATGAATATCAGTTGACTCGTTTTTGAGTTTATTCGGAACATACACAGTGACACGGATTTTTTATATATTAAGAAGAAGATTATGAAATGAATACTATTGAAGAACATAAAATATTTTCTAATGATCGTAACATAGCAACTGAACAGCCAGGATCCATTGAAATATTAGCTTGGCTGTCGGATAATTGGTTCTTTTTAAGCAGTAGGGTTTTTGGATTTTTTAAATTATGTTTTTTTATTTTATACTTTTTTGTTATAAGTACCTAGCTATCAACAGGTACGCTTCAAGAAACATGCTCAGCAAGCGGTTTTTGTCTTGTTGCTGTCAAAAAACTTATATGTGAGAATGGTTGTTACGCAACTTTCAATAGATATAGATCCTAAACAGTTGGTCGAATCGAAAAATGTTGAGAGAAACCTAAAAATTATTTTTAAATACTTATTCAACGAAACCCCACTCGATATAGTTTGTTGACTTTAATTTTTTTCATTTTCACAAAATGGCGTCCAGTAGTCGCCATATTGGATTTTCACTAACGTCATGTCGCCGGACTAAGAGGAATCGATTGACGTATGAATCATAAAAATAGGCCGAAGCGTTTGGTCTGTGTAGTGCTTCAAAGGAACATACAAACATACATACATACCTACATACATACATACATACATACATACATACATAGGCTGTTAAACACAATACCACTCCTTTGCGTCGCGCAGTCGGGTAAAAAAGGATATAAAACGAAATTTTGAACCTAGACATATGTATAGCCAAAGAAGGTTATAATTGTCTTTGGTATAGCTAAAGCTACATTGGATTTTTTTTCCTTATTAGGAAAACCAACAGCATTTACATTTTATTAGTCTTGTTATTGCTGTCAAGCCTATAGAACACCAAAGTGTTTTTTTTTACATAAAAGAACTTGAGCATGGTGCTAGGTTATAATATACCTAATGTTTTGTACCTAATAGCCTAAAACACCCTTATTATTACATCACATTTTGATGTGGAATTGTTCACAAGATTTCTTAAATCAAAATATGTAGGTTGTTCTTTAGGAGTTAAGTGTGATAGGGTATGTACCTAATGTAATAAATGTAATTTATCTAATAATGTGATAATGGAATGTAATATAAATTTATATACTTACCATTAATTTATGTTGGACATTAAAAATGAGATTTTTATTGCTATTCTATTCTAATCAGATCCTGTGCTTGCATGCCTGGCTTTAATGAATTTTGAATACAGCAGCTGCATCTCCTTCCATGCATGTTGTAAGGGTCGACTAAAAACGCGTCCTTTCTGGCGATGAGCTAGCGACTTGTCACTGATTATTTACATCTAGGTCCACTATGCTAAACATGGCTAGAGGCTCTCCTTTGTGATCCTGCAGTTCTGGCTACCGCACTTTGGGAATAAACGCATTTGTTAACACATAAATGTAATATTTTGTGTGTTTGTACCTATTTTATGTAAGTAATTAGTATATATAAAGTTGGGAAGCAAAAAATATACTTACTCTAACGAGAAACGTAAGTTGGGAACCATGCAGGTCTCAAGCATTGTACATGGGGGCACTACGTGTTTTTTCTTATGAATCATGATGAATATTTGTTTTATAAAATACATCAATGGTACGTATCTCGCTATTCCTCTTCCTTAGCTCCCTATAAAAAAATGAAATTGTCATCAATGACATATGCTGTCACTGTCAAATAGTCAATAACAATCAGCTGTTTGACTATTTTGATTTGTTAATTTAACTCGTTTTTTGCCTATAGAGTTCCTTTCACTTTGCGTATTTATAAATCAATATCAAGGTCCAACGATAAATGTAAGATAGAATAAATTGTAGACTTGGTGTACAGTACAGTTTCCGACTTGCGCTATCACGCTCAGTTCTTTACATGGTGAATAATTTGTTACTTACAGATTATTTTGATAAGTTATCAGTGCTTATCAGTTGATTCCTTTAATTCTAAGCTGTATTGCAGTTGTAAAAATATGTCTTCCGTGGTTGAAGATATATGCGAATTATTAGACAGTTATAATGGAAGGGACAAGGTAAGCTTAACCCCAACATATGGATACAAATCAACCTTTGCCTTTTACGCATAAACTACATAATATATGACATTCATAACTAGAGTTAGCTAATTAGCTAACACAGAATATCTTACATATAATAAAAATGTAACAGATAGCTGTCTGTACATGGAAGATATATGAGAAAAAATATTATAGGAGAGCTTTATCAATGCAATAGAATGATTTTTGTCATTTTTCTCTGTGCACGCTAATCTCAGAAACGGCTGAATTGTTTTCTATGCAGTTTTCAGGAATATATTGTGATCCAACTAACATATGTATAGGCTACTTTTTATCCCAGGAAAATGTTTTTATCCTGGATAATTTCGACATTTTGTTTTTTCTGTAGTCCACACGGACGGAGTCGCGGGCATGCACTAGTCTATGGATAATATTGAAATGGTTAAGGTAAAAAAATTGCAATATAAGTTTCAAATAACCTAGCTAACTCCCAAACTTAATTTTAGGTAGTGCGTCTAGCATGCTATGCTTTCAAATTGCATGGCTGTTTGAACAACGAGAAGTCATGGGAGACTGCAGGATCGCGGCTGTCGAGTGCCCGGCTAATGCTCCGGCTATTTGATGACATCCCTATGATACGGCACACATATAACTATGGACTTGGAAGACATGTAAGTAGTTCTTATGAAGGGAAGTTGTAATTGATGAACAACTAGTTCGGTTGGAATACACTTTATTACTGACTATCTTATTATTAGATACAGTATTATATATTAGTGGAAAAATCGGGAAATTGCAGTAAAGGTGGGGTAGTTAAAGCTTTTTTCAATATTTCAAATGATTCATCACACTCTTTTGACCAGATAAATGGTTCGTTTTTTCTAGTTAATTTATTTAAGCAGTAAGTAATTTTAGCAAAGTTTTTAATAAATTTTCTGTAATAATTGCAAAAGGCTACGAACCGTTTTACTTCTTCCGTGTTAGTGGGTACGGGGTAGTTTTGAAGTACATGTATTTTAGCTGGGTCTGGTAAGACTCCTTTCGCTGAAACTACATGACCTAAATAGAGTAACTCTTTTTTAAGAAAACAACATTTTTCTGGATTAAGTTTCAAATTAACTTTTTTTAATCTTTCTAATACATCTATCAAATTTTTGTTATGTGAGCCCATATTTCTACCAAACACAATTAAATCATCTAAATAAATGAAACATTTTTCCCAATTCAGTCCTGACATGGCAACTGACATCACACGAGTAAAAGCACTAGGACTTGTCTTTAATCCCATTGGGAGCCTTTTCATTTGGTATTGTCCCGTACTTGTAGTGAATGCTGTATACTTTCTACTTTCTTTATTTAAAGATATTTGATAATAACCTTGATTTAAGTCAAGATGAGAGAAATAGATAGAACCAGAGAGAGAATCCAAGATATCCGTAATATTAGGTAAAGGAAACTTATCATCAACGATGCAGTCATTTAGTTTTCGATAGTCAACTACTAAACGCCATTTATCGCCTCCAGCTTTCTTCGGCACTAATAACACGGGGCTTGACCACTCACTCTTTGCTTCTTCTATTATGTTATTTTCTATCATATGTTCAATTTGTTTACTAACTTCTCCTTTCAAAGATTGTGGCAACTTGTATTGCTTGACATATACCGGACTTGTATTAGGTTTAAGTGTTATTGACTGTTCATAAATAGTAGTAGTACTAAGCTTATCGCCTGGTAAAAAGAAAACGTCTGCGTATTTTGAACATATATTTGTAATAGAATTTCTTTCTTCCGTATTAAGATGATCTAACTTTAATATATCTAATAAAACTTTAGATCTTTCCGAGTTCTTTGAGCAGGAATCGAATTTACAAATATCGTAATCTCTCAGTGATTTTAATTCTGGTTGAAACATTGGAAAAGTTATATCTCGTTCGCTAGTATTTAGAATTTTTACTGGTACTCTGTTATTATGTACCTTTACAATACTTCCCGCCATAAAAATATCTTCTGCTAATTGTTTTGCATGGATAACGCAATCATCATTATGTTCCGTATTTAAAATTAAGTAGTGAATTGATTCACTTCGTGCTGGAATTACTAACAATTCTTGTGAAATATTAATTGTGTCATACATTGGTAAATAGTATTCCATTACCCCCTTGTATAACGTAATGATATTGTTTTTTAAATTGATATTTGATGCATATTTGCATAGAAAATCTAAACCTAAAATTCCATCTGCATTTAAGGGTACGTGTTCAAAAACATACATCTTAGTATGGAAATCTGTTCTGACGGATTCGTCATGATGAGTCAACTTTAGACAAACATAACCCGTTGAGTGAATCTGACCAGCTATACCATTAACGACAGTATCGTCACTAAATATGGGAATGTTATTCGGTATCGCATCTCTTTTAATTACCGACAATGATGCGCCTGTATCTACTAGCCAAAAATATTTTCTATTACCCATATAAAAAGATATAAATTTTGTTTTGCCATTTAAAACTAAGATGCTGTGCTTAAGATCGAAAAAACTGCATGTTATCATTTGATTGTGACGTATTTGGTTCATCTCGGTTAACTTGTTCTGTATAAAATACACGTTGATTACCGTTACCCCTACCATGGGCATTTCGGTAAGTCACTCGATTACTACTTGAAAAACGTTTTCCGCGTCCACGATTTGTGTAATAAGTAGATTGCCTATAGTTATTATTAAAATTACGTCTTACCGGGTAATTATCATATCGATGCTGATGTCCTCGCTGTCCTCTGAAGTAGTTGAACTGCCTATAATAATTATTTCGTATCTTACCTTCTTTCCCACGACGTGATAACTGCATCACACCTTCACTCTTCGATGTAGATGCCGCAGACAATTCCTCATCTTTCGCAGCTTGAATGGCATCATTTAAATGCTCGTAATTTCGTGCAGCAATTATGGTACTTAACCTTGCATCTCTTAAGCCATCTGAAAACCGTTTTACCGCAAACTTTTCGTTTAAGGGTTTTAATACAGAGTAATTACTAGTATTACCATCTGCTTGCGATATTGTCAATTCTGAAAATAAATTTTCTATTTCTGAACCATATTGGTCGATACTACGCCAACCTTGAGTTATGTTCTGTAATCGTGACTGAATAGCTGTAAAAGACTTTTTCGTTAACAAATGTTTCCTCAAATCCTTGATAAGATCGCTAACAGATGTATAATCAGAAGCCAAACGCAATTTTGCATTTTCTGAAAGTCTACTCTTTAAGACGAATTTAATTAGTAGCTTATTTCCAGAAACGCACAACATTTCCGAGTACATTTCCACAGAGTCAATGATACTCTTTATAGTTTTTTCACTACTGTCCATCACAGGGATCAAATTACAGGCCGTCTTTAGATCAAACTCCATAGTTAAATTCAAATTCTCACAAGTTTCACTATAATTAGAGTCAGAATCACTAATCTCTTGCAGTGTTGAAGAACTAGAACATAATTCTAAAATTTTTGCATAAAAACATTTTATTTGTTCCCAAACAGAAATTATTGTTCCTAAACTCGTTGGTTTAATTTCCTTGTCATTAGTTAAAAATTGAATAATTTCTTCACTTTTCTTATAAATAATTTCTGTTTCGGTTAACTTATTCTTTATGACATTGCCTTTAAATCTTGATTTTCCTTTTTTAACTAAATAATTCCTAATTTTTTCAATATCATTTAAATAGTTAATTAATTCATTTTCCATTCCTTAATTATAAATAATTATTTAAAGTACATACCCATTATCCGTGAGTTACGTAGTAGGGGACAAGATGCTCGTTATAAAAGGACATAGGAATGCATACCACTTCCTTATAAGTATTATCAAACAATAGTCGGTATATATTTAGATTAATAGAAAGAATATTTTGAAGACGAATAAATGCGTGTACGATAAGATAGTTATTATAATATTAATTAAGCATTATGCACTTAATGTTTGTATCAAAGTTTATAGATTTTTAATACGTATTCACTCGCGCACTGCATACATGGTAACGACGAGAAAAAAAAATAAACACAAATAAAAACCGCACTTTTTATGCACAAATTGACACTTTGCACTATACGTTTATTATTTTATTCGCCGTGTCTTCAATTCCTCCAACTCGGGCGTCTCTGGACCGCAAGCGAAAAGACCTCCGTAAATCGTTCAATGTAATTTCACGATGTATCCACTTCTTGTGGGTCTTCTTATATACCTTATATATTCCGTACAGAGCTCCTAGGGCCATAAGGATTAGGATTACCACCAGAAGGATATTAGTGGTACTGGCGTGGTGCATCAGATCTTCCTTTGCCGAAGCCGAATTACTTCCTCCCGAAGCACTTTGCGCGATAACTATTTCCTTCTGCTTAGTTTGTGTCGAACCCATTTTTTATTTTGAAATTAAAACTTTTGAACACGAAATAAAAATATCGTAATAACCGACAGTCAGGCTGACACGTATAGAATAATTGAAACTTTTCCATTTCGCTCTATGGACTCGAAGGCGCCGTAACACGAGATATTCCGTCGCCGTTTCCAAACATGGCACGGGTCGCCATGAAGGGAAGTTGTAATTGATGAACAACTAGTTCGGTTGGAATACACTTTATTACTGACTATCTTATTATTAGATACAGTATTATATATTAGTAATAGTACATCACTTCACTTATAAAGAATTATAGTACATTTTATCCATATTCTCAAGACTTAACAGTTGGCATTTCTAACAAATACCAATGAATGATTTAATAAAATAAAATTTAGAATGGCTATTGTTATTTGCATAATTCACAAATCTTTTCTTATTTTATGTCTTTGTCCTTAATTAATTGATAAAAGAGAATCACCTTTAAATAGATCTAGAATAAATGTAATTTCTTATTGGAATCAGTTAAGATTTGTGCCAATACAAAGCCTTGCTATATATCAGCAAAAATGGCTTGTAGGAATCATCAAAAATGGCAGCAGTGTTGGGTGTCCTTGCCAATGCAGTAGACCAGCTGTTCCTTCCCGTGGAGAAGGTGTGCTGGCTGCAGGATGTGGGAGTTCTCCGACTGTCCCCCACCACTTCTGAGAGGCTGGACATCATCAGCACAGCTCTGTGGGCTGTTAGTCTTTACATATCACTTATACAGTAAGTTTTATCATTAGCATGTCTTGTACAAAGTCCTGAATCTAGGATTAATAGACTACACATTCTTATTTGTTTTGGTGTTCTTACAAAACTGAGTCTAAAGTTAAACACTGTTTAAAACTGATATTGACAGCAAAATGTATGGAATATATGTCAAAATTAGCCAATATTTGTAATAATATGATTCATGTCTAAAACAAGATGGCACTTGGGGACACAAGTAGGTCTCAAGTATTATCTGCTTATTCATTACAAAAAAGCCTTTCTCCCAACAGAAACATTAGATCCATGCAGCAACTGCATTGGAGTAGAAACTGTTTACAAACCACGTCGGAAGATGGCGGCGCTGACGCCAAACGGAACTTGGACGTGAGACTAGCGCTCCAAGCGGCGGCGGCCGGTAAACTCTGCCTGGACATCACTCACGCGGTCAGCTGTCTCCCGCACGGCTGGCTGTGGGGGGAGAGGATCGGCGCCACGAAGGTTGCAGCCATCGCCACAACCTCCTCAGTTATGGGCATACTGTTATACTTCGCCAGGAAAAGGCTTTTAAAATAGTTTCAGGTTGTAATTTGTAATGTGATTCCTATTTTTATACGCATTTAAATGCATTATCCTCATGTGATAGTTGTTACTTTATGTATAAGGATTTAAGAATGCAATTTGATCAGGAGGGTAGAATGGAATAAGCTATTGTAGTTTTCATATATCTGCTTGGAAGGTATTATGCGTGCAAAATTATATGAAGGCTTGCAGCAACCACCTATTAATGTTGGACAATTAGTACTTGGTCCTTCCTACTTAATTGGATTTCTTTGCAAGTAAATGCTATTACTTATTTTTCTTGTTATGTCTAGGGAAATCGGGTAGGTAAAGGAACTAGGTATGGAGGGATGGATTTATCGCCTCTTTGCAAGAAAAACGCGATATTTTATAAACCACTACTATGTGAGATGTTGTTCTTGTAAAGTGGCGGTATGTACCGCGGTAGACTTTTAGAAACTAACCTAGGTTTCTTATTTCCGAAAGCTACTGATTAAGGTCGTCGTAGAATGATATTGAGTTGGTATTGAGATGAGGGTAGTTTTTGAAAATATAAACCAGGACATTAACCTTCCTTAAATGCCCAACCGTCAAACGGTATAAATAAATAATGTATACATAGTGATATATTGTAAATAACGTAATAGATGGAATAAAATTATGTTTAACTATTTCCAAATAAAATTAAGGCAGGGCAATTAGGTAACTGGTTAGGTTTTGATCCAAATGTGTCAAATATGTATATAATGGCGTAATTATAACAAGTTTTTAAAAGTCTGTTTTGTTATTTAATATGAGTACCCATTTATCGCATTCTTTGTCTAATTAGTAAGCATTAAATGATAATCATAGATTTGAAATCAATAGATATGGATAACGCGTGCCACAATACAGGATGATTGTTGGTCGTCAACGTTTCTGAAAACTACGGAATCTCCTCATCATCGCGATCACTTTTCTCCATGGAAGCATACCTGGGAAGTGTCTGGTTTCCAAAATATTAGGGTCCAAAGTTGGGTAGATAGACTGCGTTTTTCTGCATAAATGCACATAGACGCGCGTAGCAGGATTTTTTCACGAAAAATAATTAATATCTGTCTATAAAAAAACTAACAAACACTAGACACTATAAATTTCGCACGATCAAGGAACTAATTAAAAAAAAAAAAAAAAAAAAATTGTCCCAGCATTTTTTTTGGCATAAACTCACTTTATTTGATGTATAGAGTACGTACCCTTCGTTAAAGGTGGCCACAAAAAAACACCCTGTATCCTGTATAGGCAGAGTGCGTTTCACCGTATAGTTCCGCTGGATGATGGCGCTAGTTATTATGTGTATGACCACATTTTCCGTTTTACTGCATACCAAAAAATTTGTTTCAAAATCAGGAATAGGAACTATTCTATGAAACGGACAATAGGTACCTAAAAATTTCCGCATAAGGCTGCCGGATCATTGACGCGGAGCGAAGCGAGCGAATACGTATTGAAGTGCCTTTCTAAAGGTGGGTTCCTACGGTCCGCGATATTGCAGACGGACGCGGACGCGCCGACGGCTACGGACGAACGCGCACCACGGACGAGGCTATCCCACGGTGCGTGCCCGTCCGTGGTCGTCGGCGGTCCGGGCCGAAATACGTGGAAGACTTTGAAAGTATTTACGTTGCAAGTATCGTAGTGATAAATTAAACCTTAAGCTATATCTATTAAGGTGTATAATCGCGCTAACTGAAAGAGAATACTTTCAAAGTAAAAAAGATATTTTTTTGCCAGCGGGATTATAACACGCAGCCTTATTGAAATAAGGACTATTTTCTCTGAAATACTTTAGTACCTAGGCATCGGCGCCCGGCAACCCATGGAATACTTGAGGGTATTTATTTTGTAGCACGATTATGATCTTTTTTCACTATAGGTGCGCCCACCACCGGTCCCTACACCCTCCACTGACCCTCGGATCTGATAACTCATAACTGCGAAAACAGGCACTTGCACTAATTAGAATCGCCACGAGAAACCAGACCCGAGCACTGGCGATTGTTTGGAAACGCCGCGTGTGTTCACTCTGTGGTTCAATTTCTTATGAATGACAAGATGATCGCGTTCTAACTCGGCCTAAGCGACATCTAGTGGCCGATACGCAAACTACGAATTAATGTGAGCGGCGCTCCAGATTAGGCTAATTTTTCATACGAAATCTTCTGTTTCACGCGCCGGCCTATGTTGGTATATCTTTTTCGCACCCATTGAATACAGTACTAGGAATCATACCAACTTTCGTTTCATAGGAGCGCGAGCGCTCCACTCGATACATAAGATTACAACCTACCTACATAAGACGAACGCGTAGGCACTATTGTATAAGCATAGTAGAATTGAAAGATTATAAATATAGATTGCCTATGTAATCTTCGTGGTTGGGAGTGCACTGTACCAGCGCTCCTTAGGACAAGTCAGTGACACAGTCCTATTATTAGAAAAAAAATGTATGGTTAGGTTCATTTAGAGTAGAGGTTTGCAAACTTATTTCGGTTAACGCCCACATTGAAAATCAGTAGCGCCCCCCATTTTTATTCCACCTTAAAAATTTCACCTACGAGGGGGCGTTATCGCCCACTTTGGGAAAGACAGGTTTAGAGTCTAACTAAACGAACCTAACCGTAAAAAAATATATATACAGGGTGTTTTTTTCGTTGCCACCCTTAACGAAGGGTACGTATTCTATATGTCGGATCAAGAGGATTTTTTGACATTGTGGGCGAATGTGGGTATCGTGCGATGAGAAATAAGTCGGTATTGAAGCACTTGATTTAATTTCACTTTGCAATATTGACTTTACAGTATTAAGGCACTAGGCGAAACGTAGAACAGTTCCGTGACGAGACTTTACTTCTCGGAGATTCAAAAAAGAGTGAGCTCCCTCCACGGCGAATCCAACATCACGACTCTGTTGAAGCGCGCACCGGATATCATAGTTGCGCTGACGAACCGCTAGATGGCGCGCTTGCGTTTCGTTTAGTGTCCATATTTATGACCGGATGCGACATATACATTAAATAAAGTGAAGTTTATGCCGGAAAAATACTGGGAAACGATGTAAATTTTTTTGATTTTTTTTAACTACTTGATCGGGCGAAATTTATAGTGCCCAGCGTTTATACTAGTTTTTTTTATAGATAAATATTAATTCGTGAAAAATCTTGCTACACGCGTCAATGTGCATTTATGCAGAAAAACTTAGTCTATTTACTCAACTTTGGACCCTAATATTTTGCAAACCAGACATTTCCCAGGTATGCCTTCCATGGAGAAAAATCATCGTGATGATGAGATTCCGTAGTTTTCGGGAACGTTGACGACCAAAAATCACCCAGTAGACATACAAGGTGTGTGTGACAGCCAGGCAAATACTGAATGAAACAGTGAACAAGTACCATTGTTATGACGACAGTGTTATTACTCCCAGGAAATGCATTTTTAATTTGATTATCCGCAAAGTTTGCTTTCCGCGCGAATTGTATCGAGTGATCCTGCGACTATTTAAATTAGCTTATTTGGTTATTGTGTGATACGAGTACATTGCCGTTTTATATCACTTGTGACTATCCAATGGGGTTCATTAGTATTTTGAACTTTTTGGGACTTTCTTTTCGAAAATCATCCACAGGTTAAATTTTTGTTTTTAAGTCATTATCTAAGGCCTACATAAATGAGCTACACAATTTTTTTCCTGGAAAAATGAAAAAAATGCCGGAAAATTTTCGAATTTTCCTGCGAAAATTTTCAGTGGTTTTCGCCTCAGAATCATGGTCTGAAGTCGCCATATCAATATTTGCCTGGCTGTCACAAACACCCTGTATAGGTAACTTACTGTTAAAAAAAATCAGAAGTGTATTCATGGGCGAGTGTATTCAAAAATGCCATTAGACTACTATACTACCACAATCGCTATTGCATCCATGCAGCCGTCGACATGGTCGTCAGTTTTTATGTGGTCGCCTACAGACATCTCCGCACGAGCACGCACGAGCGCGCACCGCGTCTGAAGTTATCCATTCGCCATGGATCGGGCGCACCGCCACGGACGTGTCTGCAATTACCACGGACGACCCTATCCCACGGTGCGTGTCGGTGCGGGCTGGTCCGCGTCCGCCTACATTTATCACCACGGATCTAGACGCACCGAGACGGACGCGTCTGCATTACCACGGACGCTCTGTTTCCCACGGTCCGTGGTGCGCGCTCGTGCGCGTCGGTCCGCAATATCACGGACCGTAGGAACCCACCTTAAGAGCGATGGATGGCCAGGGGCAATAAATTATTCCCTAGGTAGGCTAGGATCGCGTGTTCGTGCAAGAAATATGAATTTAGAATATTCACCCTAGAACCCTCGTCTGTGTTTTAGAGTGGGTAACTAATATGGTCTACGTACCTACATGATATTAGGGTACATTAAATATATCTATAATCACATAAATTAAACTTAAAGTTAGGCAAGTTTCCAGTTTTGGGAAAGTGGAAATCGCTTCAGAAAAAAATATTTGTCTGCAATAGATATATAAAGATAAAACATTATTTATCGTTATGTAATATAATTTGACGTTAAACAAGAGACCGGTAGTAAATGGCTCTCGAAATTGAAATTGAACTAGAAAATCCACTTTATATCTTATCAAAAATCGCGATAGTATTTTGTCTTATCCAGTGATAGATTCGTCAGTTGAACACCAAAGTCAAGGTGTCATGGAGTTAATAAACGAACTCTGCGAGTTGTTGCAGTCGCATACTAACCGAGATAAGGTAAGCTTATGCAATTCATACCTAGTTATTATCTAACCTAGGTTATCTAATAAGCCTTCGCTGTAAGTAGGTACCGATCTAGAACAGATTGAAATGCAACTTAATTTTCTATTGTTAGCAGAATCTATCTAGCACATAAGTTGCTAAATTAGTTTACTTACCTACATTTAGATTACAATGTTATTATTTTAAAATGAATTAGTGATTGTGAAGGAGTCTTTAGACTGGATTGTAGCAAGCAAATCTCGACCGACCAACTATATAGTTGCAATATACTGACAAACAAGTTAATAAACAGTAAGCAAAAAGTAGTGTTTTTAGAATACCTACATATATAATATAATATATAATTTTATAATATATAATATCTTGACTAAGATAAATTTATAAAAACACTTCTCCATTAATATAATCCGTTAGGATATGGTTGATCGTTTCATCTTTAAACATTGTGCTGAGGGATTCAGCTTTGTTTGCCGAGATTTGGCTAGTGTATAGCTATTGGGATGAAAAATAACGTTGCCAATATGTAATTTAGAAAAGAGATGGTAAAATTCGTCATCCGAGTAATTGACCCGGTGGCTCAGTGGTGAGAGCGCTGACAAGCGGAATGCAGAGGTCGTGGGTTCGATTCCCATCTGGGTGAGGAATTTTTTCCATTTCTTTATTAATAATATTACCTACATATACATACACAGCTATGTTCCTGCAAATGGTGCAGCTAGAACTGCAGGATCGCGAATGAGATCCATAGAAAATGTAAAAAATCAGTGACAAGTTATAGACAATAACACATTATCTTATATGTATGATTGTCGACATAGGTAGTATCTCTGGCCACGTTCGTGCTAAAGCTATGGGGAGCGACGGCGAGGCGAGAAGACTTGCTAACCGCGAGCTCGCGACTGTTCGCTGCGCGCGCGACGTTACGGCTCTTTGACGACGCAGCGGCGGTTAAGGGTTTACTCGCTTATGGACTTGGCAGACAGGTAAATATGATCTACTGATACCTGTATTCGGAACTAAACAATATAACTGCAAAGTTTCATTTTAATCATTTAGGCAGTTATTGCGTGAAAGAATAAGAAAGATCCAAACATCTTGATATTTTCACAACGCCGAGCCGAGGTATGCTAACTAAAATAAAAATCATTTTAAGATCTTGTAATTGAATAAAGAAATAAATGTATATTACAAATAATTTCCAATACAATGTTATGCGCCGGAAAATAAACGCATCACAATTATCTCGCTTTGTTTTTTTTAGGATGGACTCATCTGGGGCACTATAGGTGTCTCCAGTGGCGTGTTCAAGCTAGCATACCTCCAGGCGCAGAAGCTAGTGTTCCTGTCAGAGGCCGGCGTGCTTGTTCTCTCCAAAGAGGCTGAATTTAGGATCAAAACCGCGCACAAAGTGTTCTGGTCGCTGTCTGCTTTCGCTCTTCTACTCAAGTAAGAAATGTTATTCATGCCAAATTTTGATACAGTAAAATATATCTTTGTCCTGAATGACCGATTGACGAATTAACAGCCCAAACTACTCATCTTAGAGACCTGAAACTTGGAGGTTGTTTTCTTTGTTTGACATAGGGATCCGGTAAGAAAGGAATCCGAAATTCCAAAGTTTACACGGACGAACTCGTGGGCGGCCGCTGGTATTCTCATAAATTTTTACTTGATACGAAGATATATTCTCAAAAATAATTACGTTTAGCAAGTAAATAAAATCTACTAAATATGGCCACCATCCAAATGATAACTAAAATAATGTCCATCTATCTAGATCGATCCGCGCGCTACACACAACAGCAGAAGCCCTACATTCCCCCAAACGTACTCGCTGCGCTCGCGCTCGCGTCACACAAGCGTCACTACTCACCACAAAGCTACTGTGTGACGTCATCCACGCGGTGTCGTGGTTGCCGCCCGGCTGGTTGTGGGGCACCGCGTTAACCACACAGCAAGTGGGGGCGGTGGCCACGGCGGCCGCGGTGGCCGATTTGGTGGC
Organism: Carposina sasakii; assembly: GCA_014607495.2. NCBI lineage: Eukaryota > Metazoa > Arthropoda > Insecta > Lepidoptera > Carposinidae > Carposina > Carposina sasakii. The sequence continues at coordinate 12,404,259 of CP053158.1, forward strand.
CTACTATCATGGGAAACGGCTTACGAAGAAACAGTGATGATTTGTGAAGATGAAAAGTTTTCTATATCCGAATAGTGGCTAAAAACTATTTTTTTTCAAGCAAACTTTTTTCACATGTTGGTCTAATGCTTGAACATACTGATAGTCGCTATTAGTTCTAGTTCAGTTCACATAGCAGAAGTACAGTTTTCGTATGTTCATATGGTGTGTTTTTTATGTAAATAAGTAATTAAGTTTCATATCTGCCTATGTACCTAAATAGCACAATTTTAAGGTTGTATTTTTTATTATATTTGGAAATTTTCTGTTCCCACCTAAGAGTTTATGAATAACACAAGGAATAGTAAATAAGATATTGATTTAATAATAAAAAAATATAGTTTATTCATAAGACTAGTTTTTCATTTTTGCAGTTAACAAGCACCGATCAGAAGGACACATATTGAGCAACAAATAATATGTATATTATCAACAAGTGATTAAAGTACCTTACGTACAAATAACTACGTACTAACATGGCGGGTAGAGAGTGATGCGTTGTATGTAAGCTACTGCATATACAGGGTGTAACAAAAGGGGTATGTTAAGCGAAAAGCTATTTAAATAGCCCACTAAAAGGAACCTATCCACAAAATTTTAGACTCGAAATCACATGTTTATTTTTCCAGATAGTATGGAGAGTTCCTAAACAACTCAGGAATGTTCATACAATCTTGAAAAGTAAACATGTGATTTCGAGTCTCAAATTCTGGAAATAAGTTCTCTGTAGTGGGTTGTTTAAATAGCTTTTCGCTTAACATACCCTTTTTGTTACACCCTGTATTAATATACAGACCTTACTTCTTTTATACCATATTTGATACCATAAGAAATTAAAAAATTATAACATAATTAACTATTTCCGATTAAAACTTTGATATTTGGTCATGTTTAATACACTTAAACTAACGTACAAAAATTAAAGATATGTTTGCAAACAGTTATTACCTATAATCTTTTGGCAATTGTATATTTACTATACAAATAATAAACATAAGAGCCGATGTTATTTCGAAATAAATTCAGTGGTAAACGCCTGTGATTGCGTATCTGAAGGAAAAGATGCTGTCTCTTACTAAAACTTAATTAAGATATAGACAGGCCCCCTTATGGTAACTAGCAAAAGCAAAGCGATAGCGAAAATTGCACAAAAATCGCTGATTGCTTGTCAAATTCGTATTACGTAAAACGAATTTCAAAGGCATTTTGACATTTCAAGGCAAATATTGCACAATTTTCGCTATCGCTTTGCTTCGGCTTTGCCATTGCTTTTACGTAATCAGGGGGAGGATCAACTGTATCCTTAACTTTGGCCCATAACCTTTTAAAAGACTAGCTAACCGAATCGCCGATGCACTGTATGTCCCTGTCGAAATATCTATCACAGTTAGGAAACAGCCTGGTGGCCAATCTCACGAGTTTGTCCACCCCGGGCGATCTGCCCCACGGCGCGGCGTCGGGCATCGACCCCGCGAGCGACGCACAGCCTGTCTCGTATTGACGCGCAGCGCTGTCCGACGGGGAGAGGGTGCATAGGGCGAGGCGGCTGATGAGGCGCAGTCTGCGGATGTACAGGCAAACAAGGTAATTAATGGGCATACGAGGGCTGTTTGATAAGTCCTTTTAAAAAGTTTTTTTTTTTTTTTTTAACAATTTACATTTATTTCTCAACATAGTCTCCTTTGAGGGCCAAACACTTGTTCCAGCGAGTTTCCAATTTTTTTATCCCCCCCAAAAAATACGTTTTGTCGAGGTCTTCAAAATAGGCGTTTACAACAGCGATGCAGTCCTCATTTGTCAAAAATTTTTGCCCTCCAAGCCATCTTTTCAGATTTGGGAATAGGTAATAATCGCAAGTTTCGTCCACAGTGACAAATCGACTCAAAAAATTCCGAGGATTACGCTTCATCATATCCAAACACAGTTTTGAAATTCGCTTTCTTTCGTGTTTTTGTTCGATCGTCAACAAACGTGGCACCCATCGTGCAGACAGCTTTGTCATACCCAAATCTTCATGCAGGATTTTATGTACTCGCTCAGTGGAGATGCCTGTGTTCTCAGCTATTTCACGCACCTTCACTCGGCGGTCGTCGAGTACAATATTATGGACTTCTTCAACAACATCCTCAGTAGTGACTTCGATTGGGCGACCAGAGCGTGGAGCATCAGATGTGCTTGACCGACCACGTTTAAAATCATTTATCCAGTTATAAACAGTCTGCAACGTTGGTGCGTTAGTGCCATGAACAGAATCAAGTTCAGTTTTTATTGTGGCAGCACTGCAACCCTTCATAAAAAAATGTTTTATAACGGCACGAAATTCAGTTTTTTCCATAGTTGTTGAATATTTACGAGTGATCACAGTTAAACAATGGTTATACTGACAAAAACTTGGTTTTTTTTGCTGAATTTTTGACAGTCTTCATTTGAAAGATTGTGCCTGCCAGTGTTAACGCCATTTACCAGAAAAAAGGTTTTACAAATAGTTTTTAAAAGGACTTATCAAACAGCCCTCGTATGGCCGATTTCTCCGTCTGTTTTTCTGCGTGAATCACAAATAAACTTAATCACAATTTGTGATTCACAAACAATGTCATTTTATATAAGGGCCAAACGTCAGATAGTCTATCTGAGGAATAAAGTTGATGCTGTCTCTATCATGACCAAGTTTTGGAGAAAGACAGTATCTTTATTCTTCTGATAGGCTATCTGACGTTTGACCCTTATATAAAATGACATTGTTTGTGAATCACAAATTGTGATTAAGTTTAATTTAGGAGTGTGGATAATAGGAGATCCCACAGTCATGTTTATCATAGCCGAGACAGATGTTAATGATTCGCGATAAGTATAGTTGTATATCTAGTTAAAAGCGGTGACAGCCCAGTGGTTAAGACGTGCACCTTCCAAGCGGGAGGCGTAAGTTCGATCCCAGTCACGGGCCTGTACTAATGAATTTATTTCATGTACAGATTTTAATGTTGTAAAATTGTCACTTAACTCGTGCCTCGGAAAGCACGTAAAACCGTTGGTCCTGCGCCTAAACTCTCTCCGGTCGTGTCGGCTTTCCGTCCCATCGGATTATGAGAGTAACGGAATAGAGAGTGCATCTGTATTTGCGCACACACTTGTGCACTATAATATCTCCTGCGTTACCTGGCCAATCTATGTAGAGATTGGTCGCCTTGACCGAAATACGGTCGGAGATCATCATCATATCTAGTTAAGTCCCGTATCGGTAAAGGTCAATAATAATTTATAGCCAATTTCAATAACCGATCTCGAGATTTTTTGCATAATAATATATCAGATTAAATGTTCCATTATTTTCATACAAAATATTAAATTTGGAACAAAAAGAGATTCTTTATGACTATAGGTAGATTCAATACTATTCAATACTAGAGAGTATTGAAATTGGCCCGTAAAGAACAAAACATATAGCATTTCTTACTTATCTGTAGGAGAATTCTTGTCAGTGATGAGAACCCGAAGTAAAGCAAGTCTCGGTCCTTCACTCCACTTGGCCACCAATGCGTGGGTAGCTGTCCGACACTCCGATACGACCGTCTCGCTCGGATCCCCCGTCATACTCACGCGTGTGAGCAGGACAACCCATACCGAGTATATTAGCTCGTTTTCTACACTGAAAATAGAAGGTTATTATGTTTTTTATTCGGCTACATTAGAAGGAGGGTCATGTTTTTCGAGAATATGTATGTTGAGAAGATGGAGGAACAACCTGGATAAGTTTCAGCCAGAGTGGGAATGGGCCCAGTCAGAGCGGGCCACTATAGTGGCAATCAGACAGGTGTGGGCTCTAATCGGGGAGGCCTTTGCCCAGCAGTAGGACACGGTTAAGGCTATAAAAAATATTATTGTATGTATAATCCTTTGGTACGCTTTAGAATCTAAACCACGAAGAAGGTATAAAAGAGGAGGTGGGACATGAACTGAGTCGTATAGCAATCGTGAGACCATGACGTCATGATAGGGGCGGAGCTTCAGAGCCAGTGTAACGCAGTAGCTGTAACCACACGCTTGTGCTCCGAAATGTAACCGTATTAAAATTAGAAAGACACTAGCGCTTTTATCAGGGTACTTTTTTTTACTAAAACGTAGTTTAATATTGCCATCTAGGGATGAGTAATTGCACTAGTAAAACAATCTTGAACCATATTGATAATGAGCAAGTAGTTTGACTAGTCACTACAAGGCGGTTTCTATGTAAATGGGCAGGGCTACAGTGTTCAATGTAGATATTTCTATACTAGTGGACTTTCTGCAACCCATCCTGCGTGGATTATCGAAAAGAACAAAATGTCGAAAAAAATCCGGGCAATAAATATTTTTTTCAATACAAAGTAGCCTGTGTCTGTTCTCAAACTCTATATTTGGTTCAGTGGTTTTGGCGCGAAAGCGATAGAGTTACTTTCGCATTAGCAATATTGGTAAGGATTTAATGTGAACGACTGATCGAAACGGTCATAAATCAAGACAAGAGATGTTTGAATAGTGCTCACAAGTTGTCAGCGTCAGTGAGCAGGCAGGAGGCCGCCGCGCGCGCGTCCTTGTGTCGCATGTCCCCCGCCAGCGCGACCGCAGCGTGCGCGCGCGCCGGCAGCAGCGCCGCCAGCCTGCCGCGACACGAGCACGCGCGCAGGCGTCCGGATATGTGCGACCACGACGACTCTACAGGGCATATGAATATAAGGTCAATAGCGGCTAAAATAACTATTATTTACATACATACATAGTCACGCCCAATATCCCAAGAGGTTGGGCAGAAGCGTGCAAATTACACAACCACTTTTCACCGGTTAGGTTATTAAGTCCCACGCGGTAAGGAGTGAGCTTACCGCCGCTTTTCGGGCACAAATACAACAATCTATGTGCCATTTAATTTTGAAAAGCAATATCGGCCCCCTGATTACCTAATTTGCAATAGCAAAGCCGAAGTAGCGCGATCGCGCTAATCGAGTGTGTGCGTGCACGCAACGAGCGCTCGGCGTCCTCCCGCGCCCCGCACCTCGCTCACACACGTTCTTAATTTTTGCTATCGCATTGCTTCAGCTCTGCTATTGCATGTTACGTAATCAGGGGGCCGTACATGAAATAACATTGGCGATTATCGGTCTTAATACCTTTATACTGTAGATTTGCTTTCACAGCGGCGTCCGTGAGCGCGGCAAAGTGTTTGAAACTAGTGACGCGAGTGACTGCGCTCAGACACGCCAGAGTGAGGCGCTCGGTCGTGTGAGACACCCAGTTTATCCATACCTGTGGATAATGCACTTCTACATACATACATATAATCACACATTTATCCCTTGCGGGGTAGGCAGAGCACCAAGGGCCGATAGAACCACATGGTGCCACTTCTGACCAATTTTTAGGGTATAGTTGAGATGTACAAGTTCGGTTAGTAGTGACAGGTGGTCAGCCCATCGCCTACAAAACACCAATACCCTCTTGAATAGAAGTATTAATTCTACTTTAACAATATATCAATTCAGCTTTGGCAGCCCGCTGTGTCCACTATATCGCACCTCCTTCGGTAGAACAAAGGCACAATGAGGGATTTTCTGACAACTATTAACAGTAAAAAAAATTGTACAAATCGCCTGGATAGATGGCGTGAGCGAATCTCCTACCGGAAATTCTGTATAGAGGAGAAGGGGGGTGAGAAATATAGGTACCATCTATTTTTGACAGTTATTTTAACTTGTTAGAAAATGCCTCATTGCTTTTTGCAATTTTTGACAATTGTGCCGTTATTCTAGTGAAGGTGCGGTATAGTGGACACAGCCGGCTGCAAAAACTAAAAGGATATATTTAATTTAATTCTATTTTTGTAAGTTATTACGACACAGCACATAACATGAAATTAATGAATAATTAAGTTTGTATATAACTTTGATAGTGCCAATAACGGTAATAACAAATTATAATGTAAAGTATGTGTTCGTGTCTAATCATGATACACACTATAAAAAGAAATATAAAAAATATATTCTTAACTATTCTTGAATGAATGGCTGTGCTACCGAAATGGGGTAGCCAGAACTGTACGATCATAGTGTTTAGCATTGCGGGAACAGCTGATGTAAATGATCGGAGACAAGTTGCTAGCTCATCGCCTGAAACAATGCCGCAGTTCCTTAATCGACTATTACGACATGCACGGAAGGAGATGCAGCTGAAGTGTTCTATTGAAATATTAATAAAGAAATAGAAAAAAATTCTTCAACCGAGTCGGACTCGAACCCACGACCTCTGCATTCCGTGCAAGTGCTCTTACCAACTGAGCTACCGGATCAATTACTCGGACGAACTTTACCATCTCTTTTTTAAATTACATTATTGGCAACGTTATTTTTTCATCCCGATAGCTATAGATTCTACTATTCTACTGAAGCCGCGCAATCAGCACAGGGACGCATCTTGTATATAATGTTACTGCAAAAATGAGAGTTGTGACGGTTTCTTAGCTACCGTGCGATGTATAATAGCGAACCTATTTCTATCGGACAGATAGAACCAAAGTTCAGTACTAATCTTCGGACGCGATATCGGAGTTTCTTACTCAGGAATGGTAAATAAATTAAAGAAAGGAAACAAACATCAATATTCATTGATCATTCATTCGTTAATATCAATATTTTGCACCTACCGGGATTAGAACCCAGGATCTACGGCGCGGCAGGCAGGGTCACTACCAATTACGCCAATCGGTCGTCACATAATACAGACAAAAACAGGAACCACTTACGGGTAAAGCAGCATCACCCGTAGAATCCACACAGAGCAGTAACGCCACTCTACCGAGCAAGTCTTCTATGTCATCTTGTTCACATCCCGGGGCAACTAGGGATGAAACAATGTGCATTTTTAATAAACTTCCAAAAAAGAGAGGTATCGCTCTATAGTTAATGTGTAGCGTTCGGTCTTTGTGACTGTTAAGTTCGCGCAGTACTGTTCCTAATTACCTGCTTACCTACTAATAAACCCGCGTGTAATGTTACATACCCGTTAAACACAATTTTTGACAGCAAAATGTATCATATAAGTAAATAAAACATTAAACTGTGCAGGTATAGCATTTATTATAAGAAAGGTCCTTAGTAAAGTGCCATTAAGAAGGCAGGAGGGGGGGGGGGAGGAACTTCGCATGATATGACTACCTTCAAAACTGCAAAGAAGTTGTAAGCAAACCAAAAGGCTCGGCCCGGCTAGTACGTTAACTCAGCACTCGCAGCGCGCACTCGGCCCGGCTCGGCCCGTCTCGGCACGGCTCGGTGGCCGCTCGACCCGGCTAGTACGTTAGCTCCCTACCTGCGTCGCTCAGCACTCGAAGCTGGCACTCGACCCGGCTCGGCCCGTCTCGGCACGGCTCGGTGGCCGCTCGACCCGACTAGTACGTTAGCTCCCTACCTGCGTCGCTCAGCACTCGAAGCTGGCACTCGACCCGGCTCGGCCCGTCTCGGCACGGCTCGGTGGCCGCTCGACCCGACTAGTACGTTAGCTCCCTACCTGCGTCGCTCAGCACTCGAAGCTGGCACTCGACCCGGCTCGGCCCGTCTCGGCACGGCTCGGTGGCCGCTCGACCCGACTAGTACGTTAGCTCCCTACCTGCGTCGCTCAGCACTCGAAGCTGGCACTCGACCCGGCTCGGCCCGTCTCGGCACGGCTCGGTGGCCGCTCGACCCGACTAGTACGTTAGCTCCCTACCTGCGTCGCTCAGCACTCGAAGCTGGCACTCGACCCGGCTCGGCCCGTCTCGGCACGGCTCGGTGGCCGCTCGACCCGACTAGTACGTTAGCTCCCTACCTGCGTCGCTCAGCACTCGAAGCTGGCACTCGACCCGGCTCGGCCCGTCTCGGCACGGCTCGGTGGCCGCTCGACCCGACTAGTACGTTAGCTCCCTACCTGCGTCGCTCAGCACTCGAAGCTGGCACTCGACCCGGCTCGGCCCGTCTCGGCCCGGCTCGGTCGCCGCTCGACCCGGCTAGTACGTTAGCTCCCTACCTGCGTCGTTCAGCACTCGAAGCTGTCACTCAACTCGGCTCGGCCCGTCACGGCCCGGCTCTGTGGCCGCTCGGCCCGGCTAGTACGTTAGCTCCCTACCTGCGTCGCTCAGCACTCGAAGCTGGCACTCGACCCGGCTCGGCCCGTCTCGGCCCGGCTCGGTGGCCGCTCGACCCGGCTAGTACGTTAGCTCCCTACCTGCGTCGTTCAGCACTCGAAGCTGGCACTCAACTCGGCTCGGCCCGTCACGGCCCGGCTCTGTGGCCGCTCGGCCCGGCTAGTACGTTAGCTCCCTACCTGCGTCGCTCAGCACTCGAAGCTGGCACTCGACCCGGCTCGGCCCGTCTCGGCCCGGCTAGTACATTAGCTCCCTACCTGCGTCGCTCAGCACTCGAAGCTGGCACTCGACCTGGCTTGGCCCGTCTCGGCCCGGCTCGTTCGCCGCTCGGGTCCAGGCAGACACGAAGCACGCTCGCTTGGCGACAGTGGAGGAGGTGAGGGCGAGCGGGGCGGGGGACAGTTCGCTGGCTGACAGAAGTAATCTGGAAGAAATTTCAAATTATAACCATGGCAACCATAGTAGTGTTTTATTAAGCACTATAAACATATTCATTTATTCCTATCTACAAAAATTGAAGACTCGAATACAAGTTTATTTTTCCCGATAGTATGGGGAAATTCTCATTTTCGCCGTTAGCTGCTGGACGTAGGCTTCCCCCAGAGCATGCTACCAGACTCGATCTCCCGTTTTCACCATCCAGTCACTACCAGCCGCCCTCTTTAAGTCATCGGTCCATCTGTCCAGAGCGCGTACAATGCGTGCCGAGGCGCGGTCTCTGTTCGAGAACCCGCCTACTCCTTCCCATCGGTCCTACAACAGATGTGACCCGCCCACTGCTATTTCAGTCTGCTACACTTCGAGACTGTGTCTGTCACTTTGGTCTTCTGCCGGATAATTAGTCAATGCACTGACCTAAAGCAAGCAGCCTCGTGATACGGAGCCCCCGACTCGTAGTGCTCCATGAAGAATCTGTCGCAGGCCTCCTGCAACACTTCCTCGGGGAGATTACTCCATGGCAGCTCACACGCTTGATCTATCAACTGTGTGCAACAAACTCATTAGCACGCTGGCATTAGAATTAAAACTTATATGTATAATTAGTTTCACCTTGGCAGCCTTAAAGCTTCGAAACAAATATAGAAAGGAAGTAGTATAAATAGTTCTAACAGACAAAATTCTCAAGTGATTCACTTCGCGAAAACATAAAAATGGTCAGCAGCTTTGTATTAGATGGTTTACTAGATATTCAAAACTGCTTGTTTCCCAAATATGAACCGTACTAGCTCAATATTCAGTAACAAGGACTTAGAATGCCACAACACTAAACACACTGTTGAACACTATTTATTTGTTTATTTATAATTACAACCCATTCACTTGGTAAGTTAAGTACTCGTGTGTCTCACCGAGAGTGGAAAGCGAATGCCGCTCATTACATTAAGTGACAGTTGCATTGAGCAACTGTCACCGCCATTTTTTTAGCTTGTCATTGCTATTAGTCAATACAAGTACTTTTAAATCAAGAATCGTGTTCGTTCTATATGTGAATCTAATAATTATATAAATATTTGTAACACAAATAAAATTAAAAAAGACAATCAACAAAGAAGTTTCGTATCCCAAACAAAAGATTTGAATCTTATACGCAACTAGTGGACGCCCGCGACTCCGTCCGCGTGGACTACAGAAAAAATAAAAAGTAGCCTATATGTTAAGTGTAAAAAGTAGCCTATATGTTATCGCGGTTGTCGTAAAAAATTAATTCACGTTTGTCCCCTTCCCGTGGGAATTTCGGGAAATCCGTTCCCAGTGCTTCCTCGGGGTCCCAAATAAACATATATGCTCAACTTCAGATTCACATGTTTAACCGTTTTCGTAAAAAATAAATAATTCCCGTTGGTCTCCTTCCCGTGGGAATTTCGGGAAATCCGTTCTAGTGTTTCCTCGCAGTCCCTAATGAACATATATGCCCAATTTCAGCTTCATATGTATAGCGGTTTTCGTAAAAACTATGAATTCCCGTTTGTCCCCTTCCCGTGGGAATTTCGGGAAATCCGTTTTTAGTCCTCCCTCGCTGTCCCCAATGAACATATATGCCCGATTTCAGCTTCATATGTATAGCGGTTTTCGTAAAAACTATGAATTCCCGTTTGTCCCCTTCCCGTGGGAATTTCGGGAAATCCGTTTTTAGTCCTCCCTCGCTGTCCCCAATGAACATATATGCCCGATTTCAGCTTCATATGTATAGCGGTTTTCGTAAAAACTATGAATTCCCGTTTGTCCCCTTCCCGTGGGAATTTCGGGAAATCCGTTTTTAGTCCTCCCTCGCTGTCCCCAATGAACATATATGCCCGATTTCAGCTTCATATGTATAGCGGTTTTCGTAAAAACTATGAATTCCCGTTTGTCCCCTTCCCGTGGGAATTTCGGGAAATCCGTTTTTAGTCCTCCCTCGCTGTCCCCAATGAACATATATGCCCGATTTCAGCTTCATATGTATAGCGGTTTTCGTAAAAAATATAGAATTCCCGTTGGTCGCCTTCCCGTGGGAATATCGGGAAATTCTTATAGCCTATGTTCATCCAGGTCCAATAAGGATTCTAACGGTGAAAGAATTTTTGAAATCGGTCCAGTAGTTTTTGAGCCTATTCATTACAACCAAACAAACAAAGTTTTCCTCTTTATAATATTAGTGTAGATTACACAGATATTTAGTCGAATCGCTTCACTATCACGCTACATAACACTCACGTTGGCTGTATATTGTACGTCTGGCGCACACAGCAGACACAGCAATACCGCGAGGTGCTGCGGCAGGTCCGCGTGCGTGACGTCACGCACCAGCGTGTCGCGCCGCGTGCCGCGCGACGCCGCGCCGAGCCACGCCCCCAGGGCAGGCAGTTTATACGAGCGCATCTGCCAGGAAACGGTTATTAAAGAAATACCGATCTGGTATAAAAATATATATAACTCTTGAACGCGTTTTTAAATAAGGTTTATTGGATAATTCCTATATTTATCCTTCGGCAAGTTTCGCGCGGAACGGCTAAGATGAGACTGGTGAAAGATGAAGGAGATGCAGTTGATGTATTCTACTTAAGCTCCGCATTAGACTATGTATGACCCACCCATATACCATGTTAAAGGGCAGTAAAAAAAAAAAATTAAAGCTATAATAGTAATTGGACGACACCAACCTGCAAAGCAGTTTGCAAGCTCTTCCCGAAGTACCACTGGTGTTCCTGCCACGGCAATTTGGCTAATTCGGCTAAAAACACGGTGAGCGCGGCGCGTGACGTGACGCATGCCGTGCCGTGTGACGTCACGTCGTTTATCTCGGCGACGGCGGCGATGTATGACGTCACTGTCCACTCGAATACGTATTGGAGTAGGTACGGCTCGCAGCCTAAAATATTTATATCATCTTTAGATACTTATATCCTACTAGTGGACGCCCACGACTTCGCTCGCTTGAACTTTAGAATTCCCGTGAGAATTACAGAAAGTCCTTACTGCAAAAACATATGTTTACACACTATTAGGAACCTGCCTGCCAAAGTTTCAAGTTGTAGGTGTTATAGTTTCTGAGATTTCGTGATTAATCGGTGACTTATTTAAAACTGTGATAGGAAACGTGGCTTCATTTGATGGCGTATAATTAGATCTGTTAGATGAATAAATAAATAGAAATTGGAAAAAGATAGATAACCTTGTATTTGAATGTAAACCTTCTATGCTGCTCTGGGAGTGAAAAAAAAAAGTATAATACAGCTGCTTCTCTTCTCGGGCATACTGTATAAGTCAGTAGAGGGACAAGAGGGTCTTGGTGTTTTGTAGGCGATGGGCTGACCACCTGTCACGACTAACCGAACTTGTACATCTTAACTATACCCTCAAAATTGGTCAGAAGTAGCACCATGTGGTTCTATCGGTCCTTGGTGCTCTGCCTACCCCATAAGGGATAAAGGCGCGATTATATGCTTGCAATATGCAATGAATGTAAACGAAGTAATTCTGAAGTAGGCGTACACGTAATCCCAAAATTCCCCACGGCTACGGGAATTCTAAAGTTACATCATTATTCACTAACCTGGACAATCAAGCATGATTTGATGGAGGTTGTCGACAAAGCGGCGCAGCATCAGTGCATACGGCCCTGGCTGTGTCGCGTCGCGCGCTGTGACGTCATCTTGTGTCACGTCCTCTAGCGGCAAGAGCGGCGGCGCGCCGTGCGGACTGACCCAGGCAGACCACGCCTCGATCAGTGATGACCATGCGTACAGTGACACTAAAATAATAAACGCCTTTGATATAAATGAGCCTACCACTGCTTTTAAGGGACAAACACAACTGGTACAGAATCCAGAGAATCTTTCAGTATCATTTTTAAATAGGTATAGTAAGCTGTTACCGTCAGAGCTTCGTCTGTTATATCTTCTTCTTCTTCAATCTATTACAGTCCACTGCTGGACGTAGGCCTCCCCCAGGGCACGCCACAAGGCTATCTCCACAGGGGGGGTTTTGCCTATCACCACGCTGGGTAGGCGGGTTGATGACCGCAGTGTGATTTTCGGACTATGTTGTCAGTACGGGAGGCGCTGCTGCCCACCTCCCGGAAACCCTTAGTCGCTCGTACGATACCCACGGGCAGGCAGGGGTGGTGCAAACTCTACTCTGCCGGCACCACGCGGTATGTCTGTTATATAGCAGGGTGCACTACGAGCAGGTAAGGTTAATCTTGGGTTCTTAAGGTACTAATCGAATCTACCAATAACATATTTATACGGGATAAAAAGTAGCCTCATTTCAGACCTGAATTTGTAACGTTTCGCATGAACCTATTAACTGATTCCCACCAATAGTGACTGGACATCATCGCGTGATATAACATAGTATAAATAAGTAGATTATATTATATTTTCTTACCTCTCTCCTGGTTGTAACTAAGCGCTATCGCAGCGGCAACGAACGCGCGTTGTAATGTGTGGGAGAGAGACGCCACGTGCGGCGCGTACAGTATGAAGTGCGAGCGAGACGACGACTGTTCGCAGCGCCCCGCCCACCACGTCTCACCCAATGAGCGGAGAATGTGACCTAACTGTGAGAGAATAAGAAGATAAGAAAAGAGAGAAGAAACGATATAAAAATGCATGTATAGGACAGATTTTGTATAACGTAAATGAGAAAAGTCGGTATCTATTTATAAAAATGTATTATAAGTTTTATAATTCAATTTTTAAAGTCGACTGTTTTAATTTGCTTAAAACAAATTTCAAACGCCATTTTGTGACGTCATCCACAGAGTAATCGGCGTGCAGCCAGTGCGGCGCGGGCAGGCGGGCGGCACACACGTTACCTCAGCAAGGCTGAGCGCAGGCGCGGCGCGGGCGGCGGCGCGGGCGGCGTGCAGCCAGTGCGGCGCGGGCAGGCGGGCGGCACCACACGTTACCTCAGCAAGGCTGAGCGCAGGCGCGGCGCGGGCGGCGGCGCGGGCGGCGTGCAGCCAGTGCGGCGCGGGCAGGTGGCGGGCGGCACACACGTTACCTCAGCAAGGCTGAGCGCAGGCGCGGCGCGGGCGGCGGCGCGGGCGGCGTGCAGCCAGTGCGGCGCGCGGGCAGGCGGGCGGCACACACGTTACCTCAGCAAGGCTGAGCGCAGGGCGCGGCGCGGGCGGCGGCGCGGGCGGCGTGCAGCCAGTGCGGCGCGGGCAGGCGGGCGCACAGCGCGGCGCGCGCGCCACTCGCAAACGTACGCCGCGAGCGTGTGCGCAGTCAGCAACGCGCATGTGTGCACGCCTAGCAGCTGGATGGAACATGAATAAAAGAACATGAAAATACCACACTAATATAACATCCATAGATAAAACATTTCTTACCAAGATGACCATTTCCGTACGTAAATATCATTTTTGTAATCAACCTCCTCCGACATCGATTGACCGATTTTATATAAAGCCTAAACATATTATCGAGTATACTCGTAACCACCATTACATGTGGTGGTCATCTATCTATGTATTATACATATAATAAAATTGTAACTGATCGATGTTTGTGCACGCTAATCTCAGAAACGGCTGGACCGATTTCGATGCAGTTTTCAGGAATATATTATCACAGGTCCAACTTAACAAAAAAGCTACTTTTTATCCCGGGAAAATGTTTTTATCCCAGAAAATTTCGACATTTTGTTTTTCTTCAGAGCACGCGGACGGAGTCGCGGGCGTCCACTAGTCTCGCTGTATACCTAATGATTCCTTACCTCTACCAACACCTGGCAGTCCTCGCCCGGACAGACCCCGCGACTGGTCGCCTGCAGCAACGCGTCCAACACATCCGCTCGATCCTGTGCAGGAATGCCTTCCGACCAGCGGGACACTTCGAACTACAACATAACACATTTGTTCAAATCGGAAAACAGTACTGGACTTGGATGAGGCATTGTAGATATAATAGTAAAGAATACATAGATAAACACCGAGGAGGAGGTTCCCATAATGGAACAGCGGGATCCCTTCATGGCCTCACAGCCAGGCCTAGTGTAGCGGGACTAGATGTAATTTTTTCAGAAGCCTGTGGGAACACCCCCAAGTTCTTCAGTCGACTCTTGCGATATGCACGAAAGGGCACCTCGCATCAGCACGCCATTAAAGAAGATTTCAGCACAAAAAAGAGATTTAGACAAATCCTTCAGATAGACTACGAGTATGTGACCATTAGAAAAATAGGCCCTAAAATGATTAAATAAATATAAATATCCACACACTACACAACAAATTAACCTAGTCCCACACTAAGATCCCTAAGGTCTTGTGTCGTGGGTACTAAGTAACGGTATATAAATACATAGATAGTATATAAACATCCATGACTCGGAAACAAACATCGATATTCATCATATCAATGTTTGCACCTACCGGGATTCGAACCCAGGACCAATGGCGTCGCAGGCAGGGTCACTACCTACTAGACCAATCGGCCGTCTAAATTAAACATAAATTAAACATAAGCCGATTAAACATAAACATACCTGAGACAAATGTCTAAACAAGTCATCAGGCGGCAACGTCGCTTTAAGCACGGCTTGATACAGCCGGGACCAGTGTTCGCGGCGCAACATTCGCGGGTTCACCACGCAACTGACTAATGCTCGCTGAGGCGGGCTCTGCGCGCGCCGGCTCCATGACGTCACCAGCGACGAGCAAACCTGCGCGTCTGAGCATAGCCAGCGCTGGAATGTTACAGTGCGCTAAGGTGATATAGTTGCCACAACTTGTGGTCTGAAATTCATACCTACATAATGACTAGACTGTGTGGAATACATTTTCGTTTGGCCATAAGAAAAAGATTTTCCATCAAAACATCCATATAAGACTGCTCTATTCTACAACAGTGATAATTACTCCTCTTATCGTATAATATACCTATATATAGGTAATTTTGTACACACTAGAGATTAGATTAGATTCATTTATTGCATGTCACAGGTTATACAGATGTTACATAAAATTAACTCAATACTAAAGTATAATGTTTAAATGTCTATAAGTATAAATATATATTCTATTCTAATTCGACAGAGAAAGCGCGAACATCGCCTCGTCAGTAAACAACACCATAAACAATACCGATTTTTGTTTCCGGGTCATAAATAAATAAATAATAAATAAATATTCACACACTACACAACACATTAACCTAGTCCCACATTAAGATCCCTAAGGTCTTGTGTCGTGGGTACTAAGCAACGGTATATAAATACATAGATAAGTATAGAAACATCCATGACTCAGAAACAAACATTGATATTCATCATATCAATGTTTGGACCTACCGGGATTCGAACCCAGGACCTATGGCGTCGCAGGCAGGGTCACTACCTACTAGACCAGTCGGCCGTCATGGATGTTTCTATACTTATCTATGCATTTTATTTATGTACCCACGACACAAGACCTAAGGGATCTGAAAGTGGGATTAGTTTTATTGTGTTGTAAAGTGTGTGTGTGTATATCTAAACTAAAGAAAATACCAACCTCAGCAACAAGTGTGACGAAGGCGTTGAGCGTGGTTTCTGCGATGGGGCAGTTGGCCGCACGCGCCGCGCTCTGCCAAGCTCGCTCGACCAACTGCAACGCCAACTCCGGATCCGTCAGCCGTCTGGTCACAAAACCTTCTATTATTCACTAGCGCACGCACACGACTTCATCTGCGATAACTATGTATCATATGGCTCTGATTAATGATGTTTCGCATTTTTTCTAAACCTTGAGAAAACAAAACATCAGGGATCTGATGATCAGGGATAATGTGTAGTGAAGTGTGATTTATAGGTATATTGTAGGTCAGGTTGTGTTTGGTTAGTTTAGTTTAGGTTCCACCCCTCCTGGGCATCAGGGCGAGGGAGCCGGGTGGGTGATACCGGAATGTGGCGCGTGCCCAGGTGGCGGATAGGAGGACTGGGGCCTTAGGACTCCCGTGGACCAACATCACTCAGCGGAGGGGGCTGTCCGGCCCCACTGTGTGCAGAGGAGTTTTGAATGACCCTGGGACCCCTCTCGCTAGGAACGCGTGCAGGTCGCGCAGCGATGGTGGTCCAATGAGGAGTGGGACCTAGAGGACCTCTCTTTACATAGAAGAGCGGCCTGACGGGGCTGGGGGCCCCGAGCATTGCATTCTGGGGCGCGGGCCCCCTACAACTTGCCTGGGCGCGGCGAGGGAGCAGGCGGCGAGGCGGGCGGCGGCGTGGGCCAGGGCCCCCAAACGGGGCAGAAGCCCCCGGGCGGCGCGGCGGTTCTCGTCTATTGCTCGCTCCATCGACATCGATATACAGTACTCAGACACCTGAAACAGAACACTTTTTTATACACCTTCTATCAATAACGATTAGGCTTCACTTAACGATGCGCTGAATGAAGACAAAGTTTCGATAACTTTGCGAACTTCGCTATAGCGATCATGACGGAGATCACGTCTAGAATTTTACTTCACGTTATAACGATTTATATAGGTATTGCTGGAATTTTTATATACCTATAATAGAGGCTAAAAATTAAAATAGGCTCCCGATGATTATGTAGAATTAGCGATCGGCAAAATCTGCGCGGTTGTAACGCCGAAGATGCGTGATCTGTCACACAAATTCGTATTTCCTAAGCCTATCGTTTGTTCTTGATTTTTGCTAGTAGGTACACTAGCGCCAAAAACGTTATTTTCAACTTAAGCACTATGCGTCAAACCTATTGCTGTAACACGATAAATAATCTTGCAGTAAACTAGAAATCACCGTATAGTTCCGTTGGACTATCGCGCTAGTTACTACGTGTTTGACCGCATTATCTGCGTCACTGCATACGAAACGTGTTAGTTCGATATACTTATATGATATATTTTTTTTATCTGTATGTATAGTATTGTATTGTATTTTATTTATCTAATTTATATACTTACATTATAATAAATGTAAAGATATGTTTTGATTTTATAGTTTACCCAATTAACCAGCAGGTTAATTGTATAAATAGCTTGTGCATTTGTACCATATTGAAAATTTGATTTATATTTTATAGTGTAATTTGAAACACCAATATACGGGTCCAGCTGAAAACCAGCGCTGCAGACCATCTGTTTTGGTCTGCGGCTGTATGCTGAGCTGGGTCCATTTCAGCATAATTATGTTTTTCTGTTTGGCTGTATTGTGAAACATTTTTGAATGTTGAATAAATAATTTATTTTTTTCTATATGTAACCTGCAGCACGATGGTGACGGGCGGACAGCGACCGGCGCACGCACGTCGCACAGGCGGCAGGTCGCGTGACACACGACGCCGCACCACCAGCGTCCACAGCGCGCGTCCAGCGTGCTCACACGACCCACGCACTCCGACCACTGGCTGAGGATAACGGGTCAACATATACGAATGTATGGAACCTCGTTCTCGCATTTGTTCTCGTATTTGTTTTATTTCAATGTGTATATAAAATGTTTTCAAAATTAGTAATTTGCTTTTGACACGAAACTAGGTAGGTAAAAAGAAACAACTTTCACTAAAGGACCGACTCGTAAATAGTGAAAAAACTTTTGAAAACACCTTATATAAGGTCTTTTCAAAATGAGTGATTATCCTTTGACACGAAACTAGGTAGGTAAAAAGAAACAACTTTCACTATGGGACCAACTCCGAAATAGTGAAAAAAGGTCAGCTGTTATACATTTCAGTGCAGTAATTATTCGAAATTGTATGGAACAGCAGATTTTTTTTCACTATTTCGGAGTTGGTCCTTTAGTGAAAGTGTTTCTTTTTACCTACCTAGTTTCGTGTTAAAAGCAAATGACTAATTTTGAAAACACCTCAAGTAAATACCATTTCATATCAACCGTTTATTTCCTGTTTTACAATGGCGAGGTCTAACAGGATGGGAAGATAGCACATTATATGATTTCGAGACAAAATTTTGTGGATTTTTTCTTTATTTGTGGCCGAAATTTAATGGCGGACAATACATAAGAGGACGGTTGACCACAAATCATATTACGGTTAAAAAGATTGTAGGCGGAGCTTGTGCATAAGGAGCCTCCAAAAACAATTATGTGATATTAACCAAACCGGGCCCCTTATTAGCTAACTAGCAAAAGCAAAGCGACAGCGACAATTGTACAAAAATCGCTGATTGCTTGTCAAATTCGTATTACGTAAAAATGAATTTCAAAGCTTTGCTTTGCTTCGGCTTTGCTATTGCTTTTACGTAATCAGGGGGCGGGTACAGGTGTACCTGCAAAAGCATGAATCTGACTACAGAGAGCAATTTTTTTACTTACTTCATGAGTTTCTCAAGATCGCCAAGTAGTCGGTCGATTAGTTTGAGTAAGCTCCGTCGGTCTCTCACATCGGTGGCTTCTACTATAGGTTTCAACGTGGGTATTTCCGCCCTAGGGAACATCAATATTTATATAAGTATCGGCACATATCCGGCGGAAGTTGCGTCGACCGTATCTCCAAGTACAGGCAAACGCACCAACAACGTAAAAAAAATTACCCAGAGACGAATGTTACATCTCAAGCTTAAATGCGACAAGCCGTTTAGCGTGCGAAAAATGTACATATAACCATACACTAGAAAAACATAACCCTCCTCCTAGCTCAGTCGGGTAAACAGCTGGTATTTCCAACAATATCTTGGACAAAATACTCTTACCCCCTAGACGGACTAGGAATATCACGTATAGCCATGACAGCGTTGTTTAGCGGGGAGCGGTGGGGGCGGGGCGCGGGGGGCGGGGCCTCGCGGGGCAGCGGGAACTCCGCGGAAACCGAGGGGCATCTGGCATCTCTCTCGCCTGCCTCCATCGCCTGCAATATGTTACTAGCTGGATTTTCACGTTAACTTGCCCCTATAATACATACGAGTACATACGTCCATTACCATTATCAATGCCCATCACCCAAACAGGATGGGCAGAAGTGTGCAAAATACACACCCACTCTTCAGTTAGCCTATTGAGTCTCACGCGGTATGGGGTGAGCTAATCGTCGCTTTTCAGGGGGATAAATATTCGTGACTATACAGGGTGTGTGTGACAGCCAGGCAAATATTGATATGGTAACTTCAGACCATGATACTGAGGCGAAAACCACAGAAAATTTTCGTAGGAAAATTCCTAATATTTCCGACTTTTTTATCCAGGAAAAAACAGGAATGTATCACATAACAACCAATAAGCCCATTTAAATAGCACAGGATCATCCGATACAATTGGCGCGGAAAGTAAACATTGAGGATAATTAAATTAAAAATGCATTTCCTGCGAGTAATAATACTGTCGTATAACACAAAACAATGTGCTTTTTCAGTATTTTAGTATTATTTGCCTGGATGTCACACACACCCTGTATAATTATTGAACCCATGTATTTTCCGTACAAACTTTCAACCATAGGTATATCCAATTTTTTTTTTTCATCTTTGTCTGCTTGCCTAATTTATTCCGGCTAATCTCTGAATCGGCTGGACTGATTTTGACGGAACTTTCACTGTACATACCTATAGCTGATGTAATAAGTGACTTAGGTGAATTTTATTCCCGAAATTTCCACGGGACCGGGAAATAATGGTAATTCTAAAGTAAACGCAGACGAAGCAGCGGGCAGCCACTAGTTGTGTGTAAGTTTTACTACAAGTAATTACTGGACGCTTATTAAATAAAAATTAAACATAAATAAATAAAACCATCCTCGTATGTACTTCAAGGAATATTCTAAAAAAAGAATTAGCGTATTCGGTTCAACTGTTCTCGATATCTGCGCTTAGCAACACATTCAGTGATTAATTTTTATATTATAGAAGATTAATAAACTAACCTGATCGGAAATAAACCTGTCTATATCAGCGTGACATGGCTCGGCCCGCGTGCCGTCCCCTGCTTCTATCCATTCGCTGAATTTACGAAGCATACTGCGAAAATTGTAAATAGTTCTTCATCCTTAGTCTTCATATATTTGTACATACAGACAGATGGACGTATAAAAAACTATATATACGTCCATGCATAGACATTAAACAATATCGTAACGTGACGCAGGTGCTCTAGTGGACGCCCACGACTCCATTCGCATGAACTGCAGAAAAAACATGTCGAAATTACCCAGGATAAAAAGTAGCTTATTCATATTGTACACACAGAAAAACATAAAATATAATGATATTAAAAAAGATAATGTACAAAGGCGAACATGTCTCTGACAGATTTCTTCCTATTTGTTATTCTGTAATATGTAAATTGTTGTGAAGTTTCATTAAAATCCATTCAGTAGTATTTGCGTGAAAGAGCAACAAACATCCTTACATACATCCTGACAAACTTTTGCATTTATAATATTAGTAGGATGTGTACAGCAAATGCTACTAATCTAAAGCTTAGGTATACATGAAGAAAAAGGTTTATTGTTACTTTAAATCCTCAATTTTTTTTTGTAATAGCTACGCGTAATAAATAACTTACTTTTCAGCAGAAACATAATAACATATCAACTGAGACAAATGAAGCCTTGTCTTCTCCATCTCTGCATTTACTTCATCTTCTACCAGCTCATCAGATGCAGTATCTTCGACTGTCTCTTCTCCAACAAGATCAGCAATAGCCAGTGGAGGAAATAAACCGGTTTCTTCGGGTTTGGGTTTGGGTTTCGGCTTTCTAACCGGTGGTTTAACCGGTGGATCTTTCTCTTTAGCTTTCAGGGTTTCCGCTTCGGTTTTATAGAACAAGATGAACTCTTGTAAGCGCCTTTTTAACTGCGATAGAGTGCGCGACTTGAAGATGCCGCTGAAGTATAATAATCCCACGACTCTTGGTTGAGATTGTCTAGAAAGAAAAATAATTCATAGCTATAACGGGTAAGCGCCTCGGCAAGTGAAGCAATGGACTCTGGCCAGATGGACCGATGACTTAAAGAGGGCGGCTGGCAGTGATAGGATGGTGAAGACGGGAGATCGAGTCTTGTAGCGTGCTCTGGGGGAAGCCTACGTCCAGCAGTGGACTACAATAGACTGATGATGATGATGATAACGTGTAACAAAAGGGGTAAGCGAAATTGTAGGAACGTCTCCGATTAGTTTATGAATATCTACATACAGATTGGCCTATTGCAGTCCACTGCTGGACGTAGGCCTCCCACAGGGCACGCCAGAGGGCTACTGCCATATTGGTTTTTTCCCATAGTCAGCACGCTGGACAGGCGAGTTCGTGACCGCATTTTTTACCCGACTGCGCGACGCAAAGGAATGGTAATGTGTATAACAGCCTATGTATGTATGTATGCTCCTTTGAAGCACTATACAGACCAAACGCCTGGGCCGATTTTTATGATGCACACGTCAATCGATTCCTCTTAGTCCGGCGAGTGTCACTAAAGATATGACGTTAGTGAAAATCCAATATGGCGACGATATTGTGGAAATGAAAAAAAATTAAGTCGACAAACTATATCACGTGACTTATCGTTAAATAGGTATTTAAAAATCATTTTTAGTTTTCTCACAACATTTTTCGATTCGACTGACCGTTTGGGATCTATATCGGTTTAAAGTTGCGTAACAACCACTCATGTGAGTTTTTAGACAGCAGAAATTTACGATGAAACGACGAAAACATCTTGCTGCCGAGCATGTTTCTTGAAGCGTATCTATTAGTTGCTGTACTCATAACTAAAAAGTATGAAATAAATTAAAAAAAAAACATAATATAAAATTATTAAATAAAAAAAATGGAAAAAATTCTTAACCCGAGTGGGAATCGAACTCAGGACCTCTGCATTCCGTGCCAGCGCTCTTACCATTGAACTTATTACATAATTTAAAAAATCCAAAAACCCGACTGCGTAAAAAAGAACCAAACTCTGTAAGTACATAATAAAAAATCTAAAAAGAAAAAAACAAGCACTTAGATGTCTGGTTCCATAATATTAATATGGAATGTACTATTGAAGAACATAAAATATTTTCTAATGATCGTAACATAACTGAACAGCCAGGATCCATTGAAATTGGATATTTTAAATTATGTTTTTTTAATTGCTTGATTCAAGAGTAAGGTTTATACAGGGTGTTTTTTTGTGGCCACCTTTAACGAAGGGTGCGTACTCTATACATAAAATAAAGTAAGTTTATGCCAAAAAAATGCTGGGATTTTTTATTTTTTTTAATTACTTGATCTGGCGAAAATTATAGTGTCTAGTGTTTATGCTAGTTTATTTATAGACAGATATTAATTATTTCTCGTGAAAAAATCTTGCTACGTGCGTCTATGTGCATTTATGCAGAAAAACGCAGTCTATTTACTCAACTTTGGACCCTAATATTTTGGAAACCACACACTTCCCAGGTATGCTTCCATGGAGAAAAATGATCGTGATGATGAGGAGATTCCGTAGTTTTCGGGAACGTTGACGACCAAAAATCATCCTGTATTATAAAATAAAAATAAATAAAATAAAAAATAGTATCAGCTTTGTACCCGTGCGAAACCGGGGCAGGTCGCTAGTAAATCAATAAAACGTACCGCGTTGACGGAGTTCTCTGTAGGAACATCTGCATAAAGAACGCCCACAGTTCCAGACTGGCGGGAAGGATCGGAGCAGTTAGTAGGGCATTCGCTGTCTGATATATTACTAGGTCTTCTGAGCTCATTGACTGCCCTAATTGCTGGAAAATATAATTATACTGTATAAATATACACAGACGAAAGGTTCTAGAGTGGATACCATGTATCGGCAAACGCAGCGTTGGAAGGCCACCCGCGAGATGGTCGGACGACCTCGGCAAGGTCGAAGGTATCGGTTGG
The DNA here is from genome assembly GCA_014607495.2 of Carposina sasakii. Lineage (NCBI taxonomy): Eukaryota > Metazoa > Arthropoda > Insecta > Lepidoptera > Carposinidae > Carposina > Carposina sasakii. Next base: position 12,427,723 of record CP053158.1, read on the forward strand.
ATGCAGGCCGCTTCCGACCGGTCGGAATAGAGGTTATGGGGGAGCTATGTTCAGCAGTGGACTTCTCAAGGCTGAGAATGAAGAATGGTGATAAATATACTGTAGCTGGAGAAAAGCAATCGATTGGGAACATACCTGAATAAAAATCGACTGGGGACAATCAACAGTAGTTGGTTTGACCCTGCTTTCGACGCCACAAGTCCTGGCTTCAAATCCCGGTGGGTGCAAAGATTAATATAATGAATATCGATGTTTGTTTCCGGGCCATGGATGTTTTTATACTTATCTATGTATTTATGTACCGTTGTTTAGTACCCATGACACAAGACCTTAGGGATCCTAAGTGAGCCTAGTTACATAGTAAATATAGGTATATAAATATCCTAAGGTCACGGTTTTGCGTTGGATAATAGAAGATACGTATCGAGCTGAAATAATTTCATCGAAAAATTTGATCTTTATTTCGAGAGCGTCCAATAGTTTTGTAATTAAATTAACCCTAACCGTCTAGTCATCTTTTCAAAGTGAAGATTAGGCGTCGCCCATTTATAACGTAATCGTCTCTTGGTGCTCTGCCTACCCCGTAAGGGATAAAGGCGTGATTATATGCAAATACATAGATAAGAAACCAGGATTCGAACCCAGGACCTATGGCGTCGCGGGCAAGGCCGCTACCAACTACACCGATCGGCCGTAATAAATGAATGGCGCCTCACCTTAAGCGCATTGTCGACATGGGGCGTGGCCTGCGCGCCCAGCTCGGCCAGCATGCGCTCGCACAGGCGCGCCTGCCTCGAGCCGCGCGCGCGGAGCGCCAGGCGGCACACGCGCGGGCACTGCGCCGCCTGCGACACTATGTAGCGGACTGACGCGGGGTCCTCCTGGAAACACCCACACGTCTTGTTTATTTACATTTTAGGAAGACGTACAGACAAATTACTCTCATAAAATACAACAATATGGTCGATTCCGGCAGTCACACTTAAACCTAAACGTAAATTTAGTCCTACCTGTCCTTTTCTCTCTCGGCCATCTATGTTAAGAACGGAGAGAGATAGATCTGACTAAGATTAGGTTAAGGTTTAAGTGTGTCTGCCGGAATCGACCCTAATAGCACAATAAAATGCCAGTGAACAGTCTCTACAAGTAAACAAAAAATAAACGATAAAATTGGAAATTAACCAAAAGAAAATTAGTAAAACCTATGTAATTTTAAGAGATTTTCTAGCTCCTAATTAATCGTATGACGGACGCAGATAGATACATACTAGCGGCGTACCCGCGGCCTCGCCCGGCCTCGCTCGCCTGCCGAGTGCTCGCTCCAGCGTAGCGAGCGCGGGCGCGGAGCGAGCGGCCCCTAGCGCGTGTAGCCACACGAGTGTCATGGCTGACGCATTACCCGCTCCAACGCTGCAACACACACGGAACTCCTCATTAAGGTGGATAGAATACAAAGGATCGCGACTACACAATACAAGCGGAACACGGCTGTTAATTAACAAATGCCTTATTTATTCTTTTGTACTTTTTTTGTTGTGTTTATTTACCTAATATATCTATGTGTGTACAATAAAGAATATGAGGATGAAAAAAAACATTCTGCAGAGATTATCGCCCCGCCTCTTTTCCTGTTAATTTTATTTGATTGTAGTGGACGCCCGCGGCTCGGTCCGCGTGGACTGCAGAAAAAACAAAATGTCGAAATCATCCGGGATAAAAAGTAGCCTATGTGTTAATCCAGGGTGTCAGCTAACTCCATAACAAGTTTTATCAAAATCGCTCCAGCCATTTTTACGTGAAAGAGTAACATCTATCCTATATTTGGATGCATAAATTCTTTATCAAAATAAGCTACTACTAGCGCCACCAGTGTCATTCTATGTGAAACTGAAATAAAATAGCAGTCTGTGGAAAACCTCACGAGTTTTATAACCCCCCCCCCTCCGTTACCTGACCGCCTGTAATTGGTCTACCAATGCCGCCAATAGTTCCGGTCCGGAATTCGTCGCTCGGCCAAACGTGCGCTGCATTAGGGAAGGGCCTGCGCTTACTAGCGTACTGAACAGCTGATTGAACCTGAAGGCATATATATATATATACATACATATAGTCACGCCCATTATCCCCAAAAGAGGTTCTATATATATAATATATATAAATAAATATTCAGACACTTCACAACACATTGACTTAGTCCCACCCTAAGATCCCTAAGGTCTTGTGTCGTGGGTACTAAGCAACGGTATATAAATACATAGATAAGTATATAAACATCCATGACTCGGAAACAAACATCGATATTCATCACATCAATGTTTGCACCTACCGGGATTCGAACCCAGGACCTATGGCGTCGCAGACAGGGCCACTACCAACTACACCAATCGGCCGTCAAGTTGGTTGGTTGATAGGGTGCGAATTACACACCCACTATATTCTAAAAAAAAGAATTAGCGACATCGTTTCAGCTGTTCTCGAGATTTGCGCTTAGCAACACATTCAGATATTCAATTTTATATTTTTTATTTTATGGTCATCATCTTCCTGCCCTTATCGCATTATTTATGGTGTCGGCGCAACATGATTTCTTTCGAAACTCACATTGCCAAAGTTTTGGCATTTGTTTTTACGGCCGGCTTCCTGCCTGCCTGACGCCAACTTATAGTATATAGTAAAGAAAAAAAATACCCTGGAGTGAGCGAGACGGATTCGGGTGACTGCGTCAGAACCAGCATGATTGGAGCGAGACAGTGTATTGCCATCGCGTAGTTAGTTGAAGCCAGACGGCATAATGCCGGCACCCCATGCGAACAGATCTGTCAATAAATAATTATGGTCAAACCTAGCGTAGTTATTGTATACCTACAGACCACACGCAACCAAAACAAGGTGACAAACAAATAACATTTCATGAAATGATTATTTTGAAATGATTCTTCTGAATTACTTCAACAAAAAAAAAAAACTAAATTCACTAATAAAGAAATTAACAAATAAAATCTGTGAATAAAATAGTATGAGCTGAATTTTGTGGTATTTTTTGGTCGTCAACGTTCCCGATAACTACGGAATCTCCCCATCATCACGATCATTTTTCTCCAAGGAAGCATACCTGGGAAGTGTCGGATTCCCAAGATATTAGGGTCCAAAGTTGAGTAAATAGACACCCTTTTTCTGCATAAATGCACATAGTCGCGCGTAGCAAGATTTTTTCACGAGAAATAATTAATATCTGTCTATAAAAAAACTTGCATAAACACTGAACACTATAAATTTCGCCCGATCAAGTAATTTTATTTTTTCAAAAAATCTACATCGTTTCCCAGCATTTTTTGGCATAAACTTACTTTATTTGATGTATAGAGTACGTACCCTTCGTTAGCAACAAAAAACACCCTGTATTTATTTGCTCAAAACATGATACAATAAAGTCATAAAAACAAACTAGCCAAAATCGAAACTTACCAACTGCAAAGAATGTCCCCACTCGCTGGCCAGCAATTCGAAGGCCAGTCCGAAGGCATCCCCCCTCTCCTGGCCGGGCGGCGCGTCCCCTCCCCCCCACAGCGAGCGGTGCACCCTCAGGCGCCGCAGCACTGACCACGCCCACTCGGGCGGCGCAGACAACCCGGCCACGTGCGTACACAGGCGAGCGCCTAGGTGCAGCTGTGTGGCCAGTGACACGCCTCTACGGAAATAAGGTTATTTTGAAACTATATGAGGTACTAGTGGACGACTCCGTCTCCAAACACTAAAAAGCGATTTATGTTTGAGACACAATTAATAAATTTAATGCTTCGGCTCCATTTCCCGCAGGCTTATTTACTAACTTGCGATTGGTCGGCAACCGGTCGCTAAACGTCAAAAGACGACTACGCGCCTGATTCAAAGAACCCTATTTTGTAATCTATAAGTGTGGGGCATACATTTTAATCTAGCTAGTAGGATAATACCAAATGTCATGTTTGACAGCTATTATCTACGATTTCGACCGGTTGCGTGTTAGATAATCAGCCTGCCGCCGGTTAGGCACAGAAAACAAATCCAAAAAATATAAAATCGTAAACAATATAATTATAATAGACAACGGTAAATGACCAATAAACTTGGTAATAAAAAAAAACATTTCCTTACACTTGCGGCGTATAGTCCAGTTGCAGCAACATTTGCGGCAACAGTTGCGCGCAACGCTGTGACCAGTCGGCGACCACCTCGTCTAGTTCGACGCAGGATGGACGCCATTTTTCCACCGACAGGAACTTTATATAAGACGGGTCGATAGATTCAGCTGAGGAAAAGTGGACATAGTTTTACAGTAAAAAAATATTAGTTATTTTCACACCATTTTCTTGCCTGTTGCATACAATTTTATTGAAGTAATAAATTATATATGGGCATGTTCTAAATTGTCATATGTGAAATATTTAATTGTATGAGACGTTACTATTCGGAAGTACATCATATGTACAAATTTTTCAAGTTTTCACTAGTCAATAACGGAATATGAAATCAAATTGTCGTTTTGTTAATAATGAGGGATTTTCTGACAACTATTGAAAGTAAAAAAAATGTACAAATCACCTGGATAGATGTCGTGAGCGCATCACCTACCCAAATCCCCTCACCTCACCTCTAAATCAAAGACATCAATAGTTCCTAAGCACTATAGATAGACGAAGCAGACTATAGTGTGCAGTACACGTACGACTAAACATCGGTCCGCTAGGAAAGACAAAGATATAGCAGATAAAGTATCTTTTGGGATATAAGGCATATAGGCAGGAGTACGGAGAAGGACATAGACTACATTCTGTAGTTCACGCATATGAAGTCACGGGCAACAGTAGTCATTCATAAATTTAAGGTTGTTCAAAAAAGCTAAGTAGGTATAGTATTAAGATTATATAATCTGATACTATTAACCCCATGTAGCAAAATCCAACTTGTTACTTGCTACGTCTTTAACCTACTCGTATGCTACACCGTCTTTAGAAAACCGACCGGATGATTTATTGTCGGCTGTACACTGGGTGTGTGTGTGTGTGTGTGTGTGTGTGTGTGTGTAGCCAGCTTTATTCGTCAGTGCACAATCTATTCACGGAACTATTACAATATCCTTCAAGCTGGGAGAGGTGAGGTGGGGGGATTAGGGCAGGTGATGCGCTCACGCCATCTATTTTTGACTGTTATTTTAACTTGTCAGGAAATCCCTCATTGAAACACATTATTTCTTTTGATGTACAAAATGGTTTACATACTTTTTATTTTATAATTTATACTACAAGTGTCTGGCTTTTTAGGTACTGTTAATCAGGGTATATATGGTCTACACTAAACGTAATGTAGAAACATTTTTCTGTATTTAATACAAGAAAGTTAGATTTTTTATTATTATTTATTTATCATTAATTGTACATGTCGAGATGAAGAGTTTGTTTGTTTGTTTGAACGCGCTAATCTCAGGAACTACTGGTCTGATTTGAAAACTTTCAGTGTAAGATAGCCCGTTTATCGAGGAAGTCTATAGGGTATATAGCAATCCGCCCCGGCTTCGCACGGGTGCAATGCCCCCGCACGCGGACGAAGTCGTGGGCGACCGCTATCAGATATACAGGGTGTCCCAAAACTCAACGTCAAGCCGAAACGGGGTGACAGGATTGATCATAACCATCACGAGAAAAATCTGAAAAAAAAATCTATCCCATGCAGTTTGAAAATTATGGGCATTTTAAGAAAAACCTAGAATTTGATCAAACTGTACCATTTTTCGGTTATTGTGGTTATTCTTTTTTATTTTTGTTCATTTGAACTTTGGAAACGTAATCCTAAATAACATTTCTAGAATCCCAATAAAAAATAATGACACAATTGCCTCAAGTTTTCCGAGAATTGAGACTATTTGTTAAACTACGAATTTAAAATTTTCAAGATTCGTCGACTTTGACAGGCCCTCCTAAAAAAAATGTACTAGAGTGCCTTGGCAAGTGGCATTAAAAGTTGGCGCATTTAATCAGAATTCTAAAATGGTACAATACTTGTTAGTTCCATACAATAGAAAAGAGTAAAAAAATTAAAACCTCAAGTAACCCGATTTTTGCTATCTCATTTTACCCAGTTAAAATGTTTTTAATTCACACAAGCTCTAGGTAGGTTCTTAATTTTAAGACAAAATGATGAGAGAGATGGATAATGGGTATGTTCGCCATGAGTGAGCGAGACAGATAGTGACGCCACTTTTACCAAAGTGAAAAAAAGTTAGTAAAATTAGTAAAATAATTAGGTTTGTTGGAATAAAAGTCAGATGATAGAGAAATAACGTTTTTTATTACAATAAATGTTCAAATTGTTTACCATCAGCCTCAATACAAGCCCTACATCTTCTTAAAAAAGATCTACTTATTAGTCGGGCATATCTTCGAGAGTTGATCGCCTCAGCTGCTTGAGAAATGCGTTCACGCAGGTCGGCTACGTTCTCAATGGGCTTTGAGTAAACTTTTTCTTGAGAACTCCCCAATAGAAAAAATCCAGGGGATTTAAATCTGGTGAACGGGCGGGCCACGAGATAGTGCCCGAACGTCCAATCCACCTTCCCGGATATTCCTGGTCAAGGAAATCTCTTACTTGCACTGCGAAATGCGCTGGGCAGCCATCTTGTTGAAACCACATGTCGCGAAGATCTGCTAGTGGTACATCCTCTAACAGGGTTGGTAAATCTTCTCTTAAAAAATGTAGGTAATTAGTTCCATTCAAGTTCTCAGGCAGTTCAATAGGCCCAATAATTTTACCGTTTAAAATTCCGGTCCACAGGTTTACTTTAAAACGATACTGGGATCTATCTTCTCGCATTAAATGTGGATTCTCCACATGCCACTCGTGATAATTGTGCAAGTTCATGTAACCATTTTTTTAAATGTCGATTCATCTGACCAGAGAATTTTTTGGATGAATTGGGGATTCTCATTATGCCTCTGTAGCATTGTTCTACAAAAAGAAATCCTTTCCTGATAATCTCGAGGTAGAAGACTTTGAACTCGTTGTACGTGAAACGGATGCATTTCGGCTCTTTGTAAAATACGATGAGCAGTGCTTTTCGGTATTCCCGTTCTTTCTTCAATTCCACGTACGGAAATACTTCGGTCACGTGCGACCTCTTGCAATACTTCTTCCTGGAAAGGAAACACAGGTCTACCTCCAGCCTGTATTTGATTAGGCGAAATGGCCGCCCTCTGTGAGTGAACGGTGCACATTAACAAACACGCGGTGATCCGGGTAGCGCTCTAAATTTGGATATCTTTCACGATAAAGTCTAGCGGCAGCACTTGCGTTGCATCTGCATTCCCCATAAATGAGGTGCATGTTCGCATATTCTTGTGAAGTGACTAGCGCGTAGGCATGGTAGATAAAAAGGATGCCAACACAAAAGTCCAGAGAGAAGCCAAAGTTGCCGGTATGTTATCAACAAGTCCAATTCACAAAGATTCAAGTCCAAAAAGAAAGCCAAAGTTGTCAGTACTAAATCAACACAAGCGAATACGAACGTGCGCAGTAGACGAATGAGCGAAACGTACTAACTGGTTGGTGTCGGACTGGTAGCGTAGCCATTTGCTTGGCTGAAACTAGTGCGAATGAAACAGATAGATGCCATAGCATCTATCTGTTTCATTCGCACTCGTTTAAACGACGCATCTCCGTCTCAATGCGTGGCGTCACTATCTGTCTCGCTCACTCATGGAAAACATACCCATTATCCATCTCTCTCATCATTTTGCCTTAAAATTAAGAACCTACCTAGAGCTTGTGCGAATTAAAAACATTTTAACTGAGTAAAATCTGATAGCAAAAATCGGGTTACTTGAGGTTTTAATTTTTTTACTCTTTTCTATTGTATGGAACTAACAAGTATTGTACCATTTTAGAATTCTGATTAAATGCGCCAACTTTTAATGCTACTTGCCAAGGCACTCTAGTACATTTTTTTTATAGGAGGGCCTGTCAAAGTCGACGAATCTTGAAAATTTTAAATTCGTAGTTTAACAAATAGTCTCAATTCTCGGGAACTTAAGGCAATTGTGTCATTATTTTTTATTGGGATTCTAGAAATGTTATTTAGGATTACGTTTCTAAAGTTCAAATGAACAAAAATAAAAAATAATAACCACAATAACCGAAAAATGGTACAGTTTGATCAAATTTCTAGGTTTTTCTTAAAATGCCCATAATTTTCAAACTGCATGGGATAGATTTTTTTTCAGATTTTTCTCGTGATGGTTATGATCAATCCTGTCACCCCGTTTCGGCTTGACGTTGAGTTTTGGGACATCCTGTATAATTATACTACAAGTGTCTGGCTTTCTGTAGGTAACTGATATACTACAGGGTAATTATTATATATGGTCTTTAATATTACAACTAAACGTAATAAATGATTTGTATTTGTAATTGTAGAAACATCTTTACTGTAACCTTTAATATACAAAAAAGTTATAAATCTATAGATTTTTTATTATTATTTATTTATCATTAATACATATTTTACAAAGAATAAAGTACAGTGTCTCATAAACTTTATGCAAGTTTTTATGTACACCGTTATCGTCATCTACTGTGCTAATGCTACCACTAACATAGATTATGAAATTATACAGATAAAGAAACTACTATCCATATATGTGTTGAACAATTACATGAAATAAATGACTAAATAAAAAATAAATAAATTGTAAAATGTTATATGTACACTGATTTAAATATTATGATACCAAAAAACTGGCATTATGAGTTAAAACTAAGTAGATAGTTCGCTCGCTCGATAATACTCGAAACAGGTTTTAGCACATCATTAGACTTTAGTGTGTGAGTGTGTATATATGTATAGATTCATTTCTTAGTGTTAAAAATTTCTTAGATAGATAGAATTATTTTAAAACTATATTACCTTGGCAAATATCCGCGAAGAGATGAAAAGCGGTGGTGTATAAAAATGGATGTGCCTCTAGTAGAGGCGGGATCGACTCCCGCGCAGTGCCGGCGCAGGCGCCATTACATACCGGACTGGTGCGTTTTATACCTGTCTATAATAAAATTAACTTTTTTGTATTACCCATGATACCGTTAGAGTAAAATGGTACACTGACACTTGACGATATTATTAAGAACCTACTTAGTATTGACTTGTTTTACAGTTGCCAGGTTGCCAAAATCGAACGCTGGCTGGACAGACCGATCAGTATGGCTGGACATTTGAGTAAAAAGTCGACTCACTCAGACACGTTAGACGCACTTTTCTTTGTGAAATGTACATAATATGCTTTATCCGGATGCCTGGCAACCTTAGATACGGGTGTAGTAAAGTCATAGAGGAATAAGATGTCATAGAGTGCTAAGGAATAAGTGTCATAGAGTGCTAATGTCCTACTAAGTCTAAAGGTGCATCGACGCAGTTAGTAGGTCATTATCACTCTATGACATCTTATTCCTCTATGGTAAAGTGCAGACTTCAGCATTCCCTACATTCATATTAGTTAGTTTAGTTTCCACATTAGTTACCTGAAAGAGGAACTCCAGCAGCAGGTTAGCGAGCACGACATCCCCCCGTTCGGTCGCTGCGCTCGCTGCGGCGCGCACACGCAGCGCGCACGTTGCGCGGCGGGCGGGGCGGCGCGCAGGCGTCCGGCCCGGGCGGCACCGCTGTCTGTGCACATTATATCTCATTCCACGCCGGTAAGGGGTCATCCATATATTACGTTACAGGTTAAGGGGGAGGGAGGGGGTCGTCAAACTGAGACATTGTGTGACAAGGGGGTGGGAGGGGTCCTAAATTTAGTGACGTTATATTTTTATTCAATAATCTCTAAATATAAAATTTTCATTCAATAATCTGTAAATATAAATTCTCTAAATTTCGAAAAAGCTAAATGTGACATCACACTAGGGAGGGGGGTCTCACAAATGTGACCAGTAGAGGAGGAGGGGCAAAAAATCATGAAATTCGTGTGACGTAATTTATGGATGACCCCTAATATCACTACTTACTATAAAATAAAGTCGTCCCTATGTATGCTTAGATCCTTAAAATTACGCAACGGATTTATGAGGAGGAGTGATTTATGAGGAAGGTTTATAGGCATAGTATCTTTATTGTACCCGTGCGAAGCCGGGGCGGGTTGCTATTATCTACATATCGCAACTTCGGTTGAACAAGGGCACAATTGTAAAAAATGCAAAGACCTATTGGGCCCTTGTTCTATTACTATAGCTATTGTACCGAAAAGGTGCGATCTACAAAATGCTTTATCCCAAATGACTGATGGATCAGCGCACAATTTAAATTGCTGATCTTAGGGGGCAACAATAGAAGAGATTCTCTGTATTTACATAGGCATTCGATAATAAAGGATTTTCTAAAATTAAATTAAAAACTGTCCTCGCTATGTTCAGTGTCTATGGAATCTACTTTTTGATTGCAGTTGCGGCTACCTGATTCCGGGAATACAGCCGTGTTAATTTGCATGTCTTCTTCTTCAGCCTATTGCAGTCCACTGCTGGACGTAGGCCTCCCCCAGGGCACGCCACAAGGCTACTGCCGCAGAGGGGTTATGCCCATAGTCACCACGCTGGGCAGGCGGGTTGGTGACCGCAGTGTGATTTTTGGACTATGTTGTCTTCACGGGAGGAGCTGTTGCCCACCTCCCGGAAACCCTTAATTCGTACGATACCCACGGGCGGCATTAATTTGCATGTATAAACCTGTTTTCTTACCATGTATATCCACAATAAGGCTGTCACAATAGTCCCTGGCGGCGTCGTCAGTGAGCAGCGTGGTGGGCAGCGCGGGGCACTCCCCCGCGGTCACCAGTTCGAGTCCCGCGCAGAAACACTCCTCGCACTCCGCTGACAACTTGTCGCGAAGGTCCGGCGACCATGTGGCACTAAACAAAATAAAATCATTCATTTCAGACCGAGACCAATATGTGTGCTAGTAAATATAAACATTTAAATAAATTGAATTGAAATTACATTTTTTAAAAATTATATTAATTTGTTTGTTGGTTATAATTTTTATATTGGTAAATCTATTAACGCCCTCCGCGACAGTTATTTCGTGCTGAGTATTAATCAAATTTCGTGTTAAAATTATGGATAAACAAACAAATTTATTCTCGCATCAATAATATTAGTTGGTGTACAAGCACTTCAGGATTATTCTTCTTAGGATTAGTATACAGGATGTAACAGAAAGGGTATGTTAAGCGAAAAGCTATGTAAATAGCCCACTATAGAGAACCTATTTCCAAAATTTGAGACTCGAAATCACATTTTAATTTTTCAAGATTGTATGAATATTCCTGAGATATTTAAAAATTCTCCATACTATCGGGAAAAATAAACATGTGATTTCGGGTCTCAAATTTTGTGAATAGGTTCTCTATAGTGGGCTATTTACATAGCTTTTCGCTTAACATACCCTTTTTGTTACACCCTGTATACCAGTAGTATGACCAAGTATAATCATGAAAGTGCTGTTGAATCTACACAAGGGACTTTTCAAATGGTCAGTTATCCTACCTAAAGGTTAAATATTAGGTTAATTTTTAATTTTACCTAAAGTTAATGCGGTCTCTATCTTGATCAAGTTTTACAGAAAGATAAATTTTATGTTGAAATTTATCCTTCAGAGAAGCAATCTAACCGTTGTAAAAGTTGGCCCTGAGTAATATACTCGTACGTGTATGTATTGCATGCTAGGTTCCCGTATTGCCTGCATGATCATAAGTTGTCAAATTCGAGAGTCAGCGGAGGGTGTAGAATAGACCTTAGTGGGCGAACAGTAAGGCGGCGAAATGATTTGTCTTCCGTGTCTCCCAGGTCATTCGCCAAGAACCATCTAAACGATCTTTGTACTCCATTCTTGAACTTGGTGATTGAAAGTTGACAAAGAACCAATAGACTTTCGCCATGATATTTCATACACAAAAAATTAATTTACGCGGGTAACGATTTCGTCGGCAATGTTAAGAGGGTTCGGCGATAGGGAGTTCAAGGAAAGACATCCGTCTATAGGGTGTAACAAAAAGAGTATGTTAAGCGAAAAGCTATGTAAATAGCCCACTGTAGAGAACCTATCCACAAAATTTGAGACCCGAAATCACATGTTTATTTTTCCCGATAGTATGGAGAATTTTTAAATATCTCAGGAATTTTAATACAATCTTGAAAAATAAAAATATCATTTCGAGTCTCAAATTTTATAGATAGGTTCTCTATAGTGGGCTATTTTCATAGCTTTTCGCTTAACATACCCTTTTTGTTACACCCTGTATAGCACGAGTATATTTCTAACTGCCCGTTTGATAAGCAATGAGCGGGACGCAACGCGCTCTCTTATAACTTACATACTAACAGGTAATTAATGTAATTATTATACTCACTATGTCTGTTCCTTCAAAGCCGCCAGCGCTCTAAGAGAGGACAGCGCAAATGCACGAAGCGCGGCACGCACGCGCACGTAACCGCCCCTTCCCGTCGCCCCGCCCCCTTGACCCGTAGCCCCGCCCCCTGGCTCCGTGGCCCCGCCCCCAATCCCGAGCGCGACGACGCGCAGAATCGTGCGCACTCCGCAACACGCTTTGAACATCTGCCGCCCCCCCGACCAGTCACCCCACTCGTGCGGCCGCGCCATGCTGATGTCCTGTTGTATACAAATATAAATAAACTAGTGGACGCATACGAGTCCATCCGCGTGTACTGCAGAAAAATCAAAATGTTAAAAACTCTAAATTATCCGAGTCATGAAATACTCTTCCGGAATAAAAAGTATAGCCCATGTCCGTCCTCAGACATAAGCTATTTCCGTGTTAAATTTCATTTAAATCGGTTCAATAGTTTTGGCGTGAAAGCGAAGTTACGCAGTTACTTTCGCATTTATAATATAAGGATCTGTCGGAATATCAAAATCTCTCATTCTTCTTTCTATCATATAGTTCATTCACATAAATAATTAAAACAATCAGTCACTCAATGCGTGGTTCAGATCGGCCATCTCGTGTTACATTAGTTAAAATACAGAACTATTTTAAGGCATTTTTTATTCCACAATCATTACAATGAAATTCGCATTTAAACAAAACTGCTAACAGTCGCCTCTCACTTTACCATTAGAAAATTACGTAAAGCGTGAACAAGACAGCAATACATAACTCACAGAATGCGTGAAGAGCACCACTCTAGCGACGATATCTCGAAGTGGAAAGGCGTGCAGTAGCGCTAGGAGGTCTCTTTCTCGCAATTTCCCCTCCCCCACCGCACCTCCGTCCCCCGATTTGTCTAGCTCCTCCCATTCTTCCGTGTCTGTAGAGAAAGATAGCAATATCGTCATTTCATTTAGAATGTCAAAAGGCAAACAGTAAATGCTTTTTTTAAATAATTGGTGTAAGATTTATACTTAGGTTATATGAGCGAAGAGGATGCATTAGCCTACTCCCAAAACTAAGGTATATAACACTACCCACTAGAGCAAAGGTTTGCAAACTTATTTCGTCTAACGCCCACTTTGAATATCAGTAGCGCCTCCCATTTTTATTTCACCTTAAAAATGTCAATTAGTTGCGCTATTTTTTTCTGAGGCCTTATCTGCCCCTCTCTAGGCATTAAAGGCCCACGAGGGGGCGTTATCGCCCACTTTGGGAAATACTGCACTAGAGACAAAATGTTTGTGGCGGGGCAACGCAAGACTTGTATCCAAGCTGTAAGTTCAGGGTTACGCCGGGTGTAAAAAGACAACGTGGTTCTTTTAACACTACTATACTAAAAACCATAATTCGAGAGACTAAACTGACAAGCAAGTGACAGCTAAAGGGTTACCATAAATAGAAAAAAATAAATAGTGACGTTATAGTCGATATCGATACTTACTTTAGACTCGGCTGTATAATAGGCTATTAAAAAATGTGAAAAATACATTGTCAATTACTGTATCAGTATATATTATGAATTTAGAAATAGTTTTCTATTAATGTAATTTGAAAATAAACACTGATTTATATAAAATCCGTATGTAAATAAAAATGTATTTTTTTTAACTTTTGTTATGGCATAAGATTTATCCTTAGTTTTCCGGCAGAATTGTATGCAGAGCATATAGTTTACTTCCAGAAAAATTTCTGCTTCAATTTTTCGGACACTTTCATAATTAGAACCGGTGTTTAGAAATTCAATATTGAAGTGTATTGGTAAATAACTTTTTGTTTAGTTTTCTTCAAACTACCAAATTGTATTTGGTTATTATATACTTAATATATCTAGTTATAATATATCTATATAATGTTTAGTATGAACCTAGTCTAAGTATTATTACGAATGTTGTGTTTATCTATAAGTAGCTGTGCTATTACACAAGTGTGGTAAAATTAAGCTAAAATCATGTAATATAGTAACAGTTGTTGATAAACCTAATAAATAAATAAATAAATAAAAAATTAAATTATGAATTCCAGAAATACAAATAACAAGTTTTCTTGTAACAAAGTAGACTGGCGGATGATGTATAAAAAAGCAAAGAGTTCTAAACAGTTATCTATTGTTTTTTAATTTCTTATCTATAATATGAACTGGGTTAGAAATTTGACATACTGCACTCGTTATAGATAAAGAGATGCCGCTCGGATGCAGGTAGCTAGGACGACGAGGTCGTTGATGATGACTAAAGCAAACAGGTCAAATGTACGTCTTTGTAGAAATTGTGTAAGTAAGTACTTTCTTATCTATAGTGCGAATTGGGTCATAAATAATTTAATGTTAGGAATGTGACAATACCGCATTGTGACAATCCCTGCGAAATGTGACACATTACCGTTAACTAATAATAAAATATAAAAAAAATTCAATAGCCAAAAAAGTACGTTGTACAAGGTAGGCTAAGTACCTTGGCGTGCACTTGTTAGGTATAGAGCGGTCCCTCGACAAGACGATTTTGCATATATATCTTTTTATTTGGGTCTGGGTTTTTTTAAATATTCTTTTAATACTTTTTATTATGTACAACTTACCTTTAAATTGATACCCCACACATTTGTACAGGTACATTCGATTTTTCATTGCTAATTTCACTCCTCATATATTTCAAATTGCTAAACCGGTTCTCATGAAACATAGCTAAGAATACTCTCAACTAAGCCATCTTTAAAAGAAAACCCTCTTTTTTTGGGTGTTTAAAATGATTGGAATTTGATTAACTTACTCGGTCTCAATGGAATTTATAGGCAGATATTATAACAATAAATAATATCATAAATGGCACTGTAAATCAATAAATTTATTTACATTTTCATAATTTTGTGAAAAAATTATTACGTTAAATATCGATGGGTATGAGCAGGAAGTAGGCTATCTCCGGCCCAATCCGCGACATAATTACCTACCATACTTGCCTGCCTCAGGGTTGTCACTTTTAGCTAAATATATTAATTCAGTGCCTAGAAATTGGCCAGGGCCGGGAAGTTGTATTTTTTACTTGTGGTGTCTGGGTTCAGGGTTATTGAGGTCGGTTTTACCTAAACGATGATGAAACTATTCACGATTAAAGAAAGAGCGACTGGTGATACTACATTCTATATCATAGTGGAATCGATGAATTATTTAGACAGCCAAACACAGAGCAATAAGTTCTCCTGCGATTATCACACATTTTTCGTTTATTTATCGGTGCTGTTATTTTAAAGTATCGACACGAACATCACTAGCCTGACCATGGCAACACTTGTGCAAAATGAACTGTCAAACTAGTCTCTCGAATTATGGTTTTGAGTATAATAATAATCTTTTAGATATTTATTACAAAAATCGTTTTTTTCTTCGAACGCTGCTTAGCTGTAAACAGACTGGGTTCCGGCGTAGAGGCAAAGCCAAGACGGAGATGGCAGGACAACCGATGAAGTTCCGCCAGGGTAGACGGAGTTAGCAAAAAACCGAAAGGTGTGGACTCAAAAGGGGAAGGCCCTTACCCAGCAGAGGGACTGGACTCAATGACGGATACAAAAAAAGCAGTACCTAGTGTTTCTTAGAGTCCGTTCCTATGCCTAATTTCGGAACTAACATTATTTGTATGCAGTAACACAAGATATGTAGTCATACCATAGTAACTAGCGCCATCATCGTTACTATACGGTGAAACACAATACCTTCAGTGCATTCGAGCGAGGAGTCGAGCCTGGGCTTGGCGAGAATAGTTTCGAGCAGCGCTAGTGTCTTTGCTGCACTGCTGACGTCGGGCGCCGACAGACGTAGTACCCGCGCCGCCCACTGCACCGACCGGTTTTGTCTGCAGTGAAGAATATCAGTAAGTCCATTAACCAATTTCAATACTAGAGATCTATCTGAAGTATGCGAAAAATCTCTAGGGAGTGGTTATTGAAATTGGCAGTAAGTTAACCGTCAGGGCTATTACTTTCCCTCACTATTAACTAGTGAGCGCAAAGGCCCCCATTGATCAACTAGCTTTATGGTTACGAGCATTTTTAGATTTTTTAAATAATCTACTGCGTCGCTCATTCAAACAAGGGATAACTAAGCTCTTTCTTCTGAACTAGCGCATAATTCACATAACTGAATGAAGATTAAGTACGTGCATAGTACTTACTTATAGCATCAAAACTGATGACTGCTTACGTACGCGTACTTAGTATTCTGTGATACATAACAATATTATACATACATACATATAATCACGCCTCTATCCCCCACGAGGTAGGCAGAGCACCAAGGGTCGATAGAACCACATGGCGCCAACTACGACCAATTCTGAGGGCATAGTTGAGATGTACAAGTTCAGTTAGTAGTGACAGGTGGTCAGCCCATCACCTACAAGACCCCTCTTGTCCCTCTACTGATTTGTACAGTATGCCCGGGAAGAGAAGCAGCTGTAGTATTATACGTTTTTTTTTTTCACTCCCAGAGCAGCATAGAAGAAACAATATTATGACTATAGTATAGTAACTATACTATACTATACTATAGTAGGTAAGGTATGTTGAAAGCTCTGGGCAAAAACATCGTTCCTTAGCTGGAAAGATGTTTACTAACATAACTTTACCTCAACAGGTGATGGAACAAAAACAGCGTTTGCCTAACATCGGAAGCGTCGACCAACGCCGCGGCCAACACGATGGCCCAACGTTCCAACGCCGCCGCATACGTCTGCGGCAAATCGTCACTGAACCGCATCGCTTGAAGTATCAGTGATAACGCCTCGCGAATTTCCAGCTTATTACTCTGTATTGTTTCTGATACTAGTACCTCTATCTGAAAATGAATATGTATGTATTTTTATTTACGTATTTTATTTGGTACCACTACATACTGCTACTATTATTATATCTATGCATACCAGGGGGTCCAAAACTTTTTTACTCATAGTCCCCTTTTAAAATTTAACTGGTTCTGGTGGACCCCCTACAGGCCTACACCGCATACAAATTAATTGTAAGCCCCCATTTTTTCACGCCAACGTAGACCCCCATCGAGTCTCCTGTGGACCCCTGGGGGTCCACCTGGACCACTTTGGGAACCACTGATCTATACACATAAAAGGCTTTTTCCTAAATGAATGGTCCATCAATATATCCGATAAGAAAACATTTTCCGAAATCCCCTCGGGAAGGAAAATTTACGCGGTCGAAACCGCTAAATTAAGCAATGCTTCTGTCATATGTAGTTCGTAAAGAATATTTTTTGATGTGCATTAACTAGCTAGATACTCAATAAGTTTTAATAAATATTCTTATTCTTTATTGCACATACACAAAAAGAAATATGGCATACAACATAAAAGAAGAGATGCATGTACATTGCATAATGGCAAGCTTATCTCTCTTCCAGCAAGCCAAGCAAGTAAAGAGAAATTGTTAACAACAGGGTAACATGTGCAATTAAACAAATTCTAATAAACTACAAATAGGTAGTAGAAATTAACAAAATGCCCAAGAATAGGGTTACTGTGACTCGTAAAGGATAACAATTAATTTGGGCAATAGGACTAAATTAAATTAAATGAGGATTATTTAACGGCGTGCGTGTGTGTGATACCTGGCAATGTGTGAGAGTGGCGAGGTGCAGATGATGGCAGTAGGATTCTTGGTAGTCCCTCAGCAAACCCTCGAGCTTCATCCGGGCTACCGGCATCCGGTCCTGCAGGAATTCCGCATGTTCGTATGTACCTGGTACACAAGAAGCTTTATTAAACTACAATAATTAAAGGATTAAAAGAAGTCCAAAGTGACAGACATAGTCTCCAAATGTAGCAGACTGAAGTAGCAGTGGGCCGGCCACATCTGCCGTAGAACCGATGAACGGTGGAGTAAACGGGTTCTCGAATGGAGACCGCACCTCGGCAAGCGTAGCGTTGGGCGCCCTCCGGACAGATGGATCGATGACTTAAGGAGGACAGCTGATAGTGACTGGTTGGCAAAAAAACGGGAGATCGAGCCATGTGGCGTACACTGGGGGAGGCCTACGTCCAGCAGTGGACTGCAATAGGCTGACGACGAATTAAAAGATTACATCTGTCCTTGCTATGCTAAACGAGACTATGGGATCCCTTTATGATCTTGCAGTACTGGCTAGCCCATTTCGGAAGGTTGTTGTAAATAACATAATGTATTGTGTATACTCAAAAGGCCCTTTCCCAGCAGTGGAACACTATCCTATTATAATATTATAAACGCGAAAGTTTCTAACTATGGATGGATGTTTGTTACTCTTTCACGTAAAAACGGCTTTTTGGAGGCTTGCATTGCGTGCGCTGCTGAAATAACTCAAAATACAGAATAACAATGTATGGGGGAATTATGTTCTATAAAAAAGTCTGCGAGTTAGCTGACACCCTGAATAAACAAATAGGCTACTTTTTATCCCGGTATAATATTTTTATCCCAGATAATTTCGACATTTGGTTTTTTCTGCAGTCCACGCGGACGAAGTCGCGGGCGTCCACTAGTAAATATATAATAATGGTTTCCCAATACTGAACAAAGATAAATTAGAAAAGAATTGGAGGTTTGGGATCTTTCAAAGAAATACACAGATTTATTTTAGAATATTATTCGTATATTAAAGCACTGGGAAGACACAAGACCGTTACTGCTTGAGAGACTAAAGGCAAGTGAAGGTAGCAAAGGAATATGTACACTTTTTAATAAACTAAGTGTTTCACCATCTACCTTCATTTTATTTTATGTTTATTTATATAGCTTCATATTAAAATATGATTAATTTTTGCAAGACTTAAAAGGTGAATAAATGAACAAAAAGACTAGACAATAAATATAAACTACCTGTGAAATCCACTCGTAAACCACAAGGACATCTTTCTGATTGATGAACTGTTCTTTTTTCAATCTTCCATAAATTGTTTCGGTACTTTTCTTCTTCTATCATATTTATCTGCAGTCTTTTTTGTTCTCTCTCCTGTGCTCTTAGTGATGACCTGAAAATTTTATTAAAATAAATATCACACACAAACCTTCTGCTATGTTGTCAGGACAGCTTGAATCAGATAGTAAATATTGTCTTTTAATTTCGTCATCCGAGTAAATTGACCCGGTGTATGGTGAAGCGCTGGCACGCGGAATCTATTCCCACCCGCATAATATTGCCCTTTCTAATGGACAAAGTCGTAGATGGTGGCTAGTTTAATATAAAACATACATACATACAATCACGCCTTTATCCCTTACGGGGTAGGCAGAGCACAAAAGGCCGATAGAACCACATTAATATAAAATAATTTAATATAAAAAAAGTGCTAATATTATGGTTGATATAAATTTCTTAGTACATTTTCAACAAAACTGTAGTTCACCTATATGTGGAGAGTAGATCCACCAAAGGATGCTCAGGTCCACTCACAGGACCCGCCTCCACAATCATTTCCTCCTTGTCGCTCAAAGCCCTCACTTCAGCTATTTCTCTGCCAGCAAATAATTGTACTGCCTCCTCTATATCCAAGCATTGCACCCGAGGCACATGTTCTATAACCATAGGTTTGGGAATAAATTCTATTACTTCCTCCTCAAAAACTGGAGCAGAAGGTGCTTCCTCAATGTATTCCACTTTATCTCTAGCTTCAGTATCTGCTGCTGCTAAGTAAGCTAAAGGGGAATTTAATTTGATTTCTAATTGTTTCATATTAACATTCTGTGCTACTTCAGGTATTCGCATATTCTTAAATCTTTTATGTAAGTCTTCATAGTTATCTGCATCAGTAATTACTATTGGTCCTTCTGATAAATGTACACTTGCATTACTAGTTCCTGGATCACTAAATGTTCTTACATCTATATTTAATAAGGATGTATTCTCATTAATAATTGTGTTTGTTATAGCCTTATCTTCTATTCGTTGGCTAATATCAATTGGTTTAGAGACCTCATTGGACTGTTTATTAATCATAGTCTCTTTTATTTCTGTACCTAGATCAACACGAATTTGTGAAGTTTCACCTTGCATCTCCGTTTCAGTGAAAGTAGACTCATTAGGCATTGTAATAGGATCTGGCTCTATATTTCTTCTGGTTGATTTCTCTTTGCTTTTCTTCTTCTGTAAAAATAAGTAAAGTTGAATAAACTTTCAGAGCGTCTAGAACTTTTGTTTTGCTACAGATTTGTAAGTTTAGCTAAAATTATGTACAAACTATATGTTACCTAAAAAAAATGAGTTGTGGATGTCATCCAAGAGATATATTCTTATAATAGGTACTTTTTGCCAATATTCAGTGTTCAAAATTATCAAGATAATTTGTCTAGCTGATTTGTCAATTAATTTCTTTATATCAATTATAATCTATTTATCTCAAAAAGGGTCTGAGATTTTCGGCATTATTAGATGAACAGCAAAGAATAATACATTTTAAATGAGAAAAATTCAATTTAATTCAGAGTTTGTTTTTATGGTGTCAAAAAAGTAAGAAAGTATGTATAAAAAAGAAAAATTCCTGAAATT
Source organism: Carposina sasakii (assembly GCA_014607495.2). Classification (NCBI taxonomy): domain Eukaryota; kingdom Metazoa; phylum Arthropoda; class Insecta; order Lepidoptera; family Carposinidae; genus Carposina; species Carposina sasakii. The sequence continues at coordinate 12,448,714 of CP053158.1, forward strand.
CACACTTCTCTTATCAGTAGGAAAGGATTTTTTATGTCTAGTGCGTTTGGATATGTAAATAAACTTTTATTATTTTAGTATTTGATTTATATAATTATCAAGGTATATATATATTTTTTCTTTAAATCTAACCTGCGATCGGTCAATTAGACCATTAGCAGATGTGTTGTGTGGTTTCAGTGTCAGTTAAGGTTTGTTCTCCCAGTGGAGACTACCTCATATTCAACAAATTCAGTTAGCGGGATCCCATATGTACTGGCGCTTATGTAATGATATTGATTCACTTAGAGCTGTGACTAAGCGGTTAGTATGAGCATCAATTCTCTGTTTATATAGTGTTACTCTGTGCTCTATTTCCTCTCTGACAGTTCTGATTCTTAAATATTGTGATAATTATCACTTCGAACCCTGCCTATATTTATAGGATACCTACCTACTTCGCTAGACCTTAACTAGAATACATCAGCTGCAGCTTGTAAGAGTCAACTAACGAACTCGGGAGCGTACCTTCACTCAGGCAAGGAGTTAGCAACACTTACAACCAATTTCAATAATGGATCTCGAGAGATTTTTTGCATATTTAGGAATAAATTAATGCTTATCATACAAAATTTCAAAATTGGAATGAAAAATCCGAGATTCTTTATGATCTCAAGTATTGAAATTGGCCGTAAGTGTTTCATCTAATCCTGGCACAGCTATGCTAAGTGTGACTGTTATCTCTGGCTGTCCCATTTTGGGGACACAGCCGTGTGTATACAGTCTATACTATATCCTTCAGTAAATTGTAAAGTGAGGAGACTTTTAGTTTTGGAGTTAAGGAAAATTGAGGCGCAAAACAAAGACACCAAAACAAACTTACTTCTTTTCGCTTCTCCTTCACCATAGTTGCCATTACTAGATTTTTGTTAGACACTAACAGAGCAAACTATAACTTATTGGGGGTTTCTTTCAACTTAGATGATACCAATCGTTTAAAAATAAAATTCTAAATAGGTATTTTACAAACGCAAACAAAAATACATTTTTTTTGTTTTGTTTGACATTGACAGTCAGCTGTTGAGTATTACCATCTAGGTGTAAACTCCTACAATATAAGGAGAATTATTATTGGCCGCGGCATATAATTGTATACCTACATATAAGTAAGTACCTTAACTTTTAAAAATAAATTTTCTATGTTACGAATAATAGCAGGGTATTTGTATTGCTTAAACTTGCCCTATAATTCTTTTAATAATAGGAGACACATTTGTACTTGCTTGCTATCTTGCTTGTTAAACATAAACAAAAACTTATCTTGCTGTCTCACTCGTAGCGCCCTCTTTAGACTAGACAGCCTACTTAGTTATTAGTCTTTAGCCCATATAGTCTTTAAAAGAAGTGCTTGACCTTTACTTAAATATACATAACGCGACAACTACTTTATTTTATAACTTCGTTGGCATAAAATTTTCCAGTTTTTGAAGTTCCCATAGGAATTTCGGAAAATCTTATTGGATGCTAAAACGTACAAAGAACATACCTTCCAAGTTAGTTTAGTTACAGTTACAATTAGTTACTATCGTTATCAAGAAGGTATCAATGAGGGATAAAATTTTAATAATACAATTACAAATATGTAATTTGAATAATTTCCAGATCATACTTATAAAATGAAGAATGTTGGGGAGACCTATATTCAGCAGTGGACTTCTTAGGGCTGAGAATGATGATGATGATTTGTATAATATTTCACACCTACTGGGTATATTTTATTATTCAGTCAGATTAATAATTATCAATAGAATGATAATAGGTTGTACCTAGTAATTGTTGAGAATATTTACTCATGACTTATTTATTTCTATAAGCTTTATCTATATCGCAAACACACATTATCAATTAGTAACGGTAAGTCTAAGTAAGTATTATAATTACATTTGTGACACCTAGCGATAAATGATAACACTTATCATATTTTTCCGGATTCATATATTTTTATCGATGTCTTAGCTAGATTATAGCCTGTATCTATTAATTCTTAAGGTTCATTCAAAGTATGCAATACTTTCTTCTTGTAATAATTCTCAGAAACTCCACTCCATTCTAAAACTAAACCTAAACCTCCAAACCCAACTTGTCAATCCTTCATTACATTAAAATCCTGGAGACCATACTTATATAATAGTAGTAGGTACATAGTGCAGACATGCAACTTCATTTAACTGGATTATAATTTGCTATAGACCGCGGAGGAAGCCACGTTCTCCGAAACTCTTCACCTGTTACCCTCGAAGTAGTTTTCATAAAGGTGGCGGTCCAATAAGCAGATAGTAGCATTGTCTTCAGCGACTAAAGGCTCACCAACCGGCGCCGATGATATTGTCCTTTTTGTCCCAACAGTACTTGACCTCGAACAAATGCTACAAGAACACAGTGTTAATACAGCGAGCTTTGAGCCTGAACTAAAGATAAATTAGTCGAAAACTCAAGTTATACATTACTTACAGCACTGAACGTAGGGTTAAGGTAGATGGTGATACAATATGCTGACGAGTATCCTACAAGAATAGACAAGATGTCGAAATTTAGAGGAGAGTCTTGAATGCCCGGAAGAGCTTCTGGTCCATGAAAGTGAAGAGGTCCCTTCACATGCCGTTATTCTTATGCAATCATTTCATATCTCCTTAAATTTGTGCACCATTGCCAAAGTTTCGTCTTAAAAACTTAAATCATTTAATAATTTCTATTTATTACACTAGAATACCGGTGATGACCTACGGTGCCGAGACGTGGTCTCTAACTATGTGCCTCATAAAGAAGCTCAGGATCGCACAGCGACCGATGGAGAGAGCTATGCTTGGATCTCTATGCGTGATCGAATCGGAAATGAGGAGATCCGCAGACGTACAAAGATCACCGACATAGCTCAATGGTCCTGCAAGCTGAAGTGGCAATGGGCAGGGCACATAGTTCGAAGAATTTATGGCAGATGGAGTCGAAAAGTTCTAGAGTGGATACCACGTATCGTCAAACGCAGCGTGGGAAGGCCACCCGTAAGGTGGACGGACGATCTGGCCAAGATCGCGGGCGTCGGTTGGATGCAGGCTGCTGCCGACTGGTCGGAGTGCAGGTTATTGGGGGAGGCCTATGTCCAACAGTGGACTTCTCAGGGCTGTAAATGATGATGACTCTAGAATAATTTCTACATCTCTAAGCTATTTACTATTATAAAATTAAACATGGGTGTGCAATATACAGTCAGTCAGTCGATAAATTATTATGTTTTCACAGTCACAAATTAATAAAATTAAAAATAGTTATCTACAACAGGCATATAATTTATTCTCACTGAGGGAACTTAAATACACTTAAAACTATGTATTTAAAAATTATAACTAATTTTTCAATCAACAAAAATCAAACATGATACATGAACAATGTATAATACATTAGGTAACATAGACATGAGCTTCCTCAAATTTTAATAAATAAGTCCACCTGTCATTCTGTCTTTTCTAATAACATAGAGTCACTTTCAAATTCTCCTTCATTGGTGTTTGTTGATATAAAAACTGGCGACTGGCCTCCTTTTTGAACTGCAGTAATTGAGTAGCTTCCTGGTGCCATATCTTTTTGCTGCATTTTTATACGAAATATAATATTGTCGATTTCATGCATAGCCACATCACGGTAATGTTCATCTAATTTTCTTAATTTCTTGGCCAGAAGTTGGGTATATAGATCACATTCGTCCATTTCTTTTTTAACTTCTACATTTTTGGGACAATATGGATAGTCTTTTTGTTTCTTAAGATATAAATACTCAGGTGACTTATGTTTAAGTTGCTTTTTCTCAGTTTTAAGGTTGTCGCTAACACCTTTTTCCATATATGTAAATGTGTGAGTTTGGCCACTGTCGTAAAACTGAAAGAAATATACAATAATTAATAAATATTCGCATTCAAAGCGAATAGGTCGTAAAATTAACGAAACATGTGGCAAAAAGTAAATTATAAGCTGGAAACATTTTTCAGTATCCGCCTATCCGTAGAAACAGAATATTGTTTTATGCGCCTATCTACGGTCTATTTACCAAAACTTTAGACCAAAACGTAAATTTTGGACCAGCTATTTGTCTAAATCGAAGAAAAAAATCAAAAATAACAAAGATTGAATGAGAAGTAAGTTTTTGTATCGGTGATAATGTTTACGTTTATTTGATACAAACAGGTAGATATGTACCTATTATAGGTGCATCTAATACACAAAACTACGTACCTACTTACATGTTAGGTATATGGTACATACCACTTCACTTGAGTCTAAATCTGTATATTCTCCATGATATCTAGCCCCAAGGTATGTTTCCATTAAAGGAAAAGCAAACCACGAGCAATGGTAATTTGGTATCTTCTTTTTTCTAGTCATATGAAGTCGAAAAGTGGACATTAGAGATTCTTTCTTCTTTTTGAGTTCCACGACTGAAAAGTTATTACCGAGAGCCTCTCGTATTCGTTCCCAAGCTTCAGCGTTTTCATTCCTATTTTTATGTGCATGATTCTTAGTATCCCATAAAATATCTTCTCGACCATACAATTCAATAAATTCAAGTATAAGTTCATTTGTCCAATTGGAAGCCATATTGGTTGTTGTGTTGGAGCCAAATTGTCAAACGTGCACGCGTCAAACGTTCGCCCTTGTGCAGGGGAGACTGAGGCGGCGCGGACCAATCGTCGAAAGCGGTGCTACCAACGTTTGGTTATGTTGTCGCTTGGTTGGACGCGTGACGCGTATCACAATCAATGTTTGTAACTGGCCGCCAAACTATAGTCGGCCAGTATGGAATGGATTTTAACACGCAAGAATAATAACTATGCATCTACCTAGACAAAGGGCAAAGGCACTGTAATAGCGCGCACTCATATTTATGAACGCAATATATTTATGAACATGTAGATAAATAGAGGCATATTATAACGTAGTTCTATGATTGCCTTTGAAATGGCTCTAGTCTATAAGTAGTTTTACCATTTTCATAGAATTTCATTTTGTTCTATAAAAATCCACTAGCGTCTCGCTATTTTACTTGTGTTTAAAATGATGATGAGGTTCCAATAAAATATAAATACTTATGCAAGATTGATATTATTGTAGGTATTTAGGGCAGACATACCTACTGCAACCATAAGATCATAGAAGAGAATAACTATCGTAAGATATTATGTATTGAAATAAAATAAGCACGGTTAAAGTTAGCTAAGCTTAAATTATTAGGAACGTATGCAATGCACTTGGCTATTTGTATATGTCGTGGCCATATCGTAGAATTGATCATTTCATGAAATGGTCGAGCATTTCATGAAATGGTCGCATTTCATGAAAAGTTCAACTGTCTATTGGCCACATCATGATATGGTTTGGGCAGATCGATGATTAAAAATCGTTTCTCGATATGGGCAACTAAACGCCCGATCATTTCATGAAGTGGTCAAGATTATTGATCATATCGTAAAATAGTTACATGAATCACCGGTAGAGGCGCTGCGCGCGTTTTATTTATGTGTGAAGATGGCGGATTTTTCTTTTTAGGTTATAAAACAAATTAAAGAGAGTAGGGTGACTATGCAGAAGAAGTTCACGGATAGTGTGTTATATTGTATAATGTATATTAGACTTAATGGTGGTTTATAATAATATTGTTAAACAAAAACCTTAGATTACGATAGGTTAGGTTAGGTTAGACTATGACAAATGACGTGATGAGAAATGACGCACGAGCCGAGCGAGCGGAGCGAGCGTGCCCAGGCAGCGTCCGGCGATGTGCCAGATGCGAATCGCTTTTGTAAAGTCTTTTATATTTTTAAATATTATATTGTGAAAATATCACATAAATGATAGCAAAAAAATCATACCATCATACCTTATGGTATACTTATATATGGTGTACGGTATATATTATTTAGCTCTTACCACATTCGGATTTTATGGACACCCTGTTAATACGATTTGGCCAAACGTGGATGACAAAATCGTGAAATGTAGACGATTCAACGATCTGGTCAAATTGAATTGGCCACTTCATGAAATGCGACCACTTCATGAAATGCTCGACCATTTCATGAAATGATCAATTTTACAATATGGCCACGACATATATATTATAAAAATTTGTAAAATCATAATTTACGGGTTCCAGACATTTCTGGAGCCCTTGATGTACGAATAGGTACTTACTTATAAAAAGGGATACATAATGCTAACCGTATACACATCAGCCAATGCATAAAAGATCTATCGGTAGGTGTAGTTGGCTGGTTCCGTGCGTGTACATGAATCGAATACGTGGCCCTCGGCTCGCGCACACTCATCCTGTTGATCAAAGTCCAGTAAAGTGTGTGCAACCGCGGCAACAACGCGATCGTTTTATAAAAACCAACCGCTTATTACGTTAACCAGTCAGTCGCGAATAAACACGCAACAAGAATACATTGTTTTGAGAAATACAAGTTAAACAAGTTTAAGTAAAAATAACAGTGCAGTGTTTCATTATTTCTATTCGAATCGTTTACTTTATATTTGAATAGTTACCTACCAAATTTTTGGAAAAGTAAGTACATAAATGAAATTGTGTTTTGTAGCTAATTTAAGTATGTTTACTATAGTTGATGCTCCCGTTTAGGATTATTGCGACATGAGCAATGTGACCTTTCGAGAATGAATATATATGTACCTACCTACCTGGCTTAGTAGGTACCTACTTATTTCATATTAGTGTGGTATTATAATAATGTGAACGTAATTATAGATAATTCAGATATTTTAATATTATGTTGTAAGCTTTCAATTCTTGAATTAGGTTTATTTATCCATAAAAGTTGGCAGGTATCTTAGATAGGTAATTAGGTACCACATTATTATTTGTAAGTGGTTGTATTAATATGAACAAACAATTTACCTACTATTTCCGGATATGTACAGGTAGGTACACTATACCGGAAGTTGATATGCAATCAATTTGAGTTATTTAAGTTGTTATAAAAATTTCTTTAAGTCAAAATTGAGTAATTTACTCTTGTGGGTGCTTGTATTAAAAAAGTGCAGGAGGTAGACATTGAACATTATTCAAAACGGGTTGTATGTAGATCATAGAGAAGAATAACTATAGGATGTAGATGTAGGTACCCTATCCACTTAGCCATGTTTTATTTTTTAACCCATCTTCCCCTATAATAAGGATGATATAAACCTCACGGCCTTTTTAATTGATAATTTTAATTTAGAGCTATTATTCGAGTCAATTTATTTTAGTAAGTACGTAATTTGTGTAGTATTTAGAGATAATCTTTTGAACATAAGAAAACTTGGGTGATTTGTCTAAGGATATTTTTTTATTTTTAGGCAATTTAGAATCAATACAAACTGCAACATTAGGTATTTAAAAAAAATGTTGTTTGCTTTTTTATTTTTTTACATTGCAGGCAAAAGATTTTTTCTCAAAACGCCTAGTCACAATATATTTTTTATATTGTTCATCCAGATGGCAACAGAAGTGAGTCCCGCACCCGGCATGCCTCAGCTGCAGTCAGTCCAGAAGGCCATGTCCTTGCCCACTGTTGGGGCTGCCGTGGGACAGGTCGGCGCAATTTATGCTAAAGTTAAAGGTATGCACTCCACTTTATCTTTTTAACTTGCTATTTGGTATATTTATGAGCTGATGGTTTTTAACCGATGCGGCTGGTGCAAGTTGAAGATATGAAATATACCTACATATACCTCCCTCCCAACTACTTAGAGACATCTCTATGGATTCATGACTCGAATCAAGTACCTAGTGTGTTGCCTACCTAAATGTACCTAGGTAGGCAACACACGAGGTACTTGATTCGAGTCATGAATCCCATTGTACCACACCATGATTATGTTTCTGGTAACTAACAAGCCTAAGTGGTATCACAGACTATAAAAATCATCATTCTTCCAGGCGCGCACTCCCTGCTCGAATGGGCGTTGTCAACAGCAGAATTCAACGTGGCCCGCGTAGCTACAACCGCCGCACCATATGTGGCCACTCCATTAGCGGCTGGAGACGCGAAGGTGGCCGCCTGCATCGAGGAACTGGAGCGCAGAGTGCCACTCGTCACTGAAGAGCCCAAAGTAATCGTGGAGACTACTAAGCAAGCTGTGCTGTCGAGGATTGGCCCTCATGTTAATAAGGTATGTTTTCTGTTTCTCTATAGGTACACCTACCTGCTGGGGTTTAAATTAAAACAACCTGAAAACGATCTTGCTAAAAGGAATTTCTTCGTTATCAATATTATTACTAGTGTATATATTAACGGAAATGTATGTAATCCGTCATTGTATACAATTCCTAGGAAATGTATGTCATTCCTAAAATCGCACGGAAATACAATGTGCGAAATCACTACATATTATAAAACAAAGTCGCATGCCGCTGTCTGTCCGTCCCTATGTATGCTTAGATCTTTCAAACTAGGGAACGGATTTTGATGCGGTTTTTTTATAGTTAGAGTGAGTCACGAGGAAGGTTTATAATGTATAGGATCAGCACTGCACCCGTGCGAAGCCGGGGCGGATCGCTAGTAAATTATATTAGACACATTTCATAGGAAATCTATGCATTTCCTAAATAGCAATCGGAAATTTAAGATATCAATGGGTACGCGGGGATAGCGGGGCGAGGGGAGGGTATTGCTTCGCCTGTTCAGGCGATCGCGCTAGTGCCGAGTAAACTGTATATAAAGGCGTGCTTATCTCTATTTATTTCTATTTACCTTCTTCGGCGGATCCGCCGTCGTCGATTTCTTCGATGTTAGGTTACATGTTAAATTTTAAGACGGTAATCTCTCTGCGGGAAGTTTAATTATTTGTTTATGGTTACCTGTTTAGCCGGATCCGAATCTGGCAATATACCTAGGTTAAAATAATAAGAATGAAGATATATTATACTAGTGGACGCCCGCGACTCCGTCCGCGTGGACTGCAGAAAAAACAAAATGTCCAAATTATACAGGACTATTTCACCCCCAAACTGGTAAAAATTTCAAAATGCTAGAACAAACGATTTTTTGTTTCTTATGACGTGATATTTGACGAACTTGCATACTAACTTTCAACCCTTATTTCACCCCTTAGCTGGTCGAAATTTCAAAAATGCTAGAACAAATGTTTAATGATTTCTTATCAAGTGCTTAAATATAAAGTTTCATGGTTTTATCTTTTAAAATTAAGAAATCCCATACAAACTTTCAACCTCTATTTCAACCCCTTCATCCCTTTTTTTCGAAATAAAAAGTAGCCTATGTTCTGTCTCAGGGTCTAAAGATTGTCTGTACCAAATTTCATCAAAATCGGTTGTGAGGTTTAAGCGGGAAAGCGTAACAGACAGACAGACAGAGTTACTTTCGCATTTATAATATTAGTTGGGATTTTACGGTATGATTGTTACCCGATAGACTCAAAGAGTGCTTAAATAAAAATTATTATTCTCATTTTAACAACGTGTTTTATTACAGAAAGCATTATTTTTATACATTTTCTAATACGATATTGGAATTATATACAATTCCTAGGGAATGTACACATTTCCCAGGATATCTATGTACTTATTAAATAGTTTTTGAAACAATATTTTATAGGTACATTTCCTAAATAGCTTCGGAATTGTATAAATTTCTTAGGATTTGTATACAATTTCTAGATTTCATACATTTCCGGTAACATATACTTACATATGACGTAGTGAGTATAAAACTAAGACAGCGAATGAGGACATTCCTGTAGGTATACACACCTAAAACTAAATGATGATGCATATCTCCCTTTTAGATTTCGGATAAGTACACGGGACTGTAGGTAGGTATATCTAATAAGTATCTTGAACCATAAGTACCTACTTATTTCTTCTAATGGCAAAACACTGGACGTACTAACCTTATAGGCCTAAAAAGAAGTTGAAAGGTCAACTCCCAATCTCTGAAGCCAAGCGGATGCCGGCTATTTATATGTTATCTATTGTGGTTATCTATCACTAGTCATAACGGCCGCGTAAATTAGAGTGACAATTACGTACTAGCATATCCCAGCATTTGTTTGTATCTAAGTACCTAATAAATGAGTGATCGCAAAAAAAGACATAAGGTACCTAATAGACCCCCTGTGTAAGCACCTATGAAGGCCGCTTCCGACCGGTCGGAATGGAGGTTGTTGGGCGAGGCCTATGTTCAGCAGTGGACTTCTCATGGCTGAGAATGATGAAGCACCATGACTGCTGGGGGTGACTAACCAGTTCCTGGTGACTAGTAGTACGTTAGGTAGGTTTTACGTACCTACCTATTTAATGTGTGACTGTCTCATATAGTAGTCAATAGATAAGATTGTACACCTAATAATCTTGTACAATGAACCGGATAGAGAAGAACCTTCGATTTGATAAGTACCTACGTTATTTACAATTCGTTAGTTTAGTTACTCACTAACAAGATAATAAAACGTATAACAAGGTCTTTCTCACGTAGATAGAGATAGGTAACTACGTAATTAACAACCACTATGAAAATACTTTACTTAGGTACCTACTTACTAGTTTTAGCTAAATGTTTATTTACCATTTAGAAGTTTTTCGAATCTGCTTAGATTCAGCCTAAGGACATAGAGGAATAAAATTATCAACTCTTCCACACTTTTAGCAATTCCAACGTGGATAGGCGCAGTACCTAGGTAATAGAATGTGTCACGGATAGTTAACTTAAAACCTTTGTATAGTTTATCCGTCGATAAATTGTCGTCTCGATCATAGAGGAATAAAAGACTATTCCTCTATGCCTAAGGACGATATATGAATAGCAAATAGAGTGGATGTTGTACATTATCAATGCCGTGTGGTGTCGGCAGAGTACATTAGAGCACCACCCATAGACAGACAACTCAGAACATTCGTTCGGTGATCTGTGGCACCACCCCATGTCTGCCCGTGGCATAGAGGCTACGCATAGGGGTATCGTTAAGGGGCTCCGGGTCGAAAACCACACTGCGGTCGCCAACATGCCGAACGTGGTGACTATGGACAAACACCCCCTTAGGCCGAAGCCTTGTGGCGTGCCTTGGGCAACGTCCAGCAGTGGATTGCAAGGCTGATGTGTGTACATCATTATCTTGACTAGCCAATGTGTAAGAGAAGTGACCCGATAGCTCGGTTGGTTAGAGCGATGCACGGATTGCGAAAGGTCGTGAGTTCATATCTCACTCGGGAAATGATTTTTTTTTATTTTCTTATTAGCTAATATTTATAATGTATAGATTTTATCTATCCATTTAAAATCATTATTATAAATCATTTATCAATTTTAGTGGAAAGGTAGGGAAAATTGGCATCGAACACGAAAGTTATGATTGGGACTTGAATCAGTGGAATAACATCTTCTAAATACTTACTTAGGTATCTCTTTCGCAATGTCAAATAAAAGTTAAAGTGATAAGATTTGAAAGTAAGTGCGCAATACAGAAAGCGGATTAGCGTGAAATAAAATAAAATAATCCTTTTTCACATCAATCAATTTACGTAACCAGTCTAGATAAAGTTTAGGCTAAATTGAACTATTTAAGACCTGGATTCTATTTATAAGTGACCTTATATATCTCTAGTCTCAATTACTCTCAATGCCGTTGTTTCCATGCTACCATGATGATATGGCATATTCAGCCATGACATGTCTTTCGCGCAATATCCTGACCGCCTCACAAGAGGTAGGTAATAGGTAAAACTTTTTCAGGGTGACATGACAGATCGGACTACCTGGTAGCTCCGGGGACTATTTAGTTTCGAAATTTGAATAGTAATTTACATTACTTTTGTGTTCAGAATCATGGTCAGAACAAAACAGCATTTCCTATAAGTCTTGCTTCTGATATCCATTCATCCTTAGTTTTTGTAAGGGCCCTGTCTCTCCAACGTTAACAGAACCCTTGGTCTTCAAATTCAGATCTCGCCCCAGGTGTTCGTAGCGAAGCAAGCTGCAGAGCAACGCGTCAAGTCCTTGAAGGAGCTATCCTGGACCAAGGCCAACGCTCTGCTCTCGACAGCTTACGGCCAGAAAGCGGTGCATAGCGTTGACGCTGGTGCCATGTACGCCATGCAACTGCTCGACCATTACCTGCCTGCTGTTGGGCCTCAGGAGAACGCTTCGAGTAAGTACCTACAAACTTCTTGTGTGCCTTTTCCCCTGTCAATCAGTATTATTAGGACGCATCTTGCTTAACATCAGGCACGATGGCGGTCAAATGTTTTCCTAGCTAATTGTAAAAAAAGTCCATCACTGTTCCCAAATTTTGCTCAATCCTACCTAAAACTGATATCGGTATAGAAATAAATCTAGGTTACTAACAGTTAGGTCACCTATCCAATATTTTAACCTATTTCCAACTACCTACAATAACCCAATTTGATGTAACTCGAGATGATAACGCAAACTTGTGATATTTTTAGCTGAAATCGTGGCTGTGTCCAGTGACCCTACATTGCACACGATGCAGACAGTCGGTCGGCTGAGTGCAGTCGCTGCTCGGCGGGTGTGGGCCAACCTTGCATACAAGGTCAACGAACTTAGGAATTCAGGTGAGATTCTGGGATAATTAGGGACACAGATTTGGTAAGCAAACCAACCAGCCCTCCAATTCTAATTACTTATCTCGGCCTAAACTGATATAAAACACACAGAGAATCTCCGAAAGGATATTAAATTACCATGTATACAGGATGTAACAAATGGGGTATGTTAAGCGAAAAGCTATGTAAATAGCCCACTATAGAGAACCTATTTCCAAAATTTCAGACTCAAATTCACATTATAATTTTTCCAGATAGTATGAAGAATTCCGAAACTCAGGAATGTCCATACAATCTTGAAAAATAAAAATGTGATTTCGAGTCTCAAATTTTGGAAATAGGATCTCTATAGTGGGCTATTTACATAGCTTTTCGCTTAACATGCCCTTTCTGTTACATCCTGTATATTATGTATATCTACGTGGGTACTTAATAATAAATATACCACATTCCCCACAATGACCATAACGTTATTTTTTACGCTGTTTTCCAGCTAGAATAAATTAGTCAGAATTGGAAGGCAGGTCGTATAATAATGTAAGTAAATATAAATAAAGTCTTCTAGGATATCATAGGTTCATACTAATTAGTAATTACTAACATGAGCGACATAGCGAAAGGAAATAACGTCTTTGGGACACTCACATAAGTAACCATAAATGATAAATTCTAAGGTTACACGTGTCTACAGATTTAAATCATAATGCTAGTTATAGCTAAAAGTGTGCAATTTTCAGTCCAAATGTGTGGATTTATCTTATCTAATCTTATCATACTGCCTTGAGTGAGACTTGTCGCAATTTTTATCTTGAATCTAATGGTACCCACAGGTTTCATAATTATGAAACCTGTGGGTACCATTAGGGGTCATCCATAAATTACGTCACATTTGTGAGACTCCCCCCTCCCTAGTGTGACATCACATTTAGCTTTTTTGTAAATATATATTTAGAGATTATTGAATGAAAATGTGACGTCCCGAAAATTAGGACCCCTCCCACACCCTTGTCACACAATGTCACAGTTTGACGACCCCCTCCCTCCCCCTTAACCTGTGACGTAATATAGGGATGGCCCCTTACAGGATGAAGTTCAATATCGTCCCAATGTGTTTTCCAGGTATCGACTTCGACGTTCGTAGATATGTGACCGCATTGCTCGCAGCACTACACCTCGCCAAAGTGACCAGCCAACAGCAGCAAGCCGAGGCAGACAAGGAGGTCAAACCGAAAGAGAACGCAGCCGAACCTGCGCCCGCGCCGGCTCCCCCCCAGGCCGCGCAGCCTTCCGCCCCCACCACCGCCAACCAGGTCAAATCCACCCCCGAGGGCAAGTCCAAGGCAGCGGAGAAAACGCCTAAACCCAACTCAACCCAACAATAAATTTTAATCTCTGATAATCCTAGCCTTAAGAAAGCCACAGTAAAGATATACAAGATGTATCTTTATTGTTATGGCGCTAGCATTTAAGTATATTTGTATTTAATTGTAATTTAATAATCAAAGACTGGAACTGAGTCTTACAATTGGAAGTATTTTATAGATTTTATTTTGTAGAAGTTTTCTGAAAAATATATTCTCAGTGATACTGATATTTAATAAATAAAGTAAACATTATTATAAATATTTGTTTTTATTCCATATAGTACATAAGCTAGGTATGACCCAAATTTTAAATCTAGATTATACATGACTACAGTTTTTTAAGGTTTGATATAATCAGGAATGTCTGTTTTTAGGCCTTTTACGACTAATATAAGTAGAAAATACTAAAAATATTGATATGAAGATTGATAGGCCTTGAGCAAGACTATAATATTTTAGACTCCTATTGCAGTATAAAGTCAAAAAATCTATGACAGCAAGAATACAACATTTTCTAATAAAATGCTGAATATGAAAATATACATTTACTTAGACAGTTCTTTTGGCACATTTCTTTATATAGGTACTATTATTATTACTTTATAAGAAGCAATAAATGAGAATGATGTCGAATAATAATTAAGTAGATAGTTTTTAATACTTTAAAATAATAAACTTGGAATAAAATTAAGTAAGTACAGGATATTTATGTTAGGAACAACCAAGATTAAATACTGATCAATTCTATATCTACGCCATCGATAGAAAGCATTTGTATACAATAATTAGAGTAAGTAATAATTTTAGTGGATATGTGAAAAAGTAAATAGAATTCCCAATATAAAATTATGTAAGTATACAGGTGTTTTTTCGTTGCCACCCTTAACGAAGGGTACGTACTCTATACATCAAATAAAATAAGTTTATGCCAAAAAAAAATTGGGAAAAGTAATTTTTTTTTTAAATAACTTAATTGATCGGGCGAAATTTATAGCGTCCAGTTTTTATGGTAGTTTTTTCATAGACAGGTATTAATTATTTTTCGTGAAAAAATCTTGATACACGCGTCAATGTGCATTTATGCAGAAAAACGCAGTTTATTTACTCAACTTTGAACACTAATATTTTGGAAACGAGACAAGGTATGCTTCCATGGAGAAAAATGATCGTGATGATGAGATTCCGTAGTTTTCGGGAACGTTGACGACCAAAAATCATTCTGTATAGTTATTAATAACTTCTACAAATAATAAACCTACCTAAAGATCAAATTATTAAATGTGCTGTTGAAAGCATTGTGAAATTAGAACTTAGTGCTAATATAATAAAATAGTGAGAAATATGAAAAACTAAGTAAGTACACAACTTATAACACTACGAAGCGGACGGCAAAATAACTAAATATTTGCTCTGCAAATGATAAACAAATACGTACCTAAATGAAAGGTAATAAATGCGATTTTCTTAAAATTATGAGCTCTATTCTAAGTGATTATGCTGGTCTGGCCACTGGTCAAATCTACGAGATTAATATGAAATTCCAATTCCCTAAAAAGTTTAAGTAGCAGCCTGTATAATATTTGCTTCAGGTCCAATAAAGCCATTAAAATGCTATTTTATAAAGTAGCTTGTCAAGAATGGATCATTATTTATGTATGTATTACCAAAAAGACACTTGTCATGTTTATATGTATTTTTTTTTACTATTAAAACAATATAGGTCCCATATGAGGCCATGATAGTCAGCGCCATCAACTTTATATTATATCCAATCGGAATTTAAAACAGAACCCTTACAGAATCTATTTATATCCTAAGCATACTTTGTACGTCACCAATTACATTAACATTATCCGGTATGATAGAAGCGGAACGGCTGGCTGCTACGTGGGGGCATTCGTGGACCTTTAGCCGAGCCCGTGGTCCTCGAAGAAGCCCTGCGGAGTCTCCTCCTGCAACAAGGAACATCACTGAGCCAGTGCCGCTCGTGGCCGAGTTAAACCGACCCATCGCTTTTCGGCTATTTTTGCGCAAAAAATGTTATGCCTCTGATATTCTAATACATACTCGTATAGTAAATAACAGTTAAGATATTTTTTATTCGATTTCTAAAGTTAAATAAGGAAATAGTTATACTAAATAAGTATTTTTTGCGCAAAAATATTTATTCCTTTAAGTTCAGGCCTAAAAAAATAATACAATAACAGAAATGTCCTTTTTTACAAAAAAAATATACATATAATAAGTATTAAGTAATAAATACTTAAATGATTTTAGATGTTACTTAATAAAAAAATAATTACTTAAATAAACTTTTAATTCTACACAAGTCATTTTGCAAAGTCTAGTGTTGCATCTAATATTTTATTAAAATAACAATGAAATAAAAATACAAATGAAATAAGTATAATGTTTTTATACAAATATTTTTATTAATTAAAAGTTAACAAACACTTAGGTATTAAATTGTATTGCAAACATACATTTAAAAAATCAAGAATATTTTGAAAGAGAATAATAAAAAAAACTGAGTAGTTGACAATTATAATACACTTATGTATAAACAAGTAAATATTAATATCTTTCAATCAAGTCTTATTTGATAATAAGCAGATTTAATTCGAATTAATCTCTTGGATGAGGTTGGAAGAACTCTTCAAATAAATTCGGTAAAATGGAAAACAGTTCATATAATAAAACAAAAAAACTTAATAAAAACTTAAATAATCTTCTAGCACTTACTAATTATGTAATAAAAATAAAACAAATTCGATATAACATGGAAAAATATATTATTTATATACAGGATGTAACAAAAAGGATCATCATCATCATCAGCCTATTGCAGTCCACTGCTGGACGTGGGCCCCCCCAGGGCACGCCACAAGACTGCCATGGGGGGTATTTGCCCATAGTCACCACGCTGGGCAGGCGGGTTGGTGACCGCAGTTTGTGTTTTCGACTATGTTGTCAACACGGGAGGCGCTGCTGCCCACCTCCCGGAAACCCTTAATCGCCTCGTACGATACCCACGGGCAGACATGGGGTGGTACGAATTCTACTCTCCCGGACCACGCGGCCAAAAAGGGTATGTTAAGCGAAAAGCTATGTAAATAGCCCACTATAGAGAACCTATCCACGAAATTTGAGACTCTAAATCACAACTTTATTTTTCAATATTGTATGAAAAATCCTGTGATGTTAAAGAATTCTCCATACTATGTAAAAAAAATAAACATATGATTTCGTGTCTTAAACTCTGTAAGTAAGTTCTCTACAGGATGTTTTTTCGTTGCCACCCTTAACGAATGGTACGTACTCCAAACATCAAATAAAGTAAGTTTATGCCAAAAAAATGCTGGGAAACGATGTAAATTTTTTTTATATTTTTTTTATTACTTAATCGGGCGAAATTTATAGTGTCCAGTGTTTATGCTAGTTTTTTCATAGACAAATATTAATTATTTCTCGTGAAAAAATCTTGCTACACGCGTCAATTTGCATTTATGCAGAAAAACGCAGTCTATTTACTCAACTTTGGACCCTAATATTTTGGAAACCAGACACTTCCCAGGTATGCTTCCATAGTTTTCGGGAACGTTGACGACCAAAAATCACCTGTACAGTGGGCTATTAACATATCTTTTTGCTTAACATACCCTTTTTGTTACACCCTGTATATTAAACAAATAAATATATTTCTTGAATTTTATGCAAGCAGAAAATGCTGTTTGGGAATGTAATCTTAAAACAAATTATTGCACATAATGCGTTATAAAATGAGTTATTTATTACTAAATGTGTAGCCAAAGCCTTATTTCATTTTTATATACCTATCTATTGCAATGCAATCATTCAATATGTATTAGGAATATCTAGCAAACTAGGCTAATAAAATTGCAAAATACGCAATGAATTCAATAATAAAAACTGAGAGTACTTGGGGAATGTATTATTTCGTCAACCTTTTTATTACTTATTTTATTTAAATTTTATTTGGAATTAATATTTATAACGGTTTTCTCTGTTTCATACATAACACATAACGTAGGATTTAGGAATCTTCAAAAAAGCTATTCTAGGTTAATAAATTCTAATTTACTTTTTTATCTTGTTAATTCAAATGCATTTCTGTTTTTTTTTTGCAATTTTTATAAGAAGCCTTGGAGGGTTTCATATCACACAAAATGTATAAATTATTGGTGTAATTTATCAATATCCACACGATAACAAAGTAAATCATGAATATCATAACTTACATTACAGGACTTGTAAAATTTTTAGCATACTAATATTAAATTAAGTAGGCATACCTAATTCAATAAGTTACTTATAGGTTCCAGAAACATTTTAAAAACTTTTAAAAACTATGTATTATAGAATTGGAGCATGGACAATCCATGTTCTAGATATCATATAAAAATATTTTCAGTTTCTATGATGATAAGTCCCATAAACTTGCTACTCGTATTACAATCGATCCATGATTTGTGGCTGGAATGGTTGCTTGGAAGCATGTGTTTCGCGACCGCTCAGCGTGGATCAAAGCAGGCCCACCTCACGTAGTGCAGCGTCGACTGTCTCATCCTAATACAATTCAAGGCCCACTTCAAAAAGCTATCCAAGCAAAAGGCTTTGGAAGAAAACCTCGGGCGATTAAACGCCCTTGGAAAATTTTGTTCAATTTTCACCAGATACTTGTCGATAAATATTGGTCATGAACCTTTGGAAAGGGACACTCGGATAATTTCAACTTCGTCCATAATGTGTGACGGAGATAACGCTGAACGAAGTCAAAATTACCGTGTGAGAGAGCGAGATAGCCTATTTCCAAAGGCGTGTTTTTGAATCACGTGACGTGTTCAGTCATACACACATACATGCATGACGTATTAACACTGGGGACTTAAAAAACCTATATTTTCATTGGCAGAATCGTCGGCCAATCGACGGAGCCATACAACCAAAATTGAATTGAATTGTCTTTATGTTGATAACCTATATTTTCCTTTACCTTGAATATGATACTTATTCAAACAAATAGATATCTCATCATAATTTATGTATGTTAGTTTATGGTTTTCGGAACAATTTACAGAAAACTCAGTATATAATAAAATTGACACAATAGATTTGAAGCTAGATTCGCAGCCATGCTGTAAGTAGAGTAAGTAAGACATTTGACACCAAAGCAGAGAGTATGAGTTTCCAAAAACCACACATTTAAAAAAACGCACCATGAGCCCTGCAAGAACATAGTGAACCACCTTCAATTTAGCAAATTGTATTTTCTTATTTATATACAGGCTGTAACAGAAAGGGTATGTTAAGCGAAAAGATATGTAAATAGCCTACCATAAGCAATCTATTTCCAAAATGTGTGATATCACATGTTTATTTTTCAAGATTGTATGAACATTCCTGATTTGTTTACGAATTCTCCATACTATCTGGAAAAATAAACATGTGATTTTGAGTCTGAAATTTTGTAGGTAGGTTCCTTTTAGTGGGCCGATTACATAGCTTTTCGCTTAACATACCCCTTTTGTTACATCCTGTATATCTGAAAATAATCTGAATATAATAAACAATGCAATATCTACATTTCTTGGGTATGACTCATGCCACGTTATGCAAAGGTTAGGATCAGGTAGAATCATGCAAGAAAAGAGGTTTTTTTGAATATACCCAATATATTTAAACATCCCAATTCAATACATAACTATTACAACAAACAATGAAATATTATGGATTATATTTTGCTTTTTACCTTGCTGTTCATATAAATAGAAGCAGGAAGTTATTTTATTAAATCATGTTAGTAAGCAGGTTGGGACTTTGATCAATTATATGAATATAGTTAATGTCAATGACGTCATGCATGACATGAGTTTAGTGCGAAGTTAAAAGGTCTTCTAGTTCAAAGTACCTACAAGCACATGCCCCGGTATTTCTATTCCATATAAATCGGTTGATTTGGTCAAGTTATTATGCTTAAATTTATTTCCACCGACGAAGGACACACAGAAGCTGCTGAATTAGTTGAAAGGTTTATACTTGTGCTGTTTATATGTACAGCAAGGTAAACTATTTTCACCGATACAATAGACACACTACACAAATATAAAGCAACAGTTGAGACATGGGTTTAAACTAAAGCGTCCTCCCAATGATTATAACAAGTTATATTTATAATGAAGATGACAAATCCCCAGATTCACTATGGGTGCGCCCACAAAGAAGGGTTGTTTTGTTGAGAGGGTAGTTAATTCTGTGTAAGTAATGTGTTGGGTTTTAGAGGTTCATAATAATTAGTGGTTTACTAATTTACTAATTTCTATAATCCTGAGGATGCCACGGTTGTTGGCGAAACATATGTAGATTATTTATCTAGTTTTTGATTTCGGAATAGTGCAATGTATTGTCTTGCATGCTAGGTGCTCGGGTCTGGTTTCTCGTGGCGATTGTAGTTAGTGCAAGTGCCTATTTTCGCAGTTATGAGTTATCAGATCCGAGGGTCAGTGGAGGGTGTAGGGCCCGGTGGTGGGCGCACCCATAGTGAATGTTTGAACTTCCGAATTGTAACACTAATACAATTTCATTTATAAATCCCCAGATAAAAATAGGAATGCACGACATAAATACAAACATGTTAAAAGACTGTTGAAGTGTAAAATCAGTGAGGTGGAATAACAATACTATAAGTAGAATTAAATAATGGAATTAATCAGTCAAAATAAAATGTCGAATGTTGTAACGTAACATGGGAAGAACGCTAGCTTGACCTAAACCTTATATCTAATCTCTACTGATGTACTAATGAAGTATTTTTAAACAACTATTACTTATTAAATATCACCTACAGCGACTATAAAATTAACCCAAATAGCTTAAATACATAATTGAAAAGTTCTGAAATTCTCTACCGTAGAGCAGACAACGATTTTTTAATCGTCGAACAAGCAATGCCGCGAAAACAAGCAGTCAAAAATCTATTACTGTATTCTTCACATTGTTATTTCATATTTGTTATATTATATTTATTGTGACGTTTAAAAAGCACCCGCGCCCCTTTAAGAAAAAAAAAATACACGGACGGCTACAACTTTGAATTATGAATGGTGACACAATGGGTTCAAAGTCGGCAGAAAAAGACTGTTGTCTGCGCACGGTATAAACGTACAAATCTGTGAAACTGCTAATAACCCACGCACGCAAAATGCATACCAGTCTATTTCTGACTTGATACAATTATTTTGGAGATTTTTGGGGATCTGAATCTAAGTAATGAAAATTGCTGAGATGAGATTGCTAGCACTTGCAATATTATTCGCAAGTTACATTTAAGGCTTGATAAATGTAGGTATGTTATGTATGTGTGAATATTGCAAATAAATAAATACACCAAGCATGCAAATGTTCGCAAAGTATACTCAAAATACGTGCACACGTAATAGACATGCAGCTTAGAACATCTAGGCGGCAGCTATAGGACTACTAGAGTTAAAGGACTTAAGGGTGTTGCAGCGAGAACGGTGTCCCTTTATGTGCAGGGTGCAAGGGCCCCGGCGTCAGTGTACGACGCCATCGTTCAGATCCTGACCGGCGCCCGCGCATGCATACGTCACACAGAAACACAGACGAATTAACACAGTGCACAATAGGGGAGCACAGCGGACTAGTCAAGCCCAATCAGCAGTATATGGGGCTAAAAGGTGAACAGGTTGGATTCTCGTTCCAAGTTAAGCGGACTGAGGTTAAAAGGTTGTTGTTGCTAGCATTGTGTATAGTTCTGCATGTACTCGTATGTATTGTTAAATGTAGAGTGAGATTCTCTTGACACTGTACTCATATTAAACTTTTTTTACACTACTTATAACCTACATAAAAGCTTGTCTCAACTGACATAATTCACACCATTTATGTTTTCAGTTTACTTTACATTTTTAAGTTGATATATTCTTAAGTGTGTTTTCTAAAAAATAAACAACACTATAAAAGCAATGTCGCTGAGATCAACTCATAGGGTAATATTAATTCCACATTACCCTCGACAATATTGTAAATAGAGAAAGGCACTACTGAGGCCACTGACTATTTACTGGTCCACTTTAAATACATTTTAATTGTTTACAATTAATACAATAATTTATCTAATAAGACTAGATTATTTTACGGCAGTTGATATGGTAAAATTGCACTATGCAGATAAAATTTTACTACTATTACAAAAGGGGGCATATTTAATATTAATTATAGCTTTC
Organism: Carposina sasakii; assembly: GCA_014607495.2. Classification (NCBI taxonomy): domain Eukaryota; kingdom Metazoa; phylum Arthropoda; class Insecta; order Lepidoptera; family Carposinidae; genus Carposina; species Carposina sasakii. The sequence continues at coordinate 12,470,952 of CP053158.1, forward strand.
TAACAGTTATTTGATTTGGTCCTAAACATGTTTGGTAAAAAATTTGTTTGCAGACTAAAAGTATACAATTTGTGACATAGTCAGTTAAAAATGTTTGTTAACAATGCAGATTGAATCCAACATCATTATGCCCCTAAACAATCCTTAGTAATCTGAATTTAATATTTACATATTGAACAAAGAAAGTTCACTTACATTTGTTTGGATCATATAATATGAGTAAAAATAGACAAAGTTAAAATATGAAGCTCATTCATTGCCAGAGTAAGATGGACATCTTTCACCATCTTTCACACATAAAGGCATGTTTGTCAATGTGATATGATATGATTTAATCTATGTATCTGTACCTTATTTATTATAAGCTTAGTACCCACAACACAAGATCCGGGATCTTAGTGTGGGATAAAATTTAAAATTAACCTTTTTTTAATAATTAAAAGTAGAGACAAGTGTGTTAAATTTTGTTCGTTTTGATACCAAATATAAGTCAAAATATTAGATCTTTGTCATATTCATCATTAACTAAGGATTGTTTTATAATAACACAGCAAGATCACACAAGTTCATTGTCCTGGCTACTGACCTCTTGGAGTAGATCCTGTGCTGCGATGGCCTTCAGAACATTCTTCTTGCTTGTCTCCTGGAGCTCTCCTCCTAGCACCAGCTCATCCAGTATGAAGTATGCTTTCTCAAAGTTGAAAATGATGTCCAATTCACATACCTAGGGAAAATAAATAAAAGCATTGAGTACTTACCTATATTAAAAAATATTTACATAGTGCATGAATGACAGTGTGATGTTTAAATATTAGTTAACATTTTCTATTTTTTTGTAGGGTAAGTAAGAAAAATTTATTGGAAGCCAGCCAAACAAAAGAATTTTGTTGAAATATTAGGAATGCTGACAATGCTGTTTTATCGGTATGTAACATGTAATCCCTCAATACCGTAAATAAAATATGAATAAAGGTGTACTTACACTGCCAAAGTACTTGTCAAGTAATTCCACATAGCGGTGAATGAGCTCTAGAGTTAAAAGCTCATTGTCTTCCTGTTCCATTGCACAGCAGAAATAAAGTGATGCATATCTGTAACACAAGGATGAATATTACAATACTGGATGATCTCCTCAACTCTGACCATAGGACAATTACAGCCTATATAAGTAATAATTTTAGGTGAAAACTAACTGCTAAGTTTCATGAAGTTTTTGTGTGATAGATAAACTAACATAACAGTCTCACACTCTCATATAGTTACATAATATTATGGTCAATTCTGTCTAGGCTAGACATAAAATTAGTCCTATCTGTCCCATTTTCTCTCAGCCATTTAATTTAAGAACGGATAGAGAGAGACCTGACTGAGATTATGTTTAAGTGTTACGGTCAGAATCAACCATATTAAATGACTAGTGGACGCCCGTGACTCCGTCCGTGTGGACTGCGGAAAAAACAAAATGTCCAAATTATCCAGGATAAAAATATTTTCCCGGGATAAAAGTAGCCTAAATGTTAAGCTGTTTCTGAGATTAGCATGCACAAACCCACAGAAAACCGACAAAAATCATTCTTTTGGGTACTATTGCGTTGATAAAGATCTCCATTAATATTTTTTCTCATATATCTTCCATGTACAGACAGCGACCCATTACTTTTTAATTATATGTATAGATTAAGTAGGGTTGAGGTGTCCCAGATTTACACAGAGGATAATTTTTGAAATTAACTGGGAATTAGGAGATATATTTGTTTGTTCTTTTCTTAGATGTTGTGTTTGTGTTGAATGTGCCTTTACTATCTGCACAGGTAAACTACCAGGGTGTGTATGACTTAATATTGTGTATCATGGCTTATAATTCTAGCTTTTCAGCAACGACCATCCCACATTGAATAGTGGTGCTTACTTGGTGTAACATATAGAATTAAAGATACAAACACAAAAATACAACTTGTACAAACCTTTTATATACAACTTTGACATCTTTCCATTCCAAGAAGGAGCACATCTTCGGTTTTCTTGCCAAAACGGTAGTGATCAATTCTCGTGTTATTTTCTTTTTCAGTTTATCCGGATGAGCAACATACCATTTTTGTAGTCTCAGTTTGCCTTGGCGGCTAAATAACAACATAAATTGCATCTGAAAATCAGATGATGTGGTAAGCAATATGACGAATGAAATTGTGATGTCGGATATTTTATTTAAGAAATTTATTACCTACTTACCATTTTTTAGTTATGATATTACAGTATACGTGACAAATATAGTGTTAAGGTATGTATTAAATATTGATTAAATTTAATTAGATTTTTTTTTTTTTTTTAATGTTTCGTTCAACTTGTGATATAAGTTGAAACAGGCTAAAGTCTTGGACCATGCTGCCTCGTCTTCAGTCAATACGGTGATTTTCAAGAATATTCTTCAGTTTCAAATTCTTTAGTCAATCCAGTAAATGTATATTTCATCAGTAATTGCAATGACATTATTCTTTAGTTATATACTTATTCGTCAAATTTTCTTATTAAAGTCAATCCGTTGGAAAGTTCATGAGTGTAAACCGTTCTTGGTGTAGGTGTAACAACAAATTATTCTCATTTATTTGTCACTCTCTTTATTTTATAATATTATAACTTTCTAAATTCATATATTGCTTTATCAATTTTCATAAAGCATTCCCACATCAGCAAGAAAAAATAATATTCAGATAATGTCAATTTGTCAATCTTTGTCAAATCAAATGTCAAAAGCAAAACAAAAAACAAACTGTACGAACTGTACATACAAATTACAAAACTATCTATATACATAATATTATACGAATTATATCTCTCCTACTGTGCTAGCAATAAATTTGTACAAAGGTTGATATGTACAACTATTTACAAGAAGATTGGTAATGCAACGCGGGACCAAATCAGAACTACCATAGATTTTTATTAATTCATCCAAGAGCACAAGGCGCTGAATGCCAAAGGATGAACACTCGAAAACAATGTGAGGAATTGTTTCTTCATGAGATTTACAATGAGAACAGATACTACTATCAACAATATTTAAACGAAACAAGTGAAAATTCAGCCGACAATGACCAAAACGGAGACGTAAGATAGTTGAATAAAATTTCCTGTTAAAATAATTGTTACTTTTACTGAACCAGGGTAGACTGTTGACAGGTACGTTAAAGGGAGCATACCACAAACCCTTATTCTCTACTTGTATTACATGGTTTTGATGGATAATCCATTTTTGACACATGTTTTGTTTCAATTCATGTATTATATCTGAGTAAGGCAACAGTATACTATAAGTGGTAGTATGTGCATTTAAATTATTGATTGTTTTAGCTAGACTATCTGCCCTTTCATTTCCCGGAACACCTATATGTGAAGGGATCCAAACAAATCTAACCTCAATGTTATTCATAAAAAGATCATACCATAACTTTTTAATGTCATAAATTATGTAGTTAGTGTTAGCATGTAATTTATGGCTTTCCAGGTTTTTAAGCACACTCATGCTATCACTAACTATTAACCATTTTTCATACCCATTATTCTGTTTAATATATTTTAAACCTGCTAGAATGGCTGTAGCTTCAGCAGTGAAGACACTACAATTACTGTCTAATTTGTAGCCCTTGCCTATTTTCATAGTGCTGTCATAGAATGCAAAGGAAACACTAGATTCATTCTTAGATCCATCTGTGTATAAAAAACGAAAATTAGGCCACTGAGAGAATTTGTAATGGACATCTTCCTTTGATGATAATTCACTGTCTATTGTAATATCAATTGCAGGAAACTTTGTTTCAAAATTGCCATCATAACATGGTAATAAAGAAGAATCAGTTTTGTAAATATTAGAGTCTTGGAGAAGTTGAATAAATTTTGGTAGATCATGAAGAATGTAACATTGTTTGTTTGAAGATAAATGAAGCATATTTAACAAGTTAGAAAGAAGCTGGTTGTTTGAAGAGAATAATTTGAGAATAAATCTTTGTTTTAAATACCCGAAACGAATATATATTGGAGGAAGATTACATTCCACTTGCATAATGTTTATTGGAGTACTCTTAAAAGCTCCTGTTATTAGACGCAAATTTTTATTCTGAATTTTGTTTAAAATATCAACATATTTCCTATCACCAGCAAAACATAAGAAACCATACTCAAAATGACTACGAATCAATAATTTGTATAATAGTAACAGAATTTTTGGGTCAGCTCCCCAATATGTTGAAGCTAAAGATTTCAAAATGTTGAATGCCTTGTTAGCTCTGACAGTTATACGATCAATATAATTTTTCCATGACAAATTGTTTGTAAATGTTACACCTAGAAATTTAGTTTCTGAACAAGCAGGAATTACAACATTGTTATATATTACATTAGGTATATTCGTATGTGTTGAAGAACTATTTTTCCTAAAAACTAACAACTTTGATTTCAAAGGATTCACATCAAGATTTAGGTAAGAAAAATATTGATATAATGTAGATAGAGCATTATTTATTATATACACTAGATTAATTATGTTAGTCCCGCTAGCATATACGACAAGATCATCTGCAAATTGCAAATTTTTTAAGTCAGTTCCCAATATTAAATTTAGACGTCTTATATATAAAATAAAAATTAAAGGAGACAATATTCCTCCTTGGCATACACCAACAGAAGCAAGTCTAGGGCCATACAGGTACCCATTATATTTAACAAAAACTTTCCTTTCAGTCAGGAAATTATATATCCATTGGACTAGTTTACTTGGAAGACCTATAGAAAGAAGTTCAGTGGATAAAACATCACTATTGACACTGTTAAATGCTCCAGCTATATCAAAGAAGACTGCAAATAATGAACTGTTGTTGGCCATACTATTCTGGATGTCAAGGTGCAATTGACTTATACTCTCCCTAGAAGAACGACCTCTTCTAAAACCAAACTGGTTTGATGGTAATAACCTATTACTTTCCACATAGAATTCTAATCTTTGTTTCAAGAGTTGTTCAAATATTTTCCCAACACATGATGTTAATGCAATGGGGCGATAAGAATCTTTATTTAATCTGGCTTTGTCAGGTTTTAGTATAGGCACCAGACAGTCAGTTTTCCAACTAGGAGGTATCACACTGTTAGTCCAAAGATAGTTTATCACATTAAGAAAGGATAGTAAACAACTATTGTTTAATTTTTTAAACATTAAATAGGGGATTCCATCAAGACCAAAAGCACTATCTTTTCTGGAGGAAACTGCAGATTTTAATTCTTGAAGTGTGAAGTCTTTTGTTAGATAGTTGTTTGAACAGTTATCTGTACCAATTATATTAGAACACACATTTTGCTTAGTTACATAGTCAGGAGTGTATTTTTTAAGAAAATCAAATATCCAACCATCATTACTGCATTTTGAGGGCACAAAAGATTTATTAAATTTTCGCATGTAATTCCAGATAACTGAGAGAGGAGTGCAACGATTGAAACAACTACACAAAGATAACCAACTAGATGCTCTTTCTTGTTTCAAGGTTAGTTTTTTTTTGGCTTGTAGCCTTTTGAATTCTATGTAGGATGTTTCAGATGGATTATATTTAAAATTTAAGTAAGCCTTTTTAGAATTTTTAACAGCTTCAGAACACTTAATATTCCACCATGGAAGAGGAGCTCTTTTCTTTGACCTACTTTTAGGGAAGTTTGTTTGATTTTTTTGATACTGTAGAGATGAGTCTATAGCTGAATTTAGTATTTCACAGAATATAGAATATGCCTCTAGAGGCAAATAAGATTCTATTTGAAAGTTGGACAATAAATTTTGCACTTTAGTTTGATACCTTTTCCAATCCACCAATTTATAATTGGGGAAATTTGGGAAAGGTACCATACCATTGGTGTTAGATGGTATATGTTTATTGACATTAAAAACAACATTAATTATTACAGGAAGGTGATAACTTCCCAGGGGATCATCATGAACAGACCAACTACAATTCAAAGCTAAAGATGGGCTAACAAATGTTAAATCAAGAGCATTAGGACGCCATGTCAAAGACCCCACTGTAGTTAATTGACCATCATTAAGAAGAACCAAATTATTATCATCAAATATCTCTAGGACATCCTTACCTCTAGGTGATGTGGAGTGACACCCCCAAGAAGAATTATGCGCGTTAAAATCGCCAGCAAAAACCATAGGACCTGGGATAGATTTTATTAATTTATCAAGCTTATATTTGTTAAATGTAGGGTTACACTTAGGAGGACTATAAAAACTAACAATGCTTATTTCCTTATTTCCAGTTACAATACGGACACAGATATTTTGTAAAGAGTCATCGAAAATTGTACCTATTTTGGAATATGGAATGTTATTATGTATTAATATTGCTACTCCATTGTGTTTATTTCCAGTGTCATTTCTTTCTACTTTGTAACCCCTTATGTAAAAATTTTTGTTAGGTTTTAACCATGTTTCGGATATTATAGCAATATGTATGTTGTAATCATAAAGAAAATTGGTCAATGTGTGTTTATTATTGCTTATACTTTGTGCATTCCACTGTACTATGTTTAGATTATCCATTACTGTTATTGGGTGATGTTTGACTGAAAGTATTAATTAAAGATTCTCTTATAGTGCTAGAGTTGACCGGTTTATCTTTATTTGTTGTTATATTTATTATTGTTTTGACCAAATATGACATAAATATATCTGACTTTATTAAATTACTTAGATGTGTTTCTATCGACTTAGTGTTTAAATGTGGGAATGATTTTTCATTAAAAAGTTCAGAATAAGCAGCTGTTCGGGACTTAACTTTATTTTCCTCTATGTGTTTTTTCTTTGTAGGACATATGGACGCAATAGCGACGTGATTGCCGCCACAATTAGCACATTTAGCCTCGGTTTTGTCTAAGTCACAGACACGGTAATTGTGGTTGTGTGTGCATATAGAGCAAACCTCCTCATTTTTACAAAACTTGGCAATATGTCCAAAGCGCATGCAACGCAAACATTGCTTTACGGGATGAACATATAACCGTACTTCATGCCTCCAGTGATCCAAATAAACAAATTCCGGCAATTGCGTTGATGCAAAAGTTATTGCTACTGTTTGTGTGGGTTGAAATGAAATTGAGCCGCCATCATTTCTATTGCGCCTCATAAATCTTCTCACTTGTACGACGTTTTTGGAATTCCCAATAAGTGCAAATATTTCTTTGTTGCTCAAGTCTATAGGGACAGATGTAAGAACACCAGTTATCTCGGTATCCTTAGCTGGGATTGATGCCACCATGTCCAGGTCATTTAAAAGTTTGGTATTTTGTAAGAACATATTGGCGTTATTTGATCGGTCGAAGCTAACGCCAACTTTAAACCTATTAACAGCTTTAAGGTGTAATATACCAGATACACAGTACTTGCGTATTGCCTGCGACAGTTTCAGTCTGGATTTGTCTGAGAATGGTGCATCGACCCTCGTGTGGGACAAAAATACTATATATTCGGTTTTCACCGAATTTTCTGGATACTTGCGACTATAATTATGTACACGATAAATCCTGTACTTATCTGCGTTGTCGATTTCTTCATCAGACGACCTTTCTCCACCAGGGTCATCTTTTTTTCGTTTTTTCGTGGGCATCTCGGCCACCAAAACAATAAATTCAATTGATTTACTTTAAAATTACACCTAATTTACTAGATATATACAAATATTTTACAGTTTTAATTAATTTTTACAATAAAAAAATTCAAGAGCGCGCCTTTCCTTTTCAATGGTTCCCGCCGAAAAAACAAATTTAATTAGAATTCTTATCAAAATATCATTTTCAATTTTTTTTTAGTTTATCCCGAAGGAAAGGCAAGGGGAACTAAGCCCATACAGCCTAATCATTGTTTAGTAAAATGTATTCTGAATTTATGATGAATGACAATGATGATGAGTGGAAACGTCGGAAAAATCCTCAAGAACGAGTTTATAATTAGTAAAAATCAAAAATAATTGCAGAAACAACTTACATGAGCCCATGAAGAGATCGTATTCCGACTAAAGTTTTACTCAGCTTACTTGCATATAAAACCATGCACACGCACTAGATTGACATAACAAGTAAACAAAATATTACTTATCTACCAAAAAACATCACTTTACGGACACATGCAAGCCATTTACAAATAATTTTGATTTTCACAAGAATATTACACCCGCTCCCTTCCAGCTTTTCCCGCCGAATCTCATTTTCAATTTGGTTGGTTTGGATCATAGAGTAAAAATTTATAGAGTGGAGCAGTGTTGCCAGATGTGGAGTACATTGCGAAATTATCTCATATTAGTTGCAAAATTATTGTGTTTTTATCGCATGATAGAATAGCTTATTCGTTCTATCTGTAGTGACGTCATTTACGGGGCATCTGTAAGAGTATATAATCTAAGGCGTATAAAGTATGAGAGAGAAAATGTGATATACATACATTATTAGCTATGTATATTTATTATTTGGTTTGGCTTTTATCATATTTCGACCTTAAATTCAATAAAAAATTGCATGATTATGACAGAAAATAGATACTAACTTAATAATCTTTAGATCACTACGGCTTTTACAGCCAATTAATCTGCAATTAACCATAACTACACACTTTTAGTACCTTGTAGGATATTGATTAAGGTTCGAGAACAAAATTTCACGAAACTTCATTTGTTTTGGACCAAATTATATTATATATTTGTAATTATTATTATTTTAGTAGCTTGTCTATCTTATACTCTGTCTACGGTCCCCAATACTTACTATACTCTTTGGGTAGGACACTGCGACGACGACGTATGTAAATAGTAAAAGTTTGTACGGGATATTAGTGTAGCCTTTTTTTGAAATGAACCAAATAGAGTTCGTTTTAAAGAATAATAAGGGAGGGATTTTCTGACAAGTTAAAGTAACTGTAAAAATCTCAGGCAAAAATAGATGGCGTGAGAGAATCTCCTACCTAGCTCCTCCCCCCTTCACCTCCTCCTGTACGTGACCAATGACAAAACAGAATTTCGGGATCGTGATTCGCTCACGCCATCTATCGATGTGATTGGTACTATATTTTTTTTACCTTAAATAGTTGTCAGAAAATCCCTTATTTTTATGCCTGATTTCGGAACTATTTTTTTGTATGCAGTAATAGAAAATGTGGTCATACCTCAGATATACAGGTCATACACATTGTTAGTTACAATAGCGCTATACTTTATCGGAACTATTCAACTAACAAGCAGCTTAGTGATACTCAATTCGGATTTAGGCGCGGAAAATCAGTGGAGGATGTCGTCTCACTTCTCTCTGAAACAGTTTCTTACAAGCTTGATAGTGGACGGGCATGTGTCGGTGTCTTTCTAGATCTAGCAAAGGCGTTCGATATAGTGTCAATACCTATAATGTTAAAGAAACTGGAGGGATCAGGTATTAGAGGTTCCGCGCTGGACTGGTTTGCAAGCTATCTAACCGGGAGAACGTAGTGCACAAAAGTGTGAGCCAACTATAACGAACTTAGTCCCATTTCGTATGGAGTTCCACAGGGAAGCATACTAGGTTTTTCTTGTTATATGTAAACGACATCTCCTCTGTATCACCATAGAGAAATAATGGTACCACTAGATATCGCGTCTATTATCAGCTACGCTGATGATACAGCTATTATGTTTGATTCTTCCAGTTGGCCAGAATGTTATGACTCGGTACAAAAGGGAATGAACCATAATATCCAGCTGGTTGAACGCAAACCTTCTAACCCTGAACATTAATAAAACTAAACTTCTTTGCTTCCATAAAACTGCCACGTCTGCCCCAAATATAGAAACCTGTATCGTAATTCATAGATGTCCACAGTCTCAAACAAACGTTTCAATAAATGACCCCCAATAGCGGCTGTAGCAACACTGTATCAAGATCTCGTGTCAAAAGGTATCTGGGGACAGGGATTTGGTATCTCCTCTTAGGATGGATTCCAAGCTCTGAACAAGAAATTGAAACATGAAAAAATGACAGCCTCCCCCCCTTGTTTTCCCACAAGGGATCCCTTACACAGCAAAAAAATACCCTATAATGTAAGTAAAGACGTTGAAAAAGGCATAAATATAATATTATCATGAAAAACTTGGATTCGTTTTGAAAATGTTTACATATTTAATAGAGTAATGAAATGTATTTAATGTAATTTGTATTATAAATAAAGTATACATAATATAGTAAAACAAACCTTCTCGGTAGCAAAAATTCTGTATTTTAAGGAATGTTCTGTTGCTATGTAATGGTATCCCTGGGTAGCACATGACAATTTTGTCAAATCATGTCAAGTCGATTTGTTTGAATCGCTTCGCATATTTGTGTGGACTAAATAAGATATTTTGGTGGTATTGATATAAATACAGTAGTGAAATGTATTGTTCGTGGTTGCAGAAGCGAGTGGCATCCAGGATCCAACTTATTATATCACTCGTAAGTACAAAATTGAATTTCCAAACTATGGCCCTAGGCAAAAACTTAAACGGCAAATTTTAGGCAATATTCACTCTTGCTTTTTAAATATTTGTCACAAAACTTTATTTAGTTAGTTGCTTATCCTCATAATCCCAATATTTGCTTCTGAAGCTACTTTTTAAACATTTTCTGTGTATTGTATATTTTTGAGTAGGGTGCACATACTTTTCCATAACAAGAGACCGACCCTACAATGAATTTATTTTGAAATGTTATACTTTTTATTATCATATATAACATTATAAATGTGAAAGTAACTCTGTCTGTCTCGCTTTTACGCCTACTGCCGCCATTTACTGAGCGGATTAATTTTAGTGATAATTTTCTCTGCGTAGCTTTGGGTGGACCCAGAAAAGGTTTAAACGCCTAGCTTGGTGGCGCCTGTCACTGTAACATTTTGTAATCACTAGTTAGTATAGGTGCTAAAATTTAAATTTTCAGATAATCAAGGAAACCCACGTATGGATTATAGTAACGTTACAGCTACCGAAATATTATATCACTGGATCAATTACTGGCAGATAGAGCACAAAACATTTGTCGTTCATTACAAAAACATTTATCGTTCTTATGCTCAGCTTCAAAGAACGATGGAAAAACTTGTGCAAATAAAATAAAAGATATTTAATGGTTATTTATTTAATAGTTGTTAAATCCCTTTAATCTAAATAAGACACTAAAGCACTTAAAACAACGTTTCTTATTTGTACGTATGCAATAGTAGTACGAAATATAAGTATTCATAATTATGTACTCGTAAATATACCAATTTACATTCCAGGTCTTTAGTATCACGGACAATATCACAATGGCTATGACCATCCTTTTTTATTTTGTAAATGTGTAATGTAAATTGTGCAAAATTTTATGTTACCTATTTTTAGGCCAATACAAATTCCATTGGGTTCTCTGCAATTATTTCTACTTTTCTTTAGAAACGGATCATCTAATCTTTACTTATTAATTATTATGTATCCACCATAAAAATTAGCTGTTTAAAAGAACTCAGTTGACCTTCAAAAATGCAAGCATTACATTGATTCACGTTTATGCTACTTAGCAATACTAGGCATTTCCTTACTAGTTAAAAGTGCTATTAAATAACGAAGGGCACTAAAACAGCCCAAAGCTGTAGAATGGAATTACGCTGCACTATAATAGCACAAGTTTATGCTATTATGCAGCATTAGGCATTATCTTACTATTTAAAAATGCTATTGTAGACCCTTAGACATAAAAAAACAGCTAAAAGCATGGCATGGCAAATGGCATTTACATGACATAATGGTTTATGTTTATATTACTAAACAGCATTGAGCATTTATATCCTACTTAAAAATGCAATTGTAGAGCCAAATGTACTAAAAACAGCTGAAAGCTGCAAAGCAAAGTGTATTGATGCACTAAAACTACAGGCATTACAAAATCATTTTGATATGCCATTATCCACCCCTTATAAAATGTAAAGCATCATAATGGTTTCAAAATGCTCATATAAAGCATCAAGATGCTCGGTAAACTCATATAAGAGTTTCTACGAACCTTAAGTTCTACATAAGTTAATTATACGTTTGTTAAAATGCTTCCTGTGTTACTTGGGTTGTTCGTGGTAGAAATGTCATTGAATGAAATGTCCATTAAAATTAAATTGTGAGTACACTCTACTTTTTCCCCGTCTAGTTTTTCAAGGTCAAATTGGTCAAATTTTCGGGAGGCAGTTTTTAGTAAGAAGCGTTGTTTCCAGCTTGTATACATTTCTATGTCTGGGGACAGGGATTTGGTCTGGGGATCATTCTCGATGACAAGATGACTTTTGTGGATCACATAGAAGCTACTGCTGCTAGAAAACGTAAACTTATCCATACTATGAAAATCCTTAGAGAAGTGATTCCCACCTATTAAAAACTATCTACCTGGCATTATGCCAGTCTATACTTACTTTTTGCATTTCGGTTTGGGAGAGCACAACCACTTCAGTTCACATCAAACCGGAGAGGGCCCAACGAGCAGTACTAAAGGTAATGTTACGAAAATCTTTACGCTACCCAACTGCGTCTCTGCTTGAAGATGTCTCTGCTTGAGGTTCTCAGTATACGTAGACTCCACATCCTAAAAGTAGCCTTAAATACTCATAAAACAATGCTTCGATCCCTTGATAACAAAGAATTATTAAAAAGTCTTATCTTATAAAATATATATTTACCACTTAGATTAATGATAGGTCTTCGCTAATCATTATTCTAAGATTTACCTACCAAGAACACAAACCCGTTTTGCTCAAAGATTTAAGCCATACAATCTGTAATGTCTTTGTATTATTAACTGTGTGTACATTGGAAATAAATGTTATTATTATTATTATTGTATCTCTGTTCAAATTCTCGGGACTACAGAGTCCCGGTCCTTTGAGAGGCGTGCCAAGATGTAGAGGCCCTTTTTAGAGAACTTTAATATGGTATGGGATACACATGGCGGATACCATCGCTGACCGCACACCCGGCGATGGTCCCCGCCATGTGCAAGACTATTGGAATGCAGATCTATGTTATGCGATGGAAACATGGGCTATGGGGCTGAATGTTGAGTGGGGTTGGGGAACTGGGCTATTGAAGGAGACAAACGAACGTCTGCCATTACAACCAAGTCTCATAATTATTTGGTGGCAGGCGGTGACTCGCCGACTCATTTCATGGGCCCTCTGAAACGGCCACACGCATTGAGCGACAAAGGGGGCAACATTTGGTGAGCGGCTAGGGTGGAGGGGTGCCCCTGGACTTTAAACAGAAGCCAACTTGTCACTTACTGACGGGCACGTCCACCCTCGAGCTGTCATAGCTCTCGCGACTCCACTCTGCCCGGCCGGCGAAGGCAAGGCAGAGGTGGGGGAACTGTTCCTTGTCAGACCTCACTCCATCGCTGGAGTTGAGGACCAGGGTATTCCCCGGGACCACTTCAGATCCGTGGGAACGCTACCTCCCAACAGCTCGCCAGAAGCTGCCCTGCGGGCTTATTATTATTCTATGTATTTAGAATGAGGAATAGTCTCTTAAGAAAATTGTGCGGTGTCAGTCTAGTGATAAGAACAGAGAATATGCTTCGATGGTTTGATCATTTGGAGAGAATGAATGGAAGGTGATTAATTAAATAAATTCTCTTCCAGAAGCGCACGTTAGTGCCGGGGTCACCTTAGGCGAACATGACACAGACCAAATGGGTAATGGGTTAAAGAAAGGTTTAGTGAAGAGCAGAGCACCCGAAACCAAGACTTGTGTGTATGAAGAACTTAATGAATGTGGATGAGGGGAAAGAAGTCTGTTTGGAACATATTAAATGCAGTAGAGAATGGAAGACAATATGAGATATAAGCGTGAGGTTATGCATGTAACAATATAATTTTTTATGTTGACTCGCACGAATAATCTCGTTCTTGTACCGCAGGACTAATGTAGGTACAGCCTATTGTATGTCCTATTTGAAACTAGATTATTTTAGGTAATATTTATATTGTGTGCGTTCAAGCATGGTTCAAGCGGACACTTAAAAATGTCCTCGGCTCGGGTCAAGCTGGACAAGGTCTCCAAGGTCTCCCCTCAGGTCTCCCCATCATTCATCTGAGGTCTCCCCGCGCGGTGGAATTATAATGATTATTCTGGCAATAGCTCGTAGCCAAAATATTGCTCCCCGCAGGGGTGCGTTTACGTCAGTTTACGTTCAATTCAATTCAATTTTGTTTAATGGCCACTATTGTGTCGGGCACAATAATTCCGCCAATATCACGTAAGAGGAAAATACACGAAGGAGATTGGTCAGCAAAATGAAAAATAATTACATAAGACCAGATTGTACCTAAAACAAAAGAAAACACCACATTTATGTTAGTCAGACGTACACAAAATATAATTGTTAATATGACAGATAAATCTACTTTCAAATACAATACAAGTATATCTATATTAAAATTAATACATACATAAATAAACCTAAATATACTTTACAATTTAATACTATTAATTTTGACAAAATGAGCCAGAACTTTTATAAAAGGAGTATGAACAAGGGACAATAAACAATTAAGGTTAGTAGGGAGAGGAATTTCAGGTGGAAGGAAGTGATAGAGGGAAGGGGATACATTAGGGCAATTGAAGAAGATGTGGTCCGCAGTGCCTTCTGCCAGGCCACATTCACAGAGTGAATTGTCCCTAACTCTAATTTTAGATAAATGGACCGGTGTGCAAGAATGACCTAGACGGAGGCGACAAATCGTGGATGTAGTTGTCTTGCTAGCGTTCTTATACCTGGAGAACCATGGCTTGCAGGGAATAATGTCCTGAATTTCTCCGAAGTGTTTGCCTTTGGTAAGCCTGCTAACATCCCAAACTTTCTGCCATGATGATGTTAGGCGGATTTTGGAGTGTTCCAAAAGGTCGTGAGCAAATATAACACTATGATCAGGTACTCCTATCCGAGTAGCGGACTTTGCGAGGGAATCTACTGTCTCATTTCCTACGATACCCCGATGACTAGGAATCCAGGCAAGAGTAATGAGGATATTCTGCAAGTGGCAATCATATAAGGCTTCTCTGATATTAAGGATAATAGGAAAATTGGGATTAGTTTTAAAGGGATTGGATAAGATTGATTGGAGGGTGCTTCGGGAGTCAGAGAGGATTATGGAGTTTAATTTATGGGATAAGGAGTATTTAATGGCCTCGAGGATGGCAATGGCCTCGCCAGTAAACACTGAGGAATGGGAAGGACATTTAAAGGAGAGGGCAATTTTATATTTAGGGATCCAAACAGCAGCACCAACATTTCCTTTTTCAGATGGTCTAGAGGCATCAGTAAAGATCTGTAAGTAGTCCTGCCAGTTGTTGTCCATCTCCATTTTGAAGATAGTATTGGCTTCAGGAGCAAATTTTGAGATGCCCAGGTTCAGGAATATGGAGGGTTCGAATATTAAGGACTGGTAGTTTTTGGAGAAAAGGGGGTGTATTTCGGATAGGAAAATAGGATGGGGTAATTGGGAACAGAACCTAGCACTGGCGACCAGAAGCGAAGTTTTGCCTTCGGGTAAAGAAAGACTAGATAGGAGCCGGATTTTGGTATGGAGAGGGTGAGAGGAATTTTGCATGATTTTGAATGTGAATCTATCGGCTAGATATTGTCTGCGAAGTCCTAGAGGAGGTTCTACGCATTCTACCTGCATGGCATTTATAGGAGACGATTTCATAGCTCCCAGGATGATTCTCATGCATTTCGATTGAATTTTGTCAATCGCTTGGAGAGGAGCTTTATTACATGGGATTAGGAGGAATGAACCGTAGTCCAGGTGACTACGGATGATGGCATTATAGAGGATCTTCTGGGTAAACGGGTGAGATCCCCACCACACACCCGAGAGAGCTCTAAGGATGTTAATACCCCTTTCGCATTTCTCAACGATGTACTTAAAGTGTTGTTCACCAGTAAGTCTGCCATCAAGGATGATACCCAGGAATTTAACCGACCTGTGGACCGGAATCGAACGACCCTGTATAGCGATATCGACAGGAGGTATTGTTCGTTTCCTGGTAAATACTACAACCGAGCTTTTAGAGGGGGATAGAGATAGGCCATGATCGATCAACCATGCGTCCAGATAGTGGAGAGCAGAATTGAGTCTAGAGGATGCATCCTCTACCGATTTGAGTGAGATATACAGTGCTAAATCGTCAGCATATTGAAGGATGTTGCAAAAGCTATTAACTGAGCGATCCAGATCGTAGGTGTAGATGTTATAGAGAAGAGGGCTTAGAACGGAACCTTGAGGGAGACCCCTCCAAACTCGTCTATTTGTTGAAACAAATCCCCGAGAGCGAATAGATAAGGTCCTTTCCATTAAAATATTACATATAATGTGGGTCAGCCTCACAGGGAGACTCAGCTGGAGCATTTTCTGCCTGAGCACTGGAAGCAGCACATTATCGTAGGCGGATGAAATATCTAAGAATACTCCTATTAAATATTCGCTCTTGGAAAAGGTTACGCGAATGTCCGAAATAAGCGTAGATAGGCTATCAAGTGTACCCATGCCTTTCCGGAAGCCAAACTGGGTGCTAGGTAAGAGTTTCCTGCTCTCCACTAACCATTCTAGCCGTCCCTTAATTAGGTGTTCCATCACTTTAAGTAGCACAGAAGATAGTGCGATGGGTCTGTAGGAAGAGGGGTCTGCGGGGTTCTTGCCATGTTTGAGGATAGGGATAATGACTTGGGTTTTCCAGGATTCAGGAAGAATTCCTGAGAGGAAAAAGGAATTAATTAAATCTAAATAGAGGATATGTGCCTGATGGCTGCATTTTAGAATAAAGGAGTAAGGGATGCCATCAGCACCTGGGGAAGAGTCTACTAGACCCTTAAGCGCACGCTTAAGTTCACCAATACTGAAGGGATGGTCCATTTCATCTGACGATGAAATGGACGAGAGAGGAAGAGGAACAGAATTTAGTGGCGGGGCTGAGGGAGGAGCGATTCTATCTGCAAACCCATCGAGCCACAAGGAAGGATCGCTAGAGGACAGGTCAGGCACTGCAGAGGCTGAGGAGCGGAATCTTTTAATTTGTTTCCAGACGACGCCTGGTGGAGTCCTGGGGGATAAATTCGTACAAAAGCGGGCCCAACCTTCTTTCTTTTTCCGTGCCAAAAGTCTCCTAGTTCGTGCTGCCGTCCGCTTGTAATAAAGAAAGTTATCTAGAGTCATGGAAGAATCATACAGTTTTTCAGCGTTTCGTCTTTCCTTAACCATGTCGGTGCACTCATGATCCCACCAAGGAGGAGAGGAGTATTTTCGTCGAGAGGAGCTTTTGGAAGGAATATGAGAATCAGCTGAGGAGATAAGGGAGTCTGTGAAAAGGGAGTAGTTTTCTAGGGAGTTTAAACTGGATGTGGGGGGGATCGAAGAGATTTTTGTATCAACAGTAAGTTGGAAGGCAGACCAGTCTGCTGCGTCCAACTTATATTTTAAAAGCGGGAGGTGATCTAAAGGAGCGGGCGAGGAAGAAGACATTGAAACAAGGATGGGATAATGATCTGAACCGGTGGTAAAAGGTAGACGAACCCATGATAATTGAGGATAGAGCGATGGAGAACAAGCAGTAAGGTCCACTGCAGTGCGTGGGTTTTGGGTAATAGGATCAACCCTGCGAGTCGGTGATCCATCATTCATGATAACAACATTGATTTGATCGAAAATGTCCAATAGGTTAGTTGCAAATGAGTCACAGTAATAACATCCCCACATGGTGTGGTGAGTATTAAAATCACCCAAGACAAGGGAAGGGGAGGGAAGTGTGGTCAAAATGGAAGATAGTTCTGGGGCGAGAAGAGAGGAAGGGTTAGGGATATACACAGACACAATAGCAACGCCTAGAGTTTTCACTGCTACTGCATTGATATCCTGACTGTGAGATGGGAGAGGGATTTGGGAGAAGAAGAGGTTGTGTTTTATTAGGAGGACACTACCTCCATACCCGTCGTCTCTGTCATCCCTTAAGCAGGAGTAACCTGGAAACCTAAAATGGGCACCAGGAAACAGCCAAGACTCAGAGATGGCAATGACATCAGGGTTATGTTTTTGGACCAGAAGGGTCAAGTCATAACTTTTGCGTCGAATGCTTTTAGCATTCCATTGAAGTATCTTGAATGGATGCATTTTTCGCTATGTTAGCAATTTGGTGAAGTTGTGAGGCAACGTGGGACGGTAAACATTCATTATAACTACTTAGGAAGTTTAAAATGGAGGTTAATAAATGCTGGACTATATTAACATTGAGGGATACAGGGAATGGGTTGGGGTCATTGGGAATAGCAGAACCATTAGGAAGGGAGGATGAGGGGGTGCTAACAATAGACTGATGAGCAGCCTTATCGTAGCCCTTACCAATTTGGGGACGTTGACGAGTGGGGAGGAACACAGTTTTCCTATAGGACTTGGATTGCTGGGAGGGAGTGACCTGGGATAAAGATCTTGAAGGAGGGGAAGGAGCTGCTGCAGTCATTTCTGCGTATGAACGCCGAACTGACGGAAATTGGGAGGAGGCTTCAGCATAGGAGACACAATCTTGGGACATTGTTTGTTTGATTGCTTTTTGCCTAGATTGCTCCGGACAAGACCGGCTCATAGCAGAATGGAGACCAGAACAGTACAGGCAGGTTATATTCTCTTCAGGAACTGTACATGAGTCACCAGAGTGGGGCTGAGCACATTTGAAACATCTTGGCTTAGACCTACACTGTGCCTTGACATGCCCAAATCGGCAACAATTCATACATTGAATTGTTGGCAACTGGTACATATCAACGGGCAGTGAGGTGTGGTAGCAGAATACTCTAGATGGGAGTACTTGACCTTTAAATGTGAGAACAACTGTTTGGGTTGGGACCCAAGCAATTGTGCCCTCATCTACAGTCTTTCTATTCAATCTACGGGCCTTGAGGACAATACCACATCCAGTTGGTAACACTAATGAGTCTACTAGTTCCTCCATTGATAAATCAATGGGAACACTTTTGACAATACCCATGCGAGTGATGTTATAAGTTGGTATGATGGCAGAGTAATTGTTCATACCTAATATCCGGTTGGCAAGGAAATCATTTGCAGCAGAAGCGGTAGTAAATTGAACAGCAATCCTATTTCGACCAACACTCTTGACACCGTCGCAAACTATGTTCTTCACTTTATTATTCACCAAGAACTGGCCGAATTTGATGGGGCGAAGGTAAGTACCATTAGAAGGCTCATCTACTTCCCGAGAGACATGTATAATATAAGGTCCCTTGTCGTCATTCGTGTATTCTTTCACACCCTGAGATAAGCTAGGATGGATGTAAATATTATTATGAGTTGAAGGCTGATTATTGGTGGATGGGTCAATAATAGTTTTTTTGGATGGGATGGGTAATTCAACGTTACTTAATCTCTTTCGAGATTCCAATGAGAAAAATGGGGGGGAAAGGCAGTTTTCGGGAGTCTTAAGGGGATCATTCTGTGGATCCGGAGGATCCGGAGGTTTCGGCGGAATATTCATACTAAAGTATAGTATGGAAAGGAATTTTAGTAAACCAACTACTTACCTATGGACAATACACAAACAAACACTATTTAGACACAATGCTAGTATTCAAAATATATGAAAAATACTCTAAAAACCAAAAATCTCGCTAACACGTGTGTTAACCAACTCTCGCGAAAACGGAATCCTAGAGAGTATATTCTTTGATTTTCCAGTTTACGTTCACCATCCAGTCTAAAATTTAAACTGACTAAATGTCAAACACCCTGTTCAAGCCAGGGATTTGGTATCTCCTCTTAGGTTGGATTCCAAGCTCTGAACAAGAAATTGAAACATGAAAAAATGACAGCCTCCACCCCTTGTTTTCCCAGAAGGGATCCCTTACACAGCAAAAAATACCCTATAATGTAAGTAAAGACGTTGAAAAAGGCATAAATATAATATTATAATGAAAAACTTGGATTCGTTTTGAAAATGTTTACATATTTAATAGAGTAATGAAATGTATTTAATGTAATTTGTAATATAAATAAAGTGTACATAATATAGTAAAGCAAACCTTCGCGGTAGCAAAAATTCCGTATTTTAAGGAATGTTCTGTTGCTATGTAATGGTATCCCTGGGTAGCACATGACAATTTTGTCAAATCATGTCAAGTCGATTTGTTTGAATCGCTTCACATATTTGTGTGGACTAAATAAGATATTTTGGTGGTATTGATATAAATATAGTAGTGAAATGTATTGTTCGTGGTTGCAGAAGCGAGTGGCATCCAGGATCCAACTTATTACCTATATCACTCGTAAGTACAAAATTGAATTTCCAAACTATGGCCCTTGGCAAAAACTCAAACGGCAAATTTTAGGCAATATTCACTCTTGCTTTTTTAAATATTTGACACAAAACTTTATTTAGTTAGTTGCTTATCCTCATAATCCCAATATTTGCTTCTGAAGCTACTTTTTAAACATTTTCTGTGTATTGTATATTTTTGAGTAGGGTGCACATACTTTTCCATGACAAAAGACCGACCCTACAATGAATTTATTTTGAAATGTTATACTTTTTATTATGTATCTTCGCCGGCTTACATAAACGCACCCCAGTGCCTATATAAATGTCCATACTCAGATGAATTGTCCATAGATGTGTTAGAGAGTAAGTATATTCTTTGGTCCATAGGATTCGGCCGGAAAAGCTGGAAGGGCGTAAAGGGTGTAATTTTCTTGTGAAAATCAAAAATTATTTGTAAATGGCTTGCATGTGTCCGTAAAGTGATATTTTCTGGTAGATAAGTTATATTTTGATTACTTGTGATGTGAATCTAGTGCGTGTGCATGGTTTTATACGCAGGTAAGCCAAGTAAAACTTTAGTAATAATAATAATAATAAACATTGATTCTTATTTAACACGGTATGTACAGTCAGTAGTTATACAAATTTATAAAATTATAATGTGTAAGTATTTTGTACATTAATAGATCATTCTGGTGTCTAAGCTAAGATTTCCTATGTTATAGACACCAGAGCATTTATTTTTTACATAAAAGTATTCATACCATAAAGTATGAATACCATCTCTTCGTGGGCTCATGTAAGTTGTTTCTGCAATTAATTTTGATTTCGACTAATTTTACATCATTCTTGAGGATTTTCTCGACGTTTCCATTCATCATCATCATTATTATCCATCATAAATTCAGAAATCATTTACTAAAGAAAATGGCTGTATGGGCTTAGTTCCTCTCGCCTTTCCTTCGGGATAAACTATTAAAAAAAAAACAATTAAAATGTCAATGTCAAAAGTAAAATTGAGTAAATAAGCCATGTCGCAAAATTGAATTGAAATATCTTATCTAAAATTCACAAACCAATTGCATGCAAATTGATAGGTATTTTGTAAATTTAATCACCCCTAAATATTAAAGCATAAATGCTGTGACTATGTAATGCGATAAATACAATAAACTGCATAAATTATACCCAGTTTCTAAAACAATGGTCAGTACTTCCTTTACATCATATCATACTAATTCTTATTTCCTGTAGCATAATCTGTTGTATAATAACTTTGGCCTTCCAAAAATATTTAGTTCAGTAGGCATATTGTCTGGTAGGTAATGTTGGATAGCTTGTCTCAAGGACTAGCATAGTAAGACTATGTCTCAAATAAAATGTATAATTTTATCATAGATTCTTAAATTTCAGGATAATAAGCCAGAAGATGAGTTGTCAGCTTTCAGACAGCAATGGAAGAAGGAGCTGGAGTCTCAGTCATCTTCACACAAGGAACCTGTTCCTAAGGAGGAAGAGCCTCCACCAGTAGAACTCACTGACGAAGATAGAGTATGTATATGTCTTAGGAGTTTGAATATGAAACGATAATGCCATGTGATACTGTAATCTAGCGTAGTTTTAATTTAAGTCTAGTTACCTGACCCTGCTTTGCTTTGGTATGTTCTACTTCTACAGGTTATTGTACAATTTCATGGTAAAAGAATTTTCATTGCCATATTAGTATGTCCAAATATTACCCCTTACAACAAACACAGTTGGACACTTATCTCTTAAAATATTAGTAGGTAATATTAGGGATGAAAAAATTGTGTTGCCAAAAACGTAATGTGAAAGAGATGGTAAAATTTGTCATACGAGTTAAGTGACTCAAAAGCTTGGTTAGGTTAGTTGGTTAGAGCAAGAGCACGGTTTGCGAAGAGGTCATGAGTTTTAATCTCACTTGGGTGATTTTTTTTTTCATTTTCTTGATATCTAATAATGTAATTTATTGAAACAAAAAGTTTAGTTGTTGTTCTGTAAAGAGAAACTTATTTTATGAATTTTACACAAGATTTATACACTTATATAAGTAATTTATTAATCACTAACCTGTAAAGAGAAACAACATTAAAAGCTATTGCTTCAAAAATTATGATATTGTTTCCTTTAAAGTCCACATTAATGTTTTACTGTAAAAAAGGCCAGTCACCATTTTGCATTTCTAGCAAAGACACAGGTCATGCAAACTGCCAACATAGCTGATATAATATTTTGATGTAAAACATTTACGCGAGTAATTCAAATTAAATGAAGAGTACAATAGCTTCATTTATATTTATAATAGGTATAGATTGGTGATATTTGTCTAAAAAGACTATAAATAAAATATACATTTGGCAGGCTAAACAGTTATTCCTTCATGCAGCGGAGTTAGAACGCAGCGGCAAGCTCTATGAAGCCATCCATTACTACAAGAGGGCAATGCAGATCCTACCTGATGTGGAAACTAGACTTTATTATGAGAGCACTGAGCTTCGGGCAGACACTCCTGAAGGTATGGCTATATTTATTATCTAAAATAACAGCTTAGTAACAATCAAATTTGTCAAACATTAAGCTTTTCAAACTCTTTATTCTCATATTTAAGGTTTTCCTACCTATTTACTGTAAAATAACTATTCAAAATAGAATCATCTAGTGTTTTAAGATGTGGGTATAAAATTTACATTCAAGGGAACATAAAACTTTTAGAATAGGCAATAACAAGGTAAGTTATGGAAAAATGGCAGCATTTTTTATCAGCACAACCTTTAAAGTAACAATACAATATTTGCTGCTCTACAGTATTCTTACCTATACAGTATGTTGAAGTGTGTACAGTCCTACAATATGTACAGTTTTCTTACCAGTGAAGAAGTAGTCTAACCCCCAATGCATTGTCATAACTTGAACTTCTACCACACTCAAAGATTGAAATATCACTGTCAAACAAGGCAAAGTATTAAGGTGAGTATAGACTAGTAGAGCATTTACTTGTAACAGAACAACAAGCCGCTCTATGGTATGTTATAGTGTATCACCCTTCACAAACCAGACGTCGAGCACGTTCGCCGTTTTGTTACAGCAATAATTGTAGAAACCAACAAAAGCATATTGGTGTAACATTTCGTCGAAATGTTTACCTGTAGCTAGATTGTTCTATTTGTGCCTGAAAAGCGTCAGTAGGTTCACCCTTTACCACATAGCACTTAAAAGGCTAACCGGTGAAAACTGGGTGTGTAATTTGCACTCTTCTGCTCGACCTTATTCTTATTCTTTATTGTACACAAAACACTACAATAACTACAGGGAAATTTACAAAAGAAATGCATATAAAGGCGTGCTTATTTTTCTTCCAGCATATCTCTGGGGGATAATGGGCGTGACTATAGGTATTATTTCTTTTCATGTTCCAGTGGAGGTGGAGTCTCCGCGCCAGGCGTGTGTAGACGCCGAAGCAGATAGTGATGACGAGGGCGCAGTGGCGGGCGAGGACCTGACTACTCGGCTGAGGAGGATCCTGGCCAGGAAGGGCTGGCTGTGCGAGCCCGAAATACCTGTCACGGTATGGCCTCGTTATCATAATATGTTACTAAAAGTTTTAATTATTTTGTACGGGTTTGTTAGGTGTTAAAGCATCTTTTCAAAGGCCACATTATGTTAGAGCTTCTCTGCCTTGTCGCATAAAGATTGTACACGAGCCGCAGTTTGAAAACCACTGATCTAATTCTTCCAGAGTGGTCACATATCCTGGCTGCCATACGAGGTGGTGCAGCTGATCCTGCGCTGGACGGTGGGGTCCGAGCTGGATGCAGTGTCCCTCGAACGAGCCGCCGCCGCCTGCCGAGCTCTGTACCTGGCGGCGCGGGAGCCCGAGCTGTGGCGGGCGCTGTGCGTGCGGTCAGTCATACATACATACATACATGACGCACGGCTGCTACGTCACAAGGCCACGGGCATAGACTAATAGCCACACTGTTGCAGCACGTGGGGCAGAGACTGCGGCGCGCCGCGGCAGAGCGGGCACGCGTCGTGGCGCGACATGTTCGTGCGGCGGCCGCGAGCGTTGACGCACGGCTGCTACGTCAGTAAGACGACGTACCTGCGTCGCGGCGAGCCCGCCTTCCAGGACCACACCTACCAGCCGTGCTTCCTTATCGAGTACTACCGGTATTTGAGGTGAGTGTTACTACGAAATTGTCTGCCGCGCGGTGCAGCTAAACGTCCTTACACACTCCAAAGAATGCTCTAGCCTGAGAAAACGAATTTACATGTTAAATTCCAGCTTTCTATCTCTAGAAGATTCAAATGTGCGTTATCTTATAAAAACACGTTTTCTCTGCGTTCCCGCATGGGAATTTTGGGCCATTATCTCTAATGGCTCCGCTACACTTGCCAAGGAACATTCATGCCAAATGACATCTTCCTACGACCTGTAATTTCGCCTGTGCTTTATCGGTTACTCAATAACAGGATTTTTACAAGAACTCCTTCTGTGCCAGTTTTATTTTGTTTATTTTGATGTTTTAAGAACATTAGACCCGTTTCCAATGTTTTCTACAAAGTTTCCGTTCATTACTATCCCTCATAATCTGATATTTTTTTTACTAAAGACATGGACATGGACGCATGGTCCATAGATTTGTTTGCCTTTCTTTCGGTATGAAAAAAAAGTATATATTTTTTTCTTTTATTATTCATTTTTTGCTCTTTCACTCTTTTCTTTTTTTTACGGCATATACTGGCAACACAGATTATTAAATTTACAAGTGTCGGCTTTTTAGGTTTAGGATAAAGTGTGCGGTCAGAATAGCTTTAGCGACTAAGATTAAAAATTCAAACAACAATTTTATTGTTTTAAGCAGAAATGATAGGTTTTATCGTGATTTAAATGATGTCACGATGTTCCTTTTTTAAAGTAGAATATCTTAGGCGTGGTTTTTCTCCAATTTGATGAAAATACATGAATTTAGGCGTACAGTGAATTTAAATTTACTAAATTTATACTCATTTTAAATTTAGATATTTTAACGTAAAATTTGTTTTAAGTGTGTGACTGTCGAAATCGACCACAATGGGTACTAATAATTATTTATTTTAAAGTTATGTAATTCTAAAGTTCTATCTTATAATTATAGATTAGGATTTGTAAGTAAGCTTATTTAGGGAATTACCCTCTTCCGTCAGGTTCTTCCCGGACGGAGTGGTGCTAATGTGGACGACGCCGGACGAGCCGGGTGCGTGCGTGTCCGCACTGCGCACGCGCGCGCTCAAGCCGGGGCTCGGGGTCGTCGCCGGACACTACCGGCTGGCGGGGGACGAGGTAGGGGGACACTGCCGGCTGACGGGGGACGAGTAGGGGACACTGCCGGCTGGCGGGGGACGAGGTAGGGGGACACTGCCGGCTGACGGGGGACGAGTAGGGGACACTGCCGGCTGGCGGGGGACGAGGTAGGGGGACACTGCCGGCTGACGGGGGACGAGTAGGGGACACTGCCGGCTGGCGGGGGACGAGGTAGGGGGACACTGCCGCCTGGCGGGGGACGAGTAGGGGGACACTGCCGGCTGGCGGGGGACGAGGTAGGGGGACACTGCCGGCTGGCGCGGGACGAGGTAGGGGGACACTGCCGGCTGACGGGGGACGAGTAGGGGACACTGCCGGCTGGCGGGGGACGAGGTAGGGGGACACTGCCGGCTGACGGGGCACGAGTAGGGGACACTGCCGGCTGGCGGGGGACGAGGTAGGGGGACACTGCCGGCTGACGGGGGACGAGTAGGGGACACTGCCGGCTGGCGGGGGACGAGGTAGGGGGACACTGCCGCCTGGCGGGGGACGAGTAGGGGGACACTGCCGGCTGGCGGGGGACGAGGTAGGGGGACACTGCCGGCTGGCGCGGGACGAGGTAGGGGGACACTGCCGGCTGACGGGGGACGAGTAGGGGACACTGCCGGCTGGCGGGGGACGAGGTAGGGGGACACTGCCGGCTGACGGGGGACGAGTAGGGGACACTGCCGGCTGGCGGGGGACGAGGTAGGGGGACACTGCCGGCTGACGGGGGACGAGTAGGGGACACTACCGGCTGGTGGGGGACGAGGTAGGGGGACACTACCGTCGCCGGACACTACCGGCTGGCGGGGGACAACGTAGAGGGACGATTATATGTATAGCAACACCCCCTATATGTGTCCATGAGTATCGTAATGGGTTAGGATTTAGTTAGAGGCGTCTCCCATTTTGAAAACTAGTTCGAAAATCACACTGCGGTCACCAATCCGCCTGCCCAGCGGACAGGACAAAAACGCCCCTGTCAGTAGTTTTGTGGTGTGACCTGGGGTTCCTACGTCCAGCAGTGGACTGCAATAGGCTGATCTTTGCAAGCTTATAATTATAGTACTGCTAATTTATCGAATATAGTATGTATGCTTCAAACTTATCGCTTATGTAACATTGTCCATCCCCCCACCGTTGGTTATACAAGAGACTCTTCTCTTAGTATTGCAATAAACTAACATGATTACTTGTTCCAGCTAGTGATAGTGATAAAGAAGCCGAGTACAGAGTCTGGCACCCGGGTGCGCTCACGTCGGAGGGACGCCCAAACGGATGCTAACGACGCTACCTTCCATTTGGTAAGACTATCCTATTTATTTATATCTTCTTCTTCTTCTTCAGCCTATTGCAGT
Source organism: Carposina sasakii (assembly GCA_014607495.2). Classification (NCBI taxonomy): domain Eukaryota; kingdom Metazoa; phylum Arthropoda; class Insecta; order Lepidoptera; family Carposinidae; genus Carposina; species Carposina sasakii. The sequence continues at coordinate 12,498,029 of CP053158.1, forward strand.
CCACTGCTGGACGTAGGCCTCCACCAGGGCACGCCACAAGGCTACTGCCACAAGAGGGTTTTGCCCATAGTCACTACGCTGGGCTGACGGGTTGGTGACCGCAGTGTGATGTTTATTTACTTATTTATTTATTTAGGAAAAATATGGTTCATAAAACAATACAAAACAAACAAATGTCATTAATTTATATATTTTTGGAAAATTGTGGAAATAAATACATGATGTTATAATATTAATATACCAAATACAATCCTACCAATATTATAAACGCGAAAGTTTGTGAGTATGGATGGATGGATGGATGTTTGTTACTCTTTCACGTAAAAACGACTGAAGCGATTTTTATAAAATTTGGTATGGAGTTAGCTGACACCCTGGATTAACACTTAGGCTGCTTCTTATCCCGGGAAAATATTTTTATCCTGGATGATTTCGACATTTTGTTTTTTCTGCAGTCCACGCGGACGTAGTCGTGGGCGTCCACTAGTATTCTATAATGTTAGTACAGAAATCATTCACGGGAGCTATAGTAAGCATTACTTTAGCCATTACTGAAAGTAGTCCCACATGTCCATGTGCCACTATATGTGGCTTCGTCAAAGAGGATCCGGGTTTTTTTCTGGAAAGCTTATAATACAAAGTGCAGATTTGTTTCACCCACTGTCTGTCTATCGCGGTTGCACAGAATAGATTTAAATTATATTTGGTACACAAGAAGTAAGGTAAAGCCAGGACCGTCCTGGTCACATGCTGATACGGTGCTTCACTAGAAATCATTAGTTATCTAAGGAACTCGGGTTAATCTAGCAACTTCGTCACTGTTCATTCATTCATTAGGCGATTACAGTTGTGTGTATACAGGGTGTAACAGAAAGGGTATGTTAAGCGAAAATCTATATAAATAGCCCACTAAAAGGAACCTACCCACAAAATTTGAGAGTCGAAATCGCATGTTTATTTTTCCAGATAGTATGGAGAATTCCTAAACAACTCAGGAATGTTCATACAATATTATTATTATTGAAAAATAAAAGTGGTTAGAGCACTGACACGCGGAATGCAGAGGTCGTGGGTTCGATTCCCACCTGGGTGAGGAATTTTTTCCATTTCTTTATTAATAATTTTATAAATAAACATGTGATTTTGAATCTCAAATTTTGGGAATAGGTTCTCAATAATGGGCTATTTACATACCTTTTCGCTTAACATACCCTTTCTGTTACACCCTGTATAGTGTCTTGTTGCAAGAAAAACTTATATTTTATAAACCAGTACTATGTGAGATGACACTTTGTTTTTGACAGTGTTCGCCAAATGGAAAACTGCAGAGTCATAAATTAAAGAAATACTACTATCATGTTTAGCGTAGCACCAACAGATGTAAATGAAGAGTGACAAGCTACTTAGCTTATTGCATAGATAATTATCTCTAGTTATACAGGGTGATTTTTCGTTGCGAAGGGTACGTACTCTATAAATTAAATAAAGTAAGTTTATGCTAAAAAAATTGCTGGGAAACGATGAATTTTTTTTTATTTTTTTTTATTACTTGATCGGGCGAAATTTATAGTGTCCAGTGTTTATGCTAGTTTTTTCATAGACAGATATTAATTATTTCGCATGAAAAAATCTTGCTACACGCGTCAATGTGCATTTATGCAGAAAAACGCAGTCTATTTACTCAACTTTGGACCCTAATATTTTAGACACTTCCCAGTTATGTTTCCATGGAGAAAAATGATCATGATGATGAGGAGATTCCGTAGTTTTCGGGAACGTTGACGACCAAAAATCATTCTGTATGTAGCGGCCTAACCGACCGGTGCATCGTCCATAGGAGTTGCAGTTACAGCACAGCCGCACGCGCCGCAACTGCACGCTCGCGTGGCGGCGCTACTCGCTACTGCGGCGCGGACAACGCTCGCAGTTCCAGCTCACGCCGGGACGCTTCCCGCCCTTCCACTTTAGCCGCGTGCGCAGCTACCATGCCGAGAGCATCGCGCCGCTGTCTGACGTCAGTACTTATGTGTAGGTGAGGACTGATCCTCTGATATATGTCAGTTAGAGCTCACACCGGGAAGCTTCCTGGTTTGGGGTTATAAGGGGGGTGAGGTGTTTGGAGATTTTTATATTCTAAAATTGTCACTTATGCGTGCACTGGGAGTGAGCGATGAGATGACGGATAATAGGGATGAATGGAAGAAAAGTACATATTGCGTCGACCCCAAATAAATGGGAACAGGGCAGGAAGACGATGATGATGTCACTTAGCTTTACTCGACGAGAGTTGGAGTCAGGCCGTAGAACAAACGTCAGGTCTTTCGAGAGAAACCATTATAACGGGGGTATTGCGTAGGGCACGATATAAAAAGAGGACCTCCGGACCGAGTGGGCGAGTAGTTTCTCATTACATCGAGTACTGTTAAAGATCGTGTCTATTGTTTCAGGAATAACTAAATGCAGAGAGCTGCAATCTTCAGGAGTAAGACTTGGTGTTTTCACAGTGAGCGAGTGACTTAAATTGACTTCTACAGTAGACTACTTAAGACAGACTCTGTCAATATTGTGTAATGTAGTTTTTTTTACATTTAGATAGTGTGAATTTTTATAACTCAAGTTTTTCTTTATTATGGCGCTCTTTTTGTGAATTTCTTCAAAAAACCTGTACCCCAGTAAGAGTGAGACTATCAGAAGTATATTTTTATTAAGCAAATCAGCGTCAATTTCACGAATGTAATTTGTACATAAAGTAACTGTGTTCTATATTTCATTATTTACCAATAAGATGCATCTTATTTTCGATTTATACCAGTTCAAAAACAAAACCCAGTAGACACTGATGTATTCAGTCCACTGAATACAAACTCTGTATGTAGGTAATTTTAATACATTTATGTTTCAAAATTAGGCTGTGTCAAAATTGTTGGCAGTATCATATGCACGGACTCTAAAAAGGTTTTATAAGTGATGTCGCTCCGTTGTATATCCCAGATCATTCGGTTGACGCACCTTGACACTTTTATCTTGAGGACTTGTTTTCGATAGTGTTACGGCTCGTAAAAAGTGTCATGCTTACTCTACTGGGGGGCAATTCTCGAAAAGTCTCGAGTTGAAACGAAGCCGAAACGGAACTGTTGTAGACGCTCAGAATAAAGCAATAATTACTTTACGGTGACGTAATTAGACACATTTCAGCGCGAGACAGATATTTGTTTTTATTTTGTCATACTCGCGACCGATGCGTGCTAAAATATACCTTATTACTCAAGCGGAAAGTATATATTGCTTCGCACTGCGTTTCGTTAACGGTTCGTTAATGGTTGCGTTTCGGCTCAAAAAATTTAGAGAATTGTCCCCCAGATAGTTGGAAAAATCGGACCGTAATAGATTAATGTACATAAAACGAAAACAGAGATTTTCATAAACTGCTTACAATTAAAAAAGTCTAATTTTACTTTCAATTATGAAAGTTATTATTAACTAAGCTAGTTATTAGGCGTACGTTTATTAATCGTTTCACGTTATAAAATTCGCAATAATATTTTTCTAAAAAGCAATCTTGTATATATATATTATAATAACTTTTTTACATAACATTGACTGAGGTAGATGAAGTACAAAAATATAACTTTAACTGTTTTGCCTCACATTTACTTTTATATTCAATGTTTTTGGCACCAGTAAATTACTATTTCTTTCTATGCCTTCTTTTATGTATTTGTTGATTCGTTCATAAGATGTAACAGTCTTGAAAACTGGTTAATTTTTATAGAATAGAGAATAATAATTAATTCTAAGTTCTTGGCGGTTTATTTAATCTTTCTCTACTTATGTTAATAGTATTATTTACTATCCTGAAAGAAAATAACTTCGCCGTTGGTACATTTTCTGTTGTAACTTGTAACTAAACTATGTTTATATTTACAGTGTAATAAAAACATTAAGTAATTTTCATTCTGATATTCCTATTTAATATATTTATTATTATTAATATAAAAAAAATATTTATCAACCAAGTAACATAACGTTTGAACATGCATGCGAATGTTCTTTAACGCAATGTGATTGCTCGAACTGTTCCGTTTTGTGTAAACAGGGTGTAACAGAAGAGATATATTAAAATGATATAAATATAACCCATTATTTATAGAGAATCTACCCACAAAATTTAAGATTCGAAAACGCCTGAAATTTACTGAACAGGTTCTTCAGTGGGTTATTTTCATACAATTTCTCTTAACATACTCCTTTTGTTACACCGTATATAAGATTATATCATAATCTGAAATATTTGCGATAAGTGGGGTTTTTATTGGAAATCATTACAAAATAAATATAAATTATGTAAAGGGCTCTTAGGGCCTGCATCGTTTTTGTTCTAAGAACTATTTTTTTTTTTTATTAAGTTGTTACGCCGAGATCTTTTGGCACGGCTGATCAGTGTTTAGTAGGCGAGGGGGGTGGGATAAGCTACACACCTACGTTCACAGTCGCAAATAAGGCTCACCTTTACTGTACTAGGGTAGAATTAGCCCTTTTGACACATAAGATAAGTTTTGTCTTGACTTGTGTCTGTCATGTAATGTGCAAAAGGCCTTATAATTGATTATTTACACGCTGTTGCGCGCAACTTCGTACGGGTAAACGGCTGAATGAAGCCTATATCCTTCTTCATACTGCCAACTACCTACCTCTAAGTAGGCAAAATTTTAAGACGATATAGGTTGTAAATACGTAACAAACAAACTTACTCACCAAATACTGACTCAGTCTTGATGAGCTTTTAATGCCTTGAGGCAGTGTATGTTATTTTGTAACAATTTACCTGTGTTAAACTAGTCTAACATGAAAAAAGATAATAAAATTGTCTAACATATTTTTGGTTCTTATTGTTTACAATCGATTCTTATATCAGGCATATAGTTATCCAATATTTTTTTATCGCCATAACATTTATTTACCCTTTTTTATTTTTCATTTAGGTACTAAAATTAGCATCTGTATATGTCGAAGGCTTATATTGTGGAACACGTCACCGTATTACAAAGCGGCTGAGTGGTAGCGACCAGCGAAGTGCTAGAAGTATATTATTTATACATACACCTAATTCGAGATGAGTTCATAAGGTAGCAACGTTTTCGTTGCATGGTTCTGCAACGTTTTTCTACACGTCATTCGCTCTGAGTCTGCTACGCGCGTTTGTAACGCTCTCATCTCGCTTAGAACAAGTTCGATTATTTATGTGTGATAGGGTTGTCAGTAGGTACTTCTATCTATACATACATACATATAATCACACCTTTATCCCTTACGGGGTAGGCAGAGCACCAAGGGCCGATAGGACCACATGGTGCCACTTCTGACCAATTTTGAGGGTATAGTTGAGATGTACAAGTTCGATTGATTAGTGGTCAGCCCATCGCCTACAAAACACCAAGACCCTCTTGTCCTTCTACTGACTTGTACAGTATGCCCGGGAAGAGAAGCGGCTGTAGAATTATACGTTTTTTTTCACTCCCAAAGCAGCATAGAAAATAAAAGAAGTATCTATACATACATAAATCACATCAACGCTCAGAAGGGTAGGCAGAGATCACGGACCATAATTTGTTAAGGTTCTGACCTGACAATGGATCTTAGACAAAGTATCACTCGATGGATCACTGGATGAAAGGTTTGTCATCGAAATGGTTGATCCAATAGGAAGCCTTCAGTTTGGCGTGTTCGTTAGGTCAAGTTACATTATCTAATCCCACTGTCTCGCTTCATCCTCTTTCGTGTTATTTTTTATGTAGGGGTAGGCTGACTCGACAAGATATTCCAGCAAAGAAGCGGCGAAATAAAATCCAAAATACATTATAGTAATGTTTATTATTTTTATATTACATAATAATTTAAATAATAGACTAAAAATAAAACAACAGCTAGTTCTATAAATTTTTATTATGTTATATATTTTTTGGTTTAATAATGTACTCGTATTTACACTCGATCGCGGGTGGGCGGGGTCAGCGAGCGCCGCGCGCGCGGGCCTTGAGCCCGAGGCCGGCGCGCGCGCACCGGGCGGCGCTCAGATGAGGCGCTCGCTGAGCCAGATTCAGGTGTCGGGCGGCGGCGGGCGCGGCGGCGCGCGCGGCATGGCGGGCTCGGTGTGCCGGCGCCGCACCTTGCCGCGCTGCTTCAGCATGGTGGCCTGCGCCGGACGCCGCGTGAGAGGGCGCGGTCACGGGGCCGCGCCGCCCGACCCGCGCTTCGTTTTCTTCAGCATGGTCGCCTGTCGGACACACTCAGTCAGCCCCCGCCGCACCCTCTCACGCCCTTTGACCCCACCGCGCTAGGGAACCTTGCGTTTTGTTACGCCGACTAATAGTCTACGGTTTGGAAGGGACGCGCTTGGATTTTATCATCTAGCTGGAAACTACCTGGGACACGCTTAGATTTTATCATCTAACTACATCGACGGATAATAATCAATGCTGTAGGACATTTTGGATAATACTACTGTCTATTCCATTCTGGTACAGACTCTGAAACTTCTTAGATTTATATGGAACCAACTATCCAAATGATCTTTAAAATAGCAAATCATAAAATTATTTCGTGACTTCAAGCAAATGTACATGTAGGTATATTCTAAATAGTGAAAATGGATGAGAGTAAATAATAAAACCCTTGGTTAAATAAGTTAGGTTTAAACCTCTGTTGAGTAGGATTATTTATATTTACATATTTCTTAAATGTTAAATAAAATGAAAATTTATAATTGTTGATTACTGATAAAATTGAAATTAGCGTGAAAAATTGGAACTGGAAGCGTGAAAAAATAGCCTGAGCATAAAAAATCTGATATTTACAGTTTGTCCAGTAACCGCAAATGGCCACTGATATTCTGAAGGTCGCAGCAATGGAGTGCTTCTGTGAAAGCTAACGAGCCTGGCTCCAGGGACTACAGAGTATGCAGGGCGGTCACAGTAAGGAAAGGTTCCGTTTGGCGCGATGGGGTCGGGTAGAACTTGGTTAGAGTAGGGTTGCTAGGTCGCTAAAGCCAAAAGCCGGACATACTAACCACATTTGAGTAATAAGTCTAGTTCTCGGTAACGCTCCTTTATGTCCGGCTTTATCCGGACGCCTGGCAACCCTAGTTACGATTACAACGAGCGGCCGAACGACTTCGATATTAAAACATGTATTTCGGATGGTTTTCAATTCAGGCTGATTTTAGTGTCACGCTGTTAGCGTTGTTTGCTAACTCAGATGTTGCATAATGGTTGATCTGTTTTAGTCTGCAGCCTTGCCGGCTAATTTTATTGGATATATTTTAGAATTTGCGACTTTAGATCGCCTGTAATCTATGCTCATGCACGTGGAATGTTGCAATGTTTCAAATAAGATTTATGAAAATATGTTACTATCCGTTGGGTGAAGTCAGCATTGGATGTTCTGATCATTGCATCGTTAGTGAAGTTATTTTTTAAATTGTTTAATACGCTATGCGCTGTACTCGTATATGAACAACATGTGTCCTTCAAATCAGCTTAATTGAACTTGGGATTGAGTTCTATGCGGTATTCATGTGCTTGGGCATAGACTTGGTTTCTGTAGTTAGGTATAGCTTTAACATCGATCGTTGGAGCGTTCGTATTATATCCATTACTTTAAGTAGGAATCAAAGTTAATTACTTGGAGGTTATTTTTTATGTTCTTAAAGTAAAGGATATAAGAATTATAGGTAACAAGCTAGCACATGCAAATATGGGGTATGCTTAGAATAAATAAGCTAAAGATTGACCCTAAGAATATTAATAATCGTAAAGACAACAATTTTCTTCTTTTTCTTGTGACCATTTAGAACTATTATACGTGCCGCTGGCCCTCCTGAAGTGGCTTAGCGCGGCAACAAATGTACGACATCAGGGATTTCAGTTTATTCCATATACACCAGCACCCGTATGATGAATTTGGTGAGAGCAAGATGTCTCATTTTTAAACGTCAAATTCACAGAGCTATTAATAACTAGATAAACTAAATGTATGTACTTTGCATGTAAAAAATAGACTTAAGAATTAGAATAGATACTCGTTCTCGAGCCAGGACTGAGTGAATTAGGGCTGATAGAAGTGGTTTGCAATCCCTTTTTACACACACTTGCCTTGTCTAGTTATTTAGCTAGCTCTGTGAATTTGACGTTTAAAAGTGAGACATCTCGCTCTCACCAAATTTATCATACGGGTGCAGATGTACACGGCTAGAAATGTCTAGATTTTCCATCTTTTGCTGTAGCATTCGCACTAGATAGCAAAGATATTCTCTCCATTTGCTACCTTGTTAATTTTGGTATAAATTGTGCGAGATAAAGAACTAAGCATATGTTTTTAAAGTATGCTGTTATCATAGGCTACGTTCAGGTCAATCTCCAGCTGTTTCGTTAAAATACGAAATAATATTTACCTTGAGAGCAGATTTTAGTACGACGACCTCGCTTGGAGCTGCCACCCAGGGTTCTCCGTCCACCTGCACCGGGATCTCGCTCTTCAAGTTTATCTTGATGTGACCACCCTGGAATCCAAAGATATTGTTACTGGACTAAATGTTGCGCTGATGCATGTGACATTTACGAAGGGAAGCTGCATGGCTGGATGATTTTGTTAGTATATTAGTAGTTTCTGGGTACCCACTGACCAACGTAACGCAGAGTGTAATGTAACATTCGTAACACGAATATTACATTCATACACACACACATATTGCCCTGGTCGCTGCGCTCGCACCTGCGCTATCCTCATGGCACCGCGCAGGCCCGACTGGATCTGCCCGAGGTGCACCACGCCGGTCACGCCGACCACCTCCAGCATGCCGTCCCAGTGGTTCGGCTTGTTGAACTGGTCGTCCTTCTCGGGACCCCACGGGTTCGCGCCGGAACCCCAACTGTGTTTCGAGAGGAATAAGGTAAGACTACGTATTACTGTATTGTATGAAGTAACTTGTCCTGACTGATTCATTCATCAACGCCGAGGCTAGAGACCTGTGGGTAAGCACGAACCTTTTTACGCGGCGTAACGCTAGCGACTTGCAAAATTTATGGGAAATGACAGTTTGACGTGCGTTACGGACTATCAAGAGGTTCGTGCTTACCCCTCTATCCCGGTCTACTCGTACTAAGGGATTTCCCGAATTTCTACGGGAACTGGAGACATCAGGAATTCCAAAGATTACGCGTAACTATATAGTTATTACGCTTATAAAGTCATGGGCAGCCGCTAGTCTTAAAGTTGGTTAACTTGGGTTGGTTGGGTAAATGTTAAAGTTGGGTTGTCGAATCCACTGTTGTATCTATTTATTTTGTGTAATATATTTTTTCAGAAAATAACTAATAAACTTAGTTGCTGATTTATTCTAATTGAGAAACTTATGAGCCGAGCGAGCGGAGATAGTTTCGCAAGAGCCAAAAATAATACATAAGTTTGTAGGGAGCAACTATAGCTTACCTGAGTATATTTAAAATAATAATGCCCTCGACCGCAGGAAGGTCCACCGGCTTGCCGTCCACCTCCAGCTTTACGAACTTGTGCAGGTCTTTGCACATCTTCGGACCGACCATCTTGCGCAGACCCATCTTCACGTAGACGCCTTTGTTGCGTAACCTGAACGGACAACCATTTTTAGTACTTTCCATTAAGTTGGTATACCTGATGATTACCTCTAAATGTAAACGAATTTAACGTTTCAGTTTGTCTGTCTTGAACTTCAGGTGTCAAGGTTTTGTTATGTATCTGTAAAATACTGCTGACCTTGGTTTTTCGGCGGTCTAGCTAGTAAGAGCCTAGCTAGAGTCCACCTAGACCGACATACAATTTTGTCTGCAGGACTGTTATGCAGATATACCTTAATATTTCAATCTTGAGCGGTTACAAAGCCAGATAAGGAAATCGTATCAAATAACTTTGATATATGAAGGAGACAAACTCACCTGCTGTTAAACTTGTTAGGGTTCTCTTCCCTCGCGTTATGGAAGTCCAGGCAAAGGTCAGCATCGATGCCGATACCGAAGTAGTTGTTCATGACGAGGATCTGCGAGTTGTCCTCGCTCTGCGACCCTGTGGTCACAGACGCTGCAAATTCAGTACGTCACTTGCACCGGTTTATGATGATCATGTCGTGTGTGATGTGATTGATAATATTTTGAAGATATTTGTTATTTGACTGTACATTTAGTTGATGCCCAATGATGCCCAACTTTGTTCTCTCTCCGGTCATGTCGGAGATCCTTATGAGAGTAAGGGAATATGTCATGGTAACGTATGGGCAATTGATATATAATGAACACAATAGAGAGTGAACTTGTATTTGCATTCGATTCCCTTTTATAATGCACCTCCGTCATATATATTATCACATACGAAAATGGCTAAGATTAGTAGTTATAGACCGAGTCAAGAGAATATTACAATTATTATAATGCCCAACTATATGATAAAGGTTGCGAATTAGGAAGGTTAACCCCAATTTAACGTAGCCAAAGAGGTAGAGTTAGATTAGATTCCTTATTTGGTAGACATCTCCAATATAGATTTTATTTTAATGAAATGTATGTATCACTGTGAATATGTAGTCTAATGATGATACTAATGAAAGTAATATATTTACTACACATACATACATCAACCCACATTATCCAATTAGTACAAACGTATTTCCACTTGGGGTTGATGCACATCAAGGAGCTGACCAAGTTCTCAAAATTACTGTATAAAATTGGTTTTCGACAGAAAATTCTCACGTTTGTTTGATTGGCAAAATCTTAAATACTGTTAATTTTAAAAGTATTAAGGTTTTTGCTTTCCTTTTTTTATATTAAATAGGGTTACGCTTGACCACAACACGCCTAATGGTAAGCACCGTTGTAGTCTAAGATGGAGCGCGCTTGCCTTAAAGAAACCGGTTCACTCTCGACTTGAAGACCGCAAATTTATAGTTCATGGGGAACAGGGATTCAGGCAGGGAGTTCCACAGCTTGGCCGTTCGCACTATGAATGTAGAATCTATTTTCATAAATAAGAATAAAATTACGAAATGGCATAGTGGCAGAATCTAACCAGGTAGCTGCTTGGAGAGTTCCTTCGGCTCGTCCTGCTTGTCCTCCGGGTGGAAGACCACGGTCCAGCGGTCGAGGCGGATGTCCTCCGCGTCGATGACGTCACGCAGCAGCGACAGCGGGTCCTCCGTGCCCGTGTAGCCGGAGCCCCAGCGCAGGACCCGCGCCAGGTCGTTACCTGCGATCCCATTTGGATAGTTTTACAAATAATCATACATACCTTATACCTACTCGTAATATAGGACTGCTCTGTTCCCGAAATGGGAACTGCCGGATCATAAATAGAGGATTGTAAACTGTATATTTCCGTTTTGCAGTGTCATAGTCTTTACGTTTAGTCCAAATTCTTTTAAACCCCCTCCTGCTTCTGTTTGAGATATCCCTAAACTGGCCATGTGATATCGACAGGCACATTGTTTACACATTATAGAAGATAGTGGCCGTGGCTGCAAGTGGCAACAGGGCGGCTTCACAAAATATATGGCTAGTCTTCGCCATGTTACTTTTCAGGTGTAGAGGTTGGTGATTGTGTCTGCCAGAGGCAACAAAAGTATGCCATCGCAAAACACATAGCCATATTACTTCCAATTTTAAACTATTATTCAATCTTTACAGAGGAGGAACCTAAAAGGTTGCACCATGAGGTGTAGGCATAAATATCAGAAATCTCTATGGGTATCTGACGTACCGGTGCCGAGCGGCACGATGGCGCACGGCGGGTTGGAGCACTGCGAGTCCTGGCCGACGTTGTCGAGGCACTGCAGCACCCAGCCGATGGTGCCGTCGCCGCCGCACACCAGGATCTTGTAGTTCGGAATGTGACGAAATACGTACAGACTGCGAACGAATGAGGTAAGTGACTGTTTAGATACATAAATATAGTCAAGCCCATTATCCCCCAAAGAGCCTGGGCAGAAGTGTGCAAATTACACACCCACTTTTCACCAGATACTGTGATTGTTTTGCAAAGCCAAATGGGGTAAGCTTGAACTTACCTACACTCCGTCATTGACTCGCAAGCAAAATTTATACACACGGAGGTGTGTTCCTGAAATAGGGTACCCAAAAGGATCATAAAGGACAACCTACAGCCACGTTTAGTATAGCCGAGACAGATGTAAATGAGCGGCGACTGAGTTGCTAGCTCATCATCTGAGAGAATGCCCAAGTTCTTTACTATTACGACATATACGGAAGGCGATGCAACTGATGTATTCTAGTGAAGCCCCGCATCAGAACAGGAAATCTTTTAATTACCACACACATTGTAATTATGTGGTGAGCTATTGTATTTTACGAGTGTACCAACCAGTACTTACCCAGGCAATGGTCCACCATTCTCAAGGTCGAACACTTGATAGGGGTTAAGGAGTTTTCTAAAAGAAGAGATCAGCTCGAGGCCCTGACAGCCTCCGGATTTGACGTTTACAAACACCAGCAGCGGCTTCACGCCCGCTGGCACCATTGAAGGTTCGATGCTGGGAAGCAGCATCACTGGAAACACACCAAGAGGAGGGTTAACCTTACTATACCTGAAAGACTTTTTCTCTCTGATAGGTTTGTTTCTTGGACATGCACAGAGCACATTTATATGTTATGTAACATATATACATGTGGTCAAAAAACAGAACAATGTGTCAGTATCCTGAAGAGAACGCCCAAATGTCATGCAAATTCTATCAATATGGATAAAAAAATGTTTTATCTGATAACAATAATTCTGCAGATGGTTTGAATCAAAAGATGACTTGAAAGAAGTATTTCATCCGAAAATATACTTACCTAATAAGGGATTATCTTTATATTTGGCCTCTCTGAGTGCGTAAAGCGCACGCACCGCTTTGCCCGCGTCTTCGTACGTGATCACCATCGAGCCGTACTCGTAGTAGATCGGGCCGATAGACGTGAACTTGTTATCTGTGAAATTGTTTATGATCATAAGAATTGACTGCTTACAAATTCCATTTGGTAGCTAAGGTAAAACTTACAAAGATTTGGAAAAATGTGGATACAAAAACTAAAGAATCTGGGGCAAACCATAATCAACCAATTCCTATTCCGCGCATTCTGCTAGATGTCCTACTCACCAGCGCCCAGAATGTCGACTAGAATATTCTCATAGTTGCGCTCAGAGAGCCCCGGCGGCAAGCTGGCCACGAACAGCGCCAGCGTTGGCCCGTGAGGGTCCCGCCGCGGCTGCAGGTAGAAGCGCGCCAGCTCCATGCGCCGCACCGACTCGCGCGCCAGTCGGACCACGATGCGCCATGGTCTCTCGTCTTCTTCTAGCACACGGTCTGACACCGCTGGGGGGAGAGGACAATATTTTGAAATATACTAGAGCATTGGCAATTACGTGGGAGTATTGTGCATTTGGAGGACATACAATGATAATTGTTTGAGGGTCTGACCTTAGAAAAAGACTACTAATTCATGTTGAGCTTGTTGTGTTCATAGGTATCTTAATCTGGCACTGGTTCCAAGTCCCTACTGCATTTCGGGAATGTTCATAATCCAGATGCTTACAAATTTCTGGTACCTAGCAATTTATATGTAAATTGATTACTTACGGTGCTGATACCAAAACCAGCCTATCTGACACTTCTGAAATTATACTTACCTATATGTATATCTTTATGATACTTACCGCCCCGGTCGAGTAGTATCTCAGAGCAGCGATAGTCATTGGTGGCACTCGCGGGGTCCAAGCCGAAGCACTCTAGCGCGTTGGCCATGAGGTCCGCGACCGTATCTTCCCCGCGACAGGGGACCGTAACAAAGGTCTCTCCCCCGCCGGCGATGCGGCCGGGGTATACCCGAACCTTTCCGCTACCGGTTTCTGGTTCCCTATAACATATCGAATGTTATTCTTCTTTAGAGATGTTCATGCATTTTTAAATCAATGAAATTGCCAGAAGTCAGGAGTACCATGTCTCAGAATTAAGCAGTAATTTTGGACGATTTAACGTTAAGGCTACTTACTTGAAACGTAAGAAGAGAGCTGGTCGTTTATTGGGCAGTCTTGTAACACGAGCCAAAGGAGTAGGGTCCTTCAATGGCGGCTCGTCGCCAGCGAGCGCGTCCGTTAGTTCGAACTGCTCAGGTTCTCGCGCGACGTGGAAGGCGCGAAGAGCGGCAGACACCAGCTCTCGCTCGTTCCAGTTGCGCCCCACCACTACCGGCCGGTACAGGCGCCGCGACCATGCAGCCTCGCCGTCGTAGACTTTGACTACTTCTGCAGATGAAGGAATGGCAGTTGCAAAAACGTTCAAAAAGGAGGGATGTTCGCAAATTATCCAGCCGTAATTTGACTATGGTGTTTTATCTAATGTTGGACTTTTAGTAAAATCTTGTGGCGTGCAGTTTTGCAACGGTAGCGGCCTATATCGCATTCACTTAAGACTTTATTTTGCCTAAATTGCAACCTGAAGGATTCTATATATCTAGAAAAATCTTGTTTCCACGACACTTGCCTTCGTCGCGGTCGTCTGGTGTCCGGTCCCGATGTTGTTTGTGATCAGGTCGGTGGTCCTGATCGGCGGGCGCGCCCGTGGAGCCGCCGCCGGAGCCCGAGCGGCCCTCGCAGCCCGAGCTGAACTCCTCGCTCACGCTCCGTGCTGCAACACCCACACGGCTCACATACACCCCCCGCGACCCCGAACTTTAGATTACCTAGTTTAGCTGTCAGACGTGCTGAGAGCACATGGGCGGAGGAGGTTTTAGGCACATGAGTTGTTTGCATCTATTTTCTTGTAGTGTTAATTTAAATAATGGTATGACGAGAGCAGAGGAACAGCAACGAATCTAGACTGATTTTTAACTCGTCCATCCGATTTATTGATTTTTCATAAAATTATAGATATAGGTAATATATAATTCTACTTAGGTACATCCATGTGCTTGAAACATCCTATTATTACAGATATCTCTACGTGCATTCCTTTTATTTTCGGGATATTGCGGGGCTAGTGTTATTTTATCTATAGTAGAGTAAATGTTATTATGAAATAACAAGCATAAGTTATTTACTAATAATGACACAGCATGGCAACGCATTAGTATCATACTCGTTTGTAGTGTTATTTAATGACTAGTATGGATTTTGTTAAATATTAATTACCTATATATCAACATATTCAAATTCTTTTTCCTCAATATAAATAATACTAACATTCTAAGTAGTCCTTCAAAATCCTTTCTAGTCATTGAACTGTAAATATTATTTTTATTATAATAAAGTTTTATATTACTTACTCTATTTATAAACTAAGCGCACATTTATTACTAAATTTTATTATACATTAAATGGTTATTACGTCATCTATCGGTGCTTTAAATATCGAAGTTAATTTATTGGTTTTATTTTTAAACATGTGTCATTAAGTAATTACATAAGAACGTGGTATGTTATAGCTTGTTAAGTCACTTCGTAGCTTAAGCAGCTATAGTATTTTCGATATTTATAGTAGTTTACATAAAATATGAGCTGCATGGGTATTCCTAGCATAACTGTAAGCTCACGCAATCGAATCTAAGATATGGTCTTTTATTGGCATTACATACTTCTTTTACACATCTAGCGACATCAACGCTTGAGCTTGATAATAAGGCGTTGAAGGTCCTCTACCGACCAAAAGTTGTCAACTTTTGTGGTAGGGGTGTTGGTCACAGAAGATTCTGTAAAATGTATGTAAAGGTACACTGAGTCTCCACTGACCAAAAGTTGCCAACTTTTTTTGTCAACAAAGAATAATTGCTAACTATTTCGGTTGAGACGCTCCTTAATATTAATAGAGCTTTTGGTGCTTTTATAAATCCCCATACAGCTTTTTTGACAGATCGTTACATGTAGGTAATAAGTATGTTATTCTGAAACCACTCATGTCGTTAAAACTAAAGCATCGGACACAGCAGCACACATAGCTTCTATAGGAGATATGTTTATGATTATTTTATTATAGTGATGTGGTTTGCACGAATTTTACCTTTTGCCGTTGGAATACTACAGCATGAGTATTCTTGTGGCGGCCGGCTCGCGAGTGTTTCGACTTTGGGCATTATAATGGAAGAAAGATTGGGTGATATAAGGAAATGTATTCCAGAAACTAGATACTATTCTGATAGAGATAGGTTAAAATAGTGGCAATTTAGAAGAGTGTGGCTTATAAGGGTGAATTTGAGCAAGATAAAGTGAGCGGTATTGAGCTAAATGGAAAATAATGGAGGTTCAAAAATTATACCATTGATGTGTACTAATTAATCATTTTAAGAATGTGCCTACAGATTGGAATATAAAATGTACTTAGGTATTGTATTTGTTTTCTACAGTTCAGTTAAATTTGTGATAAATGTAGGTTATATATAATATCTAGCGTAGTTGTTATTGAAACGTGAATTTGTACAAACATGCTAGGATACGGTGGTTGCTATCGGGAAAACATCGGCCGAAAATGACGTGCTACACGTACATATATGTTGTGATATGAGGTATATGTAGGTAAGCACACGGCAAAGCGTTACGACTGCCGACCTTGGCGGAACTACGCAGGCTAGACGGAAATGAGCAAGTTTTGAAACATCGCTACAGAATGGAATCGAGCGGTCGAGTGTCGAAGGTAGTTCAGCGAAGGCGAGGTAGGTCAGCGCACGGCATGCGGTACCTCGCGAGTAGGGCGGCGAGGCGCCCCCGTGCGGGCTGCAGGCGGCGGGCAGCAGGCGGCGCGCCAGCACCACCAGCCGCGCCGGCGCCCACCGCTCCCGCGACGCTGTCCAAACACCCCAGCTCACGTGCCGCACCGCACGCTTTTACACCTACCATGTGCCCCGGATTCGCCCAAACCCAACACCTACTAATGAACCGCTTTGATGGCTCTGACTAGCAAGCGACGTACGATCAGATGCTCTCAGCGTCCGTTCTATTATAGGTATTCTCTGATCAGATCTGTTCGTAAGTCTCAAAGATCGTGATCTACAAGCCGCTAACTAACGAAGCCTGTCGCCGCGAATCGAGGCACATGTAGTGGCCAAAAGCGGTGCGGCGCGGGCTTGCATCGACCAATGCTGTGAAGCTGACACTTACGGCATCCGAAGTCCCGCTGCGACGGCGGCGGCCGCACGTGCACGCCGATGATGGCCTCCATCGGGACCTCGGTGCGCGGGATGGACACCGCCGATGGAGGCAGGAAGATCGGTTGAAGCATGCCAAAGTTGCATTCTTCTGCTATAAGGGCGCGGCAGCCGGCATGGCACTGCGCATGTAACAAACAAAGATGAATACGTAAAAGAAAATATGCCAGAAATATTGGACAGTTATCTTAAAATCTTTACCTTATAATCTTTATTCGTTATCTTAATCTTTCCTAATGACACCTGCATAGAGGTAAAGTAAGAGAACCTATTCAGTAAAACATGAACAAAACGAGTGATTATTCAAGCCAGTAAACGATGATTTCTTACCGTGCTCCCGCACCACTCGCAGCGGTAGCCGGTGAGACACTCGGCGGAGTAGCAGGCGCGGCGGCAGGCAGCACACTTGGAGCTGGTGGGCAGGTTGCCCTCCCGCCAGTGGTGCACGTGGCGCGGCTCCGTGCCCGCGCTGTACGTCGCGTTCTCCCGGCAGTCTGCTGCTGCGAAGTCCACGCACTCGCCATGCACGTAGTACTCGCATACTGTGGGCGAGGACAAGAGCTGTGTCAGGACCATAGCAAATGGGGTTCCGTGTGTGGTATCTGGTTCGGTTCTCATTTCAATGTAGTAGTCTTAAGTTTTAGTATGTGTTTTTAGTAATAAACCAATAGTTTTAAGGAATGGTCGTATCATTTTATGTAACATCTATTTAACCTGTGACATGCAATAAATGAATGAATGAATCATTTATTATCTGAGAACCGAACCCGATACCACACATGATCTCTGCCTATACCTCCGGGTTGAGCCATGTCCGCCTATCTCTTTAATTAGGTATATTTTATTTAATTTCTAGCAACCGCCCACGACTTCACACGTGAAAGGGCATTTCACCCTTACAAAGACGGGGCGGGTCTCGGTTATACATATAAACCTTATAAACGCATAAAAAAGAAAGTGATTTCTCATGTGGAAAAAGCTGTGTTGCGTATGTTTTCTGTTAACACCTAAATTGACCCGATGCACTCTACTAATACCTGCAGTCGTTAGACTTCCCACTTGTTACTGAGCAGGTTAGGTGCTAAGCGTGTTAGATTCTAAGCCCGTGTAATCTAGGCATAATACCTAGAGCTTAGTCTAGCTTGAAGAGGTTTTTCACGTAACATGTGCTACGCGACTACGAGTTATGTGCGGGGTCATTCGTAGCATGTGCTACGAGACTACGAGTTATGTGCGGGGTTATTTACAAAATTCGTTGATTGCTTTTCAAATTCGTATTAATGAATTTCAAAGGAATTTTGACATTTCAAGGGGAATATTGTACAATTTTCGCTATCGCATTGCTTCTGTTTTGCCTTTGCAATATACGTAATCAGCCTGCCGTGGCTAGCTGCTTCATTATTGATTCAATATTACAATAAAAAACCTTTTAAAATATTTAGTGCCGGCGTAGCCTACACATAATTAAATAGACACAGCATATCAATTATTAATATTAATATGTTTGTTCACCCGCGAGGTGGACGGACGACCTGGCCAAGGTCGCGGGCGTCGGTTGGATGCAGGCTGCTTCCGACCGGTCGGAGTGGAGATTGTTGGGGGAGGCCTATGTTGGACAGTGGACTTCTCAGGGCTGTAAATGATGATGATATTTGTTCTTATAGATGGAGGTACTTACTCATACAATGTAAAGCTGGTAGTTCATCGAGGCGCTTCCTGCACACGGTGCAGAACTTGCGCTTGTGATGTGTTGGCTCCGACCAACAGTGAGCCACGGGGTTCTGAATAAACCAGACATACTATGTAAGTGTATAGACAGTTTATAAACCGACATACAAATATGTAAAGAGAAATAGAGCGTGTAAGAATATTTCGCTAAGCGAGAAGTGCGAAAAGTACTTACAGAGAAGGCCTTGGAAAGATATCAGGAGATGCCTTTTACACTAAGATAGTTAATCTTATTTACTATTGTACACAAGCCAATACAGTAAATATAGAGGAATTTACATAAGAAATACATACAAAGGCGTGTTTATTTCTGCGAAATATTTCTTCCAGCATAGCAGTTCTTCGTAAAATTGTAAATAGGTACATTAATATTAAGTTGCGCAATGTTTTATTTTAAATTTTTCACACACTTCACAACACATTGACCTAGTCCCACACTTAGGATCCCTAAGGTCTGTCATGGATACTAAGCAATGGTATATAAATACATAGATAAGTATATCTCATCAAAAACATAAATGTGCAAATGAGAGCCAAAGACAAAAGAAGTGATATCTAAATCTAAATGGGTGCCAAGTTCAATGGTCAGTCCTGAAATGTATAAGTGTGTATGGTTCGTATTCGTATTAAGCTGTTCTCAAGTACTCAGGTTAACTGGTAGAAAATGCCATGGAAGGTTTTAAACTCGCGTATGTGTGTGAATATTTATTTATTATTTATTGTCTTACCTTGATAAGGCTCGGCGCCACCCCGCAACATGGCGTCACCACCTGCCCCACGCATCTTTCGTGTACTATGAAGTTGCACACTGAAACAAAAAGGTTAGTTTTCATTATATTTAACCAGGAAAATCTCATTAACTTTATCTTCCAAAGATTAGAAGGAAATATACAGTGTGTAGAGCGAGTGGTTATAGTACAATAGCTAGCAACTTGTCACTGATTAATCATTCACATCTCACTCTCCGCTATGTTAACGTGGCTGGGGGATCTCCTGTACGGTCCTGTAGTTCTGGCTACCCCATTCATGTATGTTTAGTCTTAAGTATACCATGGAAAACTAACCTATTCTGTAGCATATAGTAGGTACGTTCAAAAATTGAGAAAACTGTTGGTTTTTCTGGATAGTTCGGTCTTACCTTTTAGGCTTAGGTCACCTTTCCAATGTAATACGTATGTAGTTTGGTCACCGATTCTCCGTATTTTGTTTCCAAGCTGAAGCGATTACACGTACCTTACCTTGGCTTCCAACCAAACCAGCAGACTGGTCACGTACCTTGCAAAAGCAAAGCAGAAGCAATGTGATAGCAAAAATTGTGTAATATTCATATTACGTAATACGAATTTGACAAGCAATCAGTGAATTTTGTACAATTTTCGCTATCGCATTTTGCTGGTTAGTTAATAAGGGAGCAGCAGGATCAGGAGATGGGTGAAATTTCCATTTTGTGACCAATATTTATTTTTTCGTTATACATCTAGACCAGTGTTTCCCAAAGTGGTCCAGGTGGACCCCCAGGGGTCCACAGGAGACTCGATGGGGGTCTACGTTGGCGTGTAAAAATGAGGGTTCACATTTAATTTGTATGTGATGTGGGCCTGTAGGGGGTCCAGGGGGTCCACCAGAACCAGATAACTTTTGAAAGGGGTCTATGAGGAATAAAAGTTCGGGAATCCCTGATCTAGACAATTATAATTCGGAGTAATATGTATAAAAATAGCTGTGGTATTGAAAAGTAAACAAAATATAAAAGGAACAAATGTGGGCGATTTGAATAAATAACGTTAGCGTTATTTTTGGTGAAAATATGAATTTTGAAATGAGTTTTCGGTATTGTGTTCTGGTTTATTTACAATTTTGAGCTATTCATACGCCTACATAATCTTAAATGCGTCGTATGTCTGCGCAATAGTCTAAAGGGGCTTTTTTGGTTTTGATAGTTCGTCAAGGAAAAAACATTTAATAGTGTTACGATAACTATAAATTATAGGTAAGTATGGAGTAGTTATTTATGTGTTTTCAATCTGTGTTTTGGGCTATAATTCCAGTAGTGGCAATATATACAGGGTGTGTGTGACAGCTAGGTAAATATTAAATTGCTGAACAAGTACCATTATGTAGAGTTATACAACAGTGTTATAAATCACAGGAAATACATTTTTAAATTAATTAAAATTTGAAATACCTACATTTGATTATCTGCAATATTGGCTTTTGTTGGCTAATTGGGTTTATCAGTTATTTGTGTTATATGTATTGCTGTTTTTGGATTCCCATTAGAGTAAATGAGATATTTGAGCGCTAGTTAAAAAAAATTATTAAATTCTGGTTTTGAAGGCATTATCTAAGCTTTGTATTATTACTTTTAGTATTATCTAATGAACTACACTATTTTGAGCCTGAAAAAAAGTCATACAATTTCCGAGCGTTCCTGTGAAAATGTTCAGTGATTCTCGCTTCAGAATCATGGAAGTCAGCATATCAATATTTGCCTTTCATGTAAGTATGTGAGACTATAATTGTCACTTATAGCTTCATCTGAACTTTGCCATTTAAGTAGGTAGGTAGGTACGCACAAAATGTCGATTTCACGGTGGGATCGTTTTTGAAGAATTTGCTTTGCTGCCCTTCACTCGACCGAGGGATATTGACGAAAAACCTAAACTTTTAATAGAAAGACCTTTTAAATTTTATTTGTGAAATACTTGTCACTGGTGAATACTATGTGCCAGTATGTTATCGGACGGATATTACCTATAGTCAAACCACATTATTTACTTTTCTTTATAGTAATCATAATTTTATATTGGCCGCGTGGTGCCGGCAGAGTAGAATTCGTACCACCCCATGTTTGCCCGTGAGTATCGTACGAGGCGATTAAGGGTTTCCGGGAGGTTGACAGCAGCGCCTCCCGTGTTGACAACATAGTCCAAAATACAAACTACGGTCACCAACCCGCCTGCCCAGCGTGGTGACTATGGGCAAATACCCCCTATGGCAGTCTTGTGGCGTGCCCTAGGGGAGGCCTACGTCCAGCGCTGGACTGCAATAGGCTGATGATGATGAATTTTATATTAACAATATAATAAAATATATACAAACAATACTATTATGTAGCATACGATAAGGCTATTTTTTTAAGTTCATATTTCAAACACCCTACAACAAAGCCGTAGCAATCCAATTAGATCAGAAAGGATGCATAAATTTAATTAGTAAAAAGGTAAAAAGCCGCGTTATCGACTATCTAATACTTTTATTACGCCGATGGGAATGTCAACCTCTCGGTATGTGAAGTTCGTTGGCCACGCCATGTGGCATTCGTTATAATATTAAAAGCAGCCGGCACGCGAAGCATTCAAGTTCAGGCATGCTAATAGCAAACGCACGCGATATCGGAGCATGCGATGAAAGCGCACTTGGGACCGATTTCTTCAAGCTTTCGTAGTAGGACCCCTTGAGTTTTTTGTAGTTTGTTATGTTGGTATTATAGGAAAAAAGGCGTTTAGTTTATAGGTTATTTTATAAATTATGGTTGCGAGTTACATAATTAAATACGTATATCCATATTACATTATGTTACTTATCAATCGTTTTTTAAAAGTTCTTATTTCATTCTTATTGAGCTTTTAATAATTTTTTTGACGAATGTAGAATAGGTTGTCTCAGAGCTTCTACCAAGCTGTACCAAATTTGGGTGTACGTACAATATAAGCATCATATGTTTGTTACATAACAGCTATGTAACAGATCTGTAACTACATTACATCTGATGGCAGTGTCAGCCGGAATCGAACGGGACACTAGGTAGGTGCCGGCATGGGTCGCGATCGATAGGGCCGCGCATGGCATCCGCGACTAGTGACTCGTACGTACTCCTATCTTGTATCACGTTACTTTTGGCACAGCACTACGCTTATGACCGGTGATCTTGCTTTGAAGTGCTATCGGTTTTTCCGTAATTAATTGTTATTGATAACCGCGATGTTTGTAATTGGATGTTTTTTTTTTTAATAGGTCAATTTTTTACAAATTTGTGTTATGTATTGTTTCATTGTATATAAATTGGCATTAGGCATACCGGTCGTCTACATTGTAGACCTTCTGAAATTATATAAGAAAGAGATATTTCATTTATTCCTAGTCTATGTTTTCCATGAATATTTTCATCTCTCTGAATCATCTTTCAGGTCTGAAGCAGACTCTCAAATCCGCTCTAATTCGTGCCCCTGTATGTTTTTTGTAAACAAGCAACTCGTAATGATGCAACCCTTTTCATAGACTTTGCATTGCATTGCTTGAATAAGGTTTATACGAGTACATAGTTCTCTTTTAAGATTCATACTTCTTTGATAAGCAAAGGTAACGTTCATAAGCTAGCACTAGTTACGGGCTCTACTTACATATATTACAGCTTTAAGTTGTTTGTTTTTATTTAAGTTACTTATAACAAGGAAATATGTAATGCAATGCCAATTTTTTTTAGTTTTCTTGCACAGTTATGTATATAATAATAACTAAGAGCGAGCACGAACGGAAGTGTGCTTCACATAATTAAGCACTCATTATGACATTATTATATTGACAGTTCAAGGCGAATATTGTACAATTTTCGCTATCACATCGCTTCGGCTTTGCTATTGCAAATTAGGTAATCAGGGGGCCGGTCATTAGTAGCACAGTAAATTTTGAAGTGTATTTTTATCTGTTATAGCACTTATAGCAAACCTACTGAATATATCTTGATAAAAAAATTTCACAGGTATAGAATATCGGGGTTATCCTATACAGAGTGTTTTTTCGTGGGCACCCTTAACGAAGGGTACGTATATACTCTATACATCAAATAAAGTAGCTTATGCGAAAAAAATGCTGGGAAACGATAAGGAAACGATATATTTAAAAAAAAAATAAAAAAAAATCATTACTTGATCGGGCGAAATCTAAAGTGTCCAGTGTTAATGCTAGTTTTTTCATAGACATATATTAATTATTTTTCGTGAAAAAATCTTGCTACGCGCGTCAATGTGTATTTATGCAGAAAAACGCAGTCTATTTACTAAACTTTGGACCCTACTATCTTGGAAACCAGACGATTCCCAGGCATGCTTCCATGGAGAAAAATTATGGTGATGATGAGGAGATTTCGTAGTTTTCTGGAACGTAGACGACCAAAAATCACCCTGATTGTTATTGGTAAAGAGGAACTACAAACAAGTAAAATTCTAAAATAATGTATAATTTTAGATAATGGTAAAACATTTGTGATTTACCTACTGCTATAGGATTGGCACACATTCGATAAAAACATTAGTAATATACGTTATTTTAATCTTGCAAATAGAGCGAAGCGATTAAACCGTCTCTAATTGTCCATAAAGGTATATTTACACTACACCTAATGCTTTTGTTCTATTTTTTTTATTTATTTACTAGTGGACGCCCACGACTCCGTCTGCGTGGACTACAGAAAAAACAAAATGTCGAAATTATCCGGGATAAAAACATGTTCCGGGATAAAAAGTAGCCTATATGTTAAGTGGGACTTGTCACAATATATTCCTGAAAATTGCATCGAAATCGGTTCAGCCGTTTCTGAGATTAGTGTGCACAAACGCACAGACAAACCGACAAACAGACGAAAATTCCAAAAATCATCGTTTTGGGTTCTATTGCGTTGATAAAGGTCTCCTATAATATTTTTTCTCATATATCTTCCATGTACCGACAACGATCCGTTACATTTTTATTATATGTATAGATTATTATAACAATTTGTCATTATATAGAAGATATAGAAGAGTAGGAGTGTGATTGAAGTTTAAGGCATTAAGTGGATGGATGATTTGTTATCCTCACTTAGTATTTCAGTAATATTGGTCTAGTGCCTTGGCTGATGCGGGGTTTTACTAGAATTCATTTGCTGCATCTCCTTACGTGCATATTGTAAGAGTGGACTAAGGAACTCAGAGGTGTTCTGATTAACATCTGACCCTGTGCGCACACATAAAAAATATAACTTGACTGGATAAAAGAAGAGATC
This sequence comes from Carposina sasakii, assembly GCA_014607495.2. Lineage (NCBI taxonomy): Eukaryota > Metazoa > Arthropoda > Insecta > Lepidoptera > Carposinidae > Carposina > Carposina sasakii. The sequence goes on from CP053158.1 coordinate 12,523,016, forward strand.
CATTGATCTTATTCGTGATGCAACTCTGGCTTTCCCATTTTGGGTATACAGCTGCGTGAGTATGTTTATCGATAAAACAGGAGTGATGGAAGTTTTATCGCTCTGCACCGGTATGATGAATTTGGTGAGAGCGAGATGTCTCACTTTTAAACGTCAAATGCACAGAGCTAAGTAATAACTAGACTAGGCAAGTGTTTCTACTTGGTGTGTAAAAAGGGATTGCAAACACTTCTATAAGCCCGAATTCATTCAGTCCTGGCTCGAGAACGAATGTCTATTCTAATTCTAATTAAGTCTATTTTTACATGCAAAGTACATACACTTAGTTTATCTAGTTATTAATAGCTCTGTGAGTTTGACGTTTAAAAGTGAGACATTTCGCTCTCACCAAATTCATCATACGGGGGCTGGTCCTTACAGTGACTATATCCTTAATATTATAAACGCGAAAGTTTGTAAGTATGGATGGATGTTTGTTACTCTTTAACTTAAAAATGGCTGGAGCGATTTTAATAAAATTTGGTAAGGAGTTAGCTGACATCCTGGATTAACACATAGGATGCTTTTTATCCCGGGATAATATTTTTATCGCGGATAATTTCGACATTCTGTTTTTTCTGCATTCCACGCGGACGAAGTCCACTAGTAAGTTACAATTTGTGTACTTTTTCTTGTGTTACTGAGATCGTTAACAGTATCTGTTATGACAACCCACAGATTTTTTACGAAACGCTTCCTAATCCCAAACTTTCTACGACAAACTGTCCTTCCGTTCAAGACGATCTGCCAGCTGCGATGATTAACGCGCCTGACGTCAATGAATCCGCTTTTTAATTGCAAAAGGGCATTGAAATCAAGGAAACGTAGCGGTTTATTTGATGCTCAACACGCGAATACGTCATCAAAGTTGATAGTGTGTAAAATTAAATGACCTCGGGGCGGGGCCACATATGAATAGAACGGTAGCCCGCGCGGCTCCACATCCTGACTTCGCTTATCGCTGCTCTTGAAGACGGAAGTGGTTATGTGAGACTAGATGGTTGGTGACGACTGCATTCTCATGAAATTGGAAAGTTCTGGTTCAATTCTAAATCTAAACTAATCATCACTCGATGAGAAATGTGACTGAGGTACTCCAATATGTATCCACGTATTGCTAAGTTTCTTAATTCTACCATTATTTGACTTGGCCAAAAGACCAAAAGCCAAAAGATACTAAAATAATTAAAAATAATTTATTGAGCTTATTGCTTGAGTAGAAGGGTAGAAGTAATTACTTCTTAAAAATTAAAAAAAATGTTCGGTTTTTACTAAGTACCTATTTTAATCCTGTATGTTTTCACAAAGATACTTTTTAAGTACGAGTAGGTACCATTCTATTACACAACTCATACATACATACGAGTACATACATACATAATAATCACGCCTCTTTCCCGGATGGATAGGCAGAGATCACGGATCTCCATTTGCTACGATCCTGACACACCTCTTTCGCTTCATCTACTTTCATGATATTCTTCATGCACGCTCGTCGATTTAGGGTACTCTTGACCTGACCTTTCTTTAGAATTTCACCAATTTGATCGGTGAAAGTCCGGCGAGGTCTTCCCCTTCCAACCCTTCCTTCCACTCTTCCGTTGTACACTTTCTTTGTTTCTACACAACTCAAGTAGGTATTTATACTTTAACAAGTTGTCCCTTTGGATAAGTAACATCTGCAGTGAACATAACGTTTGATATTTATAATCTGTCGGCTGTAATTAGTAAGACGCACGTTTATATTCTCGACTCTATTTAGGTATGGCCGCCCAGGCGTAATGCGTCGGTTGCTCGCCGTTTATGGAATTTTACGTGTCTACAGTAAAAAAATATACGTATACAAAGACATGGTAATATTCCCGAAATGGGGTAGCATACCACGAGGGTCATTAAGGAGAGCCTATAGCCAGAAGCGGCTCGTGATATTTTTTTATGGGGTTCACATTTTTTTAAATATGAGCGCATGCAAATTACAGTTTGGAAACGCCGCGTGTTTACTCCCTTACTGGATGAAATTATGCAACTACACTTTCATTAAAATTCAGATGACCTAATGAAACACATTAAAGACGTCTCTTTCGCACTCATTGAATACAGGATTCGTACCAAATTTCGTTTCATTGGAGCCCGATCGCTAGCGCTCCACTCGATAAATAGTATTGCAACTTACTTGAGACGAACTATTGTATAAGCATAGTAGAATTGAAAGATAATTATAAATATAGAGAAATATAGACTGCCTATGTAATCTTCGTGGGTGGGAGTGCACTGCACCAGCGCTCCTTACAAGCCGCCTCTGCCTATAGCCACGTTTAGCATAGCAGGGACAGATGTAAGTGATCCGCGATAAGTTGCTAGCTTATCGCCTAAGAGAATGCCCGAGTTCCTTAGTCGACTCTTGCAACATGATAGCAAAGAGATGATAAAAAAAAATTGTAGGTACTGTTTGGGAAATAATCCTAATAAGGGCTGTTAATTGCTTAGTGAGTGACCCTAGTCCCTACTATTTGGTGGTGATACAGTATGAATAACTATGTCATATCTAAATATCTGTGGAGTCTCGGTTAGATTAAAGATGACCATATAAACTCTGGGTAAACTTTTTGGCCGGCTTTGGATATTAAATTGTAATTTCGTCTTGCTTATCAATCGCTGTCATTCTTGACTAGTATATCCTACTTATAGTACCTACCAGCCCTCCTAGCATGACCACGAATCGTGGATATCGTATCGTACGATATCGTATCGTCTACATACAAAATTAAACATGGCGGCTATATTTTGACAGGCTAAATGTCGATAAATGGGCTTATCATATCATGTTTTCGATGGTCATGCTATTTAAGCTGGATAGTCAAAATGACAATTATGCTTTTATTTCATTGTTCTGTTTGTAAGTTTTCAATAAGAAATAAGCTTTCAGTGACATTTCATCATCTTAAGTCTGAGTTGATCTTAAGTAGCATATTCTTTTCCCGGGTTCGTTAGTTGCCTTAGCTAAGTTCTTAAACAAACATCTATTGTTACACTCCAGGTCGTATCTGGCACCTGTTGAGATCGCGTGCAGGCTGGTACCAGATAGCGGCGAAGGCAGTTTTGGCTTCAGGTCGCGACATTGGCTACATTTGTCCGATGGGTTGGCTCTATTTACTGAACTCTAACTTTTTTAGTCTTGTGTAAACTATGTTTTGTTACTAGGTATGTTTGTTTGTTACCTTTTCATGGTGAAATTAGATTAATACTCGGGTTTCTAGGTAAGCTGTTTCATAGGTAATACTACGTTATGATGTGTATATTTTTTATAAACAAGTAATACTCGCACCTCCCCTAGAGGCTAGAAATCCACATATATGCTGGCATTATACCAAGAGTGGTTTCCTTTTACACTGGAAAATATTTCACCGGCATGGTAACTAAACGTAGCAAGAAAAGTCATTTCCCAACTTTATAAAATAGAATATTGCACAAGGCGAGAATCCGCGTCATTTAGGTACGTGCATGACGTACAAGATTACGTTACTACGTCCTACGTCCTAGCCCTACATTCGAAGCTCTAAAACCGTGTTGACGAAATTAGAAACTCTTGTATACTTTTTATTGAACTATTTAATCATTATTTAATTGGTCCCACATTCGGTTAGAAGTGGAACATCCATTACTCATGTTTATTCACTAGTAGCGGCCGTGTGGGCGTGTGCCTCGCAGACACGTGGTTACCACATTTTCACAACTATTTAATCAAACACCCGGACAGTGGCTGTTTGAGAATATACTTTTGCTTCCTTGCACATTAAAAAAAGATAGCTTCCGAGAAATCTCATCATAACAACAGCGTTACGCTAAAAGTATGAATGTTGTAATTAATCTTTGCATACAGCTTTAATTTCTAGGTCAACCACGTGATACACTATTTGAAGGTGCATATTCTAGCTAGTAGCTTCGTTCGAAAATTGTGATTATTTTTCAGTAGCGGCGCGGCCTTCGGGGCGCGGGGCGGGGCGGGGCGGCGGGAGGTCGGCATTGACGTCACGAGCGCCGGCCAATCGGCGGCGCGCTCGGTTTTGACTTAGCCGCGGGTGCCGTACCTAATGTCCCTATCCCTGAAAGCTGTGCTTGTGTACTTTTGTTGTCTTTGCATTGCTAAGTCTACGAATTGTATTAGATTACTATTGGTAGTGGCTTCGTTTGCTGAGTCCCGATCGCAGGGTCACCATTTGTTCTAGATACGCTTAAAACTTTCCTTTGAAGATACTCAAAAACAAACAATGAGTTTTAGTGAAATTAGTTGCCAGTTAGACGTTCTCTACATCTTGATTTGCTTTTAATACATAATATTTTATTCTATTGGTATTGGATTAGGCCTGAAAATTAATTTTTCGCAAAGGCTACCTACTAGTTGCTCGGGGATGCGGTGAAAATTGTGGACACAGCATTGGTTGTGAACGTGAATAACAAAGACAGTAGAAAAATAAATAGCAAAGATACATACATAAACCAAAAACTAGTAGTCATAGTAAAAAATGTAAACGTTAACTGTTCTAAACACTGGTTCTAAACGTTCTAAATATCTATATCTATGCACATAGAGGTGTCATTCTTTTTGATGTCTCCGCAATGCTATCGAACGACAGTCTAAACAAAATGCAGCAAAAAACCTGAAGTGAAATATTTACCCGTGACCCGGAATTACGCGACAGAGTGACTAATGATAATAAAAATCCTGGATCGTCGCGAATTTACGACCGGGCAGATCAAACGTAACCGGAACTAGCACCTGCTCGCCGTAATCAGTGGAGAACTATAGCGAACTATACTGCGAACTATATGGAGCTATTAGCGGCGTCTGGGACTTCATCTCCGAAAAGAGGATATTTTTGCCAGCCCCTTTCTATTTGTATAATTCTTTCTGTGCTTCTTTCTCTCCTCCTTCTTTCAAACTATTACGAAAATATCTAACCGTTTAACTTACCTACATAGTTTTTAAGAAATTGTGGAATGCTCATATCGATGTTTGTTTCCGAGCCATGGATGTTTTTATATCTACGTGTTTACATACTATATTGCCTATACAGGGTGTAACAAAAAGGGTATGTTAAGCGAAAAGCTATGTAAATAGCCCACTATAGAGAACCTATCCACAAAATTTCAGACCCGAAATCACATGTTTATTTTTCCCGATAGTATGGAGAATTTTTAAATATCTCAGAAATTTTTATACAATCTTGAAAAATAAAAATGTGATTTCGAGTCTCAAATTTTGTAGATAGGTTCTCTATAGTGGGCTATTTATACAGGATGTTTTTTTGTGGCCACCTTTAACGAAGGGTACGTACTCTATACATGAAATAAAGTAAGTTTATGCCAAAAAAAATGCTGGGAAAAAAAAATTTTTTTTTTTGAAAAAAAATTTAAATTCCTTGATCGTGCGAAATTTATATTGTCTAGTGTTTATGTTAGTTTTTTTATAGACAGATATTAATTATTTTTCGTGAAAAAATCCTGCTACGCGCGTCTATGTACATTTATGCAGAAAAACGCAGTCTATTTACTCAACTTTGGACCCTAATATTTTGGAAACCAGACACTTCCCAGGTATGCTTCCATGGAGAAAAATGATCGTGATGATGAGGAGATTCCGTAGTTTTCGGGAACGTTGACGACCAAAAATCATCCTGTATAGCTTTTCGCTTAACATACCCTTTTTGTTACACCCTGTATATACATTACATGCTATAGTACCCGGGACACAAGACCTCAGGGATCTTAGTGTGGGACTAGGTTCATCATCATCATCAGCCTATTGCAGTCCACTGTTGGACGTAGGCCTCCCCCAAGGCACGCCACAAGACTGCCATGGGCGGTATTGCCCATAGTCACCACGCTGGGTTGGTGGTGGTCCAAAATACAAACTGCGGAGTTTGTATTTTGGACTATGTTGTCAACACGAGAGGCGCTGCTGCCCACCTCTCGGAAACCCTTAATCGCCTCGTACGATACCCACGGGCAGACATGGGGTGGTACGAATTCTACTCTGCCGGCACCACGCGGCGAGGTTAATGTGTTGTGAAGCTCCTATGTAAAATTTATTTATAGATGTAGTAAAGATACCTAGAGACTTAAGCAGCACCATATCCCAATAGCTTGTTATACGTAAAGTTCCAATTATAAACGCACTGCGATCGGCTTTTGTAGTGCCGATAGTACCTATTAATACATGAAAGTGTGTTTGTCTGATCTTTAACGATCAAGTGTTAGGTCAGGAACTACGCTGTCGGAGCAGTTACGAGTAACGTTTAACGTTAGTTTAACGTTCTGACACTATTTTCAGTCGGTTATTTTTAGTCTAACCGATTACAGTAGGTCACTGTAAACATACAATTATGCTAATACGGATGATGGGAAGAGGCTATTTTAATTTCAGATTAATATATGAGTTAATGTTATATCTAAAGAGTAGCCACCCAAATCACGGTTTAATGCTTCGTGAGTTACTTTAATATTTACTGTAATGTATTTTTGTTTCATACACTTCACAACACATTAACCTAGTCCCACACTAAGATCCCTAAGGTCTTGTGTCGTGGGTACTAAGCAACGGTATATAAATACATAGATAAGTATAGAAACATCCATGACTCGGAAACAAACATTAGTATTCATCATATCAATGTTTGCACCTACCGGGATTCGAACCCAGGACCTATGGCATCGCAGGCAGGGTGACTGCCTACTACACCCATCGGCCGTCAACGTATATGAAATTACTTACTAATTTTAATAAAATATATCTGCAAAGCTATCGAAAAAATCTCTCGAAACGTCGCGCAGTTTATCAATTTGTAAATATACTCGTATGTGTTTACCTACTCTACCTGACCCAGCAATTTTTTTTACTGTACTGGTATGTGTGATTCATGAAATAAATAAGCATAATTTAACTGACTACAATTAATTAATTTATTTTATATTTTGGTAACATTTATTTATCTATAATTATTTACAATAATTTATTTGCTAGCTGCCAAAAGAATATCAACAACAGAAACTTTTCCAACCAACAGCTATTTAACAAATTGAAATCTTATTCAAATACAGCATCCAGCTAAGGTGTTTGAGCCAGCATAGATAACAAAGAGCTTAGGCTATGACGTCACGCGAGCGTTGGGGCCTGAGCTCTGATGTCACGCCTGACACGGTTGCGACCCGGTCACAGCCCTGAGCGCAGCCACGGGTGAACTAGTCAGCCTTATTGGATCTCGTATATGAACGATAGAGATAGCGAGATTATATTATGTATAGAATAGGAGAAAAAACAAGATAGTGCTTCAGTCTCCAGTAGAAAATGTTATGAAAATGCAATGTTGTAGTCGACTACGGACTACGAATTGCTACGTGCTACGCAGACCTTGCTACGAAAAGTTTAAAGTACATCAGTGTTTTTACAAAACTGCGTCTAAAGTTAGAAACATGTTTATAAATGACATTTGACTGCCAAATGTATTTGTTAAGTTTAGTCAATGTTTAGCTTAGGCGTTGTTTAAATTCTTTTATTAAAACACGGTACATGTCAATATTTAGGTTGAGTTTACGGTATCAAACTTATGTATATTACTCCTACTTATTCACATAGTAGTGCTGATAATATAGTAAAAGTATTATGTGAAATACTGTAAATAATAATCAAGTACTTTAAAAATGTGTTGGAGATTTGCAAAGAGAAATTACTTACGAGTATATGGTAAAATACTTAATCTCCACTTTCAAAAAGGCATATGAACGCGAGTTTATCAAGATTTGCTACAACGCAAATTGAAATCTAATTCGAAACGCAACATTCGCAATTAATGGTAAACGAACTGTTACATTATACAAATTTAATATTTCAGTATTGCAGTTATTTTTAACTGTTAGTTTGACGCAAGCGAGTTAAAACAAGTAGGCCACGTACAGTCGACATCTAAACTAAATTATCACATCAAAATGTGCACATATAACTCGAGCAAACCTATATTATATGAGAGCTTAACCATGGATTAACATAATATAGTATACCTTTTTGTCTTTCGCAATATGTCCGACTTGTATGTTATTCCGACACGGACACACGGCCGAAACTATATATATAAACAGTGTTTATTTATGTCCGTATGTACAGGAATACAAGCGTGTTATTTTAGATTTAGTTGGTATAAATAGATGCTATTGTGGGTTTCGATTTGACCCATTTAACACTTCATTGCCAAATTTTATTGCTCGTGCAATCGATTTTGGTTTTGCTATGTTTTGAAAAGTATTACCTACGTATTTAGAAGTTGATTTGTACTAATGCTTTTGTTACTTTATGGTACTTTTGTTGAATGTAAATTATTAATCTTTCAACTGTAATCAACAATAATGGCCGATTTATCTGAAAGATAAAGTTAATCTCTATCTCGATCAAGTTTTCGAAAGAAAGCATCAAATTCATCCTTCAGATAGGCAATCTGATCGTTTGAAACAACGGCCCAAAGTAATTATCTGTCAGTCTATGTAATAATATGCAAAAGGTATGTTTTATATTAACATATTTCATCTTATGGAAAGCAGTCAAAAGTATATGATTGCCACATAACTTGAAAAAGTTATATAAATGTCTATAAATTGCCGCATTAAAATTCAGAATGAAATATATAGTTAATATAGACATCAAAATAAAGGAAATAAACTAAAAATGGCCAAGAAATCACCCCAAAAGTAGAACATGAAAATATACAATCCATTTCAAGCAACTCCATAAAGTTAGTTGCAAGAGTTGAGAATACAAATTGACATCATTAAAGCGTTGCACAAACTTCAGCAACACAAAGAACTCGTGGAGCTGCAGCGCTGCATTTCTAATACAAAGCTAACATGAGCAGAACAGCCTTTGTCTAAAGTTGTAATAAATAATTGATTGCAACAGTCTTCGGGCGCCTTGCACACTGGAACGAGCGGGAAGACACTTTGTTTCTGTTTAGATTGTCATTGCAGAAGGAAAGGATACTTTTTATATGAAATAGATATACTCTTATAATAATCCTTCTGGCCGTATTTCAGCCACGTCAGTAAATATCAACGGAACGGAGATTAGCCATCTTTACTGAGAGATATTGGTGTATCTGTATGGGCAAATACAGCAGCGCTCTCTATTCCCTCACTCTTATAGTCCGATGGGACGAAAACCCGACACGACCGGAGAGAGTTCAGGCGCAGGATCAACAGCTTTATGTGCTTTCTGATGCATTAGCTAAGTAACAATTTTTACATGGAAAATACAATCAAAGTTAACCTAGGTTAAGATAGCCGATTTTGATATGAAATAGCAGAATTAGTTCCAGCTTTAGCTATAAGACTTTGCATGATGCAACCACCGGTTCTGGCGTGACAACAATATGCATTTCCGTTCTACGAGTAACACAATTCGTCTGTAGTGTATTCTATTCACAATGGGACAAGTAGAATGCAGTTCCGCTCGGTGTAACAAACGGTCTCGGAAGTTGCACACTTGTTCGCAGCTGCTTTGTCCGCACTCTCGGTGTATGATTCTTGCATCTGTCCCATTGTTCCGCTAAAGGAAGTTTTGTTAAGCTTCCACTGTTGAGACAGGCTGAATTGGATCAAGTGTCCATTGACGTCAGAACTTTAAAGGTTTTCTCTTGCCTTGAGCAGCATTTATATTGTTATAGGTGCCGGTAGATTGTTATTAATCTATACAGAGGTATTGGGTGATGTTCCCTTGTTACTGCTTTAGGTATCTAATAGTTTAGAGCAATCAGGCTATAGACTATGTGTGAAAAAAACTCTCCTTATACATATATGACTCTCTCAGTACAATTTAAGATTTTTAAATTTGATCAATCTTTGCTATCAATCTAATTAACTAAAATAAAATTTCCCAAGCCAATCTTTGATAGGTATCTATTCTTATTCTTTATTGTACACAAAACATAACAATAAATAGAAATAAATTTACAAAAGGAATGCATACAGAGGCGTGCTTATCTCTGCAAGAGATTTCTTCCAGCATACCAGAAAGCAAAGTGAGACCAAAAGTTATAGAAGTAATAATGTGTACGGAATTAAACTAAGTTACTATAATAAACAAAAATAAAATATTCATACATAAATAGATACATACAAACAATCAAATAATAAAAGTAATGTTAGACATAATAACATATATAGACATAATAGGAAAAAAAAAACAATATGACAACAATTCAGCAGATAATTGAGACCGATCAGTCAGCCAGTGCATGAAAGTGATCCCTTAACTTATTTTTGAATGTCTCAACCGTCCTTCAGTCTCTTATCGAGTGAGGCAAATCGTTCCACAGTTTGACTGCTTGCAGCGTAAAGGAATAGCCGTAGACACCAGAATTATAACGGGTAGTTGCTAATAGCGAAGCAGTCGCAGCTCTAAGAGGCCTATCCCTAGAGAAAAGATATTCAAATCTATGCCTCAAATACTGAGGTGCGAATCGAAAATTTTATATCTTAAATAAGAGTGTGAGTATATGAGTATTCCGGCGAAAACGAATCGGGAGCCATTTTAACTTTGCGAAAATGAGAAACATGATCAAATTTACGTAGTCCGTATATGAAACGGATACCCAGATTCTGTAGTCTTTCGAGTTTGTTTCGCTTAAGTGAATGAAAGGAGGCGTAGACTTTTCTACTCACCTTCTCGACCTGAGCATGCCAAGATAGCTTACTGTCGAATATCACTTCAAGATTCTTGACGGATTCAGAGAAAGGAATAATGATTTCATTATAGAATAGTTGTGGTATAGGTGACCTCCGCACAATGCCCAAACAATGTTTACTATCCATAATGATGGCTTGTGACTTTCTAGGGTTCACAAGGAGACCAAATGACTTTGCCCAGATCTGGATATGTGCCAAGTCTTCATTCATTTCTGCAATTGCTAGTACAGCATTTTCTGGATTAAAGTGTCTATATAGCTGCAGGTCGTCTGCATAGAGGTGAAAGCTAGAAGTCAACACATCAGAAATGGAATTAATGAAAATTGAAAAAAGTAGGGGTGAAAGTACGCTGCCCTGGGGAACACCTGTGCTAATGATACACCAGTCAGAAGTAAAGTCCTCAAAGCGAATGCACTGACGACGCCCGTTTAAGTAAGATTTGAACCATTCTATGACCGGAGGAGATACGTTAAGCAAAGGATCGCAAGCAGGATATCGTAGTTAACGCTGTTGAACGCACTGCTAAAGTCCAATAAAGTTAGAATGGTTAATTGTTTATTATCTATGGCCCACCGGATGTCATCAGTAACTTGCAACAGAGCGGTAACCGTGCTATGACCAGTTCGAAAACCAGATTGAAAGGGGCATAACAAGCTACTTTTAGACAGGAACGAGGATAGCTGCTGACGGACAATTGATTCCAAAGCTTTGGACAGTATGGGTAGAATTGAAATAGGGCGGTATTGGGAGAAGGACGAAGGATTATCTACTCGAGCATGACTCTTTGGAATGTATATTAAGCTTTTGAAAGATCCAGTCTGCACATAATTAGGTAATGTATTACCAGGGGGTATTACCTAACAACCAAACTCAAATTCTGAAAATCATTTGTATTACACTAAATCTTAGAAATAAAATACCTATAACGTAAAATACTTAGAATAATGATTCGCATGCTGCAATAGAATCATAGAAAATACTTTTTTTTTGTATATTATTGCAGTCCAGAATGCGCCATTTCAAATCCTTTTCATCGCATGAATATTATATGTAGTTAATGCAGTGAAATGTGACTGGGAAGTAGGTTAGAAACATAGACAACTCAGGTTAGAAATTCTAGGGGCCCTTTTAATGAATATTTTGTTACTGTGCTTAAATTACCACAAGTATTTATGTCGTCTTTTTATCGACATATACTGAGAGAGAAGTCTATCCGTGTTATTACAAAAGAATTTAAATATTTTTAAGCTAAACATGCCATAAATTTGGCAAATATGCCATACATTTTGCTGTCAAATGTCATATTTAAATCGAGTATAACTTTAGGCGCTCTTTTGTAATAACACCGTTTGTGTTTTACAAGTCATTAAAAGGTAGTTTCTCAAAACTGTTATTTTAGTTCTTGTAATTTTTTTACCAATAAGGTCCAGTAATATCTTATGTCAAATGTATCTCCAAGACTTGCTCTATCTAATATTTTTGGGTAAAATTTTGACACTCCCACCGTTTTCCGGGGCAGTGCATGCCAGTGGGGGGCGGGGGCCATTGACGCGCATCTCTCAATGGCAGGGGAAATGGGTCACAGCGTGACGTCACAGTTGCCCTACATACGGAGCGGGCGTAGCCGGGCCATGCGGCCTGCATCAGCGGACTCCTATTTTATTACATGAATGGAAATGGCAAGGGATGAACGGAAGAGAGCCTCCGGAACGATTCAGTGAATATGAAAGATGTCTAAAATAGAACGCGCCTTGTTAGCGATTTGATTATATAAAATGGCTGCATAGAGAATGATTTTAAATGTGGCCTAATTAAAGTTTATTTAGTACGTACCTACATAAATATTGTTGTTTTTGGTTGTTACCTAAACAACAATGCCGCTTTCAAATGTAGGTTTTAAGAAAGACTTTGTGCAACTAGATCTCTTAATCTTAGATTAGTTTATAGCCAATTAGCACATGTGATGTCACTAATAGGTACTGACTGTAACTAAATAAGTTAGTTTAGTTACGCCTTTGGTAACACTAACATCATCGTACTTGGTATGTGTCACAGTATATGTATGTGCATACAAAACATGTCCAAAAGGATAAGTTATGTGAGTAGGTACGTAACGTCTCCGGGTGCATTGACTGGCAAATGAATCGAGATCTGTAATTCAATGTGTTGTGACCGGGATTTTGAGGAGAAACAGAAAGGTTGAATAACTGATTCTATGTTTGATATGGAATGAAATGAAAATGAAAAATAGTTTATTGACCATATTTACAATGCAGTTACAAATGGCACATACATAGATAGGAGTATTTTTATACCAAGCCTACTATAATAATACAAAATAGAATTGGTTAAAAGATAATTTAGCATTCCTAAGTGAAACGTCGATGTCTGTAGAAGTATATAACTGTAGCACAGACATCGGCGCCCTCCATCGGTTTTATTGTTATTATGTACAAAGTTATAGTTACGTAAGCCAGTACAACATTAATCAATAATATTTCCTCATTACACTACAGTAACCCTTCATTTACAAAGACCAATATTTAGATAGCACTATACTATTCAGTTGTAACCTTAAATTAAGAACGATCAATTAGGAATAGAAAATATGTGCTTAAACGTTGTTATATTTTTCGAAAATTTAAGTAGACTCAGTTAATTTACATTTATTTATTGGTATTTTAGGTATAAGGCTAATTGCCCAGTATCACCAACAATCTAAAAAATCAAATCAAAGTTATCTCATTTTGAAAATGGAGTCCCCTAAAGCTCTCGGGGATCACCTAAGTTACGGGCTCGATAATCCTTTACCTAAGGTCTGTGTCAAAATGTTATGAACCTGTTCATCGGTTTTTGATATAAAATGTCAGACAGACATGCAGAGCAGAGATTTGGCATCTCCTATACATTTCTATGATGCAGAGTTCCCTCCAGTTTCCAATATTAACATGGATGGATATCCTAACTAATATCTAACAATATCTAGATAGGGTGTCATCTAAATTCATAAAACCTCCATAAAATATACGAGTCTGTCTTTACTTTAATTTCATGACTATTTGTAATTGCCATGATCTTTTACACCGGGGTTACACCTAACGAGCCACTTTACAAGGAGACATTTCAACATCCATTGCATCCTACACCCTTGCCCTAAGCAGTACAGCCTTCAAAGCAAGTACCCTCCAACTAAACGCCGTTCTAATGAGGAAGTGAGAAAAATGCAGAAGTACGGGCGAATTGACAAGCTCAAAGCACAATGAGTGTCCACACGTCGCTCCTTATCTATGGTCCCACAATGGCGACTCCGCTCCACTTCTCACTTTGCTCATTGTCTATTCCACATTGTCTATGGCAGGTTCGTCCATTGTGCTGCCAGCCGTCAGATAGTGTAGACGTCTCTGTAATGAATGTATTGTTGGGGACATGTTTTGTTGCACGTGGGAGGGTCCGTGTGATAGGTGTGACTTGACACATGTAGAGATGTTAGAATGGATAGGTAATATTGTGGCCTTTGTACTTATTCTCATATTGAATAGTGAATCTTTAAGTAGATACTAATATTATAAATGCTAAAGTCTGTCTTTGACCTCTTTTATGAAAGAATAGCAGAATGGATTAGGATAGCAGACAGCGGGATAACCAAAAAAGAAATGGTTACTTTCTATTCTATTGTTTATACACAGACATTTTATATGGAAAAACATTTTACATTGACAATGTACAAAGGCGTGCTTATCCCTATAAGAGATTTCTTCTAGCAAACCACTTTCATTACGGAAATAGAATATTTTCCCGGAAAATTACGAAATCATTGTTTTCTCGGTAACCCACGCAATAAATTTTCCGTATTTATTATGTCTATTCATATCGTTTAATAAGTTAAGCGACGATATAAAAGTTTTTTTTTTACGAAATCATGTAGGTACTATCAACTTAGGCGCCAGTGACATGCCTTAAGGTTTCATTTAGTTTGCAGCGCGTTAACCTTTAATAGAAAGTAAGTAAAACATTACAATAGACTTTTTTACTATTGACAGATGTCAAACGTAAGACGTTTCTTAACAATAATTTTTATGGCCTTTCCTGTTGTTTAGGGTTTCTCAAGACAAAGGCTCATTTTATGTAACTTTTTTAAAAATTATTGATACAATGAACAGATTGGTATGCAGCAGTAAAGAGTATGACAAGGAACTATCGTAGCTTGCAAACGATACATTTTTAGAATCGTGTCAACGGCGCCTTGGTTGATAGTACATTATGACATCTGTAGTACCTACTACGAAATGCTACGAATTACTACGAACACGGACACTACGAAGACCTCAGATTTCGTAGACAGGTGATATCTTTTACAACGTAAAGTACCTATCTTTATAATAATTATAAATGTTACCCTGATCACATAAACTGGCACTGCTTAAACGATTTGAATGTGATTTCCACTAAGCATTCTGTCTTGGAATTTCACCTCTTAAGAACAAAAATATTCCTTTAAAATTATAAAGCTCACTAACAAAGGATGACCTGATAATAGTTGTGTACATAGTTAATTAATTACTAGGCCATTCTGTTTGCTCTAATTTGCTTTTGTTTTTCGTAAGATATGAAAAAATTACATGCTATTTTACACGCATAAAATTGAGCTCGTTTACATATGACATAAGTATCTGTTTTAATAAAAATCTGTAATTTCAAATAATAAATAGAGTTTACTTAGAAGGAGGCCTATCAAGGAGTTGCCTAGTGCGTTTGGCTTAGCGTTGTATTTAATTGTATCAAGCGTCACTATTCGGAAATTCAAATTAGCGTTGTAATCGAAAGTAACACTGTCTGTCTGGATTTCACGCTAAAGCTATAAACCGATTAAAATGAAATTTGCTACACAGGTAGTCTAGAGCCTGAGTGATTTTTATCCCGGAAAATATCGACATTTTGTTTTTCTGCAGTTCACTCAGACGGAATCGCGGCAGTCCATTAGTACCTAATTCAAAACAAAATGTAAAATATATTTTATCGTCCTGTCTACCGCAGTAGTAAACCATTTTTGGTTAAACGACTGTAAAAATATCTTTGCAAATTAAATTAACATCAAAGAGTTATTGTATTCCGCCACAACGTTCGCCATTGCTCCATATCCGAGATTATTTTAATGATTTTAATGATGCTGGGAATAGGGTGAATGGGGCACTTAATTCTTTTATGAGTAGCCAGAAAGTGTCGCAAGCGGCACGTCTGGCTGTTCATGGAGGTGTTTTGGTGCCGACTCTTATGAATGGAAGTGAAAGTTGGGTGTGGCAGAAACCAAAACATCAAAGTCATGTGAATGCAGTGGAAATGAGAGCACTGAGAAGTATGTGTGGAGTCACTTTGAAAGATAGAATAAGAAATGAGGTGATCAGAAAGAACTGTGGTGTAAATGAGGACGAGGTGACGAAGATTGAGAAGGGTGTGTTAAGGTGGTTTGGGCCAGTGGAGAGGATGAGTGAAAGTAGACTGACAAAGAAAGTGTACAACGGAAGATTGGATGGAAGGGTTGGAAGGAGAAGACCTCGCCGGACTTTCACCGATCAAATTGGTAAAATTCTAAAGAAAGGTCAGCTCAAGAGTACCCTAAACCGACGAGCGTGCATGAAGAATAACATGAAAGTAGATGAAGCGAAAGAGGTGTGTCAGGATCGTAGCAAATGGAGATCCGTGATCTCTGCCTACCCCTCCGGGAAAGAGGCGTGATTATTATATATGTATGTATTTTAATGATTTTCTTTCCTCGTATACCTTGATTGATAAGTAGTAAGTTGCTAATTTGCTGACTGATAGGAGACACTCTAGAATTTGATACTTAGGCAGTAATTTTCGGTATTAAATTTTTTTGTTGAATGTTATTTTCGGACTCGGAAGGTATTTTGTATAGTCCACTCTTCTGAAGTGACGATAATTCTGAGCCTATATAGTAATTTAATATATTTTATTGATTTATTTAGTAAGTACATAAGCGATGCTAAAGCATTCTGTGATGTGAATTCGGCGCAATTAGTTCTAAACACAAACAATTACAAATACGTGTCTAAAGGTAAATATTTTGTTTAAAAAATTACATTTGACATGTAAACATATGGAATATCCGCCTAATTTAGACTACGTTTAAATTATTTTTCAATAAAACGGAAAGTCATTAATGGGCTCTTAAACGATTGCTTTGTTTTATTCTCATTGGGATCTGTTGGAGATTAGACACTGCTTTAATCGATAGATGGTCGTATCGGTCATATAGTCTAGTAGACCCTTATTACCATCTTCTCTTTGGGCTTGCTCACCCGTATATCATTGTATTGTGCACATGATTTTAAGTCCTTTACCGCTGTTAAATACCTAATTACTTGGAAAAAAAAAATTCAGAAGTGCCATTTTTACAAAAGTAGATTCTTTTTGACCTCACCACCGCCGTAAAATTGAGGATATGAACGAACATAACGGAAGGAAAATAAGTTAAATATTATACACAGGTACCTACAGTACAATTAAACGTAGGAGGTACGTTACGTCTCGCCTAAATTTTAACTTTACTCTGTTATTCATGTTTCTGTGCAGATTTGAGCAATGAGTGGTGAGCAAAACGTTTTGGATACTTAGCAAATAATTTATAAGCAACTAGTACCTATATAAACGTGCAAAACTTCTACGAACCACAATTTTTGTAGAAATTTTTAGTCATGGTTCTACATTATCCTAAGTCTAGTCCACAATCTATGTAGTAATTCCTGCAAGTAGGTAAGTGCAATTTTATAATAAAAAACACGAATATCATGGCGATTTTGCGACGTTCCGTAAAATTTGTAGTAAATATGCAATTAGTTCGGTAACGCGCACTCGAGCCTATCTCGTTACAAGTTTAGTTGGTTCGACACAGGTACGACTACAATCAATTTTGACCAAGTGATAACGTGAGTATTCCATTTTACGTAGATGCGTAGTAGTCTATGAGAACGTAGAGTTGTCTGCTAATGCGAAAGCACTAACATACTTTATAATGATTATAATGAAGGCAAAGCTTTTTGTTTTTACAGACTAGATCGGTAAGGGTACGTTGTAGAGTTGGAGAGAACAGCGAGGGTGTAGCAACAATGAACGTTAGGGAGAGGTGTAATCGATAATGTCGTTTGCGATTCATGTGGCCAACTCCAGCCCCGATGTTAATTGACACGAAAATAAACATTATTGAGGACATCTCTCGTATTTTTGACGTAATTATGATTCATGGAAATAATTGTACAGCGAGCTTTTTGAAAGTCGAACAAAATAAAAGTTTCATTAGATTTTGGCTGGGGGTGTGGGTTCGGGGATGCGTCGTACTTACCGGCACGCAGCCGCCGCATGGGGCAGCGACCGCGCCCGAGCTTACCGACACCTGGCGCCGACGGGCACCCGGGCAGGCACCGGATGCGGCATCCGGCGGCACCGTACACGGACACCTAGCAAACCTCCGGGGCTCGGGAGCCAGGGGCGTGGGGAAAGCACATTCCGCTGCCGAAGCTGATGAGTGAGGGTCGGGGTCGGGAGGGGCTCCAGGTTGCATAACGCTGGTCGCGCGGCCGGCGGCCGGTATCGACGCGCGCCGGGCGCATGCGCGTACCTTCGCAGCCATAGCCCTGCCCGATGAGGCCCCACAGCAGGTCCGAGCAGTGGTGGCAGTACGTGGGCTTGTGGAAGGTTTTCTTTGCGAAGGAGTGGGTGCGGTGGGGCGCGGGCGCGGCCTGCGCCATGGCGGGCGCGCGGGCCGGGCCGGGCGGGCGGGCTACTCATGCCGCGGCGCCGTGGGGCGCGCCGCGCTGTCCGAGCGGCTGTCGCGGCCCACCATCGCGGCGCGTCTGCCGCCCGCTGCGCCGCCCCCGCACCCCGCGATGAGCGCCCGCCGCTTGCGACGCGCGCCGCTCCGTGCGCCGCTCTCTGCACGACGTACACTCCAGCGCTATGAGACTAAATTACTATTATGGCTAATTAAGAAAGAATTTGACTGTAGATTGTCTTCGAAATTTTAGTTTCGATAATTATACAGTTTTAATATAAATTCAATAGGTTTACTCATTTTTTTTACTATCCGAAAATTATTTGTTTACAGGTATTTGGTATATCAGGCACGATACAGGATTATTTCTAAGTAAAATTCAGTTATGCAATACAAGTATTTCCCAGCACTGAAGTATAGGTATAGAAAAACCACAATCGCGAGACTAGTCACAAATAAATCCATAAATCACGTGCGTATCGTATAAAATGTACGTCAATGCGAGATCAGTCGGCGCGGCGGGAGTGCGCGGGACCGCCTCCAATCGAAAAAGCTTGTTTACAATATGAAGAGGCGCAGCATCCGCGGCGACCGGCAGACGCCACCGAGTCCACTCACTCACTCACTCACTCACTCACGCAATCGTACCTACAATAGTTCAAAGGAATTTTATGGGGCTAATGTTAGAATTTTTCCCATAACAGCTACACAAAGAATGCAGATTATGTCGGATTATTGACGTAGCTGGCAATATAATTTGATTTAGTTTTTTCTAGTTCTATGACAGCATGGGGTGATGTATAGAGCTTTTTATTGATAGCTTTTTGTGCAACATTTTCTTTGGGCGATATTAAAAAAAATGTAAACGTAGTTCTGACCCCCGACTACAAGTGGTCGTAGCATCTGTAGTAGGTTCGTAGCATATTCGTAGAAGGTCTAACTACGACGATTAGGCTGTTTTTAAAACCGCGGTTAACATGCGTTAAAATTGACATTTGACAACAAAATGTTATGATTCTGGTATCTTTCAAAATTTTATTCTATTTCCACCGTTGTTTTACCCGTCGTTTCACCTCAGAGTTAGGTTGATCAATATTTAGAAATTTTCAACAACAACTACACGGTTATATAGTTTTATTCGAAAGCCATTTTACAAAAAAAAAATCTTGTTTTATGACTGGCCGCCTGCCTGCCTCTAAATCTCCTTAGGAGTATACACATACGTACATTACACTGTTCTGTTCCCAAAATGGGGTAGTCAGAACTGGTCGCGAAGGATCACGAAGGAGACGTTCACAGCCACGTTCAACAAAGCGGGGACAGATGTATTGTTCAGTGACAAATTGCTTGCTTGTCCCTCGAGAGAAATGAAAGAAGACCGTTCCTTAATAAGTCGACTCTTACGATCATAGAGGAAATATCTTATTCCTCTACGTCGTAAACAAGATATTTTCAAGGAAATGCAGGAATAAAGTTTTTTGTACATGTGTTTTATGTATTTATATGTACGAGTATTTCATGTTAAGCTAAACTAGTACAAAGCCCCTTGCTCTCCTACCAGCGTGATGTAATCGCCAATAAGGCTGTGTGCACAAAGTGTCCGTGTGCGCTAACCCTAAGGCACATCCTCCACGAGCGGCTTGACGAGAGACTTACTAACCGTCTTGCCACAGAAGCGTAGGTAAGTAAACAGATTACAAGCGTTCTTCAATGCTCAAATAATGCGTTTTAAGTACCTACACTCACTGGCGGACTAACAGGGGGGCGGTGGGGGCGGTCCGCCCCGGGCCCCACAACTGAGGGGCCTCGGATTGGCATATTTTAAACAAAAATTTTCCTTGTCTACTCAGACAATGTTATTTTAACATAATCTGCTGTAATTAAACCATTCTTCCGAACATTTACCATAATAAGTAAACGGTGTAGGTACCTAATTCATCTAAGTTCATAACCAGAGGTCGGAATTAGGTAGTCATTTATGTACTTGCATCGAAATGTTGATATTAATGTGGACCTTCCCAGGATTTCTAATGGACAATTCCGTGTGGCCAACAATATTACAAATAAATAATAATAAAACCCTCAGAGATAGACAAATAAAACAAAGATAATTAACATAAAATGTTTATTAGTTTGTAATTTGAGGCATATCCACTTTATTCTTTCGCTGTATGAAATCAGTGCAAGTACATAAATGACTCTACCTAATTCCGACCTCTGTTCATAACGCATTCATAGGGCCTGTTTCAACACTTACTGATAAGTGCCCGATATAATTATCTGACAGATATCTCTATTGACATCTCCCTCTTGTTAGTACGAACCGAAAGAGACGGCATCACACATATCTGGCGGATAAGATATCCGGAAGATATCTGCATTTGTTTAATTCAGTAAATCTGGAGGGCGGGCGCCAGGGGGCCCTAAAATTAAAGACCGCCCCGGGCCTCAAAAAGTCTTAGTCCGCCAGTGCCTACACTAGAATCTAGCTAGATGCAGCTCTGGCCGTCGCGTCGGTAGATATGTGTTTTGGAGGACAATAATAAAAATATGTTTCAGCCCTTTGTGTACCTAATCACTTAGTTTGTGTTTTAGATATCTATTTGGTTGTGTTGTCTTATTGTGTTACATATGTTGAAGCACGTATCGAGCGTGCTTGCCCAGCTAGGTAGGTACATTATGCGGATGAACCGCTAGAGAGGATATGCGTGTACTGGGAGTGTCGAACGAGATGACGGATAATAGAGATGAATGGAAGAAGAGTATACAGGATGTAACAGAAAGGGTATGTTAAGCGAAAAGCTATGTAAATAGCCCACTATAGATCCTATTTCCAAAATTTGAGACTCGAAATCACATTTTTATTTTTCAAAATCATTCCTGAGTTGTTTCGGAATTCTTCATACTATCTGGAAAAATAAAAATGTGAATTTGAGTCTGAAATTTTGGAAATAGGTTCTCTATAGTGGGCTATTTACATATATTTTCGCTTAACATACCTCTTTTGTTACACCCTGTATATTTCGCCGATCCCAAGTACAATGGGAACATGGTAGAAAGAAGAGTTTATATTATTGTCAGCAGTGCCGTAAATAGCTTTTTCTGCGTGCGAGCTTTTATAACTGCGCCCTATCAAAGACGATCCATGTAGTCCTACCTGGTCCGGCTATTCTTGCGCCTGGGCAACGGTGGCACTACCCTATTTACGGCACTGTGTGTAAGTTATTGTAATAAAGACCAGGCGATATTGTTAGATTTTCGATGCACACGCTCGTGGGGAAGCCGCCTAAGACTGCAGGAGCGCAATCGCATGGAAAACGCGCGCGGCTGCTCACCCGCCCGTCTATTTATATCGCCCTAGCGACACGATGGCTGGACCTATTTTACGCCCAACCTTAAATACCTGCAAGTAACATACCTATGCTTACATACTATCTGTCCTCCCTTTTTGCTGTAAACCAGCGGTTGTCAAAGTCCTTTTGCTGTAGACCAGTGGTTCTCAAAGTCCTTTTGTTATAGACCAGTGGTTTTCAATCCCGTTGAGTCCATTGAGTCTGCTGCTGGCTGATGTACATACCAATATAGTATGTATGTACATGACCTTAAACGTAGATCTGACCCTATACTATACGAGTAAGTCGCCGTAGTAGGTTCGTAACATATTCGTAGAAGAGGTCTTACTAAGACGATTAGGCTGTTACTATGGTCTATGGTCGATTCCGGCAGTCACACTTAAACCTAAACGTAAATTTAGTACTACCTGTCCTTTTCTCTCTCAGCCATTTATGTTAAGGACGGAGAGAGATAGACCCGACTAAGATTAGGTTTAGGTTTAAGTGTGACTGCCGGAATCGACCCTATTAAAACTGCGGTTACAGTTAAACATACAGTACATACAGGGTGATTTTTGATCGTCAACGTTCCCGAAAACTACGGAAAATCCTCATCATCACGATCATTCTTCTTCATGGAAGCATACCTGGGAAGTGTGTGGTTTCCAAAATATTAGGGTCCAAAGTTGAGTAAAAAGACTGCGTTTTTCTGCATAAATGCACATAGACGCACGTAGCAAGATTTTTTCACGAGAAATAATTAATATCTGTCTGTAAATAAACTAGCATAAACACTAGACACTATAAATTTCGCCAGATCAAGTAATTTAAAAATTAAAAAAAAAAACCCAGCATTTTCGGATTAGCAGCTATGTATTTATGGTTGCATGCTAGGTGCTTGGATCTGGCTTCTCGTTGCGACTGTAGTGTCTTGTGTTCATGATCATGAGTAGGCAGATCCGAGGGTCAGCGGAGGGTATAGGGCCCGGTGGCGGGCGATCCCTCAATAGAGATTTTTTTTGGCATAAACTTACTTTATTTTATGTATAGAGTACGCACCCTTCGTTAAAGGTGGCCACAAAAAAACACCCTGTATAGACACGGTTGTTTCCGAAAACCCCATTTCTGAGCCCAGAACTGCAGGATCATAAAAGAGATCCCATCAACGTTTAGCATGGTAGGTACTGATGTCTTTATGTATTTATTTATTTATATGTAGCAAATTGGTGAAATTCTAAAGAATTCAAGAGTACCCTAAACCGACGAGCGTGCATAAAGAATATCATGAAAGTAGATGAAGCGAAAGAGGTGTGTCAGGATCGTAGCAAATGGAGATCCGTGATCTCTGCCTACTCCTCCGGGAAAGAGGCGTGATTATTATGTATGTATGTATGTATATGCTAATGATGACTGCGGATGTCAACAAAATAATGAAGATACGCCTCCTACAGCCCCCAGTGATACAGCTCTCATATGCGACAACGAAAAATTAATGCTATGCTATGCTATTACAGGTAATTTGCAATACAGAACTAAGTACATAATATACAGGATGATTTTTGGTCGTCAACGTTCGCGAATACTACGGAATCTCCTCATCATCACGATGATTTTTTTTCCATGGAAGCACCTGAGAAGTGTCTGGTTCCCAAAATATTTGGGTCCACAGTCGAATTAACAGACTGCGTTTTTCTGTATAAATGCACATTGACGCGTGTAGCAAGATTTTTTCATGAGAAATAATTAATATCTGTCTATGAAAAAACTAACATAAACACTGGACACTATAAATTTCGCCCGATCAAGTAATTAAAAAATTTATTCAAAAAAATTTACATCGTTTCCCAGAATTTTTTTGGCATAAACTTACTTTATTTGATGTATAGAGTACCCTTTGTTAAGGGTGGCCACGAATAAACACCCTGTATTTACCTTCACGTGTCCTATGTGATGCGGTCCGTTATCAGACAAGTGTGACGAACACTGATTTACTTAAGACAAGGTGTGGAGACCATTCATCTGGCACAAAAAAGTAACAAAAATCATCCTTGTTAGAGGCAAATCACTACATCTACTCGTATCTTCTTCTATATACATATAATAAAATTGTAACTGATCGATGTTTGTTCACGCTAATCTCAGAAACGGCTGAACCGATTTCGATGCAGTTTTCAGGAGTATATTGTGACAGGTCCCACTTAACATATAGACTTTTTATTCCGGGAAAATGTTTTAATCCCGGATAAATTCGAAATTTTGGTTTTTTCTGTATTCCACGCGGACGGAGTCGCGGGCGTCCACTAGTATTATAAAATTTTTTAAATATCCAAAAACTCGACTGCGTAGAAAAGAACCAATCTAGCTATGTACATAATTTTAAAAAATGAAAAGAAAAAAACAAGCACTTAGATGTCCGGTGATCTAGAATTCTTGTATACAATAACACTGATACTGTAGTCATACGTTAGGTAGGTATAGTAACTGGCCCCATTATTCAAAGCAACTATTTTGGTGAAACGCACTCTACCACGACGTAACAGAAACGCCTTAACTGGAACAATCCGCAAATATACAGTTGGACGCAAGTTGATGTTTGAACATGGCATGGGGTTGAACTCGCGGGTCTGCTCAAGTAGCATGACCTGCGAAACACGATATGATAAACCGATTTATCGACATTTAGCCTGTCAAAATACGATAAATATAGCCGCCCGCGCCATGTTGAATTTTGTATAGAGACGATACGATATCGTACGATAGGATGCGTAGTCATGCTAGGGGGGCTGACAGGCTAAAAGATCGCGTTAAACCACGAAGAGACAGGTACTAACGTAACATTTTTGCTATAGGTAGGTACCTTTGTTACCACCTAACGCAAAACGATAGAAATTTCCCTCATACTCTCAAATTCGATACAACTATGATTCTGATGGGATTATTAAAAAAGGGCATCGTCTCTCTGAGTACCTATCCCTAAAACTAGGTACACAAAAAACCTAACATCTTCATGCTGAGCTACCTAAGTACTTCCTATATGCATCTCCTAACCATCCCATAACCTTACATTTAGTTACCTATACCTACCTATTGAACATAACACGGAGCGAGCCGATAGTTACAAGGGGACTGTGGAATTTATTTAGTCATGTACCTAAGCAAATCCTATTATAATCAACCAGCCGAGCATGTACTTTTCAGGTGGTTAATAATAAGTCAGTTCACTGGTTGACAACTGAAGTGTGGGGTGACCACACGGCGACGGCGCACTTCGGAATAACGAGAATAACCTCTTCCTATCTAGGTACCTACCTGTATAATGTAGGTATGTAGTTTATAATACTGTGTGTGATCATATTAAAAGAAATGACTAAAGCGATTTAGCAAGGACACCAACTATATTTCTCAGTGTTTCAGCTCGTTTAGATAAAATGTTAGTTTACAACATAAACGTAGTGGTCTTAAATAAAAGCAATGTTATTTGTTGGTATTCAAATACGCAATTAGGTACATAACCTTTTATTTCTTCTCCATGTACATAACATTCAGCTAAATGTTTTGCTGGGGACTAATTATCTCGTTGATAAAACATGACCTTGTTGGCCGTACCAAACGTAACTACGTTTATCATGACGCGTCTCTAAGTAATAATTTGATTCGGAAGCAATAAAAGTCAATGGAATATGATAATAATAATCGTGGAGTCATGCTATGAAGAATTTAAAGCACGAACGTCGTTTAGTCACGTTATTATTGCGGTAGTTTGTGAACGCATCTGTGTCGTGCCATTGACCGCTGCCGAGTGAACTGTCAAAGTCAACCAATCCCCAAAACAAAAAACAATGACCGAAGAGCGAAATAAAACTTTTTTGGGTTTTGATTTTAGTACACAGAGGGTAAGTTATGTACTAAAATTTTGTTTTTTTAGTTAGCTTTTGTTATTATTAAAACACACTTAATAACTACTTGTTATTGCGGTTAAAATGTTTTAACTATCTAAATTTAAGTTAACATGCGGACTTACTTATAGCTCATTTGCCTAAAATTTTTTAGATTAAAATGTGTGATTCATGATTCATCTATTAAAAAGTTATGTGAGAACGGAGATTGACGGAGACTTTACTTCAAAATTGCCGAATTTACTTCAAATATATGATATTATTATGAAGTAACTGTATTTACCTAACTTTCATAAATGTGTTGATTATTTCCCTCTAGAATTTATAATCAGTTCAGCCTTGAACTTTACAATATCGTCACACGGTGTGTATAATTTAAAAAATATTATGTAAGTTATGTTACACAAAAAAGATTGTCACTTACTTAACTTTTAATAGGTACCTACATTTAATAGGTACTTAAATAATATCTTTAATTTAAAACATAACTTATATTTAAATGTTGTACTTAAACATTATGCCCAAAAAGTCTCGGCTAGGTAGCCTATTAAGTTTCACAGAGAATGTGGTGAGCCTATCACCACTTATTGAGCACAAACACGACAGTATCACCAGCTCACTAGTATACAACTTCAAACATATTTCAACTTAAGTGCTAAGTATATTTTTTGTTAAATATGTACTTACTAACATTAGATATGATATTTTAAATTAAATTAAATTTTTCATTTTACTAACTATACAGTACATAGTATACAGGTGTAACAAAAAGGGTATGTTAAGCGAAAAGCTATGTAAATAGCCCACTGTAGAGAACCTATCTACAAAATTTAAGACTCAAAATCACATTTATATTTTTCAAGATTGTATGAAAATTCCTGAGATATTTAAAAATTCTCCATACTATCCGGAAAAATAAACATGTGATTTCGGGTCTCAAATTTTGTGGATAGGTTCTCTACAGTGGGCTGTTCATATAGCTTTTCGCTTAACATACCCTTTTTGTTACACCCTGTATAACTTATGGCTAACTGGAATACCTAATTTGGCATATATAATAAAGCTATTTATTCCAATTAGTTCTATGGTTATTACATATTTTCTTTGAAATTCTAGCTAAACTAAGTGGACCCCGCTTGGGTATAAGCCTCCTCCAACTCTTTCCACTTTCCTCTGTCCTTTCCTTTTTCTAGCCAGTTTTGTCCAGCCACTTCGACTATCTCATCTGCCCATCGCTTCTTTGGTCTTCCAGTGTTCCTTTTTCCTAATGGTCCAGTCCACTTTGTAGATTGTAATGTCCACCTTTTATCAGAATATCTTGAAATATGGCCTGCCCATCTCCACTTCTGTTTAAGACAGTATTCAAGAGCATCTGTTAGTTTTGTCTTTTTTCTTATCTCTTTGCTTTTTACTTTATCTATTTTTCTCAGTTTGAGGATGCTCCTCTCCATCGCTCGTTGTGTTGTTACTATTTTATTCTTTATTTTATTTGTGTATACCCATGTCTGGCTTGCATATGTTAAGCTGGGCAGAATGCAGGTTTCCATTATTACTTTTTTCATTTCCATTGTGTAGTTACCTTTTAGTATTTCTTTATGTGCCCAGAATTTTTTCCATGTAGTATTGATTCTTTTCTCTACTTCTTGCTCATTGCTACTCTGTTCAAATGAAACTTGCTTTCCTAGGTAGATATACTGTTTCACGTATTCTAATAGGTTATTATCAACGAGAATCGGTTTTTCACGGGTGTTTGTCATTACCTTTGTTTTGTGTGTGTTCATCTGTAAACCTACTTTCTTACTTTCTGTGTTTAGAGTGTTTAGCATTTCTTCCAGTTGTTTGGCTGTTTTTGCAAAGAGAGCAATATCATCGGCAAACCTGAGGTGACTTAAATATTTATCTATGATCCAGACCCCTTCATTTATCCAGTTGATTCTTTGGAAGATATCTTCTAGCACCGCAATGAATAGTTTGGGTGATAATGGATCTCCTTGTTTTACTCCTCTTCTTATCGCAATTTCTTCTCCTTTTGTTTCAAGCTTTATTCGACTAGAGCTTATGTGATATGTGTTTTTAATTATGTTTATATATTTTTGATTTATTTTACATGATTTTAGTGCATTCCATATCGATTCATGTGTTATGCTGTCAAAGGCTTTAGCGTAATCTACAAAACCAATATACAAGGGTTGATTATATTCTTTGAATTTTTCTATTATTTGCTCTATTGTATGTATGTGGTCCATTGTGGAGAATCCTGAACGAAATCCCGCCTGTTCTAGTGGTTGCTTATTATCTATATTGGCTTTTATACGATTCAACAGTATAGAGGAGAATAGTTAATATATACTTGGTAGTAAGCTGATCGGTCTATAATTTCCTATGTCTCTTGCGTCGCCTTTTTTGTAAAGTAATATTATATCTGATTTGCCCCATTGGTTCGGTATTTTTTCCGTGTCTAAAATCATATTAAAAAGTGTTGTCAAAAAGGCAGTTAATATTGGTGCTCCTATTTTTATAGCTTCGTTGTTAATGTTGTCTGGCCCTGGGCTTTTATCCGATTTTAGATTCTTTATGTATTTAGCTACTTCATCCTCTGTTATTTATATCAACGTTATAATATCAACGCAGGAAAATAAAGACAAAGAACACAGAGTATTTAAGAAAAGTACAATAGAACTTATAAACAAACGTACTATACTACTGGCAACTAAAAACAGAAATAAACATACAAGACAACAAATAAAAGACATTTTCAAAAAAACAAATAAAGCAATAAGAGAGGATTATGATAATTATAGGAAAAATATTATAGAAAGGAACCTAACAAATTATAGAAGTGCAAAAAGAGCAAACAAGCAACTTAGTACACATACAAAATGGATACAAAAAATAAAAAAAGACCAGGCAGAGACAAAAAACCGGAAAGATGTCATAAAATATGCAACGGAATTTTACAAAGAACTATACAAAAAACTACCAGAAAACAACAACGAAGAGCAAAACACTGACATAGATGCAGAAATAGACCACGAGCTAGACAACTTAGTCAATTTGGCATAATAAACTATAAAGTAATAATATAGTTGCTTAATTAAAATGCCAGATTATTAGACCTTGATATTAAAATAGTTAAGTACAGGCATGTTTATCTTTCACAATGTGCTAGTTGTACACAATGGTGATTATGTATACCGTTAGGTACCTACTGATTTATCACTCATCATTTCACATTTCTACTCTACCTAAATATTCAGACATACTATAATTTATATCTGCAGAATCAGTCATTTATTTACCTTCATTACAAAAATATAAGTGTATGTTTTACCTAACACATATGTCTTTTTTCTTCCAGCTAAAAGCGTTGGTCATTGATGAAAGTTATGAAGTCCTTCAGGAAGCTGATGTTGAGTTTGATGTTGATCTCCCTGAATTTAGGTGAGTAATAAACTTTATGGCAAATAGTCTGTCCATTATATTGTTATTTTACGTCTGTCCTAGATTTCTTTCCTTATTCTGCATTTCTGGCTAGCCCTTTTCGGGACAGGGTATAGCACTACTCCTCTACTACATGTCAAATGTTTTACATGATTTCCGACTTCCGAGACACGAGGCTGACAATTTTCCTACATTAAAATCCTATGAACCTGCGCCGGCCGATTGGAAGGCACGTCTAAGGGCCCTAACACATCAAGTTTTGTTTCGGCGCCGACGACGCGCGTATAACGCATTTAGGACGCTCTGCAAACAAGATTGAAATCACTTTATTACCTACACACGATACTAAAACGCGTTGGTAACGCTTATGTGAAACGTGCGTAGTCGACGCTGAAGTAAAACGTGGCATGTAAGGGCCCTAAGCCATTGGGTTATCACCGTTTGAATCTGTATGCAGGACATATGGCGGGGTGGTCAAGGGCGATCGTGGGGAGGTGACCGCCCCACCCCTGCTGTGGGTGAAGGCGTTGGACATGGTGCTGGACCGCCTCGTGGTGGCCGGCACCGACTTCTCGCTGCTCCACGCTCTGTCGGGAGCTGCTCAGGTTTGATTTTTTTTTATTTGGTTTATTTTGGAAGGAAAGGAAAGGGAAACACTGTAGATACAGCCATTGTCTTTAGTAGAATTCAGAAATCAATTTATGATGATTGATATAACTGAGTAGCTTAGCAGTACAGTTATATGTTTTTTTTTAAGGTTTTCGAAATACATAACTTTGACAGCTATGGTAAGAAAACCTTTCTATAGTGTCGCCAACTAATGAGCGCAAAAACGATAGCCTCATTACACGTGCATATGGATCGAGGGCCCATTTTTAAAATCCCTTACGATTAAATAACTCGGGCTCTCAGTCCAGACGCTAGCATAAACTTGTATAGCCTAAATCTCAGAAAGTTATTTTTACTAATTTCCCCTATTGCGTTTTACAAAAAATTTAAAAATGGGACGTCAATCCAGCAGCACCTCATTAGCAATCTATTCCAGCAACACGGCTCAGTATGGTGGAGTAAAGGATCCGCCGAGCGCCTGGGCTCGCTGTCGGCCGACGGGTTCCTGCACACACAGCTGGCGACCGCCTTCGTGTGCGCCAGCCCCGTTTGGATGGACTCCAGCACCAGCGAACACTGTCGCGCTTTGGAGGAAGCGGTGGGGGGAGCTGAGGTAAGGAATTTTGTTTTGTTTCTCAGCTCATCGATTAATAACTGAATGGGAGCAATGCTAACCCTAGGACTAAAGTAACTTGACTTGCAAAAGCAAAGCCAAAGCAATTAGATTCGTCAGCCTATTGCAGTCCTCTGCTGGACGTAGGCCTCCCCCAGAGTAAGCCACACGGCTCGATCTCCCGTTTTTGCCATCTAGTCACTACTGGTCACCCTCTTTAAGCCATCGGTCCGTCTGGCCGAAGGGCGTCCAACGCTACGTTTTGCAGATTACGTAATCAGCCTAATGCCGGGGCCACACTAACGGGAAATGCCGTTGATTAACGCGTTTACGTTCAGTGAACACTAACGTTTAGTGAACGTAAACGCGTTAATCAACGGCATTTCCCTTTAGTGTGCCCCCAGCATAATCGATGTTACGGTACCTATACATGACTGTCTTCCCGAGAAGGGAGGGTTTTGAAAGAAATCCAGCATATATTAGTTGATGTGCAATAATTTACAGGAACTAGCAAAAAGGACGGGATCGCGAGCATACGAGCGGTTCACCGGCCCGCAAATCCGCAAGATGTACAAACTACGTCCGCGCGTCTACCAAGCGGCTGAACGGATATCCTTAGTGTCTTCGTTTGCCTGTTCCCTGTTTCTAGGCAAAATCGCGCCTATTGACTACTCAGACGGATCTGGAATGAATCTCCTAGATATACATACTAAGAAATGGGATGAAGAAGCTTTAAAGGTAACTACAAATTTAAATAGGAACTTCTATTGTAACGTAACGATTTTATTGCATAGTTGTTTCATGTAAGTATGTAAACATGAACTATACAGTATTGGGTGATAAATATTTCACATCAGATGTTGAGTCCATAAACTATCTCTTCAAAACGTGGCTATAGGAACCTGTTCGTGATGCTGCAGTTCTGGATATTCGGTTTTGGGATCATAACCTTAATTATATGTATGTATCTCTACAAAGATAATTGGATAAGAGTTATTTTCGATCAGAGAGTTCGTTAAGCGTTATCTCTGAAGTGCCTTTTCGAATCATGGAAGGGAAGACCCTACTAATCAGTTTATTTGTCTGTCAATTGAAGAACTTGATGTACGTCAGACCCTCGATTTCTTTATTTAAAGATATAAAAAAGTTAATTTCAAGCGCAAAAAACCCAAGGTCAATCTCGCCCCCTGATTATGTAACTTACAGTAGCAGATCCGAAGAAATGCGATAGCGATAAAATTGAGAGTGTGTGCGTGCGCGGGAGGACGACTTGAGCTCGTTACGCGCACGCACACATTCTCCATTTTCACTTCGGCTTTACTCTTGCAAATTAGGTAATAATTTGTATGGCCAAGGTCATTCGACTACCGTCCTATTAACATGCTATGTATATTACCCAGTCGTGTGGCGATGAGAGCCTGGCATCGAAACTGGGAGAGCCGGTACCCACGTGGTCGGACTTGGGCGTCATCTCTCCGTATTTCGTGGAGCGGTACGGATTCAAGCCGGAGTGCCGTGTCGTCGCCTTCACGGGAGACAACTGCTCTGCTTTGGCGGGTGAGTTAAACTTGTTGTAGGCATATCGTCATTCTCAGCCATGACAAGTCCACTCCTAATACTCCCAACTACTACACTGTAGTTGGTACTGACCCTGCCTGCGACGCCATAGGTGGGTTCGAATCCCGGTAGGTGCAAACATTGATATGATGAATATTGAAGTTTGTTTCCGAGTCATGGATGTTTCTATACTTATCTATGTATTTATATACCGTTGCTTAGTACCCACGACACAAGACCTTAGGGATCTTAATGTGGGACTAGGTTAATGTGTTGTGTAATGTGTGAATATTTATTGTTTAAGCTTACTAAGTTTAAGCTACACATCACCCACGTAAAATTTAGGTTAAGGGCCGATTTCCAATAGTCAGATAGCCTGCTTGAGGGGTAAAGTTGATGCTCTATCTTGATTAACTAAGCTTTAAGTAGAGAAATATCGCATTAATCCTTCAGATAGGCTAATCTAACTATTGGAAAAATCTACCCTTAGGTAACGGGGATGAGCTACAAATACTGCAATCTAGCAGTCTAAATAGGTATATTTGCGGCTATAATGGGTGTGTATGGATTTTAAATTGTAATTTACTTATATCTCGAGTGGCACATTGCCATTAAAAACAAATTCGAAGATAAGATTAAAATATGCTCAAATATTATCTCTCGACTTGAGAATCTATTTAGATAAGTTAACGTTCAGCTTATCTAGTGTGTAAAAGTATTAAATTGTTGCGATTTTAAGATAAATAGTATAAAACATACCTATATAAATACATACATATCCTTACGCCTATGTCCCAAGAAAGATCTAGAAGGACGCGTACGATACGAGCACAAAATGTTTGCCGTGACGTTTACGGTGGAGACATGTGAAAAGTACATAAGGCAGGTAAATGACGATACCGTTATAATTAGAAATTAACGCTTGACTGATCATTCACTATTAGTGCGCCCATCACCGGGCCCTACACCCTCCACTGACTCTCGGATCTGATAACTCATAACTGCGAAAACAGGCACTTGCACTACCCACAATCGCCACGAGAAACCAGACCCGAGCACCTATGCTAGGTGCAAGACAACACATTAATTATTAATATCATGTACTCGTGTAGCAACGTAGTATAGCGCATCGGTAGGCTGATTGCGTAACTTGTAACAGCAATGCGATCGCAATAATTGTGAGTGTGTGATGTATGCGTGGCGCCCTCCCATGCCTCCCACTCGCCCCGCACACTCACCACAATTTTCGCCATTAAATAGCTTTGGCTTTGCTTTGGCAAGTTACGTAATTCTCCTGCCGGAAAAAAATGCAGTGGAAAAGCACCGTAACAAACAAACCATTAATCCCACAGGTCTAGGCCTCCAATCAGGCTGGGTGGGTCTCAGTCTAGGCACAAGCGACACGCTACTACTAGGCCTCAAAGCCGCGGCGGCGCCCCCCGCGGGTCACGTGTTAGTGGGTCCGACCCCCGACTGCCCTTACATGGCGTTGCTTTGCTTCGCTAACGGTTCCCTGACTAGACAGAACCATCGAGATAGACTCGTCGGAAATAGCTGGGAGGCGTTTAATGAGCTACTGAAGTCTACTGTTAGAGGCAATATGGGGTATATGGGTAAGTTACATTATTGTTTATTGAATTGTATCAGGCGTCACTATTCGGAAGTTCAAATCTCTTGAGGGATCGCCCACCACCGGGCCCTATACCCTCCGCTGACCCTCGGATCTGCCGACTCATGATCACGAACACAAGACACTACAGTCGCAACGAGAAGCCAGATCCAAGCATTCTCGTTGCGACTGTAGTGTCTTGTATTCGTGATCATGAGTCGGCAGATCCGAGGGTCAGCGGAGGGTATAGGGCCCGGTGGTGGGCGATCCCTCAATAGACATTATTGTTTGTTTGTTAAAAGAATAGTGTTCAGAATAACCTATATTGCGTCCCATTTTTAGAGTCCGAGCAAAATGGAACCCTTATTTAGTATGGAAGGGACGAAGTGGTCGAAACACACTTGCTAACCTAGCAGATGAGCTTATACTAAGTAGGTCACCACAAGGCGTTAATTCTGTGAAAACTATATCTTTTTCGACATGTATTTTTTTCAAAGGATTATAATTTTTTTTATCGAAAAACAACCGTTTAATACAGGAATATACTACGACACAGCGGAGATAGTTCCCCGGCGGAGCGCGGGCAGTTGGCTGCAGACGCCGGGGGGCGTTCTGAAGGGGGCGGGGGGCGGCGAGGGGGGCGCGGGGGTCGCGGCGCCGCAGTTCGAAGCGAGGGCCCTTCTAGAAGGTCAGGCGATCGCGCGGCGCGTACATGCGGAAGATATGGGCTTCCGATTAGGTAAGATGTGAAACGTTATCTGGGATGGCCATTGTTGTAGTTGATAGTGACCGTTCGTCTCGCGTCATGTCCTGTGGGGTAAGCACGAACCTCTCGATAGTCCGTAACGCTAACGTCAAACTGTCAAATCACATAGATTTTGCTAGCGAGTCGCTAGCGTTACGCCGCATAAAAAGGTTCGTGCTTAGCCCACTGTAAACCTGGCAACCGTTCGCCACTTATGTGTTGATATATAACTTGCAAAGTTTCATCAAATTCTGGTCTATAGTTTTTGGGGAAAGACTAACAACACCCGAACATCCGTTCTTACAAACGTTCACACTTATAGTATGTAGAGAGTAATCAACTAAACTGGACATCATCGCTGATTCTCAAAGGGTCTACATTGACGTCACCTAGTGAATGTACATCTATATAAATAAATAAATAAATGATTGTTGTTGTAGACAAGTCCTCTCGAGTGATAGCGACCGGAGGCGCGTCCGTCAATACCGAGCTACTGCAGGTCTTTGCTGATGTCTTCAACACGCCCGTCTATGTGCAGGTAAACTAGGGGTACCAGATACCATTTTTTACTGTGATAACACCCCCTGGGCAGCGATTATATTGCGAATAGTCATACGAGTAGTATTACAGAGATAAGTAATACTGTTGTCACTTTTGACATAAACGTCAAATAATGCACGTATTTAGTTACGAGTATTCTCATGATTCACTCTCATGATGTATGCTGATGGACGGAATAATATCTAAATACTCGTAAAATAACATCTGTTGTGTACTTTCTACTATCTAAGCAAACAGACCAATAAACCCTGTTGGTAGGTGTCCTACGATAGCAGTACCTTGTTAACCATGCCCTTTTTGGTGATGGCATATCAAATATTCCTTCAAGGCCATTAAAACCTAAACTTAAAATTTGTCATGTCATGTCTCCATCCTTAATGTAAGTTTCTGAGACAGAAAGAGACAAGTAGGACTAACTTTAACTTTGCTTACAATTTTCTTTTATTTTAACATGACAATATGACGGTTTCCGACAGTCCCAATAAACCTAAACTTAAAATTTAGTCCTACTTGTCCTACTTGTCCCTTTATATCGCTGCCATTTATGTTAAGAATGGAGAGGCACAGACCTGTCTAATTTTAAGTAAACGTTTAAATGTGACTGTCAGAATCGACCACAATATTTCTGGGTATTAGACATAGCGGCAACATTTTAAAATTGACCTCGTGCATTGTTTAGGAGAAGCACGGCAACGCAGCGTTGTTAGGTGCCGCGATACGAGCCGCAGAGGTGTGGAGTAAAGAGACTGGAATACATCTACCTGGTAAGTCGAATAATAAGATCTGTAGGCAGATTTTTAAAACCTGGGGAGCAAGCACGAACCTCTCGATAGTCCGTAACGCTAGCGTCAGACTGTCAAATCACATAGATTTTGCTAGCGAGTCGCTAGCGTTACGCCGCGTAAAAAGGGTTCGTGCTTACCCCACTGACAATCCCACGTAACGTCTCTTGAAGTGAATAAGTTTCTCTGGTCGATTACAAATTATTAACACAGCAATTTCAATTTGTAAGAGGCGACTTCAGGTTTCCGGGAAGTCCTCCCGTCTTGACAACATAGTCCAAAAATCACACTGTGTTCACCAAAAGGCATGCCTA
Organism: Carposina sasakii; assembly: GCA_014607495.2. Taxonomy (NCBI): domain Eukaryota; kingdom Metazoa; phylum Arthropoda; class Insecta; order Lepidoptera; family Carposinidae; genus Carposina; species Carposina sasakii. The sequence continues at coordinate 12,559,028 of CP053158.1, forward strand.
GCGTAACTATGGCATTAACCCCCTAATAGCAGTAGCCTTATGAAGTGCCCTGGGGGAGGCCTACGTCCAGCAGTGGACTGCAATAGGCTGATCTGTTTATGTTTGCATGCAACATGAGTGTTCGCCGTGCCATGTGGAAATCTCACCGAGCCGTTGACGACTGATCTTATGCCATCTACTAGTAGACAGAGTGGAACACATATTGTGGCTATATTGTCACAATGTATTTTTAGGTGAAGAACTAAAAGTGGCGCCAGTAGCTACTCCGTACTCTGACGCCGAAGCTATCTACGGTCCCATGCTGCCTCGCTACAGAGAGATTATCGAAACGCTTCCTGAACTAGCATAATGTATTTATTGTCCCATACGTGGAGCGGTTACAAAGAACGTTTTATTCTAAAACACAGCGATATGAGTGACGGACGGAGAATAGGCAAATATTAGCTAATGGTTCATTCTAGAAAGCTACATCATGTTCGCATAACTGCAGAGGCGGATCCAGACTTTGATATTGGTCATACTCAACATTCATAATGGGCTGAGAGTCCGAAATGCTAAGCTGCTATAAGGTTGTGCCTGAGCCCCCAGGGTGTGGTCATGAGCCCAATGACCACCCCCTGGATCCGCCTTTGCATGACTGACTATATTGATTACTACACTCCGTTTTGTAACTGCTCCATGGTCTTGAGGGTTAAAATAAAATCACATTATTTCTCGAACGAATCTGGATCGTTCTTAAAACATTTCCTCCAATAGCAAGCCTTTATTAAGAACGTTAGTTAAAATGACGTGATGAAGTGTAATCACTATTTGGTGGAAATGTTACGATATTGAATGTCAATGCGAAACTAAGTTATGCTTGCAAAGCTAAGCACGCTTATTGTTTAGGATGGAACTGTGGATGAATGTCTACCTAGTTTAATATATTAGGAAACTGTGATTCATGTTAAATCAAATAACCAAATCAAAGTAACTGCGCTCCATACTCTGATCATCAAAATGATAGATTTCAGAATATGTATCCAAACTTTTGAAATTATGAATTACAGGATCGTAATTCGAAAAGCCAAGTGATATATAGTAACTATGCATTCCAGTGTCTAAGCATACTATTTATACTAATGTTCTCAAACGCATTTAATGGTCTATTCTAAAATGTGCCTTATTTTACATATCTAACTTAATTATTAATGTGCTTACATTCCAAACACTCTTAATGTATTTTTTTTTTTCTTAAAGTCATGTGAAACCTACTTTAGTTAAGCTGACAATGCGACTAATCATTTTAATTGATTATTACTTAGGTACTTACCTAGGTTGTTGAGTTGAACTTTTAAATATGTAATTTATTTTTTCACTGTTTAATATTTGAGCTAATATATCTAGTTACATTTGTAGATTTTTATATTTTTTACAATATATTAAGTAATGTTATTTTATTTGTGATTTTAATGAATCTGGAGATTTTTAAAATTATTTTGTTGAATTTTCTTAGGCTCATACTACACGGGCAGTTCTCCCGCCGCGGGAATCCGCATTTGAACCGCACTAGACACAATATATATGGAAGTTGTATACTTTAACTAGACTGCGCGGTTTCCGGTCGCGGTTTACAGGTGGGCGAAATACGACCGCCGTATGCAACGTCAAACCGCCGCTGATAACCGGCGATATTAACTACACGGGCGGTTTCCCGCTATTGCGTCATTCTGCGCAGGGCGTTGTATGATGTAGACGCTCGCTCGCGGATCCATGTTGAAATGAACAAAAGACAGTGATAAACCGCGTTCCGTGTAGTTTGATGGTCTGCGACAGGTTTGTCTAACGGATTCCCGCGGCCGGAGGACCGCCAGTGTAGTATAGCCCTTACTGTTTATGTGATATTCAGTCTATTTACTGTTTATGTGATATTCAGTCTATTTACTACCTATAATGATTTTACTGCATAATATAGTTCTATTTAACAGCTGTCTTAGGAACTGTTACATCTAAGGTGCTACTTAAATTAAACATCAATCATGAAACCATAATAATTTACATTCCATATTTTTATATCTTCTATAAGCTTTGTTATCTTTTTTTTTTGTTAATAAAAAGTTTTTTTTAATAAAATTATGCTATGCTCTTATTTATTTAAATATCTAGATCAAAATCATCAATATCATACCTAGATCAATATTTTCCCAGGATAAAAAGCAAGCTATGTCCGGTCTTGGGCTCTAGACTACCTGCATACCAAATTTAATTTGAATCGGTAGTCTTGGCATGAAAGCGAGACAGACACACAAATTTCACATTTATATTAGTAAGGATATTGTTGAACAAATAAGTATGTATATTTAGTAGCCAAATCAGTTGTTTGTGGTTGTGTTGTACACAGCCCCCCTCGCCTATCTTCCCCCGCCCTCATCTATACAGCACCGGTATGATGAATTTGGTGAGAGCGAGATGTCTCACTTTTAAACGTCAAATCCACAGAGCTAAGTAGTAACTAGACAAGGCAAGTGTTTCTAGTCTCACTTTTAAACGTCAAATCCACAGAGCTAAGTAATAACTAGACAAGGCAAGTGTTTCTACTTGGTGTGCAAAAAGGAATTGCAAACCACTTCTATCAGCCCTAATTCCTTCAGTCCAGGCTCGAGAACGAGTATCGATTTTAATTCTTAAGTCTATTTTTTACATGCAAAGTACATCCACTTAGTTTATCTAGTTATTAATAGCTCTGTGAATTTGACATTTAAAAGTGAGACATCTTGCTCACAGTAATTTCATCATACCGGTGCTGGTGTATACATGCCTTCTCACATATTACCTCACGTTTACGTAGCTATTGCGAGTGTTAATAGTTCCGTAATGAGGCATAGGAATTATTCTATAAAACGACTACATTAATGTTTTATACGTACAAGATTATCTAAATCTATAATGTAATAAAAATGTAACGGATCACTGTCTGAACATGGAAGATATATGAGAAAAAATATTATAGATCTTTATCAACGCAATAGTACCCAAAAGAATGATTTTTGGAATTTTTGTCTGTTTGTGCACGCTAATCTCAGAAACGGCTGAACCGATTTCGATGCAGTTTTCAGGAATATATTGTGACAGGTCCCAGTTAACATATAGGCTACTTTTTATCCCGGGAAAATGTTTTTATCCCGGATAATTTCGACATTTTGTTATTTGTGGCCTACACGCGGACATAGTCCACTAGTGTTTAATAATATCTATGGTTTCACAAATGAAACACAAGTATACACCACATTATTTTATTTCACTTGAATACATTGGACAAGCCTTACAGGACTATACAGGATGTAACAAAAGGGGTATGTTAAGCGAAATGCTATGTAAATAGCCCACTATAGAGAACCTATTTCTAAAATTTGAGACTCGAAATAACTTTTTTATTTTTCCAGATAGTATGAAAAATTCCGAAACAACTCAGGAATGTCCATACAATCTTGAAAAATAAAAATGTGATTTCGAGTCTCAAATTTTGGAAATAGGATCTCTATAGTGGGCTATTATTATATAGCTTTTCGCTTAACATACCCTTTCTGTTACACCCTGTATATTAAGACAGCAGATTATAACATCTCACTATTGCCGATAATTGTACGATATATTCCTTAGAGGAGTTAATAGGGAACGTACCGGGAATGTTATTTCTTCCTGCCTCCTCTCTCTTTGACCTGCAGATGTATGACGGCGCCGGGCGGTACGTTGTAATACGCCAACGTATTCGTGTCTTTGAAGAACAGGCCCTGGAAAAATTGATGATGGTATGAATTTACGTCAATGTTGAAGTCAAGACGTCAATGTGATACACGCTTTTGTATTTATTTCATGTTTTTATTATTGTATTAGGTATTTTATTAAAAAGGGTCAGGCCAAAGGTACCCTAAACCGACGAGCGTCCATGAAGAATATCATGAAAGTAGATGAAGCGAAAGAGGTGTGTCAGGATCGTAACAAATGGAGATAGGCCCCCTGATTACGTAAAAGCAATAACAAAGCCGAAGCAAAACGATAGCGAAAATTGTACAATATTCGCCTTGAAATGTTAAAGTTCCTTTGAAATTCATTTTACGTAATACAAATTTGACAAGCAATCAGCGATTTTTGTACAATTTTCGCTATCGCTTTGCTTTTGCTAGTTAGGTAATAAGGGGGCCTTAATTTCTGTCTACCCCTGCAAAGATACATGAGTCGCTACATGTATATTAGAAATACTACAAATATCGTATGTATGGCCCATCGAGCCGGATGTAAAACACAATACCATGGTAGAAATAAATAAATAGGACAACTGGACCCAGGACCTATGGCGTTGCAGGCAACTAACTACACCAATTTGGCCGTCTATTTGTTTCTACTATAACATAATAGAGGGATAAGATGTCATAGAGTGCTAATGTCCTACTAACTGCCTTGGTGCATCATGAGACTTTCCAGTACCTCACAATTCTAGTTCTTGACACTTAGATTGCATTACTGTAATGTACTACATTACTAATGCACTGTAATGTATTCCTCTATGTCGACACCCACCTCATAATGCAGCTTCTGCTTCGCCGTGGGCATGTTAGTGGACCTTTGCAGCATATTCTTGAGCTCTGCCACGCTGGTGTTCAGCGGTAGACTGAGTCCCAGGGCCCGGCCGTCCAGTCTCCAGTCGGAGCGGTCAGGCAGCGAGGGTACTGACACTTGAATGGGTATGGAGCCAGGGTGTCGCGACAGCCAGGTGGATTCGGGTTCTAGCGCGTCTTCTGTGCGGGAGCGCTTGGAAGCCGGCCCTGGAATTGAGAGTGCATTTTGGTGTTTCAATTAAAGTTGACTAAGCTAAAATGAAATACGAAATAATGATGGGTTCAGTACTACTGTTGTGCAGAGGCGGCTCGTCCTAAGGAGCGCTGGTGCAGTACACTCCCACCCACGAAGATTACATAGGCAGTCTATATTTCTCTATATTTATAATTATCTTTCAATTTTACTATGCTTATACAATAGTGCATACGCGTTCGTCTCAAGTTAGTTGTAATACTACGTATCGAGTGGAGCGCTAGCGATCGCGCTTAAATGAAACGAAATTTGGTATGATTCCTTCCTAGTACTGTATCCAATGAGTGCGAAAAAGACATACCGACATAGGCCGGCGCGTGAGGCAGAAGATTTGGTATGAAAATTAGCTGAATCTGGAGCGCCGCTCACATTAATTCATAGAGTGCGTTTGCGGCCACTAGATGTCGCTTAGTCCGAGTTAGAACGCGCTATGGTTGTATTTAATGTGTTTCATTAGGTCATCTGAATTGTAATAAAAGTGAAGTTGGATCATTTCATTCAGTAAGGGAGTGAGCACGCGGCGTTGCCAAACTGTAATTTTGCATGCGCTCATATAAAAAAAATGTAAACCCCCGTCAAAAAATATCATGAGCCGCCTCTGCTGTTGTGGATTGCAGTAAAATTGAAGACGGCCCTGGAATTATTGGAATACAATGTGTGTAGTGTGTATATGTATGTGTTTAATGTAGCATATTGTATTATCAGACATAAGAAGTCCACTGCTGAACATTAGGCCTCCCCCAACAACCTCCACTCCGACCGGTCGGAAGCGGCCCGAGTCCAACCGACGCCCGCGACCTTGGCCAGGTAGTCCGTCCATCTCGCGGGTGGCCTTCCCACGCTGCATTTGCTAATACGTGGTACCAACTCTAGTACCTTTTGGCTCCATCTGCCATCGGTTCTTCGAACTATGTGCCCTGCCCATTGCCACTTTAGTTTGCTGGACCGTTGAGCTATGACCATGCTCGCTGTAAGATCTTGAGCTTCTATACGCACACAGTTAGAGACGTCTCGGCACCGTAGGTCATCACCGGCAGCATGCACTAATAAACCTTCGTCTTTAAGGTCTGGGGTATCTCAAACACAAATAGGCTTCATTCGTAGTTTCCCGAACGCTGGCCACTCGGGTTGGATTCGCCGATTTGCGTCCTTCTCAAAGGACTACTATGGTGGACTACAACTATGGTGTACAATAAAAGAATTAGAATAAAACAAATGCTACGTACCGTCGTCATCCTCTGGCGGCGGCGCGATGTGCGCGAGCGACGTGTGCATCTGCGCGGGGGGGTGTGCGGGGAGTGCGGGCGGCGCGGGGGGGTGGGGGGCGTGGTGCGCGGGGGGCGCGGGGGGCACGCCCGCGAACGCATACCCGGGGGGCATGCCCGCACCGAGCAGCGGGGGGCGCGGCGCCATCGGGGGGATCACCTGTACGATGACAAGATTAGTTAACATCCATCATAGTCGCGAAGAAGACTGTGAACCTTGGCGAGTGTTGAGTTCAGGCGCGGATCACGGCGTTTAATCACGGCGCGTCGCGAATGTTAAACTGGCATCAAAGTTTACTTCTTACGTGCTAAGTGAATACTGTAAATACATGTATGTACTGTACATGACGACCGATTGGTGCAGTTGTGAGTGCAACTGTCTAATCTCAGTAGGTGCAAGCATTAATGTGATGAATATCGATGTTTGTTTCAGAGGCATGTTTCTATATTTACTCATATAAGGTTTCTTAGCATAAGACCGGATCTGACACTTTGTTATTTATTTTATTTAGAATTTTTAGAAAGAATCCGAAATAACAAAATGATGTTTTTTTAGGTACATTTTTGCGTTTTACTATCGTCAAACCTAAAGAGTTTGCTGCTGAATTCAATAAAACCTAAACATAAAAAGTTTGCACTATAACCAAGTCTCCTGTCACAAGTATCGTTTGTTGCTCGCATGCGCCTTCCTGTTCGTTCCTCACGTTCCACACCTAATAATATATTTGTTCCACCTCGCCGCAACAAAAAATACACCCAGAACTGTTTAATTTGTCGGGCACTTGTCATGTGCAATAATGAATTCGCACACATAGATATGTTCCACAATAGTTATAATGCTTACAAAAAGTCTATAACGAACGCTTTGTAATTAATATCTATACTATGTATATACTCTATGCTTTTACTAAATTCAGCTTAACTATATTCTATACTATATTTTGTAAATTATGTTTGAATCATTCCTACCAAATTATTTGGTTTTGAGCTTGTTTGTTCTTACTATGATACATTTTTTTATTACTAATACTTGGCACTGTAAGGTCTTTTGTAAGAAAATGTTTTAATTTATGTGATTATAGTACTTAATGACTGTTTGTTGCCAAAATAAAATAAAATAACCGGCAGTAGCAGAGCGGAAGTAATGTGATAGCGAAAATTAAGGATGTGTTGTGCGCGGGGCGAGGTGCGGGGCGAGGTGCGGGGCGCGGGGGGAATCCGAGCGCGCACGCACACTTTCTATCGCGCTGCTTCGACTTTGTCACTGCAAGTTATGTAATCAGGGGCCGACATACATTTATCACTGATGACTCCTTCTGTAGACTTGTTACTCTATGTTTGGGGGATAATGGGCGTGACTATTGTATGTATGTATGTATGTAAATGATGTAGTACTCACCATGAGCGGCGGTATGGGCTGCAGCAGGACGGGGGGCGGCGCGGGCGCGCGGGGCGGGGCGGCGCGTCGGCCCCCCCCGGCCGCCGGCTTCGGACCTATCTTCTCCTTCTCCTCGTCGGGTAGGAGACCTTTCACCTATGGAGGGATTCGTATGGTCTTCTTGATAGTGACAAAAATATTCATATGGATAATGTAATTAGTGAATCCCAGGTGGAAGAAGAGTACATTAGGTACTATGCCGACCCCACATGAATGGGAACAGGACATGAAGATATATACCCAACTAACAATATTGTCCTATAACCAAAGGTTAATTGTTGTATAAAAGTGTTTCATAATATGTATTAGCTCTATAAGCTTATAGAACAAAACCGACACATAAATAATTGATGTAAAGGTTTACTTCGCTAATTTATGTAGCTGTTATAGATTGAAGTTGTAATGACCTCTAAAGTGACCAGTACGCAACCATAGAACTCTATAACAGTGTTCACAATTTCCCTTACGTCCCTGATTTACGCAATAAAGGTTCTACATGAACTTTAATGGGCCTTTGTTATTGTAGAAATTGAACATCAATTATAGGGCGAAATTGTGATAATGTGGGTTTGTAGATCGTCAAGAGTCAAGGAACATTTGGACGGAACCCTAATTTTATATAATGGTGGCTGGGATCTGTCAGGACAAGTGCTATAGTAGTGTTCTGAAAACTGAAAGTATTTTTATGACTTAAAATTTGTAATTATTTTAGTAAATGCTTATTGTCTTTAACCCTGGATAGTTTATCAGTAAAATCTCAATCCCATGTCATTTTCCCTGTAAGAGACGAATATTTTCCTAATAAACATCAATCGAAATCACCCATAATATTTTCGTAGTCATTTTGTATTATTTTTGTTTCAAATACTTGTAAGTTTTCCTTGGTGTTTCTTTCTCTTAAATATCACTGCGACACAAGCAGTGAACGAATGTAAAAGAAATGAATGAATCATAAATGTTAGTGTCATAATGGAATCATGAACTCTTTTACAGTATAAAAGGGTACTTTAGTAGAGTTGCGGTGGCTTGTAAATCACCAAAAGGAAATTGAATTACTGTTACATCAACTGTATAGGCCAAAATTGTCATACTAGATACTTCTATAGATGCAATTTAGAGCAAATTGGAGAAATAAATGCGCCACTTTCTATGGACGTACTACCTTTTTTGGGTAATTATAGAACCCCGATTGGTAAGCCCGAAACATTCTATGGTCTTCTATACAACCAACTATTGTTAGTTGGGATAGGTTTGCAAACACGTAATTTCCATGGAGATTAGTACCCTCAACATCAAATTGGACCAATGGATGATTCCGATTTGTCACCCTAGGGGATAGAAAAAAAGAATAGTCTATCCCAGCCAGTGGGCGATAACGCCCCCTTATGGGCGCTGCAGACCTAAAGGGGGGCGGTAAGAGACCCAGAAAAAAAATTGGGACGTGTAGAGGCTTGGGGAGTTATAGTAGTTTTTAAGTAGGTGAAAAAATGGGGGCGCTAAAAAATAATTTATTCTCAAAGTGGGCAATAGACAAAATAAGTTTGGGAACCCCTGGTCTATCCTGTTACCCAGTTTGGGTGAACAATAACAGCCAGGGGTCAGATCAAACTTCTTTTCTGTCTCCCTAAGATGACAAAAAAGGGTGATAGACCCGAATAATCCCAGAACCCCCTAGAAAAGTTAAATGCATCTTACTTTCGCGTTTACAATATTAGTAAGGATAAGAACTAATTTCAACATGAATATTGTATAATTGTCGCATTGCGTAATCAGTGTACATTACCTTGTGTATCTGCTGGATCTGATCCTCCAGCGTGATGTGCGCGCGCGCCGCCCGCGTGGCCGCCTCCACGCTGGACGTGTGTCCGTCCCAAGTCACGCGCTCGTCGCGTCTCCTCTCCTCTTCTCCTATCTTCTTTCCGATGGCTGTCTCCTCGTCTCCTACACCGAAGATATCGGTACGACGCTCTGCCAACTGCGGGAGGGCGGTAGGTTTTATTTGTGTTCATGTAAAAGGTATTTCTTTATTTGTTCATTAAAGTTGAATTTTACTCTGATGGTTTTACGTTAATCAGTCACGCAAAAGATTATTCTCGATTTAACATTTGATCCATGTGTAATGTCACAGATTCGACACTAAATTCCTTCCTGGCTTTATGAAATATATTAACTTCAGATGGGATTCAAAAGTACATGAATTTGATTGGGTCTTGGTCTTGAAAGTACATTAAGTTAATATGGGACTTAAAAGTACATTAACTTGACATGACACTTGAAAAATGTTAATTAAATGAATTAAATTAAAATTAATGGGACTTAAAAGAACAGTAATTCGACATGGTACTAGAAAGAATGTAAACTTTACTTGGGACTCAAAAGTACATAAACTGAAATGGGATTCTTGGGACTTGGCATGGGAATCAAAAGTACATTAATATGACAAGGGACCCAAAAGTTGACATGATACTTTAAAGTAAATTTGACATGGGAAAGGGACTCAAAAGTAATGGACATGGACTTGAAAGATCGCAATCTCGACTCGGCAGGTGTCTGTGGGCTACCTGCTTGAGCGAGGCCTCGATGGCGGCGCCGGGCGCGAGCGCGTCGTCCCCGCGCGAGCGCTCGGCGGCGGCGCGGTCGCGCTGCTCCAGCCAGCGCGGGTCCAGCAGGCCGATGCGCACGTGCTCCGCCACCTTGTGTGCCGGGATGCGCTCGCCCGTGATGGGCGACACGAGCCACTCGTCGGGCGCCGGCGCCGCCGCCGCGCGCCGCTTCGGGTCGTACTTCTTCACGAGCACGCGGTCGGGCCGCGGCGGCAGCGGCGCCTCCTCGCGCGGCGCCTCGTCGTCGCTGTCCTCCTCCATGTCGGTGACGCGCGTGTCGTCGGCACGCGCGGCGGCGGAGGCGGGCGCGGACGCGGGCGCGGGCGGCGGGCTGCCCGTGCGGTCCTCCATGTCGGCCAGCTCGCTGTCGCTGTCGGAGTCGGACTCGAGCTGCATCTCGGTGTCGTCGTCGTCGACGGCCGGCAGCGCGCCACGCTCCTGCGCCAGCACTCGCGCCCCCACTTCTAGCGGCGTGGTGGGCGGCGGGAAGTCGCCCGGCTCGCCCGCCAGGTACTCCACGGTCTCCACGACCACGAAGTCGTGCCAGTCGATGGCGGCGTAGGCCTGCTTCTCCTTCTCGACGCGCGCCTCGTCGGCGGCGCGGCGGCGCGCCTGGTGCGCGAGCCAGGCGGCGCGGGCGCGGGCGGCGGGCAGGGCGCCGGCGCGGAGCTCACCCGCCAGACGCGCCGGCAGCTCCTTGGGCGGCAGCAGCACCTTAGTGTACTGCTCGAGCAGGCGCGTGAAGTACTGGAACAGCGAGTGCTGCGGCCGCAGGAAGTCGAACTGGTGGTTGCGCTCCTCCTTCTTCATGAGGTCGGTGAGGAACTGGCGGCCGTTGCGCGCCACGAACTGCGCCGTCAGCTTGACGATGTCGAGCTCGAGCGCGGAGATGGAGGGCGGGTCGGCCAGGAACTCGAAGTCGGGCGGCGGGTCGCGCGGCGCGGGCGGCTCGGGCGGCGCGGCGGCCTTCAGCAGCTCCTGCTGGCGCGCGGCCGTGGCGGGAGCGAGCGCCGCGCGCGCCGCCGCCGCCAGACCCGCGCCCACGCCGCTCGGGGGCTCCGGGCCTAAGGGGATGACACCTTACAGATCCTAGGCCAGGGGTGGCGAACCAATAGCATGTGGGCCATCACTGGCACGTGACTCAATATTTTGGGCCAGTTAACAATCACGAAAGTCTTTACGCAGTATGTAAAAGGTGTAAAGCTTGCACAACCAAATTAATCTATTTGTTTTGAAAAATCTGCATATTGGTGCATAGTTTCGCATACCCTGTCCTAGTCTGAATTATAAAAAGAGCTTTTATAAAATTAAAACTTCCCTCAGTATTCTCCCAGAATAATTCTGAATTGGCAATACTCTCAATGAGACAGATGATGCTATAAACATGAACAGATTATGAATTTAATTAAAACTTTGGTGATACTCTGTTATGTTATGTCTAGAACCCTCAGTTAATGACATATAAAATATTGTAAAGTAAAAAATAAAAAAAAATAAAAATTTTAACTGTACATAAATTTTTAAGGTATACAACCAAATATTCTATGCATATTCCAAGCTGCTGCAAAATAATGCAAATATTAAAAAAAAACATAATTTTTAGTATTTGCATGTGTATATTGGTAAATATTTGGAATAGACATACAACAAATCAAAGAAATTAATAATACAATTTCAATAAATTTCAATTTCAACATACCTTTTCCTTCCCGTATCTCCTTGACTTTATGCTGATAATATGCATGGTATGGATCTCCAGAGTTCAAAAAGTTAAACTTCGGGTTGCCAAGTTCATTCTGACGAATACGGGCCTCAAACTCGGGGCCATTTCGTGCAACAAAGCTTGCAGTCTTGTCAACAATATCTACACTGTAGGTTAAGGAATTTTAAATGTGTATAATTTATTTAGTAAGATATTGGATAAGTTTTAAATGAAAAGTAGTCAATAATAATGTTAAATACAAGTTGTAAATACTCTACTTATTACTTTGAGGTTATGTTTTTACCAATACATTAATATACTATCCACATCAGCATTGGCCGTTTAATAAAATCACTAGAATTTTTAGAGAATTGGAAAGGATACTCCTCACTTCTGGTGGTGGATATATAATCCCGATAACTGGCGGTGGAGGCGGCGGAGGCGCTTCCTCTGGCGGCCCGTCCAGTGCCTGCCCCGGCGGCAGCAACACATCAATGGAAGGCATTTTAGCCTAAAATTTATTAGATCATTAAGTAAGTGCCTAAAACAACACAATAAAATATACCAACTGGTCGTAGTATCTCTATATAGTTTGTGAACTGGTCGCCACAGACTACTTAGAGAACTGACGCTGGTCGCATAATTTTATGGCGTGTTTTTTTTGTTTAGTTTATCCCGAAGGAAAGGTAAGGGGAACTAAGCCCATACAGCCATTGTCTTAAGTAAATGATTTCTGAATTTACGATGGATGATAATGATGATGATGAATGGAAACGTCGGGAAAATCCTCAAAAACAAGTGTAAAGTTAGTCAAAATAAAAAAAAAGATCGTATTCCGGCTAAAGTTTTACTAAGCTTACCTGCGTATAAAACCATGCACACGCACTAGATACACATCACAAGTAAATAAAATATAACTTATCTGCCAGAAAACATCACTTTATGGACACATGCAAGCCATTTACAAATATTTTTTGATTTTCACAAGAAAATTACACCTGCACCAATCCTGCACCCTTCCAGATTTTCCCGCCGAATCCCTTTAAGGCGTGTATTTATATATATATATATATTTAAATTTTAGTATGGGTAGAGTAATATATTGTGTTCTGGAGGAGATACCAAATCCCTGGTGTTCTGTGAAGGGAAGGCAAAGGGAAACTATGTTTGTCCATACAGCCATTGCCTTTTTTAGATAGTATAAAGATTTTTGAAAATTCTGAATTTTGTGAATGACACAGGGAGTATACCTATAATTATAAATCTATGGTACAATTACCTAAAATCAATACTAACTGTTAAAACAACTTACATGCGCCCATGTAGAAATCTTACCAAAGTTTTTAAAAAGGGCCTTTACATCTTGGCCACGGCCTGATGCACGCTCGCCTCACAAAGGACCGGGACTCAGTAGGCCAGACAATTTGCACAAAGATAATAATAATAACCCCGCAGGACAGCTTGTGGTAAGTTATTGGGAGAAAACGTCTCCACGGACCTGAATTGCTCCTGGGGAAGACCCTGTTCCTCATCTCCGCCCGGCGTCGAAGTGAGATCTGATGAGCAATGAGTTGCGGGAGAGATTCGGTCGAACCGGTCTCAAAACTTTGTGGCCAAAGGGGAAAGGAGCGAACCGTTGGTCAACGCCGGAGGTCTTGGTTGCAAGGAGGTAAGTAGGTAGGTACAATATTTAATTGTATCAGGCGTCACTATTAGTGGTAACTAATATAACGTATAGCTTTTAAAAATAACATGCTATTTGTCCATAGCGCAATAACCAATGATTTAATTGACTCGTTCCAAGCTAAACGCTATAACGATATGCGCGCTTCACGTGTCGCGTACGCATGACTCATCGCGCCTTCGACACGCACATGCATAGCGCGTGACGGCCGGCGCCTGACTACTAGACATGGGTAACTCCGGACACAACTATATCCTCGGATATATATCCAGAGGAGGATATGAATCAACTCCTTCACTTTAAAGAAAGTTACCATATCCTATATCCGACCCACTCCGACCTACCGAATAATGCCGAAGATAAGAATAAGTGAGCGAGACGGAATGCGAACGCGCCGGAACGCGCGGTACTATCGCAGTAGACGCATGAGCGCGAATGTAACGACATTACACGAGTATATACGAATACTCACGAGCGACAGGCATGCCGTTTAGTATAAATATTTGTTTTCGTAATTATAATTTTCAAAATTTCTATTCATTCCGTTTTATTATTATATTTGATCTTAAGTATTTTGTTTTTAATGTAAATAAAAGCTGTTTGGATTTGGAATTATTTTTAGGACAATAGTTTTAGTGTACCTACTGTATTTTTAAATACGCCTATCAAATATTCTAATTATTATTTGGATAGATCATCCCAATCATATCTCGGTTCGCTTAATCTCTTCATTCCCGGATATGTACGCGGAGTTGGATCTGTTAAAAGGACACCTACAACAACCTAACCAAACCAATCCCAGTCATATCTCGCTCCACTTAATCTCTTCGTTCCCGGACATGCACGCGGAGTTGGATCTGTTAAAGGACACCTACAACAACCTAACCAAACCAATCCCAGTCATATCTCGCTCCACTTAATCTCTTCGTTCCCGGACATGCACGCGGAGTTGGATATGTTAAAAGGATATATATCCATAGTCGGAGTGATTTGCTACATGTTCAATCCTTTCCCGGATATGATTAGCCCATGCCTACTGACTACCAACAGCTATATGAAATCGCGTCAAATAAAAAATAGCGTATTCGTGACTTGTCATTGGTTACCAACAGCTATATGAAATCGCGTCAACTAGAATACAGGGTTTAACAAAAAGGGTATGTTAAGCGAAACGCTACGTTAATAGCCCACTGTAGAGAACCTATCCACAAAATTTGACACTCTAAATCACATGTTTATTTTTCAAGATTGTATGAAAATTCCTGAGATATTTAAAAATTCTCCATACTATCGGGAAAAATAAACATGTGATTTCGAGTCTCAAATTTTGTGGATAGGTTCTCTACAGTGGGCTATTTACGTAGCTTTTCGCTTAACATACCCTTTTTGTTACATTCTGTATAGCGTTTTCACGACTTGTCATTGGCGGGATAAGAATATAGCGTATTCGTTCAATAATTCATTCGTGACTTGTGATTTGCGCGCAACTCGTAACGTTATAACGTCAAGGAAAAATAGCGCGCTATTTGCATGTAGCATATCACTTTCACGCGTCCGAGAATATAGCTTTTTTGACTAGTCACTATGAGTCAGCAGCCCTATATATTATTATACTCTTTGGTCGGCAGATCCGAGCCGAGGGCAAGCCGAGGGTCAGCGGAGGGTGTAGGGCCCGGTGGTGAGCGAACCCTCAATGGAAGTAGGTACAAAGCAAGAAGCGGCGAAGGGCGAACAGCCTCCCTGAATCTGAATCCTCATGCTGAAGGAGGCGGTACCGCACTACGCCGTAGTAGAATGCTACTGTAAAGAGGCAGTCCTCTGCTCTCCACCATGGCATTGATATTCTCTCGGCCATCGGTGGATGTGTTATTTCTACATTATGAATGTAGGTACAGGGTGAATATACGAGGCCCATTATATTGCTATTGCCGAAATTGTCAAAAGAAATTATTGTCTTTATTAAAAATGTAGGTACTTATTTAGGTATAGATACTTGAGCCTTCAGCTGGGTACTGTAGGTTACCTACAAAGCGAGCATTTATGCAGTCAGAGCCGCTTTTATGTGGAATTTGGTAAACGGTCGTATCGTAAATGGCGTAACAAAATTTATATTGGTCAGTATCATCGCAATACACTTGGTAGATTTACGTCCAGCAAATAGAAATATACCTACTATTGTGCAGCAGTAACTGCTGACGATGACACTTGGTAGTAGCAACGTCTTTGGTAGTAATATAATCTAAATAAATCTGACTGTGTTCTAAATTGGGAGGGAGAAAATACAAATAAAAAATCATGATATAAGAATAATAATTTATGTTTAACACTTTCAAGAAATACAATTATTTTACTGACCTACATTTAATAAACGACTACATAGTACCTATAAATAAAAGGTTACGCTTATTTTAATTTCATAAAATAGGAACCGCAATTATCGCATGATTAATTCATTTTGTAACAACATTACACAATATTTCATCAAAACATCATCAAATAATAAAAGTGCTTACTAACCTATCTATGTACCTACGTACCTTAGTCATTCATACTAATTTTGTTATTTCACAATTAAGTATTACAATTTCTTACAAACAAGCATTATATTTGCCTTAATGTCCTGCCTCATAGATAATAGCCTTCTTTGGATAGATAGGTAGGTACGTAGTTAAAATACTTATAAACAAAAAACTTTTAACAGTAGGTTCTTAACATATCAATAACTAAAAATTAAACCTAAAGATTATTAAACAGATTATATTACTTATAAAGCATAGATGATCAGAATCTGATAGGTAAAACGATGGGATCAATTGACGCCATTGATGGTAGTTAGATCCTCTCGCTGCTGGTAGGCTGACCTTGGCGTGATCTTCTCCCGCTCCTCGTTACCAGCCAGGAATATGGCGAGGTATTCCTATAATTATAGACATGTTGTTCTGAATATTTTTTTAAATTTATTGGTAACATCTCGTTGATGCGGCGCTTTATGTGAATACATCGGCTGCATCGCCTTCCGTGAATACCGCAATAGTGGACTAAGTAACTTAGGCAATATACTAAACATGACAGTGGAATCTTGTGAAATACTTTCATTTTCTTGAACATGGGTGATGATGGATGTAATCAAAAGCAGTTCTTACCAAATATACTTTGGAAGTAGCCTGTAAATGCTTCAGTAGATCCTGAAGTCTACTGCGCAGGCTGCGCACTTCCGTTAGTGCAGTTTCTACAGGAGCAGTCTGCAAAAAATAAAATATATCTACAATTAGAAAAAGATATTGGAACTGTTTTGATGAAAAACGAAACGACATATGATAACTAACCAATCTCTGATACACGCCCGCAAATAATAATCACGAGTACAAAAAGACCATAGATCACGAAGATAAAACGTCGAAACAAAAAGACGCGGTCTTTTTAACCTACTGCGCCAGAAGTAGGGGTTATGTTTTTCCCTCCACGTGCGTTAGTACTTTGCTAGCATAGACCCTTTGCCTATCATTCGAGAAATCGGCGCTGATTATCATATTTTTCGAAAACAAACTTAATTGAAATTATATGAATGTCAAAGACTGACTGGTTGCATGCGGGATTATGAGTGACTGATGCAGGGTGACGGTTTGCTGCAGGAGGGCCTTCAGGGAGTCCCCGTTTCCGAGGAAGACCCGCTCCAATACCTTGAGAAGCGCGTCTGCTGCTGACGATAAGTGGCTGGTGACGATTGAAAGCCCTTGGCGAACATTCCTGTTAACAACATTATAGCGGTTAATAAGACATCAAAATCAAATCAATAAAGATTCGAGTACCCACCTACAATTAGTTACAATGTTTATCATAACAAAAACTATGATCTGTCAAGAATTAAGGTCCTTGTATGTATCTGCAAACATACGGCAGTTAAAAAGTAAAGAGCAGCACGATATATCTCATATCATCATTATCCTGCCCTTACCCCATTATTTACGGGTTCGGCGCAATATGGTTTCTTTCGAAACTCACATTGCCAGAGTTTTGGCATTTGTTTTTACGGCCGGTTGCCTGCCTGACGCCAACCCTTCTTGGGTATAGCTAGTGACATTTTTTAAAAATCCGCACATGAAATAAATTCAGTGGTACAGACCCGTGATTAGGATCGAACTCCGCGCTATACACGATACTATCTCATCTATCGCATCTATCCTTAGAAATTTTCTTTTTATTTACCGAGGCAAGTCAGTGTGCGTATAGTTGACGAGGTGTACAACTTTGCGTGCAGTCTCCCTGGTAAGGAGCACGAAGAGTTCCTCCAGCGTGGCTGGACGCGCTTGATTCTCCGGCTCAGGCTGGCTCAGCGAGCTATACAGTTCCTTGGCTTTCTTCCATGCAGCAGCCGGGTCGGTTGCAATCTGTGAACAATTTGATTAATGTAGACTCGAAATAGATTTAAAGGAAGTTTGATGAAACGCTTATATGAATCCAACTATCTAACTTTTAAAGACCTAGGTTTAAACAGTTTAGCTATACCTATAATCATTATAACTGTCAAAAAAGATAGCCAATAGCCCTGTGGACAACTAAGCTTTAGACAGGTGCAACTGAGGACATGAATTCAAAACAACACATCTACATTGTACTTACCAATTCTGCCATATACACCAAGACATGAATCTGCTCCTTAATAGCCTTAGCTTCAGCCAGGGCCTGCCTGGTGAGGCGTCGCTGCAGCTTCCTCCGCAACCTGGCGCCGTGCTGCACGGCGTGCACGGCCTTCGCCCTGCCGGAGTCCGACTCTGGCCCGTCCACGGCATCCGCGTTCGTCACTACGATCACCACTATGGTTGAGACGTAAATATTAACATACCCTATCGACAGCTTTACAACATATTTAAGGTACTACCAACATTAGGTATACATAGGTATACCTATACACATAAATGTGTTCCCGAAACGGCGTAGCCAGAACTGCAAGATCATAATGAAGATCACACAGTCACCTTTAGCATAGCAGGGACAGTTCTCCAATTTATCAATGTCAAGTTGCTAGCTTATCTCATAAAAGAATGCTCGAGTTTTTCAGTCGACTCTTGCGACAAACACGAAAGGTGTGATAAGCCCGAATTGCGGGTCAAGGGAGGGTTTTAAAAGGAAGCTACATATTTACTTATAAAAATATATAGGCTTGGCTAGATTGATGAATTGCCAGCACCACGGAAAGACAGCCACTCAATTACCTAATTGCCTATGTTACAAAGAATCCCGTGCTCAAATAAAGTGCATGAAAATAAATAGCCTAGTTACTTAGAAACTACTACAAATTATATTCAATCTTATAAATGCATTTATATTATCACGCAGTAGTCATGAATAACTTAAGAGTCCGTTAAGTGATATGGGTGAATTTCCCAGGTACGTTTTTAGCGCGGCGTGGATGAAAATCGTAGTGGAAAGTGCAAAATGCACATTTATTAATTTTTTTTCATTAAGTTCAGACAGTGATCTAGACTAACGTTTAAAACTTAAGACCAAAATCTATTTGTTTACGCATTAAAAAAATTATCAAAGGCTCTAAATCTAATTGCGGTGCTATGTCCCCACTTCATTTGCAAAAATAAATTTGGCTATTTAAATTTTCGGGTGAATTAATTTAACAGAATACATATATATTTTAAAAATACATTAAATAACACTATTATTTACACCATGAGCAGTAATTTAACTTAACCCGGTAGTACCTGTAACAGCTTTTTAAAAATGTCCCGCGGAAAAAGTCAATAACGCTGGCGCATTTTGAACATTACACTATTTCATCATAATGAATGAGATAGATGCTAAGCTATCTTTCCCCGCACTGCTCTGTCAAGCCATCGTATACCAAGTACAAGGATGTTTGATACACTGAACAGTTTTCCCGCCAAAAACGTAAGTATAACCTGCGGTGGCGCAGGAATACAAATTTATCATATAACGGTGTCATGTGTATTTAAAAAACTAAAAGGCTGTTTAAAAAGAAATTTTACAGATGATTAAAGATTAGATGTATCGACGTAATTGCAAATGAATTATTACAATTAAAATAATAGTGTCCGTTATAATTTGAAATTTGTTACTTAATTCTAAGTACGGTGTCGCAACTCCAGTGGCTCCGGTGGCAAAAAAGAGGGCCACCGTAATATAATAATGTCACCGTAATTGATATTTTGTCTTTTTGTATACAGGATGACTGGAAAACGGGTATTATTTCTATTGAGATGTAAAAGTACAGCCCATTTTCTACCTTCATGGGTAGGAAGACCCATTAAAAAAATTACGGCTTCAGGGTTATGCCCCATTTTGTAATGTTTTTAAAATCACCTTATTATTAAATGGAAATGCATAAAAAACTGAAATACGTGTATATTTCAGTAATTCAACTAGATAAATAAATAATCATTGGAGACAAAACAACAGACATCAACTTGGCATTGTCAAAGTACAATTACCAAAAGGTTTATAATTTTTTTCCTGATTCTTTCCTATTCATTCAAAATAATGATTTCACGTAATTCGCACACTTAATTAAACTAAATTCAAAAGGTATAATTATGAAAAAGCTTACCAACAGCTGACTAATAAGAATTTTAAAAGTGCTATCCTATGGCGCGACAACTTTTTTAACAAGTAACCTAAGTTTGTAGTTAAATTTAAAAAATACAAAGGTGATGAACTGACATTATAATATATATATTATAGCATAGGAATCTTACTGCTATCCAAAGGCCTTTTCATGATGCAGTTCAACTCGAATCGAGGTCATACCGCCACCTCCATCTCGTCTTACTCCTACCCCAGGCAGCCGCTCTGTAGCATCCAGCCAGTTGCACTGTTCGTCTATCTTTCGGTGTCTAAACGACTAACATGGCCGGCACTTTTACTGTCCAGTTCCTTTTTGGTAGGCGATTGCATACCTAATGGTGTTCCTGATGCAGTCTGAGCACTGTAGGTCTATCGATAGACAGCATAAGCACACATATCGACAAGTAGACGTTATAAGATCATAGGAAGGGAACCGTTCCTAAATGAACTGAGTTCTTCCAGGCACTTAAGATTCATCTCTCAATATCTGACCAATAAGAATGTAATATTTTTCTGAGTCCTGACTGTTCTCAAAAAAAATATCTATATATTGAATGTTCTACTGGCCTAGTAGGTGTACTCATGCACATAATTATTATCTACTTCAATCCCACGTTTTGTGATATTGATTATGACTTGGCCTTCGGTTCAAACTCAAGGAAACCACCCAAAATTGCTACTATAAACCCGAGTAACTTTGCGATAAACCCGAGTAGCTTGAACAAGTACGCCTGATGATAACAGAAGAGTTCTACATTCTATTTGCCTCAATATAACACTGCTATAGGCTGTAGCACCACGGAATGTATTTTTTGAAACCTATATTGGTCAGCTGCTAGTAAGCTTTCTCATAATAAATTAATTACACCTTTTTGAGTAGCTTATTAAATAAGGAATTTAGTGTGATAAAGGGTACGCATGATGCAGTATATTATTTTGAAAGAGTAGGGGCTTAATTGGCAAAAACATTTAACAAATTTTGCTTGACCATTCCATGTTGATAGATTTTTGGGAGGTCAAAGTATAAAATGTGATTTATTTCTTATATGCCATTCTACTCATGTAAAAGGAGATTAATAAAAAAAAATGTCATATCTCCGACACTGTGAATTTCCGGATGGGGTGTTCCTTATATATAAAGGTAGCTAACGAGGTGCACTTTCAAATGTGAAAAGAAATGATCCTTATTTCTGGTTTTCGAAGATTTTTACGTACATATAAATAAATACGGCTAGGTTCCTGAAATGGTGTAGTCAGAACTGCGAGATCTTATAGAAGATACCATGGCCACTACGTTTTATGCTAAGAAAAAAGTCACTAGGAAGCATTTTAAAGTATGTAATAAAATATTTCCCTAACTGTTAACGTGTTCCTTAAATTTGTTATCATAGTTTCTAAGCTATAATCATGATGATAAACATTATTACCAACTAATAAACGAAAAATCTAAAGTTTTCATATTCTTATAAAATAAATAAATAGGTAATTCGTATGATGTTCTCCTGTATTTATAATTCCGCTGGTTGTAATAAATTTCAGTGGAGAGATTAACAATTTCGGTGGTTTGATAATAATATCGGTGGCGATTGAAATTTTTAAATGCAGATATCTCAAGAAATAATACGTTTTTAAAAATGTGTACCATATGACTGAATATTATATATTTTTAGCTATTACTTCGAATACAAAAAAGTTATAGAAAGTGGATATAAAATTTCGCCAGCGTAATTAGTCAAAAATCGAGGTTGTTGAAATTCACCCATATCTTAATTTGTCACCAGAGACACAAGATAAAGACTATCAGGTATTATTTTAGATGTCTAACTACCCTCATGCATTCATAAGGTTATTAATATAGTTACATCTTAGACATACCTACATATAATAAAAATGTAACGGGTCGCTCTCTGTACATGGAAGATATATGAGAAAAAAAAATATAGGAGACCTTTATCAACGCAATAGTACCCATATGAATGATTTTTGGAATTTCTGTCTGTTTGTCGGTTTGTCTGTTTGTCTGTCCGTTTGTGCACGCTAATCTCAGAAACGGCTGAACCGATTTTGATGCAGTTTTCAGGAATATATTGTGACAGGTCCCACTTAACATATAGGCTACTTTTTATCCTTTTATCTTTTTATCCAATTTCGACATTTTGTTTTTTCTGTAGTCCACGCGGACCATAGACGCGGACAGAGTCGCGGGCGTCCATTAGTAAAAAATAATCTTATCTAACAAAACAGTCGCCAATAGGAACGATGCCCTGCGACACTAGAAGTTACAGTGGTCTTTGAAAAGATACTAAAATAATGCAATGATCGACGACTTTTGAACGTGAATCAATTATTATGCTTATGGTACCATACAATTTTGTCATACGTAACACATAATGGTGCCATATATGTACCTGCATATGCACATCAACAATACATAAGTATTCAAGAACTTCATAGGTGTGCGGGCATGTGTCAGTATTTACCACTGAAGAACAAAGAGAACAAATAATCTCATTGGTATTGAGGCTAGACGACAAATTTTTGCTAAACTTCTAACGAACCTACCACAAACTTGGGTGGTATTCAAATCCTTTTCTCCTCCCAGAAATAGATGTAATTAATGGTCTAGTCATAAATGCCAATTAGACAAGTCATAGACACATAGCCAGAGTTCGGGAAGTTATCGAAGGGATGTGACTTTACTGCCCGCAAATTGGAACATCCTGATTTATGATTTAACATTATCTAAGTATTTTACGATGGATGATTTCTAAGTTGTTGCTGCCTGCATAGATTGCTATGGCTTCCTGTGTCTCTGCCTGCATGGACTATGGTATCATGGAAAAAACACCTGCCTGATAGTATACTATTAATGTCGTGGAAAATTGTGAAATGGTGAATTGATCGTATCGATTGTGAAATCGGGGAATTAATTGTATTTGAATTGTGGCTTCCAAACCCTTTCGAATAATGGGCGTGAAGTAAATAAATTAGGTATTCTATCAAGTTCAAGAGTGGATACCACGTATCGGGGAGACCTATGTCCTACAGTGGACTTCCCAGGGCTGTAAATGATGATGATGATGATGATGATTCTATCATAACTGGTAGCATCGCCTCCATATCTAGACTAGACTCACCATCAGCGACATCCTGGTTGTCAGGAGGCAGGTAGCGGTCGACGTACTTGTCCGCCTGAGTCAGGGCTCGGTCCAGAGCGGTGGCAGTGACAGCGGTGACGCGGGAGTCCAGCACGGCCGTGCCCAGCTGCTTCACGGAGTCAGCTCGACGCAGCACGTACTGACGGGTCTCCGAGTACATCTGGTGGAAACGATTTTTGAAAGAAACGTTGATTTGTTCACGCGTTGCTTTTGTTTCAAACATGATCAAGCAATATACCACGATTGAAACTTAAATAGAATATTTCTTGGTACCAAGGTCCCAAATATCTATGAAAAGATAATGAGGTTTATCAGTCCATCATCCATCCCAGCAGTTTTATTAACATTTGTTCAAAAGTACATACAGAGGTTATTATAGATTTTAAAATATAAATACATACCTACTTTTATTGTATTATCACAATATGTTATTTAAATGCGTCTGCAAAGGACCTAAAAAGCTGATAATTAAATAGCGACGATAAAATTACCTACGACGTGTATGATCGCAAGTGCACATCGAAGATGTTTTCTCGATAGGTACATCCCGAATGTAATAACAAAAAGTGAATGATATAAAAACACGTTTGACCTTTTAACGAGATATGATAGTGGAACGAGCTCGCGACATGTAAATATAACATCGAAACATCATGGCGCACTATTGATAAATGGCTGTTTACTTATTTTTAGAGTGGTGGACTAATGGGTATCCTATCTAGGTGTCCTGTGTGGGACCAAGAAAATAGAATGATCCTTGTTAGGCTCTAATCGCTTCGGAAATTGATCATCTCTCTGCCCAATATGTTGGGGTCGCGTGGCTTCGGCGCATTATGGTTCCTCTCGAAAGTCATTATAAAGTTATTACTTGTTTTATAAGCCACCGCCCTCTATTAGCTATGATTCGTTCACGTAATATTCTGAATAACCTTTTATCCCCCAGTAGAATTTTTTAAATTCTTTTCTGAGTGCAAGTTTACAATTCTTAAGTCGATCAATTCTCAGTGCTCCCTTATCTTAACTCTAAGGAGCTAGATGATTTTCGTAAAATACAGTACTTATGTAAGAAATTTAATGCCATCAAAATTAGTAAGTACTCGTACCTACCTACCTATTGTCAATAAATAAAGTAGTTACCATCTGTGGAGGCAGATAGATCGAGGGCACTCTTCTCTCCACCACATCCAGAGACTTGCAGAGGAACCGGTCGAGCTGGTGGATGGGCGACTCGAACAGCTGCACCGCTGGCAGCGCCAGCTGCATGCCAGTGGCTAGCGACTTCTCGCCCAGGGTTAGGTACCAGCGGAACAGTGGGTTTGATTCCTGGGTAGAAAAATAAGTGTGAAGTGTGAATTTCTCTCCGATATAAATCACCTTCTTCTATTCTATACTGCTATGGGAGTGAAAAAAAAAACGTATAATACTACAGCTGCTTCTCTTCCCGGGCATACTGTACAAGTCAGTAGAGGGACAAGAGGGTCTTGGTGTTTTGTAGGCGATGGGCTGACCACCTGTCACTACTAACCGAACTTGTACATCTCAACTACACCTTCAAAATAGGTCAGTAGTGGCACCATGTGGTTCTATCGGCCCTTGGTGCTCTGCCTACCCCGTAGACGTGATTATATGTATGTATATATCACCTCGGTGATCTTGAAACTTTCGCTACCTATTTTGGAAACACAGCCGTGTGAATTGCGTGCACTTATGTATAAGTCAAGAAGGGACTTCCTTGAAGAAAGCTTAAGTTTGACGACTTAATTCACTTCTTTTTCCTCCTACGTTGCGTACCGTGCGTCAGTCAAGAATCTACTTATGTGCCTTTAGCTAGTCAGCACCTCTCTTGAAGTTGCATCAATAATCATTGAAGCTTTGTAGGTACCTAGTCTTTCGACATTTACGAGAAGAAATCTGTTCAATGTCATGTTCAATTATTTTATAGTATCTTTATACGCATTAGGGGACGACCCATTCATCCAAAGACTAATGATAACTCGTATGCTATCGTGAGGTACCTACCTAACCTAATGTTTAATCCAGGTTAATGCTAACAAACTACTTTACTTATCTTAATTAACAATCAAAGTGTGATCTAGAGACATATTTACAAGTAATAAATCAACAAATCCGGGTCAAAACTAGATAACTACCCTACCAAGTACTTAATTTGTCTATTTAAGTTAGACCACAGCACAGTAGATATTCAGTATCTTTAGATCGGCATGTACTTTAACGTTCGAGTATTTTCTTCTCTTGCTCCCATGCATTGCGGGTAGTCAATATTTTTCATCTTTAGTTTTTTTGGCGACAGGATCACAAGATTGATTGTTTCTACTAACTGAGCCAAGCATAAAATTAAAACCCTACATTTCCTATTCTATTCTATCCTATACACCTATTCTAAGTTCCATAGAGTTGAGGTACCAGTTAAAAGTTAATCTTACCCTGATCGTGTAGTAGATCTTCTCGGTAACGCCGATTCCGGACTCCACGATAGGAATGGCGGCCACCCGCGACACAGCCTCCATCTTCGGTAGACCTTGCTTCTTCACCACTGAGAAACATTTTTACTTTTATTTATACATCACACAGGCAAGTAATCTACAATTACCGAAGAACTGATATTTAGATTTATAACACGAACGAAAAATTCACCTTTAGTTGGAGGTCCGAGACTTTTGTTAACTGCTTGCAAATATGCTTCAGCCTTTTTAGCTACGGAACCTTTAACTCGCTTGTTAACCCCCACAGTGCAGGTCCCGTTGTACGACTTCATAACAACATCCCCATTGCCCGACATTGTGGAAGTTACCGTTACTTTAGCGCTATACTCCAAAGTCATAACAAAACCTTTAAATTATTTTTATTGAATTGGTATAACGAGTTTATTCTTTTCGCGTTTGCAACCGACTGTGAAGCTTAGCGGACCGTAGCTGATGCTGTAAAGGTTATCAGCGTCTGCAGGAATACCTATTTATTCGAACACTCGAATAACTTAATCAGTAATTAGGTCATCATCTTTAATTAACCGATGATGTCATTATGTAATTGATCAACAAATTAGTGCCTGGGCTATCTCGGTCGATCGGAATCAACCTTACGTTATGGGATGTTTGCTATTGAATAAACCAAGGGCATACCTAAACGTATGATCTACGAAAATTCGAATTCTACAGCTTCAAAAATAAACATTAAAATAACAGGAAATCCTTCTCAATATGTAGTTCCCGTGACTAATTATTATTTACATTGAGATTAATCGTCTTCAGTATTTAGGTAAGATAAGTCCATAAATAAACAAAAATACGTTCAAAAGATTCCACCGACGACCCGGAACCTGATACCGAGTACACTTTAGACCGACATCACTCGCGAGTACGTGATAAAAAAAAACTACAATTCATTGTGCATCTAGGTACTTATAAACCAGTGGACGTACATATACATCAGCCTTTAGAGACTGGCGTTTGTAGAGTATTAAAAGTCTTGACTGCTGATTTCGGAATGAATATATTTCAAATTTCGCTTATATTTAAACGTAGGCTAGGTACTTATGAACTAAGGTGGTGTAAGAAGTAACGATAGGTACGAAGGAGATGGTTGATATTGTTATCTTGCTCGCACGTGTATGTAGCTGCCGACGCACAGTTCTAACATGCGCGGAGTAGCTACATGGCTCCCCCTCAAGCGAAGCGTACAGGAAGTTTGACGGCTCGTCCTGATCTGGTCACTTTCTGTTGCGGGATGTCTTCAGTTTCATTTAAAGTGAATGCAGGTTTCAAGCGGTCGATAGATATTGCAGCTTGGCGACCTGGTAGTTTAACTGTGAAAACTTTTTCGTTTCGCTCCAAAACAGGGTAGGGTCCGTCGTAAGGCGGTTGCAGCGGTTTTCTGACAGCGTCGACACGTATGAAGACGTTTTCGCAATGTTGTAGATCCGGATGTACGAATGTAGTGCGGCTGTTGCTATGTGAGCTTGCAGGCATAGGCTTCAGGTCGTTTATGATGCGACGTAAACTTGATACGTAGTCATAGTCCATAGCTTCTGTAGTTGTATTTTCATTGAAGAAATCGCTCGGTAATCGCAGACTCTGACCGTAGGTTAGTTCGGCAGCGCTAACTTGCGTGTCAGTTCGCAGTGCAGCGCGTAAGCCTAACATAATCGTCGGTAACTCGTCGATCCAGTACTTGTTTGATATGAGTCGTGCCTTCAGTGCTGCCTTCATTGAGCGGTGCCAGCGTTCGACAAGTCCGTTGCTTTGCGGGTGATAAGGTGTTGTCCGAGTTCTTTCAGCGCCTAGTAATTTCGTAAGAGCATTGAACAGTTGACTTTCAAATTGTCTTCCTTGATCTGATGTAATTGTTGCAGGACAGCCAAAACGTGAAATCCAGTGATTATAAAATATCTTTGCTACTGTTTCCGCTGAGATATCTTGCGAGGGGATTGCTTCAGGCCATCTTGTTGTGCGATCTACCATTGTTATAAGGTAGCGATGTTCTTGCGGCGAGGTAGGAAGTGGTCCAACGATGTCGATATGTATGTGTGAGAAACGTTCAGTTGTCAGTGGGAACGTAGATATCACGCTGTTTGTATGTCGTTGAATCTTCGCTTTTTGACAGGCTATGCAGGTTTTTGCCCATTTTCCGACGTCAGTATTCATTGTAGGCCAGAAGAAACGTTCTTGAATGAGCTTGCGAGTAGTTCTAATACCAGGATGGCTGAGTCCATGTACTGCATTATATGCTTGGTAACGGAGTGATTCTGGTATGTATGGACGTATTCTTGATGTTGAACATTCACAGTAGATTTGTTTGCTTGACGTAGGTAATGTGACTTTCTTTATTTTCAAATTCTGTTGCTTCATTAATTCTTGAATAGTGCTATCGTTGTCTTGCGCATCGGCTAGTTGTTCGTAGTCGAGAGTAGTGGGACAAGCGATTGACTCGACTCGAGACAATGCGTCTGCCACTACGTTATCAACACCGCTTATGTGCCGTATGTCGGTTGTAAATTCGCCGATGAATAGGATTTGGCGGGTTCTTCTAGGTACTTCGTTGTTGCTATTTACTTTGGTGAAAGCGTATGTGAGCGGTTTGTGGTCGGTGTATATGACCAATTGTCGTCCTTCGAATATCTTGCGGAAGTGTTTCATCGCCATGTAGATTGATAATAGCTCGCGATCATATACACAATATGCCATTTGTGTATCGGAAAACTTCTTCGAAAAATATCCAAGTGGTTGCCAGGCATTGTTAACTCGTTGTTGAAGTACGGCCCCCGCGCACGTGTTAGAAGCATCGCACATGAGTGCGAGTGGGACGGAGTGATGTGGGTGCGCGAGTATTGCGGCATCTTGTATACTTTTCTTGCAATTTTCGAATGCTTGTGTTGATTTTTCGGTCCAAATTATTTCAGTTTTGTCCTTTTTTCTACTATTATGTAAATATGCATTGAGCGGAGCTTGTATTGATGCAGCGTTTGGTATGTTTTCTCGGTAATAGTTGATCATGCCCAAGAAACGACGAAGTTGTTCGATGGTCGCAGGTTTGGGGTACTGGACAATTGCTGTTATTTTTTCTTCAGGCGGTTGAATTCCTTTTGCAGAAACTGTATAGCCCAAGAATTTCACGACGCGCTGGCCGAAGACACATTTCGATGGATTGATTGTTACACCATATTCTTCGAAACGTTGTAGTATTTGACGTAGATGTTGTCGGTGTTGTTTTTCGTCTTCTGAGGCTACGATGACGTCATCCATGAATGGGAACGCAAAATCCAGACCTCTCAGTACTTCGTGGATAAATCGCTGAAAAGTCTGGCCTGCGTTGCGTAGTCCGGGACACATACGTGGGAATTCGTATAGTCCGAATGGTGTAATGATGGCCGTCTTGGCTATGTCATTTTCAGCAACTGGTATTTGTTGATATGCTCTATTGAGATCGAGAGTTGAAAATATGGTTTTCGATGACAGCTGATGTGTGAAATCACGCAGACGCGGTATGGGGTAGCGGTCTGGCGTGGTAACTGCGTTGAGTCTTCGATAATCTCCACAAACGCGTAGGTCTCCATTTTTCTTTGGTACAACATGTAGTGGGCTGGCCCAGGGACTGTTGCTTGGTCGACAGAGGCCTTGTTGCATCATGTTTTCGAATTCTCGCTTCGCCTCGGCGTATCTATGCGGAGGTAATGGTCTTGCTCGGGCGTAGATAGGTAAGCCGGTCGTCTCGATGACATGTTGTACGTTGTGCTTGTTATTTAACTTCATAGCAGAAAGGCGTGTCGTTCCGGGATAATCAGCTAGTATGTCGTGGTAAGATTGATGTTGGTCGATGCTTCGAACTGTCGGTGTGTTCGTACTGCGTGCTGGTGCTTTGACTGCGAGGCTAGTGATGTTGTCGACTAGTCGCTGGTTTTTTAAATCCACTGTTAGATTGTGGTAATTTAAAAAATCTGCACCCAGAATAGGTTTGTTTACAGCTGCGATGATAAATTTCCATTTGTATGGTCTTCGTAAGTTGAAATCGAGTTCCATAGTTTTCTCTCCGTATGTAGCAATAGTAGTGTTATTTGCAGCGTAGAGTTTAAATGGTAATGGCTGCGTGGTGATTCCTTTTATTTTTGGTATGACGCTTATGTTCGCGCCTGTGTCTACCAAAAATGTTAGTCTTGATTTCTTGTCCTTGATAAATAGGCGGTAGGATTTGCTTGATACGCTAGATTCCGCCGCAGCCAGCGTAGTACTTAGTTTTCCGTCTTGCTTGCATTATCTTGTCTGAAAGTACATGGCGTTGTACATTTTCTAGCGTCGGCTCCGAAACGGCGATGATAATAACAATACGGCGACGATTGCGTGTCACGTGGGCCGCGGGAGTTAGAGCGAGATGGCGCGCTGTATCTGCCGCGTGAGTTGTGTCGATAGCGCGAACGTCGGAAATGCGCCGGATAACCTCTTGAATTGTATCGCGATGATTTGAGTTCTGCAATTTCTAGACTTAGTTTTCTTATTTCTTCGACGAGAAACTGAGATTCGTGGCAGGTGCGATGTTCGGTCGTAGGCGTAGATAGCGTAGATGGCGTAGTGGCGACGGCGGCGTCTTCTTGATTTTGTTCTAGCATTTTATCAGCTAGAAGCGCTAGTTCATCGAGTGCGGCGGTCTTGCTTATCGTATCGCTGACGACGAGGACAGATCGGACGTGTGGCGGAAGATGGTTCATCCACATTAACCGCAGCGTGCAGTCAGGTACTTTATCGCGTGCCAGGTTACGCATGCGGCGAAGTAGTTGGGTCGTTGCTTGCCTAGTTCCATTTCTTGCAGTAGTTTTTGAAATTGGCGCCCTTCGCTTTCTTCGTAGACGGATATAAGTCTATCTTTCAGTGCGTTGTACTGGTTGTCCGCCGGGGGGTTGTACAGCAGGTCTGATATTTGTTCGACGTCTTGCTTGTCTAACTGTGCGAGGACCATCTGGGATAACTGGGCTTGACTCCTCTTCAGTCCGTGCGTCGCAGCTTCGAAACTGATAAACCATAGCTTAGGTTTATCACGCCAGAATGGAGGTACACGGAGGGACAGCGATATTCCTCCGATTTCCTGTGACATCGATGCGGCTCCGGTGGTGGCGGTGGCTTGGACTGCAGGCTTTGAGCCGGAAGGATTTTCGCTGTCGGACAGCATTTTCTGGCTTTTTCTTCGGTATTTCTTCGTCGGGTCACCACTTTAGAAACTTTTCTTCGGTATTTCTTCGTCGGGGTCACCACTTTAGAGACTGGCGTTTGTAGAGTATTAAAAGTCTTGACTGCTGATTTCGGAATGAATATATTTCAAATTTCGCTTATATTTAAACGTAGGCTAGGTACTTATGAACTAAGGTGGTGTAAGAAGTAACGATAGGTACGAAGGAGATGGTTGATATCGTTATCTTGCTCGCACGTGTATGTAGCTGCCGACGCACAGTTCTAACATGCGCGGAGTAGCTACAAGCCTATTGCAGTCCACTGCTGGACGTATGCCTCCCCCAGGGCACACCAGAAGGCTACTATTATATTATATTATATTACGGCCTTTGCCCA
Source organism: Carposina sasakii (assembly GCA_014607495.2). Taxonomy (NCBI): domain Eukaryota; kingdom Metazoa; phylum Arthropoda; class Insecta; order Lepidoptera; family Carposinidae; genus Carposina; species Carposina sasakii. The sequence continues at coordinate 12,590,389 of CP053158.1, forward strand.
TAGTCACCACGCTGGCTGGGCAGGTGGGTTGGTGCGGTGTGATTTTCGGACTAGGTATGTTGTCTACATGGAAGGAGCTGCTGTCCACATCTTACGATACCCAGACTCTATTCTACTCTGCGGATACCACACGGCTAAATCATGCATAAATCAGTGGACGTAATGAGATTATTTTATTATCTACAAATGAGTTAGCTTAGCATCATAATAGCGTGAGAGATTAGGTGACGTCGTGATTTGCAAATGGCCCAAGAACTGACCAGCAGTCTAAACTTGATTGATTGTATTTATTTCAAAGTGTTTTATACGACTAACTGGGACCGACGTCCCAAAAAGGCGCTAACAATTCAAAAATAAATTAAGTAAGTTTTATAATACCGTCATATAAGTAGTATACCTACATATAGTAAAGCGGTGATAGCCCAGTGGTTAAGACGTGCACCTTCCAAGCAGGAGGCGTAAGTTCGATCCCAGTCACGGGCCTGTACCAATGAATTTATTTCATGTACAGATTTTAATGTTGCAAAATTGTCACTTAGCTCGTGCCTCGGAAAGCACGTAAAACTGTTGGTCCTGCGCCTGATCTCTCTCCGGTCGTGTCGGCTTTCCGTCCCATCGGGCTATGAAAGTGAGGGAATAGAGAGTGCATCTGTGTTTGCGCACACACTTGTGCACTATAATATCTCCTACGTACCTGGCCAATCTCCGTAGAGATTGGTCGCCTTGGCCGAAATACGGTCGGAGATCATCATACCTATGTAGTAAGTAAGTACTTGGCAATATCTACTTGCTTTGTTCTACATCCAGTTCATAAAGCAAAGTTAAACTTGCAGACTGCGCTTAAATGTTCGCAAATTCTATCAGTTAACCCAAGTACTGTTCTGTCATAACTTTTTTACTTGAGTACATAACCTTTAACATCAGCCCCCCTAGCATGAGCTCTGCCATGACAAAATATGTATGAACTAGACTAAACTATAACAACAATATTACTCATATTTTGTACAAAATAAATGATTTGGTTTGACTTATGCCAGCCGGACTGGAACCCTTCGGGTAGGACGGAACGCAAAAAGATAGTTTCAATAGAAACCACAAATATTTTATATGCCTACTCGTATACAGGATGTTTTTTCGTTTTGCGTTTTTTCGTTGCCACCCTTACGAAGGGTTACTCTATACATCAAATAAAGTAAGTTTATGCCAAAAAAAATGCTGGGAAACAATGTAAATCTTTTTGAAAAATATTTTTTAAATACTTGATCGGGCGAAATTTATAGTGTCCAATGTTTATGCTAGTTTTTTCATAGACATATATTAATAATTTCTTGTGAAAAAATCTTGCTACAAGTGTCAATGTGCATTTATGCAGAAAAACGCAGTCTATTTACTCAACTTTGGACCGTAATATTTTGGAAACCAGACACTTCCCAGGTATGCTTCCATGGAGAAAAATGATCGTGATGATGAGGAGATTCCGTAGTTTTGGGTGGCAACGAAAAAACACTCTGTATAAGTTGATACCGGAAATGGAATACCTATGTTACTAAGTATGTGCCTCAACTTCCTAATACAAAAACGAGCAATCTAAAATATTCATCATCACTTCATCAGCCTATTGCAGTCCACTGCTGGACGTAGGCCTCCCCCAGGGCACGCCACAAGACTGCCATGGGGGGTATTTGCCCATAGTCACTACGCTGCGCAGGCGGGTTGGTGACCGCAGTTTATATTTTGGACTATGTTGTCAACCCGGGAGGCGCTGCTGCCCACCTCCCGGAAACCCTTAATCGCCTCGTACGATACCCACGGGCAGACATGGGGTGGTACGAATTCTACTCTGCCGGCACCACGCGGCAAGTATTAAAATATTCACTTGAAAATAATTGGAATAAAATAAGTAAAAAGAAGTAAAATAGATAGATAGATAAAATAATAACCTACTAACTAGCAATTAAGCAAAGCGATAGCGAAAATTGTACAAAAATCGCAGATTGCTTGTCAAATTCGTATTACGTAAAATGAATTTCAAAGAAACTTTGACATCTCAAGGCGAATATTGTAAAATTTTCGCTATCGCTTTGCTTCGGATTTGCTATTGCTTTTACGTAAAAGGGGCCGATTTGTAAGCCCGAAACTTCTATGGTCTTCTATACAACCAACTTTTGTTAGTTGGGTAGATATAAACTAACGGTATAGCTTACGGGGTGAGATAAGAAAAATATTCGACGGACTTACTGCTCACAGAATCGATAATACAGTTAGAATAATTAGTCTGTAGGACATCGCGAAACTATTGATGATATCCATGGGCGGTGATTACCAAATTCAGATTAGGTTAAAGGCTGTCTTTTCCGCTTTCTTTTAGCTCTCATTTCGCTACGTAAAGTCATGTTATTTTGCCTAGACTTAACTTTAAATCACTTGCAGTGAATGAACGCACTGAAGGGTTAAACCTTGATTAGGTTTTTGTAAATAAAGTCGCAAACAAAACACCTGTCACGTCTTCGGTGTGTGATATGTTACTTTGTGCATGTGTAGATTAGGTTATACAGAGTGTAATATAAAGGGTAGCTTAAGCAAAAATGCGATATAAATAACTCACTGTAAAGAACCTTTTTAAATCAATTTTAACAACATACATTCGGTTATTTTTGCTTTAAATAAAAATCATAAGCAACCTGACAAAATTTGTTGTGTGTTAATACACAGTGTAAGTGACAGCCAGGAAAATGTTGATGTAAGAACTGACGTCAGACCACCATTCTGACACGAAAACCAAAAATTTTCACATGACAATTTGATGCTGAAGATTGATGAATTTGATGTTTGTTAGCGAGTCATAGATATGTTTATTTATACGGTGCTTAGTAGGAACCCATGACACCAGACCTTGGGGATCTTAGTGTAGGACTAGGGTAATATGTTGTAGTCTGTAAATATTAAAAAACGGTAAACATCAGTCTTTACAACACATTAACTTAGTTCCAAAGTAAGTACCTAAATTTAAATAAGCTTTTAGAGTACTTATTTCATTCAGCTGTTACTGTATTAATCACTGCAGCCTTTCGTGAGCGGAGAGATTCTTTTTAGAGGACTTAAAATCGGCTAATAATTAACTAAATAGGTGTATTTCCGGCGGTATACCGTACCGGTAATAGCGGTATACCGCAGTACAAGAAAGAAGCCACAATCATTAATATAAGTACGGGTCACTTTCAAATACCTACCCTCATCAAATATTAAATTTAACAAAATAATTATAAGTAAGTTATATAAACACTAATTTTCTGTTATCTATATTAGGTAGTCAAAGTTCATAAGTAATAAAACGTCCATAATCTTGTACGACATACCCATATAAGTACATATATACTCGTACAGGTAAGGTTATTATAAAACCTACCCCCAAATTCTTACAATTTAAAACTTAGGCCTAAATATTTCTAATTTTTTTTCTATATTTGGCGCTAAACTTATAACTTTTACTAAACATAGGTACTAGGTAGGTAATAATTATAATATTAAAACGAATTGGTTTAACCGAGTGACTACGTTTGATATTCGTCCATGGTGTTTAGAATTATTAGAAGGCTTAATAACAGTTGTAAAATTGAATGCATTGTTATGTTTAAAATAGATAAACATTTAAAATTAGTAAATAAAAGCAACTTACTTGTATCGATTTGATTCGGGAGCAGAACGAGAAGCGGTGGCGCCTGCGACTAAGAGCGAGTGACAGACGGATGCTCCTGCACAGCCGATGTCAGACTTAACACTGGAACAATGCGGACATTTCTTTTTGACGTGAAACGTCTTTAAAATCGCGCCTAAACATACGGGTACCAGGTTTAAAAACTGGACCGTAACGAAAAGGTCTATATCATCGTACCTTAATAATTAAAAAACTATTAGTCTTAGAAACAAAAATGTGGTGTAAATATTTCACTTATATAGTCAGCTCGCTGTTATGACATTGAGTTCGTGTCGGGGTCAAGCGGGGCGGCGGGGGAGGGATACTGCGATAACTGTGCGAAACCGGCGCTCACGCTTGTTTCTATTCAGTGTAACTCGTGACTCCGACTTTATAGCGTGGTGATTCTTTCGTGTGTTTGTCAAGTTTATTTGAACCGATTGATTTATACAAAAATAAGTGTAATTTGGACAGTATTTATATCTTATTACTATATATATAATTACTATATATATAATAATATTATAAAGCTGAAGAGTTTGTTTGTTTGTTTGTTTGAACGCGCTAATCTCAGGAACTACTGGTCTGATTTGAAAAATTCTTTCAGTGTTAGATAGCCCATTTACCAAGGAAGGCTACAGTCTATACAACAACCTGCCCGGCTTCGCACGGGTACAACGCCCCCTCACGCGGACGAAGTCGTGGGCGGCTGCTATTTAAAATAACCAGAAAGTGACAATAAATATATAAACATTTGCTATGTATTTTATGTTTCTATTACGTACCTGTTCTTTTTTATTAAAATACTTAAAACAGCGTCCATCTTGTTTTCATTTCAATCTTTTACTTTAAAAGCGATTCGCTAACATAGACGTTTCACGTTAAAACCAACGGCCGTGTGCCCCGACACAGCCCCACCCGCTTTTCTTTACTGTGTTTGCACACCGTATCTGTCAATGTAAATAGTATGAGAATACTATGTATATACAATACATACATTTATATAATACGCGGGTTGTTTATTGATGATCCCTAAATTTCCATTGGACCTTTAATCGGTAGATAGCTTAAAAATTTTCAGGTAACAGTCCGAGGATGGTAGTTACCTAGCTTACCTATAACATGATCCAAAAAGAGATATATAATATATAAGATTATTACTTATAATAAATTAATGTACATGTGTATACTGTTAGTGTGTCCTAATAAATAAATAAATAATGTAATAACAGCTCGTCAAATGCGTTAAGTGTTCTACATTGCGGGGTGATCGAAGGGTTGATTAAGAGGAAGCAGACGTTATTTAGCATCATTTTGATGTAATATGCTGAAGCGGGTGCATGTTTGTTTAATGTGAGACAGTATATTCTTAGTAGCCTTAACTATGTCGTGTAGAGCCAAAAACATGATTTAATGACTTTCGCTCGATAGTTTTGTTTTTTGAAATCAACATGTTTTTTAGACATTTTTCCGTTTATTTCGGCTATTACATGAGATAGGCATTTAAAATAAAATCGGATGTCAAGATAATAATGATAGTGATCTTTTGTAAAGCCAAAATAAAAAAAACAATCATAATTGAACACATAATTAACAAAAATCTTTTTGAGACTTACGCCCTTTACTTCTGAATTCAATCAGGTGTTAAGTGCGCAAGCGATATTCTACTCTAACGCTCTTTGAACAGCATTGAATAGTAACTTCGTGTCCGCTGGCGCTCAGTACCACGACGAACGGTCTATGTCGCTTGCGCCCATGCCAGTAATATTTATTATTATTGGTGTATTTGACCTAGTTCGAACTCATGGGAAATAAAATCGATTTTTTTTCCACTTCGATCAAATATAATGATAGATGCACAGTCTCATACTACATCAAGCATTAATCGATGTCTCTGTATCAATACTTTATACGTACTGATACAGATGTAAACTGTTGAAGTTGCTTATAATTAAAAAGACTTAAGTTGGGTAACAAGTTTGTCAAGTTAAACCTTATATCTTAGTATTAAAGTTGTAACACATTTACACCCGATTCTGACATATAGCCATTTACGTTAAAGCAATAAACCAATCACACAGTTCAGTTTACTACACACACACACAACTAAAAATATTTATCAAGAAAAATAACTGTAATGCTAAATAAAGTATAAATTTTGAATTGTATCAGGCGTCACTATTCGGAAGTTCAAATCTCTATTGAGGGATCGCCCACCACCGGGCCCTATACCCTCCGCTGACCCTCGGATCTGCCGACTCATGATCACGAACACAAGACACTACAGTCGCAACGAGAAGCCAGATCCAAGCACCTAGCATGCAATCATAAATACATAGCTGCTAATCCGAAAACCAATTAAAATTTTAATCGACATATGTTTCGCCAACATCCGTGGCATCATCAGGATTAGTTTTCCATGTTAGTTCTATCTACTTAAATAAATAAATAAATAAATTTAGTAAGTTAGTTGGTTCGGTAGTAGACAGGTGGTGGGCGATCCCTCAATAGAGAAAGTATAAATTGTAAGAATCGCCTTACCTTACCTTATCGCTGGTACTAGGAACATAGGAATAATAGGAGTCGCAATCGCATGTAAATATTTTTTATTCACCGTGAAATTTTAGTCATTTTATTCCCATGTTTAGATCAGGAAATTGAACAAGTTTGTTGAATGAGCCTAGGTTAAAATATACAAAATAACACAAAATTCTAACGTTAAAAAAACAAATAATATACTTATATGGATAAAAATATTAAGCTTTTTACAAGCTTCATTTTAGTCTGACTGACATTTCCCGTTGTCTGTAATCAAATCATCCAAGTTAAATTTGATCCACTTCCTGGCTTCCGATTGAGCTGAAATTTTGCATGCATGTACTATAAATCGGATATTAATACAATATTATCACGACATAGAGCTGATCTGATGACAGAGCTGGAAAGTTGACATAGAAAGTCCGTAATTAAATGACACAACCCCATCAAGTTTTCGAATGCATTTTCGGAAAGTAAAATTACCAACATTTGAGTGGCCTGTGTTCAGCATTCACGTATTTTCTTGGCTGTATCATACACCCTGTATGATACGACCAAAAAGCATATTTCATATTTTTTGTGGCCCTGTGTTTCCTTTTTTAATATGGGCTGCTGGATGTTTGACTGGACTGTCGTAGTTTTTTACATGCCCTTGCCATACATTATAATATGTATACTAATATTCTGTGCACAAATCGTACTATGTAATTTATAAACGTGAAGGTGAGTACATCTTTGCTTAGATGTTTGTCCTACTCCTTTGATATAAGAAAAAAATATTATACATACAGAATAATTGAGAACCTCCTCCTTTTTTGAAGTCGGTTAAAAACCACAGTACGCGCAGCATAAACTCAGTTTTCCATTTACGTAAGTGAACATGAATGTAATACCCAAGGCCTAATGAATGAGCTTTATATTTTGTTAAATGTACCTACACAGATAGTGTAATGTACACTCACACAAACACAAAGCTGAGCTTAGGCTGCGGCACGAGAGTAAAGTTCATGCGAACGAAATTGCAGGTGTCGTCTTCTACGTTATTATTAATACTTGTAATTTATATACAATAAAGGAAGTAATTAAAATGTCCGCATCGCTACATAGTCAGTGTCACGCACTCGTGGTACTTCGGCTAACTTCGGCTAACTTCGCGCGGTACTCAGATAACTTCAACACTTTGATAGCGGCTAGTTATATTTAAATCATTAATAACTTTGTTTGACTCTTTCTTTATTATGTAGGTACCATATCTGAGTTAAATCGTGTAGTCAATGTATCTGTTAACTGAATGAGCTTTCATTGAATTACGGAAAAGCGCAACTAGAAACTTTTATAGAACTAGATTTGAGCCATTGAAATAAGGTATACTCGTATCAGGAGAGAAAGTTTTCCTTTGTTTGACGAACATCCGGGGAAAAAGGCGTAGATAATACTATGTACCTACTAGCTGTTGTCCGCGACTCCGTCCTCGTGGACTGCAAAAAAAACAAAATTTTCCCGGGACAAAGAGTATCCTATGTTACTCCTAATACCTATAAAATAGGGCCCACCACATAACTATCTACAAATTTGTTAAAAAAAATACATTGCGCGGATATCACACCTTGAGTTAAACACCGAAATGCGTAGTTAACATGTTTATGGGTCCTTACAAGTGTTTCTAACGCTAACAATTTTAAACTGAATAAGTGTTTTGAAATTAATGCAAATAAACTAGGTGGGCCCTATTTTGTTTTGAGTAGTTTATAATATTAGTAAGGATTAGTATGTATAATGTTATTTAAGAGATAACACTTCACCATGCATATCTCCTGAAGTATAGAGTAGGTAGTCTAGCATAGTACGAACGTGTATGTTATACTCGTAGTCGCCCACAGTCGTAGTAGTAATCGTAGGGACTGATCGTGATAGACTAAATCCAGCTGTATATATTATAGACCTGCCACTGAATTGTTTCTTTTTAAACTTAATCAATACATTAAACGGAGCCGTGTCAAACAACTGCATATCTTAAGGTATGTATCGTATTGCGATTAAATACTTCCCATCGCTTTTGATAAGATAAGACTATTACTAACGATTTATTCAGTAAAATTACGTTATAATGTAATATATGCTAATTACCCTTTATATACTCTAGGCAAATATCTATGCGTGAACATTTGGTCAAGTTATCCTTCTTTCGTTTCGAATTGACGTTCGTTATCGTTACACTCCCACCAACAGAGGTTACACTTCAACACGTGCTTTAACGACCACGTGAGAATGAAGGCTGACGAACCTCTATCGATTCTATCGAGAAATAATGTTACTTTCTCTAAGCGTTCCGGGCAGCATTAGTTATACAGGGTGTAAGTGACAGCCAGACAAAAATGTAAATGCTGATCTCGTCATCGTGATTCTGGAGCAATTCTAAAACGATGTAGATAGGTATAATAAAGAATAGAAGAAACCAGGCCAAGTGGAGGTTTTTTCTTTAGTATACTATACACACACTTGTCATCCGCGCTCGTCACAACAAAACATGTCCTGCAGGCTGCAGGTAGGTAGGTACATTACCGTTATCAGAGAATTATTAAATAGTAATAATAGCTAAGTGAATGATAAATACGTAGCGGAAACACCACTCATTATCAGTGAAACCAATAACTTATCAATTATCTCCATCTATGGAATCTAATCGACACGTCTTTGTCCACAAAAAATAATAATATATCGACCAGTCATACTATAATATCCGATTATTGCGAAACATTTAATTTTTGTGCTGAAGTGAAAAATATCTTGTGAATTACTGTGCTATTTGTGAAATCGCTTTTGGACAAGTACATTATATTAATACAAGTATTGGTTACCTTTAGAATACAAGTATGTAAGTAAAGATACCTATCGCTATTTATTGAGGCTCCGTAAATCTTATTCTGTCGTACTTAGTCATCTTGGTTCATTAAAGACCCTTTAAGCAAACTGAAAACTCATTTACATCTTGCCAATTACCACCTTATACATTTACTAGCGGCCGCCCACGACTATGTCTATGTGAAAGGGCATTACATCCGAAGCGGGACATTTCCCTAGTCTATATCTTCTATCTATACATATAATATAAAATATTAATAAAGAAAATGGACAAAAATCTTCGCCCGAGTGGGAATCGAACCCACGACCACTGCAAACCGTGCCAGCCGCTCTAACCACTGAGCTACCGGGTCAATTACTCGGATGACGAATTTTACCATCTCTTTTCTAATTACATATAATAAAAATGTAACGGGTCGCAGTCTGTACATGGAAGATATATGAGAAATAATATTATAGGAGACCTTTATCAATGCAATAGTACCCAAAACAATGATATTTGAAATTTTTGTCTGTTTGTCGATTTGTCTGTGCACGCTAATCTCAGAAACGGCTGAACCGATTTCGATGCAGTTTTCACGAATATATTGTGACAGGTCTCACTTAACATATAGACATACTTTTTATCCCGGGAAATTGTTTTTATCCCGGATAATTTCGACATTTTGTTTTTTCTGTAGTCCACGCGGACGGAGTCGCGGGCGTCCACTAGTTATACATATAAACCTTCCTTCGTAGTTTTGAAGATCTAAGCATACATAGAAACAGACAGCGGGAAGCGACTTTGTTTTATATATTAGGCCATTATTGTCTAAAATGGCAGTTTAGACCATGTCAGGCATCTCTGATTTCGGTACACAGGTAGACTAGGAAAAGTTTGAGAAAGGACATAATTATGCTACTTACGGGTACAATATTTTTTCTCCAATTTCGTCATAGGTATTCTGAAGTCGTCGTTTCTGTTGATCACACAATTGACATCCCAGGAACCAACGAAAGGTTTCTTCAAATGTTAATTTCATGTTCATTTAGACAAGGTAATTTAAACATTGGTAAATAAAAATCTGCACCTCTGTTGTCTTCGAAAATATAAGCCTGTAATTAGCCTAGATTTATATCTAGTAAGCTATTGTTATTTCTTCTATGTATCATAATAAGGCTGTCTTTCCACTATGCTACGTTTCTACATTGCAATGCATTTAGTATCAAGCGAATCAATTTCGTTGATATCATGGACCAATCAAATTATATGTTGCTTATATTCTCAGACGTAGTTTCGAAGCCAATTTATTAATTTCACTCTTTTGTCATGTGACCTATTTAATCATTTGCTGGCATATAAATCTGACAATATTATGCCTTCTAAACTTCGTACACGTCTTAACGCAATATATCTATATTTGCCCTTTAATAAATTTTATCTTAGTAAGCTCGAGTTATGGGAGGAAGTCGGTTTTTCGTTTTAATAAAATTATTTACATATGCAAAGTACATACACTTAGTTTATCTAGTTATTAATAGCTCTGTGAATTTAACGTTTAAAAGTGAGACATCTCGCTCTCACCAAATTCATCATACGGGTGCTGGTGGAAAGACAGCCTAACATGCTCCCTACTACAACTTTCGTAGTCGATTTTCGTAGCATATTCGTAGTAAGCTGCTAGTAAGGCAGTCGTCGTCCCTCTACCGACGACTTCGATAAATGCCTTGGACATACGATTTTGTAACTTTCTACTTATTACAAACTACTATTAGATAGAATTAAACAAAATAGAATAAATCAAAAATAATATTAGTACGATCCTAAAGATTCAAAATACTTACCATATGCGTTATTTTACGCAGATTTACTGTACTTGAGTTTAATCGAAATGCGCATTAATTATCATACAAAATACAGATTATAAATCTATTTTACTTTTTTTATAAGTAAAAGCTATTATTTTATTTTGATAACATCTAAATAATGTACTAAAGATAAATGTATATCTCTTTGATTATACAATAACAATATCTATCATTTACTTTTCACAATGAAATACGAAGACTGTAGGATGTAGAATTTTCTGGGGTTCTCTATACCAGTTGTAGGAAGAAAAATAATTAACAACATATTCCTATTTTACTTATTTTCTCTTTCGTAGACTTTTCCCGTTACTACCCGTTCTCGTGGCAATTTCGGGAATAAAAGCAGCCCTCCAGTTAGTTAATCCATTAAAATCTGTCCGGCCGTTTCGAGGTTAATATTATTTAGGTAATCCCACCGCCTTATTACCTAGCAACAGCAAAGCGATAGCGATAAATTGTACAAAATTCGCTGATTTCATGTCAAATTCGTATTTCGTAAATAATAATAAAAATCTTTATTTCAGGTCAGTTATCATTAAATAAAATAGAAATTGCTGAATAAAATATTAAAAGTCACTTAAAATAAACTTCAAAAGTGAAGCCGTCCTAAATTATTCGCGGTTTGCACTCCGATGTACTGCAAGCCAGTGTCGCATTATCGGGCTAGTAAAATCATCCACCACGGCTCTAAGGATCTATCTATCGAATTTCAAAGGAATTTTGACAGTTCAAGACGAATATTGTACAATTTTCCCTATCGCATTGATTCTGCTTTGATTTTGCAAGATACGTAATCACGTAATCAGCCTGAGACGGTAATTTTGTACATCCATGCATGTAATAAAAAAAAAACAGATATTTTAACATTATAGTACAGACACTACAAGTGATAATTTTCCTATTCTATTCGCAGTTAAAATACCATGTAAAATGGGTGCAGACGCGCGCATTTCTGCGCTGCTGGTGTCACTTCTCTTCTCGATTGCGCTCGCGCAAGGTAAGCGATCTCTCTGAGAATTCTTCAGTTCTAAAATAAACGTTCGATTACTGTTAGAATAGAAGAAACTACTTGTAAAGACACTTTTTCCATATGTTTCAGAACGATGCTCGTATATGACTGCTATTCCCAGAGAAGACAGGCCAGCAGAACTACCAGCGTTAAGCACAGATGGTAAGAGAGAGATGACTTATGAATTGGTTATTATGACCCATACAAAATGTGACAAAATAATCAAGGAATACTTGCTGAATTTAAATTATGAGGAAACTGAGCACTTACTGGTTGTTGTGGCTTGAGTTGGAATTGGGTTGCGTGATTTCAGTGATGTGATGATGTGTGTTTTTACCAATTTAATTATTTGATGCTTGCCTATAATTCTTAATTAATTTCTATCCCTCGAATTATGAATAATTAAAATGCTCTAGTTTAATTGGCTAAACTCTTGAACCTAATATATGTTTTTTATATACTGTCTACATAGCATACTGAAAAACGTAATGATGCCCGACTGATTTTATGCATTGTTTAATACACACTATTTTATGTCACTGATTCTTAAGATACAGGTAAGACCTAGTTTAAGAATCAGAGAACCTTTTAACTAGTAAGATCAGTATTGGATAATATCATGGAGTGCTAATGTAAGAAATATTGTACAATTTTGGAGAAATAAACTTACTTATTATTATTATTACTTATTAACGCTTGGCATTTGTCTTTGATAACTCAACATCTTGCTTCTACAGTCAGTGCCGGATTAAGCCTGCGCGGGGCCTGTAGCAAATTCTTTCAAGGGGCCCTTGGTTTGCTTTAGGTTCTCATGTTTAGGGGTATTAAATAAAACAAAACTGTTAGGTACAAATAAACTTTTCTGGATTTACATACATACATATAATTACGCCTTTATCCCTTACGAGGTAGGCAGAGCACCAAGGGCCGATAGAACCACATGGTGTCACTGTCATTGCTAAAACGCGAAATAGGTTACAATCGGGTAGACATTATCAAGAATTTTTGGAATTTACGAGTCCCATAATTGAAAAGCGAAAGACTGCTCAGTTATACATATAATAAATGCGCGAGCAGAGTGATAGCGAAATTTTTTCTCATATTTTGCCCCGCCTGCAGCGAGACATTGCGACTACTTTAGTTATCTATTTACTACCTAAAATTCAAGTTCTACCGAGAAATTGTGACTATTGACAAAACAACCGCGAGCGGAGCGAGCACGAAAATAGGACCACTTGTACTGATCTAAATTTTGCATCTCAAACTCAAAAAAAGGCTCCTTGTTCTCGTAAAATTATGAAATTGCCTAAGCTGACCTAAACCACAGGGGGTAGTCATGAACACCATTACAATGAATCCGCGTTTGGCAAATAACCTAATAAAAGTAGGATAGGCTGGACACGATATTATAAGGCTTGATTATGCCCGGCTTTATCCTTTATTACGCCTACCTACAAACCTACAAAGGCATGATTTTTTTTAAATCACTGTCCGATACGAGTAGGCATTGGAGCGCGGGGCCTGTAGCATTTGCTACTCTTGCTATAAGGCTAATCCGGCACTGTCTACAGTGGAAACAATCCTGCCATTTCATGGTATTTTACGTAACTTGGTAAGAAGTTACATTCATACATATGTACATATACACACGGCTGTGTTCCTGAATTCATCATCATCATCAGCCTATTGCAGTCCACTGCTGAACGTAGACTGCCATGGGGGTTATTTGCCCATAGTCACCACACTGGGCAGGCAGGTTGGTGACCGCAGTTTGTATTTTGGACTATGTTGTCAACACGTTCCTGAAATACAGTAGGCAAAACTGCAACATCTTTGATGCTCGAGAAAGGAGATCCCACAGTCACGTTTAGCATAGCGTGGACAACTATAAATTATCAGTGACAAGTTGCTAGCTTATCGCCAGAGAGAAGTTCCGAGTTACTTAATCAACTCTTGCGACATGCACGGAGATTGAGCAGCAACCGTATGATGAATTTGGCGAGATGTCTCACTTTTAAACGTCACATTCACAGAGCTATTAATAACTAGATAAACTAAGTGTATGTACTTTACATGTAAAAAATAGACTTAAGAATTAGAATAGGCACTCATTCTTAAGTCAGGACTTAATGAATTAGGGCTGATAGATGTGGTTTGCAATCCCTTTTTACACACCAAGTAGAAACACTTGCCTTGTTTGGTTATTACTTAGCTCTGTGGATTTGACGTTTTAAAGTGAGACATTTCGCTCTCACCGAATTCATGATACGGGTGCTGATGTATTCTAGTGAAGCCTCGCATCAGGAAGTAAAAAGTTATCAGAGGCCTATCTGTGGTAGATCAATTTACTAACGCGAACTTTCCAATCAGACGGCGGCGTAGCTTCGAAGCAACCACTCTACGTTTCGATTAACCCATTAGGTCATATGATGTAATGTTTATAGTAACCCATTAGGTCATAATGTATGAGATGTTAAGTTTAACAAGTTAGACAGTTTTTTCTATAACTTTGTATTACGTGTGCAGGCACCTGGACTGAACGACCGCTATTAACATCGTACACGGAGGAAGATGAGTCACGGATATGTATGGAGGAGTTCCAGGCCTTCTCGACCACAAGCGGCTTCCAGACCATCTATCTAGAGGAAGAGATAGAGGGTGAAATATCTATCGCTAGGCTTAACTACCAAGGTACATTCTGTTCTGTTCCCGATTGAGCTTATTAGAATATAACCTTACTCGTGATGAGGTAACAAACAAACAAACTTAAATGTAAACTTACTCATTTGATATTGCGATTTTCACTTGCAAGCAAACTAAATTAAAATAATGAATTAATTAATTTTAAAATCTCAGCAGGTTCTTACCTCATAGATAGTATTCTATACAGGTATACATGTATTCTTTGAACTTTCTTTCAGGAACGCAAACTCCATACGTCGGGCAGTTCCTTTCAGGCGCGAGGACACTTTTGGGTCCCGAAATTCGGTCGATTGATGGATACTGGCACCTAATCATCACACAAAGGTTCAACATTTAGTACGAAAGTCCATTAAGTCGTTGCTCAAGGGCTATCATGAATTCTAGCAGAATTATTTTCATTTCGCTTCCACATTGAAAACAATCCTGCTTTAAGAGTTCACGGTGCTTATATAATGAGGCATCGTTTGGGATCGACATTCGTTATCAGTTTCACCAATAGCGGCTGGACTTCATCACGTGATTTAACGAACGCGCGAAAATGAAGCCTTCCTCGGTGAAGCCGGTTTCGATGACGAAGCTATACTGATTCAAACGAAATATATTCGTCTAACCCCCAGGGGGCTTTGGAAATGACCCTGGACGAACACAGC
The DNA here is from genome assembly GCA_014607495.2 of Carposina sasakii. Lineage (NCBI taxonomy): Eukaryota > Metazoa > Arthropoda > Insecta > Lepidoptera > Carposinidae > Carposina > Carposina sasakii. The sequence goes on from CP053158.1 coordinate 12,605,693, forward strand.
CTCCTTATAAAACAAATGTTGTCATTTTTTACAGACAAGACTTCGAAACTCCTTCTATGAGAGTGTATGCATTCGACGTGAGAGTCGATGACATGAGTCTGGTGGCGACTGTCTTACTGAACATCGTCAATATTGATGACAACCCTCCTATTATACAAGTTCTAGATGCCTGCCAAGTTCCGGTACGTAGCAAACTGTAAAACTATCACATTTATCGCCAGTTTCTTGAATCATTCAAGAAACTGGCGATAAATTCAATCAAATCTGTTTATCGTCGATTTAACGGTAATTTTGCGATTTGACACATTGTTATCGTAAAAATCACGATCACTAACCCGCCTGTCCAGCGTGGTAACTATGGGCAAAAACCCCCCATGATAGTGCACTGGGGGAAGCCTACGTCCAGCAGTGGACTGCAATAGGCTGACGATGATGATGATGATATCGTGAAAATATATCGATGATTCGCTTTTAAGATACTGTATACTCACAGGACTCCTGAGTTTGAGGTCTTGCTTAGATTTGACTAATTACAATTGCCGTTTCAGGAAATGGGCACAGCTCCGCGTTTGACAGAATGCGTGTACCAAGTTTCTGATGCTGACGGCGAAATTAGCACACGGTTCATGCAGTTCCAAATTGATAGCGACAGAGGAGACGATGAAATATTCTACATTTACTCTGAGCTTATCCCTGGGGACTGGTTTTCTATGACCATCACTATTGGCCTCAACTCTATCCTGGATTTTGAAGTGGATGCGCTGCACATTTTTCAAATAACTGCATTGGTAAGCACTTAAATATTTTATACAATTAATTTAGATATACACACTAGTACGAGTATGTGTTTTTCTGGAATTATGAGAATCTAAGAGGCATTTATTTTTATATTATCTATTTCCTTGACACCACACCACATTGCCTTTCTTTCATGGTATTTATTTCGAAATCTTGGTACGAGTAATGTTTACTTACTATCAGTCAAATGTTAAGTCACAAGGTCCTAACCGCATCAATTTTGGGTAGTGTGTCTTTAGCGCAAAGTCAGCCTGTTGAGGTGTGGAAGGAAATTGAGGTCTCGCAGTGTGTCTCATACATGAGATGGAAATTAAAGAAGAATCTGAATAGAAGAGGACAATATTTTTCATAATTTCTGTATCTTTCACAGGACTCCTTACCAAACACCCATACAGTAACTCTAATGGTTCAAGTTGAGAACGTGGAGAGTCGCGTTCCTCGTTGGGTCGAGATATTTGCAGTGCAGCAGTTTGATGAGAAGACCACCCAGACCTTCTCCGTCAGAGCCATGGATGGCGATACCGGCATCAATAGACCGATATACTATCGCATTGTCACTGATCCTGAAGGCAAGTGAACCTTATTCTATTACTGGCGGTCGCCCACGTTCGTCCGCGTGAAAGGGCATTACACCCGTGTGGAGCGTGGGGCGGATCATATATAACTTATAGCCTTCCTCGATAAATAGGGTATCTAACACTAAGAAAAGTAATGATGGTAAGTTCGTTATTACAGACACCTTTTTCTCCATTGAAACCATCGAGGGAGGAAGAAGCGGAGCGATACTGCACGTCAGTCCTATCGACAGGGATTATTTGGAAAGAGAGATATTTCAACTTACTATAATAGCTTACAAGATCACTGACGACGGCGAGGAGTACTCCATCAGCAATAATGTAGTGATCATCGTGAACGACGTCAACGATCAGATACCGGAGCCATTAGCAGCTGAATACTTCGTAGAAATTCTTGAAGAGACTCCGCTCACCATCAACTTCGATCAAGAATTCGGATTCCATGACAGGGATTTGGTACGTAAATAACGAGTTTAGCACCTCTGAATAGCTAAGTTATAGATTGAAAGTATATTTCAATCCTTCATCACCCGGAAATATAAAAGGTAGGTACTTAGCTCTCTCCTCAATAAATATAATTGGGTACCTAATGTCTATTGTTGCTTTTATGTTGTCCACGTAAATAATAAAACACTTTGATAAAACAGAAAAACTCCTCCTTATATACAGGGAGAAAACGCCCAGTACACCGTTCGTCTGGAGAGCGAGTCTCCTCCTGGAGCAGCGGAAGCCTTCTACATAGCGCCGCAGACGGGCTACCAGAAGCAGACCTTCATAATGGGCACGTTGAACCACTCCATGCTGGACTTCGAAGTGCCTGAGTTCCAGCATATTACTTTAAGGGTACGGAACTTGTTATAAAAATTCACTTGTGCTTTATAGGCTATTCATATATGGGATACCGTTTCTGAGCAGAATGTTGCGTCAATTAGTGTGAAGGGGCTGTAATCCACCTATTTCTTGCAATTTAATATTATGTAATTTAAAATCCTAATAAGTATCTAATTTGTAATAAATATCTAGTTATCTGATATATCAATGCATCTAGGTTGTGGCAACAGACAACGACCGCGCTGACTTCGTGGGGACAGCCTTCTTGTACATCGATCTGATCAACTGGAACGACGAGCTGCCGATCTTCGAGCAGCAAACGCACAGAGTGACGTTCGACGAGACAGAGGGCGCTGGCTTCTTCGTCGCCAACGTCAGAGCCAACGATCGAGACATCGACGATCGAGTAGAGTAATATTAATTTAATAAATAATATTATACATACTGGGTGTAAAAATACAACTTTTCTTTTAATACCTCGTATTCTTTGTAACATCACGATAATTTTTTTCTATGGAAGCAACCCTGGGAAACCACGGGTTTCCAAGATATTGAGGTCCAAATTTACATGAATATCAACATTTTTTTTAAATAAATTCATCTAGAAACAGTTAACAAACATTTTTTTGAAAGACACCATATTAATATTTAAAAATGTTAGTTTTGTAGGTACATTCGTCAATCGAATACATTGCTTGCATTAAAAAAAAACTGAAAATTTTTTTCGTTTCCCAGGTTTTGTTCCATAGAAAAAAATGATCGTTCCGTTACAAAGAATACGAAGTATTAAAATAACAACGTTGTCTTTTTACATTCTATATATGAAAATGTGACATATGAACTACGTTTACGTTTATTGTTTACCTATCTATTGTGTGCCATATGGGTTCGGCAGAGTAGAATAGCACCAGCCCATGTATGCCCGTGGGTATCGTAAGAGATGATTAAGAGGAGGAGGAGTGTGGCTATGGGCAAAAAACTTCTTATGGCAGTTGTAGCGATCCCTGGGGCGGCCTACATCCAGTGGACTGAAATAGGCTGATGTGATGTGAACGTGGAACATTAAAAATTATATTCTATACCGAAAGTTATTTACCTACCCCTCTTTTATGTTACCTACAAAATGATTTAGTAAACGTTGTAACAGATTTTTTTTTTTCAACAGGCACACGCTTATGGGTATTGCCGGCAACTTTCTGGAAATCGACATAGATACTGGAGACATTCATGTTTCTGTTGACGATTATTTTGACTACCATCGCCAAAGTGAACTGCACGTGCAGGTAGGAAACCACAAAATTATATCTTCTTATCTTTAGTAGGTAGTATTGCCTGTTGTATAAAAGAGGACTTAATTATTTTCCACCTTATTCTTAGAGGTGGCACTACATCCGTTACGGAAGATTGGCGATCAAATCGTTCTAGTGTCCCTCTAGTGTCTAATGTAATAGAAGCCGTGGCGGAAACCTAAACTAAATTCAATGTACAGATTCAAGCTGAGGACACGTTAGGAGAACCTTACAACACCGCCATCGCGTCGTTGGTCATCGAGCTGATTGACATCAATAATACTCCTCCGTCTTTGAGATTGGTAAGCGTATTATTTTTTAATGTTGTATAATTTTATTTAGCTATTGGTTAGCCATACCATATGCTTAGCAATATAGGTTGCGAAGCAAACCATTTCACGCCGATCACAAAGTATGGGATACCTATACTATACTCACTTTTAGGTAATGGGATGGATTTGAGCATCTGCCCTAATTTCATTTACTATACGAGTTTAAAAAGATTGATTAATTATTCGGCCAGCCCCGAGGCAGTCCCAGTGTGGAAGAGAACGTCCCTGAGGGTTACGAAATCACCTCGGGCATCACCGCCACAGACCCCGACACCACGGCCGAGCTGGTTTTCGAGATCGACTGGGACACCTCGTACGCCACTAAACAAGGGAGGGAGACTCCTGTGGATGAGTACCACAAGTGAGATTTTTTATTTTTAATGTATTTTTATTCTAATAATATGCACCTTGGAGGGATAAAGACCCAGAGTCTGACCCATCTGGGAAGGGAAAGATTCAGCTGGCCCCTGGTATTACCAGGGTGCGCCCGGCCACTTGAGCTGCCACTGCCGCTGGCCACCTCGCGAAAGAAGAGGAAGGAGAAGAAAAGGAAGGAAAAAAAAAGATGTAGGAAGCGATGTACTTACATAGGTACATTTGCTTCTACTTCTAGGTTATATAAAACTTCTGGAGCACCTGTGTTCTAAATACTAATGATTTGTGTTCAACAGTTGCGTCAGAATAGAAACCATCTACCCGGACCCGTCGAACACAGGTTCCGTGGTGGGCCGCATCGTGGTGCAGGAGATCCGGTTCAACGTCACCATCGACTTCGAGGAGTTCGAGGTTCTATACCTTACCGTCAGAGTACGCGATCTCAATACGGTTTACGGAGATGACTATGATGAATGTAAGTTTGAAATAAGAATTTAGGTATTGGTGCAGAAAAATTTCGACTACGTAAAATTTTTGACTGCGTAAAAATTTTGACTGCGTGACACGAATCTAATGATACCTCTCAAACTGAGATGTGACAAGCCGTTTAGGCTCAAGAGCGTGCTAAAGAAATGTACATACCTAGATACAAATTTACATACATAGGAAAAACATAACCCCCCCTTCTGGCGCAGTCGCTAGTCGGGTATTCTGTGCCTCTACTTTAGTATGATTTGAAGACCATTAACATTTTGTTTCTAGTAACATTCACCATAATAATAGTGGACATGAACGACAACCCGCCGGTTTGGTCCCTAGGGACCTTGGATCAGGAGTTTCGTGTTCGTGAAGGCTCCGACACCGGCACGGTCATAGGTTCAGTGCTCGCTACTGATATCGACGGGCCGCTTTACAACCAAGTGCGATACACTATAAGGTATAGTTCTTCCACTTTCGAGAGCATTTTGCTCAGTCATCCCTACCTTAAAAGGCTGCGACTAAAATATTTCACATAGTTATCAATATATACAAACGTTTAGATCAATTCTCGAAAGATGAATATATTGAAAAACCGAGAAGACTCCTTTTAAGCACTTATTCGGCTCTTTATATGTTCTATTTCAAACACTCTGCAATGTTTGTTCTCCTTTAGTCCCCGAGAAGACACACCTGATGGTCTGGTCAACATCGACTTCTACACAGGTCAGATAGACGTAGACGCCAACGGGGCCATCGATGCCGACACCCCTCCTCGCTACCACCTCTTCTACACAGTCACTGCCAGTGACTGGTGCTACGCTGAAGACCGGGATGAGTGCCCGCCAGATCCTTCTTACTGGAATACATTAGGCGATGTAAGTTAGGATTTATGTATCAGATGTTGTAGATAGTCGAATAGAGGAGAGCTAGAACGTTCGTGACCGTCACGTATCATGATGTGACGCGTCATCACGTCATCTACAAACACGGTTAAATGAAAGTTCATATTCCATATTATGATGGACTTCGGTTCGATCGAGAGATGGTAATCGTTACTTACCTTATGGCATTAGCGCCACATCTGTACAATAGCAAACTCTTTATAACCAGATTGCATTTTGATTGCAGAGGACTTTTAGTCACAAATGGTTGAAATTCTTTCAGATTGAAATTGAGATTATCGATCGAAACGACAAATTACCGCAAGCTGTTACAGAGCTATTTGACACAACTGTCTATATCTATGAGAACGCTACCAGTGGGGACGAGGTCGTGACCATCATCTCAAGTGATCTCGATCGTGATGGTGAGATGTTTGCTCCTTTATTTCTTTTTATATATTCGCTAATATTCACTCTTTTCCGAATTTTACGATTGTACTACTTAACGGCTTGTAGTTATTGATGGTGTCTTTATACATTAGCGTTAATACATGAAGACCATAGTAAGGACGTAGTGGACTGCACGTGCCACTAAATCCCTCACTATTTACAATACTAATACAATAATATTTCACAGTGATTTACCACACCGTCCGCTACCAAATCAACTACGCGGTGAATCCGCGACTGCTGGCCTTCTTCTCGGTAGACCTGGACTCGGGGCTGCTCTCTGTGGACTACACCACCAATGAAGTGCTGGACCGAGATGGCGATGAACCAACGCACAGGATGTTCGTCTCTCTCATTGATAACTTTTACTCTGAAGGGGGTTAGTACATCCATGATAGTAACATTTTTGATGAATCCACATTTATAGTCCTAACTAGATTTACTCACGTTATATCTACAGGTGTATAAGCGCACGTTACAGAGACATGCACTGGAGATTGGCCACCCTGAAACGAATGGAACCAGCCTAAAATGGCCTCAGTAAAAGTTACACCGTTCTCGAGAATCGTTATTTTTTTATGAATTTATCCTAACCCTATCCCTTATAATACTTGCAGATGGAAATAGAAACCAGATCGAAATAGAAGTGCTAGTAGTGCTGCTGGACGTGAACGACAATGCTCCCGAGCTTCCGGAAGATCTAACCTGGTCACTCTCTGAAAACTCTCTTGCGGTAAGTGTCTCAATATAATATGTTCTAGGCGGTAGTACCTACGGCACGACAATATCTGCCGACCATGAATCACACAGACCAGTTTGTATGCAGTAACTTTGATGGTAGTTTCGGTTAGCTCAGTCCATATTAAAACGAAGGTCGTGAACTACTGCCTCCATCCTTCGTGTGCTTTTTGTTCCTAGTGCGAGTAGACGTGGGTTTATTGCTTCTCCGAAAAGACTGTCCCAAGCTAGCAGGCGGCAAAGCGGGGCAGATAATTTGACCGCAAACGATAGCGCAAAAGAGCGTTCAATACTACACACAGGCCGCACCAGCCGTCTGCCTAGTGCCCAACCATTACGTGCATATAATGCATACCTTACAGTTGCCGTTGTTAATCAGTCTGATACTCACTTTCAGGGTCAGTCACTAAGTCCCGTCATCTATGCTCCTGACCGCGACGAACCAGATACTGACAACTCTCGAGTTGGTTATAACATAGACCACCTTGAAGTCACAAACAGAGAGGATATCGTCGATCTGCCTGACCTGTTCGACATCACACATGATAACGTCACAGGTGTTCTCGAAACTGCCATAGATTTGAGAGGGTATTGGGGAACCTACGAGATTACCATACATGTAAGTTTGTTGGAATCTTTTGATATTCATTTTCATAGCCGTGTCTTTATCTATACAAACATTTTTTGACGTGAAACGTCTTTAAAATCGCGCCGACACATACCTACGGGTACCAGGTTTAAAAACTGGACCGTAACGAAAAGGTCTATATCATCGTACCTTAATAATTAAAAAACTATTGGTCTTAGAAACAAAAATGTGGTGTAAATATTTCACTTATATAGTCAGCTCGCTGTTATGACATTGAGTTCGTGTCGGGGTCAAGCGGGGGGGCGGGGGAGGGATACTGCGATAACTGTGCGAAACCGGCGCTCGCGCTTGTTTCTATTCAGTGTAACTCGTGACTCCGATTTTATAGCGTGGTGATTCTTTCGTGTGTTTGTCAAGTTTATTTGAACCGATTGATTTATACAAAAATAAGTGTTTTTTGGACAGTATTTATATCTATACTAATATTATAAAGCTGAAGAGTTTGTTTGTTTGTTTGTTTGAACGCGCTAATCTCAGGAACTACTGGTCTGATTTGAAAAATTCTTTCAGTGTTAGATAGCCCATTTACCAAGGAAGGCTACAGTCTATACAACAACCTGCCCGGCTTCGCACGGGTACAACGCCCCCTCACGCGGACGAAGTCGTGGGCGGCTGCTATTTAAAATAACCAGAAAGTGACAATAAATATATAAACATTTGCTATGTATTTTATGTTTCTATTACGTACCTGTTCTTTTTTTATTAAAATACTTAAAACAGCGTCCATCTTGTTTTCATTTCAATCTTTTACTTTAAAAGCGATTCGCTAACATAGACGTTTCACGTTAAAACCAACGGCCGTGTGCCCCGACACAGCCCCACCCGCTTTTTTTATCCAGGCGTACGACCACGGCATACCGCGGCAAGAATCCTTCGCAACCTATCCATTGGTTATCAGGCCATACAACTTCTACGCTCCTGAATTTGTATTTCCCGAGCATGGCAGCTCCATTCGACTGGCAAAGGTAAGCAAATGTATTGAAAATACATGAATAGTTAGATTCAATTTGTGGTTATTTCTAGATTTAAGGTTAACTTGGGGTACTTCTGATTTTAATTTCTGATGTTAGTAAACTGTTAACAGGTGTTTGTGTAAACTTGCAGGACCGAGCAGTAGTTAACTGGCAACTGTATAAGGTGGATGGTAACCTGCTTGACCGTATTCGAGCCACTGATGAAGATGGGTTACACGCGGGTCAAGTTACATTCTCTATAACAGGGGATGGTAAGCAAGTAACACAATTTTTTCAATGTTCTTGCTTCAGTTACATCTCCGTATGTGCAATGTGCATGTCGTGAGGCGATTAGCGAACTCGGGCATTGTCTCAGGCGATAAGCTAGCAACTTGTCACTGAACATGTTAATGACGTTAGTCTGTCCCAGCTATGCTAAACGATACTATGGTATCTCCTTTATGATACTGCAGTTCTGGCTACCCCATTTCGGGAACATAGCAGCCGTGTGTGTTATGTAGGTATGTATTATACCTATTTGATCGTTCACCATTACGACTTTTAAGTCCCTTAAAATTGTTCACTTAGGTCATAGAGGAATAAGATGTAGACATAGAGCGCTAATGTCATACTAACAGTTTCGATGCACCATTAGACTTTTCGGTGCCTGACAATTCCAGTCCTTGACACTTAGATTGCATTACTATACGTTACAATACATTAGTAATGTAGTACATTACTATAAATTACTGGAATTGTGAGGCACCGAAAAGTCTAATGGTGTATCGAAAGAGTTAGTATGACAAGAGCACTCTATGACATCTTATTCCTCTATGCTTAGGTACCTTCTATCTCAGCTGGGCTCTAAAAATACCAATTACGAGTACTATATGTGAAAATCCCAACAACGTCCTCATCATTGTAGGATAAAGTTAACGAAATAGCAAACAAAGCAATACAATCATGTTGGTTTCAGCTAACGCAGTGCAATACTTCGGTATACAGAACGACGGAGAAAACAGTGCATCACTGATCCTGACACAGGAGTTACCTGATAGCCTGGTGGATGTTCAGGTAGGATCTATGAGGATTCTTCATCTATGAACCGTCCTAATACTTACCTACTTAGAGTTACGAATATTTAGTAGCCCATGATCCAAAGTATATTTCACTGTGTTAGATGGTGTAACAAAGTCACGGCTAATAGAAATTCATGACAACTGGACTCAACAGGAAGACCACAATAATCAAATATGGTAGATAATAGTATGTGAATGTGAACTTTAAAAAGATTTAATTTCAGATAACAATACTAGCAACAGATGGCGGCACTGAGCCCGGGCCGCTGTTCACCTCGTCCAGCCTGAATGTGGTGCTCGTACCCACCATGGGAGATCCTGTCTTCTCGGCCGAAACCACCAGCCATGTCTCCTTCTTCGGTAAGCTAACATGCAATTGCATAAGTTTCGTGTTTATTTTTATTTCTAACGTAAACTACTTATAAAAAAGATACCTACCAAGGCTAATACATGGACAGAAAAAACACAATATTCCGGATCCAAATACAGACGGCCGATTGGTCTAGTAGGTAGTGACCCTGCCATAGGTCCTGGGTTCGAATCCCGGTAGGTGCAAACATTGATATGATGAATATCGATGTTTGTTTCCGAGTCATGGATGTTTCTATACATGTATTTATATACCGTTGCTTAGTCCCACGACCTTAGGGATATTAATGTGGGACTAGGTTAATGTGTTGTGAAAAAAAATAAAAAGACAAATTCTTATGGGATGACTGGGCAAGGGCTCTTTCCTAAACATGTAGACCTATTGTATAACAACTTGGTAATACTAATGCAAACATTTCTTTATTTTTTTCATAGAGGGCGAAGGTGGCTTGTTGGAGTCATTCCAACTGCCACTCGCTGAAGATGCCAAGAACTACCAATGTGTTGACGATTGTCTTCCCATATACTATAGGATCGTAGGTAAGGCATCTTTTGAACTACTTAGAACATTAAGAATCTATGTCTAAAAATTATATATTTACACAAAAAAATTGCATATCCAATATCACAGACCAGGGGCCAGGAGAAAGCAGTGCAGGCGCCCTCAGTTATACTTTGTTTTACCTGAGATTTTACCATAACCACAAACCATAATGATATATTCCTTTGGTCACAGGATTTGACACACCAGATGCTTTCTGCGATCAGGTCAAAGCAAACTCGGCCTGTATCCTGTGCCTTTTCTAAAGCTTGAACGCAGATCGTATCCAGTATAACAAGTCCTTTATTTCTTAGTTCTGTGTACCTACTTCCTCGCTACATCTTCCCAAACGATTTCCCTGCACTTCAATTCATTCGTTTTTCCTCTTCTTCCTATCTATTTATTTTAGGGTCTATCAGTAGATAAATTTCTGTCTAGTTGGCAACGAAGCTGGTCATTTCTCCCTGGATGCCGAAACCAACGTGCTGTCACTGGCCACGGAGCTGGTGCGTGAAGACAACCCAGAGCTGACGCTGCTGGTAGCAGCCAGCAATGTGCCCAACTCCAATAATGCTCCAACCTCCGTGCTTACTGTCACCGTTACGGTGTGTAATACGATTTTTCTAAGCTATTTTTCTATTAATGTACCGCCATTTTTTACTACCTAAACAATTTACAGTACGTAAAGTGCAGCTGTAAAGGGCTAATACCGTACATGAATACCAAGACAGACTATCTACCTAAATTTAAAACAACACAGCTTCTGGCTTCTCCCATCATCTTACTTTTACAAGCTGCAATGCTAAAAAAGCCGCAGGAACTGTTAGTAATAAGATATAAATTAATCTTGAAGGTGAGAGAAGCGGATCCTCGACCACAGTTCGTGAGGGCTCTCTACACAGCTGGCATATCAACCCTCGACGCTATTAATAGAGAACTGCTCACCGTTCAAGTAAGTATCCATTTACATAGATCTTCTTCATTGACTTAATTGACTGAAATACCTCTTCGAATTTGTTATAGAAGAGGTTTTAAGATGCATAAAAAATCTGAATAGTTTCGTATTTTTTTATGGTCTACGTACTTAGTTACCTACTGTTAGGTTTGCCGATAATATTCAATCTCCTTATGGTTGGTTACTTTCGAAACTCATATTGCCAAGGATTTGGCGTTTGATTTCACGGATACCTGCTTGCCTGACGCCAACCCTCCTCGAATATACCTCGACAGTCAGAATGAATATTATGACAGTAAAAACCAACTACTAATAACATCTCAACAGGCTACACACACAGAAAATGCCGCTTTGACGTACACCATTGACTACGAGTCCATGGTAGCCGACCCGACGCTCACCGCGGTGCAGAACACGGCCTTCCTGCTGCATCCCACCAGCGGGGTGCTGACCCTCAACATGCAGCCCACGGCGGCCATGCAGGGCATGTTCGAGTTCTTCGTCGTTGCCACGGACGTTGGTAAGTAATTGTCTTTAATTCAGCAATTAAGTCCACTGCTGAACATAGGTCTCCCCCAATAGTAGTGAAGTCATTAGTACTATAAAAATATTTATAGACTTAGGGGGCTTTCGTTAGTTTGATTGGGCCTACCTATCTGGGCCCTATTGTCCATGCATTAGTTTTTCTTAAAGTAAGTGAAATCTGTTTAAAATACATAAGTACCTTTATTTTTTAGAAGGAGCATTCGACAGGACAGAAGTGAAGATCTACCTCATCTCTACCCTTAATAGAGTATACTTCATCTTTGTCAATACACTACAGCAAATTGAAGATAATCGAGATTTTGTAAGTACCAAATTTTACTGAAAAAACCTCGTGTTATTTCTTTTACTGCAAGGAGTATCAAAAAAGCCACTTAAGTAGGTATCAACCACACTCTGCTTCTAAATAACGTGTGTATGCAATACTTGCACTCCTCGTAACACGAATAACAAGAAAAGGACTGCAATTTGTAGAAGTTGAAGACATAAAAGTGCCTCAGGCAGGGCAAGGTTTAACTTTGTGTACGGCAACAAATAAACCAATAGCATAGCTACAATCTACAAAATAATATCTGACACCAAATTATTTCATCAGATAGCGCAAACGTTTACCACCGGGTTCGGCATGACCTGCAACATCGACCAGGTGGTCCCGAGCAGTGACTCCAACGGCGTGGCCCTCGACTACCTCACGGAGATCAGAGCACACTTCATTCAGAATGACGTGCCTGTACCCGCGGAGTCTATTGAAGAGTGAGTATCTGTGTTCCAGATGCAGGGTAGCCACAACTGCAGGAGCATAAAGGCGATCTACACCGAGAACCAGTCAGTCCATAGACAGATTTGGTGGAAAACCCTACCCATTTACACAGCACAGCCTCCTCGCACGACACATTTCTCTAGCACATCTCTGGTGGAAAGATCCTTATATATAGGTACACACGATTGTGTTCTCGATATGGCCGGTACTGCAGGATAATAAAGGAGATCTAAACAGAGAATCAGGCAGTCTATAGACACATTTCCCTTGGACAGATTTGGTGAAACTTCCACACATTTACACAGCACAGGTAGATATCCGCTCACAACATAATTCCCTCCCACATCTCTGCTGAAAACACCCACACACTCTCCCTGTAAACACAGCAAGATATCCTCGCACGACGCATTTCCCTCTATTTACATCTCATACACACGCATCCTTATTGGTTTTCTCGATGTCCCCCAGACTCCGCAGCGACACAGAACTGCTCCGCTCAGTGCAGACGACCCTGAACACGCAGCTGCTGGTGCTGCAGGACTTCGTGACGGACTCTTCGCCGGCGCAGGGCTCCGACGCGGTCGTCACGGTGTACGTGCTGGCGGTGCTGTCGGCCGTACTCGGGTTCATGTGCCTCGTGCTCATGATCACCTTCTTTATTCGGACTAGAGCGTAAGTTCAATTGCGAGTTTGCATTTGGAACTCGTTCGCGCTAACGGAAACTTTTCACCCAATCACGTAGTGCCGTTCACACTTTTATTACATCACGTCATCACGCTATAATGTGATTGGTTAGAACTGCACACGTTCCCCACAGCCTTTAGCATAGCGGGGACAGACGTAAATGATCAGTATCAATTTTCCAGCATATCACCTGAGAGAACTTAGTCTATTTTTACGACAAGCTCGAAAGGAGATGCAGCTGATGTATTCTAGTGAAGCTCCGCATCAGCACAGGACTAATGCGAGGTCTAATTATGATCATTATACCTTTAGATTAAACCGTCGACTAGAAGCGCTATCGATGACGAAATACGGTTCAATAGACTCCGGGCTGAACCGCGCGGGCCTGGCCGCCCCCAACACCAATAAGCACGCCGTCGAGGGATCCAACCCCATCTGGAACGAGCTCGTTAAGGCACCAGACTTCGACGCTTTGAGGTAATGAGACTATACATATGTATAGACACAGCTGTGTTTCCGAAATGAGGTAGCCCGAACTGCAAGGTCCTAAAGGAGATCCCACAGCCACGTTTAGCACAGCTAGGAACGATGTTAAAGATCAGTGACAAGTTGCTAGCTTATCGCCTGAAATAATGCCCGAGTTCCTCAATCGACATGCACGGCGACATACGACATGAGAGACGATGTTGAACTAAAATTCGTAGAGATATAGATAAAGATTTTGTTATGATGGAAACCAATTAAATTGAGCCCCTATTTATTACCATATCCTTTTTATTGCATCTCATACACAAGTGTGTGGTTGTGAATACTATTAGGTACGAGCTTAATCATCCGATTAACGCAGGTAATATGACCAAAGTCCAGTGATTGTTTCTTCAGATGTATGATGCCAGAGATCTAATATTGAAATGTATGAGGTTATGTATGTCAGGGTCTGTGGGAGGTTAATGCGTTTTACACCTATCTGTTTCAGTGAGACATCAGGAGACTCGGACCTCATCGGCATCGAGGATATGCCGCAATTTAGCCAAAACTTTTCGTTGAATTCGGGAGGTGCAGACTTATATGATGAAGAACCGGTAAGTACTAAGTACCTACACAGATATATAGCTGCCAGAGTAGAAAATCACTACCCCATGTCTGCCTATAGGCACGTAGGTATCGTAAAATGCGATTTAGGGTTTCCGAGAGGGGCAACAGCGCCTCCCGTTTTGACATAGTCCCAAAAACACACTGCGTCACCAACCCACCTGCCCAGCGTGGTGACTTGGGGAGGCCTACATACAACAGTGGACTCCAATAGACTGCAGATGTGTATGTATATTTTTAAGATGCATGGACGTCCTGCAGTGGACAAACCTAACCCTTACGTGTGATACTTACGCCCTCATGCGACTAGAGCTTTTTAATGGATCGGCATAAATGATATTAATAGAAGAATGTTTTGATATGCAAGGGTTGCTGATTACGTAATCCGCATGACAGGACTAACTATAATTAGGTATGGACCCTTAACACGCACCTTGCCCACCTATTTACATTTCTATTCCCAGGATCGCTACCGGCAGGAACTTCCCAACCACAACAACAACTTCGGCTTCAACACAAGCCCCTTCAGCGCCGACTTTACAGAAAGACAGTTCAGAAGATAAACATAATATATATATTGACCCGGTGGCTCAGTGGTAAGAGCGCTGGCACGGAATGCAGAGGTCGTGGGTTCGATTCCCACCCGGGTGAGGAATTTTTCCATTTCTTTATTAATAATTTTATAATATATATAGTGGACGCCCGCGACTTCGTCCGCGTGGACTGCAGAAAAAAACAAACTTTTATCTTTATAAAAAGTATAAAATAGGTATAGCCTACATAAAAAGTAGCCTGTCAATTTTTATTAAAATCGCTCCAGCTGTTTTTACGTGCAAGTAACAAACATCTATCCATTCATCCATACTCACAAACTTTCGCGTTTATAATATTAGTAGGATTCAGTAGGTCTAAGAATCGGCTACTATCTGTTTTTCATAACCCTTCCACGAAATAAGCGATATCCACGCGAGCGGAGCCGCGGGCAACAGCTATTAAATATTGATATACAGGTTATAATGAGTCAATAGTATAAATTAGAAAGTGCTTATCATGTTGAATAACTTTTCCTAAGACGGTATTTTCATATCTCTCAAAATTTAGCTGGGCTGTTAAGGGTTCTGCATCAGGTTATCTAGACCTTCAATTTTATTACGTTATTAGAAAGTGCTTATCATGCTGAGCAACTTTTCCTAAGACGGTATTTTCATATCTCTCAAAGTTTAGCTGGGCTGCTAAGGGTTCTGCATCAGGCAGTCTAGACCTTCAATTTTTTTCTTTCATATCATTTCTACGTCATTTTATTCTTTCATACATATTTTTTGGATAACTTGAACCGTTTACGCAGCGCACGCAACGGAAGTCTCCAAAGTTGAATAATTTTCCCCGTTTTTTCCACATTTTCCTCTTATTCTTCGTCCCTATTGGTCGCACTGTGATGATATATAGCCTAAAGCCTTCCTCGATAAATGGACTATCCAACACAAAAAGAATTTTTTAATTCGACCCAGTAGTTCCGGAGATTAGCGCGTTCAATCAAACAAACAAACAAACAAACAAACAAACAAACTTTTCAGCTTTATAATATTATTATAGTATAGATTAGTAAAATATACAGGGTGTTTGTGACAGCCAGGCAAATATTGATACCATGACTTCAGACCATGATTCTGTGGCGGAAAACACTGAAAATTTTCGCACATAAATTCCAAAATTTTCTGACATTTTCTTTATATTTTCAGGAAAAATTAGTTTAGTTCGTTTAATTAGGCCTTAGATAATGACTTAAAAATAAAAATTTTACCAAAAGATGATTTTCAAAAAGAGAGTTGCCCTCAAAAAAGTTCTAATAATTGATCAACCATATTGGAGAGTCACAAGTGATCCAAAAATCAGCAAAATGTCACACAATAACTAATTAGTCATAGGATCGCCCGATACAATTGGCGGAGAGCAAAGATTACTGATATTTAAATAAAAAATACATTTCCTGCGAGTTATAACACTGTCGTATAACTCAACACAATGGTACTTGTTCAGCATTTAAGTATTTTCCTGGCTGTCACCTACACCCTGTATAGATAGTATAAGCATAAAATATTTTGTAAAACATGTAAAAAGTTTGTAAAGAGTAAGAAATTAGTCTTCAATTTATAAATCATGATGAAAGATGTACCTAAAGAGACACGATACAGGGATTAAAAAAATATTTTGTATAGAAATATATTTTATTGTTTTTGTTATTCAGTGTTTAATTAATAGTTATACTCCTTAGCTAAAAAAAATCCAATGCTATAAGATCATTTGATAGCGATTTCCCTATTCCTAGATATAGCGCGTAGGTATATATTATCGTTTTATACAAAGAACTAGCTGTTGCCCGCAACTTGGTCCGCGTGGACTACAGAATGTAGCTTATGTCCTTCTCCGTACTTATAACTTGATGCAAAACAAAACTTCGAAAGGATTGGTTAAGTACTCGTAAATCAAGCGTGAAGAGGTAACAAACAAAAATCAAGCGTGAAGAAACAAACAAAAAAAACTTACTTTCGCATTTATTATGATGATCTCCGACCGTATTTCGGTCAAGGCCACCAATCTCTTGGAGATTGGCCAGGTACGCAGGAGATATTATAAAGCCGGCGCCAGACATAGCTTCACTTGAGTGAACACTTGTTTGATTGCCATGTGTGGCACGAGACTTTGAATATGTGTCCAAAGATTGGACAAAGATTTGCACTTTGCCATGCGGTGTCGATTTTTAGCGCACATCAAAGCGTTCAAAGTCGTATATGTTAAAATGTGTGCGTAGCCTGCCACACTTGCGCAAAGACTATTTGCGCGAGCATTGTTGAGCGAAACGGTTATGTGAGACCATAGATAACAGAAACACAGGAGATGGGCCGCTAAGCGCACTTAGTTTGAGTTCTGATGTAAGCGGCTATAAGCCACACTTACATTGACATCTAAATAATAACACAAATTACACCCAACATTGATAAATCTCTGACACTCACACATTTAAGGCGGTACTCTCATTGGCGCGCACACATTGCTATCTACTGTGTAAGTACGCGCCTCAGTATAGCAAATACATTCAACAAATTTCACACGTACGCTAGTGATTGACTGTCGATAAATTTGTTATCGACACAGAGATCTATAGAGTGGCCGTGGGGGCGTGGGCGGTGTAATTGAACTATGAAAAAAATAGGCAAACATCGCGAAAACGCAATCAGTCGGGACTTGATTGCCTAACGCGTCACACGGGAGTGTTTTTTTATAATGCCTGCTTGTTCAGTGGTTGTGTGCAAGAATCGAAGTGACCATAAACTTGAAGGGGTCACTTTTCATAGGTAAGTACAATAACAATTTTGTTTTCTAGCATTTATACCCAAATTTCATTTTATTTCGTTAAAATAATTTTCACTGCGTGACATATGTAACCTAACGATTGAACCTAATACATTGCTCGCTAAGTGTAGCGTGCCTGGTGTTGAAATCAGTTTGATAAGAAACACAAAAATAAAGAAAGTTGACTTTGCACACATCTACATTAATTTAGGTACTTTGTTACACTAATAATAATAAGTAATTCACCATTGTTTTACATAAACATAATATTTTTTAAACTCTAAAAATTATCTACTTAACATTAGTTATTACTCGTAGGTACTATTCGCGGCAACGTGACGTATCGACAACAAGAAATGACAGGTACAACTCTATGTCAAAGCGCTTAGCAGCGGCCGTGCGCGGGAGCGGCCGATTCAATATGCGCAATTATCATCACTCGGTCAAACTGATTTCAACACCAGGCACGCTACACTTAGCGAGAAATGTATTAGGTTCAATCGTTAGGTTACATATGTCACTCAGTGAAAATTATTTTAACGAAATAAAATGAAATTTGGGTATAAATGCTAGAAAACAAAATTGTTATTGTACTTACCTATGAAAAGTGACCCCTTCAAGTTTATGGTCACTTCGATTCTTGCACACAACCACTGAACAAGCAGGCATTATAAAAAAACACTCCCGTGTGACGCGTTAGGCAATCAAGTCCCGACTGATTGCGTTTTCGCGATGTTTGCCTATTTTGTTCATAGTTCAATTACACCGCCCACGCCCCCACGGCCACTCTATAGATCTCTGTGTGTGAGACTGTATTGAAATAGTAGGTAGTTAAAATTCATCAAATATACATAGTGCCTTTTTCTATTACGGTACATTTCACACATCCATTCGCGTCTTGTTCTCGGATGTTTCCTTAAATTTATTGTACACGTAAAAAAATATTACATGCACATAAATAATATAAGTAGATATAAAGATAGACAAACTGCATCCACAAAATCGTCGTCCATCTTGTTTGTTGTCTATGTGCATACTGTGGAGAAAAGTCTTTGCAAAGCATGTGTGGCAGGTTGTTCAAATGTGTTTTCAAAGCTTTGCATATGTGTTCTTTCAATATGTGTTCAAATGTGTTTTGAAAGCTTTGAAAAGTCTTCATAGAAGTGCGCAAATCTTTGAAGCTATGTCTGGCGCCGGGGTAAAGCACAAGTGTGTACGCAAAGACAGATGCACTCTCTATTCCGTTACTCTCATAGCCCGATGGGATGGAAATCCGACACGACCGGAGAGAGATCAAGCGCAGGACCAACAGTTTTACGTGCTTTCCGAGGCACGAGCTCAGTGACATTTTTACAACATTACAATATTATAGTTGGGGGTCGTATCTGCCAAGTTTCATCAAATTGTGCTCGTGCAAATTTTGGGAATTTTTATAGCCTATGTTAATTTGGGTTGAAATAGTATTCTAATGGAAGAATTTTTGAAATCGGTCCAGTAGTTTCGAAGCTTCTTCACTGCAAACAACAAACAAACGATAGGTACTCTAAATGTTAAGTGGGACCTGTCACAATATATTACTGAAAACTGCATCCAAATCGGTCAAGCCGTTTCTGAGATTAGCGTGCACAGATATACAGACATACAGATATATAGACAAACAGACAAAATGGAAAAACATGGTTTTGGGTTGGGTTCTCTTGCGTATATAAAGGCCGCCCATTATTTTTTATTTTTTTTTCAATATATTTGCCATGTACATGCATACAGAAATCGATCCGTTACAATTTTATTGTATGTATAGATAGATGTATATACTTAGGTAGACATATAGATGTATATATTTCTCTAAAACTTCAATCGGTGAATAATTGCTAAACTAGACATCGAGATCAAAGTGTTCTTATAATAAGTAGAAGTAGTTATAAAAGCAAACTGATTGCCGATGCAACTCTAATGTACAACTCGGGGATGCAACGTAATGATGCAAGATCTTTAGATGAAACTGTGGTGCTGCGGTGTGACTCAGTATGTATACGAGTATGGAGTATCTATATGGACGTATAAAATCTAATAATTCCTTGACCAGACAAAAGAGAAGTAAAAAAAATATTATGACAATAATTTCTCTTTTGTGAAATTTTCACAAAGAAAAATATTTGCAAGATATTACAGAACTAAAACAACCATGTTACGCAATAAGAAGCATGCGTGTTCGCTGGGACTCGGTAAAACAATATTTTCCTCCATTTGTTCAAGCATTCGAAAGATTCCTATTACCGAACAAAAAGAACTCTATCCCAATCCTATTCCATTCGGTGTCCAGCAGAAGCTTGGATATGAAGAGCTTTTAGTCATTATTTACAATCATTTAATCAGAGGAAGCAGTTATCGTTAAGACCGTGTCTCGACAAGCGTTGGACGCCCTCCGGCCAGGTGGACCGATGACTTGATGAGGGCGGCTGGTGTAGTAACTGGATGGCTAAAACGGATTCAAGCCTTGTGGCGTGCTCTGAGGAGGCCAGGAGCTGATGATGATTACAATCGTTTACGTTGACTTATCCGTTATATTCTCATACTCTCAGGTTCCTACAGCATGTTGCCAAAAAAGGGCGGTTTATGCAACGAGATATGTCGATCCTTGTGGAAGCTGCTACTCGTGTCGGAGAAGCATCCTGGCTCGTTCCAGCACTTCCGCAGCTTCCCTGCCCTGGTGGCTGAGCGGCAGCGGTACCTCCTTTCTGCTGGATGGCTGGTTGTGCATCCATTCAGCATGTTTAAGTACGACCGATCCTTACGCTATATATTTCAATTAAATTAAAACAAAATAATAAATGGTTTTGCTATCGAAACATAGCAGGCAAAGGCAATCATCACAGGATTTTGCTAAATGTTGCAGTTTTGCAATATAACATTTGCCTGATATTATTAATTTATCGATTAGTTAGTGAGGGTCTCTAATCCTCATCATCAGCATCATCCATATGCATACCCATACCTTTACCTATAAATCTGTACCCAGTCACTAATCTGTGTATGTTACTTAAATATATCCTAGTCTTTGATCTATCTTTAGTCTGATATGGAGAATGTTCATGCTGCTGATTGATCTGGCACACATGGTGACGTCATCGACCCGGCTGTGCTTTATCCTGGAGCCACCAGACAACATGCAACGTCAGCATATAGACCAAGTCATGCTGGGCCTCCACGTGACCTGTTTATTGGATATACTGATAAACTTCAATGTCGGATATGTGGAGGAGCCGGATAAGTATATTATGCTGCGGAGAAGCAGTATTGCTTGGTAAGTGAGTTTAACTAGCAACAACTTAGCTGTTTCTCATCTGGTCAATAAGCAATTAGTAATTATTCGGCAGTAGGGTAGGTACATACGAGTAAGTGATTAATGATGTCGCCAAAGAGGCAAGACATCCACATAGTTTGCTACGTTGTCGCTAACTTTATACCAACATCAGTGTGATACCAACAGAGGGTTCCAGCGCACATACGCTTACATAAGCAACCTTTTAGAATCTGGCATGTCAAAACCATACGGCTTTATATACAAACTTAGGGTAACTTTTTGTTAAATAAGTTAAATTGTATCAGGCGTCACTATTCGGAAGTTCAAATCTCTATTGAGGGATCGCCCGCCACCGGGCCTTATACCCTCCGCTGACTTTTTGTTTTTTTCCAAAAGAACGTTTTTGTTTCCAGTAACTACCTGAAGCACTGGTTTATCTTCGACTTCCTGTCGTCGGTTCCAGTCGCGTATATCCTCCTTGGTGACCCCAGAAAGACCCAGCAAAGCGTGCTGATAGCACACTGCCTTCCACTCTTTCGATGTTCCCGGATTTATATAACGCTTATTAATGTTAAAAAAGTTTCGAAGGTGGGTTGATTCTAATTGCGGCGCCATTAATAGTACGGTTTTCTATGGTCTTCTTAGTAACGATGAAAAATACAGAGGTTGCTTCCCTAGGATCGTGTCATGATCAGAAGTGGGATGACGTCACCACTGAACCTTGTTTTAAAAAAATAGGTGCATGAAGCCTTATAATAATCTAAATATTTAATCTTTTGATGAGAAGCGACGGCGCCTGATGAGACCTTTAAATTGTAAAAAGACTTTGTTGGTAGAGTTGCTATTCATAGGTAGGTATATAGTGCTATTAAAAACTGTTTATACTAGGTCACTGATAAGTAATATCGACAGAAACGTATATGGCATATGCCATAATGTTGGGTATTAAACATAGGTGCGAGTATACAGATAGACCCAGCCAGCTCCCTACATTGAATTGAGATTACTTTTTAATTTATCTACATAGGTCTTCACTCGATCCTACGTATGGCAACGTCTGACTCGACATGCCATCCTCTTTCTGATGATGATCCACTGGTCTACTTGTCTGCTGTACTTGCCTTCAGTGCTGCAATATTACTGTGAGTTGATTACTTATGGATATAAAACAAGGTAGATTTTTTTATATAGCCGAGATGATATACATTTATAGGCAAAATCCTTTTGAGACCACACGTTTTATTGCTAACTCTGGCCATTACCCTGGTAGAAACTTATCTAGTTCGTCCAGCCATCTCCGTATGGCCTATCGCCACCCCTCCTTACGGCATAGCATCCATTCTAGGTTGCATTTACGTGATATGAAAAATTATAATCACCTTTCGAGCAGCTAAGCCTAGAAAAATATTCCTCATCCTCGTGTTCCAGCTTCTGGAAATTGGACCTCAGGTTACGTTAGCTTCCTCACACCGGATTTGCCCTTGATAGAACACACTACGGCCAAAAGATACCAAAAAGGCGCATTCATCTCATTCTCTATATTCCTATGTAAGTGTTTAGGTTCGTAAAAAGCTAGTGATTTCTGTTATACCTACACATAATCTAAAGTTTAGAGACCTTGGGGAATGCAGGATTGATTCCATTGAATAATAAGTAAAAGTGAAACGTCATCTCCTTCCCACATTAACAACATTCTTTCTGTAAGAGTTCATGTTATTTTAATTAATCCCAATTGTACGTCATCTTCCTGCCCCCATCGCATCATTTATGGAGTCGGCGCAATTTTATTGGCTCCTTTCGAAATTCAAATTGCCAAGGACAATTTCTTCGTACAATGACTAAATTACTAACTAAGTACCTACATATAAATAATTAATTTTATTCCAGCTACTGGATTTTCTATGTTTAACATTCGCAAAGCTGATGAAATGGTTCTAAACTCTGTAATGATTCTGTCACACGCTATTTTCATGGTTTATACTGTAGGTGAGTAAAGTTTATATTTGGTATTTGTCTAGCTGTGCGATCGAACTGTTGAATAAATATTTATTGTGTTGTCTCAAACATACCAAAAAAATATCGCAAAAATACCAACTATGTATATGGTAATACCTGAATAGGTCTACCTAGGTCTAAGGCTCCTGTCCACCGAAGCGAAACGAGGTTGCGGAGTGCAGTAACGGAGAAATATGAACCAATAGGATTGCAGGACTGGAGCAGAGCCGATATTTTATACAATCCTATTGTAATATTTCAAATTTCTCCTTTTCTGCGGTCCGGTGGACAGGCAGCCTTATTCTAGTGGGAACGCTTTCGGACCGAGGTAGCTACTTGATCCACGAAAGTTTTGTCAGTCAACATTCTGTCCATCGTGGAGCGCCGGAGTCGTAACTCCTACCACAATATATTTGATTCACTTTAAAGCTGTTATAGATACAAAAAGGTGGTACATTTACCTTATTCTTATTTTTGGCTAATTTCCTTTGTTTTTCCAGTTCTTATCTTGAAAACGTACATGACTGAATATAACTCAAGCAAGCGCTACAATGAACTTATGAACCAAGTCGAGGTTTGTATGAAATATCTTGTTTTATAGGAATTTTAGGTAGTTACCAAAATATGTAGGTACCTAACCTAGCTTAGTAGTACCTAGTATTCAGCTGTGTCAGTAGATATCTGACACAAATATCAATGGTACCTACTTATAATACATGTTGGTTGCAACAGAAATACATGCGTCAGAAGCAGTTCCCAGCACAGTTGAAGAAGCGCGTGCTGTCGTTCTACCGGTTCAGATACCAGGAGCGCTACTTCAAGGAGGACACCGCTTTCGACTGCTTATCTGGTATTATGGGCCAAATCTATTTCCTATTTTTAAAATAAAAATGTATACAGGATGTTTTTTCGTTGCCACGAAACTTAACGAAGGGTAGGTACGTACTCTATACATCAAATAAAGTAATTTTATACCAAAAAAAATGCTGGGAAACGATTTTTAATTACTTGATCGTTTGAAATTTAAGTGTCCAGTGTTTATACTAGTTTTTTCATAGACAGATACTAATTATTTCTCGTGAAAAAATCTTGCTAGCTACGCGCGTCAATGTGCATTTATGCAGAAAAACGCAGTCTATTTACTCAACTTTGGACCCTAATATCTTGGGAAACAGACACTTCCCAGGTATGCTTCCTTAGACAAAATGATTGTCATGATGAAGAGATTTCGTAGTTTTCGGGAACGTTGACAAAAAATAGTATAGTGTAACGGAGGTGCAGAGGGCGCTACCTATGGTCAGGGAGGGAAGGCTGACCGCCCCTGCTGCTCCTATAGCAAGCCCGAATCGGCAGTCAAAAATAAATCAACCAATGGGAGCGCATGTGCGCGCTGCCGGCGCGCGTGTGATTCGCCCACCGGCCCGCTATTGGCATTAGTTTAAGAATGAGAATTCATGCTTCCGATTAGTTATAAACTCTCTGTGTAAAATGTGTAAAAATATAATTATTTCATAGTAAAAACACTATCGATAAACCGATTTGTAACTGTATTGTCATTATAGTGCTACACTATATTAAATAAAAGATAATAAAGATATTATAGTTGTGTTATTGTAGTGAGTGCGTACAACAGACAGTTTCATGGCGCCCATCTCGTGTGTCTAAAACAAAAAGATACGTGTCGTCAGTGTTACGTACTTTTTACTACAATACAGTGACTGACTATCTTGTGTGATATATAATAATGATTACACGTTCTAACCGTACGCCGCGCACGCCGCAGCTGCATCAATCGGCGTCCCACGTTTATGATGATGGCAGGCCGCCGCCGTCGCATCAGGGTTCCCACCCGTGTGACGATGATGGAGATCTTTCCGGACATCGCATATCTATGGATAACATGACAGTGTTGCTGCAAACGATCCAGCAGTCCAACGCGGATATGTTCCAGAGGCTACTGCATGAAGTCCGCGCCTCCACCCCGGGCCCCACCGCCGGCGACTCGCTCAACGCATCCGCGCAAACCCATAACGCGACTGCCAACTTCTCTAGGTGCAAGGTAACCTATAGTGGTAATACGGAAGAGAGCATAGAAGGATTTATCGACGCCGTGGAAGCATATAAGGATTGCTGTACTATATCGGACGAAAACGCAATCAGAGGATTCTCGTTATTGCTAACAAAATCTGCAGCTACTTGGTGGCAAGGAGTTAAACCTACAATTAAGACATGGAGTGACGCTATAGACAGCCTACGGAGATCATTCGGCGACTGCCGCCCTCCACATAGGCTATATCGCGACTTATTCGCCAACGAACAACGGTACGACGAGAACACCGACAGGTTCGTGGCTCGAGCTCGAGCGCTACTCGCCAGGCTTCCCAATTCGGACATCACTGAGAAGGCTCGTTTGGATATGGTCTACGGATTACTTAACCAGCGCATCAGGGAACGCCTTCGTCGGGAGGAGTTTCGGTCATTCGACGAGCTCTTGGATAAGGCTCGTTCCATTGAAGACTCTATTAGGGAAGCAGGAAAAGTGTCTGAAGGCGCCCCATCGTCCGTCCCCCGCCGCCCCGCGACAGGCCCCTCGTCGTCGTCGCGATCGCTGAAGTCCTCGCTGTCGTCAGCGCCGCCGCCGCAGCCGCTGAGCCCGGCTGGCGCTACAGGTACAGGCGCGACCGCAGGCAGCATGGGTCCCATTTGTAAGAAAAGAATTTTCTGTTCTTATTGTAAAAAGCCTAACCACTCAAAAGATACTTGCAGTAAATTACTAAGTAAAAACAGTGATAATAGTAACAATAATTTTTATATTGATAGCAATATTTATTGTTATGGATGTGGGAAGAAAGGTGTAATTAGAAGTGATTGCGCTAAATGCAACTCACAGTTTTCAACTATACATTTCGAGTCAAGGCCACAATTACGACCTTTGACCTCTCGTCCCGCAACCATTCCGCTCTCTCCGATTTCAATCGCGAGCGACACTGTTTATAATAATAATAACAATGTTTTAGTTCGTAATAATTCTGTCGGCATGCCTAATCAGAGTTCTTGTTATTCAAATACCATTTTATCTGCTTCTAATAAGGTTAAAAATCAAAATGCAAACGGTACTGAAACGAAATTCGACTTTAACCTTTTGCGGTTTAAGGCTGTCATTCCGGAATTTTTCTATGATCGCAAATCTCATGATACGTTACCTACCGTTGCCTACTTACCTAATCAGTTCGTAAACGTGTTACCAACCGATTTTTTTAATGTGTCCATACCCGCGGTGTTACCGCCGGTTTCTAAAAATAGTGATTTTATTAAGGGCGCGCACACACTGTTCACATCTGATACTTACCTAAAGAGTAATGCTTATTTACCTAACTTAAGGGGGAGTCATAGCAATTTAAATGAAGGTGATATTGGTGTCTTACCTGACGTTAGGGTTCCTTGTTCCGACAAAGGTAATAACCTCATCGTGCCAGCGGATGATGGTATGCTGTCGCCGTTTCTCCATACATTTTCTGTGCATTCTTTTCCTATGTTAGATTTTGAAATAGCGTGTTCG
Source organism: Carposina sasakii (assembly GCA_014607495.2). NCBI lineage: Eukaryota > Metazoa > Arthropoda > Insecta > Lepidoptera > Carposinidae > Carposina > Carposina sasakii. The sequence continues at coordinate 12,632,276 of CP053158.1, forward strand.
GATTTATTCTCTTCGGATATTAGACAGTCATCGGTACAACAAAGGCCTATTTTGGGTATAACGATTTTAGGTATGACAGGTAGAGCACTGATCGATACAGGTGCTAAACGTTCAGTTGTAGGTAGTTCTTTGTTCGAGTTGTTAAAGAAAACTAATCAAACCGTTTCGGAAACTTTTATGTCTATTAAGTTAGCAGATGGTTCTGTACAGGAGAGGAAGGTGCTCATAACGACACTAGATGTCGCTGTAAGGCATAAGACTGTTTTAGTGGAATTCGTGATTTTGCCAGACGCCACGGGTAATGATACCCTACTTGGCATTGATTTTATAATAAAAGCTGGTATGTCACTAAATTTTGCATCAGGTACGTGGCAATTTTCCGATGAACAGGTGTCATATCCTTTAGAGTACGAGTCGCCGAATAAACACGTCACGTGTTCTTCAGCTGATATGCTTCGCGACGATGAAGGTATTATGTTGCAACCTTCCCAACGCGCCAAACTGACAGGTATTCTTTACTCTAACCAGGATATTTTCCAAATAGGGGGAGCTCCGACGACTTTTGCGGAACATCATATTGACACTGGAAGCCACCCGCCGGTATCTTCACCCCCCTACCGTCTTACCCCCGCCAAAAAGGAGGTAATGAAGAAGGAGTTAGATGACATGCTAAAGGATGGGATTATCGAGGAGTGTGAGTCAGCGTGGGCAGCTCCTGCCATTTTAGTGCCTAAGAAAGGTAATGGTGTTCGATTTTGCGTTGATTATCGCCGTTTAAACGCGGTGACTAAAACAGACTCCTATCCTATTCCTGTCATTGACGAGCTGCTTCAATCTACGAAAAAAAACTGCTTTATGTCCACAATTGACCTAAAAGCAGGTTATTGGCAAGTAAGTGTGGCTCCTATGGATCGTGACAAAACGGCTTTTGTCACGCCTTTCGGGACTTATAGGTTCACGCGAATGCCTTTCGGCCTAAAGAATGCGCCAGCGACTTTCCAAAGACTGATGGATCGTTTTCGCTCAGGTAACAGCCTTAAAGACATTACGCTGCTGTGCTATTTGGATGATCTGTGCATTATTTCCGAGACCTTTGAAAAACACCTCGATGACTTGCATAGAGTTTTTAACAGACTTCGTTTATTTGGTTTGCGTGCCAACAGGGACAAATGTACGTTTGCACGAGAAAATGTGACTTACCTTGGTCACGTGGTTGCTCCAGACGGCATCAAAGCAGATCCTTCTAAGATTGACGCCATCTTGCAGCTGAAGGAGCCCTCCAGCCTGAAAACTTTAAAGTCATTTATCCAAACATGCTCCTGGTTCCGCAAATTTATCCCAAATTTCGCCCAAATTGCCCAACCTTTAACAAAGCTTACACGTAAAAATGAACCCTGGACGTGGACTGAGGAGCAACGTAAGTCTTTCAACATTCTTAAAACCAAGTTGACCACTGCACCCGTACTTATCCAAGCAGATTATTCTCAACCCTTCGTAATCCGGACCGACGCGAGTAATTACGCACTAGGTGCGGCACTGATGCAAGGTGAGGTACATGGAGAGCAACCCATCGTCTACGCCAGCAGGCTGCTTACTTCAGCGGAACGAAATTACACAACTACTGAGCGAGAAGCTTTAGCGGTAGTCTGGGCAATCGAGAAATTTAGAGGATACGTAGAAGGTCATACTATTATTGTGAAGAGTGATCACCAGCCCCTACGCTGGCTTCTTACTCACAAATCGCCTACAGGTCGCCTAATACGTTGGGCAATGAAATTACAGGCCTTTGACATCAAATATGAGTATACTCCAGGTAAACTGAACGCACTCGCAGATATGTTGAGTCGACCCAACTGTAATGAGTGCTCCCAAAATGATGAAAATTGCGGAGTTTGTTCCATGACAGTTGATTTTCCTCGTTACAATCCAACAGAACTACGCGAAGCTCAATTGCAGGATCCTGAAACAGAAAAAATTATTAGGGATGTAGAAAATACTGACCTGTTAACTGCAAATCGTTGGCTAGAACGCGGATATGTGATGTCGCAAGGCGTGCTTTTTCGTTTCAATCCTGAATCAGACTGCGATGATCCTCAACTTGTTGTTCCTGCGACTATGGTAAGAAAAGTTCTCGAAGAATGTCATGATGTCCCTACTGCAGGTCATCAGGGCATCGATAGAACTTTAAACCGCATTAGAAACCAGTATTATTTCACAGGTATGCGAAAAATTGTAACTAATTATCTCAAAAACTGTGCCGAGTGCCAAAAATATAAAATTTCGAACCAGAAACCTTCTGGACTTTTGCAGACTCCCGTCTTACAGCAGCGAGGTGAGGTCCTTTCCATTGACTTATTCGGTCCATTGCCCAAAGGTGAGAAAGGCGAGACTTGGGTCCTAGTAGTGGAAGATTCCGCTACACGCTGGGTAGAGCTTTATTCCCTAGTAGATGCAGCTGCTGAGACGTGTGCACCTGTCCTCATCAACGAATATTTTATGAGGTATGGTTTTCCCCGTCGTATTATTTCTGATAATGGCGTCCAGTTTGTTGCCGCAGCTATGCAACAATGTATGTTCGTTCTGGGAATCAAACAGAATCTCATTCCTTTATATCATCCACAAGCTAATCCTGTTGAAAGGAAAAATAGAGACATTAAAACTCAACTGTCGATTCTTGTCAGGAATGAACATACAGCGTGGCCCAAATATTTGCCTCAGATTAGATTCGCTATGAATAGCGCTAATTGTTCGTCTACCGGGCGTACTCCAGCGTATTTAATGTTTGCTAGGGAGATGAGAACTCCGTTTGAGAGTCAGACAGACATAAGATCCATACTAGATAAAGAAAATTTCTTGCCTCAATTTACGCCCTTCTTAAAGGATTTTTTAGAGAAGATGGATGTCATTAGAGAGCAAGTTGAAACCAGTCAAGACAAGGTCAAAGATACTGCTGATAGGAAACTCCGTCCAGCTCCACAATATAAAGTCGGTGATCTTGTTCTTATAACTACGTCAGGTCTTAGTAATGCTTCGAAAGGTCTAACTAGGAAGTTTATGCCTAAGAGGGATGGTCCCTATCGCATTTCTAGGTTAGTGTCTCCTACTACTTTTGAGGTATCAGATGTGAACGGTATTAACGTGGGTAAGTTTCACGCAACGTATTTGACACCTTTTATCGCTCGACGGGACGAGGTTTCAGTGCCGGTTCGGCCTCGCCGCCTTCGTGGTCGTCCACCTAAGGTTACTGATTCGGGAATGCAGAGTGGTTCTGAACCCGCAGCCAAGCCACACACGAGACGTTCGAGTGGCTTGGAGGGGGAGGATGTAACGGAGGTGCAGAGGGCGCTACCTATGGTCAGGGAGGGAAGGCTGACCGCCCCTGCTGCTCCTATAGCAAGCCCGAATCGGCAGTCAAAAATAAATCAACCAATGGGAGCGCATGTGCGCGCTGCTGGCGCGCGTGTGATTCGCCCACCGGCCCGTTATTGGCGTTAGTTTAAGAATGAGAATTCATGCTTCCGATTAGCCATAAACTCTCTGTGTAAAATGTGTAAAAATATAATTATTTCATAGTAAAAACACTATCGATAAACCGATTTGTAACTGTATTGTCATTATAGTGCTACACTATATTAAATAAAAGATAATAAAGATATTATAGTTGTGTTATTGTAGTGAGTGCGTACAACAGACAGTTTCAATAGTGAATATAATCTTATCCACTAGGAAAAACACAAAGTAACAAATGTACCTATAAGTAAGATTCTTATTTGTATATAGAAGCCTGCATTTAAAGATCTTACTGTAGGAAGAAGTACCCATGCCTACTGCAGGAAACCTTTAAAAAAATTAAGTTTTAGACCAAAACCTGTAGAATTTGACATCTTCTAGGTCTCATTTGCCTGCGCCGTAGTCTCATATCCCAAATAACAATATTTAATACCACAACCAGAGCAACTGCGCAACGAAATAATCCTGCACACGTGTCACAAGCTGGTGAACAAGGTGGCGCTGCTCGAGGGTCTGCCGGCCACGGTGGTGGGTACGGTGCTCGGCTGCCTGAAGCCCGAGGTGTACCTGCCCGAGGACCTCATCGTGCGCGCCGGCGAGACTGGAGACTGCATGTACTTCTTAGCTTATGGCAGTGTGGCTGTTTACTCATTGAAGGGTGCTGAGGTTAGACAACTCATTAATTTATCGCCTAAACTTAGAAATCCCGTTAATTTGCTCGTCCCTGTAGGAATTTTGATAAATCCTTTTTTATCGGGTGCCTGCGTCTAGGCTGTGCAATATCAATGCACCCGTCAAACACCGTCAGTCTCAGGCAGGACAAAGCATTTAATATGTAAGTATGTATACTTAGGTAGGTTTATGCTTAAGCATGCTTGATCTGATGTTCTACCTTAAGGTGCAAACAGACTGGGCTTATGTGATGACACGTATGTGATGTTACGTCCGTCAGATGACATCAATTTTCATAGTAAATATATGAAAAATCATTATTTAGAACTACATTTATCTTACGTAACGTTGCTATTCCAATCAAATCCCAGTCTACGTGTATTGCGTACGCGTCAGATCGCGTGTATTCACGTGTATTGCATGTTAACACGTAATGAGACGCTTGCGCTGCGTCAGTCTGCTCGTAGCTCGCGCCCAGTAAACACGTTCATGCGTTTTGTATCAACAATGTCGGAGCAATTTATCGAATTAGTCAGGACTTATGAATGTTTATATAACCCGCAATGTCCCGAATACCGAGACCACGGTGTCAGAAATAATGCATGGGAGGAAATAGCTGCGATCGAAAATAAAACAAGTAAGTTAAAAAATATATAGATACATTTATTTACATAACACATATCATAAATTGTAATTTGTTATTGTACACTAAAGATATACAATAAAGTTAATCTTTTCTAATTAAATTAGCCTGTATTTAGATTGGTTATCCAGTTGTTTTGTTTGTTTCATCGACACAATCACCGGTAAACTTGAATGCATAGGTTGTTTGTTCTCAAATGCAACGTTGCCATACCGTGCACAAAGGACAGAAGGCGCGAGACGCGACGCGCTATGAGTCTTTCCTACGATAGTGCAAGCGGTACAATGCAACGTTGCCATACCGTGCACAAAGGACAGAAGGCGCGAGACGCGACGCGCTATGAGTCTTTCCTACGATAGTGCAAGCGGTACACAAAATTCATCTGCAAATGGTGTTAAAGGAATGAAACTTTAGGAGCGATTGATCTTTAGCGTATATGAAATGAATTGACCCGTAGCACCAAAAACAAAAGCTGGACGAGCGGAATTACGGTGACATTTTTTTTTGTGTGGCAAAAAAAAATTTTGTTCTGAAACCTATCGTGTGGGGTATCGAATGAAAGGGCTTTCTGAGACGATTCTAAAAATATATCACATCATTGAGTTACTTGTGTTAAATTAAATCGAAAATAATTTTCAAACCATACCAACTTTGAGCTCCTTAAGATATGTGGTGAAATAATATTTTGTGAAATACGAGTCAAATGATACATAATATCCTCTTATCTAAGCTCAAGAAAGCAATTGGGTATAAAAAATATAATAAAAAATATTCTAGGTTTTTTGTTTATTAATTTAGACACCTGCAATGATTTTTTTTTTTTTCGTGCGATGTAATTACTTATTTACAGATTAGTAATTACATCGCACGAAAAAAAAGTTTAATCATTGCGAGTGTCAAAATATACGGTATAAAAGACCTATATTTTTAAAAATAATGAATAATTTAAAAAAAATACTAGACTTTTTTATACCTACACCATATCTTATCTGAAGAAGCTCAAACTTGGTATATTTTGAAAATTATTTTCGATTTAATTTAACACAAGTGACTAAAACTCAATGATATCGTCTCAAAAAGCCCTTTCATTTGATAACCCACAGGATAGGTTTCAGAACAAATTTTTTTTTTGCCATACAAAAAAAAATTGTCACCGTAATTCCGTTCGTCCAGCTTTTTTTTAGCGCTACGGGTCAAATCATTTCATATAAGCTAAAGATAAATCGCTCCGAGTTTCATGCCTTTAACACATTTTGTAGGAAATCAATGAAATCGCTATATGCCGCTAGCACTACGAGTTGTCATTGATGTTTCGTTGCCCTCTTCTAATCATGCGTAGTTGCCAGGTAACAGAACCCGCTGGAGAATTGAAATGATCTCTGAATTGATTTCTTATATGAAAAGCATTCAAGACAGGGTTTTGCTGTATATATCGGTCTAAGTCAACGAAAGCTTGCTTCCTCGGTTCAAAATAAGTTTCTATGTCATCAGCGATTTCAAAGTCAGGTCCTAAATAATTATGCAAACAACATGCAGCTAAAATTATTTTATCTACCAAGTTTGGTTGCACTTGCAATGGTCCTTGAAAAACACGCCACCTCGCACGTAATGAAGCAAATGCGTTTTCCGATATTCTCCTTGCTCTCGATAGTCTGTAGTTAAATATTTTATTTGGTTCGTTTCTTGTCAAAGTATTTTTGCTGTAAGGTCTCATCAAGTAGGACAACAATGGAAATGCCTCGTCACCTACTATCACATGAGGTACAGCCTCTCCTTCATTTGTTAGCGGTTGATCCTCTGGCACATCCAACTCTTTCTGTAGTAATTTCTAGCCGAGCGCTGATTTTTCAAAAATTCCTCCGTCACTGTTTCGTCCGTATGCACCAACATCCACCGCTATAAATTTATAGTCTGCATCTACTAGTGCTAACAAGACGATTGAGTGCTGACCCTTGTAGTTCCAAAATTGTGATCCAGCATTTATTGGGCATTGTATGTTCACGTGCTTTCCATCAAGCGCGCCTATACAATTTGGGAAGTTCCATTTTGAATTAAAATCTTCTGATATTTTTCTCCACATGGAAATGGTAGGCAGAGGCATGACACGAGGACTCATATTTTTCCAGATTGCTTCACATACTTGTTTTACAATACTGCGTACTGTGCTGGAGCCCATGCGATAGTTGAAACTTAAAGATTGAAATGAATTTCCTGTAGCCAAGAATCTGAAAAAGAATTTCAATATCTTAAAAAATTAATAAAGTGATTTATTTTGTTTCAGTTGAATGCAAATCTATATGGACTAAATTAAGAAACTGTCACACAAATGCTTTAAAACGCCGACTCAAAAAAAAAAGTGGACAAGCAGCAGAGTCTATACTCCCGTGGCGATATGAAAAAGTAATGTCTTTCTTGATACCTTTCATGGAAAATCGACCAACATTAACAAATTTAGGTAGTTCTCCTAGCACCTCCGGATCAGAACTATCATCTCACGTAAATAACGATTCGTCTTATTTGTCCTCGAATGATATAGAACCAGTTCAACGCAATAAGAAAAGTAAACCGCAACAGACCAATCCAGATATCAAAGAAATTGTTGATTTGATGAAATCAACTCAGGAAGCAAGAAAATTACAAAACCAAATGGATGAAACCGATAACTTCTTTTTATGTATGAGCAAATCTTTGAAAAAGTTGCCTAAGCTAGATCAAGCAAGAATAAAAATGGATTTACACAAAGCTATTCACGATGTTGAGATTCGAGAACTAGAACGTCAGCATAGCGTACTAAGTCAGCCAATTATAATACAACAACATCGCAAGATACAGCCAGTCGTTACACAATCACCATCTCATTCACCGTCTTCTATCACACACCACTCAGACCTTGCACCATCCTTTAATCTCAATCAAATGTTCCAATCAACTCAAGCAACTCATTCACAATCTCCATCTCCAAGCACACAATTACCATCTCATTCACCGTCTTCTATCACACACCAATCAGAACTTGCACCATCCTTTAGTCTCAATAAAATGGTGCAATCAACTCAAGCAACTCATTCACAATCTCCATCTCCAAGCACACAATTACCATCTCATTCACCGTCTACTATCACACACCAATCAGAACTTGCACCATCCTTTAGTCTCAATAAAATGGTGCAATCAACTCAAGCAACTCATTCACAATCTCCATCTCCAAGCACACAATTACCATCTCATTCACCGTCTTCAGACCTGGCACCATCCTTTAATCTCAATCAAATAAGCCAATCACCTCATTCACCGAAAAATACCTACACAACTCTTGGTTTTTACGAATATTAAAGAAACTACTACTATTATTACTTAATATTTTTTTAAGATAACTCAATTATTGTAATGATTACATAATAAAACTTACCTTAAACAAACTGCTAGTCTTTCCTTTGTTCCTATAGGTTTACGTAACCGTGTATGAATTTTACGTAAGTCCGTCTTCAAAAAGTCGTGAATTTTTTCAAACTGCGCCTTAGTTACACGAAAGTATTTGTAAAAGCGTTCATCGTCTTCTTCTAAATCTGGCACGACAAGACTATGATACTCTCCATGTGGCTCTCTTTTTTTATTAATTTTATGAACCCAATATCTTCTTTGCACTTTTTTTTTCTTTGTAATAATGTAGTACAATACCGCTAAGTTTAAAAAATCTTCGTCGGAGCTGTCAGTATCATCCATTTTTCTACTGTAGTACGAAACAACCGAATACTCCGACGATCAACGCTTCACTGAATACGTGGCGTGGGCCAATGCTAGTGTGTTTCTAACGTAACATCACATAACGTGGCGTGTTTGCGCGTAAGCTCAGTTTGTTCCTGTCGCTGACGGTGGCATAGCGTAGGGCTAGTTTGTTTCTAACGTAACATCACATAACGTGGCGTGGCATCATATAAGCCCAGTTTGTTTGCACCTTTATACTTAACGACGTTATGAGTCGGTGCGCCAAGAACATTGTACTGCGCTTCTAACCAAAATAGGGACCATAAATAAATAAATGGGAAAAACCTAAGAATTAAAACTGTGGCGAACTGATGCGGTATCTCTTATCTGGCCCTTAGGATAAAAATTAAAATACTTGTAGCTGGGGTAGTAGTCGGGGTTTTAAAATAGAAAAAAGTTTTTTGTTGTTATTTGCTGTTTTTCAGGTTTGTCACCTAGTGGACGGCGCTCACTTCGGTGAAGTAGCATTGCTAATGAAAGACAGTAAGAGAGTGGCCACAGTTATCGCTATTGAAATTACACAAGTCTATCGACTGGACTCGATCGATTTTCGGTGAGTAGGTTCAATCAAGGCAAATCACACTGACATGCATACCTACATATAATCACGCCTTTATCCCTTACGGGGTAGGCAGAGCACCAAGGGCCGATAGAACCACATGGTGCCACTTGTTCTGACCAATTTTGAGGGTATAGTTGAGATGCACAAGTCACACTGATAAGTTTTGTCAAAACCGTTTTGACTTTCATGCTAGCAAAACATCGTAGTAATGTACATTATTTCTATGATATTTCTGTACCAGCCTAGGTATACCTACTGTCTGTAGGTACCTTATAGCATCCTTACTTTACCTACTTCCGCTGTCGTTGTTACTTGGGTGGGTATCCCCGTTAGTTCATTCAATAATAATTGAATCATTCAATTTCACAGCACTCAACCTTTGACAATTGAAAGTTAGGCCGAATACAACAAAACAGGATTTGGTATCTATGAGTCTCACCCATGTCTCACCATGTAGGTACCTAACTTTAAGTGTTAGGGTCAAGACACACATTTAACACGCCACGCGATGACACGCCAAAAATGTATGGAGCGTGTTATGGCGTGGGGTGTTAACAGTGTCTCATTGACTGTACAGGGTGTAACAAAAAGAGTATGTTAAGCGAAAAGCTTTGTAAATAGCCCACTGTAGAGAACCTATCTACAAAATATGAGACCCGAAATCACATGTTTATTTTTCCCGATAGTATGGAGAATTTTTAAATATCTCAGGAATTTTCATACAATCTTGAAAAATAAAAATGTGATTTCGAGTCTCAAATTAACATACCCTTTCTGTTACACCCTGTATAATATGTATGTGATTGATTGATATGTAGGTACTGACACGTGTGTCGTCGAGTCCGGTGTTTACAGTGTGTCTTGTCTTGACCCTTAGTCGCAATGTCTTGATGAGTGATTGGTGAAAAACTACACTTCTACATAATTGCTATTTATTTTGTCCAGGCGTTTCGTGATTACGAACCCGGCGTTGTATGAACGTATCGAAACCCTGGCGTCACAGCGCATGCACGACACCGTCATTCTTGATGAAGAGTACCGCCAGAGGAAGGAGAAACAAAAGCAGAGTGGTGATCTCTCAGGCTCCCCAAGGTCGAGAAAAAGGAGACACCTAGTCATCTGAGTCATGTTATGATGCAGTCATTGTTTTGTCTCTATGCCTAAGCCAGCCTTTTATGCCAAGAATAAAGTATTTCAACTAGTGACTAGTTTACAATTTTTGTGTTCCGTTAGGTGTCCTTAATTCTGAGATGAGTTAAGAACCTAAGCTAAGTAAATACAAGTAATTATATGTTTTTTTTCATTATACCATTTTGGGAATTTGATATTCTAAGAAATAGACAAAAGATGGATGATTTACAAGTACTTAGGTACTCATTATTTATGTAATGTACCGTGAATGTAAATATAAAGAGTACATAGTCTTCCATAATATGTATGTACCCAGTATTAATTTAGCATTTTCCAAATATAAATTATATATATATATATAAATATAAATTTCCAAATAGGCTGCACACAGGCTAGTATTAATTTACTTACACTTACTTATAATCTAACTTGTTTTGGTGATACATGCTAGTCATATAGTTTATTACTCGCTTTTCATTCAACACGATGATGATGATGATCTCCAACCGTATTTCAGTCAAGGCGAACAATCTCTATGGAAATTAGCCAGGTATACAGGACATATAGGTGAACCCAAAGTGTATCTTGTATAATATACATAGCAACCCTAAACAGTTAATTTTTTTTTTTTTATTAATTATGTACTTAAATTAATGAAAAGAGAAAGCCATATAAAATAAATCGAATTTATTCATTAAATACAAAATATTCAACCAACAACACACTTTCAATCACTTTTACATAATGGAATATGCTTTACCTTTAATTATGCAACTTATGAACTAAGGATTCTTAACCGGTAAACTGGTTACTAAATATCAAACATAAATTCCTACCCAAAGTAGTAGAAACAGTATGCCAAAACCAGAGAAGAGTGCAGCAACTAATGACAACAGCAATTCTTTGAATAAATCCCTTGAAACTTTGGTGCTTGTGACTTCGTAGACAAAGAACCACGCTGTGAAGAATATACCGATGCCCAGTAACAGCAGCGTGAGGTGAGGAAAGATAGCCGGGTTGATAGGCGACGCGTAGCGCACCATTGATTCGATTTCCAGCTGTATGGAAAATACATAATAATGTTACAGGACCTAATGATAGTTAATGGTAATTTGTATTATACTAATTCATTTCATACTTACAGTCATATCTTTATTTTTATTCTAATCGTGTAATAGAAAGAAAACTGATTTACGGAAAACACGCAGACGTTTATTTGTTGACGTTGACAGTTTTATTTTGACAACTATAACTACCCACCTAGTCAGTATAGCCAACTTTTAATTAATTTCCCTTTTAATTTGCCACATATCGACAGTCATTGAGCTGCTATTAACAATTTATAGAAGCTACTTACAGCCTGGCAAAAAAAAGAGTACAATCAAGAATAAGAGTATGGAAAAAATGAGGGCGCCACAACATTTCGTATACTATTTTTTTTTCATAATTACTCCACAAAATATAGTGAGTAAACGTATGAAATAATTACAATATTGTGGCTAGCTTATGACACAAGCGTAACAATTGTCCTATTCAACAGAGAAGTGGTATTTCCATTAAGCAAAATATTTAGTACCACATGTCACCACGTCAAACTCTTTTTTGGCAAGCTGTAGGTTTGAGTTATGTATTTATACAGACAGGGTGTGCCGTAATAAATGGATATCCCGAGATGGGGGATAAGGTGAGTTATATCCTCTTAGAATATGCCTATTTTTTATTAGAGTTGACTAAGGTATGGAAAATATCGTCATTTTAGTATTTTTCCTAAAAAATCCACCTTTTGCCACTAATTTGTATGCCACTTTTGTAAAAATGAATATTTTTCATTCTGTTTTTTAGTTTTTTTAGTACAAGTACAACTACAATTTTCAAGGTTGGTCATAATTTGCCGGTAAAACAATTACATATTAAGAAAAGTTAACTTTAACCTTTTTTTACTACAATAAAGGGTCCCTGGTGCTAGTTCAGGTACATGGTAGATAAAAAACCTTGTAGTTAATTTTAAAAGATTATTATACCATTTTAGAATCGTTATGAATCGTTTTTACTATTTTTACTATTCTTTATCTACACAGACATTTTATATGGAAAAACATTTTACATTGACAATGTACAAAGGCGTGCTTATCCCTATAAGAGATTTTTTCCAGCAAACCACTTGTGATAGCGAAAATTGGGTGAAAACGGTAGATTGTATGTGTACACAATACCAAATACATAAATATATATATAAATATATAAATAATTATAATATATATATATATATAAAATATAAATATATATATAATTGATATTATGTAGGTAAGTATATTGATATTATTGATATTTATATTATATATTATACAGGATGTAACAGAAAGGGTATGTTAAGCGAAAAGCTGTATAAATAGCCCACTATAGAGAACCTATTTCCAAAATTTGAGACTCGAAATCACATTTTTATTTTTCAAGTTTGTATGAAAATTCCTGAGATATTTAAAAATTCTCCATACTATCGGGAAAAATAAACATGTGATTTCGGATCTTAAATTTTGTGGATAGGTTCTCTATAGTGGGCTATTTACATAGCTTTTCGCTTAACATACCCTTTTTGTTACATCCTGTATATATAATATTAAAAAAATATATTTTGTATGATTTTTTTATTGACAAAAATTGATTTTTTTTAATGGCAACTTAAATTTTTAGCTGTACTTGTACTTAAGCAACTAAAAAAACGGAATAAAAAAATATTCATTTTTACAAAAGTGATATACAAATTAGTGGCAGAAGATGGATTTTTTTTTTTTGAAAAATACTTACTAAAGTGACGATATTTTCCATACCTTTCCATACCTGTCGGGATATCCATTCATTGCGCCACACCCTGTAGATATTTTTACTTATCCTGTATGGCTGTATCTAACAAATTAACCAAGATAGAAGTTATAAAATTATATTACTTATTAAAATATTCATAAAATCCTCATTAAAATCAAATTTATCTTCAATTTACTGTATTAATCTTTGACTGTATTAATATGAATTATTATGAAAAAAAATGTATTATTATTTTTATTATTGAAATCTCATTGAAATCATCCACATTTTAGCGAATCCAATCGTGCTGGAAATTACTGGTTTTAATTTCAGCTGATATTTCAGCCAATCAGATGGAGCCAAACAAACGTCAATTTTATTTTTTTATTTTCCCCTAAAAGAGCTAAGAAAGCTTCGGTCATGCTTTCTTCGATTCAACTACATAAACCAAATCATTGAACCATTGTCCCATAAAAAGGTGCTTGTAGTCTAGGATTCCTTTGTATGACCTCATTTGACATTGACAGTTTTCAAAAGTATTTGACAGTCAGCTCAGCTGTTTTTGCTGAGTGTTTTTTTGGTTTTTGCATATTTTCTAAAGAAAAATGATTGTAAATACAAAAGTTTCTACTTTAAATCTGAATAAATTGAATAGATAGAAAATGAAGTTATACGTGCGAGATACATCGGTAAAGATATTTTAACAAAAACTATGTCTTTATCCTGCTTCGTAATGAATTTAAACCGAATGGCTAATCCACATCAAGGAGTGGAAAATAGTGATAACATGAAACCTTTGCCGAAGGAAAAGTTAATATCGTATGAAGAAAAATCTGTGGGTTCCACTGCCTTCTTCAAATGCGAAGCCTGCCCTTATATGGCCTTTGCAGAAGATGATATGAAATTCCACTTGTTTACCGTCCACCCTGAATTGGCCAAGAGCAATGGCCTCGCTGATAATGTTCGAATCACCTGCCCCGGTTGTTCCAATGATTTTAACGCTGAGGAAACATTAAGAACTCACTTGCGTAACCATCACAAAATGGGTATAAAAGATGTGAAAAAAATGATAAAGAGCCTTGTTCAAATAGCCCTTAAAGATGCGAAATTGAAGAAGCATGAACCACCTTCTAATCAATTGGCAGCTGTGCCTGTGATTCAGGATATGACTGACGTAAAGATACCACAAGTTATTGAGATAGTACCTGATATTGTGAATGTGGACAGTGAAACCCTACCCAAAGGGGTCACATTTATTTCTGTGGATGAATTACACAAAATGAGCACTCCAAACTTTGAGAAGGTTGATCCAAAGGAAATTATTCAAGAAGCTAGCATTAACATTGTATACACCAACGAAATGGCAAGCCAGTATGTAAAAGTGAGTAATGCTGCAGCTACAAGCAGCCCTTGCAGTGTTATTCAGATGCCAAGTGTTCCTCCCGACCTCATATCATCTATAACAACTCGGCATACCTCACTCGACTCATCATATTCCACTCAGTCGACCAAGGAGTCTGTTGAGCAAGTAAACCCTGGAAGCTCTCGCTCACCAACTCATAGGGACACTACAAATGAAAATCAGAAGGAATCGGAGAAATCGCCAATCCTATGTTCAGTCATTGGCTGTAACATACAATTAAAAGAAAAAATTATGGCCTATCACAGAAAATGCCACCAGAATGGTAAATTACAATGTCCAGAATGTACTAAAGTGTTTCTTGCTATAGAATCTCTCCACAGTCACCTGTGGAAGGCTCATGCAGTGGACATGGAGCTACCTACTTGTAAGATTTGTGGATTCAAAACTGTTAAGAGAAGCAGGCTTTATAACATACATATGAGATGCCATGCCACTACTAAGCCTTATATGTGTAAGTTCTATAAATAAATCTTGTAATAATAGGGGAAACCTAGGTAGATCAAGGCAGATTTGGTGTGCTAAGCAACCAACCAAAAATATCTTTTAAAACCATCAGCTGCATTGACTGAAGGTATTTAAGGTGTGTTCCAAGGCCGGCCCGCCCATACGGCGAACAGAGCAGTCGCTCCAGGCGCCAAATCCTAGAGCAAACAGGAGAGGGGCCTTAATTGGATCTCGCTCCATTATAAAATTTACTTTGAGCACCAGCAATGGGTGTGTTCTCCCAGGTGATGAACAAGTAACTTGTCACTAATCTTTTACATCTGACCCGGCTATGCCATAGCTGGCTGTAGGATTTAGTTTGATACCCTGCAGTTCTAAAAGCTCATTTTCAAATTTTCTTAATCTCAATAAATCCTAATTTGTAAAATATGGAAGAATATAGTGCTGTGCTGTATGGTGCTGTAGAATTACTTATTTATTACTATTGCAACTTATATTTTACATATTAAATTACTACTATTACTTTTGACTTATGTTCTTGTGTCCCATAAATGGGACAGAGGGCTTCCACAGATCTCCGCCAGTAGCTATTAGCCTTAATAATTTATTAAAAGTTGTTATTTTTTCAATTCCAGGTTCAATATGCTCCAAGTCATTTAAGAATGTTAACCAACTTTCGAAACATAAGGTGATTCACAATAAGGAGAGTATAAAACATGCCTGTACGATTTGTGATAGAAACTTCAGTTGTGATAGGAAATTGAAACTGCATATTGCAGCTATTCATGAAAAACTGAAACCATTCAAATGTGGTCACTGTGAATATACTGCAGCTAGGAAAGATGAACTAAAACTACATATGAGATCACATACAGGTAACCTAGTTTCCCCTGGCTTGTAAACATTACCCTGATAATTTGAACCTTTCAAAAATCCTTCATTTTCTCATCTTCTATATCTATACATATCGCACCTTCGGTAGAACAAGGGCACAATTGTCTAACATTGCAAAAGCAAATTGTGCCTTTGTTCTACCGAAGCTGCGATATAATAAAAATGTAACGGATCGCTGTCTGTATTATAGAATACCTTTATCAATGCAATAGTAAATATTAGGCGTTACAATTCGGAAGTTCAAACATTCACTATGGGTGCGCCCACCTTGTAAGTAATGTGTTGGGTTTTAGAGGTTCATAATAATTAGTGGTTTACTAATTTCTATAATCCTGAGGATGCCACGGTTGTTGGCGAAACATATGTAGTTTATTTATCTAGTTTTTTATTTCGGAATGGTGCAATGTATCGTCTTGCATGCTAGGTGCTCGGGTCTGGTTTCTCGTGGCGATTGTAGTTAATGCAAGTGCCTGTTTTCGCAATTATGAGTTATCAGATCCGAGGGTCAGTGGAGGGTGTAGGGCCCGGTGGTGGGCGCACCCATAGTAAATGCAATAGTACTCAAAACAATGATTTTTGGAATTTTTGTCGGTTTGTCTGTGCGTTTGTGCACTCTAATCTTAGAAACTGCTGAACCGACTTCGATGCAGTTTTCAGGAATATATTGTGACAGGTCCCACTTAACATATAGGCTACTTTTTATCCCGGATAATTTCGATATTTTGTTTTTTTTTTCTGTAGTCCACGCGGACGTAGTCGCGGGCGTCCACTAGTCAAATAATAAAAAGAGAATTGCCACTCACATGATATCTCGGCATCCCACTGTAACCAGTACTGTTCACAAATGTCCATATTGCCCTTACCTTTTAAATTAATTTTTTACATAAAATGTTTCCAAATTATCTTGTTGGTAGAATATTGACTGAATCCTACAATATTGTTGATCTACTTAACTATTATCAATACCAGATGACAATAGATTGTATATTATTTCAGGTGTAAAGCCCTACTCCTGTGACCAGTGTGCCTACAGAACTGCAGATCATAATGCCATTCGCAGGCACAAGAAGATACACTCCAATGAGGGAGTTTACAAATGTGATCTCTGTCCATACACAACCATACAATCAACTGTGTTTGCCACTCACATGATGTCTCGGCATCCCACTGTAACCAGCGCTGTTCACAGATGCCCATATTGCCCATACAAATCTGTGAGCAAAGATAAATATGTGACACACCTAACTACAAAACATATAGATAAAGAAGGCATACAGCTGCTCATAGAAATGACGAAAGGTGTTAAAGTTAATAAACCCAGCTGGAATATCCCCAGTGAAACTGATGAATCAACAACCAAACCCAACGTGGATGTGAAGCCGGGAGGTGATGAGAGTGTAGAAACCAGCTCCACAATACCCATAGAGGTCTATGACTGCGACAGTCTCTCAGAAAGTTTGCTCCAAGAATATTCTAATGTCAGCAATGAAGCACAACCTGTTTATAACAATCAGGAACATGTAACAGATCTGAGCAAAGATGACAATAATTCCGATTGTGTTATATCTGAAAGTTCTAATGACACCATGATTGACAGAAGCCAATATACTCCACAACATCCACTGCAGATGACTTATGATAATACTCAATCTAATTTACATGGATATCTACATAGTACCTCAGTTTCAATGGGGCAGAGTCTTTTACAGAACAGTAATGTCAATTCTGTCTCACCTAGTCTACCAATTATAGGAAGCAACAACATACTAAGTATGGGAAATAATATAATGAGCAACTTTCCAATAAGGCTACCTCCTACACCACACATATCTGTTCGTAACAATTTCACACTAAAACCTGTTGATAAGATATCCCTTCCAATGACTAAAGTGATGGGTCCTATTATAAAACCAACTCAAATTTTACCCGTGCCTTCCTCAAGTAATTCCCCTGTGAATACACCTTACGAACCAGAGGGTGTACCAAGAAAGAAACCAAAAATATCTGTAAAAAGTAACTTGATTCTAAAAGGGCCTGATCAAGTTAACATGTTTCATTCACAACAAAAAATGGCGTTCAAACGATTGGAAGACAACGAGAGGTTTGGGTTGGGGGGTCCAGTCACGTTCAACAATCTGATCACAACACAATTCATGCAACTGCAGCCGGAGCCGGTCCCGAGTGAATCTCCTAGCGATATAATCACGTACCCGCAGGAAACTATGTTAGATGAATCTGCGTCTACACCGGTAGATAACAGTCTCAACGACAACTCCCAGATGTTTACGTTCAACCAGCAAATGAACGTTAACTCTATAACTATGATACCTCCGCCGCAGAAAATACAAACAAATGACCCAAGCTTCATTAAACTAGAAGCGACCATAAAACAAAACACTCAATCCCCGAGTCTGGAGCGCATGTGTAATGCCAACCTCCTTGACACACAAGCCATCAGTCGAGAATATAAGGCGTCGCCTCCATTAGAAGATATCCACAAAAACATCAGTGAAATTAAGAACGAAGTCAAATCCGATTATTATAATATCACAATGAATAACGCAAGAACAAATCCCCCTATACTAGACCAATATCTGATAGATAATATAATTGGTGAGCAGTACGCTGGGCACATAGATCTCTCGAATATAGTTATGTCGGAACTATCGGATCAGCAGCAGAACGATGTTATTGAGATCGACGATAACTCCGAAGACAACAAACTTCTACCTCGATACGACTTTCCTTTAGAATCTTTATACTTGATGCATAATGACTTCCATTTCCTGGAAAATGACATTCCTTCCAATAACGTAGCAAATGATAATGTTAACGAAAGTAGGATAAATGAGGTACCTTTGATCCCGCAGAAAGAGAATATAGATTTGATTCAAAACGAATGTCTAGCGAATGACTTCCCGCATTTCATCTCTGGCAAAAAGGATCCGATGATGAATACCTCAGTAAAACCTACAAATAAAATCAATGTGAAAAATATAGAACTAATGAAAAATTAATTTAGAAATTAATATTTATTCATTAAGACTTTTGTAATAAAATTATATAAATAATGTAAATATTGTACGTATATCACACTCAACTTAAGGTATAAGAATGTTTATAGGAATAAACTAAACCTTCGAATAAACCACAATGAAATCTTGACTATTTCTGACTTCTTGCGATTTCAACAACACCCAACCGCTAGGAACGTCTCCGAAAGGTTTAGGATCGGTGTGTACTCCTTTACCATCTCCAGGACCGATGATAATTAAAACATTCCCTTTAAAATTATTTATATAATCTGTAAAAGCGGGCCTGTTGTTAAAATAACAGAATAACAGAGCTTTGTCGTTGTCCTTTTGTAAAAGATCGATGATGTCCTTGTCCAACGTAGGTCTCGCGAGAAGGAGGGGTATAAAAGTGGGCGGGGCGTATTTACAATTCCACCAAGCGCTATCAACTTCCAGTCCTGACACAGGTATACCTGAAAACTATCATTAGACCAATTTGAATACAGTTAAATACGTCAAAGTATATAAGTTAACATAATATTTCTACGTGCCTGTAGCTTCCATGATAATCCATTCTAAAAGTCCACTTCCGCAGCCAACACTCAATATACTTTTACATTGCAACTCCTCGAGACTTTTTGTTATAAAATTCAGATTCTCTACACTAGGGAACACCCACAATAACTTATTTCTTTCGGGATGATCATGATATTTATCCACAATATTTCTCCAGTCTTTATTTTTATATAATTCTACAATAGAATTAACGATATTATCATCCATATTACTTATTTTCTTGATCCGTTAACGTTAGATAGAACAAGTATCAAGAATGCGGATGCGCGCTATACAAGAGCGTAACATTGACACTGACCATTTGCCATGGTTAGAACGTTGTGTAACGTACCTTCGTGATTGATCTATCTCTTTAGTTAGTGTTGAATACAGGAGCGTATTAAGGTAATAGTTGTGGAAATAACAAAACTTCTAGACCAGGGGTTCCAAAACTTTTTTACTCATAGACCCCTTTTAAAATTTAACTGGTCCTGGTGGACCCCCTACAGGCCTACACCACACACAAATTAGTTGTAAACCCCCATTTTTTCACGCCAACGTAGACCCCCATGGAGTCTCTTGTGGACCCCTGGGGGTCCACCTGGACCACTTTGGAAACCACTGTTCTAGACATTTATACAACTTGTTAACATGGTTGTGAATGACAAGGCATCTTTGCATGTAAGTACCTACCTATAGGGAAATAGATTTGCGGATAGCAGTAGCAGATCACTTTGTTCATCTCCGAATATACAATTAGGTATGGCCACCATACAAGTAGTGTATTATTTATATCTGACGTAGATGGGTCGAGTGGCGTGCCGTTAGGTGTGTCCGACATCTTCCAAAATCCGAAATAAAGAATGCGGCGTGTAGTAAACAAGCTTAATTAGGAATCACAAACACTTTCACTGTATCTACGCACAAGATTACTAGGATTCTAGCGGATAACGTAGAAACGTGGTAAGTACAAGACAGAGGCTGATTAGCACCCGTGCTTCGCTCCAGACGCAACAAAACGAACAGAATACCCTCCGGCTCAATTCAAACGACCCGGTGGTCGTTGTAAATCTACAGTGGCGCCCTCTCAGTACTCTGTCTTGTCTTTACCCAAGTGACAGCTGTCCTCAAGTCAGTGATAGCTGTCGACTTGACGTTTCTAACTTCAACGATTGAAAATAGATGGCGTTGGAGATCCGACTGTAGGATATGACATCTTGATCTCCGACACGGCCATTTTGACAACTCACGCGTCCTCGCGTGGGGTTTCTGGAAAGAAAGAGGATTTTGCAAAGTAACATGTATCACGCTCGGTCTTTCTGACCATTTTGACAGACTACCCGTCCTCAGGTAGAACCGATGAATCTGTGAACAAGATAGCTCAAGGAAGTATCTGCGCTCGGCCATTCTGCCTTAACTTAAATTTAAAGACTTCTTATTACAATAGTTCATGAAATCACAAAAATCGCTCATCGACCGTCAAGTTCCCAAAATCTTTACGTAAAGACATAAAAAAATAAAAGATAAGCAGACTCGCACATACGTTTAAATCAGTCAGACCTTTCCTTCGGTCAACATTACAGTAACAGTTAGTCATATAGCCAGTCCTTCGGCTATCTACTATGGAAACACAGTCCTTCGGTTTCCAACACACACATGTAGCACAGTCCATCGGCTACCTACTACGGAAACACGGTCCTTCGGTTTCCCACACACACACATGTAGCACTGTCCATCGGCTACAGCAGAAACTCGGTCCTTCGGTTCTGCCACAAATACATACTACTGTCTGTCAAGGGTTTGTCAAAGTCACAATTAAAAAAAACCGGTCAGTAACTTTACATCGCATATGAAAATTCATTCATTTAGACTCTGAGGTCACATTAATTTCGATATCAAAATTACTAGGAACTTGATGGTCTGGCACACACAAGGTAAATAATTCCAAAACAAGGCTACAGTATACACAATCCATATAGAGTAACGTCAGTCAAGTAAGTCTAGTTGCCTCAATCTAGCAACTCTTGGAAACTTCCATCCAGCTTCCGTAAACCAGTCTAGTCACTTCCATCCAGTGACTCTTGAATACCTCTATCCGGTATCCGTAAACCACTCTCAATCAGTCAACTCAACATTAATTAGAACATGACGGTCCATCCCCGTCAAGTTCGCACAGATTATCATCACGGTCACATGTCAGCATGTCATTGGTAATGTCATTCGCAGGCATTCGCCTAAGTCTGTCATGTGCGTACTTATAGGTTCTATTGGAATTAAGGGCTTTAAGAACATAACGATTACCTTCAAGTACCTCCGATACCCTAAAAGGACCTCTATACTTCGGATCAATTAATCGAATTTCGAGTTTACCTGTAGTTACACGAGTTTTTGGCAAACCTGTTGTAAAATAACTGGAATATTCACCTAAAATAGTTAAAAGATCTGACTTTTTACAAGAGGGTATATCTGTGTCAACATTACTAAAGTCGTTACTGATACTAGAATCGGTTAAAACGTCACAATTTAAAACTGTCAAATTATTTTGTTTTGAAATGCTAAAATTATTTGTTGACAAGTTAATAACGAAGCCTTGACTCAATATTTCACGACCTAGCATAATATCACTACGCATATACACATCGGGTAAAACATGTAATAAAAGTTCTAAACAATAATCATTAATTTCAACATTACACAGTATTTGCTGGATGCTGAATACACTGGTTTGACCAATTCCCGTTAGACAGACAGTTTTAGCAATTCTTTTACCATTGAAACTTGATGCAACGCTTTCTTTTATTAGTGAACACTCAGCACCCGAATCAAAATGAAAATCATAAAATCTACCTTGATTATTAAGAGCGCCGGTCGGTGATAAAGCGGTAAGTGCAACTATCTTTCGTGGATTCAGACGAATTTGACCTCGGCGCACCTCGAAGCCTAGGTACTCTACTTTTTCTTTCAGGAATGAGCACTTTTTAGGATTTAACGAAAATCCCTTCCCAGAAAGAACTTCTAATACTACCTTTAGTCTATCGAAAGCTTCGTCGATGTTACTGGCCACAACTAGCACGTCATCCATGTACACTACAACGTACTTGTTCACGAGATCGCCTAGAGCATGTACGAGGCTATAGAAGTTTGTCCTATACCAGTCATAGAAACATTGTCATAAATTCGCTTACCACTAAATTTCAAAGCAATCGATTCTTTAACTAAGGAACACTCTGAACCTGAGTCGTAAGTAAATGGGAATGACTCACCAGAGTGACGCAGAGAACCCGAAGGCGCATTCACAATGCACACGTCTACTCGCTTTTCCTTAGCTGGACCAGTTCCAGTGCCGCCGCCGGTACCGTTGTTCCCCCCTTGATTTTCCTCTTCGGGCAGTCGGATGCATAGTGGCCTTGTTCCCGGCAGTTGAAGCAGGTAATGCGATCGGTTCTCCCTGTAGGTTGGTCGAGTTATGGTCCCCGTGAAAGGACCTGTGTTTGGACCGGTCATCTTGCTTCTTCGAATTGGCTTTGTTGCGACATTGAAGAGATTTGTGGCCTAGTTGTCCACAATTAAAGCACTTGATGGTCACAGCAGATCCATTAGGTCGGTTTCTTTTTAGGTCGGGTCCATCACGATAATTACTTGATGAATAACTTCTCTTCAGGAACGAGACAGCCTTCAGTTCCTTTTGTAAATGGTTACGCGTCTTGATGTCAGTCGTTATAGCAATCCTCTGAATCTAGTTTTGAAATATGAGCTAAGACAGTGGCTATTGCTATCTGTTCTGTAGTCAGTCCATTCCACCTTGCCATTAAGGATGTTATGAGGGTAGCGGCGTATGAGGCCAGGCACTCGTTATCTCTCGGTTTCTTGTCGTGCATACTGATGAGAAAGGAAGCAGCAGTTTCAGGACAGTCATACCTTGCTACGAAAAGCTCCTTAAAATCGGCCCACGTCATATTAGGAAACGATATTGAAGACAGCCAAGATGATGCTTCGCCCTTGAGTGCGTGGCTTAACGCGATGATCAGAGAAGATCCATGGCGATGTCGATCTGTGATACACATGTCCGCGGTCGTTATCCAAGCTCGGGCGTCGATGTCTCTTTTCTCTGGGTCGAAATCAGGAAGGCGAATAGAGTCCGAAGATGCAGGTAGTTTTATTGCTTGCACCAACGCCAGAAAATTTTGATTTTGTTGCTCGAAGAGAAGACGCCATTTTTCTTCGCTCGAGTCACTATTTGAAGCACGTGTTTCATGTGGGTGATCCGGGTTGCATCCCAGTTCTGATGACGTAGATGGGTCGAGTGGCGTGCCGTTAGGTGTGTCCGACATCTTCCAAAATCCGAAATAAAGAATGCGGCGTGTAGTAAACAAGCTTAATTAGGAATCACAAACACTTTCACTGTATCTACGCACAAGATTACTAGGATTCTAGCGGATAACGTAGAAACGTGGTAAGTACAAGACAGAGGCTGATTAGCACCCGTGCTTCGCTCCAGACGCAACAAAACGAACAGAATACCCTCCGGCTCAATTCAAACGACCCGGTGGTCGTTGTAAATCTACAGTGGCGCCCTCTCAGTACTCTGTCTTGTCTTTACCCAAGTGACAGCTGTCCTCAAGTCAGTGATAGCTGTCGACTTGACGTTTCTAACTTCAACGATTGAAAATAGATGGCGTTGGAGATCCGACTGTAGGATATGACATCTTGATCTCCGACATATCTAACAGCTAAATGGAATAGATGCAGTTTACGGGGCGAAACTTACGTTTCCAAGACCAAGATTTGTAAAACAAGGTCCAATAAAATGTTGTACTAAGTAGTTGCAAAATAATAAATTGCAAGATTGTTCTCAATCAGCCCCTGTGCTAACCTATTGGTATTTTAATAAAAATTGGCTATCGCCCAAGAAAACTGTTCGCAAAATATAAAATATTGGTCAGTCGCAGTGACAGGAGGATGAGCTATTAGTAGGAAAAAAATATCTGCCTATTTATTATTTTTCATCGCAGCCAAGCCCCTGAGTCTTTTATTCCTCTATGGTCTAGCTAAGTATACTTGAACTTTCAAACATTAATCTGAATCTTATATGGACGTGGAAAGCACATCGCAAGCGAGAGTGGGCAGGAAATTTGGCCAGGAGGAATGATGGTAGATGGACCAAAGCGGTAACGGAATGGTGACCAACGGACGCTTTTAGATCTTGGGGCAGGCCACCCTGATGGTCAGATGATATCCGAAAAGCTGCTGGACACCTTAGCCCAGAACCGAAGAGAGTAGCGTAGTGAAGAGTAGGGCAGTAGGCTGTATAGATAAATCAGGCGTTCATCATCAGCCTATTGCAGTCCACTGCTGGACGTAGGCCTCCCCCAGGGCACGCGACAAGACTGCCATGGGGGGTATTTGCCCATAGTCAGTCACCACGCTGGGCAGGCGGGCTAGTGACCGTTCTATCTTCTATCACTATGTGATCAGGCGTTACTATTCGGATATTAAAATTTCCTCAAACTTCTAGCGACAAATAGGTACTTACAATTTTAAGCCTAACGGCCGATTTTTCCAAGTCAGATAGCCTATCTGAACATAGTATCTGAATCAATCTTTCTCTTAAACTTTATCCAGAAAGAGACAACATCAACTTTATCTTTCAGACAGACTATCTATCTGACCACTGGCCCTTAAAACTGGGCTTAGACAAAGTAACATTACTTCCTTGTCAATCGAATCGATAGAGTCCGTCATCGACGCGTTTCCTCCTATAGAAAGCCTTCATTTTACGCATTCGTCAAGTCGCGTACGAACGTCAATGTGAAACGATGTTTGATTTTATAAGCACCGAAATCTTAGGGTAAGTGTCTTAGGCTCAATTTACACCGCCGCGGAATGGAACGGAATGGAAGTTTTTGTACATCGCATAATGAACTTTATGTCAAGTGTATAACAAACAAACTAACTACGAGCCTAAAAAAAGTCGCGCGGAATCCGCGCGCATTCTCGAGAACTCTCCGATGATTTGACGTAACGGAATTTGGAAATTGACGCTGATGATATAAAGTTCATTATGCATTTTTGTTGCAAAAATTCGCTTCCGTTCCATTCCGCGGCGGTGTAAATTGAGCCTTAGGGCTGACTTTTCCAAACGTCCAAGATAGCCTACCAGGAGAACAGAGGCGGCTGCTGACATTTTTAGATGGGTGTTCACTCCTTTAACGATTGGGATGGTTCAAGTTCAACCGTACACTTATAAAAATTCAGATGACCTAATGAAACACATTAAAGACAACCATATCGCGTTCTAACTCGGACTAAGCGACCTCTAGTGGCCGCATACGCGAATTAAAGTGAGCGGCGCTCCAGATAAGGCTAATTTTTCATATGAAATCTTCTGTTTCACGCGTCGGCCTATGTCGGTATGTCTCTTTCGCACTCATTGAATACAGTACTAGGAATCGTACCAAATTTCGTTTCATTGGAGCGCGATCGCTAGAGCTCCACTCGATACATAAGATTACAACTTACTTGAGGCGAACGCATAGACACTATTGTATAAACATAGTAGAATTTAAAGATAATTATAACTATAGAGAAATATTGATTGCCTATGTAATCTTCGTGGGTGGGAGTGCACTGCACCAACGCTCCTTAGGACGAGCCGCCAGTGCAGGAGAATAAAGTTGATGCTGTCTCTATCATTATTACGTTTTAGATAAAGACAGCATTACCTTAATTCCTCTGATAGAAATCTGACGTTTGGAAAAATCGGGACAACATAAAATATTGATCAAGGACATTTAAATTCGTTTATTATGTATATCAATTGTGGCAGAGTTCGTATAAACATATTAAGTAACGTAAATATTTAGTAATCCTCACCAACTGATAATAACAAAAATATAATTACATAATACTAAGGCATGCTATACATACATAAGTAATTCGGTTTAGTTAGAAAATTAGAACGAGATTGTTCATATAATTTCGAAATAAAAAAAAAACAATAGTGAGTACACAGTGTGAGTGAGACAACACGCTACTATTTTTCAGGTATATTATATGGAAGGGTGGGTAATTTGCATACTTAAGGACACTCTCTTTTGTAATTATGAGCGTCATTGTGTACCGATTTCTTTGTATCTATAGCATATCTTAGTAGAGGTAAATAAAACACTAGATACACTTCGGATATTGCAAATTTATAAAATGTAAGCCATAAAAAAGCACAAATATTTAAAATTATTGTAATACAACAAAATAAACATGCAATTAAATCTGACATAACAGTTATCAAATAAGACATCTATACAGATTTCTTGTACACAATGTATTTCTGGATAGACCTAAAAGCGGACATGCCTCTTTTAAAATTGAAAATAGTCAGAATTAGCAAAAGAAAATCATAACATTAATTATGCGGAAATATTGATCGCACTCGTTTTGCTATTAAGTAATAAGATGTCTCGGCGACTAGGTTAAATAATAAACAAGTTATGGATGTTATGAATCACGCCATGTTTACGTTAATTCAAAAATACATTGAGCACCTATCTTATTATACTGTCAAAAGTAAATTACCAAATCGGTAAACTGTCAAAACTCCTTTAAAATACAAAGTACCTATAGCCAAATTAAAATACATAGGCAGTATACAACACTTTCTAAAATATATTTTGCCAAGATGTGAAAATGTGATAAGTATTTATTCCCAATTATAAGTAATAATATTCCCGTCCAGTAACCCTTTACTGTAACTGGTAATATTCCTCCTCAATAACAATAACAGAACTATGTTAGGTACTCATTAAACCGATTTATAATCAATCACCGACATTCCAGTACTACTGACTATTCACAAACAGTCACTCATGGACCAATGGCATAATCGGGGTCACGTGAACACTCAGAAAATAGTAGCTTCTCACTTTATTAAAATATATTTACGCACAGTGCGAAAGAGAAAGCTTGTTTACTTAGTATTATTTTTAACGTGACACCGGCCATACTGGATGTGAAATAAACGATTCACCGGTTCACCGGAGGACTGTGTTACCCGAAGAGTAATCATTTTTCCCAACGAGTAACGCGTTATTGGATGAAGAATATCTTTCTCCACTAGTAACGTGCAACTGGACGGGAATAATCGTTGATTTATTATTAATACTAATAGGATACCAGGTTAAATTCAATACAATTGATAAAAACACGTTAAGTTATTTCATTAACTTCATAATTTGGTAGGTAGATAAGGTAGGTATTATTTATATTGCTATGCCAATTTACAGCCCCTTATCGGTTCTAAACATCGAGCAAGAAGGAGAAGATAGACTGAATGATTAAGAAAATAGTTGTATACCTATGAACAAAACTTCATAGAATGGAAAATAAATTTATGATGACTAATCGGGCCAATAATCAAATTTATCTTATATTAGGCATGCCGCATGAGCCTAACATTAAAAACAGATAGAAACGAACCATGATATCACAAAAGAATTTAAACATTGGTTAAGCTAAACATCATGGTCGATTCCGGCAGTCACACTTAAACCTAAACGTAAATTTAGTCCTACCTGTCCATTTCTCTCTAAGCCATTTATGTTAAGGATGGAGACAGATAGACCTGACTAATATTAGGTTTAGGTTGACTGCCGGAATCGACCCTATCGTCGGCGTTATTACAAAACGCGTCTAAATAACACGCTTCTGTGTAATTAAAAAATAATTTGAAACAGCTAAAATCTGATAGACAGAGGCGGTTCGTCCTAAAGAGTGCTGGTGCAGTGCACTCCCACCTATGAAGATTACATAAGCAGTCTATATTTCTTTATACATATTTATATTTTAATATATACTTATTAGCCGCGTGGTACCGGCTGAGTAGAGTTTGTACCACCCCATACCTGTCCGTGGGTATCGTACGAGGCGATTAAGGGTTTCCGGGAGGTGGGCAGCAGCGCCTCCCGTACTGACAACATAGTCCGAAAATCACACTGCGGCCACCAACCCTCCTGCCCAACGTAGTGACAATGGGAAAAACCCCCCTGTGGTAGTAGCCTTGTGGCGTGCCCTGGGGGAGGCCTACGTCCAGCAGTGGACTGTAATAGGCTGAAGAAGAAGAAGATATACTTATTCATAATTGTATTTCTATTCTACTTTGCCTATACAATAGTCTAACAGAGCGTTTGTGTCAAGTAATAGTAGGTAAATTGTATCTTGTAACGAGTGGAACGCCAGAAATTGCGCTCGGAACGAAATTTTGTACGACTCCTAGTACTGTATTCAATGAGTGCGAAAGAGACACATCGACATAGGCCGACGCGTGAAACAGAAGATTTCGTATGAGAAATTAGCCTAATCTGGAGCGCCGCTTATGCGCGGCGTTGCCAAACCGTGAATGCGCGCGGGGATAACCTGCGTGTGCAATGTTGCCGATGTTACCTACCGTTTTATGTTTACAAACAAACGGGTCAGCTTTTTCAGTTAATTCGCAGTTTTTCTCTGAAATAAATATTAAAGTTGTTTGTACGCGACATTTTGTGTTAAAAATGGAACAATATAGTGAATGTTTTATTAAAAATCGTGAAAAGACTCATAAGCGCATTGAACTGAAAACTACAAGGGCAAAGCGTCCTGGAATTTCTGTTATTAAAAAATGTAAGTAGTTAGGTAAGTAAATCTTTTACGTGCATTTTTAAATCTTAACAATAGGTTATTTCATAAAAAAAAATGAACCCCCATCAAAAAATATCACGAGCCGCCTCTGCTGATAGATACTGGTATTTCATACGTTATTTATGTTGTCAACATAAATAACTTTTAAACATTTTTCAACTTTACATGCAGTTTTGTAATAACGCTGTAAGTTTTTTTTTTCATATTGTAAGACATTTTTATTGAAATATGAAAGTTACACATGAGCTTATTATACACAAATTGTGGTCGATTCTGACAGTCACACTTATACCTAAACAGTTAGATCTACCTGTCTCTTTCTGTCTTAGCCTATTAAGTTAATAATTAATTATTTACGTTAAGGATGGAGAGGGATAGAAATGACAAATTTTAAGTGTGACGGTCAGAATCGACCACATTGTTAATATTAATTAAGTTTTACAATATTTTTATGTTTGCCGACGCAGGGGTTGTAAGAAGTGGTCTTCTAACAATAAATCAGTCAAGATAGGCAAGCTTGAATCAAAGCCTTTCCTCACCTTACATTAATTGAGATCAACATACAAAAGAGATCACGAACTTCAGTCAACATTACAAACTACTGTAATTCATTACATTACATTCCATTACTGGATAATTTTTGAAAATTACATACTTTTATCACATAATATTTTTGGCTGACCAATTTAAGATTACTTTATAAAATTACTAAGTATGATAAAATAATTATAGGATCAGACATGGAAATGTTCCCATTCGTTTCAGCAATGATAGACAAGAAAGCAAGACTTTTAGGTACTTACTTGCCTGATCTTTTTAGTTTCTAAAGCATTTAAAAGCATTATTTTAATGGCTATTAATAAAGCTGTAAGTAAAACTATAAACATATTGAAGTCGTAATTTCATTGTTCAAAATAAAGCCCCATATCCGATCCTAGAAAACCGAAACTAATCTATGATATTATAAGAGGACGCCACGTTATGAAATCCAAGGATTGCATTTGGTAATCTTTACCAGATTAAACATTGATTAGGTCATCGTCATCAGCCTACTGCAGTCCACTGCTGGACGTAGGCCTCCCCCAGGGCACGCCACGAGGCTGTGCACAGCCTTGGCGGGTTTTTAGGTAATTGATTAGGTAACTGTCAATAAAATTTGTGCTTAACATAATATACTTAATTACTTTACTAGTAGCATGGTTTATGAATTAAAAGGAAACATTATGACGGTCGTTACATAAATAGCTAGGTATATTAGTTGAATACATAATAAGGTGGTTTTAAATCATATTAATTCCTTTTGCCGCGTGGTGCCGGCAGAGTAGAATTCGTACCACCCCATGTCTGCCCGTGGGTATCGTACGAGGCGATTAAGGGTTTCCGGGAGGTGGGCAGCAGCGCCTCCCGTGTTTTTTTATTTTTATTTATTTATTTATTTATATCACACATCATTTAACACATAATTATATCTTTCACATAGGTATAATATAAACTTCTATAAGTTTTTCTATGTTGACAACATAGTCCAAAATACAAATTGCGGTCACCAATCCGCCTGCCCAGCGTGGTGACTATGGGCAAATACCCCCCATGGCAGTCTTGTGGCGTGCCCTGGGGGAGGCCTACGTCCAGCAGTGGACTGCAATAGGCTGATGATGATGATGATAATTCCTTTTACCACGAGACTAGGTTAGGTAGGGCACAGTGTCTAGTAATCGATTTTTTTCGACATATTTCATAATAAAATTTTCCGACTAAAATATTGCGAAGTTAAATCTGTAAATTAGAATTAATATTCAAAAGCACCTTATATGTAGGTATTAACAACTGAAAAAGTTTGGTGAATGAATATGATATCAAAGACTTCTTTCCATATACTTAATACTTGTCTCGACTGTACGTACAAAACCGTAACGTAATAATGTTTCCCAGCTTCACTATTATAAAATTAAAATGGTTATTGATCGTCTTTGACGCACTTATGCACTAAGATTAACAAAATATTGACTGGTTACATCACTAAACACATAAAACACCTTCGAATATATTCTAACAAAATATACAAGTAATAAATCATAATAAAAAACCGACAGTTCCTCTGATAACATCCCAATACTTTTTTATTATTAGATTAAAATATTTATTTCACCCCAAAGAAAAATAATAAAGCGGAGACAGTGGCGATAATATAAAAGTTTCAATTAAAATATACAGGGTGATTTTTGGTCGTCAACGTTCCCGAAAACTACGGAATCTCCTCATCATCACGATCATTTTTCTCCATGGAAGCATACCTGGGAAGTGTCTGGTTTCCAAAATATTTAGGTCCAAAGTTGAGTAAATAGACTGCGTTTTTCTGCATAAATGCACATAGACGCGCGTAGCAGGATTTTTTCACGAAAAATAATTAATATCTGTCTATAAAAAAACTAACATAAACACTAGACACTATAAATTTCGCACGATCAAGGAATTTAAAAAATTAAAAAAAAAAAAATCCCAGCATTTTTTTTGGCATAAACTTACTTTATTTCATGTATAGAGTACGTACCCTTCGTTAAAGGTGGCCACAAAAAAACACCCTGTATAATAGAATATATAAACAATATAAAAATAATATGGTAGATGAGGGTAGCTAAACAATTCATTTTCTTTTCTCCTTTACATTTTCTTTTCCCGCTATCAATTCAAAACAATCACCGAATATTCCCAATTACAGCTTGTACTTACAGAATAAGTATAAAAAAGTAAATTATACTATTTATACTTATACAGGGTTAATTTTAAAACATCAATAACCTCGCAAGACTAGGTAGCTACCATCATAAAAAATAACATTTGTTCTACGAGTTTTGATAATTTGTCACATTTTACTTTCATACAAAAATAAATATCAATTTAATATTACCTCTGAATGTTCTTAAGTCTGTACATAATACTGAGGCGCGCGCGATCGCCGGCGTCAACTTTTTCGTGTACCTACCTACGAATGGAGCAGACTTAAAAATGTCACGACAGTACAATAAAAGCTTGGAAAATCATTTTTAATAAGTGTATTGAGTTATGATAAAACTTGAAGAACAAATTGTTATTGTTTATGATTTTAGCTATCTAGTCCTGCAAGGTTATTGATGTTTTAAAATTAACCCTGTATAGGTAGAGTAACTTGAGAATAATAACTTCTAGATATGTTTTGTGATACTGTATGTACAATGCCCCCATTTTTCTCTCTCTTAAAGAAACTACAATAAATATTTATTTATCCTGCATTTTTAGATTTAAGCCTTCTTCAATCGCCCCTATCCTTTTCTGTCGCTCTAAACCAGAGGTTCCCAAACTTTTTTTACTCATAGACCCCTTTTAAAAGTTAACTGGTTCTGGTAGACCCCCTACAGGCCTACACCATAAACAAATTAATTGTGAACCTCCATTTTTTCACATTAACGTAGACCCCCACCGAGTCTCCTGTGGACCCCTGGGGGTCCACCTGGACCACTTTGGGAACCACTGCTCTAAACCGTCATTTGATAGAGCGATAAAGAAAGCAGACTGTACGTGGAGGAATTCTTCAGACGATGGCATTCTATCTCTCTCGCTATAGCAAATTACGTTTCTGAGTGACAGAAAAGGACAGGGCGAGGGATTAGGAAAATTTTAGGTATTGCCATGAACGTATAAAGAACAATGGACGTAATGCTGTCACTGCACAGATTGAAGCACCGAAATGGCGGCGCGTTGGGCATGTGTGCGTATTGTCCAGTAGGCGCCGAGCTTACTATGGTTTGTATGCGTGGGTGGATAACGCGTCAATACACATCCCTACTCCGTGGATTATCGTTGCCGAGCTTACTATGAATGCTTCACTCTGTGTAGTCACAACACTATGTCCGTTATTCTTTATACATTAATGGGTATTGCAGTAAAACATTAATTCGCCTGCGAACAAACGTAAACAACTTGACATTGCTTGTATACTTACCATATATTACATATATGTACCTAATAGTACTACATAGTATATTTACATTAGAAAACACGTAAAAATATAATAGGATGTATATAATATACAGACAAACCTGCTCAGCCTTCACATTACTTCACACTTCAGTCAAATAGAGATCTGTAACAAAATAGAACATGATTAAAACAGATAAGGCGCTTTCTCACTAAATCGTTACCGTTTGTCGTCTATTTTTTATAGTTTATCGACCGTCGTGCTAGATTAGACACCCTGAGTGTCATGACATCTGTCTTCACCGCAAAAACGTCGTAGACGACTAATCGTGTCATTCGTTCTATGTGTGAGTGAACACCTCCATTAAAATTTGTAAACCACGACTACACTTAAAACTACACTATTCTCTATCGATACGACGAAACACTTGTGCAATATATATCCATAGAGATTGGCCGCCGTAACCGATATACATACCTTACATAAATCATCATCACGGCTTCGCTGCAATACATACATAAATATACACACCACGGCTATGCTCTCAAAAATAGGAAAGCCGAAACTGCAAGATCGCGAAGATCATACGTTTAGCATACGGGGCTCAGATGTTGAAAGCAATACATACCAGTTGATATTAAGCTGCATTTTCCTCCGCCAATGCATCTCCGGACTGACGTTATGTTTGACATCTTCATCTACCTCCGAACCTTCATACAAGATCTTCTTATACAGCTCCATGCGTTGCGTAGGATTAGGAACGCCCACGTCCAGGTTATTCTTCATAGTCTTATTCTCCAGTTCTAGAAACTTCTTTTCGTCTATCGGC
Organism: Carposina sasakii; assembly: GCA_014607495.2. NCBI lineage: Eukaryota > Metazoa > Arthropoda > Insecta > Lepidoptera > Carposinidae > Carposina > Carposina sasakii. The sequence goes on from CP053158.1 coordinate 12,666,144, forward strand.
GGCAGCGGCACGTCCTTCTGATTGGCCATCGAGTTAGCTTTTCGAATTTTGTGCACGTACTCGCACTGAACCGGACTCGCCTCGCGTTTGACAATCGCTTTTTTCTCGACAATCACGCTCTGTCGCGCAGTATTAGCTTCGATTATATACGATTTGTCGATAGCGTTATTGGTTTTCTCTTCTTCGGAGTGCATGTGTTTCTGGATCTCTTCTTCCGGCAGCGGGGGGAGGGGGTTGAGTATTTCGAGTCGGGTTTTCTCGTGCGTTTCCGTGAGGTTTCCGTCGGCGTCCGCGTCGTTCCGGAGGGCGCTCTCGTCGCACTCCACCGCGGACGAGGGGACGTAGTTAGGGTGCGTGTTGCGGATGTGACGCTCTAGATTGTCTTTGCGCCGGAAGCGACGGTTGCAGACTTTACATCGGAACGGTTTGGAGTCTGGAATGACAAAAATTATGTCAATTTTACAACGATAAGTGTTATATTTTGAGCTATGTTCAGCACAATAGACCTATCCTATCGTCCAAGCGGCAAGTTAGATTAGCACTGACCATATATGTGGTTGTGGATTACAGTGCGACCTGCCATGCCACACACATGGTCAGTTCTAACTGATCCAATCGATTGCGTCATATCGATTGGATGATAGGAAGGATGGTGTATGGCCAGCATAATAATACCTCTCTAGCTCAAATGCGACAAATCGTTTAGGTTCTAGAACAGGGGTTCCTAAAATCTCATTTTGTCTATTGCCCACTTTGAGAATAAATTATTTTTTCGCGCCCCCATTTTTTCACCTTAAAAACTACTATAACTCCCCAAGCCTCTACACAACGCCCCAATTTTTTTTCTGGGTTTCTTACCACCCCCCTTTTGGTCTGCAGCGCCCATAATGGGGCATTATCGCCCACTTTGGGAAAGGCTGTTCTAGAGCATACAAAAAAAAACATAAGTATAAGGGTCGGTTCATATCTGACGGAAAATCCGTCGCGTATTTGTCGGTCGCGTGACGTCAGAACATGCAAATATATGACAAAACATTCGACCTTTCACACTCAACCGATGATGCGTTAGTAGGTACCTGGAGATACACTCGATGTATTATGAAGGCATTAAGCTCGCCCCTGTACATGTGTTTTTTGCTGTAGTACAATAAAGAATTTTATCTATCTATCTATGTATGTATCTTCCGTCAAATGTGAACCGACCCTAAAAGTCATATTTCGGCAAAATCGTATATGTTTTTATATTAAGTATCTGATACCTGTCTGATATTAAATTAGATACCTGATCTTAGCATGAAATGCAGTGGCGTAGCTAGGTTACCATTCTCGTATTTACCACGTAACTTGTATATTACATACATATAATCACGCCTTTATCCCTTACGGGGTAGGCAGAACACCAAGGACCGATAGAACCACATGGTGCCATTTCTGACCAATTTTGTGGGTATAGTTGAGATGTAGTAGTGAGCGGAGCGAGCGCGAAAATTTTTCTCGTATTTACCACATAACTCAAGTAAGTTGTCTATTACTTTTTGAAAATTCAATCTCTGCCCAGGAATTTACGGTGAGGATTCGAGGGCCCCCTGAGCTTGGGGACCCCGCCTAGCCCCTAGGTAGCTACGCCACTGATGAAGTGACAACCCTCCTCCCACGTTCATACACTGAAAAATAGCTCCTGACGCAGTCGGGTAATAACGTAACGTACCCGAGTGCACGGCGGCGTGGCGGCGCATGTCCTTGTTGGAGAGGAAGGCTTGCGGGCAGCGCGCGCAGCGGAACGCGCGCTCCGGCGCCGCCGCGCGGTGCGGGCACGACACCTGGCCGCACGTGCTGCACGCGCACGCGCGCTTGTCTGGTGAAAACAGAACGTTACGGCCAATCGACAGATAAGTTACCCAAAACCCGTGATCACGCACACTTTTGACGCAATTATAAAAAAATACAGTATTGATTTAATTCAAGAGGTTTAATACGTATAACTAGGGACGCATCCCGACTTTGCATGAGTACAATACCCCCTCACGCAGACGGATCGTGGGCGTCCGCCAGTTGTTTTATAATATGTAGTGACAAATATAATAAAAATGAGAGCCAATACCGTAAACTGACCTGGGTTGTGCTTTCCCAGATGCTTCCTATAGTTGGACGGGTGGCGGAAGCGTACGGCCGCTCGTGCAACGTAAACTGACCTGGGTTGTGCTTCTCCAGATGCTTCCTATAGTTGAACGGGTGGCGGAAGCGTACGGCCACTCGTGCAACGTAAACTGACCTGGGTTGTGCTTCCCCAGATGCTTCCTATAGTTGGAAGGATCGCGGAAGCGGCGCGGGCACAGCGCGCACGCGTACGGCCGCTCGGGCGAGTGCGTGGTGCTGTGCTGTCGCAGCGACGACGCGTTGCTGAACGCCTTGTTGCACGTCGGACATGAGTGCTTCTTCTCTTCTATTTTGTCGATAAACATAATCCTCTGGTATAGCTTGGTTTGTTTAAATAAGAATTTTATTTGAATTTGTACGAATAATTTTATTATGATCCTCTGGTAAAGCTTGGGTTTCTTAAGATAGCGGTCGTAATACAGCGGTGAAACATTCACTCACTCAGTTATGTTGATGTCACTCGTAGACAGAGTATAAGGTATAGACAAGCTACTGAAATAATAATAATTACAAGAGCAAGATGACGCGAATGTAAATCATGAAGGTGTGAGCGGGACAAGACTTAAGTTTTTTGGCTCCACTTGCGTATAGGTTTTTTTGTTTGCCATCATTGCTGTTAATAAGCGAAATGAGCCAAACATAACATCTCATCGGTAAGTTGAATTTTTGATGAGACACTTTATGTAAATCAAAAAATTATTAAGTTAGTATCCATTTTCTGTCATAATCATGCAGTTTTTTTATTATTGAATTTAAGGTCTAAATATGATAAAATCCAAACCAAATAATAAATATACATAGCTAATAATGTATGTATATCACATTTTCTCTGTCACACTGTATAATGACGCTATTGGCTCCTATAGTCCTTTCTCTCTCTACGATGTCACTACAGTCAATCATTCACCATGAATAATGTCACTAGAATGTTATTTATGTACGAGTATAAACTGGGGCTAGATGTCAATATTTATCGTTACGTTTGGTACATACTCTACATCAAATAAAAAGTAACTTCATGCTGGGAAAAGATTTTTATTTTTTGAAATTTATCCCAATGTATAGTCACTAGTCTGCGTTTGTTTATTGATAAGATTTTTTTTTTATAATGTTTGATACATACACGCGTCTACATGCATTTCCGCAAAAACTGATAACTCAACTTTGGACTTCAACATCTTGGAAAAAAGTACGTGATGATGAGGAGAATGAGTAGTATTCGAAAACGTTAACAACAAAAAATCACCCCATCATCATCATCATCATTTACAGCCCTGAGAAGTCCACTGTTGGACATAGGCCTCCCCCAACAACCTCCACTCCGAGCGGTCGGAAGCAGCCTGCATCCAACCGACGCCTTGGCCAGGGCCCATATTATAAATATGCCTATATTATTATGTTAATAAATAAAGAGCTCACTAGTATGTTTGAGGCGATGCCGCTGCAGCTTGGACATCTGGAAGAAGGCGTCCCCACAGTCAGCACAGCGGTAGGTGCGCTCGTCACGGTGCACCCTCATGTGGTATTTGTAGTGGGACTGGGTCGCGAAACTCTGCAAGTCAATGTTCATATTCATTTATTGCATGTCACAGGTTAAATAATTGATTTACCCTACTGAGGGACTAAGACTGAGAACGACCCTAGAAAAATAGGTGAATACATAGTTTATCATGCCATGAACCGCCCCCTGGTTACGTAAAAGCAATAGCAAAGCCGAAGCCGCGCGATCGCGATAATCTTGAGTGTGTGCGTGCGCGCAACGAGCGCTCGGCGTCCTCCCGCGCCCCGCACCTCGCCCCGCGCACACACGCTCTCAATTATCGCGATGGCGCGGCTTCGGCTTTGCTATTGCTTTTACGTAATCAGAGGGCCGATCTGCATTCAAAACTATTTTTTTGATTCGTTTTTACATAATGCTGTCCAAGTGATGATACATAACTAAATCGAGTTAGTATATGTGACGCCCTGTAAGGGCACGGCAAACAGTAACACCGAGTAGTTAGTGGTAGAGTTGTGAGCGGCGCCGCCGCCGCCGTTTTGCTTTTCGGCGTGAAATCGGCGCGACTGTCAAACGTTTGAAAACCGATTTTTAGGCCAAACCAGCCTTTTTTTTTATAAATAAATAGGGACTAAGGTGATGATATTTGTGCAACAGCCATTAGAAGAGTCTTTAAATGACTTTGACATGCGCAGGCACGACAAGCACGACCCATTACTGTACACTTTTGGAGGTCCAAACCGGGTACAGCTCCGGCGTACAGCACAGCACACCGATTAGACTGCCCACTTTTACACAATTTTGAATGTCCAGCGCCGCTGGCACAGCTTCGGCGGCGGCAGCTGTCAGCAGGAGCGTGCACAGCACATCAATTACACTGCCCACTTTTGCGCACTTTTGAAGGTACAGCGGGTAGGCGCATCGAGTACCTACCTACCTAAAATAAAAACTATGGAGATATATCTCAATTCTTCACGCTGAAAAGACGCCGAAATCACGCCACCGCCGCCGATTTTTGACCGGCGTCCGCCGCCGATAATTATATCATCGGCGCACACGTCTAGTTAGTTAGTAGGACACTGTACTCAAAAATATGATTGTATGGATTTTTTTCGCTAGCATAGCGATCGTAATATGGCGGTAAATGACGTCACTATAACAGTATTTGTGTAGTAACTGAGGTAATAACAATGTGGTTATTAGAAAGTGGTAATGGACGTCGCCGCCAGTGAATTCGCCGCCAGAGGCGCTGGTGTAGCGAGAGCTTTTTTTGTTTAGTTTTTCCCGAAAGCAAGAAAGCAATGGAAAAAATGTCCATAGGGCCATTGTCTTTAGTAGAATGATGACACTACAGCATGCTTGTTATTATTTTAACAGTTTGGTTATATGTCTTTTAAAGTAAGTAATTAAAATTATCACATATGTGTTCCTAAACAAACTTTGACAGCTATGTTTTAAAACACCTCACACTACAATAAGGGTGCCTTTCCACCAGATGTGCTCCGCTACGTTGCTATGGATGCGTGTGATATCCACAATCATGTTCAGTGGTCCACATAGCATAGCTGTGGTGGAAACGGGTTCAACTAAGCTATGACTTTTGTCATGATGCGTGCTCTGGGTGCATGCTACGGATGCTATGGATGGTCGCAAGTCATATAGCAATGTCAGTAGACTCGCCTCGCACAGTTACATAGCTTAGCATTGGTGGAAACGGTTACATAGTTTCGTAGCATAGCTTTAAAATCTTCGCAGCATAGCGGCATAGCACATCTCTGGTGGAAAGGAGCCCTTATACAATAAATAAAAAGCTAGGCTTGGTTGACCAAACAGACTGAAGAATCATCTATAGTTTGTTGTCTAGAAAATAGATATTCCGCCCCCTTATTACCTAACTAGCAAAAGCAAAGCGATAGCGAAAATTGTACAAAAATCGCTGATTGCTTGTCAAATTCAAATTTCAAAGGAACTTTGACATTTCAAGGTGGATATTGTACAATTTTCGCTATTGCTTTGTTTCGGCTTTGCTATTGCTTTTACGTAATCAGGGGTCTTATTCAAGCTCTACATGCACCAAGCCTTCAAACATGAAATTATTTTTTTATCTATGTTTTTCACACAGACGTTTTTCTATGCAACTACATGATGCAAAAGAAGGTAATCTATTTATGTCTTTATGTAATATGTTTCTTCCAGAAAAACAAAATCCCATCTATGGCAGCCAAAGGCCATACTAATCTACAGTTGGTATGGTATGGTATGCAGAGGTCGTGGGTTCGATTCCCACCCGGGTGAGGAATTTTTTCCATTTCTTTATTAATAATTTAATAATATATAATATCTTGACTAAGATAAATTTATAAAAACACTTCTCCATTAATATAATCCGTTAGGATATGGTTGATCGTTTCATCTTTAAACATTGTGCTGAGGGATTCAGCTTTGTTTGCCGAGATTTGGCTAGTGTATAGCTATCGGGATGAAAAATAACGTTGCCAATATGTAATTTAGAAAAGAGATGGTAAAATTCGTCATCCGAGTAATTGACCCGGTGGCTCAGTGGTTAGAGCGCTGGCACGCGGGATGCAGAGGTCGTGGGTTCGATTCCCACCCGGGTGAGGAATTTTTTCCATTTCTTTATTAATAATTTAATAATATATAATATCTTGACTAAGATAAATTTATAAAAACACTTCTCCATTAATATAATCCGTTAGGATATGGTTGATCGTTTCATCTTTAAACATTGTGCTGAGGGATTCAGCTTTGTTTGCCGAGATTTGGCTAGTGTATAGCTATCGGGATGAAAAATAACGTTGCCAATATGTAATTTAGAAAAGAGATGGTAAAATTCGTCATCCGAGTAATTGACCCGGTGGCTCAGTGGTTAGAGCGCTGGCACGCGGGATGCAGAGGTCGTGGGTTCGATTCCCACCCGGGTGAGGAATTTTTTCCATTTCTTTATTAATAATTTAATAATATATAATATCTTGACTAAGATAAATTTATAAAAACACTTCTCCATTAATATAATCCGTTAGGATATGGTTGATCGTTTCATCTTTAAACATTGTGCTGAGGGATTCAGCTTTGTTTGCCGAGATTTGGCTAGTGTATAGCTATCGGGATGAAAAATAACGTTGCCAATATGTAATTTAGAAAAGAGATGGTAAAATTCGTCATCCGAGTAATTGACCCGGTGGCTCAGTGGTTAGAGCGCTGGCACGCGGGATGCAGAGGTCGTGGGTTCGATTCCCACCCGGGTGAGGAATTTTTTCCATTTCTTTATTAATAATTTAATAATATATAATATCTTGACTAAGATAAATTTATAAAAACACTTCTCCATTAATATAATCCGTTAGGATATGGTTGATCGTTTCATCTTTAAACATTGTGCTGAGGGATTCAGCTTTGTTTGCCGAGATTTGGCTAGTGTATAGCTATCGGGATGAAAAATAACGTTGCCAATATGTAATTTAGAAAAGAGATGGTAAAATTCGTCATCCGAGTAATTGACCCGGTGGCTCAGTGGTTAGAGCGCTGGCACGCGGGATGCAGAGGTCGTGGGTTCGATTCCCACCCGGGTGAGGAATTTTTTCCATTTCTTTATTAATAATTTAATAATATATAATATCTTGACTAAGATAAATTTATAAAAACACTTCTCCATTAATATAATCCGTTAGGATATGGTTGATTGTTTCATCTTTAAACATTGTGCTGAGGGATTCAGCTTTGTTTGCCGAGATTTGGCTAGTGTATAGCTATCGGGATGAAAAATAACGTTGCCAATATGTAATTTAGAAAAGAGATGGTAAAATTCGTCATCCGAGTAATTGACCCGGTGGCTCAGTGGTTAGAGCGCTGGCACGCGGGATGCAGAGGTCGTGGGTTCGATTCCCACCCGGGTGAGGAATTTTTTCCATTTCTTTATTAATAATTTAATGGTATGGTATGGTAGATCGGGCTTGTTTCCGCAACTCGACGTCTGTGCGCCTATTTTGCGTAAGGTAATCTACAGTTAAAACATTAGGCCCACTGAAACCGGTTTATAGTTTGTAGTATTTGAAGCAAGAATTCCTGAAGTGAATCCAATTTGTAACTATGCGGAACTAACAATAAAATGCTATACTTGTCCTATATACTTAATCACACTGCAGTCACCAACCTGCCTGTCCAGAGTGGTGACCAGCAGGCCTATTGGCTATCTTTTTTGACAGTTCATAGTGATCATCACTCAATTGAAACTCAACAACTGGAAGTGGCATAATGCCTTATCTGAAGAAAATTTTGGCAACACAAACATACATGTCACTTCCAGTTCAATAAGTTTCAATGAGTGATCATGACAATGAACTGTCAAAAAAGATAGCCAATACGGGGGCAGGGATGTGGACTAAACACCCCTATGTAGCCTGTTGTGCCTTACATTCAGCAGTGGAATGCAATAGGGTGAACTGAAGTGTATGTGTAACAGATTTGTATGCATTTCTTATGTAAATTTCTCTGTATTTATTGTAGTGTTTTGTATACAATAAAGAATAAGAATGAGTTATTTCATTTCTTCTATGCTGCTCTGGGTATGAAAAAAAAGTATAATACTACAGCTGCTTTTCTTCCCGGGCATACTGTACAAGTCAGTAGAGGGACAAGGGGGTCTTGGTGTTTTGTAGGCGATAGGCTGACCACGTCACTACTAACCAAACTTGTACATCTCAACTATACCCTCGAAATTGATTAGAAGTGGCACCATGTGGTTCTATCGGCCCTTGGTGCTCTGCCTACCCCGTCAGGAATGAAGGTGTGATTATATGTATAAGTTATTAAAACTTTGAAATGCATACCTTATCACACTCCGGGCATTCATATGGCTTCTTCTGACCGTTACAGTAAGCATGGTAGGTGACTTGACTCCGCGACTGAAATGTCTTATTACACAGGGTACAAACATAATACTGGCCATTGCCATCTGAAAAACAATAGATACCTTTGTAAAGAATTCTTGTATAAATAGGACTACATAGTATGGAAAATTTAATGACTTAGTTTTTTATTCCTCCATGGTTAGAAAATATCATGTTGTTTTCAATTGTATTTTTCTGAAAATACAATTCTGAAAAAAAATTCCTGTGTGCATGATTATCCTACTAATATTATAAACGCGATAGGATGGATGTTAGTTACTGTTTCACGTAAAAACGGCTGGAAACACCCTGGATTGACACATAGGCTTTTTATGTTGGGAAAAAAAAAATCCCGGAAAATCTCAACATTTTATTTTTTCTGCAGTCCACACGGACGAAGTCGAGAGCAGCCACTAATCTATTATTAAGTTCAGTAAAACTAATGTTACTTGGAGTTTATGGTCTACTTACCTTGTTCTGTTCTTATGTGTGATATCTCAGGTTTTTTCTTTTTGATAACATTATGTACTTCTGGAGATGAACTTCTAGACTTAGTATCTGTGGGTGTGGGAGGTAACACAGTTAGTGTTTCATCCTGTTCTCCAGGTAAGCTGCCATTCTCTTGTGAATCATTATCATCTTCCTTAAGATTTTTATCTTTGATACAAGCCACACAGCCGGATTTCTCGTGAAGCAAACAATCCATGCACTTGACGTGACCACAACCTTCGACTACCAAACGATTACTAGTTAAATTTACAGTCTTTTTGTTATGACAAATCACACAAACTTGAGAATTCATTTTTGGGAATTTAGAGGTTATATTTCGTAATAATGAAAATATTACAACCAATTCAATGATTTAGGGGTACACAGAATACTAGTTGTAATATGTTTTCACAAGATTTTAATGGAAAATAGGAGAATTTACGCATTTTCACGTCTATTTTCATTCGCATATTTCATAAACGCAACTTTTTTTTTTATTTGTTTATTTTTAACTCACCACCCACCGCATTTAGCAGTTACCATTGTTGCTGTCATTGCAGACAGCCTTTTATTAGCTCTCGGTAAACGAATTGTTAATAAAAAGCTAAACTTTAGCTTCAACAACTGATATTCAAAAAAGGTATTTTATAATGTTATTGTGTTTTATTTAGAGAAGAAATAATTAATTTTCATCCTAGTTGATTCCAAAGTAAGACATGGCAAAAAACTTTTTGGATGTATGCTGCTAGTTTTCTTTGTATTTTATCCTACTATGGCTAATGTCAAAAACCGTTGTGTGTGTCACATAATGTCATTCAATTTTTAATTTTCGTACGCCTCTTGAAGCGTTTTTGTACAAAATATAAATAGTTCATAGTAATTTAACATTAATTCAACATGGTAAGTAGTTTATTATTTTGCACAACTACAGATAGTGAATATTTTGTGTATTAATGCCCCTATCAGGGCTATAAAAATGACCATAACATGTAACCTCAAAAGTGCAAATTGTTTTCAGGATGTCTTTTTAATGATTAGGCGAAAAAAGTTAACCATCTTCACAGACGCTAAAGATACAACGACGGTACTAGAATTGAAGAAAATGGTAGAAGGTGAGTTTTTATCAATTATTGTGGAACAATCTATTTTTAGTATACTATTGGCGGGTGGGTACGGTAGTTTATGTTACCTTGGTGTTTCTTTGATTTCTAGTAAAAGCACGTTTGCTAAAAATGTATTAAACGAGCGACAGAGTTTGCTAATTTAGTTGCGTCTTAACATATTTACCATGTTGTATCTATTCTTCAGTGCTTGTGTTTTATATTGCAGGCATATTAAAGGTTAACCCCCCATGTCAGATGTTGTTTAACAAGGATAGCCAGTTGATGGACGATGACAAAACGCTTGCGGAATATGGTCTGACATCTGCCACAGCTAAGGCACAGTGCCCCGCTCCTATTGGTTTGGCTTTAAGGTATTTATGTTATTGTTTCTTACATTTTAAGTACATATGGGAAATAATAAAAATTATTAGGTTTCATCTTTCAATGAAAGATTTCCCTGCTATTATTTATGAGATTGATACAATATGGTTTAGTTAGAAACTCATATTGTCAAAGATTGGGCATTTTTTTCAAGACTTTCCTGCTTGATGGCAACTGCTCTTGGGTTATTCAAAGAAAGACTTGTGACTTATTTGTATTTTATCTTATCTAAAGGAGATATCTAAACAGTAGACAGTATTAATTTAGAAGGAGAGTATATTTTTGGTAGAAAACTGAAAAAGCTTTATTGTGGAGACACTATTGATTGATTGTAATTTTAATATAAATATGTTTTTAAGAAATAAAAAAATTCTTCACCTGAGTGGGACTCGAACCCACGACCTCTTGCATACCGTGCAGAGATCTCACCAACTGAGCTACTAACTATTCTTACACTAGTGGTCGCCCGCGACGCCGTCCGCGTGTACTACAGAAAAAAAAACATAATATCGAAATTATCCGGGATAAAAACATTTTCCCGGGATAAAAAGCCTATATGTTGAGTGGGACCTGTCACAATATATTCCTGAAAACTGCAACTTCAAAATCGGTTCAGCCGTTTCTGAGATTAGCATGTACAAACGCACAGACAAAAATTCCAAAAATCATTATTTTGGGTACTATTGTGTTGATAAAGGTATTCTATAATATTTTTTCTTATATAGGTATATCTTCCATGTACAGACAGCGATCCGTTACATTTTTACTATATATATTTTTTTTACAACATATTAACTACATGACCGTTTTTGGTAAGAGTTGAAGATGGCTCAACTCTTCTTCTTTGGTCTCACCTCTTCCCGTTACGCGGGGTCGGCTTTCTTAATCATGCGGCGCCATTCCCTCAGAAGATGGCTCAACTGATTTTAATTCATTTTTCTATGTTGATTTCATTATTTGGTTTTATAAGGAGGTTTAAACAAATATTAATCTGGTTGATTGCGCTGGCATTGGGATGCTGCTAAGGAACTAATGATAATTAAAAATTTATATATTTAATATTATCATGGAAAAGTATACTCATTTTGATAAAATTGGCAGTATTATTATGTAATAGCCAGGCAGTTGAGAACTGATTTTACTTATATCTTCTTTGTACTGTTTCACAAATTTTCACCCACTTGGCAAATGTCCAGACATCATTACTTGGTGTCTGCAATAATAATATTATGATCTTTTTGTTCCTCATGTCTCCAGTTCCATCCAAACTTTTTAGGATGCAATTAAGGAAATATTTCCTAACTGTGAGTGCTTTAAGACATGTGATTTTCATTTAATAATACCAAAGAGGGAACAACTTAAGACTCATAATAAGGCTTAAGACAAATAAGATACATAATAATTTAGGACATGAAATCTATAAACATTAATGCTTAATAATTGTTGCTGTAGTTTTGTAAACAAACCTTATTGGTTATTTTAGGAAGGAAAATGGCGAATTTGAGGCTCTGGACTTGACCCCATACTCATCTCCACCAGATTTGCCAGATGTGATGAAGTCACAGGAAACCAATGGACAGGAACAGGTAAAATAATAAGATAACTATTTAAATTTCACAGTTCAAACCTATTCTGAGTCAAATTAAATTTAAAACACCAAAAAGACCAAAGAAATAGATGTTATAAATCATAATATAAACAATGATAGGAAAACTAATCTTACGTATTTAAGGGCCGATTTTTCCAAATGTCAGATAGCCTATCAGAGGAATAAAGTTGATGCTGTCTTTCTTCAAACTTGATCTTGCTAGAGACAGCATCTATTTTATTCCTCTGATAAGCTATCTGACGTTTTGGAAAAATCGGCCCTTAATTTAACAAAATTTAGTCTTTTCTGTAACCTAGCAAGGGCTTGCTCAGTCAAAAAGTTCCTAACAGAATAGGTGGGCTGTTGTAATTTGATGTAAAAATGTGCCAAGTACCATTCTACCTCCACAGATGGATCAGCACTAAACAACTGGGCTCCGGGGTTATGGATCAATGTGATACTCTCTCCACCTGTATCATGATATAGCAAGAGTTCAGCTCCGGTTGAACTGGCTGGCCAGCGTGCTGGGTCTGCTGGCACGGCCTTCATTATTCTTATTTGCATATAAACATATTTTGTTAATAATTTATAAATAATTTGTGCTAGATTTAACATTTATCTGTTACGTCTGCACCCATCTCTTTGTAGTATTTTTGTAATACTTTGTATGAAGAGTCCAAAGCTTTTTCGTAGCACTTGATTCTACAGTTATGCCAAAATACACAACAGTAATAGATATTGCAACTAATATTCAACTTGAACATTTATTGCTATGTTTTTTCTTATTCAACGTAATATTTTCATATGGCATTTAGAATCTATAACTACAACATGACATTTGGTTTGGTTTCAAATTTTATCATCATCATAACTTTTCATCTCATTCATATTGTCATTGTGATGATCATTTCAATTATAACTTATATAATAATACTTCACTAATATGCCTAACTAACGTCTTTAAAGGGCCCTTTCGACTTGCAACAGCTTCTCAACTTAGCTTTTGATAGAAGTACTACATAATCTTAAAAGTACCCTATTTTAGGGATTAATATAGTTAATAATAATTTTAAAACTGTGAATATTCTGTTCACTAAAAACGTTTATCGGCCAGATAGGTATTTTTATAAATTCGATGATAATATCTTGTGTTAAACGGATATTGATGCGTTATCGTGTTATACGGATCTAGATTAAACGTGTCAATAAATTAATTTGCACTGATATCTATCTATCTAGAGAAATTAGTCAAATGCAGCACTAGGTACTCATTTTATTGAACAGATTATTCACACACTTATTAGAGGCATCGACATTTTACAAGGTGCAGGAGTATTTCTAAAGGAATGTGAATATATATTCTACTAGTGGTGGTGAACGATATGTATAATAGCTAAATGCGGGACGCATTCGGCCTATGTATTAATGCCTTAAAACATTGTCATGTGTGGTACCTATAAATTTCACATAGGAAACCTATAACAATAATATCCTTGTCCAACGCCAATCATACGCGGTCTTTTCACCCCCACGACTTTAGAAATATAGCCTGCTATCTTATCTGGACCAGGATATTTTCGTGCTAAGCTGTGCAGAGCTGATAATACCCTATCAGTAGTTGTTATCGACTTGCACTAGCGACTGTGTACAAACAACTTCCCAGTTTACTTTCGAAACCCACTTTAGTGCGAGTTTTCACTTCGAACTAGATGGCGTTAAAGTAAACTATTCAACCAATCACTTAGTGCTGTTCTCACTTTTATTGCATCACGTCACGCGCCATAATTTGATTGGTTGGCTACTTGACGCTTAAGCGAAAGAGTTCGAAGTTGAAAACTCACACTAAGCTCTGTACAGAGAGCGTATTTAACGCGTGGTAGAGCGTGTGTTTTACGCTGTAACGGCGTATATTTTCAGTGCGTACGCTTTGACATATACAATACAACGCGAAGTATTAACGCCGAGCGGAGCGTAATCGCTCTGTGTGACGGAAAAAGCCTGGTTCAGCCTACAACACAAAGAGACGTTATAATGCGGCAGTAGCCCAGCCTTCAGAGTAAAAACGCCCAACCGCGCGTAAATACGCTCTCTGTCAATGCCTTTATTGTAACACCTAGGTACTTATAGTAAATGCTAGATCTAAGATAGATAGATCGAGATTAGAGCACACGACAGCTCATTCTGTTTACGTCAAAAAAGCAACGCGGTATGTGTGCTCATTTTCGATTAAACTTACCTAAATCTAGACTTACTACAGACAGATGGACCTAACTATAATCTTAGGATTAATTTGAAATGACGTCAGCTGTCTGGTCTCTTTCTGATTTTTTTTTCAAAGCAAGACAGCGCGTGTGTGCGTATAAAATTAATTCTACGATAGTGGGGCTAATAGTACGAAATATCCTGGCAATATTATACCTATGTACTTGATTTTATAAAATCTTCAATACGGTATTTAACTGGATGATAGAATGGTATGAACTAGTTATAGTTAATTTAATAGAGTAACATAATGGCTTTTACCCGAAAGCGCACGCGACGGGTATCTGATTCGGTGTTTTTTTTTTTATATTCGTGAATACGAAATATTATAATTTCTAATTAACACTCTTTATTGTGATGTAAAGTATCGTTGTATGTAAATGAAATTGAGTGTTCTGTAGTTCCTCTTACTAATGTTTTCTTTAACATTATTTTTAACGTAATTCTCTGTACAAAGGTAGCGGACAAAATATATTTTCATCCGAAATGTTCTGATTCAATTAGTGTTTGTAATGTTCGTGTTATCATTTAGGCAGAGTTTCTCAAAAATTGTTCAGTAAAAACATAATATTGACTAGTCTTTTGTACGTTATTCTAGCTACCGAAGTAGGCAGTTTAATCAACATTGTATCTATCGCACTGAATGTAATAGACATCGCTACCTACGTTACTTTCAACCAAGGGCAGGGTAAGCTGCAGATAACAATGTAGTAACTTGTCTGACCACATCAGGGTCAATTTCTCTATCTTAATAAATAACATGTTTCCAAATCGCGTATCACGTTATCGCGACTTCTGTTACCAACTAGGTACTTATTTTTAAAGTTTATTTTGAATACCAACTGGTCTTGCTCACACTTATACGATTTTATAAAGTGCGAGCGAGACACGTGAACTATCCAGCGCTCATGTTTCGTCTCGTGTCAACAAAACTTAAAACCATTGGTATTCTTGTTTTTTTTTTCTCTAAAATATTTCTGTTATGAGCTCATTATTCCCATGTAAGATTTTGTGAACGGTTTTTATCTAATACTTTTCCTGAACACAAAATGGCTGTTTAGTTGATAATTTGGTAAATATGTCATAACTTAATAGATATACATACATAGGTACACTAAATTATTATCATACAGGAGTCAGATTCGACATAAATATTTAAGTGTCATTGCCACACAGTTTTCTGACCAGCTAACACAACTGGCAATGGTGATTATACTCTTATTCATCTTCATAGTGCATCGCTGGATTTTTAATAACATTATAACTTATTACTGCAAGCTATGGTCTATTACAGATTCTGATCTCGCTGTTACAAACATCTACTTTGATATGAATAATGCCGTTCCAGATACGTCCAGCATTTCAGATAACTTTGTGGCACAATAATGACGGCTTTCAATGGAACAGGTGTCGCCTAGTGACGGCTTCAGAACTAGTCAAGTTCGTAAAGTATAGTATATTAGAACAGTTTGCGGTTATTTCATCATATCCTAGTTATTTTAGCATCGGTGGACTGTGATGGTAGCTCATCACTAAGATGCGCAATAAAATTTTCTCATGTCTCATAAGCGTGTCTCTGTATCGTATCATGTTTAAATATCATAAACCTTTGTAGAATCATACGGATATATAATACTTTATGTACCATATATGGAACGTATTCAAGATAAAAAAAAAGCCTTGATGCGTGGTTACGATACGAATGAACGCATGGTGTGGCAACACCTTAAAGATACGCGTCTACCAGATCGGAAACAACGTAGAGTGCGTTTCATCAAATAGATCCTTTATATGATGGCGCTAGTTGCTATGTGCATTTGGTTGTCCATATTTAGTTTCTAAATCTGGCATAGGATTCCATGAAATGGACTCTACAGATCGGTTTCTTCGTATGCAAACTGCGTGCATAGGACAGTTGCGGTATATAAACAAAATTCTGATGTGCAAGATTTGAAAATACTTACGTTTACCTAGATTCCGGTCCCGTTGGTTGACGCGTACTCTATGGGTCAGGTCACACCGAGACGCGACGTGATGCTAATTTAAAATATGTACCTATACTGTAGCAAATACTTACTTTATTTACTACTCCAAAAAGTACACATTTCATTGTGAGAATTCAGAATACGTTGCTGGTCTCGTCTCATCGCGTCGCGTCTTATTGTGATCTGACCCTAAGGTTTTATTTGATTACCACCCATAGAACAATATGGACAAACCAAAAGCAGTGCAGGCTACTGAACTGAGACTAGGAAACATAATGTAGTTATTTATGTGCAAATATGGGAAATCTACAACTGAACCAGCAAACAAATAAAGCTGTTTTGATTTGTTTTGATGAGTTTTATTTTTTTATACTTTCAGACACCTTTATTACTTAATTCTACTACTTCGACCTATCTGGAGAGTCACAATCTTTAGGTTTATTAAGTACAATGGATAACTGCTTTGGATATTAGATTCCGTCCCTGTTTGTTGTTAAAGTCACAGTTAAATTTATAAAATTATAAATAAAGAAATGGAAAAAATTCCTCATCCGGGTGGGAATCGAACCCACGACCTCTGCATTCCGCGTGCCAGCGCTCTCACCACTGAGCCACCGGGTCAATTACTCGGATGACGAATTTTACCATCTCTTTTCTAAATTACATATTGGCAACGTTAAATTTACCAAAATATATCCATACATATCTTTGTGACGCTGCACTATAGCTTACCTAAGTAGCAGCGGTAGCATTTTCTTTTCTAAGTATTTATTTAGATATTGTAAAATTGCTCAAAGTAAAGTAGATGCCCCACAGCTATTATCACTAATTGATATAAAAGTACCATCTAGATTAACTATTCGAAAACATATTTTTCTGTCTGTACCAAAATCAAAAAGTCTATAGGCAAAATTCATTTTTTATCAGGGCGCCTTCTGAGTTCAACAAGCTAGCGCGGAAAGCTAATCTAGACCTGTACGCATTCCCTGCCGGCGAGTACCTATGTGCGTTTTCTTAGCTTTCTAGAGGTGCCAGTGACGCGTATTGGCGTCCATACAAATTTGACTTCGCTTCTAAAGGTGCCGCTACATACGTATTTACGTCTTTTGTTAACTCTCCTATTTGTATTTTAGGGTCAGTCCCAAATTGCCTATTGCAATTGCTACACCTTCATACAAATATGAACAAAAGATTTACATACCTACATAGATATTATTATTAGAAGTAGTACATACATATTCCTATTGTATTTGATGCATTTCCAAATTAAGTGGTAGGTACTTAGGCTGCATCAATGGAAACAAAGAAACGTAGAGACAGATAAAACATACCTACTGGTAAATATTAAGGTTTTAGAAGGTACCTACCTATAAATTCTTGTTTGCTATGTTTGCTCATACTACATACCATGTTCTATGGCTAGTAAGTGAATATGAAGTTTAAGTACTACTTACACTCGTAACGATGACAAGATGATCGAGTACCTACGTCCCTACCTATATACCTACCATGTATGTAGTGGTAGTTCAGAGATCAAAGAAAATATATTTATTTTATAATTATTTATTTATTTCATTATCAGTGGTCGGAGTAGGTATATTGATTTTACATACTTGCGTCATGATATCACAACATGGACATGCATTTTTTCCGGAATGTACCGGAGTTTCCAAAAATTTGGTAAATAGAGTAGTAAAATAAAAAACCATACGTAACCAAACAAAATTGTTTATTGTTAATACAAATAATCATTATTACAATTTTATTAAAAACAATTATTTTTAATCCTCATTGGTTACAATTTCTACATTTTGTTTTTCTGTCTCACTCATGTCTGTCTACATGTTGCAATTAATGTTGGCAACATTAACATATTGAGGGATATTTGTAATTATTTGTGGCAACACTCTCTCTCTCTCGGTTCCATGTGAAGCGCAATAAACTCTCTCAAGATTTCTCCTAGTCTTCTCATTTTATCTGCACCAAGAACCATCCAGCGACCTACCAAAATCCTACAGTCCACCCAAACATTGGTCCTTCGAGCCGGATATGAACCAGCGACCTATGACCGGCACTTGGCAACAGCGTCCATCTTGTATTCTATAATTCTTATGTTTGTAAAAGTTAAATACATATTGTTAAATACATAGTGGTTGGTGAACTAAGTCGCAATGTCGGAAGCAAAGTCTGCAGATGTTAGAAAATTAATTGCGAGCCGTGGCTATGTAAAAGCCACGCTCACACGGTTAACGAAATATGCAAGCTGTGATCTCACTCCATATTCCGTAGAATATTTAGTTAATAGAAAAGACAGATTGGTAAATGCCTTCCGGGAATACGAAGAATTATGCAAAGAAATTATATTCCTGGATCCACTAGACCAGGAAGATGTAGACATGGTTGAGCAGAATTTTCTTAACATCAGTACTGCACTAGACAAGGCACTTCATTTAGTAAAGAAACCTTCCGACCCTGCACCTAGTCAACCAACTACTGCAAAAATGAAATTACCGGCCATCACAATAAAAATCTTTGATGGTAAGTGTTCAGAATACATACCTTTCATTAGCCTTTTCACGTCTCTTATAAATAACGACAAAAATCTAGATAATTTACATAAGTTATATTATTTACGCTCCCTCTTGAAGGATGAGCCATTCAATTTAATAAAAAATCTGCCAATGACAAATGAAAGCTACATTTTAGCAATGAAACTATTGAGTGAAAGACATCATAATAAGTATAGAATAACGTCAGATCTCATATGCGGGATTCTAGATTTAAAGCCTTTATACAAATCAACTGCTCATAATCTCAGAGAATTTATATCATATGTTAAGCAATCATTAGCGGCAATAGAGTGTCAAGAGCCAAATTCCAAACACTGGGACGCAATATTACTTTGTATTTGATCTCGAAAACTAGATTCATACACATCGCGGTCGTACCAGCTGGAGCGAGATGCAAACTCTCCACCTTCTCTAGAGGAGTTCATCAAGTTCCTCGAGAAGCGTGCATTGGCAATGGAGAATGCTGACCAGGGTCAGCCAAGCCAAGGACATCACTCTAAAATAGCAGCCCATGTCACAGCTGGACCAGCATGCAGTTATTGTAAGTATAAAGATCATAAGCTATTTATATGCAAAAAATTTCAGTTGTTACCAGCAAAGAAAAGACAGGATTTTGTAAACAACAATAAGTTATGTAATACCTGTCTTGGTGCACATTCTGGAAAATGCAGATTTCATTTTGGGTGTACGAAGTGCAAAGGCAAGCATAACACTTTGATACATTGTGATGCATCTGAGGAGACACCACCTGTTACATTGACAGGCAATACTAATAATAATAATGTGCTTCTCCCCACAGCCAGAGTTAAGGTCATAGGTAAGGATGGTACTGAATTTCATATAAAGGCATTAATGGATAGTGGCTCACAATTATCTTTCATAACCTCAAAGGTTGTGCAATTATTAGGTATGAAACCTAACAAAAATGACACGAGCATCATTGGCATAACCAATGCAAAAAAGAATATAAAATATTGTATTCCATTAGATATTTACTCATTAAAAACTCCATTTAAAACAAAGGTAACTTGCCATGTTGTGGAACAAATTACATGTCAACTACCACAGCAAAAGATTAACATTTCAACTGTGAAAATACCTTCCAACATTATGCTGGCTGATGAACAATTTAATATACCGAGTGAAATCCACATGTTAATTGGATCTGATGTGTTTTTTCAGACACTGCTGTTGAACCAGGAGCCTATGCGGTTGGACCTAGCAGCAACGGAGCCAGCAACCAAGCAAGTGAGCCATAAGTCAAGGCATAATCTACATGTAATAAACACACATTTTGGACACATCATAGGAGGTAACTTACCACAACATTTATCTCGGCAAAGCTGCAATAAAGTAGTATTAAAGTGTCAATCAGGTCTTAATGAAACACTTGCCCAATTTTGGAGTAATGAAAAGGTTCCTGAAATGTTAAATAAAAAATCCTCAGAACAGGAACTATGTGAACATATTTTTCAAAATACTGTCAAATTAAACAACAAACAATTTGAAGTGACATTGCCTTTAAAATTTCCCCTATCAAAGGTTAATGATATTTTGGGTGAATCATTTTATTTTGCACTTAAGAGATTTTTAAATTTAGAAAAGAAATTGCATCAAAATGCCAATTTATTTATGCAATATCAGGCATTCATACATAATTTTTTATCACTCAATCATGGTCATTATGTTGACATTGAGTCGTATGAAGCTAGCAAGGAAGCAGTTTACTTCCTCCCACATCATGCTGTAATAAATGAAAATAGTACTACAACTAAACTCCGTACTGTCTTTGATGGTTCTATGAAAACTAACAAAAAAGTTTCACTAAATGATAAACAACTAAATGGGCCAGTGGTTCAGAAAGAACTATTCGACATCATTCTATTATTTCGTTTAGGCAAATATACATTTACTGCAGATATAAAGCATATGTTTCGCAATATTAGAGTACATCCATCTTATACTTCCCTTCAAAATATCCTATGGAGGGACAACCCTAATGATCCAATAAGGTGTATAAGGCTAGACACCGTCACATACGGTTTAAAGAGCTCCAGTTTTTTAGCGACACGTTGCTTATATGAACTAGCAAATAGGTTTGAAAATTTATATCCATTAGCATCAACCATTATAAAAACCGGCCAAGTGCGAGTCGGACTCGCGCACCGAGGGTTCCGTACAAACCTGCAAGGTTTACAAAGTTCGTTCATTACGACAATCGAGTCTACGCGTTCATGAGGAAAAAAGTAATAAGTTTATATTTATTAAAAAATATATATTTTGTAATGTAACTAAAAATTTAAGGTTTTCGGAATTTTTCCTTTATGTGTGCTATAAAACGTTGCTTCATGCCAAATTTCAAGATTCTAGGTCGACTGGAAGTACCCTTTAGGTTTTGATTCCCTTGCGAGTGTTGCAAAAATATGCAGCTTAAATTGCTGTTTCTTTTGATTGCGTTGACATAGAAGTTTGATTTTGCTACAGCTTAAAGGTATTATAGACCTGAGTATTTGGTATGAATTTCAATTTAATACCTCTACGAGTTTATGAGGAAATGGGTAGTAAGTTTAAAATTATTTAAAAAAAATATATTATGTGATGTAAGAAGGGCCACCGCGTATAGAGTATATTTATGGTTTTCGTAATTTTTCCTTTATCTATGCTATAAGACGTTGCTTCGTACCAAATTTCAAGATTCTGAGTTCACGGGACAAAATTTATAGCTCTCATAGGTTGGATGGGATTGGTAAAGTTACCTGTAGGTTTTGATTCCCTTGCAAGTGTCGAAAATTTGCGGCATAAACGGCTGTATCTTTTGATTGCGTTGGCTTAGAAGTTTGATTTTTTCACAGCTTCAAGGGACAGTAGACCTGAGTAATTGATATAAATTTCAGCTTCATACCTCCACGCGTTCCTGAGAAAAAGGGTCTTGACAGACGGACGGACAGACGGACAACAAAGTGATCCTATAAGGGTTCCGTTTTTTCCTTTAGAGGTACGGAACCCTAAAAATAATATATATGTTGATGATGTTATTTATTCTAATGATGACCTAAATATAACTCTCGAGGCGAAAAAGCAGTTGCATAATTTACTCAACTTAGGTAGTTTTCATACTCACAAATGGGCTTCAAATCAAGATATTATTTTGTCCGATATACCAGCTCAAGATAGGTACTTTGGTAATCTTGATTTGCAAAAAGAGAATTGTAATATGAAAGCTCTAGGTATTCAAATCGATATCAGAGGAAATCAGTTTATCATTTCATCTCCAGACCTATTCAATACAGCAGTAATTACTAAGCGAAGCATTCTTAGCTACATAGGTAAAATATATGACCCAATGGGTTTTATAGGTCCCATAGTTGTCACTGCGAAAGCTATTATGCAAAGGCTATGGCTTTCTAATTTACTTAGATTGGAATGATTCTATTCCTTCCATTATTGAAAAGGAATGGCTTACTTTTACAGCTGATTTGGCTGCAAAGAAACCCATTTTATTGAATAGAAATATAGGTTTCTCAGATTCACATATGGTTGACCTGGTTGGATTTGCGGATGCTTCCAGTACCACTGCCTATGGTTGCTGCCTATACCTGCGACTTACCGACATCTCAGGTAACACCAATACACATTTACTCTGTTCCAAGTCTAGAATTAATCCTGTGCAAAAGAAAGGCATGACAGTGCCTAGGCTTGAGCTAAATGCAGCACTTTTACTTTCTAAGCTCGCCATTAAGACATATAATACACTAAAACTAAAACTTAACATAAATAATGTTTATATGTTCAGCGACTCACAAATTGTTCTTGCATGGCTAAAGACTGAAATAACTAAACTTCAAGCATATGTAGGGAACAGAGTGAATGTTATTGTGCACAACACATTGGGATGGCAGTGGCTATATGTTAATACACAGGATAACCCTGCTGATCTGATAAGCAGAGAAGTCTCACCAAGCGAACTGCACGGCAACAGTCTCTGGTGGCAGGGCCCACAGTTTTTAAAAAACAGTAGGTATGTATAATTTTGCTACTTCAAACCGAATATACAACTTGATCTTCCAGAACTTAGACCCTGTTTAGCATTCTCCAGCAGTGTTGTATCTCGGTGTTTGGATCCACTGGAATATGTATTCCAGCGCTTATTTCAATATTCAGACAACAATAAAATTGTTAGGTTGTTGGCTTATATACTCAGGTTTCTTAATAATATAAATAAAACAAAAGTAAAAATTAATTCTTGTTACCTACTAAGCTCAGAGTTGACGCAAAAGTATGAGCAAGGCAATTATTTTAAAACTGATATAGAAGCTTTAAGTAATAAGAAAATTATCAAAGGTAATTTGTCTAACCTGCATCCTTTTCTCGATGAGACAGGCTTGTTACGAGTCGGTGGTAGGCTTCATCATGCTAGCATAGCTTTCAACCAAAAGCATCCCGTTATTTTGCCTAAAGGTTCCTTTATTACTAAGCTAATTATTAGAAGTGAGCACGAAAAGCTATTGCATGCTGGGCCAAAACTAGTACTCTCAAACTTAAATCAAAGATTTTGGATTGTAAATGGTTTATTACAAGTAAAAAAAATTACTCATAAATGTGTAACTTGTTTCAGACAAAAGGCTAAAATAGCAACACAAATAATGGGGTCATTACCTCCAAGTCGAGTACTGGCTACTAGTCGACCTTTTGAGAAAATCGGAGTGGATTTCGCTGGGCCAATTAACGTTAAGCTATCACGTGTTAGAAGATCCATTATTGGCAAAGGTTACATTTGCGTTTTTATTTGCTTTACCACCAAGGCAGTTCACTTGGAACTAGCCTCAGACTTAACTACAGAGACCTTTCTGGCATGCTTTAGACGATTAATATCACGAAGAGGGCTGCCCACTGAAATTCACTGTGATAATGCAAGTACTTTTAAATGTGCTAAAAGTCAACTAGTTGAGCTATATTCGCTGCAGTCATCCCAGACCCACCGGGCCCAAGTTCATAGATTTGCGGCTCAAAAAGGTATAACCGTTCATTTCATATTGGAATATATACATGGGCTGCCCGGTGGGGCCTGAAGCGCTTCACCACCCCCACACTCCGCGCAGGTGGACTCTGGAGGGAGGTGAGAATAATAAATATAATAGTAAAAATGCTATTTTTTACAAAGAAATAATCAGTGAAGAGTACTAAATACCATTTAAAAAGAGTATTACAAAAAACTGTGTTAACATATGAACAACTTAATACTGTACTTACCGAAATTGAAGCAATACTTAACTCTAGACCATTATTGCGCTCGCTACCATAATATTTTCTTTGTATATTTTTTACACATTCAGTGCCAACTTATTACACTATTTTAAAGGCGATTATTGTTATTTGACACGGATGGATTTTAATAAAATTTTGTATAGAGTTAGCTGGTCATAAGCTGTTTTTTCTGCAGTTATAGGTAGAATAAATATTTTTGAGTACAGTACTCTCTACATTAATAAAATACCTACTTTTTACTTGTACCCCAGAAAATAATTTATGTGACCCCCTCCTGGCGCCAAAGCTACTAGAAAATAGACTTAAGTTTTGGCAGTTATGTACACGTTTGAAACAAGCCTTCTGGAAACTTTGGCATAAGTATTATTTAAATGTATTAGAAAATAGACCAAAATGGAAGATTGAAAAATGTAATGTTAAATTGGGTGCTTTTAATAGAAGATGGAAACTTGTAATCTTTTAACAATGTAGGCATTTGTATATTTTAGAATTTTCTAAAATTTAAGTTTATTTTAAGTTTCCTGATTTATTCGAATAACACTAGATTAGTTATTTTGATATTGTATAAAACACATAATTTAATTCCTACATATGCCGCATTATGTCTTTATTGTTTTTTTTGCTATTAAATTAATTAGTAAACGAGTATCATGAATATGCCAGACGGCACTAGTTATCTCATTGTTAGCCAATCTGTTATTAGTCATTGGTTGTGATTAGTTATAATCTCATTGTTTTTGTTGACCAATCTACTATTGGTTATTAGTTATAATAACATAGTGCCACCTTCCTTTAGTTTATTTACTGTTGAGTTTTTAACTTTGTTTTCTGTTAAGGCGCAGCATGTTGCAATTAATGTTGGCAACATTAACATATTGTAGGGATATTTGTAATTATTTGTGGCAACACTCTCTCTTGGTTCCATGTGAAGCGCAATAAACTCTCTCAAGATTTCTCCTAGTCTTCTCATTTTATCTGCACCAAGAACCATCCAGCGACCTACCAAAATCCTACAGTCCACCCAAACAATACAATTAAAATAAATAACTATAATTTTTTCAATATTTTCTAATTTTAATCTATTTTTTTTAACCCGCGCGGCCCTGTATCTAAGATCCATTTGTACGGACCCGACACATTTCATTGTGTTTCTATATTATTGAAATAATTAATAATCTTAATCAATCAATGGACAGACCTAAAATAAAATAAAAATTATATACATATATAAAATTTACTTTATTAAATTAAAAAAGCCCCTCGGTGGTAATCCTCTTATTGAAATAAAATAAAGTAGGAACTTCTTTCCTTAATTAATTATACAATTAAATAATAAAATCTAAGCCGCGTTAAAATAATCAAAACACAAAAGCGCGGTGATGTTTTATTTCTAGTCTTCAACAAACCATACTTTCGTCTATACCGCTTTTCACTTTATTTAGCGACCGCCTCGCGCCACTGAAAAGTTTTCTTTGGGTGGTGGCGGCCACTTCTTCCGCCGTCCGGTGGGGTTAGTAGGTGTCCATTTTTTAATTCATGCCTCTGCGTTATCAGTAAAAAAAAAAGCGACGGCGGCTCCTCCACCTCCCAAGTCTAAATAATTGAGGGGTTTATATTATCAGGCAGGCGCAGGCGATAATATTATCTGGTACATACGGCGCTTGGTATAATAAAACTACTGTTGAGTAAAGATATTTCTAGGTACAGGCGGCGCCGGTGCGCCATGGCGGCGTCGGCGGGGCACCCTCCTCAGATAATGGTGTCGCAGCGGCTGGCGTTTTTATTTTATACTATATTTTATCTATTGTTTTTTCATATAATGCAATAAAACACGTATACGTCGGCGGGGCCACCGTGTTAAAATAAATAACTATAATTTTTTCAATATTTTCTAATTTTAATCTATTTTTTTTAACATCTAAGATCCTCAGAGCCCCTCGGTGGGCAGCGGCTGGCGGCGTCGCGCCACCTTTGCGGGGCCACCCTCCTCCGCCTCCGGCAGGCGCAGGCGCTGGTAGCGGCGGCGGCGGCGGCGGCGTCGGCGGGGCCACCCTCCTCCGGGCTGGCGGCGTCGGCGGGCCACCCTCCCGCAGCGGCTGACGGCGTCGGCGGGGCCACCCTCCGCAGCGGCGGCGGCGGCAGGGCCACCTCCTCCGCGCGGCTGGCGGCGTCGGCAGGGCCACCCTCCTCCGGGCTGGCGGCGTCGGCGGGGCCACCCTCCGCCGCAGGTCCGCAGCAAAACAGGCGGCGGCGGGGCCACCCTCCTCCGCAGCGGCGGCAGCGGGTGGTGGCGGGGCCACCCTCCTCCGCAGCGGCTGGCGGCGTCGGCGGGGCCACCCTCCTCCGCAGCGGCGGCGGCGGCGGCGGGGCCACCCTCCTCCGCAGCGGCGGCGGCGGCGGCGGGGCCACCCTCCGGCAGGCGCAGGCGCTCCGCAGCGGCGGCGGCGGCGGCGGGGCCACCCTCCTCCGCAGCGGCGGCGGCGGCGTCGGCGGGGCCACCCTCCTCCGCAGCGGCGGCGGGGCCACCCTCCTCCGCAGCGGCTGGCGGCGTCGGCGGGGCCACCCTCCGCCGCAGGTACGGTTAGGTACTTACGATTCCTCCATTTTTCTATTTCTGTAACAAAAAAAATACCAAATATGTACCTATGATTTGGATAAAACACAAAGAAACTAATATGAATTCTATTCTAAAATGTAAATTGATTTCGATAAAATTATTTCTTCCGAAATAATTAAGTACCTACTTACTTTCCGTAAATATATTTTTGATCCAATTTCTGTAACAAAAAAATACCAAATATGTATAAAAAGGACAAAACACAAAGAAACTAATTAATTGATTATAATACAATTAATTCTTCTTCAGAAATAAATACTTAATTACTTACAGAAATAAAATTTTGCGTAAGACAAGAACACGTGCAAGCAAATGATTTTTTATTTTATTTTATTAGTTTATCCCGAAGGACAGGCAAGGGGAACTAAGCCCATACAGCCATTGTCTTTAGTAAATGATTTCTGAATTTATGATGGATGATAATGATGATTATGAATGGAAACGTCAGGTATATCTTCAAGAATGGGTGTAAAATTAGTAAAAACCGAAAATAACTGCAGAAACAACTTACATAAGCCCACGAAGAGATCGTTTTTCGACTAAAGTTTTACTTAGCTTACCTGCATATAAAACCATGCACATGCACTAGAATCACATCACAAATAAACAAAATATAACTTATCTACCTAAAAACATCACTTTACGGACACATGAAAGCTATTTACAAATAAATTTTGATTTACACAAGAAAATTACACCCGCTCCCTTCCAGCTTTTCCCGCCGAATCTCTGAAATGAATGAACTAATTCAAATTTAGTGTTGCAAGCTTAACTTTGCGCAATTGCCCCAAAATCGTTTTTAATATCAATGTCGTACTAAAATCTGTTCTCAAAAATTGAACTATACAAATAAAAACGTGTCATTAGTTACGCCAAATCATATCATAAATATTTACCACATACGAAAGTATTCGGTTTGTCAGTAAATATAAGGAAACACATACTATTCTATTTTTATTTATGGTTTCTATTGTGATAATAATTCTACTCATGTCATCGAGAGTATTCAACAAAGCCTTTCACTCAAACAATTGAATATCCAATATATTTTACTTATTCTGACTATTGAAGAAATATTATTACAACGGCTTATCGTTAGAGAAGATGCCGTCATTGTCTTCTTTTTTTTTCGAGTTATGTATTCAATATACTCAGCGGTCATTATTGACAGCGTTTTACCTTACAATAAAACGCTTATTAAGCGAAATACCTTATTCGAAGCCTTAGAGAATATTAGAGAGAGTGGCAACACTGTTTGACAGATGACGTAGCGGTTCCCTATTGGCTGACATTTCCCGCCAAATCCCCCCTTTTTAGTTTCCTTTGCCTACCACCAGGGGTCGCGGCGCTTTGGTGCGAGTCGCGGATCTTGCTTCATTGGATCTCAAAAATAAACAAACTATTTGCAATAAACTACTTACTTGAAATTTCAGATCATAATAAAGATTAAACTTATTTATGTACTTAGGTACCTATACACTACAGGCCAGACAGTAATAGTGCAATGAAAAATACCCAAAAGTGAACGTCGTTCGCCGAGTGGTTTATTGTAAACAGTGGTATATAAGTGATAAAAATAACCACCAGCAGAAATTAAACTTAAGGCTTCGAATAAGCTATTTCGCTTAATAAGCGTTTTATTGTAAGGTAAAACGGTTTGCCGATTTCCGCTTTAAGAGATTTTTTATTTTTTCCTTTAAGGCTACGTTTTTCTTTTGTGGTAGATATTTTAGGTTGGAATGAGGATTCCAACAAATGCCCAAGTATTCTATTACATTCTGAGGAGTCAATATGGACTTTTCGTGATTTATTTTCCACCCTAATTCTTGGAGAAAGTTTACAGTCTCCCGACCTTGATTTTTTAGTATGTGAGGGTCCTGATGTGCCAACAAAAAATCGTCGAGATAAACTAGGACTCGAAACCCTTTGTCTCTTAAAATTTGCGCAATCCAGTTTGTTAGTGACGCAAACATTTTTGGTGCACAGGCTAGACCAAAAGGGAGGCAGGTCATTTGATATAATTGGCCATTGAAAATTAGTCGCAGGAAGCGCTTGTGACTTGTTGCGACTGGTAGATGAAAGTACGCGTTCGACAAATCTATCTTTATAAGCCAATCGGCTGGCTGTAGGAAAGACGGTATCCTGTGCATGTTTATTAGGCGAAACTTTAAAATTGGTAGAAATGGTTTAAATTTTTCAAATTGAAAATTGGTCGATATGTTCCGTCGCTCTTAAAAGTTAAGAACATTGGGGAAACAAAACTTGGGCTGTCGGTAACGGGCTCTTAATGCCCCCATTCTTAAGAGTTTTTGTATCGCCTGCTTCATTTCCGTTGAGAACGGTGTTTGACACTTCGCCAACTTTGGCGGAATAAGAGGTGGCTTAAGGACAAATGGGATCCGAAACCCTTGGATTAGTTTTATTAAAATAGCCGGGGCTTGAAATGCTTCCCATTTGCTTACACATTTCGCCAGTTGGCCTGCTTCAAAGTCAGAACTTTCTTTTTTGTTGGTACTGCCTGCGTGGCGCTTTAGTTATGCCACCGTGTTTTTCAATGGCAGTTGAAAATGCCTCTTTTTGAAAAAGGAACTGCTAACTTGGCGGAATTTTCCGTAAGATTTCCTTAAAAAACTTGTCCTTAACTGAACGAAGGATGCCATCCCTTCTTTGTTAAATAAGATCGGCGCGATGCCCGCAAGCTAGTTGCAGGGCATCGTTAGAAATCTTTTGGAAAATCCCGTCAATAAATAGTTCCTTAAGTTTATCTTGTAAGAGTTGTGGTGATAACTCGGGCGTTGAGCGAGACCACGTTAATAGAGATTCGAAAGCAGAATCGGCTGCTTCACTCTGCTTTATGAGAGCTTGTGTTAAAGCGGCAAAACCGCGTTCTACGACACTTAAATTTAAAAACCTATCGAAAGGTTTTATCTCTTCATTCGTTTCTAAGTCGATGAAAGCTGGTTGGGAACAATATTGCTTTTGCACGTCGGAATAGCGAACACTTGACCAAGATCAAGAATCAAAATGGTGTATCGAGTTTATAAAACTAACATGAGCTGGTGAAGATTTTGGTACGGCAAGCTCTTTCAACACAATATTCAAATTTAATTTTAATAAATTTTCGGACCCGACAGACGTCGAAGGTTGATTTTCTGAATACAATTCACCACTCACATTAACATCAACATCATCCCCATTTACGGAGGAACGGGCCATGGGCATAAAAGGCGGAACGTATTGGCACATATTTTCAACAAAATTTTTAACCTCACTGACCTGTTCCGCTAGAAGGCGAATTGATTCGCTGTAATCGACATGCCGATGTCGTTTAGTTTTGGCCTCCGAAGAGGACGGGTCCGCCTTCCGTTTTAAAGACTGTGACCTCCCAGGCAGTGGTTGAGCGGGTGTCAGCTCCTCTGACGAACACGAGCTCGAGCTAAGGTCGCCATGTTTCTGCAAAAATTATATATTAATAATCGAACGGTAACACCGTTGGAAAAAATAAATTCAAATTTTACTTACAAAAAATTGAACCGTACGCTCCGACAAACAGAACGCCAATGAAGCAAGATCCGCGACTCGCACCAAAGCGCCGCGACCCCTGGTGGTAGGCAAAGGAAACTAAAAAGGGGAGATTTGGCGGGAAATGTCAGCCAATAGGGAACCGCTTCTTCATCTGTCAAACAGTGTTGCCACTCTCTCTAATATTCTCTAAGACTTCGAATAACGGTACAGAGCTTAATGACCTAGTCAACATCTTTAGTATTCTTAGCATTATGGAAATATTTCAAATAACCCTATGACATTTTTATGTATGACCTCTAATGTATAAGGCACGATAATTCTGTCAAAGTTACATAGATAAGAATAAGACAAAAAGAAAATCTTTATCTTTGTCAGATTTAAGCTATTGAATTCTTATTATTAAACAAAAGAGTGTAACAATACAATGGCTTATCATTAAAGAAGATGCCGCTATTGTCTTCTTTTAGAAGACAAAAAATCCTTGTTGCCTTTTCTCAGATTTAAGCTATTGAATTCTTATTATTGAACAATAGAGTAACACAGTACAACGGCTTATCATTAAAGGAGATGCCGCTATTGTGTTCTTTCAAGAGTTCATACTCGTAGATAGAGAGAGAGAGAGAGAGAGATATAGAGAAAGAGATATGATAAGCGTTAACAATATTGATCTATCTATTGAATCATCGTTAACGTTCGTACCACAATGTAGCTAGTATGCTACAAGTCTTTGTGGTATACGCTCCTCCGTGCTCTACCACTATTTATTTTAATAAAGAAAATTTCTACTATAAATTACTTTCATTCTCGAATCTCAATTTACCACTATTTGGGCTGTCCATCCTATTATGGCAACCCAGTTTCTGGCGCTGTCATGTTTGACTGACAGTAACCTCACAGTAGGCGTTTAAACCTTTTCTGGGCCCACCCAAAGATACGCAGAGAAAATTATCACTAAAATTAATCCGCTCAGTAAATGGAGGCAGTAGGCGTGAAAGCGAGACAGACAGAGTTACTTTCACATTTATAACATTATCCATATCACAATAGCTATTCGTATAACATTTTAAAATAAATTCATTGTATGGTCGGACGGAACCTTTTGTTGTGGAAAAGTATGTGCACCCTACTCAAAAATACACAATACACAGAAAATGTTTAAAAAGTCACTTCAGAAGCAAATATTGGGATTATGAGGATAAGCAACGGATAATTTAGTTTTGTGACAAATATTTAAAAAGCAAGAGTGAATATTGCCTAAAATTTGCCGTTTGAGTTTTTGCCTAGGGCCATAGTTTGCAAATTCAATTTTGTACTTACGAGTGAAATATTAAGTTGCATCCTGGGTGCCACTCGCTTCTGCAACCACGAACAATACATTTCACTACCATATTTATATCAATACCACCAAAACATCTTATTTAGTCCACACAAATATGCGAAGCGATTCAAACAAATCGACTTGACATGGTTTGACAAAATTGTCATGTGCTACCCAGGGATACCATTACATAGCAACAGAACATACCTTAAAATACGGAATTTTTACCTACCGCGAAGGTTTGTTTAACTATATTCTATGCACTTTATATTACAAATTACATTAAATACATTTCGTTACTCAATTAAACATGTTAAAAATTTTCAAAACAAATTCAAGTTTTCCATTATAATATCATATTTATGCCTTTTTCAACGTCTTTACTTACATTATAGGGTATTTTTTTGCTGTGTAAGGGATCCCTTCTGGGAATACAAGCTGTCATTTTTTCATGTTTCAATTTTTTGTTCAGAGCTTGGAAAGATACCAAATCCCTGGCTTGGAATCCATCATAAGAAGGAGATACCAATCCCTAGTAGAGATCATAAACGGGCGACAGTAAAATCGTGATAATAGTTACTTATGTCCACGGAGGTATGTCATTGAAATACACTTTAATTTCATACATCAATGTTATTGTGTACTGTGGTGATGTGGGCCTTCAGCACTAGAATATATTATCAGCTTGCAAGTTGTCACTGATCTTTCTCGAGCTAAGCTAAATGTGACCGTAGCATCTCATTTGCGATCCTGCAGTTCTGGATACCCAATTTTTGGGTACACAGCCGGTAAATATGTACTTATCACTGTTATAAGCCACCCCATTAAACTGAAATCAGTAATTTTGGGTACGATGCACGCAAGATGTTTGTTCTGGAGTGCCTCAGGGAGTAGTAATTCTAGGTCCCAATGAACTTGCTCCTTTGCTTTGGTCTTATTCCTGAAAACCTCATTGTATTCCTGCATATTAATTACTTCGTAGAACTTAAAGTAAAATAATAAGAGGATTTACATTCATACCTGCCTAGATGATGGTGCTTATAATAAAATCAAAGCGTATACATTGTATGTATGGCGTAACGAATGCCGTAGGAAGAAGGGCTTTTAAAAATTAAAATGTCATTGTCAAGAACGTCATGCTGCCGCTGCTGTCAAAAATATAACCTAAAAATTCATACATGTGTATTTTGAAAACACTGCAAGTGTGCTTAATTTTTAGTTTATTTTATTTATTAAATTAGATCAAATATTACACATAGAATAAGTTAACTAAGTGAAAATTTTGATTTTACAATGGGTAAGCGTAAAGGAAAATGTGTAAAGAAAAACAAAGTTACAAAGGAATCTTTAGAACCTGAAAACATAGTTAAAGCTCCCCATTCCTTCGTTATACATCGAGGAAATTGCAGCAAGGATCTTATAGATCTAACAAAAGATTTCAGAAAGATTATGGAACCGTTCACAGCCTCTCAATTAAAGGTAAGTTTGTTCGTACTCAGAAGTCCTACCATAAATTAAACATTGAAATTAATTATGATACATAAGCCAATAGATATTAAAGTATAAGTGAATTTTATAGTATCATTAATGTATTTCAGGAGCGTAAAAAGAATACTATAAAAGATTTTGTGTCAGTGTCAGGCTACCTACATGTGTCCCACATGATGATGTTCACGGAGACAGAGTTAGGCTCATATATGCGTCTTGCAAGACTTCCTCGAGGGCCCACGCTTACCTTCCGATTACACAATGTAAGTATGAATTAATAACCAATCAAAATTAAACTCCCCGGGCACACCACATAGTTTTCATCCAGTCTCCACTCTGGCCAGGCAGATTGTGACTTTAAGACTGTTGTCAATATGGAAGGAGCTGCTGTCTTGCCCACCTCATTGAAACCCTTAATTGCCTTTTACAATACCCATGGACAAACATGGAGAACTACTTATATACAATAGGTACTAGTTTATATTTGTATTGTTCATGTTTGCAGTACAGTTTATCCCGTGATGTGGTGTCTTCATTACGTAAGCAGTATGTGATGATGAGAGCGTTCCAGCATGCCCCTTTGATTGTCCTGAACAGTTTCTCTGGTGAAGGCATGCACATGAAACTCATGGCAACCATGTTCCAGAATATGTTTCCTACAATTAATATTACTACTGTAAGTATTAAATACTAATACTGCAATAACTGTTAAATTAAAATTATAGGAAAAATATAACAGCTGCTTTTGTACATAAAGGAATCAGTTGTTTAAATAAGGATTTCTAAAGCTCCTTCAAAATATGGACATTAAAATAGAAAGATTGTTTAAGATGTCTAATTAGTACTTTCATACATTGTTCAAATGAAATTTTCTGCATCATTATACATATTTTTAGTCCAGCCATTCTGGCACTATTTAAATGAAGAAATTTAGAATAATTTTCATTTTATTATTTCAGGTAAAATTAAGGAATATCAGAAGATGTGTACTCATGAACTATAACCCTGCAACCAAACTTATAGATTTAAGGCATTATGTAATACGAGCCACACCTGTGGGACTTAATAAAGGCACAAAAAAGGTAAAATGTTCTTTAAATATTAATGATAAAAAATAATTACACAAAGCAGAATGGCATTAAGTGGTCTTTAACTACATATGAATGAAATGATTGAGTAACAGTCATAGAATATGGATGGTATTTTGTTTTGTATTTATGTTGGCGGTGGAAATACATACCTTACCTGCCTTATGTCTACAATCCTCTTTTTTTCAGGTGGTGCAAGGAAAAATACCAAATCTCAACAAGTGTAAGGACATGTCAGAATTCTTTGACAAGTGAGTTTTTTATACAGGGTGTAACAAAAAGGTTATGTTAAGCGAAAAGCTATGTAAATAGCCCACTGTAGAGAACCTGTCCACAAAATTTAAATTAAGAAATCACATTTTTATTTTTCCCGATAGTATGGAGAATAAAATTACTAATAAAGAAAATGGAAAAAATTCTTCACCTGAGTGGGAATCGAACCCACGACCACTGCAACTACCCACATAGTCATTTCCAATTATAATGTGTGGGTACCCACTTTTTGCATACACTACATGCCTTTCCCCCAAGATAGGCAACTCACACGGCATTCCACTTTTATTGTTTATATTAGTTATTTTGTTCTTCCTATCTATGATTTTACACTAACACTTAACCTAACCACCATCACCAACTAACACTATTTATTTATAATTCTAAACTGTTCATTCGCTATGATCACTGTCTGTATTTCTATCTACTGGGTCCATATTGTCCTCCAGAGTGATAGCTGTCCTCACGTAAGGCTATTCTTTTCTGTTGTCTTGATGTTGATGGAGATATTGACAATTGTCTCTTATTTCTAGAATCAACTGGAATGTTATCTGGGCTTTGGTGTATCACTATATTTCCTGGTTCTGACACCCCAATCATCTCAGCCCATTGATCACGAGGCGGCAACTGGATTCCACATGATTTGCAGTTTCTGTCATTGGTGGATTCTGTTTCTAGGGCATCTTCCTGTCTCTTCTCTTCTACCCCTGTTAATTGCATTTCATTAATGTATCTCGTTAGTAGCTTTCCGTTCCATCTTATAAGGAAGCGACATACTCTTTGTTTTTCTACAACACCTTTCAGCCATCGAGGGCTACCTCAAAAGTTTCGAACAAAGACTGATTTACCAATTTCTATTTTTCTCATTGTTATACCTCACTGTTTTACCTTTTTATCCAAATCTTCTATTTGCTCCTTCCCTCTATATAACAAGGGATTGAGGTTGTCAAACTTTGTTCTAAATTGTCTATTGTTGAGTAGCTCTGCTTATAAATTCCAACATATTCATTGTACTTTATGGAAAGATATGTACTTAATGTCCATTCACAAAGGACTTTGTAAATTTTTTTATACCTAATACCAGTAGATAGTAGGTACAGGTGGCTTATAGCCAAATCAGCATTTCCTCACAGCCCACTGCATCCGCCCTTGAAGAAATCTCTTAAAGAGATAAGCTCGCCCTTGTTAAATAATTTATTAATTGTGATATGAATATCATGTGCAGGGCCACGTTACTCTCTGAGAGCGAGTTCGAGGACGACCCGATCGCCCAGGTGACTCTCCCGCAGACTCTGATGTCACGGGGCGCCGCCGCTGACTCCAAGTCCGCCATACGACTGTCCGAGCTTGGCCCGCGGATATCCTTCCAGCTTATAAAGGTATGTTTATAATATAAGGTATTATAAAATTATTAATAAATCGAAATACTCGATTAATAAAAAAAAATATCTCGACGCCAATGAGGAGCTGCTAAATAAACTCGAACGTCTACAGAATTTAGGTATCCGATTTATATACGGACTACGTAAATTTGATCACGTATCTCACTTTCGTAAAGAGTTAAAATGGCTCCCGATTCGTTTTCGCCGGAATACTCATCTATTAACACTCCTTTTTAAAATTTTAAATTATCGTTTTTCTCCGTTATATCTCAGTGAGCGCTTTAAATATCTCTTTTCAAGAGATCGGCCTCTCCGATCCAATACGGCGTCACTGCTACAAACTCCCCGATTTAATTCTGGGGCTTTTGGGTATTCTTTCTCGGTTCGGGCGGTTAAGCTCTGGAATGAATTACCCCACACGGTTAGAGATTGTCACACTGTTGGCACATTTAGAGAAAAGCTGAAGGATCACTACCTGTCCATTATATGAATATGCTGTCATTTGTTTTTTCTCCTTTTTTTCTTAATGTAGTTTTGTAGTTTCTTAAAATTTGTTTAATTGCACATGTTACCCTGTTGTTAACAATTTCTCTTTGCTTGGCTTGCTAGAAGAGATCTCTGGTAGAGATAAGCTTGCCATTGTACATGCATCTCTTCTTTAATGTTGTATGCCATATTTCTTTTTGTGTGTGTGCAATAAAGAATAAAGAAAGAAAATGGAAAAAATTCTTCACCCGAGTGGGAATCGAACCCACGACCGCTGCAAACCGTGCCAGCCGCTATAACCACGAAGCCACATTAAAATCATATATACTGGGTGTAAAGACAACTTTGTTCTTTTAATACCTCATATTCTTTGTAACATCACGATCATTTTTTTTCTATGGAAGCACCCCTGGGAAACCACGGGTTTCCAAGATATTGAGGTCCAAAATTTCATGAATATCAGCATTTCCATCTGGAAACAGTAAACAAACATTTTTTTTAAAGACACCATATTAATATTTAAAAAATGATAGTTTTGTAGGTACATTTGTCAATCGAATACATTGCTTGCAAATTGCAATACAAATTTTAAAAAATTAAAAAAATTATTTTTTCTTTTCCCAGGGTTGGTTCCATAGAAAAAAAATGATCGTTACGTTACAAAGAATACGAGGTATTAAAATAACATCGTTGTCATTTTACACCCTGTATATATTCGCTTGTGTTATAGAACTGCTGGATCGTAAAGGAGATCCCAGTCACGTTTACATAAGTAAATGAGCAGTAATAAGTTGCAAGCTCATCGCCTTAGATAATGACCAAGTTGCTTAGTCTTACGACATGCACGGAAAGGGATGAAGCTGATTCTATTGAAGCCCGGCCCCTGATTACGTAAAAGCAATAGCAAAGCCGAAGCCGCGTGATCGCGATAATCTCGAGTGTGTGTGTGCTTGGGGGAGATGCGGGGCGTGGGAGGACGGCGAGTGCTCGTTGCGCGCACGCACACACTCGTGATTATCGCGATCTCGCGGCTTTGCTATTGCTTTTACGTAATCAGGGGGCCGCATCATACATTAATCTAGTAGTAATACATGAAAAATGGATTCTCATGTTCCTTTCCTTGAAAGGTTGAAGATGGATTGATGGACGGTGAGGTCCTGTACCACGAACTGATTGAAAAGACAGACGAAGAGAAAGCAGCGATTAAGAAGAAACGGGAAGCCAAAAAGTAAGAAATTGGCTATTATATTCTAAGTACATTTTTGTTTACTTAGATTTCGTTACCTACCTACTTGTCAACCATGGAAAAAATATTAAACAGAATTTATTAAATTGAAAAAAAAAACTAGACTGAAGACGCAATTTACTACCTCGTAAAGGAGGGCTATCAGTCGACATAACTTTTGTCTTGTTCATCCTACTAAGAAAATGCGAATATTTCACACAAAAAATTATAAAATCAAAGATTTTGATGAAATTTTATTCACTTAGCTGCCAGCATATAGGTATAATATGCTTACTAGCTGTTGCCCGCAACTTCGTTCGCGAGTTACGATGATAGCTTCCAGTATATACAGGGTGTAACAGAAAGGGTATGTTAAGCGAAAAGCTATGTAAATAGCCCACTATAGAGAACCTATTTCCAAAATTTCAGACTCAAATTCACATTTATATTTTTCCAGATAGTATGAAGAATTCCGAAACAACTCAGGAATGTCCATGTCGTGGCCATATTGTTAAATTGATCATTTCATGAAATGGTCGAGCATTTCATGAAGTGGTCGCATTTCATGAAGTGGCCAATTCAATTTGACCAGATCGTTAAATCGTCTACATTTCACGATTTTGTCATCCACGTTTGGCCAAATCGTATTAACAGGGTGTCCATAAAATCCGAATGTGGTAAGAGCTTACACCATATATAAGTATACCATAAGGTATGATGGTATGATTTTTTTTGCTATTATTTATGTGATATTTTCACAATATAATATTTAAAAACATAAAAGACTTTACAAAAGCGATTCGCATCTGGCACATCGCCGGACGCTGCCTGGGCACGCTCGCTCCGCTCGTGCGTCATTTGTCATAGTCTAACCTAACCTAACCTATCGTAATCTAAGGTTTTTGTTTAACAATATTATTATAAACCACCATTAAGTCTAATATACATTATACAATATAACACACTATCCGTGAACTTCTTCTGCATAGTCACCCTACTCTCTTTAATTTGTTTTATAACCTAAAAAGAAAAATCCGCCATCTTCACACATAAATAAAACGCGCGCAGCGCCTCTACCGGTGATTCATGTAACTATTTTACGATATGATCAATAATCTTGACCACTTCATGAAATGATCGGGCGTTTAGTTGCCCATATCGAGAAACGATTTTTAATCATCGATCTGCCCAAACCATATCATGATGTGGCCAATAGACAGTTGAACTTTTCATGAAATGCGACCATTTCATGAAATGCTCGACCATTTCATGAAATGATCAATTCTACGATATGGCCACGACATCCATACAATCTTGAAAAATAAAAATATGATTTCGAGTCTCAAATTTTGGAAATAGGATCTCTACAGTGGGCTATTTACATAGCTTTTCGCTTAACATACCCTTTCTGTTACACCCTGTATAAACTTACCTACTAAATGCTGTCTGTTGATTTTTAGCCTTTCCCTATAAATAATACCCTTTTTTTGTAATTTACAGGAAACTGAAAGAGAAACGCAAAGCACAACAAGAACAGAATGTTAAGAAGAAGGAACAAGAAAAAGACGACCACAAACAGAAGTCCTTGGAGGGAATCAAGAAGAAAAAAGAAGTTACTGAGAGCCAGAGGTATGGTTTTAAATTAGGCATGTACCTATTTATTTAGCAGATCATTATTTTCCTGCCCTATTCCAATATTTATGGGGTCAAATTTTGAGTTTGTTATATCCGGAGTGACGCGCAAGTAACATTCAAGGGCCACCTTTCTCTGTCGTAGGTTGATGGAGCTGGCGGCAGTGGAGTCTCAGAACACGGCAGACAGGAGCGACAACGACGACGACGCAGACTATTACCGGCAGGAGGTCGGGACTGAGCCGGATAAAGGTATGATACTATGTCGAAAGCACAGACAACAGTGAAAATATGACCTGACTTGCAGCTTATGTGAAATGGAATGCTTGGAAACCTTTGAAACAATTGCATCACATCGAATGCCATTTTACTAGCGAGAGAAAATCATTGGGTACTCGTTCATCTCTCTTGTAATCACCATTCACCGTTCGGTTGAGTTCTCAAAATCTAACACTAAATAAAAAATATCTTATAACTTCTTAAATTATTTCAGAGATTTCTTAACGAGATTTTTCTTTATTTCGGGTTCCCACGATTTCTTTTTTTACTGTATAAAAATCGTTAAAAACACGTAATTTATTTACAGATCTCTTCACGGAACACCCTCGGAAAAGAAAATCGGATGACGACGCACCGCGAGGCTTCAAAAAAATGAGATTAGACAAGAAAACACAGAAACGGTTCCAAAAACATGAAGACACTGACAACAAGATGCAGAGGAGAGATGGCGGGAAATTCCAAAGCAAAGACGGGAATAACAAATTCCAGAATAGGGACGGTAGGAAATTCCAGAATAAGGATGGAGGAAAATTCCAAAATAAGGATGGAAGAAAATTTCAGAATAAAGATGGAGGGAGAAAGTTCCAAAACAGAGATGGGAATAAATTTAATAGGAATAAAGACAGAGGTGATAAAGGAAACAAACCCTTCAACAAGCAGAGGAAAGTGTTTGGTGGTAAAGTCAACAAGTCGGGAAAGGGTCAGGGGAAGTTTAAGGGTAAAGGAAAGGGCAGAAAGTGAGTAATGAATATATAATATACATGATCTGTTAGTGTTATTTACTTAAATTATAAAGAAAAATCCCATAAGAATCCATGCATATTTTTATGGAACTAAACAAAAACATGAATGAGTGTTAAAAGTATGTTTTTGTGCATGTGCCTTCTATGAGAAACAGTATAGAAAATGAAACAATATAATTATTGTCCTTAATTTTAATCAACTTCCCTTATTCAAATAATAGGGTCGATTCTGGCAGTCACACTTAAACCTAATCTTAGTCAGGTCTATCTCTCCGTTCTTAACATAAATGGCTGAGAGAGAAAAGGACAGGTAGGAATTATTTTACGTTTAGGTTTGAGTGTGACTGCCGGAATCAACCATCATAATGCCTACAAAATAACTCATTAAAACTTGAAACACTTAAGAGACATGATTTCTTCAGCTGAAAATAAATACCAAAGTTATTTAGTCAACTAAAAATCATGCATTACAAGATTTTTATATCCTTATAATTACCGGCGGATTTAACTATAACAAAACTTACAAGACTTGTGATCAACACAACATAATGAGAAGTTATCCAATTAACTTTAAGATCAACACAAAATCAACATATTAGGATTTATAACTATACCGCATCTTAAGTTATTAAAATGAAATTACAGCAAATTTAGGCTATGGTTATCTTAAACAGTGTTTAAATTCTTTTGCAATGACGCGGATTATATTTTGTAATACGCGAAACTAACTCAATTTGACTGGACATCAATGTGATTTGTTAACTATGGATAACACTATTTTACAAAGTAGAAATAGGCACATAGTTAAGGCACTTTGAGAAACAGTAAATCTCAAAAAAACATATCATGAAAGAAAACACTTACAATAACAAAAGAATAAAGACCGGATGATTGATCAAAGAGGCGTTCACTTTCATTCTTTTTTCGCTGTAAAAAAATAACGTAATCCGAAACACAAGAGATTATCTTAGGGCCGATTTTTGCTTATCTGAAGGATAACGTTAATGCTGTCTTTCTGTAAAACTTAATAACGACAGCATCAGCTTAATTCTGCCAATGCGTTATCTGACCATTGTACAGTAACATTCAAAGTCCAGTAGAAATTCTACTAAACGATCGCTTGCGTACTAGTTTTACCTATGACATGTTTCCCTAAATGTATGCGTACACACATAAATAGGCGGTCAACCGAACAAGCTATTACAAACGTTAAGATGCTACTGCACTTATGAACCTTTACTATACAAATATGTAAATCATATTCACCTATAGCTCTGAGTTCGGCGCAATGAGATTTAAATGAGGAACACAATATCATCAGCTAACATGACATGGTTGTCAGCCGTCATGCGATGAAGCGCCGCTTGTATTTCGCCGGCGGAGAAAGGTGCGTGTGAGTATTGTTCGTTAAGATGTGCTTCTATTCGCGAGAGCGGCAGCGAATTCGCTCGCTCCGAGCGGAATACTTCGTTGAGGGATGTCTTGAATTGGGTTAACCTGGAAATGATAAAGGTTCTTTATATAAAGGGTGTTATGGACAAAATCTTTGGTATGTATGAATCAGGGATGTTGCGAATATTCGCATCCGCATATTTTGACATCCGCATCTGCATGTCATGTCATACCTCTGCGGTGGCGGGCTGCGCGGCTCGGGCTGGCTTACCTCTGCGGCTCGAGGCTGGGGGCGGGCTGCGCGGCTCGGGCTGGCTTACCTCTGCGTCTCGGGCTGGCTTACCTCTGCGGCTCGAGGCTGGCGGCGGGCTGCGCGGTTAGGGCTGGCTTACCTCTGTGTCTCGGGCTGGCTTACCTCGGCGGCTCGGGCTGGCTTACCTCGGCGGCTCGGGCTGGCTTACCTCTGCGGCTCGGGCTGGCTTACCTCTGCGGCTCGGGCTGGCTTACCTCTGTGTCTCGGGCTGGCTTACCTCGGCGGCTCGGGCTGGCTTACCTCTGCGGCTCGGGCTGGCTTACCTCTGCGGCTCGGGCTGGCTTACCTCTGCGGCTCGGCTGGCTTACCTCTGCGGCTCGGGCTGGCTTACCTCTGCGGCTCGGGCTGGCTTACCTCTGCGTCTCGGGCTGGCTTACCTCTGCGGCTCGGGCTGGCTTACCTCTGCGGCTCGGGCTGGCTTACCTCGGCGGCTCGGGCCGGCTTACCTCTGCGGCTATTATTACCAGTCTGTTATTACCAGCTATAGGTATTATATATTTAAGTTCTGAATGACACGTTAGCTCTTCTATTCACATTTTACCGTCGACTTGTACTATTGTACACAAATATATATTTTTTTTATATTTTATAGTTTAGTAGATACTTATTTGACATTGACTTGTACTCTGTGTACACATTTTTATTTTTATTTATACAGTTTAAATTTGACATGGACCTGTACTTACTTTGTATAAGTGGGTATGTAATTTATATGAATTTAAATTAATTATGTTATGATAATTGAATTTATACACACTAAATGAGTTAAGTGTTACTATCTGATATCTTATCCAATGTTCTTTTGTTAATATGTTACTTAGTTTTGACTGTGTCGCTGGGAGTTTTCTTGCTATTTCTTCTTCCAAGCAGTGACACTTCACTGAGATAGTGTAACAATAATAGTAGAATCATGCGGTGTGTCAGACCTAATGTTGGTTTTGCCATAAAGGAGAACTTTGTAGCAGCTCTTCTGGATTTCATCTTTAGGCGACCTTAACTCTTATTCTCCACGTTGGTGGCTATTAGCCCCGAATCGCTAACTTATGCCTGACAGACCGTAACAAATCGCACCTTGGGGTGGTGACCGTTGCCAAAGCAAAAGCTTTGCGATTTATTTATTTTTGGGTTGTTTAAATTCACCTCCTTTTTTGTTTGGTAGCGGTTTCATTTTTGGGGTGCGAACATAGAAAGTAACATATAATTAGACAATCAACAAACAAGTGTTAATGCTTTCATGTTGAATAAATGATTTTGAATTTGAATTTGAAATTTGGCTCGGGCTGGCTTACCTCTGTGTCTCGGGCTGGCTTACCTCGGCGGCTCGGGCTGGCTTACCTCTGCGGCTCGGGCTGGCTTACCTCTGCGTCTCGGGCTGGCTTACCTCTGCGTCTCGGCTGGCTTACCTCTGCGGCTCGGGCTGGCTTACCTCTGCGTCTCGGGCTGGCTTACCTCTGCGGCTCGGGCTGGCTTACCTCTGCGTCTCGGGCTGGCTTACCTCTGCGTCTCGGGCTGGCTTACCTCTGCGGCTCGGGCTGGCTTACCTCTGCGGCTCGGCTGGCTTACCTCTGCGGCTCGGGCTGGCTTACCTCTGCGTCTCGGGCTGGCTTACCTCTGCGTCTCGGGCTGGCTTACCTCTGCGTCTCGGGCTGGCTTACCTCTGCGTCTCGGGCTGGCTTACCTCTGCGTCTCGGGCTGGCTTACCTCTGCGTCTCGGGCTGGCTTACCTCTGCGTCTCGGGTTGGCTTACCTCTGCGGCTCGAGGCTGGCTTACCTCTGCGTCTCGGGCTGGCTTACCTCTGCGGCTCGGGCTGGCTTACCTCTGTGTCTCGGGCTGGCTTACCTCTGCGGCTCGAGGCTGGCGGCGGTCTGCGCGGGCGCACGCGG
This sequence comes from Carposina sasakii, assembly GCA_014607495.2. Lineage (NCBI taxonomy): Eukaryota > Metazoa > Arthropoda > Insecta > Lepidoptera > Carposinidae > Carposina > Carposina sasakii. The sequence goes on from CP053158.1 coordinate 12,709,994, forward strand.
TTCTGGTTCGGGTTGTCGCGCGGCTCGCAGTACAGGCGCCGCCGACTCCTCGTCTGAGGAGTACGAGTACGGGTCCTCAGCGTCATCCTGCAGGAATAGAATAGGATGGAAGATTATGTATTTGAAAATTACACATACACAGACAGCAACAACATAAAACAAGACAATAGAAACACGAGTAGGAAGAAATTTTTTATGAAATTCACCAAATATAGGTAGACTAGCGACCCGCCCCGGCTTCGCACAGGTGCAATAATACTGATACATATAAACCTTTCTTTTGAATCACTCTATAATTTAAAAAAACGCATACAATTCCGTTTTGGACATTTTAGGACATGGATATTCGGGGATATTGTCATTCTGGGACTTGGACATTTTGGGATATGGACATTCTGGGATTTGGACGTTTGGTAACCTCTGGACATTTTGGATTTGACCTTTAGGAGCCGATTTTTCTTACCTTCCGAGTCTTCCTATATTTCTTCTGTTTGGGCGCGGTTTGCTCCGAGTCGTCTTCCTCTCCGTCGCTCGACGCTCTGCGCTTGCGTCGCTTCTCTCGCGTTAGCACCTGATTCATGTTAAGGTTATTTATTTATCTATCTAAACCATATTCAGCATAGCACATGTAACAGATCTAGCCTAACGCTCAACTTATTACAAGAGTTTGTATATATTTGTATGAGACTGCGGTATCTGTAACATAATAACTATGTATGTATTATAATATGTGCCTATGAGAGAAAGTAATATAAGAAACTGTAGCGGAGCCACGTATCGGATGTAAGACAGAACCATAGTCCAATATAAATTCTAGAACGCGATATCAAAGCCTCTCATAACCATTGGAATATACAGGTTGTAACAAAATTAAGCGGAAAGCTATGTAAATAGCGCACTAAAAGGAACCCACATAATTTCAGATTCGAAATCACGTTTATTTTTCCAGATAGTATGGAAAATTCCTAATGTTAAAACTATAATTGTTTCTCCCTCTTCTAATCGTTGTCTCTTTTCGTCGCGAGCGCCGTCGGCGCCGAGTTTCCTATTTGACAGTTGCCCAAAAATCGCGGAACCGACCTCTCGCTCGAAAAATGAATTTTCGTGTGCGACAAACCGACCTACCCAAAGGAGTGCCCCTAAACCTAAAAGTGGGCTATAGTGAAGTGAAAAGCCCCAGAACCCTACGAGAGATTCCGCGCGGGAGAAAGAAGAGAAAACATACACGTGACACTCTGATATACCTAAAATAAATTTAATTTAAATCTCCCGTCAGCCCAGCACCTAAATTCCATAAACATCTCAGGAATTTTCATACAATCTTGAAAAATTAACTTATCCTTTCGAGTTTTTGAGGATAGGTCCTCTATAGTGGGTTATTTACATAACTTTTCGCTTAACATACTCTTTTTATTTCACCTTGTATACATGGGCCCAACAATAAATTGCCTGGTGGGGCCGGAAGCGCTTTTCTTTTCACCAACCCTCACACATATTATGCTCTGAAATAAGATGTGTTAGCATACCTTCTTGAAGTAGGCGTAGTGTATAAGATCGATGGCCGCCTGCGCATCTTCCTGTGTTATCTGGAAGCTCATGCGACACTTGGCGTGCGCGGTCGACAGGCGGATTAGTGTCTCCAGGGTACGCGCCGTCACGGGTTGTGTCTGTACAAAGATATCCATTAACTACAAATTTAACATACCTGTTCTGAGAGTGAAAAAAAAAAGTATAATATTACAGCTGCTCCTCTTCCCCGGCATACTGTACAAGGCAGTAGAGGGACAAGAGGGTCTTGGTGTTTAGTAGGCGATGGGCTGACCACCTGTCACTACTAACCGAAATTGTACATCTCAACTATACCCTCAAAATTGGTCAGAAGAAGTGGCACCATGTGGTTCTATCGGCCCTTGGTGCTCTGCCTACCCCGTAAGGGATACAGGCGTGATTGTGTGTAACATATACATTAGAAAGAAATCTACTTATTCGAAACTGCCAGACGCCCGCGACTTACAAATAAAAGCCAATTTTCTATAACAATTGTTTTTCTGGCATGAAAAGTAGCCTATGTCCTGTCTTAGGGTTTAGACTACCTGTGTACCAAATTTCATTTAAGCCGCGTCCCCAATAGGCGAACAGTGAGCGGCTGACAGTTTGCTTCCAGTTTGCCTCCCTATACATTTTAAATAGAGTGTCTATACAGCACGAAATGTGCGCAGTTTGCGACGTTTCGCTTGCCGACTCATTCTGATTAGCAGCAAGTGATGCGTGCGGTCAGCGGTGCAGTTTGTTTACTACACCGGCGCTCATGTATACTAGTTTACCTTCCCTCACAAGAATTCGCAAGCGCTTTGCGGCTAATACGCTCTAGTTCGCCGCTCAGTTAATATTGAGTTAGCGACCGATACGTCACTCAGAGTCAGTCAGCGAACAGTCGACCGCTAACTGTTTGCCTAATGGGGACGCTGCCTTAAATCTGATCGGAAGTATTAACAGGGTTCGAAGTGATAATTATCACGATAATTATCTTGATAAATATACCTTGATAATTATATAAATTTGATAATTATAAAAAACAAACACTAAAATAATCTCATTTATTTATGTGTATCTGAACGTCATTTGCGTATCCGTACGCGCTAGACCTCAAACTAAACAAAAAAACCGTTTCTCTGACGAGAAAAGTGTGAATTTCTTTTCTTTAGGTACTTTCTTACTTTTGTTTGACGTCATAAAAGAAATTCTTAATTAAATCATATATTTCTCACATTTATTCTTTGCTGTTTAATTAATAATACTGAAAAACCTACACCCTCCTTGGGATAAATATATTATCATTTAAATAAACAAAATTTCAAGAAGTTAAAGGGAAAATCAGCTAGGATAATTATCGAAAAAAAAAAATCTTGATAATTTCGAACCCTGAGTATTAAAAATGGGGTAGCCAGAACTTTATAATTGCGATGGCGTCAGATGTTAATGATCAACAACAAGTTGCAAGCTCATCGACTGAGAGAACGCCCCTAAATTCCTAGTCTCTTATGACATGCAGGATGGAAGGACATGCAGCTGATGTATTCTAGTAAACCCCAATATCAGAGAGTGGGGATAAGAATCTTGAAAAATAGAATATGTTAAAACTATAATTTTGTTTCTCCCTCTTCAATCGTCCTATCTCTTTCCTCGCCGCGGACGCTGGCCACGTGTGCTTTCCCCCTCACCCTGCATCTGCCAGTTGTCCAACCACCGCGGTATTGACCTCGCGTCTCGGCAAGTGAATTTTTGTGTGTGACAAACTGACCTACCCAATCAGAGTACCTACCCTTACCCTAAAACTGGACTATAGTGAACTGTGAACCTAAACCCTACGATAAATTCCGCGCGGAAGAAGAAAGAAGAGAAAACATACAGGTACCTCATTGACCTACCTAAAATAAATTAAATTTCCCCTTGGCCCAGCCCCTTCCTAAACAGAATACATAATATTTTTACTACGAAGGAACGAAATAAAAAACAGTCGCGAGATGGACGGACGACCTAGCCAAGGTCGCGGGTATCAGTTAGATGCAAGCCGCTTCCGACCGATTATTGGGAGAGGCCTATGTTTAGCAGTGGACTTATAACTGACAATGATGATAAAGAGATGCCCTCACCCTGGCCACGTCACTATCCATCATATCCTGGTTCCTGAGCTTGGCGTACTCGTCAGCGATGGCATCAGAAGCCTCCTGCGTCAGCTTCGGCTTCATAAACCTCGCGATATGGATGTACTTCCTCATGAATTTGGTGCTGAGGATCTGATCCTTCTTGCTACGACTGTTACCATGCAGCAGCGGGTCGTATTTCTCGTAGATCGACTCGTTTACGTCCTGAAATATTTAAAATTATTATTTACTTTACAGAGGCCGATTTTTTCAAACGTCAGATAGTATAACGCATAATTATCACCAACGCCTTCTGACTAGAAGGCGCACGTCTTTAGGTCGAGACACACTATTAACAGCCGACGCGACAACACATTGAAAATGTATGGAGAGTGGGGATCAGGTGTTATCGCGTCGGAGGTTAACAGTGTGTCATGGACCATATAAAATGGTATGTGAATGTGTCGTCACGTCGGGCGTTAACAGTGTGTCTTGACCCTTAATCATCGGGCTATCGCAGTAAGTAACCCCAGCAAACATACCTCGACATCATCATTATCCGGGTTCTCAGTGGAGAGCATTTCTACAGAGGATCCCATCGGCAGCACTTCACCATCCTGCTCCTTTGGGTTCCTGGAACAAGTAACACCACATTAGTCTTGTGTAGTTCGTGAACGAACTAGGTCAAAAGAACGCTCCTACAGATGAACTACGCGAACTAGTTCCTTCATTCCCCATTTCGTAGTTCGTGGCGAATGAACGACATTGACGTCGACTGAACTAAGATCGTCACGCACGGGACAGCTAAACATATAAAAGGCGAAAAATATAGGTAAAGGGTTATTTTATTACACCAATATTTTTATGAATATTCATTAATTAAGAAGTTTTTGCAGTTGTTCGAGGTTAAAAGCATTCCATAAATATATATTGGTCGCATGTAGCGGGAACCGTATTAAAACGGGCGAACTATGTGATCGGATCGGTCTAATTCGCGCTAGGAACTGACGAACTAGAAGAACGAACTAGTTATCGCATGTAGCAGGAACCGTATTAAAACGAGCGAACGATGTGATCGGATCGGTCTAGTTCGAGCTAGGAACTGATGAGCTAACGAACTAGAAGAACGAACTAGTTCGTTTCGGAGCGGCGAACTAAACTGAGCGCTCTCTGTTGTGAACTAGTATACCCAAGACTACACCACATCACTACATATTATAAACCAAAGTCGCTGTCTGTTCCTATGTATGCTTAGATCTTTCAAACTACGCAACGGATATTGATGCGGTTTTTTTTTAAAGATACAGTGATTCAAGAGGAAGGTTTATATGTATAACTAGAGACCCGCCTCGGCTTCGCACGAATGTAATGCTCTCTCACGCGGACAAAGTCGTGGGCGGCTAGTTTATTATACATACAGGATGTTTTTTTGTGGCCACCTTTAACGAAGGGTACGTATTCTATACATGAAATAAAGTAAGTTTATGCCAAATAAAATGCTGGGAAAAAAAAAATTTTTTTTTGAAAAAAATTTTTAAATTCCTTGATCGTGCGAAATTTATAGTGTCTAGTGTTTATGTTAGTTTTTTTATAGACAGATATTAATTATTTTTCGTGAAAAAATCCTGCTACGCGCGTCTATGTGCATTTATGCAGAAAAACGCAGTCTATTTACTCAACTTTGGACCCTAATATTTTGGAAACCAGACACTTCCCAGGTATGCTTCCATGGAGAAAAATGATCGTGATGATGAGGAGATTCCGTAGTTTTCGGGAACGTTGACGACCGAAAATCACCATGTATGCTCATGTATATCCTGTGCTGTTATGGGGTTTTATTTACTAGAGCCAGGATTCGAAGTAAAAAATTTGGCTGACGAGATAAGTGTAAATTTCTTTTCTTTACATACTTTGTTACTTTTGTTTGACGCCATAAAAACAAATTTCAATTAAACTTGAATATTTCTTACACTATTCTTTGCTGTTTATTAAATAATGCTGAAAAACTGAGACCCTCTTTGGGAAAAATGTATTATCATTTAAATAAAGAAAATTTCAAGAAGTTAAATGGCAAATCAGCTAGGATAATTAATAATTTAAAAAAAAAAAAAATTATCTTGATAATTTTGAACCCCGACTAGAGCACATCAGCTGCATCCCCTTCCGCGCATGACGTAAGACTCCACTAAGGAACTCGGGCATACTCTCAGGCGACAAGCGAGCATCTTCTCACTGATCTCTGGACATCTGGCCCTTCTATGTTAAACGTTAGCAACAATGAAACAAGACAAACACGGTAGAAAGTAGAAACATAGAGAGGGAGAGGTAGAAATTTTAAATTTAGTGTGACAATCAGGAACTACTATAGGAATACAGGGTGTAACAAAAAGGGTATGTTAAGCGAAAAGCTATGTAATAGCCCACTGTAGAGAAGCCATCCACAAAATTTGAGACCCGAAATCACATGTTTATTTTTCCCGATAGTATGTGAGAATTTTCAAATATCTCAGGAATTTTCATACAATCTTGAAAAATAAAAATGTGATTACGAGTCTCAAATTTTGGAAATAGGTTCTCTATAGCGGGCTATTTACTTAGCTTTTCGCTTAACATACCCTTTCTGTTACACCCTGTAGAATAGAAAATTATGTTATTTGCTTCTACACATACCTACACATTCTGTTCTATACAATTAATACACAACTTGTACATCTCAACTATACCCGCAAAATTGGTCAGAAGTGGCACCATGTGGTCCTATCGGCCCTTGGTGCTCTGCCTACCCCGTAAGGGATAAAGGCGTGATTATATGTATGTACTAGTGGACGCCCGCGACTCCGTCTGCGTGTATTACAGAAAAAAAAATATCGAAATTATCCGAAATAAAAACATTTTCCCAGGATAAAAAGTAGCCTATATGTTAAGTGGGACCTGTCACAATATATTCTTGAAAACTGCATCGAAATCGGTTCAGCCGTTTCTGAGATTAGCGTGCACAGACAAACAGACAAAAATTTAAAAAATAATTATTTTGGGTACTATTGCGTTGATAAAGGTCTCCTATAATATTTTTTCTCATATATCTTCCATGTACAGAAAGCGATCCGTTACATTTTTATTATATGTATAGATGTATGTATGTAATACACAATTCTGACTGTCACACATGAACCTAAATTCCAAATTTGGTCTACCCCTCACTATTTTTAATGTAAATGGCAGAGTGAGAGAAAGCGACAGGTTGAACAAAGTCTATGTTTAAATGTGGCTTAATAGGCTAACTGCTGAAAAGTGGGCGTGGTACACTTCTGCCACACCTCTTTGGGTGATAATGATACGAGTATGATGGCGTGACTTTAATATGTGACAGTCAGATGATAGTGTTTTTTCGTCGCCACCATTAACGAAGGGTACGTACTCTATACATCAAATAAAGTAAGTTTATGCAAAAAAAATGCTGGGAAACGATGTAAATTTTTTTGAACATTTTTTTTTTAATTACACAATCGGGCGAAATTTGTAGTGTCCAGTGTTTATGCTAGTTTTTTCATAGACAGATATTAATTATTTCTCGTGAAAAAATCTTGCATCAATGTGCATTTATGCAGAAAAACGCAGTCTATTTACTCAACTTTGGACCCTAATATTTTGGAAACCAGACACTTCCCAGGTATGCTTCCATGGAGAAAAATGATCGTGATGATGAGGAGATTCCGTAGTTTTCGAGAACGTTGACGACCAAAAATCACCTGTATAGGATGTTTGTGACAGCCAGGCAAATATTGATATTGTAAGGTTTCCTGTAAAAAGGTTTTAGTTCTATGTACTGGCTAGCAGATGAGCTGTCAAATAAACGTCAGTCAGTTCCCAGCCCTGTTGTTTTATTGACGTCTTTCCATTGGCGACGAGATAAAAAAAATAAAAAATAATAATTTAGGCGCGTGATTAAAAACAAAAATAATAAAATTTTAATCGTAAATAATAATGCCGATCGGTAAAATTGAAAGTTTTGACATTAGTTCTAAACAATGGCCGGCATATGTGCGTCGTGTTAAACAATTTATTTTGTTGAATGGTATCGAGTCGGCATTGGAAGTGCCTACGTTAGTCACTGTTGTGGGCGATGCTACGTATAATCTTATGTGCGATCTGTGCGCGCCGACTCATCCCGAAAACTTGTCGTTTGATGTATTAGTTAAAAAAGTGCAAGACCATCTAGAACCTCAACGTTCTGAAATAGCTGAGCGTCATGTTTTTCGTCTAAGGCGACAACGTCAAGGTGAAACATTGGCTGAATATCTGCAAGCTCTTAAACATCTAGCTTCTAGCTGCAACTTTAAGACTGGTTTAGAAGAAAACTTGCGTGATCAATTTGTCTCAGGATTGACCAGCGACGCGATGAGGTCGAGAAGTTTCGCCGAGCAGCAGATAGACTACAAGAAGGCGGTGGAACTGGCGATGGCGCTGGAGGCTGCGGACAGGCATGCTGAGGTGAGCGGTGCAGCGGCCGCGACCTCGGGCGGTGGCAGTGCGGGCGCGGGGCCCGTGGATGCAGTGCATCGTGTGGAGGCGCGGCGCGGGGCGCGCGCGGGCGGCGGGCGACGTGACGTTGACGGCGGCGCCCGGCCCGGCGGCAGCGGAGCGCGCGCGGCGGTGGAGCCGGGTTCGTGTTGGCGGTGCGGCAAGGCGCATCGTAGCGACCGGTGTCGGTTTTCTGGTTATAATTGCGATTCTTGTGGTCGACGGGGCCATTTGAAAGTGATGTGCGATAAAGTTAAAAGTGATACAGTGTCGCGAGTTCAATACGGTGGCGGTGGTAAGCGACAGAATTACTTGGAGGATACCTCGGATGACGAGTTCAATAGTATCGCTGTCTGCTCTCAGGGTAATAAACCTTATTTTTTAGACATTAAAGTCAATAATAAGGACCTTACGTGCGAAATAGACACTGGAAGTAGAATATCAGCGATTAACAAGCAGATGTACAATCGATATTTTTCGCATTTACCGATTGTAGAAGATAGTTTGATATTGCGTTGTTATTCTGGGACGCGCATACAGCCGCTGGGTTACATTTTAGTAGATATTGGTTTTAGAAATTGTGTAGCAAAAAAAGCAGCTTTTGTATGTAATTAGTAATGGAGGCAGGCCACTTCTGGGTCGAGATTGGATGCGCGCTCTAGAGATTAACCAGATTAATTTCAACCAGATCGATGACGATGATATTGTGAATAAACTATGTAAGGAATTTCCTGAGGTGTTCACAGATAAGTTAGGTACATGTAAGAGAACCATTCGCTTGTAAATGTTAGACTCGGACGGTGTGTACGTGCGCGCGCGGCCCGTGCCGCTGGCGCTGCGTGCGCGCGTGGAGCGCGAGCTCGAGCGCCTGCAGCGCGACGGCACTATCTGCAGGGTGGACCACTCCGAGTACGGCACACCCATTGTTCCCGTAGTCAAGAGTAATGGTGATATACGAATTTGCGGTGACTATAAAATAACTATCAATCCTAAGCTCAAACGTGACATTTACCCACTTCCGCGGATTGAAGAATTGTTTGCTACCTTAAGTAATGGTCAAGAGTATACGAAAATAGATCTCAAACACGCGTTCGAACAACTTACTTTAGATAGTGAATCACAAAAATATACCGCTATTACTACTCATATGGGCACGTTCGTATATCATCGCTTACCGTATGGTCTTTCATGTATACCTGAGAAATTTCAGAAAATTATGGAAGAGACTTTACGGGGTATACCTAGTACGGTCGTTTTTCAGGACGATATTTGTTGCACCGGCGTAGACCGAAATGATCATTTAAAAAATTTACGTTGTGTATTGAGTAGACTACGGGATATGGGACTAACGATTAAGCAGTCTAAGTGTATGTTTTTACAACCTAGTGTGACATATTTAGGGTTTATCATTAATAAAAGTGGTCTACACCCAGATCCCGCTAAACTGAGAGCCATTTCTGATGCACCGCGTCCTACAGATGTTTCACAATTAAAAGGATTTCTTGGTTTATTGAATTATTATGGGAAATTCATCCCTAACTTAAGTACTTTACTAAGTCCACTTCATGAACTTCTTAAAAAGGGGGTGCAATGGAAATGGAATGCAGTGTGTGAAAAATCATTCGTAGAAGCGAAGCATGTATTGTTGAGTGGGAGGGTGCTAGCGCATTACGAAGAGGGGCGGCCCTTAGTGCTGTCAGTAGACAGCAGCGCATATGGTATTGGCGCTGTGCTAGCGCATCGGTATGAAGACGGGTCTGAGCGTCCAGTTAGCTGCGCTTCCAGAACGCTTAACCAAGCTGAAAGAAATTACAGCCAGTTAGATAAAGAGGCCTTAGCTATTTATTTTGGTATAACTAAACATCACCAATATTTGTTCGGCAGACGTTTTTTGTTACGGACGGATCACCAACCGTTGGCTTTCATTTTTGGTGAAAAGGGGGGTATTCCGCAGACGGCGGCCAGCAGGTTGCAGCGCTGGGCAACGCGGCTGACTGGATACGATTTTTCTGTAGAGTATGTTCGTTCTAAAGATAATGGTCCTGCAGATGCATTATCACGCCTCCCTCTTGAGAGCAATGATCGCTCTCATGGTACTAAAATTAGTTATATTAATATTTTAGAAGAGTCTTTTCCTATAAATTTCAAAGATATATCAAAATATACTGCTCGTGATGCGTTACTTAGTAAAATTTATGGATATATTGTGCATAGTTGGCCAAACTTTACTAGCTGCGAGGATGAAAAACCATTCTTTGCTCGTAAAAATGACTTGAGCGTTGATCTCGGTTGTATTTTGTATAAATACCGAATAGTGGTACCTTTACCACTACGAAAGGACGTACTTAATGAAGTGCACGAGGGGCATTTAGGTATGAATAAAATGAAAAACATAGCACGGAATTATGTGTACTGGCCCAACATGGATCGGGACATTGAGGAGTTGTGTCGCGCGTGTCAGGCGTGTCAAGCTGTGCGTGATGCACCACCTCATGCTCCGCTCCATCCTTGGGAATTCCCACAATATCCATGGCAGAGAATTCATGCTGACTTTTTTGATTGTGGCGGAAAAAAGTTCATAGTCTTAGTGGACGCTCATTCGAAATGGATCGAAGTAGTACAAATGACTACTACGACCGCCACAGCTACGATAAATGTTTTGAGGTCAATATTCGCGCGGTTTGGTTTACCCATGCAGTTAGTAACAGACAACGGACCTCCATTTTTCTCAGATGAGTTTAAAAATTATTGTAGAAAGAATTGCATTAAACATATCACATCCGCACCATACCGACCTCAGGGAAACGGTGAAGCGGAAAACGCCGTAAAAACATTAAAAAAGACTTAAAAAAGCTATTATCGAAAGTGTAGATGTAACAACCGCGTTAAACAAATTTTTGTTTCAATACCGAAATTGTCAACATGCTACAACAGGCGTGTCACCCGCAACTCTGCTGCTAGGACGTAAGTTGCGCGGGCGTCTCGACGCCCTGTGGCCCGACGTCGGGGCTGTGGTCCGTGAAGCTCAAGAGGGACAAAAAGCTTACAAAGGGGGGCAGCACAGGGATATTAATGTAGGAGATACTGTTTTAGCTCGAGATTATGCTACGCGGGGAATTAAATGGTCGGAAGGTCATGTTGTTGCGCAGACTGGACCAGTTTCGTACAGAGTTGATATCGGTTCAGGTATGGAAACGCGTAGGCATCAGGATCAAATTATTGCTATAGATAAGAAAAGATACTCAACGTCGCGTATTAGTAACGATCCGATCCCAGTCGAGCATGGTGTGGTTTGTGATGTCGGAAGTGAGCAAGACGTGTGGCATGATACAACGGATCAACCCTCTCTGCTTAAAGATAATGCTAAATTCGCTTCTGGTAATGTGGAAGCTATACAAGTGTCTGAAACAGTCAGCTCTTCGCTACCGATGACGGCTAGAGCAATTAGAGCTCAAAATAGAGCTGAGCGAAAAGAGAGGATGGATGCGTTGCCATTGTCGGATTAAATATGAAGTAGTTTAACCTTATAGTTTATGATTTAATTTTTAGTATTATTGTTATAATTTCTTCTGTTATAATTACTTGTGTACTAAATAGCGCTCCCAAGTTTAAAAGGGGGCATATGTAAGGTTTCCTGTAAAAAGGTTTTAGTTCTATGTACTGGCTAGCAGATGAGCTGTCAAATAAACGTCAGTCAGTTCCCAGCCCTGTTGTTTTATTGACGTCTTTCCAGATATGGTGACATCAGACCATGATTCTGATATGAAAACCAGTGAAAATTTTTACAGGAAAATTCAAATTTTTCCGCCTTTAAAAAAAAATCAGGAAAAAATAGTTTGGTTCGTTTGAGTAGGCCTTAAATAATTACTTAAAAACTAAATTTTAACCTATGGATGATTTTCAAAAAAAAGTTTCTCTCAAAAAAGGAGTCACAAGTGATCCAAAAACAGCAATGTATCACACAATAACCAATAAGCCCATTTATCTAGTCACAAGATTGCCCGATACAATTAGCGCGGAAAGCAAACATTGCGTATTATCAAATAAAAAAATTAATTCCCTGCGAGTAATAACACTATCATATAACTCAACACAATGGTACTTGTTCAGCATTTGCCTGGCGGCTGTCACCCACACCCTGTATTAACCTGTATCGGTGCATCCTAAGCACATGCTCGGCGATGTTGTTGTCGAGGTCCGCATTGGCCACGTCCAGCATCACAAACAGCAGGTCGAACCGCGACAGCAGCGAGTCTTGCAGACCTATGTTCTCCATCGGGGTCTTGTATTGGTCATACTGGAAGGGAAGAGGTTAGATACATTTCGTTGTTTAGTACCCGACACAAAACCTTCGGGATCTTAATGTGGGACTAAGTTAATGTGTTGTGAAGTGTGAATATTTATTTGGCTAGTGCAGTGGTTCCCAAAGTGGTCCAGATGGACCCCTAGGGATCCACAGTTGACTCGATGGGGGTCTACGTTGATGTGAAAAAATGGGGGTTCGTTCACAATTAATACGTAGATAATGTGGTGTAGCCTGTAGGGAGTCTACCAGAACCAGTTAATTTTTAAAAGGGGTCTATAAATAAAAAAAGTTTGGGAACTCCTGGGCTAGTGTATAGCTATCGGGGTGAAAAAATAACGTTGCCAATAATGTAATTTAAAAAGAGATGGTAAAATTCGTCATCCGAGTAATTGACCCGGTAGCTTAGTTGGGAGAGCACTTGCACGGAATGCTAAGGTCGTGGGTTCAAGTCCCACTCGGGTGAAGAATTTTTTCCATGATTTATGATCATTAATGATTTTATAATATTTATTTTCCCTGATGTGGTACAAAATATTATATATTGTTACATTCGTACATTATACTGCTAGTGGTTATAATAAAATAACATAAATCCTATGTCTGTCCCTCTCCATGCTTAATGCAGATGGCTGAGCCAGAAAGGGACAGGTAGAACAAATGGCGGACAGACAGACTCGACAGTTCACAATCAGGATTACTGTTTAGAAGTTTACACCTCCTCATAAAGTAGCGAGTGCGAGATTATTTCCCGTTTCAAGCCCGAAATATACCTTTGCCACCGCATTAGTGGCCCACTCTGGATAGAGTCTGTCCACATCTTACTATATTTTACTTATACATATGTAACTAGTGGACGCCCGCGACTCAGTCCGCGTGGACTGCAGAAAAAAAAAACAAAATGTCCAAATTATCGATGATAAAAAGTTGCCTATATGTTAAGTGGGACCTGTCATAACAAATTCCTGAAAAGTGCATCGAAATCGGTTCAGCCGTTTCTGAGATTAACGTGCACAAACAGACAGACAGACAAAATGGAAGAACATTGTTTTGGGTTCTCTTGCGTGCATAAAGACCACCCATTATAATGGTTTCAAAATATTTTCATGTACTGAAATCGATCCGTTACAATTTCATTATATGTATAGGTATACCTATAGATTATGTAAGTCTGTAGTGATGTTGATGAAATTGTATTGTATTGTCTTGCATGCTAGGTGCTCGGGTCTGGTTTCTCGTGGCGATTGTAGTTAGTGCAAGTGCCTGTTGTCGCAGTTATGAGTTATCAGATCCGAGGGTCAGTGGAGGGTGTAGGGCCCGGTGGTGGGCGCACCCATAGTGAATATGTAGTGATGACTAAAATAGTTTTTGCTATGTCTCACCCGTCCGTACACCGGGTTGGCAGCGGCTAGCACGGCACAGCGTGCGTTAAGCGAGGCGTGAACGCCCGCTTTAGCCACCGTCACCCGGCCTTGCTCCATCACCTGCAACCAAAGACCTTGCATTACGTCGTTGCCTAAAAGACCGACAAAGCAGAGAGAGAAAAACAGTCTAAGACAGAAAGAGCAACTTGTATTGCTCATTTACCACCTATAACTTTTCCTAAGCTATTTGGTGAAAACAATTTTCATGAATTAAACACAGGTCTTTCAAGTTTCTCATACATTTATGCTTCCAAAAAAGCTTTGGTCGTGTCGTTGTCGTGACCGTGTCGTGGGCGTGTCATCTAGTGGAAACAATCACGTCCATTGTTTTCGATTCCTTATAATAGTGTGCTATTTACATCGCATAAAGTTTGACATACACGCACTGGCGGCTTGTCCTAAGGAGCGCTGGTGCGGTGCACTCCCACCCACGAAGATTACATAGGCAATCTATATTTCTCTATATTTATAATTATCTTTCAATTCTACTATGTTTATACAATAGTGTCTACGCGTTCGTCTCAAGTAAGTTGTAATGTTATATATCGAGTGGAGCGCTAGCGATCGCGCTCCAATGAAACGAAATTTGGTACGATTCCCAGTACTGTATTCAATGAGTGTGAAAGAGACATACCGACATAGACCAGTGAGTGAAACAGAAGATTTCGTATGAAAAGTTAGCCTTATCTGGAGCGCCGCTCACTTTAATTCGCGTATGCGGCCACTAGAGGTCGCTTAGTCCGAGTTAGAACGCGATATGGTTATCTTTAATGTGTTTCATTAGGTCATCTGAATTTTAATAAGTGTACGGTTGAACTTGCACCATCCCACCCATTCGTTAAGGGAGTGAACACCCATCTAAAAATGTCAGCAGCCGCCTCTGCGTACACGTATTATATTTACCTCGTGTATGGCCGTGCGGTCTACGTCAGACATCTTGTCAAACTCGTCGATACAGACAACGCCGCGGTCCGCTAGCACCATAGCGCCTGCCTCCAATCTGTGCACACGATAATATAATTACTTATGTACTACATATTACTATACTCGAAACCATAATTCGAGATACTAGCTTGACAGTTCATTTTGCACAAGTGTTGCCATGGTCAGGCTAGTGATGTTCGTATCGATATTTTAAAAATATAGACTGGTATTTTACGTAATGTATATTTCAACAATCAAATTGTTAATTAATTTACAGTGCGTGGTATAATATTAAAATACAATTCAATAAAAATGGTTGTTTGTATTTTTGGTGTTCGTAATATTATTTATTAGTATCACTTTTACAGAACGTTTTTGCAATTCGTACAACAGTATTCGGTTTCCAATGAAGAATAACTGCTCATTTATTCTTCATTGGAGTTAAAATGAACTGTAATATGAAATTTTGTCAATTTAAACAATTTATATAGTCAAGTCTTATTTGATTATAATCATAACTGTAGGTGACCTGTTACATATTTATATATATCTATATGTGTATTTCTATTTATCAATATCACTATATTGCATATATATGTACACCTAGAAGACAAGCATTACACACATCATAGTCATACATTCGCAACACTATATTTAATGCACAAGCAACGCCGCGCGACATCCGTAGTTCAGCAAAACTGCTGACGACGCCGAACGTGATCGCGTCACACCACGCTGCTCATGCGCTGGTACCTCCAGTCGTCCTAGGACTACGACGCTGTATTCACGTCGCTCTGTACCGCGACGGCTCACGATCGCATACCGACGCAAGTGCCACTACGCCACATATATGTGTTGTGTATATGTGTATGTACTTTCGTGCCTGTGAACTATCTTCTGTCTTACTTCTTCGTATCTATACTTTATCTATACTTTCCTTCTAACTTTATGTGTTGTGGCAATAAACAACTGTGCCTACTGAAGCGAAAGTTTTCCTTCACGCCGCCACAACCTACCTAGCGACCTCAACCATCTCGCTAAAATATCGACAGTTATCGACATCGACTATAACGTCACTATTTAATTTCTTCTAATTCTGGTAACCCTTCATTTGGCACTTAGTTGCCAAATTAGTCTCTAAAATTGTAGTTTTTAGTATAGCTTATTATTACGTATATTTCAAAAGCAAAGCAGAAGCAAGACGATAGCGAAAATTGTACAATATTTACGTTGAAATGTCAAAATTCTTTTGATATTCATTTCACGATACGAATTTGACTGATTGCTTATCAGTGAATTTTGTATGTTTTCGCTATCGCTTTGCTAGATAGGTAATAGGGGGCCACCCCAGCTTAGTACGGGTGCAATGCTGATACTATGCATATAAACCTTCCTCTTGAAATACTTTATCTATTTAAAAAAACCGCATCACAATCCGTTGCATAGTTTGAAAGATCTAAGCATACATAGGGACAGAGAGACAGCGGAAAGCTTATCGTGGTGATGAGTGGTGGTGGTGATGATGAGTGTTGGTAGTGATAAGTGGTGGAGGTGATGAGTGGTAATGGTGATGGCGTGGCGGTATTGGTGAGTGGTGGTTGTGATGGAGTGGTGGTTGTGATGGAGTGGGGGTTGTGATGAGTGGGGATGGTTACGAGTGGTGGTGGTCATGAGTGGTGCCGGAGTGGTGGTGGTGATAAGTGGGGATTGTGATGAGTGGTGGTGGTGGTGATGAGTTGTGGTAGTCATGAGTGGTGATGGAATGGTGGTGGTGATGAGTGGTAGTGGTGATGGCGTGGCGGTGTTGATGAGTGGTGGTGGTGATGGAGTGGAGATGGTGACGAGTGGTGGTGGTGCTGAGGGTGTACCTGCGCTCTCCGGTCTCCGGGTCGCTGGTGACGGCGGCGGTGAGCCCCACGCCGGAGGAGCCCCGGCCGGTGGTGGTGATGGCTCGTGGTGCTGTCTGCAGAACGTAACGTAACAGCTGGGACTTCGCTACTGATGGGTCGCCGATTAGCAGCACGTTTATGTCACTGGTGGATGAGGGGTTTGTTGATTGATATGACTTTACCATGGTACCCAATGGACTCCTAGGATTATATTATGCTATGTAAAACCACATCTTAACAGCAAAATATATGGAATACCAGTCAAAGTTATACTATTTAATTGTATCAGGTGTCATTATTCGGAAGTTCATACTTCCATCAAGGGTTTGCCCAACACTGGGCCCCACCCCCTCCGCTGACCCTAGGATTGGCGAAACATCACAAGGGAAGAAGGCACTGTGTATGACATAGATAACTTCAGAACCACAAAAATTCACAACAACTAGAGTGCACCTTAGTACCCGTCTTTGGTACCATGTAGCACATGGTATCCATTGGAAAGTTGGTCTCCTACATCTGACTTACACATACATAAATGTATTAGAACTTCAGATAATACAAAGATTAAGAATCTCCTGTACGAGTACTTAATAGATAAATTATATTATTCCATTGACAAATTTTTAAATGATAAACTATCTACTACTTGACCTCTAATCTGACTTTAAAAAACATTTGACACACTTAAATTACTAATGAAATAAAATACTTAATAAAAAATTACATACATAATCACGCCTTTATCCCTTACGGGGTAGGCAGAGCACCAAGGGCCGATTGAACCATATGGTGCCACTTCTGACCAATTTTGAGGGTATAGTTGAGATGTACAAGTTCGGTTAGTAGTGACAGGTGGTCAGTCCCTCGCCTACAAAACACCAAGACCCTCTTGTCCCTCTACTGACTTGTACAGTATGCCCGGGAAGAGAAGCAGCTGTAGTATTATACTTTTTTTTTTCACTCCCCGAGCAACATAGGAGTATAGAATAAGAATCAAAAATTACTAATCCATTAAAATAATTATAGTAGGTATGTACCTAATTCACTTTTGTATTGAAATAATATTATTGTATTGGCATTTTATACCTGTGTATCACAAATAAATCAATTTGAACATACCCTCTTAGTCTAGTGCCATTGGGTAGTATCTTCTCCATCCCACCTAGTAACAAACACAGTATAGCCTTCTTGATGTAATCATGCCCATGTATAGATGGTGCCAATGAGGTGCCAAGCAGGTCGAATATGTCAATAGTCTTTCGCTTGGCCAGCCTCTTGCAAAGCCTGATGTCTTCCATGGTCACTGTCATGTCTAGATCCTTGTTGATTTGTGTCACATTGTTGGCTATGAGGATGGTCCTAAAAGATATGTTTCTAGTGAAAATGTGTTTAAACTTAAATTAAGTAAAATGCTTTTTTTTGCTTGTACCCAATAGGGTAAGTGGACCATGTGGAATGACCTAAGGTCCTGATGGGTTTATCTTCCAGTAGTTAAGATCCAAGTAGCAAATACTGATGAATGAATAAAGGAGGGTGGAAAGGCCTTTGCCCAGCAGTGGGGAACACATTAATCTGTTGGTACCAGTAGAAGTACCCACATCACATTACCTGAAAGTTCCAGCAGTGAAGCTTCCCTGCTTGTTAGGCAGACAGCGGTAATTCCCCACCACCTGCACCCTGTCTCCAGGCTTGCACTTATCCACCAGGTCATCATCGCAGACAATGTCCACACTCCTGGGCAGCTGGCCAGCCGGTGCTCGTTCTGGCATCTCTTGAACAGTGAGTGTCTGGTGATCTTTGTATCGGGATAAACCATATTCAGTCTCTAGGGGATTGCCTTCATCGTCCTGAAAAAAGTTTGATTATAGTAGCTTTATTTTATACCATAAAATATAAAACTAAATATTATACAAACCTCAGTACAAAAAAAATATTTTCATAAAGTTTCATGGCTTTCAAATAACAAAAAAGATGTGCTGAATTCCTAATATTATATCAGAAACAAAAGTGTTAAATTCCTTAGCTAAAAGGGATATTAGGTGAATGCAATACCTTTGTTGGATACACTGCATTTGTTGGAAATGCTTCAAAAGAGGTCAGATCTGTATATTTACGTTCCATAACCTTCTTGGTAGCTGGGCAGTAGTGTACACTGCGAACCACTTTAGGCCTTACTAAGGATACTCTGGTTACAATTCCTTCCACACATATCAAGTTACCCAAGTACCTGAAACCATAATTTTGAATAGATAAATGTTACAGAAGTTACCTGACTGAACAACAATTTGTAGCTAATTAAAATCAGTGATAAATAGTCCTTCTACTGTCCTTGATATTATTTGATTAATGGCTAGAACAATTTTAAACAATTCTAATAAGATAAACTACATCAATAATGAAAAGTAATTACTTTGATGTAAGGCTTCGTGGGGTAACATGTTTGTTTCCAAAACTACCAGAGAATGCTACGAAAAACTCCTCCTGCTGTTTGGCATATACGGGGTCGATTGACGAAACATAGTCTTTTAGAGCTCTTTGAAATGCAATTTGCTCTTCAAAGGCATTTTCAAGTAAGTTTTTAGCTCGCTCCGGGTTCTTTCTTCTTAAATCGTTAACATTAACTACCAGTCGTTGTGAATTATCTGCTATCATAGTTACTACTCGTTCTTTATATATTCCTTGATCTTCCTGAAAACATATTCAGAGAAACTAATGTAGTTTTGTAAAAAAGATAGGTTATAGTAGATTTTGGTTGTTGTAGATTGATTAAATTACCTCATCATCCAAAAATTCTAAATATTCTCGTTGAAGGTCTCGAAGGCGTTGATCAAAATCTCCTTCTTCCATTTTTAAAAAATTTCGAATATACTATTAAAGTATTGAAAAATTCACAAAAACACGGCCGAACACGGCTTTGTTTTTGACAGTACCGGTTTTGGCGCGCTTTTTTTTTTGTTTAGTTTATCCCGAAGGAAAGACAAGGAGAACTAAGCCCATACAGCCATTGTCATTAGTAAATTGTTGGATTATATGGAATATTAAATTAAAGAGTCTTGCAGATACAAAATAAAGTCTATTGTTAGGTATAAGTTTCATATTCGGCGCGCTTTGTCGTGTCAATTCCTTGTATTCCCTAATCCTTTCCTGCCCTAATGGAAACGCGGGTAAACAAAGAAATATATACCCAAACGTCAGCTGTCAATGAGCTGGCGTCTTGGCATTTCGTCGGAGTATCTACCCCGGTTCGGTCGACATACCGATTGTCCCGTCAACCAGGAAGGCAAATCATCGGGATACCTCGCGAGTGTCACCCTTTTACCTTATGTACGGATTGGCGAAGGAGGAAACCCACAATACTGGCAAATTTACCAACTGGACTGCCAGGCGCCTGCGCAACTACCAACACCAGATACAGTCCACTTCGAAGGTAGGCGTTTCCATCCTATTTTCCACTTTTGCCCCTACATAAATTTTGTTCCTTCACCCGGATTATCCACCCTTAATCCTGAATTTCATTTTCGTAAAATCATAATTTTCGCAAATCATCTTTCTTTTATTCGCCAACATTTTATATTTGGGGGTAACTTCATATAATGCTACCTGTTCAATGTCATACTTCAAACCGATTCGTGGTTTAGTCTATGATCATTCGATTATTTGTTTAGTGAACGCAACCAAATAAATAATTTTGTAGTGGCAGCATTGACGTGAACTGTCAGATCTACTTGTCACTTTGACGTAGATTTGTTTTTGTTAGATTTTTATTGTTTATCTTTCGAACAATTATTTTGTTGTGTAATTTCATAGTTATTTAAGCAAATTAGTTACGTTAATTAGTTTTATAATGAGTAAATCAGCAGAACAAAGCGTTTGCCTTGCTGGTAAACCCGCCAAAACTATGGTGGTAATGAAAACGCATGAATCCTTTATAAGTAAGTTGTACAAGATTGCCTACGACTTGCAATCTAACCCTGAGAAGGAACCACAGTTACTTGCGGCTTTTAAGGCTAGGTACAAAGATTTGGACCTATTCCGGGACCAATATTATGATGCTTTTTCTACTTTTAGTGCAGAATGTGTTGATCAAAGCTTACTCTCTGATGCTAATATACGGTTTGATAAGTTTTATGATATGTACTATTCTATCCAAATGTTGCAAGAAAGTTTTAACAAAACAGACAGTAAAACTTCAAATCCTGAAAGCACTAAATTGAGTCAAAAAGTTTCCTTGCCTAAGATATCTCTAACTACTTTCTCAGGTGTTTATACAGATTGGCCTAACTTTATTGCACTCTTTGATAGCTTGATACACTTTAACAATGATCTTGGCAACGTGCAAAAGATGCATTATCTACTTAGTGTGGTAGATAAGGAGCCGCTAAATTTGGTGAAGCATTTAGAGTTATCAGATTGTAATTATATGGTAGCTTATAATATTCTAAAAGATAGGTATGAAAATAAAAGATTAATTGCAGATAAACATTTAGAATCAATTTTATCACTTTCTTCTATTAATCAAAATCAAGCTAACTATGGGCTGCGCAAATTTATTAATATTCTAAAAGAAAATACACAGGCTTTAAAAGCATTAGGTTTTGGTGTAGATTCATGGAGTTTCATATTGCTTCACATAATTTCTAGGAAACTTCCCACTGATCTACGCAGTCGCTTTGAACTAACTTTTAGTGATCCTAAAGAAGTGCCAACTTTCAATTGTTTGTTGAAATTTTTGGAAAATCAGCTATTTATCCTTGAAACTGTCTCGGGGTCAAAGTCATCACCTACTGGTACTGCTCAGGTGAATCCCGGTCAGCGTTCATCTAAATCTTTTACTGTGACTGCGGTCACATGCATATTGTGTAAGGGTGACCACAATATCTTTAATTGTGATAAATTTAATCGTATGACACCAGCTCAACGTAAGGAGCTTGTCATTGATAACAAACTTTGTTTTAATTGTTTAAGGCCACATTTATCAAGTAAATGTAATTCTAAGAGTACATGCTATGTGTGTCATGGACGGCATCACACAAAGCTGCATATAGATAAACCTTCCTATAATTCTAGAGAACATTCTGCTCCACAACCTACACCAAGTGAGGATGCTGTGGCGAACTTTAGTTCCACAGTCCAACCTTTTGTTAGTCATGGTATTCACAGTGAATCTACCATGCTATTGGGTACGGCTTTGGTCGGAGTCCAGGATGTCAACGGTCATATCTATACAGCAAGAGCCCTTCTAGATAGTGGCTCTCAGGTTACTATTATTACTGAACACTTAGCTCAGAAGTTACGGTTACCTCGTTCAACTTCTGGCACACTTTTAGGTTTAGGAGGTTTTAGTAGTCAACATACTAATGGTAATGTCAAGTGTGTTATTTCCTCACTTCATTTTCCTAACTTACCCGCTCTAGTGACAACTGCTGTTGTACTAAAACGGATTACAGGATCCCTTCCGAGTACTAGGGTATCTTCTGTTGTCTCATCCAAATGTAGAGACATGCATCTAGCCGACAGCCAATTCTTTCTTCCTGGTCCCATTGATTTATTGATTGGAGTTGATCTATATAATGAGGTTCTAGATGGTAAAATGCTAAATCTGGGCCAAGGATTACCAACAGCGTATTCATCTATGTTTGGTTGGATTTTATTGGGTAAAGCTCCCAAGGTAGAGTCCTCCATTGTTAATGTAAGTACTTCACTACATTGTACTCTAGATAAGCTCCTGACTAGGTTTTGGGAGGTAGAGGAGCCACCTGCTAGGATCATACAGGATCCAGAAAGTCTACTCTGCGAACAGCATTTTGTAGAGACGCTTACACGAGATGAAACAGGCAGATTTATCGTTCGTCTTCCATTCAAGTCAATTCGTAAACCTTTAGGCGACACGCGTGCTACTGCTCTAAAACGGTTTTATAATCTTGAACGTAAGCTCTCCAAGGATTCTAAGCTTAGAGAAATGTATGTAGCTTTCATGGCCGATTATCTCGAGACTGGTCACATGCGTCCAGTATCTAATGAATCCGATCTTAGATTTTATATACCTCACCATGGAGTACTAAAGGAGAGTAGTAGTACAACTAAACTTCGGGCTGTCTTCGACGCTTCAGCTGCCAGCAGCTCTGGTGTCTCACTTAACCAGATTCTAATGCCGGGACCCAAGCTTCAGCAGAATATCGAAGATATCATTCTACGTTTTCGCACCCACGCTGTTGTGTTTACTTGCGATATCAAGCAGATGTACCGTCAGGTTCGATTGCATGAGGACGATTGCAAATATCAAACTATTTTCTGGAGAGAGTCTCCTGATCAACCTTTGCAGCCGTTTGAACTCACAACTGTCACCTACGGTATGGCTAGTTCTGCATTCTTGGCGATGCGTGTCATACATGAACTCGGTATCTTAAATAAAACCTCATACCCAGAGGCGTCACGCGTTCTGCAAGAGGACACTTTTGTTGATGACGTTGTTACTGGCGCTCCTGATGTAGAGTCCGCCAGAATCTTGCAGAAGCAGATAAGTGATGTGTTGGCTCAGGGTAGGTTTACTTTAAGGAAATGGGTAAGTAACTACGATGAACTCTTGTGCGATTATCCCTCGGACTATCTCGAAACGCCTCTTCGATTCGAGGAATCAGGGGACAATATTTTTAAGGTTTTGGGAGTCGAGTGGAATTCTATTTCTGATCGTTTTGTTTTCTGTGTGCCCTCTTTAGATATATGCTTATCTAAGAGGCAAGTTTTATCTAATATAGCTAGGATCTACGACCCATGTGGCTACTTGGCGCCTGTAATTTTCTACGCTAAGAGCATTATGCAGAGTCTGTGGATATCGAATACTTTATGGGACGATCCCCTCCCTGAAGACATTTCTGAGCATTGGAACTCTTTCTCTGCTGGATTCTCATTTCTCAATTCTGTTCATCTTGATAGGTTTATATCCTGCAAGTCGCCAGAACAATGCGATCTTGTTGGTTTCAGCGATGCTTCCGAGAAGGGTTATGCCGCCGTAGTTTACTTACGCGTTCAAGATACCAGCGGTGAAGTAGGCGTTCATTTACTTCTAGCCAAAACGAGAGTCGCCTCTTTGAAAAAGAGATTTACGATCCCGCAGCTAGAGTTGAGTAGTGCTGTTCTCTTAGCTAAACTCATCGATCATGTTCGTAGCGTTTTGCGAAGCAAGCTGAATATTTCAAACTCTATCGCTTTCTGTGATTCCAGCATAGTACTGGCTTGGCTTCATAGTTCCCCCCACAAGCTTACAACTTTTGTAGGGAATCGTGTCTCCCAGGTCCAAGGATTGGTCCCGTATGTCACGTGGCGTTACGTTCCTTCTTTGCTCAATCCTGCTGATTGCGCGAGTAGAGGTTTACTACCACAGGAATTGGTGTCTCATCCATTGTGGTGGGCACCAGCATGGGTAAAGGAGGACCCTGACAACTGGCCGACCAATATCTCTTTCAAATCTTCAGATGAGTTTTCCGAAGTTGTTCCAATTGTTTCTTCTGTAAATGTCGTCAAGCAGTCTGAAATTAGTTTTAGTTTTTTAATTAATCGTTATAGTTCGTTGTCTAAGCTGCAACGTGTGTTCGCTTGGATTTTGAGATTCGTCAATAATACTCGAAATCCAAATTCCAAATTAAAAGGTTTTCTTGGAGTTCAAGAATTGGATAATGCTTTGCATAGGGCCATCAAGTTGGTGCAACGGGAAGTGTTTGCTGAACATCTCAGTTCAATACTTCATAAAAGGTCTCTGAAAGGGCATGTAGCTTCCTTACATCCTTTCATCGATTCCAACGGTCTTCTACGCGTCGGCGGTAGGCTCATGCACTCCAACTTACCTTATGCAACTAAGCATCCAATCTTACTTCCCAAGTCACATCATCTTACTAATATTATCATTGATTATTATCATCAGGTTCATTTACATGCAGGCCCTGCATGTCTTATTACGATTCTACATCAAAGGTTTTGGATCTTGTCGGCTCGTCGAGTAGTCCGACATAGAGTTTTTCTATGCCATCGTTGCTATCGTCTCAAAGCGAAGCCTTTGGAACCGTTTATGGGTAATCTCCCACCCAGTCGTATACGCCAAGCAAGACCATTTGTGAAGGTTGGCATTGATTTCGCCGGGCCTTTCTCTATAAAGGTTTCTACGGTTCGAAATTCAAAACTGCGCAAGGCCTATATCTGCGTCTTCGTATGTTTAGCTGTCAAAGCTATACATATTGAAGTCACGTCAGATTTATCCACTGAAGCCTTCCTTGCCTGCTTTCACAGATTCATCTCTAGGAGAGGCATGGTGTCGGACGTATATAGTGACTGCGGCAGAAATTTCCAAGGCGCTAAACGTTATTTGGACGAGGTAGAGTCCTTCCTTAATAATAATAAACGGGCAATCAGCGAAGGTCTATCTAAACATAGTGTCAACTGGCACATGAACCCACCTTACAGTCCCCACATGGGCGGCCTGTGGGAATCATCGATAAAATCGGCAAAACAATTATTCAAACGATCTATTGGGAGTCAAGTTCTTACCTTTGAGGAACTGACTACAGTTTTTGCTCGAATTGAGGCCGTACTCAATTCGCGACCACTGTGTCCGCTATCCAATGATCCCAGTGATTTTGAAACTTTGACACCGGGACACTTTCTGATAGGTCAACCCTTAGCTTCGTTACCGGAAACCAGTTTCGATAACACTCCCCTGTCTCGACTTAATCGTTGGCAATTGACTCAGCAAATTTCGCAACATTTCTGGCGTCGATGGCAGCTAGAGTACTTGCATACTCTACAGCAACGCTCGAAATGGCGTAGAGATGCTCCTAATCTTCAATTGGGAGACTTAGTTCTCATCAAAGAAGACAATTTGCCACCGCTTCAGTGGCGCAAGGGTCGAGTGTCCAGACTCCATCCCGGCAGTGATGGTGTCGTTCGGGTAGCCGAGGTGCAGACTAGCTCTGGTTCCTATCTCAGGTCCGTGTCAAAGCTGTGTCCATTACCTAAATGCGACACACAATAGGAAAATCAACTTTATATTCAAATTATTTAATGTTAGGTTAGCTTCTAAGTTATTCGAATTAATTTAAGCTACCTGTGCACTCTCAAGTTTCTATTTAAGGTTACATAAAGCGCTCTACCTTTTATTTATTATTGGTTGCCGTTTCATTTATTTTAAAGAGCTTAGTAGCTCTTTGGGGGGCGGTTTATGTTAGGTATAAGTTTCATATTCGGCGCGCTTTGTCGTGTCAATTCCTTGTATTCCCTAATCCTTTCCTGCCCTAATGGAAACGCGGGTAAACAAAGAAATATATACCCAAACGTCAGCTGTCAATGAGCTGGCGTCTTGGCATTTCGTCGGAGTATCTACCCCGGTTCGGTCGACATACCGATTGTCCCGTCAACCAGGAAGGCAAATCATCGGGATACCTCGCGAGTGTCACCCTTTTACCTTATGTACGGATTGGCGAAGGAGGAAACCCACAATACTGGCAAATTTACCAACTGGACTGCCAGGCGCCTGCGCAACTACCAACACCAGATACAGTCCACTTCGAAGGTAGGCGTTTCCATCCTATTTTCCACTTTTGCCCCTACATCTATTCTTATTCTGCATTATATACTTATTCATTATTATTTTTGATTAATTTTATACTCGTTCTTGAGGATTTTCCTGACGTTTCCATTGATCATCATCATTATCAAATTATTAAAATTAAAGACAATGGCTGTATGGGCTTAGTTCCCCTTGCCTTTCCTTCGGGATAAACTAAACAAAAAAAAACTAAACAAAATATACATAACCTAAAAAAAGATCCAAATATATCGGAAAGAACTATATTCTTCCGTGATTTCGTCATTAATAAATTTAATTCTTCTCGTGAACACTTACTCAAGATTCGGTTTTTAAGGAAAATTTGCTTCCCACAACATTTACAGTGTATTTACTTACAAAATTCTATTCAGTTTAGTGCACACAGAATGGCAGAAAATTCAGAGTCAAATTCAAACTCAAATCCTCCAGCAGAAAAGAGTGCTGAAAACAACAAAGAACCAGAGCGAGAAAAACTAAAGATTCTGGCTTTTCACGGGTACCGTCAGAATGGTGCAGTGTTCCGGGGGAAAATTGGTTCCTTTCGTAAAGCTGTCTCTAAATACGCTCAGTTAACATTTATTTCTGCTCCTCACAAAGTTGTCACAGAGGAAGGCAGTGGTGAAGAAGGTTAGTAGCTTATTACTATAACAATAGGTCACCTCATTACCCATGTTTCTGCCTTAACACAGTTTGAGGTAAAGTAAGATAGTTATTATACTACAGGACTGGAAATTTAATGTATGTCCTCTGTTTTAGACTCCCGATCATGGTGGTTCAATGCAGAAGACAACAGCTTCAGTGGGAAATGCCTAGGGGGACCAGCAATCGGTTTCGAAGAGACATTAAGGTTGATAGAGAAGATAGTGTCAGATAATGGTCCTTTTGATGGCTTTATGGGCTTTTCCCAAGGAGCTTGCTTGGTTGGGTTGCTAGCTGCCATGCAAGAAAAAGGATGTAAGTTATAAATGCAGTTTTAATTAACTTATTATTGTATGTAACTACTCCTAAAACTTTTTAAAGTTATGGTTGCATATTATTTAGCATACAATACAAACTATCCATTAAATATTTTATGTGTTATTACCAGAGGTCGGAATTAGGTAGAGTCATTTATGTACTTGCACTGATTTCATACAGCGAAAGAATAAAGTGGATATGCCTCAAATTCCGGTATTAATTTTAAAGAGCAGAAATTTTATGTTAATTATCTTTGTTTTATTTGTCTATCTCTGAGGGTTTTATTATTATTTATTTGTAATATTGTTGGCCACACGGGATTGTCCATTAGAAATCCTGGGAAGGTCCACATTAATATCAACATTTCGATGCAAGTACATAAATGACTACCTAATTTCCGACCTCTGGTTATTACATATTATAACCTATTATTTGTCCTATTTTCAGTGTTACCATACAAGTTCAACTTTGCAATATTTGCCTCAGGATTTGTTTCCGGCAGTTTAGTTCACAAAGGTTTCTATGATGAAGAAGTTAATTTGCCTTCATTGCATATTTATGGGGAAAGTGATTCTATTATTCCTAAAGGTAAGTTTTAAGTTGGTCACTTACATTATCCAGATAATTAATACAAATTATAAAAATAACCTATTTTTATCATTGCTTTAGTTACTTACTAATGATACTATTCTCTGATTTCAGAAATGAGTGAATCACTCATAAGCTTATTTATAAAGCCTGTAATAGCAGAACATTCTGGAGGTCACTATGTAGCATGCTCTGGTGCCATCAAAGATGCCTATATTGACTTCTTGCATGACAGATATCAGGACAAATTGGATAAAGATAAAGAAAATAACAGGCAACCTGCTGCATAGATAAATTAAATTGATATATTTTTAAGTAGACAAGTAAATTATGATAAAAAATAAATGATAATTTTCATATCTCTAAGCCCATTCCATTGTAATGACGGCCGACTGGTCTAGTAGGTAGTGACCCTGCCTGCGACGCCATAGGTCCTGGGTTCGAATCCCGATCGGTGCAAAAAAAATTGATATGATGAATATCAATGTTTGTTTCCGAGTCATGGATTTTTCTATACTTATCTATGTATTTATATACCGTTGCTTAGTACGCACGACACAAGACCTTAGGGATCTTACTGTGGGACTAGGTTAATGTGTTGTGTAGTGTGTGAATATTTATTTATTTATTGTAATGAAGGTGGTTTTTTATTATCTTATCATCCTACCATCTGAAAGTGTAAGTGTATGCTGTGTCTATCTTGATCAAGTTTTAGTGAAAGACAGCATCTTTTTTTTTCAGATAGGCTATTGGATTTTTACCAAGAAATCGGCACAGGTTAATTTAAATTTTGTCCAAATATTAATGAAAAAAATTTTTCAATTATTTGGAGGATTGCTTTCTACATTTTCATCACCTGGACTGCCTTTAATTTTAAAAACAAGTAATGTCAATTTACAGTTTGAGGTTATGTTTAGGTCAGAAAATTTGTAATTTTATATCAATTCCTTATTAATTTTATTAACGTATGTAGCGAGATAACGATAAAGCTTCTATTATAATATTCATGATTCCAAGAAGCATGTGGAACCGATATTTAATGTGGTTCGCTCATGAACATGTCGATTTTCGCCAAGCTGTAAGTATATCGTCAAAACTTTTTGAAATAAATAATTTAGATTATTCAGTATGGCAAAAGGGTCTTAAAGGTTTCTGGTAAAATTTATGGCCTTGTAATAGTTATAATATGTTGTATGTGGGGACATTAAAACGTTTTGGTCATCCATAACTTAGGTATAAAAAATATATATCTTCTATCATCATCATCAGCCTATTGCAGTCCACTGCTGGACGTAGGCCTCCCCCAGGGCACGCCACAAGACTGCCATCTTCTATGCTTACATATTAAAAATGTTACAGATTGCTGTCTGTACATGGAAGATATATGAGAAAAAATATAGGAGACTGCAATGCAAAAGTTCCCAAAATAATGATTTTTTTGAATTTTGTTTGTGCACACTAATCTCAGAAACGACTGAACCGATTTCGATGCAGTTATCAGGAATATATTGTGACAGGTCCCACTTAACATATAGGCTACTTTTTATCCTGGGAAAATGTATTTATCCTGGATAATTTCGACATTTTGTTTTTCTGTATTCCACATGGACTACTACACTAGTCAGTAATAAATTTTTCAGGAAATGCAGAGTATATTCACGTTATTCAATATCCCCATGAAATTCATGGAAACCCCAACTTACGATAAGCCCTATTGGATAGTAGAACTGCCATCCGAAGACTGTGTCAGGAAAATTGCATCTAGATCTGTTCTGTTAAAGAACTGCATAGAATTATGGGCTAGAGCTAAGACTGAGGCGCAGTTACATGCAAATTTGAAAAGTTCCATACAGAACAGAACAGGCAAATGGTATACTCAGAAGTCTACTGGTCCTGTGCACGAAGGTATTACAGATAGGGATATCTGTCCAGGGAAGCTGATTGATGCATGCCGCAGTTCAGATAAGTCTTTTAAAGTTGATGTAGAGACATTTTGTAAGCATTTCACAATCAAAGAGAAGGTAGAGAAAATTGAGGTAAGTTAATTCTGAATTCTTTTAATGAAATAACCAAGTAAATAACTGAAAATAAATGACCTTGTGTCATTTGATAAGTAGGAGGCTTTGGAGTAAAAATGGAGGCCTAGCCATGAGGCTATTATGGCTACATAAAGAAAGAATGGCCTCTCAACTTCCAAGGTTATAAATATCAGCTATCTTTTTCAGCAATTCAGCTATCTGCCCATGGAAGGTCCAGTCAAGTTAAAGAACCCAGATGTAAAGTTGTGTTACATTGAGTTCTATGGTATGGACCCTAATAATGTTCTTCTAGAACCAGAAGATGTATTTTTTGGAAAATTGGTTAGTAGTTTTCTTACCTTAAAAAGGCCATTAATATTATACACAAAAATAGGTTAGTCTGGAATAGAACATAGTATAGTAGGTACTTTTAATCAAATCTGTTTTCCTGAAAAACCAGTTTTCCACTTTTATTTCTATTTTTTTTTTTGTGTTAATACCCTATACATACTAAACGAACTTGCAGATATCAAACCAAATCACTAGTATAGAAATACAAGATTAAAATTACATTAAAACCTAAAACCTGCAGATTTTTTTCTTTGATAATAACATTTTCTTATGCTTACTGCCCAGATAGCAGAAGGTCAACGTGACCTGATTCAGTATCATTCGTTGAAGAAGAGGCCCTTCATTGGCAACACCAGCATGGATGCTCAGCTAGCCCTGATCATGGCTAACCAGGCCAAGTTGAGTTCCATGGATGTGGTGTATGACCCGTTTGTTGGCTCTGGATCTTTGCTGGTGGCTGCTGCACATTTTGGGGGTAGGTCTTAATTTTGACTACACAGGTCTCTCTTGAAAACATGTGAATATACACAATAAAATTAAGTAAGTATTACATTGTTAGATCAGAGATGTGTTGCCAAAAAATGGAGCATGAACATTAATACTAAAGTCAAAAAATCTGCCAGTTCTAGAACTCCTGCACAAGAACAGCAAAGAAACTCGACAGGTTGGCTATGTTAATCTCAAAACTAAAGTTTTAGCATCATGCATTATGAGTTATGTGAGGTACTGTGCTAGCTAACTTTTCAAGAGTGAAATAATAACATTGCTTATGCAAGACTTTCGTTTATTAGTTGTCTGTTTATTTATTTTTCAGCATATGTATGGGGATCAGATATTGACTTCTTGATGTTACACGCACGGACAAAACCTACTCGCGTCGGGCAAAAGGTAACAATGTATGTATTACATGCCTAGAATGCAATTTCCCTGGTGATGTTGTTTGTAAAAACTACTTTAATTTTTTTACCTATCCATTCATAATTGGTTGTGATGGTGTGTGTGATAGCAGGCAGACAATAAGACAGTACTAAGTAATTACTTCTTTGCCTGAGATTTCGGAATGAACATTTCTTGTCTAGTTATTACTTAGCTCTGTGGATTTGATGTTGAGACATCTCACTCTCTCTCACCAAATTCACCATACGGGTGCAGCTTGTGTTTCTGGGTTTCCAAGTGTATTAGCCATGCTTGCATGATCCTACAGTTCTGCAGGCCTATTGGCTATCTTTTTTGACAGTTCTAGTGATTATCACTCAATGGAAACTCGACAACTGGAACTGGCATAATGCCTTATCTGAATAAAATTTTGGCATCGCACACATACATGTCACTTCACACACTTAACAGTTTAATAAGTTTCAATGAGTGAACATGTTTGGTAGGCGCGGTCGAAAGAGGAGAGTATCCGCGGCAACATGCGTCAGTACAACATCGAGTCGCGTTACCTCGACGCGGTCGTCAGCGACTTCGCACTGCCGCTGTGGCACGAACGACTCACGTTCGACGCCATTATTACCGACCGTGAGTACCTACACTAGTTTGTTTTACAGAGATGAACATAAAAAATAGGTATCCGATACAGACAGGTCGGTACCAAAATCGGTGCAGGCAGTCAGCAATTTCTATGTCATCTTAGGGTCAGATGACACCGAGATGCAGCTCTCCACCACAGCTATACTATGTTGCTATCTATGTGTTAGACATTCAACAATCATATCCATACCTCCATCGTACATTAGCCTATCGCAGTCCACTTCTGGACGTGAGCCTCCCCAGTGGACGACACACGGATACTGCCATAGTCACCACGCTGGGAAGGCGGTTTGGTGACCGCAGTTTGATTTTCTGTGCTGCTATTCCACTCCGTTACCACATAGCTCTATGTTGTTGCTGAACTTGATCCGTGGATATTAAACGCATCCAATAATAGTAACGAATTAATTATATATATATAACTATCATAAGAGTCCCTTCCTCTCAATATTGTAGTAACTATTAAAGAAACTTCCAGCCCCATACGGCGTGCGCGAACCGACAGAGCGGATAGGCATCGAGAAGGAAAACTACACGCTACACGAGCGCCATCTATCGAGCCACGTGCCCGCTAAAGTGGAATACCGGCTTGCCAGTCTGTATGGAGATTTATTAAGCTTTGCGAGTAGACATCTCGCGCCTGGAAGACGATTGGTTTGCTGGTATCCGCTGGTTAGGTAAGAGATTTGAGATAGAGATGGTAGATATAAGAGAAAGACAATCAGAGAAGAGAGCGATAGCCCTTGCGCCTAGACTAGGTAGACCTCTGAGAAAGAGAGTAATAGATAATAGTAGTAAAAATAGCCAGCTTCACCAGCAAATACAGAATGATTTTTGGTCGTCAACGTTCCCGAAAACTACGGAATCTCTTCATCATCACGATCATTTTTCTCCGTGGAAGCATACCTGGGAAGTGTCTGGTTTCCAAAATATTAGGATCCAAAGTTGAGTAAATAGACTGCGTTTTGCTGCATAAATGCACATAGACGCGTGTAGCAAGATTTTTTCACGAGAAATAATTTATATCTGTCTATAAAAAAAACTAACATAAATACTAGACACTATAAATTTAGCCCGATCAAGTAATTTTAAAAAAATTCCCAGCATTATTTTTGGCATAAACTTACTTTTTTTGATGTATAGAGTACGTACCCTTCGTTAAGGGTGGCCACGAAAAAACATCCTGTATACTTATAGCAGACGACGATTGGTTTGCTGGTATCCGTTGGTTAGGTAAGAGATTTGAGATGGATGTAGATGAAAGTGTGAGAAAGAGATGATAAGTCTAAAGAGAAAGAGATATTATAGATCTAAACTAAAGGGAAAGGTGTGAGAGAATGTAGATCTTAGAGAAAGGGATACTTAAGAGATTATAAATCGACAAAAAAGAAATATAGCTATCTAGCTAAAAGATAGCTAAAATCAAAGCTTAACAAGGAGTACCTACATAAAGTATTTACCTATGATTCCTTAACACATTCACTGCCGCCGTCTAAGTATATGCGTTTCCTGGGTTTTTAGAGGTACCGCGCGCCGACACGACGCTTATTTGCGTTTCTGCCACTAGGCAACTAAGAAAATCGTGTTAAAATATAGCCTTACTTACATCAAAGCGTATTCCACTTCCAAAATTATTTGATCCGTTGTCAACGCAGGGACGAATACAAAGAGGAGCACCTACCCTCGCACCCGTGTCTCAAGCTGGTGGCCAACTCGGAGCAAGTCCTCACCAAGCTGACTTCTCGGAGACTCCTCACCTATGAGAAGGTCAACGAACTCGAGCCAGACATGGTCGGAGGGAATGGGGGCACTCATAACTTTAGGTGAGGAAATGTTGTAATGAGCTAAGGAACTTTATTTCAATAATTTGTCAACTAAAATTCTACTAATATAAAGCTGAAGAGCTTCTCATATACATATTGTATAGCCTCTCTCAATAAATGGGCTATCTAATACTGAAATTCTACCAATTAATAAAAAAATATTTCAGCCCATATATCAAGAAAGGCTATAGAATTGTGGAGGTGGTGAAAAGGGAAGCGCTTCCGGCCCACTAGTTGTTTGGCCCATGTATACAGGGTGATTTTTGGTCGTCTACGTTCCCGAAAACTACGGAATCTCATCATCAGTAATTTTTTTCCATGAAAGCATACCTGGGAAGTGTCTGGTTTCCAAAATATTAGGATCCAAAGTAAAATAAATAGACTGCGTTTTTCTGCATAAATGCAAATTGACGCGT
Organism: Carposina sasakii; assembly: GCA_014607495.2. Taxonomy (NCBI): domain Eukaryota; kingdom Metazoa; phylum Arthropoda; class Insecta; order Lepidoptera; family Carposinidae; genus Carposina; species Carposina sasakii. Next base: position 12,743,980 of record CP053158.1, read on the forward strand.
GTAGCAAGATTTTTTCACGAGAAATAATTAATATCTGTCTATGAAAAACTAGCATAAACACTGGACACTATAAATTTTGCCCGATCAAGTAATTAATTATTTTTTTTCAAAGAAATTTACATCTTTTCCCAGCATTTTTTTGGCATAAACTTACTTTATTTGATGTATTCTGTACTTTATTTATTTATTTATAAATATAGAATACGTACCCTTACGAAAAAACACTCTGTATATTCCAATCATTGTGAGAAACTTCGATATCGCGTTGTAGGATTTTGCATTCGATTATGGTTCTCTCTTGCATCCGATAGATGGCTCCGCTACAAAATTATAGATATATAGCTATGTGGGGGGTGGTGAAAAGGTAAGCGCTTCCTAAGTAGGTTACTAAGTAGGTCAGTAGTTGTTGTTTGGCCCATGTAATATTCCAATCATTGTGAGAAACTTCGATATCGCGTTCTAGGATTTGCATAGTGGTTCTATCTTGCGACCGATCGATGGCTCCGCTATATTTCAATCAATGCTTTGGTCAACCAAAATAACAAAGAATTTGCTAAGGACCACAACATTTTCGCCTTTGCCCGCATCTCTAACGTTATTAGCTAGAGTGAGAACTATAAAGAATGTACCATTACTACAAGTATTTTTTGGCATTTTCGAAGGTTTGATTTCGTTACAGGGAGAAATACTTTGCGATGGGAGAAGTAACAAGAAAAGAACGAAAAGAAAGGCGAGAGGAAGAAATGGCGGCATATGCGATCAGAAAATCACAGGATAAGGGTACAGATAATACTTAACGTTACGTAAAATAAATGTTAATGATATAAGACAAAGACTTCTTTAATTTTTATCGACAATTATGTAAAACTAAACTTCGTCCGCGTTTGGTTTATAATTCCAGTTGTTTCCTGACCCCTGATTACCTAATTTGCAATAGCAAAGCGGCCCCCTGATACGTAAAAGCAATAGCAAAGCCGAAGCAAAGCGATAGCGAAAATTGTACAATATTCGCCTTGAAAGGTCGAAGTTTCTTTGAAATTCATTTTACGTAATACGAATTTGACAAGCAATCGGCGAATTATGTTCAATTTTCGCTATCGCTTTGCTTTTGCTAGTTAGGTAATAAGGGGCCCGAAGCCGCGCGATCGCGATAATTTCGAGGGTGTGCGTGCGCGCAACGAGCGCTCGGCGTCCTCCTGCGCCCCGCACATACACAAACATTCTAAATTTTCGCTAACACATTGCTTTCGTAATCAGAGGGCCGGTCTCGTGGGAATTTCGGGAAATAGTGGACCTATACTTAGGCCACAAAAGAAAACCACACGGTCCAAGTATCACGTTTCTAGCTGCAGTAGCTGGCATTCATTACTTTACGAAAACGCTCTCTGTCTATTAGGCATATAATTTATATGTTTTAATAAAAGTCTAGTTAAAATAACAATAATATTTAATTAATAAATTTAAATGCCACTCACATCAATTAATGCCTTTAGTAGGTAAATAAATCTAACTGGGAATGGCTTTTATGATAAAACATTAACTAGACAGTAATAAAAAGTAACAAAAGGGGTATGATAAGCGAAAAACTATGTAAATAGCCCACTAAAAGGAACCTACCCAAAAAAATTCAGACTCGAAATCACATGTTTATTTTTCCAGATAATATGGAGAATTCTTACACAGCTTAGGAATGTTCATGCAATCTTGAAAAATAAACATGTGATTTTAAATCTCAAACTTTGCCAATAGGTTCTCCATAGTGGGCTATTTACATAGCTTTTCGCTTAACATACCCTTTCTATGCACATTATTAACTTTTACCTTATTCCTCCTAATGAAGTGTAATATTCTGTGAATTCACACCATGAGACGTACAAACATTAATATAACAATACTATCAAGAAATCTAACCTGAACCGACTATATTTTATAGTGAAAAAAAACTCCATCATTTTTGCTTATATTATGGCTACACTAACTTACCGCCATTTTTGCATTAGCTCACTTTGACAGGTAATGTCAGTGCAAAACCGCCATTTTGTTAGTTGCGCCCGGAGATTCAACGCAAACGCACGTCGGTTGCGTGAAAAAGTGCCACAATCCAAAATACGTCTGTGTTGGATTCAAAGTTTCAGGTAAGTGTGATTATATTTTACAATACAAAAGTGCCATATTTTGGAAAACGTCTGTTTTGCATTTTAACATTAGTATTTGTAACCATAATATATAATACAAAATGCCATATTTTGGAAAACGTCCGTTTTGCATTCTAACATTAGTATTTGTAACCATAATATATAATACAAAAGTGCCATATTTTGGAAAACGTCTGTTTTGCATTCTAACATTAGTATTGTAACCATAATATATAATACACAAAAGTGCCATATTTTGGAAAACGTCTGTTTTGCATTTTAACATTAGTATTTGTAACCATAATATATAATACAAAATGCACATATTTGGAAAACGTCCGTTTTGCATTCAACATTAGTATTTGTAACCATAATATATAATACAAAAGTGCCATATTTTGGAAAACGTCTGTTTTGCATTTCTAACATTAGTATTTGTAACCATAATATATAATACAAAAGTGCCATATTTTGGAAAAACGTCTGTTTGGCATTCTAACATTAGTATTTGTAACCATAATATATAATACAAAAGTGCCATATTTTGGAAAACGTCTGTTTGGCATTCTAACATTAGTATTTGTTATTATATTTTGTAATACAAAATTGCCATATTTGAAATGCGTCCTTTTTGTAATCCAATATTAGTTAAGTATAATATATTTTATAATACAACAGTAGCATATTTTGAAATACGTCCCTTTTGCATTAAATTATAGTGAAATAAATAATTATTTTTAGCGTGCTACAATGGGAAGGCCAGAAATATGGCGTTTTGCATGATAAATTTTTAGTTTTCGTTACAATTTTAAAAATAAAAATTACCATTTTGATGTTAATTTTGTTCTATTCTTATTACTTCAGTGATTTTTAACTTAAAAATCATACAAATGTATTTATTTGTTTGTAAATTAATAATATAAACTAAATTGAAGCCCTGTCCCTGTAGCTTTCGTCACTAATTTAAAGTTTTTTAAATAATATCAGTGAGTGTTATAGGGACCTATAATAATATGGGTAGATATTCGTAAATGTTGAAAATATGTGATTAAAATGCATTGCCTCATATTTTCTGTGAATTTGACTGTGAATTTGAATGTTAAATATGAGGTGGTTAGCTTAAATTTGTTAAATATAATTAAGGTGTTATTCCTGTCAAATTAGTATTGAAAATGTCATATTAAGGATTTTATATATTGATTGTGTGTATGTTTTATTGTATGTATGTATGTATTGTGTGTATGTACTAAGGGACTGTATAATATATGTATAGAACTGTGTGTATTTTATGTTTTTTAGTTATAAAACGTTAAAGATGTGTTTTTTTTTACAGATTGACAAAATGAATAGAGCACGAAAAATGTTGAATATGGCAACCTCCGTTCAAGAATCGGAAAAAGTTCAAGCATTACCTGGCCACAATAATAATGTGCAAAATAAAACTTTTTTTAATACTCCAGCTGCACTCAGTCTACCCGTCACGTTACCCATTGATTCTTCAGATACAAATTCTATAGCAGAACAGTCAACCTGATCTTAACCTATCAATATTAGAGGATGAAGACAGTGAAGTAAGCTGTGTAACGAATCCCAAAGACACAAATAGGCCAAAAAATAGTTGTTGAACAGAGTGACTCGAGTAGCAGTTCAAGCGACTCTGATAATGACTCTGATACCAATTCCGGCCGATCATCAACATCCAGCAGTTCATCAATTGCAGATTTTTCTTCTGATGACAGTGTTTTAGATCCCAACTACCTAGTCATGAAAGATCTTCTGATTCCGAAGGAGATATACAGTCAAAAGTAATTGCCAAACCATTTTGTATTTCACCCCAACGGGCCCTTCTCGTGTAGAACCTCACTTACTCATCAATGATAATCTGCCAGTCAATTTGGATACTCAGTCGCCTAATATAGAAACACAGCCATCCATCAGTCATAATCAGTCACCCAGCGTGAATATTCAGTCACCCAGCATTGGCAGTGAACCAGCTAGCGTGGATCCTCAGCGTCTAGTCGGAAAAGAAAAGCTAATCCAGAAGCATGGAAAAGAAACAAAACCAAGACTCTGATCAATAGCGGGAAGGCACACACAACTATGTCTAAATCGAAAAAAATGATTACTGCCAAAAATATGGGACCTGTTTGTTCAGATAAGTGTAAATTTAAATGTCAAAATGTGTTTTCATTTGAGGAACGATTAGCCATATTTAATGCCTATTGGGACACTGGTGATTTAAACGTTCAGAGGCAATTTATATACAACCATATGACAAACATTGAGCCAAAGTATCGGTACATCCGTGTTGGTAGTACCCGCCAAAACTTAAACCACGCATATTACTTCACGAAAATCGATCAACGCATTCGAGTATGCAAGTTATTCTTTATGAATACACTTGCTATATCAGATAAAAGCATTCGGACTGTTGTAAAGAAATTTTCTGGATCAATTACTGGAATTCAAATGCAAGATAACCGAGGAAAACATGGCAATCAATTTAAATTGGATGCTGCTTTGAAGGATAGGTCAAAGGAACACATTAACTCCATACCCAGGATTGAGAGCCACTACTGTCGCGCTCGCTCTAAGCGTGAGTATATTGAAGGAGGAAGCCGATCTATTGCTACTTTGCACCGTGATTACGTCGATAAATGTAAAGCTGAAGGTAAAGGTTATCTTTCTTATAAAACTGTACTATAATATCTTCGTGAATGACTTCAACATTTCTTTTTGGAAACCGAAAAAAGACCAGTGTGAAGACTGCACAGCTTTCGCAAATGTTGAAGATAAAACGCTTTTACAAATACAATATGATCTGCATTTGAAAGAAAAAAATAGCCAGAGCTCAAAAGGAAAATGATAAAAAAAAATATAAGCGATAATTTTATAGTATGTGTATATGACTTACAGGCTGTGATGCCTTGTCCGCAAGGCGAAGTCTCTAGTTTTTACTATATTTCAAAATTGAATACGCTGAATTTACTGTTTACTGAACTGGGTTCAAATAATACGACCTGCTACGTTTGGCATGAAGGTGCAGCAGGATCTCGTGGTGCTAACGAAATAGGATCGTGTGTGCTCGCGTACTTGAAAAATTTGAATGAGAAAGCTTCTGACTATTTTGACGTAGTATTTTTACAGCGACAACTGTTGTGGCCAACATAAAAATAAATTTATGTTAGCAACGTACCAATACGCCATAAATGAGTTATCGAAGTTGAGGAGTGTTACTCATAATTTTTTAATAAAAGGGCACACTCAAAATGAAGGAGAATGCTGCTCACTCTCTAATTCAAACGCAACATTTCGAATGCTTTAAAATCTTCTCCCATTTATGTGCCGGATCAGTATATAACCCTTATTAAAACTGCAAAGAAGAAAGGAAGACCCTTCGTGTTCACGAACTTACGCATGAGAGTTTTTTAGATTTAAAATCTCTGGCTATCGGCAATTACACTATTACAGAAGATGGACAAAAAGTCAAATGGGCTGATATAAAAAACTATTAAAGTCCATCGAGATTATGAGAACAAAATTTTCTTCAAGACTTCATACGAAACTGAAGAGTTACCTCGGTAGCCACGCTGACAAAAAGAAGGTCTGCTAATCCTATAGTGCCAAAAAAACTGTACAAACAAAAACTTAAAATAACTGAAACTAAAAAAACAGGGTATTCTTAAACTCATTGAGAAAAATATCATTCCTAAGTATTACCAAAGCTTTTACGAAAATTTGTAATTTTATTATTAGATACCTAATTGTGATAATATTTAGAATAGTTAATTTTAAAAGTTCCTTTTGATAATAAAGACTTATAAATTTCATACAAACATTTACATAACAACAATAATAAATAACGATTATAATTTGTAACTTAAAATAGTTTACGTAAAAAGTGCCTTAAAGTGTTTATAACTGTGATTTTGTAAGACTTCTTAGATTGTTATTGTGCAATAGTATTATTACATAAAAGCTATAATATTTTGCTACTGAATTATGTGCCTTTAGAACTGATCTTGTATTTTGTTTTGTTTAAATTATTAATGTTAAAGAGAGACAAATTAGTGTCGTCACTTGATATTTTTTGAGTTATTTAGAGAATTTATTAATGAATATGGTTATTTTATTTATATTTTGATAATGATTATTACAGTTTTATCTCTTGTTTTTTCTATAATTCTTACAAATATAATTGTTTAGAGAGATGTTTAATTTTGCTGAATAATAGTTACGTACAAAGTTGATCTCAATTATATTACTTAATAATAAGTTAGATTTTTTTAGTTTAGATTTTTTAATACAATGTTCTCCTGGTGTCCATTCACTTATGTTTTACCTAGTAATAAGATTAAACTTTTTGATACGGTTTTTACCAAAAAAGGTACAATAAACGATTTTTATTTGTAAAACTGTGTTTAATTTTTGACATATTTTTTATTATATTGGTTCAAATTTTGAATGCAAAAGGGACTTTTATGCTTTTTTTTCTTAATAGGTAACATCTATTACAAAGTTTATATTGTAGATAGATAGAGCTAATAAATACGCATCTAATGATAATTAACATCTTATGTTTAATTAATAAATATATGAAATATTATAAAAAAACAGTTTCAAAAATTTGTTTTGGCTGTCCTGTAAAATTTATGGATTTCGATTTGTGCCCCTTTTGTATTCAAGGAGCGACATCATGAGACGTACAAACATTAATATAACCATACTATCAAGAAGTCTAACCTTATGTATGAAATAACGACGAGACTTAAAGCTAGAGGAGTAGGACATACTATACAAAATCAAGAGATGTTATTATTAGCAAATTACGTCGAATAATGATTCTTATGATGGAGTCAGATGGAATAGCGAAAGTGTTTAATCTCGAATTTTAGATTATTATCGAATTTTAGATTATTAGATTGGGTCAGAAGCAATGGCGGCTCGTCCTCAGGAGAGTTGGTGCAGTGCACTCCCACCCACGAAGATTACATAGGCAATCTATATTTCTCTATATTTATAATTATCTTTCAATTCTACTATGTTTATACAATAGTGTCTACGCGTTCGTCTCAAATAAGTGTGTGTGTAATCTTATGTATCAAGTGGAGCGCTAGCGATCACGATCCAATGAAACGAAATTTGGTACGATTTCCAGTACGGTATTCAATGAGTGTGAAAGAGACATACCGACATAGGCCGGCGCGTGAAACAGAAGATTTTCTTACGAAAAATGAGGCCTATACTGGAGCGCCGCTCAACATTTAATTCGGTATGCGCCACTAGATGTCGGCTTAGTCCGCAGTTAGAACGCGATATGGTTGTCTTTAATGTGTTTCATTAGGTCATCTGAATTTTAATAAGAGTATGGAAGGATTAGAGCATGTAGTGTTCTGTGGTGAGGATAGTTTCATTCGTTAAAGGAGTGATCACGCGCGGCGTTTCCAAATTGTAATTTTGCGTGCGCTCATATTAAAAAAAAAATGTGAACGCCCATCTAAAAATTCAGGAGCCGCCAGTGGTCAGAAGTCAGTTTTTATTAAAAAACAAAATCAGTTGGGATCTCATTTATAATCCTGCAGTTCTACCCCACTTCGAAAATATATGTATATGTACCTATGTATTTAATTTCTTTACATATGTATCTGCTTATACCTGTTATCCTACTATTTTCTATTGTGTCTACTTCTACCCTATTTCTATTGTCTCGTTCTATGTTGCAGGGATGTTGCGAATATTCGCATCGGCATCCGCATATGCGGAACATCCGCATCGATTTTGACATCCGCATCCGTATAAATCGATGCGGAGCTAATGCGGATGCGGATGTGTAGCATATATATATAGCAGGTCGCGACAAGAAACAGAAAGGGGAGGGCCCGGCGAGTGACGCGTGTCGATCGCACGTGCTGATTGACCAATAGGAAAGCAATAATTTTGTTTTGGACTACGGTGATTCGGTAACGGTGACGCGACTCGCTATTGTTTTGTTGTGACAACTGACAAGATCTGACGAGCACGTTTGTTTGCACTTAAGTTTTTTTATACAGATCCGCATCCGTATACGCATCTGCGGATGTGAGCCTCTTAAAATCCGCATCCGCGGATATGGAAAAAAGTGGATCCGCAACATCCCTGCTATGTTTTTGCAGTCCGTGTATGTGTAATTTTCAAAAAAACTATATAATATGAATATCCTATCCTGATTACGTAAGTATGTCCCACAAAACACAGTCCCTTATTAGTTACACAATCTAGTCGGCGATAGCAAGGTTGAGCATGAGTTGCGTAAGCGACTTGCCCCTGGGCCGGCTGGCGGCCTGCGCCTGCGCCCAGCGACTCAGGCGCCACGCCTCGCGCCGCCGGCCCCCCGCCGCGCCCGCCCCGCCTGCCCCGCCCGACTTGTACTGCCCCACCAGGTTGTTTGTAGCCTGACGGTATTAACACAGCTTATTCACGACGAAATTTGCACATGAATATGCCAATTACGCGATTACAATTTCATAAACAGCTATAAAAAAATGTACTTTTATTACCAACTAGGGATCCGCCCCGGCTTTGCACGGGTGTAATGCCCTTTCACGTGGACAAAGTCGTGGGCGGCCACTATAAAAGTGTTGTTTTTAGACGTCAGGAGATTATTAATTTTTTTGTCTAATTTTTCGCTCCGTAACAACCATTCTCTTACTCAAGGATTATTCTAAAAAAAGAATTAGCGCAATCGGTTCAGCTGTTCTCGAGATTTGCGCTGAGCAACACATTTAGCGATTCATTTTTATATTATAGAGAAGATTTTTTTATTTCTACCCTTATCTTTAGTTCTTGACTATCATTTCTAGCTATGCCCATTATAAAGACTGTTGTCGTTAGGTAGTTTAATACTTATCTGCATTGGCAGTAGTATACCTACTATTTAAATTAATGTACCCACAGTAAAAGACGAAGCGGCAGGTCATTGACCTTAACTCTTTGTGGTCCGCGACCGCACTTTAGTTACTCACCAGAAATAATCCTAGTAACGCCCTCAAGTTGTCCGGGTTGAGTTTTAGAGCATGGCTGTAGTATGACTTGGCTAGCTCCATGTTTTCTACACCACCCTAAAATAAAAATATAGATTTGATGACCCAATACCTAACTCATGGATCAATGGACTCTTACTGATAGAACATTACATTAAATAAATAAATAAAATTCACACACTTCAGAACACATTGACCTAGTCCCACACTAAGATCCTACATTTGTATCGTGGGTACTAAGCAACGGTTTATAAATACATAGATAAGTATATAAACATCCATGACTCGGAAACAAACATCGATATTCATCACATCAATGTTTGCAGCTACCGGGATTCGAACCCAGGACCTACGGCGTCGCAGGCAAGGTCACTACCTACACCTACCTACCTACTACACAAATCGGCCGTCAAACATTTAATGTTGATTAAATTGTAATTACTGTTGCCCGCGACTCCGCTCGCGTGGATGTTTCTTATTGCGTGGTAGAGGTATAAAAAAATAGTTAACAACCTATTCTTGGACCTACCAAAGATATCTATAATATGTTTCGTTGCGTGTTAAAAGTGTGTCTTGCTTGACTTTGCGACTGGTCGTTTTACCAAAATTTTTGTCTGTATCAGTCGCGAGTTTTACGGTCGCTGGCTGTCGAATAAGTCGTGCTAACGGTAGCAAATGCGAACGGCCCCCTTATTACATAACTAGCAAAAGCAAAGCGATAGCGAAAATTCTACAAAAATCGCTGATTGCTTGTCAAATTCGTATTACGTAAAATGAATTTCAAAGGAACTTTGACATTTGAAGGCGAATATTGTACAATTTTCGCTATCGCTTTGCTTCGGCTTTGCTATTGCTTTTACGTAATCAGGGGGCTGTATGTCTCTCACCATGGTGTACCGGATGTCGGCTAGTCGCTGGTGCATGAGATGGTTGTGTGGCTGATGCAGGATCATCTCCTCAGCGCAGAAGGCGGCGCGAGCGTATTCCTGCTGCGTCAGGTACAGCTCGCATAGCTCCTGCCACGCCTCCGCGTCTGCCATGAACCTAAATCATTATGTAGGTATAGCATATCGCAGCAAAAGTAATTTTATTATGTATCTATACATATAATAAAAATGTACATGGAAGATATATGAGAAAAAATATTATAGGAGACCTTTATCAACGCAATAGTACCCAAAAGAATGATTTTTGTATTTTTTGTCTGTCGGTTTGTCTGTGCGTTTGTGCACGCTAATCTCAGAAACGGCTGAACCGATTTCGATGCAGTTTTCAGGAATATATTGTGACAGGTCCCACTTAACATATAGGCAACTTTTTATCCCAGATGATTATGACATTTTGTTTTTTCTGTAGTCCACGCGGACGGAGTCGCGGGCGTCCACTAGTCTGGTAATAATAAAGTCACAAGGACACTGTAATGTAAGTTGAACATAAAAACCCTATGAAGTTTATAATCACCTGCTATATATTTTCTGTGTACAATCTACACTAATATTATAAAGAGGAAAACTTTGTTTGTTTGGTTGTAATGAATAGGCTCAAAAACTACTGGACCGATTTCAAAAATTCTTTCACCGTTAGAATCCTTATTGGACCTGGATGAACATAGGCTATAAGAATTTCCCGATATTCCCACGGGAAGGCGACCAACGGGAATTCTATATTTTTTACGAAAACCGCTATACATATGAAGCTGAAATCGGGCATATATGTTCATTGGGGACAGCGAGGGAGGACTAAAAACGGATTTCCCGAAATTCCCACGGGAAGGGGACAAACGGGAATTCATAGTTTTTACGAAAACCGCTATACATATGAAGCTGAAATCGGGCATATATGTTCATTGGGGACAGCGAGGGAGGACTAAAAACGGATTTCCCGAAATTCCCACGGGAAGGGGACAAACGGGAATTCATAGTTTTTACGAAAACCGCTATACATATGAAGCTGAAATTGGGCATATATGTTCATTAGGGACTGCGAGGAAACACTAGAAGAACGGATTTCCCGAAATTCCCACGGGAAGGAGACCAACGGGAATTATTTATTTTTTACGAAAACGGTTAAACATGTGAATCTGAAGTTGAGCATATATGTTTATTTGGGACCCCGAGGAAGCACTGGGAACGGATTTCCCGAAATTCCCACGGGAAGGGGACAAACGTGAATTAATTTTTTACGACAACCGCGATAACATATAGGCTACTTTTTACACTTAACATATAGGCTACTTTTTATTTTTTCTGTAGTCCACGCGGACGGAGTCGCGGGCGTCCACTATAAAGAATAAAGAAAGAAAGTTTCTCTGCCGTTCTTTTTGTGCACGAGTAGTAGAACTGGCGGATGTTTTTTGGCTTAAGTACCTATTACTTAGGTACTTATAATATTTGTTATTTTTGTAGCATTGTTCAATCAATTAAATATTTGCATACCACATTTTTTGGCGAAACATGTCTCCGATATAATAATGTAATAATAACTTGTAGGTACCAGTTTGGAGCAAATTTATTTCGTAACCAGAAAGTGATAATAATAATAATAATAAAACACAAAAATTCTCCCAGTACACACAAATACGAATAGTGATTTCAATACTTTACAGACTATTATTTACTGTGCCGCTTGCACCGCTGCAAAGGTGAATGGAGCGAAAATTGTTTTCGATGAGGGACATGTGAGGGAAGGAAATGCTAGCAACCATAAAAAATGGCGAATACCGAAGTGGCAGAAGAGACTTGAAAAGAAAGTCGAAGCGTTGCGAACAAAAATTGTTAGACTATCACAATATATGAACGGGATCAGGACAGACACAATAAAAAAACACATAAACAATATAATAAGAGAATACAAAATACACACAATACATGAAGAACCTAATACACAACTTACACACTACCTTGACACTCTTAAACAAAAACTCTCAGTAACTAGTAGTAGACTCAGAAGATACAAAGCATGCACACTCCGCAAAACTCAGAACAATCAATTCTCCAATAATCAAAAACAGTTTTTATAGAAATCTTAATCAATATTCAACAAATCAAACCCAAACTAGTACAGATACAAATTCAACACTCTCACCCGAACAGCAACGACTGCATAGCTTTTGGTCTCAAATATGGCAGTCTTCCCAAGCTCACAACGACCAGGCACCCTGGATAGAACAAGAAATCACTAATAATCTTAATACAGCGGAGATGGAATTTAAAGGAGTGCCGATTGATACTTTTCGAACAGTTATAAAAAATCTTCACAACTGGAAAGCTCCAGGATCAGATAATATTCACAATTTTTGGTACAAGAGATTTACATATATTCATCCATATTTATTTAATCACATAAACAATTTCATAGAGCACCCCGAAACTTTACCAAAATATATCACTACAGGAATCACGCATATGCTTTCAAAAAATAACAACGACCCGACCAATCCGGCAAATTACAGACCAATTACTTGTTTGCAAACCATTTACAAAATTATAACATCCTGTATCAGTCACCTTATTTACAACCACATAGATAAAAATAACATTTTAGCAGAAGAGCAAATGGATGCCGAAAATTAAGTCAAGGATGTAAAGAACAGCTTACCATAGACTCTGTGGTGATGAGGCAAGTACAAAGCAAAAAGAAAGACTTATACACCATGTACATTGATTATAAAAAAGCATTCGATTCGGTTCCACACTCCTGGTTAGTAAAAACATTAGAAATATATAAGATACATCCAACGATAGTTTATTTTCTGAAGAATGCAATGACAAATTGGACGACACGACTACTTTTAAAAACTCCGGAAACGGCAATAGAAACAGAGCTCATAAGGATCAGACGTGGAATATTTCAGGGCGATGCTCTTAGCCCTTTATGGTTTTGTCTTGCTTTGAACCCATTATCAAATAAGTTAAACAAATTAAAAATAGGATATCAAATGCAATATAGTGAAGAGGACGTACAAACAAACATAAAAACGTTTCCGACTTAATCATCTGTTATACATGGACGATATCAAACTCTATGCAGCTACTGAGGCAGAACTTAGCCAACTGGCGGAAACTACAGAAAATTCTCACAGGACATCTGCATGGAGTTTGGTATTGACAAATGCAAAATTAACTCAATTAAGAAGGGTAACCTTTTCAAACATAATTATGAGCTGCAATCCGGACACACCATTGATCCTCTAAACGAAAATGAAAGTTACAAATACCTTGGATATCACCAGTCGAAGCAAATCCACCACAAAGAAATCAAAACCAATCTCACACAACAATTTAGACATAGACTGAACGCAGTTATGAATACGCACCTAAGCTCTAGAAATATTGTAAAGGCAGTTAATACATATGCAGTCCCTGTGCTGACCTATTCATTTGGTATTATATATTGGACAAAGCATGAGCTTCAAAATCTACAACGCCTTATTCATACCACTATGACCAGAAACAGGAAGCACCACCCTAGATCTTGTGTGCAAAGGATGACGCTCCCAAGAAAGGTCGGAGGTCGGGGACTCATTGATTTGACCAACCTCCATAATAAGCAAATTACGAGTTTGAGAACATATTTCCATAATAAAACTAGCACGTCTACATAACACAATAGCATATCTCAAATGATTGCAAATACACCCCCCTAAATTTACAAGATAGATTAATTCAAAAAATCAAGGACAAACCGACAGACAGACAAAGATAGATGAATGGGCCCGGAAAACCTTACATGGAAGACACCTTCACGATCTGAGCCAAAACCACGTCGACAGGGAAGCGTCGAACGAATGGCTCAGCCGTGGGGAACTGTTTCCAGAAACCGAAGGGTTCATGCTTGCCATACAGGATCAAGTAATAGAGACAAGAAATTACCAAAAATACATTATAAAAAACCCGCAACATAGTTGATACCTGCCGCAGATGTAATAGTGCATCAGAAACTATACAACACATCACAGGAGCCTGTAAATCTATAGTTCAAACTGAGTACAAGCACAGACATGACCAGATTGCCAACATCATCCACCAAAAACTTGCACGAAAATACAACCTTACCCAACAACCAGCAACACCATACTATAAATACACGCCAGAAACTATACTTGAAAACACTTCCTACAAACTATACTTTGATAGAGCCATTCTTACCGACAAAACCATACACTACAATAGACCAGATTAACTTTTATAGACAAAGAAAACAAATCTGCACAACTTATAGACATCGCAGTACCAAATACACACAATTTACAAGTAACCATCTCCGAAAAATTAAACAAATATGTGGAACTCAAAGATGAAATATCCAGGATGTGGAAGCTACAAAAAGTTGCAGTAGTACCCATAGTTATTTCCACTACTGGAGTTGTCCCAAAACAATTGCGATCATCGTTAAAAACTTTAGATCTCCCAGTAGCTACCTATATAACTTTACAGAAAGCCGTCATATTAAATACCTGTCGTATTACACGAAAATTTTTACAGTTACAAAATACCGAATCATCAGAAGTAAATACTGTACACTTGGCATAGGCCCGTGTACAGTGTAAAACCGGCGGTAAAAGCCGAGTAGATTAATTTCTAAAAACAACCATAATAATAATAATACTTTATTTGTCTTTGAGTAGGGTTATAAAAGGTCGTAACATATATCAGATAAGTACAATTGCCTTCTCAACCATGGCATGGCATGCAAATAAAATAAAAAAACACATGATAGGCATACAAAACAGGATAATTCTAAAAACAAGATCAACACACCGATCAACTCATGCAAATCTCAACCCTCCATCTAGGAACTCTTTTACCGTATAAAAAGTTTGATCTGCAAGCCAATTATACAGGTCATTTTTAAATTGATTCAACTGTAGCTCTTTATTTTTTTAGGTATATTATTAAATATCTTTATGCACATGGAGTAGCAGTTCTTTTGAAAACGAACACTTCTCGGAATAATTTCTAGGACTATGCGATTACGATTTCTAGTGCCTCTGGAAAAAAATTGATCGGCTCGTTGAAAGTAGTCAGGGTTTTGTTTAACAAACTTTGCAGCTTCAAAAATGTACAGACATGGCAAGGTAAGAATTCTTAGGGATTTGAATAATGGTCTACATGACTCATCAGGTGCAATTCCGCAGATTGCCCGTATGCATTTCTTCTGAGCAATAAATGCTTTTTTTATGTCGGTACCATTACCCCATATAAGAAGCCCATATCGCAGAACAGATTCTACGTATGCATAGTATGCTGTAAGAGCCGTATGTCTCTTACAGCATACTATGCATAAAGTGTCAGAAGTGCGGTGGATATGAGGATGTTGTGACGAAGATTGAGAAGAGTGTGTTGGGGTTTGGGCATGTGGAGAGTAAATGAAAATAGACTGAAAACTTTGAGCAAATACGTGTGTATTCTGTAAATATGTATTTCCGTTCGAACTATTGTCGTATAAGGTATAGTAGAGGGCGGCTGGAAGTGACTGGATGGCAAAAAAGGGAGATAATATGTCTTGTGTGTGGGTATTCTGGGGGAGGCCTACGTCGAGCAGAGGACTGCAATAGGCTGATACATCATAAAACCTGCAAGTAATCTTTTATGTATAGGCATAGAGGAATAAGATATAGAGTGCTAATGTCATGCTAACTGCCTCAATGCACCTTTAGACTTTTCGGTGCTCCACAATTCCAGTCCTTGACACTTGATGTACCTACAGTAATACACTACATTGACGGCCGATTGGTCTAGTAGGACCCTGCTTGCGGAGCCATAGGTCCTGGGTTCGAATCCCGGTAGGTGCAAACATTGATATGATGAATATCGATATATTGTTTCGAGTCATGGATGCTTCTATACTTATCTATGTATTTATATACCGTTCCTTAGTACCCACGACACAAGATCTTAGGGATCTTAATGTGGGACTAGGTTAATATGTTGTCTAGTGTGTGAATATTTAATTTTAGATTACTAATGTACTGTACAATAATGCAATCTAAGTGCCAAGGACTGGAATTGCGAGGCACCGAAAAGTCCAAAGGTGCATCGAGGCATTTAGTATGACATTAGCACTCTATGACATCTTATTCCTCTCTATGGTATAGGTACTAACTTTTTCAAATAGTCGACAAGTTCTTTAATAGCTTCGTTGATGGAGCCCTGGGCCTTCAAGATGGCGACTCGGCGCTTTCTGGCCGGCGCGTTGGTTTCGTCCGCAGTGATTATGTTATCCACTGCCTCTAGTGCTTTTGTGTACCTGAAATGTGGTAAAAACTTTTAATTCTAATATTGTATATGTGCAAGATTGTGAGAATGTTCACATGTTTTGTTTGTTGCATGCTTTGATTTTAAAATAAAAACTACTAAATGGATTTTGATGAAATTTGACAGATAAAGCTTATTTATAAAAAAAATAACATAGTAATTTTTTATTTTTTAATAAATTTATGGATTTGCTAGCCCCAAATAGCCGAATAGAAATTGAATACTGGAAAATTTTCAAATTACTTCCTTGTTTTTTTGGCCAGGATTCACTTTAGCTAGTAATAACTATGATAATAAGCCTGGCAGGGCAGCTTGTGGCGAGTTGTTGGGAGGTAGCGTTCCCACGGACCTGAAGTACTCCCGGGGGAAGACCCTGTTCCTCATCTCCGGCGCCGGAGTAAAGTCTGACGAGGAACAGTTACCCCACCTCTGCCTTGCCTTCGCCGGCCGGGCAGAGTGGAGTCGCGAGAGCTATGACAGGTCGAGGGTGGACGTGCCCGTCCGTAAGTGAATTGGCCTCGGTTTAAAGTCCAGGGGCACCCCTCCACCCTAGCCGCTCACCAAATGTTGCCCACTTTGTCGCTCCGTGCGTGCGGCCGTTTCAGGGAGCCCATGAAATGAGTCGGCGAGTCACCGCCTGCCACCAAACAATTATGAGACTTGGTTGTAATGGCAGGCGTCCGTTAGTCTCCTTCAATAGAACGGTTACCCAACCCCACCCAAAATAGTCACTCCAATAGTCTTGCACATGGCGGGGACGATGGCCGGTTGTATCATATTGTGCGATCGGTGATGGTATACGCCATGTGTATCCCACACCATATTAAAGTTCTCTTAAAAGGGCCTCTACATCTTGGCTACGGCCAGATGCACGCCTCTCAAAGGACCGGCCCCCTGATTACGTAAAAGCAATAGCAAAGCCGAAGCAAAGCGATAGCGAAAATTATACAAAATTCGCCTTGAAATGCCAAAGTAGACAAGCAATAAGCGATTTTTGTACAATTTTCGCTATCGCTTTGCTTTTGCTAGTTAGGTAATAAGGGGGCGGAACTCTATAGTCCAGAGAATTTCAAGAGATAGAAAAAATTATAATAATAGACCCGCAGGGCAGCTCTGTGGCGGAGCTGTTAGTGATTGGCGTCACCGCGGACCCGAGTTCAGGAGGCCACTTTACCTATATATTCAGGACATCTTCCTCTTCGTCTAGAATTATTTTTGATGGAGTGCTGTGACTTGTGTATAAATTATGAAAGAACGTTGTCGCCGTTGCGACTATTTCCTGTCTTAGTAAGAATTTTGGTCCCTGTGTCTTCCATGCTGGGTATCCAGTCTATCTGTTGAGTTAGTTCTTTCACAGCTTTCTTTATACCACCTGTCCTCTTTATGCTATCTTCAAAAGTTAGCAGTCTAAACTGTAGCTTGTCCCTTCTCATATTCTTATTAATTTGCTTAGTCATTTCTGTTATAGCTTTCCATATTTTTTCATGTATACTAAATAATTTTGCTCTGGATTTCAGCTGTTTATGGAGAGAAGCTTATTCAGGTGGCACATGAAAAAAACTGAAACCTACTAAACAGCCAATACAAAACCCGACCAACAAATTGGTGGACCTGTATATCCCGGACAGTCTCTATAAAATGAGATTGACTACATTCTCTCTAACAAAAGTAACACCTTTCATGATTGCAGGGTAATAAATAGCCGAGTAGTCCGGGCTAAACATATAATCAATACTACTAAGAATAATAGACCATTCAAAGCCAAAACCCAAATTGCTTTTAACAACTTAGACACAGAAAAATTAAAACATAAACTAAATATTTTTTTAAAGTACAACAAATTTCAAAACATTTTTAATGAGAAAACATCCGAAAGTAAAAGAAGCAAAAAGGAAAGTTGGCTATCGGAGGAAACAAATAACTATGTAGATAAGAATATTAAATAGGGGAGAGCTATTTGCCTAGTAGTGTACACCATAACCGATTAACGAACTTAGGCATTCCCTCGGGCGATAAGCTACCAACTTGTCAGCAAAGAACAATAAAGTAAGTTAGTTTGTGACTTACTGCCCCTCAGCCTCTAACATAGCTGCATGGTTAAGGATGACTCTGTCACTGCCCGGGAACTCATTGTGGAGTATTACTAAGTGAAGATATGCACTGTCATAATCGTGGCAGTCTATTGCAGCTTGCAGTATTTGCTCAGCAATAAGATTTCCTAGAAACAAATATTATACTTAGCACATGTAGTGATGTACATACAACATGCAAAAATGCAATACTATGACAATAAAAGATATATAATACAACCTACTAATATTATAAACATGAGAGTTTGTGAGGATGTATGTTTGTTGCTCTTTCACACAAAAAGTACTGAATGAAATGAAACTTTACAATAATATAGATTACATATTAGATTACATAGCACATAGGCTAGAATTCATTATTAATGTAACTATTAAACACAACTTTATTAATGTAACTATTAAATTTTTCCAGTTGCCATCAATTTTGAGACTAAAAGTAGCCCAAATTATTGCTTATTACATCAGCAATTTGTAAGTGAAAGTCCTGATTCACAAATTAGCCTGAACCTGAACAAACAAGACTGACAAATGCAAATATAGAATTTTAATATTAAATGTTACATTAAATACTTTAATTTCATATATCTGTATAATTAAATAAAAGAATATATTTGTGGATAAAAAATAAGGTTTTTAAAATTTCATTCCAAATTATTTATTAAATATAGCAAATATCAGCAAACAAAATTACAGGGTGTGTAACTATCATGTGTTAGTAGCCAGTCTCAAATGAACAAGGTTCTATCATCATCATGATAAAGCATGATCACTTCTGTGTAATAGAAGACAGAACTTACAAGGGTGAAAAACTACATGTTATTTGTTTTATTTTACTTACTTTCAGTCCCTAGATACAAATATTCCTTTTCATATTGTATAGATGATAATGCAAGAACTTCGTCACTACATCTCTCTTTATTTTCTCTATATTGGCGAAGCAGTTCACGGGCCTCTGTAAATAGGAAACCAATTGTTAAAATATTACCCTTCTACTTCCATTTTAAATATATAAGTAAGGTAAGAGTCAAATACGAAATAACATCTGAATGTACTTACCGGAAAAACTGACTTCAGGGTTAAATTGCATGTTTTAGTTGAATTAAATCAAGTTATTATAGGACACGTCTTAATAGGACACAGACCACCGCGCTGCAAAGCAAAACGTAAAATCGTAAAGTAATGATATACCCATACTAGCCTTAATCGTATAGGTAATGGTTTGATATTCAGTATACTCACGTAAATTGCGTAAAAATAAATATACACCCAAGGAATTCATTTTTTTTTGTTTAGTTTATCCCGAAGGAAAGGCAAGGGGAACTAAGCCCATACAGCCATTTTCTTTAGTAAATGATTTCTGAACATAATGATGGATGATAATGATGGTGATGAATGGAAACGTCGGGAAAATCCTCAAGAATAAGTGTAAAGTTAGTCAAAATGAAAAATTATTGCAGAAACAACTTACATGCGCCCATGAAGAGATCGTAATCCGGCTAAAGTTTCACTCGGCTTACCTGCGTATAAAACCATGCACACGCACTAGATTCACAGCACAAGTAATCAAAATATAACTTATCTACCAGAAAACATCACTTTACGGACACATGCAAGCCATTTACAAATAATTTTTGATTTTCACAAGAAAATTACACCTGCACCCTTCCAGCTTTTCCCGCCCCCAAGGAATTCAGGAAAAATTTATGGTTAATTTAGTTGTTGTTTGTTTAGTTTATCCCGAAGGAAAGGCAAGGGGAACTAAGCCCATACAGCCAGTCTTTAGTAAATGATTTCTGAATTTATGATGGATGATATTGATGATGATGAATGGAAACGTCGAGAAAATCCTCAAGAATGGGTGTAAAATTAGTAAAGATCAAAAATAATTGCAGAAACAACTTACATGAGCCCATGAAGAGATCGTATTCCGACTAAAGTTTTACTTAGCTCACCTGCATATAAAACCATGCACACGCACGAGATTCACATCACAAGTAAACAAAATATAACTTATCTACCAGAAAACATCACTTTACGTACACATACAAGCCATTTACAAATAAATTTAGATTTTCACAAGAAAATAACACCCGCTCCCTTCCAGCTTTTCCCGCCGAATTTATGGTTAATTTAGATTTTAGGAAATTAAATCAAGGATGTGCGATACTTATCGATATCTTTGAAATATCAATATTAATCTCCGAAATATCGATAATTGTAACTTTGAAATATCACTATATCGATATATTTAACCTTATTGACCCTTAATCATTCGAATAAATCGATTGAATTTTTTGCCACAATCGCCCATCCAACTAAGTAGTCTGTGCACCCATCTCTAAATTATTTGTTTTTTTTTTTAGATAAGGGTTCCGTAGTCAAATGGGAAAAAAACGGAACCTTTATAGTAGTGTTGAGTAGGACACGACTTGAAAAAGAGTTTGTAAGAGTAGCACTTCAAATGAGGCGAGGCGTACCTACTGACTGAACCATTTGAAGTTCTTATAGTTCGAAATATGCGCGCCTCCTGACGCCTCAAATGTCAGACGCGACGTGCTTTTGTCATGTCATTTGTTTGTTTAGTACAAATATTTTTAATTATAAATCTTACAAGTATAAAAAATGAATTTTATGTGTTTGTAGTAGAGATGGGTTATATTAGGTTATAACCTATACCTGTTCCTACTGCTTTGTTATTTATAGTCAATTATAAATCATAATTACAAAGACTTACCTGAATATCTTAAATTAAGACTCTTAATCTTTTTTTTAATTAAGATTCTTAATATATCTACTTCAAAATCCGAAATATCAAAAAAAATACAAATCAAATGGCACTGACTCTCTAAACAACGTTAGATTATTATTATTTGAATTTTAAATACCTATTACCTACGCGCCTCCTGGCTGGCGCCTCGCCTCGCATGGAAGACAATATATTTCTCTCTCGCTCAAAATGTCAGACGCGACGACCGTGACGTGATCACGTGACGTGCTTGTCGTTTGTCTGCCTGCCTCGCTCGACCGTTCAAGCTCGACCGCGACAAAAAAATTGAAGTAGTACAATTTAAAATTTCGAGGCACTCTTACATTTTGACGTCATGTCCGGGACAAATGAAGTGCCTCTTGTATGTCCTACTCAACACTACTTTATAGAATGCATGCGTCGTCTGTCACATCCATTACCATCCGAATGTCACAGCCATTTTTAATTCTTTGAAGTACGAGGATCGTAGAAAGAGTCGAAGATGGTTCTTACGGAGAAAAAATTTAAAAATTGCCTGAAAAATCTAAAAAAACAACATTTTTCTATAGCGGGCCCACTCACAACTTTGACCAAGTGAAAGGGTATTACACCCGTGCAAAGCCGGGGTGGATCCCTAGTTATTAATACATATAAATAAGAACATATTTATTTGGAGTAAATCGTTCGTTAGAGTAAATTTATCTCTTAGAATATCAAGAACCCACGGTTTTAATCAGCTTTTATCACCTATAGTAAGGAACGTATGCTTTCCTGTTTTATATGTATATCCTAACATTTAGTGTCTTAGTGCTGCCACCCAGTCCTGGATTTATAAATAGGCCGTAGAGGCAGCGGCCTAGGGGCGGCAGCGTCCTAGGGAGGCAGATTTCAGAGGACGGTCACTTGATCTCAGAGGGTAAAAGTCAAATACGTCCACTGGTTTTCTCATATTTTTTTATAAGTACTTTAAATAAATCCCTTTAGAAAATCACTCCTATCGAAACCTATACTATTATCGCATGAGTGATAAATGAGAGCTACGTCAGTACACTAAGTAGTCTGTGATGAGAGCAGCGCAACGGGCGAAGTCGAACCGCGCGGCGGCGGCGGCAGTGTCTCAACGTAACAACCCTCGCTTCCCTGCCGCACTCTCCATCCGAGCGCCCGACGCCCAACGCCCGCGCCGGTGTTTTGTATTGCGAGCATCGATCGCATAAGCACGCTACACTCTCGTCGTCTTGTGTTTGAATACCTACTTTACTTACCTAAACGTAAACGTTAAATACGTAACGACTACTGAATAAAAAAACATAATTTAAAAAATCCAAAAACCCGACTACTTAATAAAATTTAAATAATGTACATAATAAAAAACTCAAAAGAAAAACAGAAGCACTTAGATATCCGGTGGTCTAGAATTCAATAATATTATTATGGAATGAATACTATTGAAAAACATAAAATATTTTCTAATTATCGTAACATAACAACTTAACAGTCTGGATCCATTGATTATCCAACAGCCAAGCTAATATTTCAATGGATCCTGGCTGTTCAGTTGTTATGTTACGATTATTAGAAAATATTTCATGTTCTTCAATGTCTAGTATTCATTTTATAATAATATTTTAGAATTCTAGACCACCGGACATCTAAGTGCTTGTTTTTTTTCTTTTCACTTTTTATGTCAAGGGAAATCTAATTTACTTGACATAATGGAATTTTTTGTTTGCAAGAAATTAAACCATTTTATTGTAAATAGTATTGCAGGATATACATATTGCCTCGTGATTGCTTCACACTATGATCACTGATCAGCCGTAACAACGTACGGGGCGCCTAACGTGTCGCCCTTCGACTGCTTCGTTCGCTTCACGCTTTACTACAGATTTCGTATCCATTTCCATGATGCTTTAGCACCATTTATTAGGCACCTTAGGTACTGACATATGAAATCGCAAATATCTCTAGTTATCCACGAGGTACGGTGCTGAATTTTTTCTGTAGATAGACATAATAGTGAGTAATTATTAGTATAAAAAATTACGTGCTGAAATTGTGCACTTTTCTTTAAAAAAAAATATTCCCTAATTTTTTTTAAAATCTTTAAATCACCTGCATATAGATGATTGTAATTTATACTGAAATATGCGTAATACGATGAAATATTAAGTATAGTATAAAAAAAGCGGGTGGGGCTGTGTCGGGGCACACGGCCGTTGGTTTTAACGTGAAACGTCTATGTTAGCGAATCGCTTTTAAAGTAAAAGATTGAAATGAAAACAAGATGGACGCTGTTTTAAGTATTTTAATAAAAAAAGAACAGGTACGTAATAGAAACATAAAATACATAGCAAATGTTTATATATTTATTGTCACTTTCTGGTTATTTTAAATAGCAGCCGCCCACGACTTCGTCCGCGTGAGGGGGCGTTGTACCCGTGCGAAGCCGGGCAGGTTGTTGTATAGACTGTAGCCTTCCTTGGTAAATGGGCTATCTAACACTGAAAGAATTTTTCAAATCAGACCAGTAGTTCCTGAGATTAGCGCGTTCAAACAAACAAACAAACAAACTCTTCAGCTTTATAATATTAGTATAGATATAAATACTGTCCAAATTACACTTATTTTTGTATAAATCAATCGGTTCAAATAAACTTGACAAACACACGAAAGAATCACCACGCTATAAAGTCGGAGTCACGAGTTACACTGAATAGAAACAAGCGCGAGCGCCGGTTTCGCACAGTTATCGCAGTATCCCTCCCCCGCCCCCCCGCTTGACCCCGACACGAACTCAATGTCATAACAGCGAGCTGACTATATAAGTGAAATATTTACACCACATTTTTGTTTCTAAGACCAATAGTTTTTTAATTATTAAGGTACGATGATATAGACCTTTTCGTTACGGTCCAGTTTTTAAACCTGGTACCCGTATGTGTCGGCGCGATTTTAAAGACGTTTCACGTCAAAAAAATGTGTAAAACTCCATTAATAAAAGTACAATATATTTTTTTCATTTTTCGATCCACCAAAAACTGACTACTTTAATATTTAATTGTGAGTACACTCTACTTTTTTTCCTGTCTAGTTTTCCAAGGTGAAATTGGTCAAATCTTCGCGAGGCAATTTTTAGTAAGAAGCACCGTTTCCAGCTTGTATACATTTCTATGTTTGAAACGTTTATAAAAAACACATTGCTACTTCTTAGAAAATAAAAAATGTGTTTTGTGCTAAATTATAAAAACATATTCGGCGTGAAAGGCTAAAAAGATAAAAATAGATTAAAAAATGAATTACTTTACCACAGAATTGGCTGTATGGCAGTTCGTTTCTGCCAACCTAATATTTATTGCAGTTTGACAGTTCTAGTGTTGAGTAGGACACGACTTGAAAAAGAGTTTGTAAGAGTAGCCTCTTTTTTGTCCTGAGCCAGTACAATGTCCCACTTCAAATGAGGCGAGGCGTACCTACTGACTGAACCATTTGAAGTTATTATAGTACGAAATATGCGCGCCTCCTGACGCCTCAAATGTCAGACGCGACGTGCTTTTGTCATGGCGCCTCGCCTCGCATGGAAGACAATATATTTCTCTCTCGCTCAAAATGTCAGACGCGACGACCGTGACGTGATCACGTGACGTGCTTGTCGTTTGTCTGCCTGCCTCGCTCGACCGTTCAAGCTCGACCGCGACAAGAAAATTGAAGTAATACAATTTAAAATTTCGAGGCACTCTTACATTTTGACGTCATGTCCGGGACAAATGAAGTGCCTCTTGTATGTCCTACTCAACACTAGACAGTTCGTTTGCTGGCTGATCGTTTTGCGAACTTTACGCTTTACGTAGGTAATACGAAAAAATTTCAAATGTACTTTGACTATGAATCTTTCTTCGCAAATGTATGAGGAAAGACGATTTTATCGCTTTGCTACTGCTTGATTGCTTTGGATCTGCTATTGCTCTTAGCTAATACGAATTGCAAAATTCGCACAATTTTCGCTATCGCTTTGCTTTTGCAAATTAGGTAATCAGGGGGATTATGAATGGAAACGTCAGGAAAAAAAATTGAAATCAATATAGCTATAGCTATAACAAAGAGCTATAATAACTATACTTACACGCGCCCACACCATCACAGAACACTGTATACTCTTAATCTAATATCATCTCTACTTAGTTTGTGTCGTGTCTAACATGAATTCGACCAACATTATACTTAGTCCGCTAACCTTTAATGCAGTCAAAATGCCTCTATGAAAATTACACTACCTACTGTACCCAACAGTGGAGCAGTATATATTTGACGCCTTTATAGCCCAAGGCGTGTTGAGCATCAGCGTGATGCAAGGTTTTTAGCTTAGATTAGTGATAGGTCTTCGCTCCGAGCGAAGCGGAGCGAATCTTTATTCTAAGGTCTTTAGACTACACGTCATTATTAGAACATGGCAGTTGGAAAATTTCTTTGCTATTTTTCAGTGATAAAGGTAAAAATTGTCTATGGTAAAATATCAACAAATTTGTTTGTGTTAAGAAAACAATGATTAGGCTGTATGGGCTTAGTTCCCCTTGCCTTTCCTTCGGGATAAACTAAAAAAAAAATCAACAAATTTGTTCCGTTTTACGCAAAATATTTAGTCTTATTTGTGCGAGACTGTAAAGAGATATGAAGCGTTTAAGTGTTTATCGATATTTTCTTACGTGTATTGAATTTTAGAATAGTGAGTGAACGTGCGAGACGTCTGCAATATGTCGGATTTAGAAATATTTTTAGAATTAGCTTGGCCGTAATCTACCATTTGTAGTCGCATAATTAAAGTATTTGTCATGGACTACACATGATAAACTTAATGTTAAGGTAAGATTGATTGAGGATCAGGAGATTCTAAAGTCACTTTCCTCATGTACATACCTACCCCAACTTTTTATGTCCAATGGCCTTTATCTTGGGGTTTTGTTTTCTTTTGTCCTCTGTTTGCAAGTCTTGAGGATTTAAGTTTTGTGATTTTGATATCCATTTCATATGTTAATTTGTTTTGTTTAACAGATCGATAAGATAAGTTCCGCAAAGGAAAGATTTGTTGCGCCTATAAGAAGACTTTGCGAGTGAATAGTGAATATGTACGTCACAGACATTGTGTGAGCAGGTGTTACGCCCTAACAGCGTGTTATAGCAAGTTACTCTGACATTTGCCAGGGTATATCTGTAGTCTAAACAAAAAATACAAAATGGAACAACAAATGCAGTGTCCAGTATGCACACTATATCTGCACAATGGAATGTCATTGGAGTCTCATCTTGACACGCATCCTAAAGATCAAGTCATTAAAGCACTATGTTCCTTGTCATCTAAAAGTAATGCCAGTTTTGGAAGTAGGACAGCCACTCCATCTGAGCGGTCCTATAGAAGTAGGTCAAGGACTCCGGCCACTGAGGATGGGGTAAGGTGGTCGCACCGCACTCCAGACCCTGAGCGCTACTGGCACCGCACCCCCAGCCACACCCCCAGCCGGACCCCCAGCAGGACCCCCAGTCGAACACCAAAGCTGTCACATGCATCCAGGACTTGTACACCAGATGTTAGAGTAGGTGATATCAGTTATGACAATAATTGTATCAACTCAAATCAATACTCTGACACTCAATTTATAATGAAGTCAGATAAAATGCAGCAAACCTATTCTGCTGCTCCATCTGACTCCAATTATGACCATCCTCCTTACAATATGTATTACCATGATCAAAATGAAGACAGAGAAATAAAATATTCTCGTAGTGCTGAGTATACTGCAATGGATAACCCAAATAATTTATTTGGCTACAATATATCAGCTTTAGTACCTGGTGTGAAAGTTCAGACTGCTATTGTACCACCAGCTTCCAAAAGGGGGAATGAAATTGTGAAAGTACTGCCTAAACCAAACAGTATGATTGCAAAGGCCAACATAGCTGGAGTGCAATACATATCTCCTAATGTGAAACCAATGCATGTTGTGCTGCCCACTGCACCAACATTTGTGCAGAAAAATATACAAAATAGCATGATAGTGTCAGGAGGGCTGCCACCAACACAGATCCTAGATAACAAAGCCACAGCCACTCCTTTGACGGCAAATCATTTTAACCAAATAACTTCAGGTCCATTCACTCCTGGAACCACTGTTGTAACACAAAATTCTCAGATTATTTACAGAGAAATGGTCCACAACATAGATGGAAAGCCATTCATCTCCAGCATGCCTACTGTATTGAATGGGGAGAATGTCACAAATATGGCACAAACAAGCTCAATGTATCAAAATGTGATGGTGGTAGATCAATTTGGTAATACTTCATGTATGTATACACCCCAACAAATTGTATCCAAACCAACTATATATCCTGATAGTATACCAACAGTTTCAACTAGCTTTGAGAAATCCATTCCTGCAGTGAATGATCCTAGTAAAACCTTGATTATTGAAGTTGGTCCAATTGTACCATCAGTGTCAGTTACAGCAACTGAAAACCATGCTAATTCTTTAGAGGTACTTGAGACTAATACAACAAAATCAAATAATAATGATCAAATTATAGATAAACCAGAGCCTAGAGTGGACACTCCTGGTTCCCTAAAAGGGTTAAAGATATTGAGCAATATCAAGGTTGAAGTACCAGTTCAGCACAACAAAAACATGTTAAATACTGTAATGGATCTCACTGGGCCTAATGAAAATGACTATCCTGTTCGATCAATATCACCGGAGAAGATATTGCCTGATTTAGACAGCAACCAGTCCATGTCTAATGATAGTATCCATCCATCACTTATTAGTGGAGAGAGTACTGTCTCCCATTCCTTTTCTGTGATTAAAAATGTTGGCAATCCACCTGCTTATAAAGAACAACCAATTAAACCAATGGTTATAGATAATAAAATAGATACAGAGTTCTCAGACAGTTGTCCAGTTCCAGATTTAATATGTAATGAAAAGCCCTCTATATCCCCTTGTAGTGAATTATCAGAAAATGGTGAAAATTCAACTGAACACACTCCCCCTTCTCCTAAACCTCTCATCAATGAAGAGAGTCCTATGCATATCATCGAAATTAGTTCAGAAAAGACAAATGTTAAAGGTTATAAAAATAGTACTCTAAGATTGAACAATATTTATGTGAAAAAGCACAAAAAAATATTACAAATTAAAAATTCCAAGATTTTCCCTACTCCTAGCACCTCAACATGTGCTGAAATTGAACCTATACCTTCATCATCAAAGTGCAAGTCTCCTAAAAGGCACAGTGCCAGTAGAAGGAGTTTGGAACCTTGCTCCAGGGATAGAATACAGGATCCCTCCATAACAGGTGTATTTTCCCATACAGAAAAAAGAGCAATAGACAATTTACAGCCACTTAGTCTGACCAAAGGTACATTACAGACCGTGTCTGTTGAGAAGATCATGGACAATAACTGCAAAGACTGTAATCACATTGAAGAAAGTAGCCATAATGATTTCAACGCTCACAGGGATTCAATGGACACAAAAACAGATGTTGCCACCACAAAAAAATCTATAGACTTGCCTAAAGTTGATGTTAAGGAAGAAATTAATACAAGCAATGAAGCAGAATTCAGCAATGAGAACAGTCAAACAGATTGCGTGCTCACCCCTTTGGAGACTCTCCGGCCTATCAATGTTATCACCTATGGTAGCATGGCTCCGTCGGATTTTGACGACGAATCAAACCACAGGGAGCTTCTAGACTTAGAGGTAGCATCAAAGAACAAGCAATTTGTGAACATGATGAACGAAAATTATTTCGGAGACAACATCTACGCGGACTATTTTACGCCGGACCGAGTGGAGTCGTTCGACGCGGATAGAGAGGCTTCATTCGTGAAAGAGGCGGCGAAAGAGTACAACATGTGGGGGGAGAGTTCACAGAAGGATTCAGAGTTTGTGCTGCCGAATTTTATCCACGACGGTTATAAGGAGGGCGGGTCGGGGTACGCAGTGGTGGACGTGAACATGGAGGCGTGTGAGAGCAAGGCGGATGTGCTGAGCTCTTCCCGCAGCGAGGGAGAGCTGGTCAACATCCGCGCGGACGAGCGCATGCCACCGCGAGGAGAACTCAGCGGACAGGAGAGCAATGGCGACATGGACTCTGCTTGGAGTGGGGTAAGATCTCTTTCTTTCCGCTTCTCTCCTCACGATCCAGGGTACATGCTAAATTTAAGCTTTCTGCACACAGGAGCTTAATAATACTGATTGTACATTACAATACAGACAGTGTACAGAATTTTCATACAGTTATACCGATTTGTCACTAATACGAAAAAAACTGATAATGAACGCTCGCTTTGTGGTTCCCGAAATAGGGTAGCTAGAACTGCAGCATCATAAAATATCCCGCCGCCATGTTTATTATAGTGCGGAAAGCTATGTAAATGACCAGTGACAAATTGCAACTCTGTCCGCGTGGACTGTAGAATAAAACAAAATGGGATAAAAAGTAGCCTATTTGTTAAGTGGGACCTGTCACAATATATTCCTGAAAACTGCATCGAAATCGGTCCAGCAGTTTCTGAGATTAGCGTGCAAAAACATCGATCCGTTACAATTTTATTATATGTATAGATAGATTTCAGATTTTCGAGACCTATAATAAGTGTAGTATAGTTATTGTGTTTGTAGTGTGGCGTGTCTATTGCAGATGTACCCGGACGCGCCGCCTGAGCCCTACGACCTCATCGCTCGCGAGAGCTGGATCTCGGACGGCTCGGACGTCGACCCTAATGAGAAAAGGAACGCCATGTTAGTACACGTTCACATAACTGGGTTTCAATTCGACATGTCTACACTCGACATATTTGTCCATGTCGTCAGCTTATTGCAGTCCACTGCTGTACGTAGGCCTCCCCCAGAGCACGCCACAAAGCTCGATCTCGCGTTTTCGCCATCCCGTTTTGTCTGCTAAAAACAAAATGGCGGATTATTGATCAGCTGATATTTTCTCTAGTATGTTTGTTGTAGGTATAAAAGTACTAGCACTCAGCATTAATCTCTAATGGTATCGACCACTCGAGATACTATACAGCACTCGCAGTCGATACATACATACATACAGAGTGATTTTTGGTCGTCAACGTTTCCGAAAACTACGGAATCTCCTCATCATCACGATCATTTTTCTCCATGGAAGCATACCTGGGAAGTGTCTACTTTCCAAAATATTAGGGTCCAAAGTTGAGTAAATAGACTGCGTTTTTCTGCATAAATGCACATAGACGCGCGTAGCAAAAATTTTTCACGAGAAATAATTAATATCTATCTATTATAAAACTAGCATATACACTGGACACTATAAATTTCGCCCATCAAGTAATTAAAAAAAAAAAAAAATCAAAAAAAATTACATCGTTTCCCAGCATTTTTTTGGGCATAAACTTACTTTATTTGATGTATAGAGTACGTTCCCTTCGTTAAGGGTGGCAACTAAAAAACACCCTGTACATACATATACATATGGCTGTGTTCACGAAATGGGATCGCCGGATCTGCAGGATCCTAAGGGAGAGTCTACAACCACGTTTGGCATAGCGCGGTCAGATGTTAATGTTTAGTGACAAGTTGCTAAAGCATCGCCTGAGAGAACGTCTCTGAGTTCCTTAGTCGATTCTTATGACATGCACGGAAGTAGATGCAGCTGATGTATTCTAGTGAAAACCCTGTGCTGATACAGGATATATACATTTAGTAGGTACTAGTGGACGCCCGCGACTCCGTCCGTGTGGACTACAGAAAAAAACAAAATATCGAAATTATGCGAGGTAAAAACATTTTCCCGGGATAAAAAGTAGCCTATATGTTAAGTGGGACCTGTCACAATATATTCTTGAAAACTGCATCGAAATCGGTTCAGCCGTTTGTGAGATTAGCGTGCACAAACGCACAGACAAACCGACAAACAGACAAAAATTCCAAAAATCATTGTTTTGGGTATTACATACATATACATATAATCACGCCTTTATCCCTTACGGGGTAGGCAGAGTACTAAGGGTCGACAGAACCACATGGTGCTACTTCTGACCAATTTTGAGGGTATAGTTGAGATGTACAAGTTCGGTTAGTAGTAACAGGTGGTCAGCCCATCGCCTACAAAACACCAAGACCCTCTTGTCCTTCTACTGACTTGTACAGTATGCCCGGGAAGAGAAGCAGCTGTAGTAATACGTTTTTCTTATACTCCTAGAGCAGCATAGAAGAATTTGGGTATGATTGCGTTGATAAAGGTATTCTATAATATTTTTTCTTATATATCTTCCATGTACAGACAGCGATCCGTTACATTTTTATTATATGTATAGATGTACCTATTTAATTAAACTTTCAAAATAAGAAGGAAGATTAGCTATGATGCATTACTTTCGTATTTGTATACAACAACGAGCGTACATGAAGAATGTTATGAAAGTCTATGAAGCGAAAGTGGTGTGCCAGGATCGTAGCATTATATGGAGGTTCGTAATCCTCGCGATAAATTCTTTATTGTAGGTACCACAAATCTTCAATATTGCCCTTGTAATTGCCTTCAATGGCGATTTATAATCGCAAACAAGTAATAAGCGAACATCATTCTTTGTGTGCAGAGAGGACGAGTTGTTTCCAAAATCGCGCGCGAACACGTGTTCGCAGTGCGGCGGTTCGTTCGCAAACGCTCGCGAGCTGCGCGCGCACCGTGCTCGCGAGCACGCGCCGGCGCGCTCTTACCGTCGACTGGTCGCCGAACGAGCTATTAAGAAGGAGGAAAAGCCGGATATAGGGCCCATACCCAGTGAGTACCAAGTTATAGGCTGCTTCTTCTTCAGCCTATTGCAGTCCACTGCTGGACGTAGGCCTCCCCCAGGGCACGCCACAAGGCTACTGCCATAGAGAGGTTTTGCCCATAATCACCACACTGTGGGTTGGTGACCGGCTGCTTAGGTAATCCAAATTCAAATTTATAGGTTGCTGCAAGTAAGTTTGCCGCCAGAGGGCTTGGTGTAACGGGAGGTATTTTTTTTATTTAGTTTTCTCGAAGGAAAGTCGCGGTTTTTAAATGTACTATATTCATATGTGCTTAATTTGCCCTGGACACTCATGTATGGAAAATGTGTGATGATGATGAACAATTGTATTTAAAGTCCACCACCAAAGAAGGTTAGGTTAGTTTAGGTCACACTGTGCCAGTTTTTCATAAATGTTCGACTACCGCAAACTATGCACATGTATGACCGCTTTAACTATGCGAGCTGAGCTAAACTAACTTAGTTTTTATGGACAGCTTTAAGCTGACAGAAGCAGTTCAGTATGGAGTTTCATTTTTTTTTTCAGGAAACAGAAAATGCATGCAATGTCAACTAATGTGTAATTAATAAATATTTCTCGTAATCGCATGTTATTTTTGTGTATGAATGAAAACATCTGTTTTTATTTAGTGTGGTAAAAATGCCGAAATCTTAAATCTGCCCTTTCTACTTTTACTTGTTCTTTCCATACTTGTACAACTTGTGACCCTCTTATGTCCATATTTTTCTGATTATTCAGTATCTCGTTTTCATTACTAAGATTTTACTATTCTTGAGATAACTTAAACGTAAGGGCTAATTTTCCCAATGGTCAGATAGCCTATCCGAAAGATAAAGTAGATGCTGTCTATCGCACGCATTGGCCAATTCGCTGTGAGTAGGTTAACATCCCCTATGAGTTATGTATCGTGGAAAATGTTGTTACATTTAGGGTAATCGAGTGTGTGTTCCAGGTAACCTGTTAGTGGACTCTAAAGATGCCATCGCGACGACTATGCTGCAGGTGTACGACGCTCTGGCAGACGCCAAGCCCAAGCTGGAGCGAGACACGCCCGAGACACGCCCCGAGACTCGCCGCCGCAAGCGGGACTTCGTGTGCCCCACGTGCAAGGTGAGCGAGACACAGACACAGTGCGACATAATGTTAATGACCTTACTTTAGACTTTAGAACTAATAGGGATGTTTACAGTTTTTTTATTTGTATTTATATAGAAAGATCATAAAATAAAAAAAACATTTGCGAAAGAAAAACTTCGCTAGTGTGAAAACTTTCCGAGATATAACGATTTCAAAATCACAATTTTAGACTTGCCAAAAAACGCTCCATACAAACGGCTACACAATTATGACGTCATTCTTTCGTAAGTTGTATGCGCGTAAAAGAACTTTTGTTCTGCATCTATTTTAAATATTGTGTTTATAAATATGGTCACAAAGCAAAAGTTGCTGTAAATGATGCAGGTGGATATGTGATGTTGTAATTTTCAATTAATTTTACATTTTTAAAAAATGGACTTGCCCACTCAACTTTGAAGGCTTATTACTACCTCATTTGGACACTTAACCAAATTGTAATTTTACAGATAGGTATGATTTTGTTGATTTATTCTGATAAGCATAAAATGTCATTAAAATTCAACCATAGTAAACATTCCTATTCGATGTGCCAGTTAATATGTACATACAAACTGTGTTCCCTACAGAGGGTAGTCATATCTGCACAATCACGAAACACAGCCAGATGTAAAGCTTCTGCCACGAATTTGGCGGGCAGCAGGGCGGGTAGATGATATGCATGTTATCAAATGAAGCCGTTTTCAAAACCAGCGGGCGGGCGCGGGTTTCGAGCGGGTAATGAGCGGGCGCAGGCTACGAGCGGGTGTCAAGCAGTGACACCCGCTAAATTCAAGGCAGAGGCCTAAAGATCAGTGATAATCTCGCTCACAACATGCTCGGAATGAGATGTAGGTGATGTATTCGCGGAGCGTTTCACGTATATGGGGCAGGTGTCAGCGATTTGAAACACTAAATAGAGTGTTGTCCTCATCAGGTGGACCAGGAGAACACGGTGGCGTTCCACGAGCACCTGAAGGTCCACCCGCTGGAGTGCCTGACGTGCGGCAAGTTCTTCCTGCGCCGGGCCAACCTGGCGCTGCACATCAAGACGCATCTGGGCATCAAGAACTACAAGTCAGTTTGTATCGCCATACTAACATGCGTTACGTGCGACTATGTATTTACTAACGTGCACGCGTGACGTAACACGTTATTTATATAGATAGATATAAAGCGTTAGGAAGGCTAAATGCTTATGAAGGAATAGAAGGCGCTGCACAGTCAAGCGAGATAGGTAAGCAATAGGCGGAAGGGATATCGCAAATGAGAACGCACGTATTTAAGGGAGTCGTCGAGGAGCAAACAGTCATGCGTTCCGCGTCGGAGCTATGGGCAGACTGCCGGGAGGCGCCGGAGTGCGCAGGCTAGCGCAGACCTTGGGAATGCACGGGGTGCGCGGTGCTGAGGGTAGCCTGTGCACAATAGACGCCGGTTGCGTCATGCCGCAGATTAGCTAATGCGCGACATAGTTAATTTGGACAATACACAATAACATAAAATTAAGTCCGTGATAAAACGGGTGATCGTGAGATCACTACAGATATTCTGGGAGGTGGGCAGCATTGTCTCCCGTGCTGACAATATAGTCCAAAATCAGATAGCGGTCACTGGGGGTATTTGCCCAGTGTGGGCAAAAACCCCCCTGTGACAGTAGCCCAATGGTGTGTCCCGGGGGAGGCAGGCAAGGGATTATGACACTTCCATTTGATTAAGTTTTAACAAGTAATCATCACATGTCACTTAGAATTGGGGTTCAGTCCTCGGCTATGACAGGGCAACTATAGAAGCGATGATAAACCTAAGG
The DNA here is from genome assembly GCA_014607495.2 of Carposina sasakii. NCBI lineage: Eukaryota > Metazoa > Arthropoda > Insecta > Lepidoptera > Carposinidae > Carposina > Carposina sasakii. The sequence goes on from CP053158.1 coordinate 12,778,981, forward strand.
TCTTTTTAAAATTAGTGATTATCTTTTGACACGAAACTAGGTAGGTAAGAAGAAACAACAATAAATGTATGGAACAGCTGAGTTTTTTCAATATTTCGGAGTTGGTCCCACAGTGAAAGTTGTTTCTTCTTACCTACCTAGTTTCGTGTCAAAAGATAATCACTAATTTTAAAAAGACCTTATGTAGCTATGTAATACGTACCTATATGTATATCTTGTTAGGTTTCTCATTGCGACTGTAGTTGCCTGGTCAGAGTGGAGGACTGAACCCTAGTTAAAGTGTACCATGCATTCCAGATGCGAGGTCTGCGAAAAGCGCTTCGTGACGCGTCAGAAGCTGATGGAGCATCACAACGTACACACGGGACGAGCGCCCGTCAAGTGTACCGTCTGCGGGGACGGCTTCCGGCGCTACTCTAACATGGTGCAGCACCGGTCAGTGCCTCATACATACATACATATACATACGGGATGAGAGGTTATTTTACTAACAATATAAATGCGAAAGTAGTTCTGTTTGCCTGTTGCGATTCACATAGGCTACTTTTTATCCCGCATAATTTCGGTATTTTGTTATTTCTGCTGTCAATAAGGACGGCATCGCGGGCCTTTACATACAAATAAAATAACCACCATGGTCTAAACGGGCCGGTTTCCGCAACTCGACAACCCGTGCGCCTAATAACCAACCATTTTACCACTCCCGCAGTGACCGCCACCACTTCCAAAAGAAGCCCAAAGTGCGCGACTTTGTCTGCCACTGCGGCAGCGTGTTCCACTCGCGCGCCAAGCTGGCCTGGCACCAGGAGACGCACGACCCTCGGCCCAAGGCGTGCCTCTACTGCAGCGACAAGTTTGTGCACGCCGCGAGCCTCACGCGCCACGTGCGACGCTCGCACAACGAGCACTTCCTCGGAGAGGGCAAGGGCGAGAACGTGCCGTGCCCGGTCTGCAAGCAGGTGAGCGCGCCCGGTCTGCAAGCAGGTGAGCGCGCCCGGTCTGCAAGCAGGTGAGCGCGCCCGGTCTGCAAGCAGGTGAGCGCACCCGGTCTGCAAGCAGGTGAGCGCGCCCGGTCTGCAAGCAGGTGAGCTCGCCCGGTCTGCAAGCAGGTGAGCTCGCCCGGTCTGCAAGCAGGTGAGCACGCGCCCTGTCTGCAAGCAGGTGAGCACGCGCCCTGTCTGCAAGCAGGTGTGCGCGCCCTATTTGCAAGCAGGTGAGCGCGAGCCTGGTCTGCAAGCTGGAGAGCGCGTGCCCGGTCTGCAATCAGGTAAGCGCGTGCCCGGTCTGCTAACAGTGAGAACCTGCCCGGTTTACAAACAGGTGAGTACGTGCCCGATCTGCTAACAGGTAAGGATGTGCCCGGTCTGCAAACAAGTGACAGTAACAGTATGTGTTTAGAAAGATAGATCTTGTGTGTAAACAATTTTTTAAAGAAATTGTAAAAAAAACTGTCTAAAGATATGTAAGTAGGTGAGAAACACATTACGGAGAGAGAAACTCCATATTTTTTGTCCTACCTAGTTCAGGTAGAAAATATTAGCTAACAAGTTGATGACAATCCGCAAAGTGAATAAAAGGCGACATATAGTCGGGTTTGCCTTATGTCAATGCATGCAATATACCCAAACCATTGCCGTCAATACATAAACGCGTACAAGCAAATCACATTAGACTCGGCTTGCAGGTGTACCTCCGCAGTAACCTGCGCGCTCACCTCGCGACCCACACCGGGGAACGACCCTTCCCCTGCGTCATCTGCAACAAGAGCTTTACCACCAAGTGGAACCTCAAGCTGCATCGCTGGACGCACATGTCGCGCTCCGCCAAGCCCTACAAATGCACCCTGTGCAAGGTATGACATATCGCACATTAGTCAATCGTGTTATCTTGTATTATACAGGGTCATAGAGGAATAAGATGTAGACATAGAGTGCTAATGTCATACTAACAGTTTCGATACACCATTAGACTTTTCGGTACCTCACAATTCCAGTCCGTGACACTTAGATTCTCTATTGAGGGATCGCCCACCACCGGGCCCTATACCCTCCGCTGACCCTCGGATCTGCCTACTCATGATCACGAACACAAGACACTACAGTCGCAACGAGAAGCCAGATCCAAGCACCTAGCATGCAACCATAAATACATAGCTGCTAATCCGAAAACCAATTAAAATTTTAATCGACATATGTTTCGCCAACACCCGTGGCATCATCAGGATTAGTTTTCCATGTTAGTTCTATCTACCGAACCAACTAACTAACAACTAAAACCAATGTATTGCAAATTTTTATACCCTCAATCAACATAAAAAAATAAATGTTAATACCTACATATTAGTTTAGAAATGTAAAATTATTATAGATAAATAATTATTAAAACTAATGTATATTTTTAATAATTATTTATCTATAATAATTTTACATTTCTAAACTAATATGTGAACTTCCGAATAGTGACGCCTGATACAATTCAATACTTAGATTCTATTAGTGTAATGTGTAGTAATGTACTACATTACTAATGTATTGTAACGTATAGTAATGCAATCTAAGTGTCAAGGACTGAAATTGTGAGGCACCGAAAAGTCTAATGGTGCATTGAAACTGTTAGTATGTCATTAGCACTCTATGTCTACATCTTATTCCTCTATGACAGTGTGTAAAAAAAGGGTATGTTAAGCGAAAAGCTATGTAAATAGCCCACTATAGAGAACCTATCTACAAAATTTAAGACTCGAAATCACATTTTTATTTTTCAAGATTGTATGAAAATTACTGAGATATTAAAAAATTCTCCATACTATCCGGAAAAATAAACATGTGATTTCGGGTTTCAAATTTTGTGGATAGGTTCTCTACAGTGGGCTGTTCATATAGCTTTTCGCTTAACATACCCTTTTTGTTACATCCTGTATATCCGCGTGGTGCCGGCAGAGTTTGTACCGCCCCATGCCTGCTGCGGGTATCGTACGAGGTGATTAAGGGTTTCCGGGAGGTGTGCAAAAATCACACTGCGGTCACATCATTCCGCCCGCCCGGCGCGGTGGCTATGGGCAAACACCTCCCTATAGGCAATAGTCTTGTGGCGTGCCCTGGGGGAGGCCTACGTCCAGCAGTGGACTGCAATAGGCTGGAGGCGTATTACATGAATAATAAAGTCGCAAGGACACTGTAATGAAATGTAAACATGAAAACCATGTCAAGTTTCTTTGCCGTTCTTCTTGTGATTTTTGAATAAATCAAATTATTTGCATGCCATATTTTCTGGAAAAACATGTCTCTTATCCAATAATGTAATAATAACTTAATTGTACCATTTTTTGAGCAAATAAATAATCATTTTATTTAATTTCTAGGGCGCCTTCATCCGACACTCGGAATTCGTTTCGCACATGCACGCGCACAAATCCGTGCGCCCCTACACGTGCAACTACTGCGGCTGCCAGTTCATCAGGAAGTATAACTGTAAGAAACATGTCAGGGAACACGAAATGCCGAAGAAGTACGTGTGCAAAGTGCCCGAGTGCGGCAAAATGTTTCACAGAAGCAACTATCTGTCGGAGCACATGAAGGTGCATAGCGGTGTTCGTCCGTTTTCTTGCAATATTTGCGGTAAAACGTCGAGTAATAAGTCCAATCACAACAAACATGTGAAGATTCATCATGCCCGCGAGCCTATAGCTACTGAGTCGTAGATTATTTGAAGATTAGAGAAATTTTAACAGGTTTTTTGGTTACGTCCGTACAGGCATAGAGGAATAAGTGTAGACATAGAGTGCTAATGTCATACTAACAGTTTCGATGCACCATTAGACTTTTCGGTGCCTCACAATTCCAGTCCATTGACACTTAGATTGCATTACTATACGTTACAATACATTAGTAATGTAGTACATTACTACACATTACACTAATAGAATCTAAGTGTCAAGCCTGGAATTGTGAGGCACTGAAAAGTCTAATGGTGCATCGAAACAGTTAGTATGACATTAGCACTCTATGACATCTTATTCCTCTATGGTACAGGCAGGCTTTTTTAGCGCCTAGAGTCTAGTGGCTTGCCTCGCGCCTTGTGTCATAAAGGAATCGTGTCTATCTCCCTGGATCCTTGGACGTAGCCTTGGGTTTTATTTTTATGACTTTTTCCACCGTTTTCATCTTGAAGCCTGACTTTAGAAAGTTAGATATGTACGTCAATGATTTTAATCGAAGGACTTCATTGCGGACTTATATTAAAGTAGATATGAATAGTAAATTTGTTTTGGACTCGAAAGTTTAGTCACTGTAACTGAGACGTAATTATTGTAAAAATGAACCAAGTTTTATCGTTTTGAGGTAACTCCTAATCTATAGCAATAATAAGCAATAGCAAGAAACGCCTAGATATCTGTTATTTCGTTTTCGTTTTCATTTACAGTAACTAAGCTGTTTCAAAATTTAGACTAAAGGAATTAACACAGAGAGAAAAATACATAAGTAGTTTCTAATCTCACCAATGAGAAAACGCGGATATTGAGTTGGTAACCAATGAACGACGAGTAATTTGTGTGTGTATAAAACACACTTAAGGGTTACATAAGTGTGGGTGTGATGTTTTTTTTTTTTTACAAATACTGTAACAAAGGGTGTTAGGGTTGCGATTATAAATAACTGACTTGTAAATAACTAGTTAAATTTGAAATTCTATAGTGTAACTGTAAATACAGGACCAAGAGTGTAAATTGCATTTTTGAGTAGGTACACAAAGTTAAGGGATACCGGGCGGTTTGTTACAAGTGTTATTGGTGTGGGAAGTCTCAAATATCCTTGTATGCTATCTTCACATATTAGTTGCAGGGAAATTTCTTTTTGTGAGATCACTTGCGGCCATTTAGCTGCCAAACAGAATTATTTACCAAATTAAGGGTGAAGACACACTGTGACGCGACAACACGTCGAAAATATATAGAGTGGGGATCGCGTGAGGTGTTAAGTGTGTCATGGACCATATAAAATATATGTGATTTATATGTACTGTCACGCGTGTCACGTCGGGTGTTAATAGTGTGTCATGAACCTAAGACTTATTAGGTTTATACAATCCCACATTTTAATACGTATTTTATATTAATCTCACTTATATGTATGGAAAACTTATTTCACTGGTTTTTTTTAAAAAGTATTCACATTCTGTTTTAATTTCTAAAGCATATACCTAATATCGAGGTTCTGTCATATAGAGTGGCCATGGCTACTCTGTCAAACAGATATTACCTACACAGCAAGTAGTAAATGACTGAATAAAATGAAATCTTAAAACTTTTCCCAATAAAATAAAATCTCTTTTTAGACTCTTTATTTATTGTCTCTATTTTGGTAAAGAATTCTGGCAATTCTAGTTTTTAAACTTGACATAGGTACCCATGTAAATTGTAATAGGTAAACATATTTAAATTTAGACGAAATATTAATGGACATTCGGTAACCGTGCCCCGCTAATTTTACTGACGACTGCAATTTCGCACGCCATTTTTGAGCTGTAGGTATGTATTTTCTATATGTTACTTTTTGTTAAATTTTAAAGTATCTAGCACGATTTACTATAGGTATCGTGTTGTTTATGGACATGTTGGGTAGTGTAGTATGTTTTTCAAAAGTAATATAAGAATCGCGAATAATCAGAGACCGCAAGAAGTTTTATCTCAGACTGGGTTCAGATCGGTTTCTATTACTTCATCACTCATATCTTTTATCGACAAACAGACTTTAAAGATACTCGATAGTATTGATTTGTGTGCGTTTCATCAAATAGTTCTTTTGAACGATGGCGCTAGTTACTATGTGCATGACTACATTATCTGTATTACAGCATACAAAAGATGTTAGTTCCGAAATCAGGCATAGGAGAAACGCACTCTAGCTACTGAAGCTGGAATCACGGTAAAAGTCACATTCCCCGGTCACTATTGAAAATCCGCGGTTATCGTCACACATGGAATTCTTTGGTCTTTGACCTAGCGTTGTGAAAAAAAAACCCACCTGATGTAATTCCAGCTCAATATTGCATCTTATTTAAACGACTTTGAGACTCACGGCATACCTACCACCCGTGTGGTAGGTATCGGTTGGTTCTAAAAATATTTCTTATCGACTCAAAAGACGTCTAAAAGCAGAAATAATTCTGTTCTCTTGCGTCATGGTGTAGGCTAGTGCGTTCACTTAACTTTTGAAATTGGAGTTGATTTTTGCGCGTTTCACAATCACAATACGACTGGACGCATTTGAATATGGCAATGCATATTTCCGACAACCTATACTCTTGTACTTGGTGTATTTTTCCTTAAGTCCATCCTCAATCAAATTTCCAACAACAGTTATAACATGACCCCTTTTGATATACGGCACGTGATGCCGATAGGTTCTTGATTTAGATCGGTCACAGTATCTTTATTACATTTTATGCGTCACGGATGACTGATCAATTAGTTGATTAATGGGGATTTTGGGAAAGCAGTTTCTATATATCGACGGATAATCGTAAAAAAGATGGCGGACGTACCCATAGGATCAGGTTTATTTGTTACCATGCCATTCAATGCGTCCATGTTCATCGGTTTAGTTTAGGTTTTTGAAATTACATTGTTTATTTTTCTAACTTTAATGTGTAAATATTACCTTAATTTAGTATAATTTAACGTGAAATTTATTTTATTTCTTTTCTAATGGTAGCCTTTACGATTTCTTTACTTGTTATACTTAGTTAGGTGACTATAAATATTTTTTTTATCAAATTTGTATTAGTTTAATTTGTTGTTTTCTGTATTTGTGTTTTGGGAAAATGGGTTAATTATTATTTGAAGTTTAGTTTAGTTAATTATCTATGGTATAGAGCGCGGTGGTACACCCATACACACACGAAACTAAGCTTACCTGACTATTCAACCATAGCTTTGAGTAACTGTTTTAAAACGAAATGACAAAAATAGGGCCACAAAGTATTCGGAGCAGCTGTCACATCTAGTTTCTAACCAACTGTTGATTGCCGATTTAACTATCATATAAATTTGACATATTTGTTATCGTGAATTTGCGGTGACATGGCTTTTAGAAACCGGCTGTCTGTGTCACTAATTGACACCTTAAAATGTAATTTTGACACTGTTTGACATATCTACATAATCCGCGTCAGAAACACGTTTGGCACCTCTTTAAACTACCCATTTCCCATTGACACAATACAAATGTATGCACCGAATTAATATGTGACTTTATTGTCATAGTACTTTCTCACGATCGTGGGTAAGCCATGGGCATAGTAGTTGACTATGCTTATGTGTGGATCCTCGGGACTATTCGGGAACGATAGGTGTCAGCTAATCGTCGCTGTAGTGCGATAGATGCCCTTCGTGATGCTGCAGTTCTGGAAACAGAACCGAGTAGTCTGCACATACGGAAGAGCGACTATACAGGGTGTAATAACAGTCTATGAAATAGCGAAATGCTATGAAAGCTAGCCCACTACAGAGAACCTATCTACGAAATTGGCGGCTCGAAATCACATGTTTAGTTTTCAAGATTGCATGATCATTCCTGAGGAATTCTGCAAACTATCTGGAAAATTAAACATGTGATTTCGAGTCTGTGTTTCTTATAGTGGGCTATTTACATAGATTTCCGTTTAACATACTCCTTCTGTTACAACTTCTGATATACCAGTATGCATCGCACTACCTATAACCATGGTTCACCTGCCGAGTGAGACAAAAATACTATAAGTACTATGTATTTCATTACATACAAGTATGTATGATTATATCTCTTCGCATTTTGACATTTAATGAATGTGCAATCGACGCAATGTCGCTAATATTTGTTATATTAAATCATATTATTATATTCTTCCATTGTGGCCAGAGTCAATGTACTTGTTTTTGTATAATGTCGAAAAATATATAACCATAAAATAGTTTAAAGCACGAAGGAGTTGGCAATCTAATTGTACTTTTATACAATTTTGTAAACGTGTCCATATAGATAGAAACTGTTTCTGTGTATTTTGACTGGCATATAATTTATACTATGTTTTCCGTATCTCTTTCTCGCTAGTTTAAGCTGCATCCATCGCATTGCTTGTATATGATTTCCATCCATTTATTAAGACTATGTAGTTTTTTTCTCCTGTCTCAAGTTTATGGCCCGCTTTGCACAAGTGCTCAATACTACATTTTAACTGTGAATGTAGATGACATTAACTTTTCTGACACAAACAGAAAGTGACGTTATTATACTCCTATCTAAAATAAAAACTGATACTATTTGGTATTCGTTCAGAAAGGAAAATTGTTTACGATAATAAATATTAGTTTTTGTATTAGAAATGGATTATATCAAAGTAACTACGTAAATAATAGTCGTCACTAACATTCTATGATTGGATATTATTGTGCAAGACTAAGTGGTCCTTAAACTATATTGCCTTGGTATTCTTCAAGTAAATTTTATTGTACTGCGAAACTAAACAAAATTCTCCAGCGTAACCATTATTATCTGATTATTCTGTATGGCTATTCGTATAATTCACAAATTAATAGTAAAAATGGTGCCATTTCATATGATATATCAGTAAAAGACTTTGGCTAACAATTTTGTTTTGTTGAATTTTTCACGTTTGATTATATTTATACAAGACTCATAGACTAAGAGCTGGCATCGATCATACTTATGATATATTTAAGGTTTTATATTATACTTGGCTGGCCAGGTCTCGGTCTATGTGAAAAGCTTTTTAGACACACCGTATGTGTTCATATATAATTATTTGTATTTCTATTTCTTGCTGAACGAAGTGTAGCGTTAGGCTGAGGCCTGAGTGACAGCGTATCGCGGACGCGGGTTGCGGAGCGGATTTATGTCGATACATGTCTTTAGTGCTTGTGAAATATGCGTGATCATTCGAAGTTTCAACAGTAAGACATATTTAGCATATACGAACTTTTTGGCGGTTCGTAACGTAATAGTTACATTTTAAATCTTTGTGCGTAAAAATTTCCACCAATAGCAGTTGGATTTCATCCGGTCACGTCACGAACGCGCTTAATGAAGGTGTCCTATTGAAGGAAGTGTTTCGTTAACGAACGTCTCTTGGTTCGATTGAGAAATAATATTACTTTTTCTAAGATTTCTTTACGAAATTAGATTAGAAATTCGTGTTAACCTACTGGTTGAAACTATATTGAACAATTGTGGCGTACTCTGCGGATTCAGATACGCCGCGCCGCGCCGTCACTCAAGACTGGGCCTTAAGCTGCGTTCATAAAATTGTTCGTTACTTTCACGTATATAAAAATATTGATCTCGTTTTTGTAACACAACCGTAATTCAGAGTAAGTTTTTTTCTCCCTTTTTTTAGGTTTAAGTTACTCTTTCGGTCTGTACTCTCGGTTATTAGATGGTTTCGGTTATTTATTTTACGTTAAGGCCATGTAGTGTAATTGTAAATAGCTAGTGTACCGTTAGTAATACGTGGGTCGCACACCAGTCGACGGCGGGGTTCCTGGACTGATCAGTTTGTGTCTGCAATAAATTTCAAAATAAGGACTATTTTGATGTTTTATTTTTTCTTGTAAAATATCACGACTTGTTAGATCCAATAATACGAGTACACGGCTGTACTCCCGAAACGGGATAGCCAGAGCTGTAGGATCATAAGGGAGATCCCTCAGCCACGTTTAGCAAAGCGGGGATATGTGACAAGTTGCTAGCTTATCGCCTGAGTGATATATGAGATGAGTAGAGGTGTAAAAGTAACGAAAAAAGCGCACCCGTATGTATTCGTTACTTTGACCATTAGTACCCGTTACTATCGTATCGTTACGTTACTTCTGATACCGCATACATATGGTACTATATGTAGTATGGTAACGAACGAGTTGAATTGACGTAATATACCAAATTTGCAATGGATTTACTATTTAGAAAATTTTAACCATAAACTTAAATTATATTACAAAGAATACATTGGCACGGTTTGCAGTGGTCGAGGGTTCGATTCCCACTCGGGTGAAGAATTTTACCATTTTCTTTATTAATAATTTTATAAAGAATACATAGTAAAAAACTGACGATTTCTTTTAAAAACGATACTTAAACATCATTGTTTGAAATTAGGGATTTAAATTAACCGAATCACACGCATGGGTAGAACATACGATCAAAAATAAACGTATGAATACACCATTCGCGATCCGAAACAGTGTATTATACGAAAAATACGCATGATACGAAATATACGAGTAACGAGACGAATTCCTGTGTAACGTTTCGTTACTCGGTATGGAGTACCCGTTACTCAGTAACGAATACATACGGTTTGTTTAGAGATGAGAAAAGCATCAGCACGGGGGTCGAATAATAACTTAGGATAAATCCAAGTGGTTGATAGATCCGCGTGTGTCGTAAATGCCCATGTCAATGTGTTTCAGTTAGAGCAAAGAATATACTTACTCTCTAACGAGAGAGTTAGAGACAGCCAACTTCTTTTTCGTTATCTGTCTATATTCTCTACATGTCTTTGTCACACTGAGGTGGTAAGACAGAGACATTAGCTGATATAGGGAGAATAGTAGGTACCTCTTCTCCATTGGGGGCTGCTTTAGAGCATTTCGCTTAAAATACCCCTTTTGTTACATCCTGTATCCACTGTTGAAAAAGAAAACAAGCCCCATGTAAACACATTTAATCGACAGACGTTGTTATAGTTTAAAGATTTTACTAGTATATACCGGATTAGATAATACAATTTAAAAAGTAAAACACTGCACTCTTATATAAATATTTAGAGTATGCATGACAAGAGTAAAAATATTATGATTTGCTAACAATAACACTGATCTGTTGTTTCGACAGATTATAAAGTAAAACTAGGCAGATATAGTTAAAGTACCTAACAAAGTAAGAACAACAAGTATATTGCCTATTATAGTTAGTAGGTACCATTATCTATCATATTGCAAATGGAATGACTATATTTTTATATCGCAAGTTAATTTTAAGCAAATTGGCGCGTTATCTACAAAATAAAACGGTTAGGTACTAAGTTTTAATGAATGAAACTGACTAATTAAAATAGCTTACCGCATTATCAACTGTAAGACCTTGACATACGGCTTACGTGTTTTGCGCATTTTTTTATAATAGCACGCGTCGGGAGAGAGCACTTATTTAATTAGTTAAATATTGTTTATCTGTAAATAAATATAGCTTTACGGTCTAATTAAGAGCTGATGTAAAAGGAGTCTTTGTTGGGCGAGTTAAGGTTGAGAATGGTTGGTATTAAGTAGAGACTATCACGGAGGAATTTTGAAGAGGAGGTTTTCAATCAATGTGACACTGCAACTTAATGTGCTTTATGTAGTAGTGCAGTATACGTAGGTCACACTAAAAGTTTTGCGTAACTTAAAAAAACAACATTATAACCAAAATATATGTTTATTGCTTTTCAAAATACCTACTCTCCTTTACATTTTAAACATTTTTTCATGCGATCGAACATTTTTTTTAAAAGAGGAGGACCGAAGGATCACAGATCTGAAGGCATGTTTTCTACGTGCTGATTGAACGCTACCACTGCCTCTTCGGAGTTGGTAAAAGTGAAACCTCTCATCAAATCTTTGATTTTGGGGAAAATACAGAAATCACAGTATGCTAGGTCGGGTCTATGTACAGGATGGGTGACTAGCACTTTTTCGGAAGATAAAAATGATTTAGTTTTGTTTTCCGTGTGTGAAGATGGGTTGTCATGATGTAGAAGAACGCAGCTTTTTGGTCGTCTTTCGCGAACTTTTTTAACACCCTGGGTAAACAAATGGTAGAATAGCACTCGGCATTAACACTCTTTTGGTCTTCAAGTGGAATTGGGCAGATGGAACCCGTAGCTGAGAAAAAAAATGTGATCATTTTTTACCAACGTTTCTCGCCTGCCTCACTTTTGTTGGCTTGTTCTGATTTTCAAACACCCATTCACAAGATTGCTGTTTTTTTTTTTCGGGTTCAAAACAATAAATCCACGTTTTGTCTCCTGTGACAATATCATAAACAGTATTAGAATGTCCGTGATCGTACTTCATTAGCATCTGTGAGCACCATTCCACGCAAGCCCGCTTCTGCTCCGCTGTCAGTTCATGAGGGATCCAACGACAACAAAGTTTCCGAACTTTCAATTCTTCGTGTAAAATTTCTAATACCAATCCCCAATAGTCCTCGAATTATCTCATAGGTAATCCGCGGGCTTTTGTCAATTAGCCGCTAACAGTTACCACATTATTTTCGTTGACGGCAGTTGAAGGCCGCCTTTCACGAAATTCGTCAAGTAAAGACTCCCGACCTCTCTCAAATTCAGCAAACCATCGCCTCACTGTGCTCAAACAAGGTGCTTCTCTCCCAAATACATTTTGAAGACGAGTGGCACAGTCTTGCGGAGAGAGAGAACTTTTAACATCATAAAAAATCATCGCTCTAAAATCTTTTCCGACTTAATTCCATTTTCGTTGCGTACGTATATAGCATAGAACTTTGATTTGTGATAAAAAAAAAATTGACAAATGATTTCCCGTAAATTGTTTTTTTTTATTACTAAGAATTACGTTTCAAAAAATATAACATTCGGAATTCAAATAGTTCCGATTAGCTAGAAGTGTGTGCCCCATGTATGAACCGATCACTCAAACACGTACCAGTATTTCAGGGTCCGGTTTGGTTATAAAATTTGTTATAACAAACGCATCCATCTGAACAAGGCTCTCAGCAACGTATCATAGTGAAGAGGCATCCTTATACTTGCATCACTGCTTAGATTAGTGTAAATAATCTAAGCATCACTGGCAGTGGCAGCTAATGGCATTCACTGCATACAAAAAATGTTAGTTCCGAAATCAGGCATAGGAATTATTCTATAAAACGGACAATACCAGAAAATACTTATCTATGAATACTCGTAAATATTGGTAGATAGACCCTCTCCTCTCTACCTCCTCCGGAAGTACCACCCACATCTATCGAGTGTCATTACGTCCTTTACGCTACACTTGTGCTACATCTCCGCATTGTTACAGATAACATTGTTCGTGCGCTAATCACCGAACTAGTAATCCAATTAAAACTTTATTTTATTTTCAGCATGTAGGTACCTACTGCCTGGGGTCTAGAAGATTCTGCTATCTGATTTGTAAATGTCGTGAGGATCGCATGGTGAAATAAGAAAGCGATGGAATTAGCAAAGGTATAGCTAAACAATCCATAAGTAAACTAGCGACCCGCCCCAGCTTCGCACGAGTGCAGTGCTGATACTATAGGTACATATCTAAGCATACATAGGGACAGTCAGACAGTGGGAAGCGACTTTGTTTTATAATATGTAGGTACTAGTGATGTGGAATAGAGTCGGAATAACTTAAATAGGTAGTAAACGTTTTTATGGAAAAGTCTTAGTCCACACTTTGGTTAAGGCCTATAGACAGGCAGTCCTACAGACAGAATTAAATTACTTATTAGTTTGTAGTTTAGGTACCTAAGTATTGGCTTTTCTGAGGACATCTATGGACAATATCTCAGTTATCGCAACGTTTCGCCGCTGATTGATATGATGCTGGAAAACAACGTACCTATCGATTAATAAATTCATAATAAAACGTTGGTCTGTTATTTTCCATTCGTATATTTATTTTTTTAGATGACGCGGCATTACATGCAATAATTTGAGATCATACCCCGAGCATATAGGTATGTGTACAGAGAACAATTCCCAATCTGTGTGACCATATTATCTATATTTCATATTATATATGTTCAACGGCCAAGTCACACAACATTAACAATAAGAATAAAGAAATAGCAGTAAGGAACCTTACACTTGGTACGACTTTGTCTAGATTTCATTACTTTTTAGAGATAAACAAGCAGCTCCATCGAGACTTGGCTAGTTTTTTACGGGCAGACATGGGGTGGTACGAATTCTACTCTGCCGGCACCACGCGGCAAATACACGCTACTAATAGTAGAAGGGGGCATTACCATATCTGTAATACAGCTGAGACCAGCTACTTCAGATACATCAGATACTTCAGACCTTCGATTTTTGACATCAAATGAAGCGGCATAAGTTGCATATTTTTTGTAAAGGCGGTATGTCTATATCTAATCTAGTTTGGTTGAGCTCTTGTGTTTTCTAATCAGGGTCACCAGGTACTCCAGATCTTCGATTATCCTAGTTTTTATAATTTTCCCTTTATGTGGCCATTAAACCCTAACTCTGTACCAAATTTCAGCTCTCTGAGTATATGGGACGTGCTAGTTCTATTTTGATAATCATGAGTGAGTGAGTGTCTGTCATAAATGCGAAATTTTGCTTTCGCTTAACTTCGGAACTAAATGATCTATAGACTTGAAATTTTGGATTTTAAGTATATGATTATAGCTTACTGGATGACGAAAATTTCTGCGTTCTGGTCTTATCCAGAGGTTCTCAAACAGGGCCCTGAAAATGCGGGGAAATGGTTCCCGTAAAGGATGGTACGGCAGTGTTTGCTTCACGCTCGACTTGGCGGGGGCACTGCCGTGCCCTCCGATAATGTAGGTATATTCGAATCAAACATGATCGTTTGACTGCGGGTTAAGTGCAGAAAGAATATCTACAGGTTATATTTTTTACGGGCATCATACTCATAATAATGTCTCCGACCGTATTTCTGTCAAGGCGGTCCAAGCTATACGGAGATTAACCAGATGCGCAAGAGATATACACATGTGTGTGCGCAAACACAGAAGCACTCTCTATTCCGTTACTCTCATAGTCCGCTGGGACAGAAAATCGTCATGACCTCGGTAAGGATGGTAATGCATACTCGTAAGGTAGTACTTTAGTAAATATCACTAGGTATTGTCATATCTTTTTTCTTGCTTTGGGTTGCCTGTGTCTATGTATAAAATAATATTCTATTCTATTTCGGTTGGCGTTTTTTGTAGTCGAATAATATTGGTCTCATAAGGTAATCACTAATTAGCCAGTGACCTCTGCAGTCCGGCAGAAACAAGTTTACGCGACCCACAGAGAAACTTGCAGATGTTATAAGGTCGTCACGTGTTCGTGGAAAATTACGTCTATTTCGTCTAAAAAGTATGAAGCATGGAGTATTGTTTCGGAACTTCTTGATATAAGTGAACAGAAGCATGGACTGTGTTATTATACAAAACAGTTAGACGGCTGTTTAACGCGCGATTTAAAAGTCTCTCTTACACAGAGACATTTAGACATTGCTTAGCGATTCTTTTTAACAAATAATATCTACTATTAGTATCTTATCGTGCTATTACAAAAGAATTTAAACATCGTTTAACCTAATCATTGCCTAAATTCAAAAGATATTCCATACATTTGGCTGTCATTTTTAAACAATAACCAACAATAGCACCGTAAAAGTTTTCATTTACAAGGTTAACTGTTATGATGAGTTTCGTAGTAAAATAGGGACAGACATAACGTATCTCTCCCACACAAGTTAATACTTAATTTTGCATACAGATATAATTAAATACGGGTGTTGACTAAGTATAGATTGATCTAGGTATTGTTAACCGACTTCAAAAAGAGAGGTTATCAATTCATCTGTATGTTTATTTTTTTATTTTTTATGTGTGTTACCTCAGAACTCCGTCATTTATGAACCGATTTCAATTTTTTTTATAGTTGGTAATGGTATACTTCCAGGTTGGTCCCATATTCACCACATCAGGATCTGATGATGGGATCTTGGAGAAATCGAGGGCAATCCTCGAATATTGTAGGCACATGTAGTCTGTTTTTATACTTTTACTGAGCGTTTTGATCACCTACATATAAAACATAACATCTGATGATGGAATCTCTAAGGAATCTAGGGATATCCTCAAATATAAAAGGCACGAGTAGTCCGTTTTTAGATTTTTATAGAGAATTTTGGTCAGCTACACATAATATAAAGGAAACGAGGGTCTGATGATGGAGCCGGCGAAAAACAGATAGTGGAACTTTTTAGTAACAAAATCCCCCTATGGCAGGGGGAGGCCTAGGTCCAGAGTAGTGGACTGCAATAGACTTATGAAGATGGAGATAATAAGATAATAAATTAAGTCGTGTAATTATATGTTCCGTTAAGCCGTGTCCTAAGTAAGATGGTTATGGTAAGAGGAAGAGGTAAAATGATTGGGAACAGGGCAGGAAGAAGGAGTGCAATTATATGTTGCTTATATTGTCAGACGTCAAATTTCGAAGCCTAGTCATTTCTCTCTGTGCCCTTTCGTCATGTGGCCGATTTAATAATTTGCTGGCATCTAAATCTGACAATATTATGCCTTCTAAACTTCGTACACGGCATAACGTAACATATATTTTAGAAAAAATTTACTTTAGTTTTGGCTCATAGGGGCGGAAGTCGGTTTTTTGTTTAAAAAAAAATATTTGAAAATAAATTCATTCACAGAAGACAAGAGGATTAAACAAAATACAATCGGGTGCTTGAACGACTACGGCCCGTAGTAGCTACGCTTGACTACGGCTCGTAGCAAAAGCAGCCATTTTTTTTACTTAGCTACTACGCAATAAAGAAAGTTAAAATGTTTAAATGTTGGATGTTCGGGATATGAGGAAAAGTTTATTTAGCAAAGAAAACAGCTCGTTCCTGGATTATTTTGTAGTCCACGGGCGTCTGTTGCCGGGACAGGTCTAGTTAGACTATAAATACTTACAAATTCTTTCACTTCATACACCGAGGCTCATATTATGTACCTTGGTTCACGTATTTAATAATGCAAGTATGAACGTATTCATGTACTTATTTAAAATTTTGCTCAATAAGGTAGGTACCTAAAGCCTTTTAGTGACTTAACTTAATAGTTAGTAGGTAAATAAATATCTATAAATTAATGTGCCTACATGACCTAGGTTTACATTTATCAAGTTCAGTGTTAAAATTGGTAGTTTAAAGTGTGTATATTTACAAACACTCACACTGATTACACTCATCGTACCGGTAGAGCAGTGTCTGAGTCATGGGTTCGATTCGATCCTAGTAATGTTTACTGACTTCGATTTTTTTGCTAGTTTGATAATTTTTGTTGTTAGTTTTGCAAATTTTTTTTGATAGCGGATACAATAAAATGTTTTTTTTTTTTAAACTGCTTTATATTAAAACCTAATCTAATGTAAACATAATTAAACATTTTTGATTTTTGGAAGTCAACGTTCCCGCAAACTACGGAATCTCCTCATTATCACGATCATTTTTCTCCATGGAAGCATACCTGGTAAGTGTCTGGTTCCCAAGATATAAGGGTCCAAAGTTGAGTAAATAGACTGCGTTTTTCTGCATAAATGCTCACATAGACGCACGTGGCCAAATTTTTTCACGAGAAATAATTAATATCTGTCTATAAAAAAATTAACATGAACACTATAAATTTCGCCCAATGAAGTTATAAAAAAATAAAAATTACATCGTTTCCCAGCATTTTTTTGGCATAGTTACTTTATTTGATGTATAGAGTACGTACCCTTCGTTAAGGGTGGCGACGAAAAAACACTCTGTATACAACAACACCTGACGATAGTAAGTGGTAAATACGTGTATTCAAATAAATGGTCTATAAACCTTCGCTATATTGTTCTTCAACAATATTGTAGGTATATTTAAAGATTATATCTACCTCCTATAAATATCACACGTAGAAATCACGTTATCATAAATTGGCCTTGTAATTATGATGTAGCAAAAACGTGATGTGATAATTTACAGTTACCGTAGGTAGAGTCCGATTTTTGTATGCAGTTAGACAATATAGGCAACAAAACTAAGCAACTAGCGCCATCCTTCAAAGGAACTTTTTAATGAACTACAGAAATTAATTATGCACCTAGGTGGAATTAAAAAGGGGGAAGGGTCAGTGGAGGGTCTAGATGCGTTTCACCGTATAGTTCCGATGGATGATGGCGCTAGTTACTATGTGAACACATTTTCTGTTTCACTGCAAACTATATCCGTTTCTATGAAACGGACAATCATATCCAGGTAGGCGGATGACATTTGTGAAAGGCCTCAATTGGAAGGGTATGTCTGTGACTATTTTGGTCGCTATCATGAGTCGTCAGATTCGATAGTTAGTGTAGGGTCTAAAGCCTGGTAATGGGAGAACACCATTTGCAGATATTGACCAATACATTGATAAGTACACATAGAAACGGGTGTTGTCCCAAAAATGGGGTAGCCAGCATGATCGTGACGGAGATCCTGTATTGTTACATAAAAGCCGCATGTAGAAGGGCGTGGCTGTGACCCGCGGCGACCGGGGGCCTTTTATAGTTCGTAAACAATTACTTGACGCAGAACAGTCAGATAAGGCGGTAACTGTTTTATTATTGTCACCAGATTTTGCATCATCTATTATTTTGGGACGGTTCACGTTGCGTTCGTATTTACTTTGTCACGTTGTTCCTCATTTATATGACTAGTAAGCAGGTGGATTAAAAGTTTTAAACCTTTAAACTACCCCCCTAGCTACATTTTTGCAGTAACTTCGTGCGTGTCGACTAAGAAACTCGGGCATTCTCTCAGGCGATAAGCTAGCAACTTGTCATTGATCGTATTTTACATCTGTCCCGATATGCTAAACGTGCTTGTGGGATATAACGTCCTTTATGATCCTGCAATTCTGGCTACGCCAATTTTAGGGACACAGCCGTGCTTATACTTATATATGTAGATCTGTTAGACACCAACACACTTTAGAGTATTGGTACCACGTTTGTACAATCAACCTAGCCATATAACATAAAAAGGAATCTCGCCAAAATACAAAGTTCAATGTCAATATTTTATCAACTTCACATATTTATGTAAGTACATAAAATCTCATAATTTTTTGTCCGTCAAGTGTCAACTTAATGGACAAAAATATTATACATTATACAGACGAATTGAGGACCTCCTCCTTTTTTTTGAAGTCGGTTAAAATTATTAAGAATCATGTTTTTTTCATCATGGTAGAATATCCATTGGCCATCGGTTATTCAGCTATGTGCCCTGCCCACTGCCTCTTCAGCTTGCTGGACCGTTAGGCTATGTAGGTGACCTTTGTACGTCTACGGATCTCCTCATTTTGGATTCGATTACGCAGAGAAATCCCGATAGCCCTCTCCATTGCTCGCTGTGAGATCTTGAGTTTCTTTATGAGGCACACAGTCTCAGATCCGGCATGCAATATTTGCACAAAGCTGTGACACAAAGTGGAACAAAGACTTTGAACTTATCTTAGTTATATCTATGTATTACCTACGGACATAGTTGCTTGGAATACTTAGATTGAACGACCCCCTGATTACGTAAAAGCAATAGCAAAGCCGAAGCCGCGCAATCGCGATAATTGAGTGTGTGTGTGCGCGGGGCGAGGTGCGGGGCGCGGGAGGACGCCTCGTGCTCGTTGCGTAATAAGGGGGCTGAACGGTCAAACCCGTCGTCTTTCCTGTTTGTTCTGTATTTGAAGTAAATGGAAGTGTAACTATAGGTACCTACAAATGATTATGTGGCAAGTGCAGAAAACATTTTGTTCAAAGTCTTTCAAAGACTTTGCTCGAACATTTGTAAGTAGGTACCTACTCGTACATGTCTCATCCGCAGACGTATATAATAATTCCATCGTATTGCTATCGCGTTCTAATACACCGTAAATCTTAGATGCTTATCCAATTTTATCTGTCAGCACATCACACCTGATACTACTTACTTAGATATCACTCATTTAGTTTATGTGATAGTGAAATGTAGGTACACTAATCCGCCGAAGCGCCATGCATGATGATAAGGTACCCTACGTAGTATATACAGGATGTAACAGAAAGGGTATGTTAAGCGAAAAGCTATGTAAATAGCCCACTATAGAGAACCTATCCACAAAATTTGAGACTCAAAATCACATTTTTATTTTTCAAGATTGTATGAAAATTTCTGAGATATTTAAAAATTCTCCATACTATCGGGAAAAATAAACATGTGATTTCGGGTCTCAAATTTTGTGAATAGGGTCTCTATAGTGGGCTATTTACATAGCTTTTCGCTTAACATACCCTTTTTGTTACATCCTGTATAACATAGACATAAGTAAATAGAATCACGTAATTCAATCTAAAATACACTCGTAAATAGGTATGTGTCACGCAATTAGGTATATACCTAATAGATCCAGCGATCCGGCGGATAAGTTCGCTTCATGTCAACAATTTCCCTTTTATTTGGAGGTAAAATTTTCAGGAGGACCCAAATCTAAACAGTTGCTGAAGCGAGAAGAAATCACACCGGCTGTGTTTCAATTGAAAATTTCAGAATTGAGAGAACTCTTGGGATGAAAATATATAACTTATAGGCGATGCTTGGTAGGTAGTTACTTGCGACCACCTAGGCTTGTATCTAGTCTCTTAGTTACACGAGTTGTATAAAGGAAGCTCTAACTTTGTAATGTAAATATGTACACATTGTATTTAATTGTTTGTTGACATTTACCCCGATTACTGGACTATCGTACGACACTTACAATCTAATCTAATAATGGTTTAATCGGTTTATTGTGATTTATTGACAGTTAAATATCTAATCCGAAGATTTCATGGAAGACTAGCGACCGCGCCCTTGCTTTGTTCAGGCAAAATTCTGTACCTTGGACTTTGGGGTGATGCCCTCCGAGCTTCCAGGATCACGTGCCCACTTACTTTAACGAGATAGCATATCCTTGAGTACTTAGATAAAAATAGTTTTACGAATACATTCCTATTTAAATAATGATATAGAAATGTCTAGAACTAAAGCCATTTATTCACACACAAAAAATATAAATTACAGGATATATGAAGAGATGCATGTACAATGGCAAGCTTATCTCTACAATTTGTTCGGCGTGATATTTAAAGGCTCGCGATGGACAGATATAGAGCAGATATGTTACAACCAAACTAAGCAACCAAACCATAACGATTATTTTTTTTTACAATTAGATAGGCAAACATTTGACCGCCATCGTGCCTGATGTTAAGCAAGATGCGGCTTAAGGTTTTTTACTTTGGACTTTTATCCAAACTCTGGACTTTAATTTTTACGACGACAGGTTTCGAACAAACGATATCTAATAATATTAATAGGTATTACCAGTATCAATAGACAATAATATAGCTACCGACTACGAAAGTGCAACGAAAAGCGAACTACGCTATTTACTACAGATAAATCTACGTTTGGTTTAAAATAAGGATCATATCTGTAAACTTTTTTGCAGTTTTAGAAACGATACGTACCTTCGTACATGGTTTATAGACAACCCGAAATGGGGATAGCAAACTGCAGGATCAGGTAGGGATCCACATCCAGAAAATGTTCCGTCAGAAACTGCTAGCTCATCGCTCTATTGTATAGGTAGGTATGCTTATTATTATTATAATAATATAATATTTATTAGTAGTTTCTTAATCTATGTTAGTAGTAATATTTATTCATTCCATACCATTATATTCGCTCTCGCATTATGAAAGCTTGGCTGTGAGTACATGCACCTTATGCTTATGCAGGATGTTTTTTCGTTGCCACCCTTAACGAAGGGTACGTACTCTATAGATCAAATAAAATAAGTTTATGCCGACAAAAATGCTGGGAAACAATGTAATAAAAAAAAAAACTTGATCGGGTGAAATTTATAGTGTCCAGTGTTTATGCTAGTTTTTTCATAGACAGATATTAATTCTGTAAAAAAATCTTGCTACGCGCGTCTATGTGCATTTATACAGAAAAACGCAGTTTATTTACTCAATTTGGACCCTAATATTTATGAAACCAGACACTTCGCAGGTATGTTTCATGGAGAAAAATGATCGTGATGATGAGGAGATTCCGTAGTTTTCGGGAACATTGACGACCAAAAATCACCTGTGTAGTTGTACTTTGTACTTAGTATGACACCTTTATTTGATGATGAAACTTTGTACCTGGGATTATTTATTTAGTGTAATAAAATAATTGTATTGTCTACCAAAGGTTAAAAGAAGTAAAGATAAGCTCAATACGGTTGCTAGATAAGTTCGACGTGAGTTCCGGCACAGTCGCAATATGGATCATATAAAATGCTGTTATAAGCCTAAGTGCTCAAAGGTATATAGCATATCTACTTAGGTACTATTAGATATGGATTTTTCTCCTGATTACAATACTGAATGTTGTATAACTGTTATAACGTTTGCATAACATTATTTTCGTGACAGACTATTTCATTTTTGGATTTATTGAAATGTCGTCACCCTACTGCTAAGGCTTCAGGCTAAGGCTGATTTTAGTCACGCTGACGGTCGGCGCTGATGGGTCAATTTATACGGCCGTCAGCGGTCCAGCGCGACTCAAAAACGCTACCTAACTACATACAAATTGACTACATCAGCGCGGACCGTCAGCGCACGTCAGCGTGACTAAATAACTAAAATCGGTATGAAGTGACTGAATAGGAGTTTCATTATGGATCTCCTACAGGCACGTTTAGCACAGCCGGGACAGTTTAAAAGATCAGTGACAAGATTATAGCTAATCACCTGATAGAGCGCCCCATGTTTAGTGCACGGAATGAGGTGGACGAAAGAAGATGCAGCTGATGTATTTTAGTGGAGCCCTGCTGCACATAAGCTTTGAGGACATTGAGCTCTTCTCATTTAAAAAAAATTAAATAAAGTTATTCCATCATGGTGTTCCAGTGGATCTTTCCGGTTTTACTGTCTGCGTGCCAAAATAATTTCAGATTCTTTGTAAGGATTTCTTTCATGGAATCCGGGCATTATGCTTTAATTTAATAATAATTTTAATTTAACTTAATTATTTTAAGTAATTAATATGCAACTACCCCATGCCTGCCCGTGGGTATCGTACGAGGCGATTAAAGGTTTCCGGGAGGCGGGCAACAGCGCCTCCCGTGCTGACAACATAGTCCGAAAATTACACTGCGGTCTCCAACCCGCCTGCCCAGCGTGGTGACTATGGGCAAATCCCCCCTGTGGCAGTAGCCTTATGGCGTGCCCTGGGGAGGCCTACGTCCAGCAGTGGACTGCAATAGGTTGAAGACGACGAGACGAATATACAACTGGAATGTACCTAAGGTTATGGCAAAAAACCATATTCAACTCGGAACCTAAGACCTTACACGTTACAAAAACTTAGAAAAAAAAAAATCGAACCAAATTGTGATATTGATATTACCTATAACATTTCTCATGTTTTGAGATACTCGTAAATAGGTATTTGATTTAGATCCATTATAGGTAATAATTAAGAGACCATTCCCTGCATCACATGAATGAAATTAAAAACTGGATCATAGCATATAAACTCACATGATCAAATCGTGCACTTGACTGTCCAGTGACCAGTCACATGACCCTGAGGGTAACCTAGCAGAAGGTCACTTACCATCACAACGAAGTTATGATCTTATATCGAAATTATATCTAGATAGGTGTTGTATTTTGATATTGGCTCCATAACCGGGATATATTTGTTCCGAAATCTCTTTTTTTAGGTAAATATGTCGGTAGGATACAGAAGTTTAGGTAGCGCTTCCTATCTATAAACTTTTCTATGCAGGTAGATAGTTTCGTCTAACAGGGACAAATCTATTAGGGACAAGTCTATTAAAAATTTACCTCACATACAGACTTATGCAATGTGGGAAACGGAGCATCCGTGGTAAAACAGAAGCGTCCGTGGTGCGCGTCCGCCCGTAGCCGTCGGCGCGTCCGCGTCCGTCCGCGAAATCACGCACCGTGGGAACCTACCTTAAGATGGAGCGCGCTTGCCTAAAAAAACATCTGTTCCGGATATGCAAAATGTGGTATTGGTCTCCTTTATGACTCTGTAGTTTACCCCAATTCGAGAAACACAGCCGTGTGTATATGTATGTATCTATGTTGTGTTGTTTTAGGATTTTGTGGTATTCTGTGAAATGAATTATAGGTAATATCGTTGTTTGTAAGAAATACTCATCTAAGCTAAGAACCATGAAAATTATGGAGGAAATTAAGACTGGGAGAAACCTACTATCGAGAAGGAACAGGAACCTAAATAAGACTCTCCTCAGCCGGAAAAATAATTGGGATCGAAGAGACCAGGCGCTCATCTTATCTATTGGGAAATTATCTCAAAGATTTTCATCCATTTACATCAAAGCTAAAACGGTATTTTACGAAAAAAGTATCAACCAGTGAAGTCATGATAGCGCATAGTGTTTTATGTGCACGTGCGCTTAACACTTGATATCATCCAAATCAGGTGATATGGATCTACTAATATCAGTAGAGGGCAAAGTTCTCTAATGAAATCAACTGACAAACGAAATATGAGTATAATTTCCTCAGGTGATCTCGCCATCGTACGAGTGTGATGCAAGAATATTTTTATTTGTAGTATCCAAAATCCCTGATAAGGCC
The DNA here is from genome assembly GCA_014607495.2 of Carposina sasakii. Classification (NCBI taxonomy): domain Eukaryota; kingdom Metazoa; phylum Arthropoda; class Insecta; order Lepidoptera; family Carposinidae; genus Carposina; species Carposina sasakii. Next base: position 12,803,491 of record CP053158.1, read on the forward strand.
ATTTACAATTAAGAATAATAATTGTCGTTATGTTTATTATCGTGTCTTGCGACGTGACCAGACCAACCCACTTGTAATTGGCTTAGACGTGACGATACTCGTATCATGGAGCGTGAACCTCCTCCAGTAGGTTCATGCTCCTGTTATCACGTTCAACGAAACGATGTGCATAGGTGGTACCTAAAGTTCAGAGCCTTTACAGATTTGGGTAAATAAGGAAACATCGACTGATGGGTAATTTTGCCTATGCTCAGCGGAGATTCAGTAGAATAGGTACATTGGTTGATTATTTTTTATAAATATTCATTTGGTCAATGTGTAACGAGTAAGGTCTTAGGTCAGATTAGGTTAACGTGTAAGGTCTTTGGTTGTGTGTGACCAATCTTCGATGCATACTAGTTCCCTAGGCTATGTAAGTACATTATTAAAAAGCCTTTGTTATCTTTAATTAGGCTCCTAGTCCTCAGGTAAACACTTTAATTAATACACGCTTGGTATGCGTGTTTTAATTATTACTGGTAGATGTAGGATAAGTACTAAGTACCCAATTAAAACTAAAAATAGTTGTTTCCCTATCTCGAATGGTTTGTTGGAAGAAAATACTGTAAGAGATAAACTTGTCGTTGGACGTTATTTTCATGAATTACTATTCTATATGTATAATTTATGTGTGCAATAAAGAATAGTATTGAGAAATAAGAATAAGGCATGAAAGTAGCGCGTGCTCATCTTGTGTTAACATAGATTAACCAAATAAGTGTGCAATTTAGGTATGTTTAAAGAGAATCCATTTACAACTCCGGTATGTTATCTTATAAAAACCTACACGGGAGTGACGGGCTTGAATGATTAATTTAAAATACTAGTTAGAGTCGGTTAAAACTGGCTTTAGCATTAAATATACCAGATATTAAGAGGCCATAGAGAGTTCGTATGATGTTTCTAAAAAATGCTGGAATGATCTGCCCCCTCCAATTCGTGCCCTAAAACAGTCGGTACATTTAAAAGTCATCTTAGGAAACTACTCTTATCTTCCCAAATTAGTTTTAGATAGGTACCTAGTTTACTTACTAATGTTTTATACACGATTAGCTAAAAGGGAGTCGTTCCTTTTACCCTGGCATTGATCCACCTCTATGGCTGATGCACGTGGGCCTGCTTGCCTGCCTGGTCTTGCTTCATCCAGTTTAGGCATTATTTATCGTTTGATATGCATACTTTTATTATTATTATTCAAATCAATTTTAGTCGTCGTATGTATGCACAACATTTTTTTTTATTTTTTCTCGACTTCATTTTGTTTATTTTTTATTTTTTTCCTTTTTTTGTTAAGTTTATCCCGAAGGAAAGGCAAGGGGAACTATGCCCACTCAGCCATTATCTTTAGTAAACATCACTTTATGGACACATTCACAAATAAATTTTGATTTTCAAAAGTTTTTAAGTGCATATTTTATTGCACTGTTTTATTTATATGTTTTGCATGTTGTTACTTACATATTTATTTTAACTTATGGATATGTACATATATTTATATATTATAATCTGTATGTATATTCTATAGGTACCTTCCATAACGTCAGCTCCTAATTGGTCCCTTTTGAAAACCAGCGCTGCTTGCAAGGTAGGCATGCCTATCTTGTCTTAGCAGCATCCAGCTGAAAAGGGACCCGTTTGGCGGTTGCACGTACACGGGACTGACGGGCTCCAAATACCTATAAATAAGTTCTACTTACTGTTCTTCGTTTCATGTTACTTCTACCTGTCTACTTACTTCTTTTAATCTGTAATTCTACCCTATTTCTATTGTCCTTTTCTATGTTACTTCTGTCCGTGTATGTGTAATTTTCAAATAAAAAACTATTCTATTCTATTCTATTTCTACCTATTAGGTAAGTTAGCAAAGATATTATTAGTACAAAATTGTAGAAAGAAGAACCTATCAATAGCCTATTTCGCTTTGTCATAACAAATTTTATTATGCGTTGTCATGAGACAGGTGTGCTCTGTTACACCCACAGAACACTATATACTCTAGGTTATACATTATCCAATATGCAATTATGCAAAATTTGTTATCAATTGGAATTTAATATAATTATAGAGGTATCTAATTAAGTAATAAGTCGTAATAATAAGATTACACAGGTGAAGTTGATGGAGAGCCACGTAACCATTGAATGAGACCATGATTCATCATCATAATATTATCTGTTAAGTCCACTGCAAGCCTCCCCCAACAACCTTCTAATCAACCTTCTAGACAATTAATTAGAAAACGAAAACCATAAATTCTCTAGGTAGGTGACAGAAGACTACACGTCAGATTTTTTACGTTTGGACAGGTTTAGATAGAAAATTAAATTACCCTAGTTCTCGTTTGCTGCTTAATAAGTTAAAATATATAAAGTAACATGTCCTGACTGAATCATCAAAACCAAGGCAAACTACTGAAGCTAGAAACGTGATATTTCTAGAACTAAGAAGGTATTTCCCGAAATCCCTACGGGACCAGGAAATAACTGAAAGTTTACACGGATGAAATCGTGGAAGCCGCTAGTAAAGCCAGCAATGAAAATTGATTGAACCCACGTAATGGCCAGTTGATTTTGCCGATAATCCCCCTACCTCATGTCATAAAATCGTGAATTAACTTAAGATACCTAGCATGTTTTCACCATCAGCTGGGACCGTGCTTAAGGCGTGGTTTGCACGCAAGATGCTCCGGAGTTGCGTCAGATAAGATTTGGACGATGTCACGGAGGCGAGAGACAATGTCAGAGCTGACAGAAAGTTTACACGATAAGAGCCGTTTTGCTTTTGATTATAGCTCCTACCTACGCGTTTTCTGCGTAGTACTTACTACGAAGCTTCAGTGCTACGAAGTCGAAACAGTATCACAGGTTCCAGTGAAAAGCTCATTTCTGTGTAGAAGTTCAAAAAGATGGTACATCTAGTTAATGAAATTTGTCTTAAAAAGTAACTTTACTTGCTGTAAGGGTGTTTAATAATTTTTTTTCTAAAAAAGAACTATCTACTATACAGGGTGTAACAGAAAAGGTATGTTAAGCGAAAAGTATGTATGGACATTCCTGAGTTGTTTCGGAATTCTTCATACAATCTTGAAAAATAAAAATGTGATTTCGAGTCTCAAATTTTGGAAATAGGATCTCTATAGTGGGCTATTTACATAGCTTTTCGCTTAACATACCCTTTCTGTTACACCCTGTATATATTGTCTAATAATTCTAAAGTTACATCGATTGAGGAGCATAGATATAATAGGATGGAACAAAATTAGAACTGAGAATTTCAGCTAGCCCTCTCACTAGCCAGCTCCGCCAAACTTCGTACTACATTGGCGATAGCACGAGACAGCGTTACATTAAATTTGTCTGCATCAATCTACCGTTATATTTTAAACAGGCTCGCCCACGAGCCCACGGCACCTAATCGTAAAGTTTATCAACATTGTAACGTAAGCTAGGAATCCCACAATAAAAAATATTGATAATGAAATCTGTATTGGAGCGTCGAGTTATACCATGAATAGTAATATAAAATGGTAAATATATATGGATAGGTAATTTAGATTAAATTACTTCAAAGAAATGCTGTTCACATATAATGTTATACGATGTTAGATGAAGGTAGATTAAAATTTTTGATAAGTAGACATACACTTTAGGTAGAGTCACACTTACAGCTTTTTCTCACGAATTAAATAAAATGGCGACAATTGATTTTCAAATATTTACAGATATCGATAGTTGTATGATACAAGCAACATATGATTTAGATAGACTAAGAAGGATGGGTACAGGTACAGGCCGTCTCTACCATAATATAGGTATATTCAATAGAAATATAAATATAGGTTATATTTCTATAGTATATTCATATCAAATCGGAGTTGATCCAATGTAATTAATTTCTTTGTCATATTTCCAGATCGTGTTGGTTATACCTACATAGGTTGTACTTACCGTAAAATACTTTTGTACTATGTACCTACATTTCATTTCAATCAAATGGAGTCATTTGGTCTGATAGATATCGTCGAAACATTTCAACTTTAGTAATAATTTAAACTTTGAATAGCTTTTCTTACGACACAAAAGCATACACAGTTTTCCAGGTGTAAAAAAGGCATTATATTGTTGTAATAACGTCAAATCACTTCGTCCTTAGAATTCTTCGTATTACCAAATATAAAATTTTGGAAGAATACGATGACAAGAACAAAATTACACGTGTAAACTTAATCTCAAGTTACCTATATTGCTTATAACCTGTCCGTGGCCATCGCTGGCCGCGTGGTGCCGGCAGAGTAGAATTCGTACCACCCATGTCTGCCCGTGGGTATCATACGAGGCGATACGAGGTGGGCAGCAGCGCTTCCCGTGTTGACAACATAGTCCAAAATACAAACTGCTGTCACCAACCCGCCTGCCCAGCGTATGGGCAAATACCCCCATGGCAGTCTTGTGACGTGCCCTGGGGGAGGCCTACGTCCAGCAGTGGACTGCAATAGGCTGATGATGATGATGAACTCGTCCGTGTAACTTGTAGTAAGCAATTCTCGTAATAATTAGGTCATTTATTGAGCTTAGGTAACAATTACGACTGGGTTATTGTAAGATAGGTTTAGACACAGTTGTAAGGGATTAGTGTTAAGTATCTATCCGTTCCGGAGCACGTAGAGATTGTATTCTGATACGATGATGGGCACATATTGGTGGGCGCTTAATTATATACTTTCCAGAAGCTAAGATTAAGGTTATATGTAATTTAGAAGAGATGGTTAAATTCGTCATCCGAGTAATTGACCCGGTAGCTCAGTGGTTAGTGATAGTTAGGTAGACTAGCGGCTACAGCAATTAAATAAAACGTAAATAATACTTGGAAACATTGTGTTTACTTGTATATCTTAGAATATCAAACATAGTGACACTGCACATCAAAAGTATAAGAACACAATATAAATTCAAATGCAGTGCATCATAGATAAGTATAAGTGGACAGCATCACGACCTTCCAACACCTTCTCCTGATGTTCACTCATGTTGCCGAGACACTTTTCTATACATGCATTAATCTTGCACAGTGTCTTTCAAACTTTACTTTTGACAATGGTTTTGTCATTACGTCAGCTAACTGAATTTCTGTGGGACAGTAGCTAATATTTATCAATCCATGCACGAAGTGTTCATGTATAAAATGGTACCGCACGTCTATGTGCTTCGATCTTTTGTTGAAGGATCCAGACTTCACAAGCTGAATCGAACTTTGATTATCAACATGCAAATTTATTTTTAAGTCCAAACCAGTTATTTCTTGTAATAGAGATTTGAGATATAATGCCTCTTTGCAGCAGTCTGCTGCGGCTATGTACTCGGCTTCAGTCGACGATAGCGCTACTATAGGCTGCCTCTTGGATGCCCATGATATTGGTCCATCGGCTATCATTAGCACGGAGCCAGAAGTACTTCTTCGCGTCAATGGGTCTCCAGCATAATCCGAGTCGCTGTAAGCATCGATGTTCTCTATCGGTTTGTTTCGTTTGAACAAAATGCCTTTCTCTTTGGTTCCCACTAAATATTTGAATATTTTCTTGACTTTTGTGACGTCTTCTCTAGTAGGGTTTTCGACCTTCCTGCTAACTAGATTTACCGCTTGTGCGATGTCTGGTCTAGTTCTGGTAGACAGGTACAATAAACTTCCCACTGCTTCCCTATAGGGATATTCCTTCTCCTGGGCAGTTTCCTGTATCGACTTTGAATCGCTATTTGCGGGCGTGTCACAAGGTTTGGCATTTTTCATGTTGTATTTTTCCAGTACGTCATTTATGTAGGATCTCTGAGTAAGAATTATTCCTTCTTTTGAGTTTTTTATTCCCTTTCTTATTGCAATTCTTACAAAATTGTACCTTTTTCTTCTTCTTTGTGTAGAATGCTTGTGACATCTGAGGTTCACTCGCTTCGGTTTGCCTTCTTGCTTCGTATTCTTCTACGATTTTTACTTTTAAATTGTCAGGACTTGGCAGAACATCTCTCGACTCAATTGCCGTTCGGAAGCTATCGAAATTTGTAGGTAAACTGTACAACATCATTATGCTTAATAACTCTGGATGAATTTTGACATACATGTCTTCTAATTTACCCACTACATCCATAAGACTACTGAGATGGTCTCTCACATCTTCTTGTGGAGTCATTTTCTTCAATACTAGTTGCTTTAATAACGTAGCCTTTCTTGCCGGCCCTGAACTTTGATGTACAGACTTTAGTTTGTCCCATACCTCCTTGGATGTATTACACCCTTTAATTTGTTTAAGTTCTGGTGGAGATATAAGTAAAAGTAGCTCTGACCTTGCCTTTAAGTCTTCCTTTAGGAACGCACTCTTATCTTCGGCAGTCGCAGTTGCCGCTAACGTTTTTTCACCACTAGCGTATTCCCACAAATCGTTTCTTATGAGAATCGCCTGTGCTTGTAAGCACCAGGTATCGTAATTTGATTTTGTCAACGGTTCTATGCTTCTGATACTCGAGCTCATTTTAAACTCATTTACTTACTATTTTAAATATGCTTCTTTCATTTGCCACTAGATATTCATCCAACCACGCTCTGCTACCACTGATAGTTGGGTAGACTAGCGGCTACAGCAATTAAATAAAACGTAAATAATACTTGGAAACATTGTGTTTACTTGTATATCTTAGAATATCAAACATAGTGACACTGCACATCAAAAGTATAAGAACACAATATAAATTCAAATGCAGTGCATCATAGATAAGTATAAGTGGACAGCATCACGACCTTCCAACAGTTAGAGCGCTAGCACGGTATACAGAGGTCGTGGGTTCGATTCCCACAAGGTTTGGCATTTTTCATGTTGTATTTTTCCAGTACGTCATTTATGTAGGATCTCTGAGTAAGAATTATTCCTTCTTTTGAGTTTTTTATTTCCATACCCAGATAAGTACTTGGATTTTCATTCTTTTTCATTTCAAATTTGGTTTCAAGTTTCATCAAAATAACTTCGATCTTTTTCTTATCTTTTCCTATGACAAGTCCGTCATCAACGAATAGTCCTATTATTATTGACTTATCTTCGTTTATGAAAACGCATCGATCTGTTTTGATTGTCTTGAATCCCAAATCAAACATCGCTTGGGTAAAAGTTTTGTTCCATGTAAATGGAGCTTGTTTTAATCCGTACAACGATTTTTTTAATCGGCAAACTACTTCAGTAGTATTGCAGTCAGTCTCATAGCCAACAGGTAATTTCATATAAACTTCATCTGTTAACTCTCCGTATAAGAAAGCTGTCTTGACGTCAAAGGTCATGAAGTAGTAAGATTTAGATGCGGCAATTGCTAATAAAGTTTTTAATGCAGATTGACTTACTACTGGGCTATAAATGTCTTCGAAATCCAGGTTTCCTTTCTGCTCACATCCACGTACGACTAATCTAGCCTTGTACGTTCCGTCATCTTTAATCCGAAATACCCATTTGTTCGACAGTATTTTGTGTCCTTTGGCTTCTGACTTATCAACTAATACCCAGGTGATATTTTTCTGTAATGATTCCATTTCAGATTGTATCGCCTTCTCCCAATTTCGTCTGTCGGTGCCAGTCACAGCTTCTTTGTATGTGAGTAAAGAGCAGTCACAGTCGTCATTATTTTCTGACGTAAACATGGTCACGCAACGACTTAACTCATAATCTTTGGTCCATGCTGGTGGTCTCACGTCTCTTTGTGGTCTTCCACTTGAGGGAGATGGTTCATCAACAGGATCTTGACTAGAGCTGGAATAAAGGGGGTTAGACTGCTGAAAAGGTAAGTTCTCATTAATTTTGTTTCTTTTTTCTGGAATTTCAATTTCAATTTGTTCTGTTTCAGGTTCTGGAGTAAGATCTTCGTGTTTCTCAACAGGAGTACCGCCATAATGCATCTTTTCGATTACTTTTATATCTCTGCTGGTAACAACATCATTCCTTTCGGGTATATAGATTCTAAAACCTTTTGTATATTCCGCATATCCCAAGAATACTCCTTCTATGGCTTTGGCTGTGAATTTTCCTCTTCGATTTTTGTTCATCACAAACGCTCTATTTCCGAATACATGTAGGTGGTTTCCTGATGGTGTTCGTTGTACCCATTTCTCATATGGGGAATTACCCTTGAGAGCTCTTGCTGGGCTTCTATTTATCAAATAGTTTGCAGTGTTTACTGCTTCTGCACAAATTTTTTTCGGGATATTGGCATCTAGCATCAGACATCTGGCTTTATCCATCAGCGACCGATTTTTCCTTTCACTCATGCCATTTTGTTGTGGGGTATAAGGTGCAGATAGTCTTCGGATTATACCGTTATCTTTGAGGAATTTGTCAAACGCTTTAGACCTGTATTCGCCTCCATTATCAGATTGTAGATTTTGAATTTTCTTCTTATGAAACAGTTCAACATAGTTTCTATATTCCTTGAATTTTTCGATTACTTCGCTCTTTTCTTTTAAGAAATATACACAGCAGTATCTTGTATAATCGTCAATAAATGTTACGAAATACTTTGATCCGGCCATTGATTCATTCTCAAATGGGCCACACACGTCACTGTGAATTATCTGGAGTACTTCGGTAGAGATTATTTGTCCATGGCTTTGAAATGGTAGAGTGGAAAATTTTCCTTTGATACAAGTCTCACAGGTACCCAAAGTTTTTTCTTTAAAGTCGAGTCCTCGCATCATTTTATTTTTGACCATTTCTTTTAGGTCTCTTTCATTCACGTGACCTAATTTCTTGTGCCATTTCATAATTTCGCTTTCATCACTAGGCGTGAAGTTTGCTGTCTCTTCCGGTTTATCAAATTCAAGATAGTATAATCCATTTCTTCTGTTAGCTTTTAATACAGTTTTCCCGCCTTTTGTGACACTGGCTTGTTCCTTTTCAAATAGAACTTTATAGCCATGATCCGTAATTTTGCTTGCAGAAATTAGATTATTCGACAAATCAGGTACATATAATGTGTCAGAAAAACTAATTTTATAGCGTCGATCCTTTGTATAAAGTTCGGCTTTTCCTTTCCCTTTAACTTCTGTCGTATGCTTTTCTGAAGCTAGCTTTAGAGTGTCAGTCGCGGGGATTAAGTTATGGAGTATACTTTTATCACCCGTCATATGTGACGTACAGCCACTGTCAAGACACCATAAATTGCCTTTACATTTCGACGTCCCTGTTGTTAAACAGATGTTATATGTCTTTTCTTGACCTTTAGTTTTATTGGGATTATTTAATCTCTTCTTTGACCAACAAGCTTCTGTGGAATGCCCTTTCTTATTGCAATTCTTACAAAATTGTACCTTTTTCTTCTTCTTTGTGTAGAATGCTTGTGACATCTGAGGTTCACTCGCTTCGGTTTGCCTTCTTGCTTCGTATTCTTCTACGATTTTTACTTTTAAATTGTCAGGACTTGGCAGAACATCTCTCGACTCAATTGCCGTTCGGAAGCTATCGAAATTTGTAGGTAAACTGTACAACATCATTATGCTTAATAACTCTGGATGAATTTTGACATCCATGTCTTCTAATTTACCCACTACATCCATAAGACTACTGAGATGGTCTCTCACATCTTCTTGTGGAGTCATTTTCTTCAATACTAGTTGCTTTAATAACGTAGCCTTTCTTGCCGGCCCTGAACTTTGATGTACAGACTTTAGTTTGTCCCATACCTCCTTGGATGTATTACACCCTTTAATTTGTTTAAGTTCTGGTGGAGATATAAGTAAAAGTAGCTCTGACCTTGCCTTTAAGTCTTCCTTTAGGAACGCACTCTTATCTTCGGCAGTCGCAGTTGCCGCTAACGTTTTTTCACCACTAGCGTATTCCCACAAATCGTTTCTTATGAGAATCGCCTGTGCTTGTAAGCACCAGGTATCGTAATTTGATTTTGTCAACGGTTCTATGCTTCTGATACTCGAGCTCATTTTAAACTCATTTACTTACTATTTTAAATATGCTTCTTTCATTTGCCACTAGATATTCATCCAACCACGCTCTGCTACCACTGATAGTTAGGTAGACTAGCGGCTACAGCAATTAAATAAAACGTAAATAATACTTGGAAACATTGTGTTTACTTGTATATCTTAGAATATCAAACATAGTGACACTGCACATCAAAAGTATAAGAACACAATATAAATTCAAATGCAGTGCATCATAGATAAGTATAAGTGGACAGCATCACGACCTTCCAACAGTTAGAGCGCTAGCACGGTATACAGAGGTCGTGGGTTCGATTCCCACTCGGATGAAGAATTTTATCCATTTCTTTATTACCTAATAATTTTATTATACGTGTAGCTTTCCACTAGTCATGCATAGTTTATTTTACATAATTTAAGACTTTACACAGTCAGTAAACCAATAAAAAACGTGTTAATTTAGTTCGGTCGACAATGGGTCGATTTAGCCTGGCGTCTCTTGTATTTTGATTGATTGTTTCTACAACTCACATAAAGAATGTACCTACTTCGTTACATACCTACGGGCTATCTCATTTTAAGAAAATAATACAGGATGATTTTTGGTCGTCAACGTTCCCGAAAACTACGGAATCTGCTCATCATCACGATCATTTTTCTCCATGGAAGCATACCTGGGAAGTGTCTGGTTTTTCAAAATATTAGGTTCCAAAGTTGAGTAAATAGACTGCGTTTTTCTGCATAGATGCACATAGACGCGCGTAGCAAGATTTTTGCACAAGAAATATTTAATATCTGTCTATGATAAAACTAGCATAAACACTGGACACTGGAATTTCGCCCGATCAAGAAATAAAAAAAAAATATTCAAAAAAATTTACAGCATTTCCCAACATTTTTTTGGCATAAAGTTACTTTATTTGATGTATAGAGTGCGTAGCCTTCGTTAATGGTGGCGACGAAAATACACCTGTATAATACGTATTAGTAAGTTTACTTAGTTTTATGCTGCATTAGATGCTGCATTACAAACGTAAAACTTGTCTAGGTTAGAGTAATTTAGTTATTTAAGTATTGTTTAAATTTAGTGTATTATAGGTGTATAGAAAAACTAATTTAAGTTTATATTACACCTATATCGTGCCAATTTTTATAAACATTATCATGTCAATAAAAATAAAAAAAACTAACAGCCAAATTCAATAACCAATCTCGAGAGATTTTTTGCATATTTCAGTTCATAGTTCCATTGTTTTCATATAAAATTTTAAATTTGGAATTTAAAAAACCGTGATTCTTTATAATCTCTAGTATTGAAATTGACGGTAGGTACTTAGTAACATTTTCTAACAAATTTTCTTGCAAATGCTCAAAATCATTGTCAAAGGGCACTGAACATTTACATCTGACCTGACCACTCAGACTAGCTAGGATTGTGTCCGCAGGACCTCCTACCCCTTTTCTTTTATCAGATAGGTAGCTGTAAGAAATAAGGATACTTAGTCTGAACTACAACAGGACCTTGAAAGATATCCCGCGGAACGGGCATAATTACTTAGAAATTTTTGTGAAATTAAATACAGGGTGTGGGTGACAGCAAGGCAAATACTGAAATGCTGAATAAGTACCATTCTGTTAAGTTATACGACAGTGTTATAATTCGCAGGAAATTGATTTTTGATTTGAGTGCCAGTAATCTTTGCTTTCCGCGCCAATAAATTATTATTATTGGTTATTGTGTGACACATTGCTGTTTTTTGGATCACTTGTGACTCTCCATTAGAGTTGATCGGGTTTTTGAACTCTTTTGTGGGGGCAACTTCTTTTTTGAAAATCATTTTTTGGTTAAAAATTTATTTTATTATTATTATCTAAGGCTAATTAAACGAAACAAACGATTTTTTTCCCTGAAAATATGAAAAAAAGTCTAAATTTTTTGGAATTTTCCTGCGAAAATTTTCAGTGTTTTCCACCTCAGTATCATGGTCTGAAGTCACGTTATCAATATTTACCTGGCTGTCACAAACACCCTGTATATTTATCAGGCAAGGCATAACTTGGAAGTGAAGATCAGGATAGGGCACCGCGATGCTAGATAATTTATTCAAAACTAATTCATACACAAAACTAATAAACAAAAAAATATAAACGATTAGATACAGGTGTTTCTTTAGTCAAAACTTGCTTAACATCTACCTACCTATTAGCCTGTCTGCAATACTTCCTCATTTATTGCTAAATTTTGCAACAACGCAATAAACAATTCATTAAAATATACCCAATTTAAATAACATTAAATAATAAGGTATCTACGATTGATTTTTTTTAATGACGCTACTGTCCTCTTGTCCATTCGTCACTAACAACTTTTCTGGTAACGGCCCCAAAACATAGTTCCATGCAACTGATTGTAGCCACTGTTGCCAGCCCAATACATACCGTTAAATTTAATAACCCAGTTAGATAACTATTGAGGTATTTGTCACAAGCTATTTACATTATTTATACCAAGGTTTTTAAGTCTCATTGACCTAATTTATGTCATAATACGAGGTGAGATACCACAGGCTCCGGGACCAAACGTGGCTACTTGTTAGTAAAGGTAATGATAATATTCACTATTGATATGTATCTAGTATAAACAAGCTATAGTCCGGGAGGTAGCGTTGCATTTTTGATGGTGATTTTAGGCCGATCGATTTTGAGTGCAATTGATAGTTTAGATGAGGACATCAATTGAATTTAGCGTCAGCAGGCGCACTCAGGGTGGGACGAGTGGGGAGAGAATGTCAAAAAAAAAAAAAAAATATTTCTGTTCGTCCGAAAATTTGCACATCAGTAGTTTTAACAATAATAATAATTATAGAAACCGTCAGCTGTGAAGAAAATGGCGGGTTGTACGTCAGCAGGTTATATATACCTATATTAAAAATAATTATTTTCATTTCATTTCCGGTCGAATGAAACTGATACAGGTTATTCTTTATGCTATAAAAATGATAAAAAAAAGCCTCAGCAGATCTATCGATAGGGGTAAAATCGTCAGCAAGGGGATTATATGTGCCGAGCAGGTATTCAATCCGAGTATGCATTAACCTTGCTGACGATTTTACCCCTATCGATAGATCTGCTGAGGCTTTTTTTTATCATTTTTATAGCATAAAGAATAACCTGTATCAGTTTCATTCGACCGGAAATGAAATGAAAATAATTATTTTTAATATAGGTACCTATATATAACCTGCTGACGTACAACCCGCCATTTTCTTCACAGCTGACGGTTTCTATAATTATTATTATTGTTAAAACTACTGATGTGCAAATTTTCGGACGAACAGAAATAATTTTTTTTTTTTTTTTGACATACTTGAAATTCTCTCCCCACCCTTACTGGAGCTGCTGACGTTCGAGTTACTCAATGACTATCCATGAAAAGTACGTTATGACATTAATCAATCGACCAGAAATGATTTTGTAAAATGCAACGCTACCTCCCGGACTACTAGAGAATAACTGTAGTTAGTTCAAAATTAACTTTAGGGATTCTTTTCTTTGTAGAAATTTCATCGGATTTTTTAAATAAACTTGCGTTAGGTACTCTCTCCGAGAATCCGCTCTCGTTGTGATAAATTATATACAGGTTTTTTTTTGTGGCCACCTTTAACGAAGGGTACGTATTCTATACATGAAATAAAGTAAGTTTATGCCAAAAAAAATTTTAAATTCCTTGATCGTGCGAAATTTATAGTGTCTAGTGTTTATGTTAGTTTTTTTTATTAATTATTTTTCGTGAAAAAAAATCCTGCTACGCGCGTCTATGTGCATTTATGCAGAAAAACGCAGTCTATTTACTCAACTTTGGACCCTAATATTTTGGAAACCAGACACTTCCCAGGTATGCTTCCATGGAGAAAAATGATCGAGATGATGAGGAGATTCCGTAGTTTTCGGGAACGTTGACGACCAAAAATCATCCTGTATGTACGTAATCGGGAAATTTAAAGCCAAACATGTGCGGAAAAATTGAGCTTATAAGGCGGAAAACGCAATATTTCGTAGTTAACAGTTTCCCAATAAAACCAGACATCGTGCGTCACTACAAACCGCCTATTTTTTCCATATCAAAGTTACATCAGCCGCCGCGCGCGCGCCAGCACGCGCTATAACCTACCTAACTCACGACTAAGTAGGTATAGTAAATTTACTACAATGAGCTATGACATTGAGCACCAGTCATCGAACCTCTATCATTTCGGCGGGTTTATCTATAGCGTATCAACACCAGCTAGATAACCTCCGACACTCCATCGGCTATAAATACGGAGGTTCCCGAGAAAATCTTCAGTACACCCAACAAGCGCCAACAGATAACAAACTGCCGATCTTTCAGTGCCGCTTCCGTTGATATTTGTGTACTAACTGAACTGGGATTTGATATCACAATGCGTTTCTTCCACGTTCTGCTTGTGTGCCTGTGTGCGGTGCTGCTGCTGGCCGGTGGAAGCGAGGGTCGTCCTCATCACAAAAACAAACGCGCGTCGATCTGTTTCTTCAAACTGTGCAGCTACCCGCCGCACCGGCATCGCCTGCACCGGCTCCATGGGCACAGGTAGCCGGCATTGCGCTCGAAGTCAGCTCTACCCAGTTAAAATTAAAGGAATCGAAGAGTTACTGCGTCCGGCCCAACACCTCCCTAATATTTATTTGTTTTCAACATTAGTGAGGCGAAAATTTTCTGGACATTGGGCCGCAGTTATAGTGATCACGGAGACGAGTAAAGAAGAGGAGATGGATCATTCTGTCCGTTTATTGTGTTTTAAGTATTCGCCATTGGCCTGTAAGGGCTACCGCCTAACAGACATTAATCTGTACTTAATATTGTAAACTTACCTAGTATTTTTAGATGTAAGTAGTGAATAGTTTTAAAAATATGAATTGCTGTATGTTTAAAAAATGTTATGTTCTTGATTTAACTCTTTATTAGCACGTGTAATCTAAATTATTTATTTTGTATTATATTTTAATTCATTAGAAAACTAGGTCCTAGCTAGAATAATAATTAATTAAACTAAATAAACGAGACTATGTTATAACCATACATTAAATTAATTATTTATGACCTCTACATTGTAAGGAAAATACCGTTGCACTAGGTACAGATAATTATTTATTTATTATCCGCATCTTAATTATTAATTCAATGATGCACATAGATGTTCATTTTTAATAATTCAGGTAGTTGCTATCTGATAGATAAAATTGAGAGCTCTAAATCAAGGACCAAGTAACCTATACAATGTATAAAAATAGGAAAGTAATAAGTATAATAATTTTTTTAAAACGAAAAACTGACTTCCTCCCAAAACTCGAGCTTACTAAAGTAAAATTTTACTAAAGGGAAAATATATATTGCGTTAAGCCGTGTACGAAGTTTAGAAGGCATAATATTGTCAGATCTTTATGCCAGCAAATGATTAAATAAGCCACATGACAAAAGAGAGAAATGATTAGGCTTCGAAACTTTACGTCTGACAATATATAAGCAACATATAATTACACTCCTTCTTCCCGCCCTGTTCCCAACCATTTGGGGTCGGTGAAATATGTAGGTACTCTTCTTTCAGTCATCCCTATTATCCGTCATCTCGTTATTCTCATGTCTACCTCTTCCTCTATAACCATCTTACCTCGGATACGGCTGAACGCAACATATAATTACACGACTTAATACAATTATCTTCATCTTCATAAGCCTATTGCAGTCCACTACTGGACGTAGGGTTCCCCTGCCATAGGGGGATTTTGTTACTAAAAAGTTCCACTATCTGTTTTTCGGCGGCTCCATCATCAGACCCTCGTTTCCTTTATATTATGTGTAGCTGACCAAAATTCTCTATAAAAATCTAAAAACGGACTACTCGTGCCTATTATATTTGAGGATATCCCTAGATTCCTTAGAGATTCCATCATCAGATGTTATATTTTATATCTAGGTGACTAAAACGCTCAGTAAAACTGTAAAAACAGACTACATGTGCCTACAATATTCGAGGATTGCCCTCGATTTCTCCAAGATCCCATCATCAGATCCTGATGTGGTGAATATGGGACCAACCTGGAAGTATACCATGACCAACTATAAAAAAAAATTTAAATCGGTTCTGAGGTAATACACATAAAAAAATAAAAAAATCATACAGACGAATTGATAACCTCTCTTTTTGAAGTCGGTTAAAAAAGTATAACGAGTATTTTAGGTAGTATATTATATCTATCGATTTATAGAACTAATATATTTTGGATCTTATTACGTTCATGATATTGGATTTATCCAATTGGATAAATCCAATAATAGCCCTGAGTAAAGTTCTAACAGGTAGCTAGAAGTCTAAACCTACTTACCAAAAGAGTGGGTCAATATTTTCTTAAATACCTGTCAGGAGTAGCGCATTCTTTTTTCTTTATTTACAAAGTTCACAGTTCTTGTACATTTTATAGATATTGTTGTCTCAGGTAAATATTTTAAAATCGTCTAAGGAAATATTAGAGAGATTTTCAACATACACTTGGGCTGTCGGCTCAAAGAGTGCCGGCCTCCAAGGGAATGATAGCAGGACTCCTCCTCGTCCGCTCCCTCTTCGGTGGAGGAGCCTTTGATGCAAGAGTGGAAGCTTCGAGAGAAACGGCGCCCGTACTCATTCTCACTCATGTCCTGAACACTGCTCAAGTTAATAGCACAATCACCGTATTAAAACTTTTAAACTGACATCACTGTTTGCAATCTACCTACTACAGTATAGTTAAAGCGCTTAATAATAAACTACATATCACGTGCCCATCACCTGAATAACCTAAGTTTGTACCCGGCACCAGTTTTCCTTTCTCATAGCTATACATATAACTATTTAGATATTATGTATAACGCCAAAATTATATTGCATGCCAATGACTGGCAAATATGCAGGAGCAAATTTTTCTATTACATTATCACCATTATGTACCCATATTTATGCAAATAAATGATCTGAATCTGAATATACAGTAGAACTCCAATTATCCGAATTAATGGGGACCGGGACCCATTCGGATAATCAAATATTCGGATAATCGGATTTTTTTTTTTAAATTGCCATTGGAGAGAATAAAAGCTACGTTTTGATATTGCACTATTTTTTTATTGAATTAAATGAAAGAAACATGAAATTTTCACATGTTTTAAATATAAATAAAATGTACTTATGTACAAGTTTAGAAATAAAAATCATTGTTTTTTAAACATCTCCGTCAATGTAAGCTGTTTTGCGGTCTTCAACCGTTTTCGGGCAGCCAGGTCACGCATTCGCTTGACGGTGAGCAGTTGCAAGTGGTCACACTCGGGCTGACGCTCCATCCACTTCAAAGCAGTCTCGAGGCCGGCAAATGCTTCACTAGCTGATGGTCCAGCGTCTACTTCAACATCAGCAGAAAGTTCTTCTTCCACTTCCACTTCAACATCTTCTCTCACACTTACAACAATTTCATCGTCATTGAGAATTTGAAAACCAGGGTCAGACGTGTCACAAGCCATCCACTCTCCTACATCTTCAGCACTTACTTCTGTACAACCAGGAATTTTTACAATCATTTTTCTTATTTCCTCTAGTGACAACGCATCTTCATCATCATCATCCTCTCCATATTTTTGTTTCTCATTTTCTTCAGATTCTTTTTTTTTGTTCTTCTCAGACGGTAGGCCTTTCAGTTTATTCCACGCACGTCTTAGCGTCACTGGCGTAACCAAACTCCAAGCTTCCGCTACCATGTAACAGCAGTCCTTTAAATTTATTTTGCTATGATTTGCCAAAACCAATTCTTCATCTTCAGCACCTTCGATCAGCAGTTTTCTCAGCAGTTGCCTTCTGTAATGGCGCTTCATTGTTTCAATAACAGACTGGTCCATGGGTTGCAGCAAACTTGTAACATTGGGAGGCAAAAACGTCGTTTTAAACTGCCCATTCTCTCTTTCCAACAGTTCTGCTGTAGGATGAGTGGGTGCGTTATCAACAATTAAAAGCACCTTACTGCCTTCTTTTCCCACCGATTTTTGGTGCTTTTTCACTTCAGGAATAAACACTTCATCATACCATTCGGTAAACAAAGCTGCAGTCATCCAGGCCTTGGGTTGACTTTTGTAGAAGAGTGGAAGTTTTTTTACGTTTTTAAATGCTCTTGGATTTCTTGATTTTCCTATCAAAAGAAGTTTCCTATCAAGTATCAGTTTATGATTTCCAGTGGAGTTGGCACAGTTAAGCACTGTAACACGTTCTTTACTGACCTTATGTCCAGGGGCACTAGATTCCCTTTTAGAAGCCAAAGTGGTTTTTGGTAATGCTTTCCAAACAAGGCCAGTTTCATCGGCATTATAAACAAACTCCGGATCATAGGATTCTGATGCAGTTTTAAATTTTTCAATAAAATTTTCAGCAGCTGCAGAGTCTGCTGAAAGCTTCTCACCAGCCAAATCTAACTCGCGTACACCATGCCTGAATTTAAAATTCCTTAGCCAGCCGTTACTAGCCTTAAAAGATGAATAACCAAGCTTTTCTGCTAAGATTTTGGCTTTTTTACAAAGGATTGGACCTGAAATCGGATTTCCCATAGAATGTTGCTGCAAAAACCATTTAAACACGGCATCTTCCAAATTTTTGTTGGTTGCTGTCTTCATTGTTTTCCTGGAGGAACTTCCATCTTCATTTTCAAGCACCGAAACAAAGTTTAAAAGTGTTGACTTACTGTTTTTAATGTCAGAAATTGTTGCTTGTCCAACACCATAAATCTCAGACAACTTCTTACCCGTTACACCTTTATCGAGTTGCTCTATAATTTTCAGTTTGTCCGCTAACGATAGCACAACACGTTTTCTTTTCGAAGCCATGGTATAAAAACAATACAGTATTGTACACGCACAAACAAAAGTAAGCCGTAGCGAAAGAGTAGCGTCCTCGAGCAAGGTCAATAGCACACTGGCTAATCAAAACAAACAATGACAGGTGCGCCGTGACTGCAATGCGCCGGAACTTGTCTTAACTTGCCGTTGTGCCTACACTGACTTCGCGGGGGGAAGTCAGTGTAGGCACAACGGCAAGTTAAGACAAGTCAAGTCAAGACTTGACGCGCAAACACTGGCTTCGCGGGGGGAAGGATAATAGCGCACTTAGACTTTTTTTGGACAATTTTTTGTGATTCGGATAATCGGCGATTCGGATAGTCGGAGTTCGGATAATTGGAGTTCTACTGTATACTCATACAAGTTGGTGCAAAAGTTAATAGTGGTATACTTACTGAAATTATTTGCATGAAATATTTCCATTAGCACACAAGGCGCAAGTTTTTAAAATAAATAGCTTTTTCCATTTCTTCGATATATGGATAAGTACCAAAAGACCTGGGTGCTGGCTGAGACAAAGTAACATCGTTTGCCACTAACATCAAGAGCGCCAGGAAATCATTGGAGCAAACGTGTCGGCGACGTACCTCTATCGATTCAATCTTCTATATCTATACCTATATAATAAAAATGTAACGGATAGCTGTCTGTACAGAAACGGCTGAACCGATTTCGAGGCAGTTTTCAGGAATATATTGTAACAGGTCCCACTTAACATATAGGCTACCTACTTTTTATCCCAGATAATTTAGATATTTTGTTTTTTCTGTTGTCCACGAGGACGGAGTCGCGGGCGTTCACTAGTCGACAAATAATATTTATTACATTGCCTAAGGCTCCTGGAGTCTGGGTCCCAAAGAGATAAACAAAAACACAATACGGTCTGTAATGCGTAGTGTGCGGTCACCTTACAATAGGTTAAATGTTATTCGTCTTCAGCCTATTGTAGTCCACTGCTGGACGTAGGCCTCCCCTAGGGCACGCCACAAGGCTACTGCCAGAGGAGGGTTTTTGCCTATAGTCACCACGCTGGGCAGGCGGGTTTGTAGCCGCAGTGTGATTTTTTGACTATGTGTGCACGGGAGGCGCTACTGCCCACCTCCCGGAAACCCTTATCGCCTCGTACGATACCCACGGGCAGGCATGGGGTGGTACAAACTCTACTCTGCCGGCACCAAGCGGCTATAAATGTTATATGTACTTAACAATTAATTTGTTATCAGAGGCTTGTGCCAAATCCTCTCATTAATTAACAGCAGACACTATTATCTCCAAATTAAAATATTTATATTTATTTATCTATGTACTTATCAGTGTAGGTACGGTTTCTGAAACCAAGAATCATGGTAAAAATAGTAAGTAACATAAAGATTACACAGTTGGGAAATGTTTAAAACTGAAAATTAGGACAGAAGTTAGATATAAATAAATAAAGTTAGATTATATTATAACTGTTATCACAGCCAATCCTAGAAAGGGTTGGTGTCAGACAGACAGCTGGGCGTGAGAACATGTGCAAGTGTTTTTAAAAGAAACCCAATTGAGGCCACCCCGATTTGGTATGAGGGCAGGGTGATGACTGATATTACAAAAATTCAAGCTTTTTGGATAGAAATCAGGTAGGTTTGCATGTAAATATACAGTATGGACCTATAATACTCGAGACGCGTAAAGTACGCCATTACGGCTTAGTTCTATAGGGATACTTCGTCTTTCCGATCCATGTTTATTTATCTCGGAAGGCAGTCGTGTTTTAAGGTTTGAAGTACCGCGACGTGTATTTTTAGGTAACTTTTTTAAAGAACTTTCCGGAACGTAGGTAACTCCCAAATTATTTATCACTCTATAGGTTAAATGTTTATAGAAACCATGTATGTTAACCAAATAAATTATGTTTACCTATACATATTATTGTCTTCTATGCTGCTCTGGGAGTGAAAAAATAACGTGTAATACTACAGCTGCTTGTCTTCCCGGGCATACTGTACAAGTCATTAGAGGGACAAGAGGATCTTGGTGTTTTGTAGGCGATGGGTTGACCACCTGTCACTACTAACCGAACTTGTACATCTCAACTATACCCTAAAAATTGGTCAGAAGTGGCACCATGTGGTTCTATCGGTCCTTAGTGCTCTGCCTACCCCGTAAGGGATAAAGGCGTGATTATATGTATGTATGTATACATATTATGATAATCTAATAGCACTGTTCGCGTTACTTTGACCCCTATGAGATATTATAAGAAGACGATTATACTTGTTACGTGTAATTGCAAATTAACTAATTTTTCACGTAGGTAGAAGGTTAAAAATATCATAACTGTACCTCATGTATCGGAACAATGTTTGTATGTGGAAAAATGTTCTGTATGACTCTACAACGAATCTACCGACAGTGTAAGTACCTACATTCGTCATCCGATCAATTGACCCGGTGGCTTAGTGGTTATAGCGGCTGGCACGGTTTGCAGTGGTCGTGGGTTCGATTCCCACTCGGGTGAAGAATTTTTTCCATTTTATTTATTAACAATTTTACCTACATACACCATACTACCACCGGTAGGTACTTTAAAATAAAATAGAAAAAACAATTTGGATATCGAATGATAGCCATCATTATCTTTACGCTGGAATCTCCAAAAAATATCTTTTGGGAAAACGACTTTTCTTGCAATTGCGGATAGAGTTTGCTACAAGTGTATCCCATAATCACAATCAAGTACCCATATCGAATTATGTCAAAACAATCGCAATTTCCTATAAACCTAATAACAACAAACAAGGCACACTCGACTTACGGAGAAAAATCTGTAGAGAATACAGTGACGGATTTACCAGCAGGCTGAGTAGGCTCGAGCCTAGGGCGGCAGATTTTGGGGGCGGCAAATTTGGGGAACGATTTTTTTTTTTTTTTTTACCTCATAGAATATTTTTCTATGACGGTTTTCTGATGTCTTACAGATAGAAGTCTGCAACAAATTTTGTCGATGACTTTTCTCTCTCACTTGTCATTGCACATTCCGAGAGTAGCAAACTTCCATATTCTAGAGTAAAACAGCTAGTTCGCCGCCCCTCAAGCAGTGATCGGCCTCGCGCCTCTGCGCCCTTTGCCCACACTTCTTATGAGTGAAAAGAGCGCAATTGTAAAAAATATGCCCCTCTTCCCACTAACAACCCATACATGCCAGTCTTACTACTGGTTGGAGGCTACGAACTGGATGGTTTGTATATAATGTTTCGATTTTTATATTCGAATATAATGAATAAATTTAGTGAATAATTTTACCGATTTCAATCTTATGTATCGACTATTATGTGTTTCACATGCACTAGTAGCTTCAGAAAATTCGATTGGAATTAAAAAAAAAATCTTGAACAGTAATATAGCATACATTACCCCGCCCCTACATGATTGAGCTTCGATTAGCTCAAAAATATACCGAAAAATTATTTTACGTGCAATTTCAACGAAATTGTTGCATTGTAAAAATAATGTATGATATGACAATTGTTGAGGCAAGGGCGGCAAAAACTATTCAGCCTATACCTTGAAAATTTGTAAATCCGCCACTGAGAGAATAGGTTATCGGTAGAGAAAAATATCTACTTATCATCGTATGATTTCAAATTATTTTATTTGCGCTGAGGTTGTTAAAGTCAGCATGGTTCTAGTCCTATAAGTATAACTCTAGGCTCGCTTTACTCGAGGTAGGCTAAGTATAGAAATGAACCTACGGCCAAGTTCAGAACAAATCTGGTTGACACAAACTACACGATATCGAGTCCGAGGAGCTGGTATAAGATAATTTACAAAGGCCAAACAAGAACTAAAGTTTTTAGCTGCCTGCAAAAACCGTTTCCATTTTCACTATGTATCCCAAGTTCTAAGAAGTTTAAATGAATCTTTTGCCCTGAAGAAGCAAGAAGTTTGTTCAGCATAATTTAAAGTAGGTATGCTGGTTCTCTTGGCTTTGTTGGCTCATACCCAATCCTTCTGTCTTTCATCTGAATTGACTCAAACTACAAGAAGGTACCTAACTACGGTAAGGCAAGGAGCAGCTGTATACAGTGCGGTATAGTACCTACGTCTTTGTTTTTAGGGATAGGGAATCTTATCTATAGTTTCGTTGCATAATTTCCTTGTACTCGTATTATATCGATTGACAGTACATTTTAATAGCAGTCATATGCATGCCCTCTGACCTGGGGCTTTTCTCAGCGTTTCAGATAAGCGACCGACGACGTGTGCGGAAAGAGGGACGGACGTCACATAAAACGTCACATGGAGAGAGTACCCACGTATGTACACTTATATAACACACGTCTTTCTTTAAGACAATAACAATGCGTTTATGCAACGCACCAAACATATTTACATTATCCCCTACCTACTTCGCAGTAATTATGCGATATTGCGCGATTATGATTATAAAAAAGAGGAAAAAGAAAAGCTTTGTGAAAAAGCTTATACCTACATACATGTTGCTTACATCCCTTAATTTTAAGCAATGTACTAGAAATGAAAATTGCTATTATGTACTTAATTTTTCCGGGTATTCCTACAGAGAAAACTGACGGCGGCACGGTGTTAAGTAATGTCGAATCGAAAACTCACCCGTGAGCAATTCACGCCAGGAGAAGTTAAATAAAAATACTTATCCTGCGAAGTTCGCAAAGTTATCGACATCTCCGCCAATAGCAGTTAGATGTCATCACATCATTTAACGAACGAATGAACGTGCTGAATGAAAGTTTTCTTATTGGAGGAAAAGTTTCAATAACTTTGTGAATTTCGCGGTCGCTCGTTAAATTGTTACGTTATCGTATTCTGGCTTGTCTATGTCAAAAAGAACGATACGCTATATACACCCCATGTCTGCCCGTGGGTATCGTACGAGACCATTAAGGGTTTCCGGTGGGCCTTCCGTGTAGACAACATAGTCCAAAATACAAACTGCGGTCACCAACCCGCCTGCCCAGCGTGGTGACTATGGGCGAATACCCCCCATGGCAGTCTTGTGGCGTGCCCTGGGGGAGGCCTACGTCCAGCAATGGACTGCAATAGGCTGATGATGATGATGTGAAGGAGATTAAATGAATTTCAAATAAGTTCCAACAATTGGACAAAATTGGAAGAAATCTATGTGAGGAGAGATAGCAAAAAAACAAAGATGCTGCGTGAGCGCGTGTATTAAGTGCAAGTGCATTCATACCGTGCGCAGGCGCCGAGTGAATCAGATCGCACCAGCAGCTGTTCTTGGGTAATCGGCTGCACAAACAAAATTTACTTAGAAATAGATAAATAGATATTAATCGTCAAACTCCGAAATAGTGAAAAAAATCAGCTGTTCTATATATTTCAGTAATTATTCCAGATTGTATGGAACAGCTGATTTTTTTTCACTATTGCGGAGTAGGTCCCATAGTGAAAGTTGTTTCTTTTTACCTACCTAGTTTCATGTCAAAAGATAATAACTAATTTTGTAAACACCTTATATATAGTAATCTTTTATGTCTGTCCTCAAATAAGGATCCTGATAAGTTAATAGAGTGACTGGCGGCTGGTGTCTGGGTTTATGGTTTCCACTTTCTACCTCGCCATAAAAGCATAACTTAGTAAAAATGTAGCGCGACATAAATATCAATTTTACCGTGATTAACCAAAATCAGACACTTCTTTGCCCAGAATTGAACGACTTGATCGCACTAACGATTTAAAATAAAAGGAAACAGAGAACTCGACGTATTACATCAGTTTACTATTACACGTCGATCATCGCTTAAGTTACAATAGGGGTACAATCCAATAGTTAAGTACAAAACACGTCATAAATTTTATGATAAACATTATAAAAACACATCTACTATCTAAATAGTATTTACAAAATACAAATATATCGGCTCTCCAATGAATTATCTTAAATAAAACGAGCTAATTTCGAGTCACTAGGTGACGACATAAACATTGATGTTACATTTTTTTGGGGGTGAATAATCAATTAAATGTCAGAAAGGCACTAAAAGATTCAAAATACTTGCTCAGATACTTTGGCATCGACAGTTTCGAAGCTCATCCATACTAGCGTCTCTACAAAGTGTATTGCAAGCGCTCGTATATCTAGCATAGATGCAATAATAACGCAATGTGCTAGAGCTGGGCGGAACCACAGATTATAATACGGGAATCCAGCAGGCGTATCGGGTATTTTGACAGTTCATAGTGATAATCACTCATTGAAACTTAATCAAAGGGAAGTGAAGAAAATTTGGCAACACATAGGTATAAGCATTGCTTCGGCTCTACTGCTGCAAATACGTAATAGCCCTGAAAATAATGCCCATAACTTCTGAGCAGTGCGTACTCGTATAGATTTTGAGAGTGTAATGTTTACGGAAGAAATAAATAAAAATATGCCACTTCCATTTCATACCTATAGTTTCAATGAGTATCATCACTATAAATAAATTGTCAAAAAAGATAGGCTTAAAAGGCGTCGGCGTAGTTCCGCTATCGCTTCAAAATAGTGCATCTTTACATGTTGGCTTCGATATCTACATTATACACGTTGACATACACAAAGTGGGGTGACATCGTCACGCAGCATAATGGCAGCTTGTCACCTTGCCTGCGTGGCGGGCGGGCCACATAGCAGGCTTTGGTCGAACCTCTTCATCTGTCGGGTGGCGGTTTCCACCTCCACATCCGTCAGGTAATAAGCCTCGAAGTTGGGCAACGGACGCAGCATCGAGTATAGACGTTCTGCGTATTTTCTGAATCAAAAATTCGTTCGATTTATTAGTTCGTAAAGTACGCTTCATTAATTAGAGATAACATTATTTAAATTACATTTATCTATAGGTAATGCAGATTTGATAATCTACCGCAGACGCCATTATAGATCGCTGCTAGTTAGATAGAGTAGTTAACTAAGTAGGTATATCCGAGAGAAGCTTTTCTCCGTTTGTGTTCTTTCAGTTTATGGTAGAATTTGGATTTTAAGTTTTGGTTAGGTACATAGGTCAGCGATGCAGTCGTCATATAACGACTGAAGGAACATTTTACATGTTGTCGATACTGTAAAGAGCCGAGGTGGTCTTACGGCCGCTATTGATTACGGCACCGCTATCTAAGAAATCAAAGGTTCTATCAATATTAAGCCGATATCAGTATCCGCATCGCAAATGCGTACCTATCAGATCTTTTATTTCGATCATGATAAAATGATAGTCACTAGAAAATTAATATAATTTCGCATCAACGTTCGTTGTTATAATAATCCCACCAATAGCGATTAGATTTCATCACGTGACTTCACGAAGGCGCGAAAATAAAGGCTTCCTATTGGAGCAAACGTCTCGAGAAATAGCATTACTTTGTCTAAGTCTCTTGATACTGTCAAACTTACCTAGCGTCGCTGCCCTTGTCCTCTAGCAATGTGGCTGGGGACCGAAGCGACTGTTTCCCAGCCAAATTATTTAAGGGATATAGCTTACCTTGGCCGCGTGGTGCCGGCAGAGTAGAATTCGAACCACCCCATGTCTGCCCGTGGGTATCGTACGAGGCGATTAAGGGTTCCCGGGAGGTGGGCAGCAGCGCCTCCCGTGTTGACAACATAGTCCAAAATACAAACTGCGGTCACTAACCCGTTTGCCCAGCGTGGTGACTATGGGCAAATACCCCTCATGGCAGTCTTGTGGCGTGCCCTGGGGGAGGCCTACGTCCAGCAGTGGACTGCAATAGGCTGATGATAATGATGATAGCTTACCTAGCGTCGCTGCCCTTGTCCTCTAGCAAGGCGGCTAGGGAGCGAAGCGCCTGTTTCCTAGCGAAGGCAGCGGAGGGGGGCCGCGCGCGCAGCAAGCCCCGCCCCCCCGCCGCCAGCGCACAGCTCACCACCAGCAAGCGTGCGGCCGCGCAGCGCACTAGCGCGTTCTTGTGTCTGTGGGATATTCATCATCATTTCAACCATGTCTGCTTGTAGGCTACATGTAGGGTTGCCAGGTCGAAAAACCAAACAGCCGGACAGACCAACCAGTTTAGCCGGACATTTCGGTAAAAAAGCCGGACATATTATTTCGAGTTTCAGTATGTATTAATAGGTTAAAAAATTATTGTCGCTGAATACGAAAACTGATAACGCAACCTACTTTTGACAGAGTTTCGACCGACAGTCGAGTCTGAGACACCACTTGCATGCGACTGAAAATTAGCTTAAATACATAATAAATGCGCGAGCGAAGCGAGCGCGAAATTTTTTCTTATGTACACGTAACTCACGTACCTAAATTGTCTATTACTTTTTGAAAATTTCAGGTCTACCGAGAATTTGTGACCATTGCTAAAACATGAGATGGGTTACAAGCGGATAGGCATCTAAACATAATCGTTATATTTAATTTAACAACAATTAGTCAGATAACTGAATTAATTCTCAATTAACAGCAGCGCGAGCGCAAATTTTTGTAATAATATATTTTGTAATAAGTATAGTAATTGCTAATACTTTTTACAAAAAATCTTGACATTGCTATTAGACTTTTTAGAGTCAAGACTAGAAACCTGTCAGTCCAGGAGGTTTAGACGTTGTGATGAGCGATAACGAAGGTCGCAAGGTTATGAAAACATTTCCTCAAATACGAAGCCTTAATTTGGCGCGTTCGCTAAATGACGTGACCGCTGTTGGTGGAAATGTTAAGATAACTTTACGAACTTCGCGGCCGCTGGTAAAATTATTGCATTGCCTAAGCTGATCTAAGCTCCAGAGTGGGGTCATGAGCCCCATGACCCCATGGATCCACGCTTGGTGAAAAGCCTAACAAAAGCCGGACAACGTTAATTTTAACTGGACACACGACCGAAAAACCTGACTCTGTTCGGCTTTATCCGGACGCCTGGCAACTACATGACATATCGCCCGTATTCTTCCTCTGGAGGGCATTCGAGTGACAGTGGTACTACTTTGTTTTCTCTGACATGTCAGATGGTATAAGTATTTGAGTTTGCGTTAACGTTTAACGATTTGGGGATATCTTCGATATCGATATGTACTACCTATAACATTGTCGAAGGCACCTCAATACAATCCCAGCATAAAAATATTTGAGACCGGTGCATCAGCATAGCATCATCAGCGCAGCGGGGCTTTACTAGAATACATCAGCAGAATTACTTTCCGTGGATGTCGCAAGAAACTCGGGCATTTTCACGCCATACAAGCAACTTATTATTTATTATTATTATGAACTTATCGATAGCTCAGTTGGTTAAAGCGATGCACGGAATGCGAGAGGTCGCGAGTTCAAATCTCGCTCGGGTGAATTTTTTTTTCATTTTCTTTATAACTGTTCGCAACGCCACCTAGTGATAAATGACGACAAGGACGTATCAGCGCACACGCAGCACACACCCGACCAGTTTACATCAATGTGAAGGACGTTCGCTAGTTCCTAGGTGGTGGACTAGATGGAGCTGCACGGATCCTATATATATTCGACAACATTAAAATTTGATACACACTAAAATTGTATTCGCTTGATACGCATTTTAAAATATAACGTATATATTCAAGAAAATCTCGCTTTATTTAAGTCCTGAAATATACTACGAAAACATTGGACCTTCAACGCCGAATATTATATGAAGAATCAGATTAATAATAATCAATAATAATTACATAATAGAAGAAGAATTAAGAGAAGAATAAGTTTAAAGGAAGATTCAGCAGAGGTTTGGTCGTATCGTTCCTTTCCTTCCTTCCAGCTTCTTTTGTGCTAAAACTGTGACTAATTACAGGAAATCCCTGGCCTTGGTTCGCGTGATTACACCGAGGTGTTTGCAGGAAAAACCGTAAGTACCCTGAATTTATAAAGTGCCAAAATGAGTCTAGGATCTGAAACGCTTAGTATATCCCCTATTAAATCTCCCTTGCCAGTTATGCAAAATGTTAATGACAAGTTATTGCAAGATTTGAATAAAAAACGCGGGACAATTAAGGGTAGATTAACACTTTTTTCGAAATTTGTAAATTCAATTATAGATGAACCGTTAGATGATAGGCAATTAACAGAATTAAAGTTAAGATCTGATATTGCTAAATCATTAATGCAAGATTTTAATCATATTCAAAGTTCCATAGAGGAAATGTGTTCAGAAAGGGAGTTATCTCAGCAACTAGATAATCGTGAATCCTTTGAAAATTCCTACTATGCTGTCTTTACAGATGTTAATCGTTTAATGCAAGGTGTTAATAATTCCGACTCTGCCATTAGTGACAAATCCAAGTGTAACGCAAATCCGTTAGTAAAGTTACCTACTATAGCTTTACCTACCTTTGATGGCTCATACAATGCATGGCTTGAGTTTAGAGACACCTACCTTTCTTTGATCCATAAATCAACACTATTGGATGATATTCAAAAGTTCCATTATTTAAGATCTGCTTTAACAGGGAACGCTAGTCAGGTGATAAAATCATTAGAATTTTCAGCTGAAAACTACACAATAGCATGGGACTTACTTAATCATAGATATAATAATACTGGCTTATTAGTGCATAACCATGTAAAGGCGTTATTTTCCTTACAATCTATGACTAAGGAATCGCCTCATATTATTAGAAAATTGGTAGATACTGTGCTCAAAAATTTACGAGCCTTAAAGACGTTAGGGGAACCTACAAAAAAGTGGGATACCCTCATTATTTTTATAATTGTTTCTAAACTAGATTTGGCTACAGAAAAGGAATGGGAACAACATAAAAGTATTCTAGGTACAGAGAACTCATCAAAGTTGTCTTATTTAATTGAATTTCTAACGGAGAAAGCTAATATGTTGGAAAAGGTACAGGCAAACCATACTGTTTACCCCGTAAGTAGGTCAAGCTCTGACAACAAGTTAAAAACGCAAAAGGTAAATAGTTTTGCATCAATTAATGATAACTCCGCTAGAAACTCCAATAATAAAAAGACTCACTATACTCGTTGTTGTGTTATGTGTAAAGGTAACCACTCACTTTATGCTTGTTCTCAGTTCTTAAAATTACCGTTAAATGAAAGGTTAAATATTGTGAATGAGAATGCTTTGTGTGCAAATTGCTTCCGTAAAGGACATACCGCAAATGATTGTTATTTTGGCCCATGTAGACAATGCAATCTAAAACATAACAGTTTATTGCACGGTGAGAGTAGTAAGGATTCTGACTCATCCGCCAGTTTAAATATGCAAACTTATTTAAATACCGATCGTAAAGGTTGTTCTATTGCAAATAATGATTCGTTAAATTCCACTTTATTGTCAACTGCAATTATTGAGGTCGCAGGCATTAACAACAAGTATTACAGAGCTCGGGCTTTACTTGACAGTGGTAGTCAACATAGCATTATATCTGAGTCACTATGTAAAAAACTTAATTTAAAACCTATACAGTCCACTTATCACATCGTAGGAGTGGGACAGTCGGTCTCGCATTCTGCTCAATTATGTACAATTAAGCTCAGATCATTAAATTATAATTATCAAACGGATATTAAATGTTTAGTTCTACCCTCCATAACTAATATGATACCTACATATAAAATTAATCCAAATTCTTTAAATATTCCTAAGGAAATATGCTTAGCAGACACTAATTACTACATTCCGTCCAAAATAGATTTATTGTTGGGAGTAGATCAATTTTGGGATTTGATAATCGAAGATAAAATTAGATTATGTAACGGTCCTTATCTCCAAAATACCAAACTAGGCTGGATAGTGGCTGGCCCCATTCATTTTGAACATAGGCGCATTACTCCTGTTCAATGTAATACTACTCAAACGCTTGATATAGGGGAACAGTTAAGGAAATTTTGGGAGATAGAGGAAGTGTCATGCCAAAATAATAACTTTTACTCTGACGAAGAACGGCTTTGTGAGAAGTTATTTATAGATACAACTAAACGCTTGGTTGATGGTCGGTTCTCAGTACGCATACCGTTTAAGGATTCCATAGATGAGCTCGGTGACAGTTACGATATTGCTAAAAAACAGTTTATTTCACTTGAACGACGACTTGAACGCGACAGTCAGTGCAAACAGATGTACAACGACTTTATGAAAGAATATATAAGCCTCGGGCACATGACTCGCATTAAACATTGCCCACCTATAAATTATTTTTTACCTCACCATGGTGTATTCCGCGAAGATAGCATTACAACAAAACTACGCGTGGTATACAATGCCAGTCAATTAACTTCGTCGGGAAAATCGCTTAACGACCTTCAGATGACTGGCCCACCTTTGCAAAATGATTTGTTTGCGATTCTTTTACGCTTTCGTCAATATAAATACGTTGCGTGTGCTGACATAGAGAAAATGTTCAGGCAGGTATTAATACAAGAGGATCAAAGACATTTGCAAATGATAATATGGCGTGAAAATCCTTCGGAACAACTTTCTTTATTCCAGCTAAATACCGTGACGTATGGTACTGCGTCTGCACCTTACCTTAGCATGCGATGCATTAGACAGTTAGGGCAGGATTGCACGGATGCGGACGTTTCACGCACGATTTTGAACGATATGTACGTTGATGACTACATTAGTGGGAATAATAGCAAATCAGAATTAATACGCATTTGTAAAGGTGTTATCGATGTACTTAAGTCGGGTTGTTTTCCTTTGCGAAAATGGGTATTTAATTCAAGTGAAATAGCTAAGGAATTCGTTCAGAATGATAGTAAGCAGTCGAAACATTTTACATTAAACGAAAATCAGTCTAATAAAACTTTGGGAATAGGTTGGTTAAATAATAAAGACCAATTTCATTTCACTTCTAAAATAAATAAAATCTCAAATTCTATAACTAAACGTATGATTTTATCTATTGTTTCACAGATATACGATCCATTAGGTTTTCTTAGCCCTGTTATCATTAAAGCAAAGGTGCTATTACAAAAGCTATGGTTGTATAAGTTAGAATGGGATGACGAAGTACCACTGGACATTAAATATAAGTGGGAAAAGTTTGTCACATCATTATCCGCATTACATGATATTTATATACCTCGCCATATGATTTGTATTAACCCTATTCGTACAGAATTGCATATATTTACAGACGCCAGTGAACTCGCGTACGGTGCGTGTGCATACGCCCTAAGCGTTAACGAGGCTGGTGACGTAACGGTCAAACTTGTTTGCTCCAAGAGCCGCGTAGCTCCACTCAAACCGGTTAGCATACCGCGTTTGGCATTGTGTGGTGCGCTACTAGGTGCTATATTATCAGATAGAATAATTAAATCGCTTAATTTAAAGTTTGACAAAATTGTTTATTGGACTGACTCAACTATTGTATTGGGGTGGTTGAGAATGTCACCTAATCAACTTAAAACGTTTGTGCAAAATCGTGTGGTACAAATAAGTGAATTATCTCAAGGAAAATGGTTACATGTGAGTGGCAAAGACAATCCAGCTGATTTAGTTTCTCGAGGTACTTGTTTAGACGAATTGATGAACAACAATATGTGGTGGCACGGACCGTCCTTTTTACTCGAAAGGGAAACCAATATTCAAATTATGGATTTGGATTGTCTTCACACCAATTTACCTGAAGTAAGAACAAACCACATAAACGTCGTGTCTTGCTACAATAGTTCTTGTGATAAATTTGATTTTAATGTGTTTTCTTCATTTTGCAAATTGCAACGCGCATACGCATTTGTTTTGAGGTTCATTAATAACCTTAAATTAAAGAATAAACTTGATCGTTTCACAGGACCATTGTCACTTAAGGAGATGAATAATTCTTTGTATACTATTATTAAATTAATTCAATTAGAATCATTTCCAAATGAATATAACGCCTTAATAAATAAATTGCCAATTAAATCAACTCGTAATGTATTAGGTTTAAACTTGTTTTTAGATGACAAAGGGATTATCCGAGTGGGAGGTCGATTGTCTAATTCCCTTGAATTCTCATATAATAAAATGCATCCCATATTATTGTGTAGTAAGCATTATGTTACTCATCTTATTTTCGTTCAAGGCCACTTAAGGTTGTTGCACGCTGGGCCTCAACAGCTGTTAGCACACATGAGAGAGACCTGGTGGGCCTTAGGGGGGAGAAATTTAGCTAGAAAGGTTGTGCAACAATGTCAAAGATGCACTCGCATGAAAGGTCAAACCGTGCAACCGATAATGGGAAACTTACCACAGGAACGAATAACCGTTGATTTTCCTTTCATGAATTGTGGAGTAGATTATGCTGGACCACTTTATATATTAAACAAGAAGGGAAGGGGCTCTAGACTTGAGAAATGTTATTTGTGTCTGTTTGTTTGTTTTGCTACGAAAGCCTTGCACTTGGAACTTGTCACTAATTTAACTACAGAATATTATATTTTAGCCTTAAAAAGATTTATTTCCCGTAGGGGAAAACCATGTTGTATATTCTCTGACCATGGTAGGAATTTTGTAGGGGCAAAAAGGGAAATTACAGATTTCTTATCTAGGGAATCACAAACTATTATTGATTACGCTTCATCTAATGAAATTGAATTTAAATTTATACCACCCTACGCACCTCATTTTGGCGGTTTATGGGAGGCAGGGGTGAAGTCCTGCAAGCACCACATTTTACGGGTTTTAGGCAATAGTCACTTAAATTATGAGGAGTTTAGTACAGTTTTGGCACAAATAGAAGCTGTCCTGAACTCCCGTCCTATGTACTGTCTGTCCTCAGATCCTTCAGATTATACCCCTCTCACACCTGCTCACTTCCTGATCGGCCGACCGCTGACCTCACCTGCAAGCGAAGATGTTACCATTTCTCCTTTACATTCACTATCACGTTATAAAAGGATAGAACAGCTGAGGCAACATTTTTGGAAGCGATGGTCCGCTGAGTATATTGGAGAGCTACAAACCCGCACAAAATGGAAGGAGTCAAAAGGAGTGTTGGCACCTAATACTTTGGTGCTCATAAAAGAAGATAACCTCCCACCGCTGAAATGGCGAATGGGAAGAATTTTGTCTTTGTTTCCAGGAAAAGATGGCATACCTCGAGTGGCTTGTATAAAGACGGCTAATGGAGTTATTGAGAGGGCATTTTCAAAGATTTGCCCTTTGCCTACAAATGATGACGAGCCAACGACGAGATCTGGTCAAAGTTGTTGAGAGCTGCAACTATCATGAGCTCTCAAGGCGGGCCGGCATGTTCGCAACGCCACCTAGTGATAAATGACGACAAGGACGTATCAGCGCACACGCAGCACACACCCGACCAGTTTACATCAATGTGAAGGACGTTCGCTAGTTCCTAGGTGGTGGACTAGATGGAGCTGCACGGATCCTATATATATTCGACAACATTAAAATTTGATACACACTAAAATTGTATTCGCTTGATACGCATTTTAAAATATAACGTATATATTCAAGAAAATCTCGCTTTATTTAAGTCCTGAATATACTACGAAAACAATAACTATTAATATTTATAACTTATCATATCATTTAAATCAGTAGGTACCCCCCCTATGCTAAACGTGGGATTATCTTTACGATCTTACAGTTCTGGTTCTGCTATTTCGGGAACACACCCGTGTCTATAGATATGTCTTCTTCTTCAGCATATTGCAGTCCACTGCTGGACGTATGCCTCCCCCAGGGCACGCCACAAGACTACTACCACAGGGGGATTTTGCCCATAGTCACCACGCTGGGCAGGCGGTTTGGTGACCGCAGTGTGATTTCCTCCCGGAAACCCTTACCCGTGCGATACCCACGGGCAGGCAGGGGTGGTACAAACTCTACTCTGCTGGCACCACGCGGCTAACTAGATATGTATGTATAAAATTCTTCTAATGGGCAAGTACTAGATTCATATTTACGTACGTACCCGACCCCGTTAACGCAGAGTGCGGTGACGGCATGCGTGACCTCGACGCCGCTTACGATCTGATCGAGGGCCACGTTGGCAGCGCGCCGCACCGGCCGGCTGAAGCTGCCCGTCTTTACCAGCAGGGAAGTCGTCGCCTCGTAGAAATCCTAAAGTAATGCATAGGTAGGGCGTCGCCAGCCTATTGCAGTCCACTGCTGGACTCTCCCAGAGTACGCTACAAGGCTACTGCCATGGGGGTGTTATATATCATAGGAAGATACATATATAGAATCCTGTGCTGATGCAGGGCTTCGCTAGGATACATCAGCTGGAAACCTGAGCTGGAAAATTGATCTATAGAGTACGTACCCTTCGTTAAGGGTGGCAACGAAAAAACACCCTGTATATGAATTCTAAAAGTTGACAATTTATTTACAGTTTTCTATGTGCCTATTTCGTTCGTTTCCGTACAAGAAACGAGTCCAGTAGCAGATGAGACAAACGGTAACTTCAGATGGCAAACGACTTTCATAGGGTTTCGTTTGTTATCCTTTGGGAACAACACCGCTATTATTGCCAAATCCGGGGTTTTCATATGCCTACCTACGTCAGTTTGCTACAAATCCTAGACAGACATTAAAAGCTAGATTCGTCTCACCGGTTTCTTAGTGTAATTGGTGTTCTTTATAATAGCAGCCAGCGTACTACACGCTGCACGGGCTACCTGCGTGCGCGGCGAGTCCACTTGCACGCTCACCTGCAGAATATCATACTTAGATACTTGATAGACGAATAACTTGCTGCATGGTAAAGTATACCTAGTTACTCGGAATACAGGACGGAGCCATTTCGGCATAAGACCTATTTCCAACGGGCACCGATCCTCCGATCGCCGGCGTCAATGTCGGAAGTCTGCAGCAAGCCTAGAAAGCTGCTGACCTTTTGGGAACGTCTGGTTTGGTTGGGAGTACACAGCTAAGGTAAGACGTGTACGGCCTCACTTATAGAGGCTAAGTGCGTGAAATGCCCAGTTACACTACATGCCTTTTATACTCGTACATGGGTATTGTAAATGATGATCTTAATTGCACATGTACAATTATTAATGACATTTTAATCTAATAGAATGGAGGACTTTTCGCTAGATATTTCATGTTACGAGTACTACAGTTGTATTAAGCTCTCACTCAGGAAATAACCATTAAATGCGTGTACTTGTATTTCTATTGCATGAAATGAATAAAAAGAAGTAAGTACTTGTCGTATGAGATCAGCAATTCGGTTCTCGCTGATAACCCACCAGAACTTGTCGAACACCACTGGAGTTTCCTTCAATGTTTCCACTACTTCGAGCCTGAAAGAATACATCAGGTTCATGCGACGCTTACACATTGTAAATGCCCTTAGAAGATGTCTACAGCCTGGAAGCTTTTAGGTCTACCTTGTAGTTGTAATTTAGTGATACCATCTGTTGGATGGTTACAGTTAGAACCCTACCAAGGGTAAACACGATCTGACCGGTCAGCTTTTCTGATACAATTGTGACGATTTAGCCACATATAAATTCCTTGGCCTGCCACAACCCTTATTTATTTATTTTACATCTTACTGCTATCCTTAAAAGTATAACCTGCCACGACAGAGTAGCAATGTTTCATTTAAGTGACACATAATGATATACGTAGTTACCTATGGTTCTGCTATTACTCCCGAAATACAAGGCTCCTGCATCAATAGTACTAACCACGATGAAGATCGTAGTCGTTTCAATATCTCAACGCAGAGCGTCTCACAGCCCCGCTCTGCAGCGTCCGAGAGCCTTGTCTCACATGAGGGCGAGGTGGCTATACTTCGAGGAGACAAGCTTCTACTCTGTGGCCTGACAAAAAAGTCCAGAACTTTATTTATACCAATTTACAGTTTTACTAAAATACAGCAGCGTAGTCTGTTCAATACCCAAACTGCTCTATTACATAATGAACTAGAGTAAGGCCTCATTTGCGGAGATGCGGGGCGTCGCGCGTAGCGTTGAGCGGCGCGGCCCGCACTAAATTCAAACATATGGCGTTGTATGAGTGCGTTTACAGAGAAGCGGTTTTTCACGCGTTTGTTTGAAATGGAGCGTGTTTTGTGGCGGAGCCCGCAGATGGCAACGACGCGTCGGTCGCAGCTCCGTACGCGGCGTCGTCGTCCGCTGCGGCCATCGCAGCTTTCTTGTAGCCTGCCCTGCCAGTCTTGTTCGAATATTAATAACGAACAAACGTATGTATTAAGTGTTTGTAAATATTGGCGATTTCGTAGACTTATTATTGCTTGAAGATAAGATCCCGCACGTCTCTTCCCTTTTTAGCCCGCAGAGCTCGCCGCGTGCGCAGCCGCAAAAGCCGCCGCTGCGGGAGCAGCGGAAGGCATCGCTACACTTCACGCGACGCTCCATGCCCCGCGGTTTATAACCTATAACTCCATAAACAAAATCGTATATTATCATATGTTTGTTTTTGTGCGTGTGAAGACGCTGACCGCTGCCCGCGCCGCCTCTCTGTAAACGGAAAAAACGTCCGACGCACCGCTAGACGCCACGCTGCATGCGACGCGTGACGCCCCGCGTCTCCGTAAATGAGGCCTAACGTCGTCATCACGGCTTTACATAAATATGTAGTTAGCAACGAAAGGATTCTTTTAAAACAATTGTTAAGCACCTTGATCTCGTGTTTGTCCAAGGCTTTATTTTATGGCTTTGTTTAAGTTCCTTAATTTTCTCTTTTATACTAATTGATTCCTGAGAAGGGTCCATTGCTAAATCTCCTTTCGCATTGGATTTAGTGCCTATTTCCACATTGATGTTCATGGAACCATCGAAAACTATAGGAGGAAGTTGGATAGTGTTGGTTTTCGGATCTGAAAATATTTTTATATAAATGTAACATTGTGAATATAACTGATAAATTTAAATAGAATATGTTGGCTATAAAATACCATTAATTCTATTAATGTGAAAACGCTCTCCCGATGCAAGGTCTTTCGTTTTAATTTCCCATCGATCTGTTTTGGGATTGTTCCCTTTCATTTGGAACAAACACGGTAATGTTCCTGCTTTGCATAAAGTTTTGGCACTGCTATCTTCAGTTTTTGCAGGAAATAAAAAGTTTAAATGTGGACTGCCAGGGCACGATTGATTGTTCTTTATGGGAGGTAGTTTAAACAAGTGATTAGTCCCTTCCGGCAATAATTTAACATTAAGTCCTTTATTTGTAAAAAGTATATCATTGTCCACTACCCTACTTTTATTTACAATGGTCTGCAGACTTGGAGTGATGTCAAGCAAGCTTTGCCTCTTCATTGATTCCTCGGACAGAGGTGTCAGTATACCAAAGCGACGTGTTTCTTCCTCGTGACGGTGTTTGTGATTATTATCGGTTTTTTCTTTTCGTTTTACGTATATGGGTTTCACATCGTCGGTTACACTAACGATGTCTGAAGCTGGCAAACACCTCTTCCCAATTGTATTGACATTTAATGAATCTTCTTCAATGCCCGATTCAGAGCCTGAAGAGTCAAAATCACTAGTATTTTCGTATCGAGGAATAACAATTTCCTCCCTAGATTCGTCATCTATAAACTGCACTTGATCATTTAGGCTATCAGAACTGTTATTGAAAACACTGGTTATACTTTCTGCATCCGACACAGTTAATTTTGAAGACCCGTCTTCTAACGATAGATTTAAATCTCGATTTTCATTGTACGGCTCCGAGTCAATGCTCTCCTGTGGTGACTTCTTATAATTAGGGAAATTATGGTTTGACTGCTTTAGCTCTATCCTATATTCGATAGTTTGGTTTTGTTTTATAGATACAAACGACGTTTGTGTCTCCAAAGTTTTACTTTCAGCAATTTTCCGAAAGAGACCATCGCTTTCGGCTAGCTCAATGATTGTTTTGCTTGTTTGTGTGAAGATTTCTTGTGATACGATTGCACAGCTATGTACATGTTTTGATTTGGCTACTTGCAACAACTGTTTACTTTTCTGTACATCCTCTTGACTCGATTTCTCTTTATTATCTTTGGAATTCTTCTTCGAGATTTGACGTGCATCTTGAAACATTGCTTCGTCTTCACTGTCATCCCAATCTAGGACATATGTTTCTTTGCTAGAAGAGTTGTTTTTGTCTGAACTACTGTCGGTAAAGTCAAGAGAATAAACGTTTGATGTGGTTACACTTTTCTGTGACTCTGTGTATTTAACTTCACCTACTATGTCCTCCACTTCACTTTCCTGCGATAACAATGTTTAGTTAAAATAGCGAAACATTGTGAAGTCACATGCATGTACAGATTTACAAATATTAGTGAAATTTTACTACTTACCATGGTTATTGAAATTTTGAACAAAAATCAAATAAACAGCTTCATTTATTCCCTGTGTAACCACCTTACGAAAATCGCTAAGTATTTATAAATATTTCAGTGCAATTCTGACGGGCCATGACAAGTTTGAACAGAGAAAATGTCAGGTTTATTATTTTTAATTTAGATAGCTACCATAAATCATTTCCATTAGTAAATCAAACTTTTTTTAGATATTACCAAAAACAAGAAGAGTGAAATACTTCTTTTCTCTCCCAGATACAGCTCCTAACTTAAATATTTCCATTTTGATACATTTTAATTTGTTTCGAAGGTTTATCTTAAGTACTCCATGTGGCTTTCTCTTCCCAGATCTATACTACAAAAGATTCTAACCAATTAACCGTACTGTTACCAGATGCCTAAGCTGTTTTACAATCACTGAAGTGATATGGTTATCAATCACCATACCAAAGATCTATCAGTCTATAAAAATCGTCAATAGCACCACCACCGTTTACCTGACGAGTTTTCTATGAGGAAAGTGACATTTCGTCACGTCATTTCAGCTTATATGTATTACTCATTATCACCCATCTTGCCATATATGTACACGATAAATGTTGACTATTATTACAAGTTACAATAAAATTAACCTTCAGATTCAAATTTCAGTTTTTATTATAACACCTTTGTAAATGAATTACATACAATCTTACACCAAATATACAACATACAACTGTTAAATAGATTTTAAATAAACTATAAATAAGTACCCATTACCAGAGTCCAATACAATATCACACTTTTCTATTAATATACGCATTTGCACCGAACCCGTTTCTCCACAATAAAGATTCAAATACTGGGTGTAAAAAGACAACTTTGTTCTTTTAATACCTCGTATTCTTTGTAACATCACGATCATTTTTTTCTATGGAAGCACCCCTGGGAAACCACGGGTTTCCAAGCTATTGAGGTCCAAAGTTACATTAATATTATCATGTTTTTTACATAAATCCATCTCAAATTGGTTAACAAACATTTTTTTCAAAGATACCATGTCAAAATGTTATAATGTTAGTTTTGTAGGTACATTTGTATTTTGAGCATCAAACGAATACATTGCTTGCAATAAAATGACAGTATTTTTGACGTGAAACGTCTTTAAAATCGCGCCGACACATACGGGTACCAGGTTTAAAAACTGGACCGTAACGAAAAGGTCTATATCATCGTACCTTAATAATTAAAAAACTATTGGTCTTAGAAACAAAAATGTGGTGTAAATATTTCACTTATATAGTCAGCTCGCTGTTATGACATTGAGTTCGTGTCGGGGTCAAGCGGGGGGGCGGGGGAGGGATACTGCGATAACTGTGCGAAACCGGCGCTCACGCTTGTTTCTATTCAGTGTAACTCGTGACTCCGACTTTATAGCGTGGTGATTCTTTCGTGTGTTTGTCAAGTTTATTTGAACCGATTGATTTATACAAAAATAAGTGTAATTTGGACAGTATTTATATCTATACTAATATTATAAAGCTGAAGAGTTTGTTTGTTTGTTTGTTTGAACGCGCTAATCTCAGGAACTACTGGTCTGATTTGAAAAATTCTTTCAGTGTTAGATAGCCCATTTACCAAGGAAGGCTACAGTCTATACAACAACCTGCCCGGCTTCGCACGGGTACAACGCCCCCTCACGCGGACGAAGTCGTGGGCGGCTGCTATTTAAAATAACCAGAAAGTGACAATAAATATATA
The DNA here is from genome assembly GCA_014607495.2 of Carposina sasakii. Classification (NCBI taxonomy): domain Eukaryota; kingdom Metazoa; phylum Arthropoda; class Insecta; order Lepidoptera; family Carposinidae; genus Carposina; species Carposina sasakii. Next base: position 12,844,389 of record CP053158.1, read on the forward strand.
AACATTTGCTATGTATTTTATGTTTCTATTACGTACCTGTTCTTTTTTTATTAAAATACTTAAAACAGCGTCCATCTTGTTTTCATTTCAATCTTTTACTTTAAAAGCGATTCGCTAACATAGACGTTTCACGTTAAAACCAACGGCCGTGTGCCCCGACACAGCCCCACCCGCTTTTTCATGATTTTTTGTCGTTTCCCAGGGTTGGTTCCATAGAAGAAAATGATCGTAACCTTACAAAAAATACGAGGTCTTAAAAAAACATTGTTGTCTTTTTACATCCTGTATGACGAAACCATGGGGCCTAGATAACATTATTTCGAAACATATGTCGATTAACATTTTAAATTGATTTTCGGATTAGCAGCTATGTATTTATGGTTGCATGCTAGGTGCTTGGATCTGGCTTCTCATTGCGACAGTAGTGTCTTGTGCTCGTGATCATGAGTCCGCAGATCCGAGGGTCAGCGGAGGGTGTAGGGCCCGGTGGTGGGCGAGCCCTCGAAGGAAAATTATTTCTTGATCAAATCGATACAGGTTTTTTCAGTTTAACCACAATAGGGATAAGAGGCCATCCATATATTACGTCACAGGTTAAGGGGGAGGGAGGGGGTCGTCAAACTGAGACATTGTATGACAAGTGGGTGGGAGGGGTTCTAAATTTCGTGACGTCACATTTTCATTCATTAATCTCAAAATATAAATTTGAAGAAAAAAAGCTAAATGTGACGTCACACTAGGGAGGGGGTCTCACAAATGTGACCAGCTGTGACAAGGAGGGGGGGAGGAGCAAAAAATTATGAAATTCGTGTGACGTAATTTATGGATGACCCCTATTGGTGGGAATGTATCGACAATGAACGTCAAAGTGAAATTTAAGCACCCGGATTCGATGCAAGATATACAGGGTGTAACAGAAAGGGTATGTTAAGCGAAAAGCTATGTAAATAGCCCACTATAAGGAACCTACCCACAAAATTTGAGTCTCGAAATCACATGTTTATTTTTCCAGATAGTATGGAGAATTCCTATACAAGCCAGGAACGTTCATACAATCCTAAAAAATAAACATGTGATTTAGAGTCTGAAATTTTGGAAATAGGTTCTCTATAGTGGGCTATTTACATACCTTTTCGCTTAACATACCCTTTCTGTTACACCCTGTATAATCTGAGCTATCATGATTAAATTACCTTTTCATTATGTTAGGAACTACTTTCTCTCATATAAGTCTGCCCATGTATCTAATCATATCCTGTTATTATGCTTTCTTTCTTGGAACTAAATAACTGACTATTGAAAAGCCAGATATTTTAGTTATTTATTTTATATATCAATCATTCACCCATGAATACAATTATTAGAGAGTCCTATTTACACCAAGTCTGCTTTCCCGCCAAATAATGAAAAAATAATAATCATGCCTACTCACTAATACATCCCTAAAACCCATCCTCACGTCAAAACACCAAATATAAGCAACCACATAGATTTCAAATAAATTTCACGTTCTCAATAACAAACATTCCATTTCTAATGTTTACATAAATATCTATCTATATAGGGTTAATTTTAAAACATCAATAACCTCTCAAGACCAGGTAGCTACCATCATAAACAACGACATTTGTTCTTCGAGTTTTGATAATCTGTCACATTTTACTTTCATACAAAAATAAATATCAATTTAATATTACCTCTGAATGTTCTCAAGTTTGTACATAATACTGAGGCGCGCGCGATCGCGGGCATCAATCAACCTTTTCGTATACCTACGAATGGAACATAGACTTACAAATATCACGACAGTACAATAAAAGCTTGGAAATCATTTTAAATTAATGTATTGAGTTATGATAAAACTTGAAGAACAAATGTTATTGTTTATGATTTTAGCTATCTAGTCCTGCAAGGTTATTGATGTTTTAACATTAACCCTGTATATTAGTATATATTCTTACTTTAAAACTACTATAGGTATCAAAAAGTCAGGAGTAAAGGTGATGATTTCGCAATAGGTATAAAAAAGCCTCAATCGATATGTTTAACACTAGTGAATCTTTTCCATTATGGCAATAAAATTGTTTGCAGTTATAAAATCCGCAATGTAGATAGAAGAATAATACGGCATAGAAAGAGTGGTTCAAAGACGCAATCGTGAGCGTGAAATAGAGATAAAATATACGCATCATGTCACGCGTACCCACATGTTTTGTAAGTGTGTTTACCAAAAGTTTTCATTCTGTAAACTCACTTTCGGTTTCGGGTATCTACGCTGTGTTAAGTCTAAGCAGCTGTACAGATAATAATAATAATGAAAAGCTATACAGGCTAAAAATATGATACTTGCGCAGACGAGGGATTTTTGTCCGCGGACTTTTATGTCCGCTAAGATAGATTGCTTACAACTGTAAAACAAACTAGGGATTAAAAGAACCAAATAACCGAGGACATGTAAAGAGCGGACCGGACAGAAGTACGGGGGAGTCCCCGAAAACAAAAGAACTCGTGTGACTAGGCGAAGCAACGCACGCGCGTTGTGCGCTCGATTTCCGGGCAACAAATTTGTTGCCCGATGTTGCCCGGTGATAGCCCACCGTGTGCGTTGTGTTCGCGGTAAATCCACGGCGGACTTTTTATTCGCGAATCGTACTTTTTTCTCCACCGCGGAGAAACGTCCATCTTCTGCGCAGGTCATTAGGGTAGTACACTAGAGCCTTTGTGTTTATTCCACGTGCAAGTCACCTATACATAGGTTCAGTTGAAGCTTTTTCTCTTACGAAGTCACCGTTAAATGCAATTACTGTCGATACATAATTAAACATATTTGATAGACAATTTTGACACATAAAAAATCCTAACATTTATAATAATATCTAAATGCACTAATAGTGGTCCAATTACGTCTAAAGGTAAAATATTCACACACAGTGAAGATAATGATAATTCGAGATAGTTACACCATCAAAAAGTTATATAAAACACACAGTCGATATACATTTAAGTTATATATTTTATGATATATGCATCTAATAAGGTTTACGTACCTACTCGAGTATCATAAAAAAGTATAATTTTAAAATTGTTTTCTAATTTGGTTTTATTTCTTAAGAATTCGAGTAAAATATAGAGAAGGTACATATTTATTTACATCTTGAGTACTCGTATAAAACATTGATAACCCCGTAAGACATGAACATGGGGAGGTAAGTTTTTTAAAATTCAATTTATACAATTAGATTGTTATAAATTAAGTTGAAAACGATACATACCTATATGTATATTACAACGCAATTATAAGTTTATTTTTATGAACTAAATAAAACTTAATACTCTTTTATAAAACAAGACATTCATAGACTAAAATATAATTTCTGTTGCAATTTCCTTATACCCTGTGTGTAATAAAAAAATCAGGCCAATGCACATTCATTAAACGAGTTGCAGTCCCCAAAATATACATAAATAATAAATAGGCTGAGAAATCCTACAGCTTGTAGCAGAGCCACCTATCGGACTCAAGACAGAACTACAGTTCAATACAAATCCTGAAACGCGATATCAGAGTTTCACAATAGAAATATGACCTAATTTCTATTAGTTTATCACGATTAGAAAAAGAAAGCTTGTGTGGTGGTGAAAAGGAAAGCGTGGTCCCACCGGACCACTAGTTATTGTTGGTTTGTTTCTCTATTATAATAGTCTAGAGGTGTAAAAGTAACGAATAAAAGCGTACCCGTATGTATTCGTTACTTTGACCATGAGTACTCGTTACTATCGCATCGTTACCGAACTCGTTACTTCTGATATCGCATATGGTATAGTAACTATAGTATGTAGTATGGTAACGAGTCGAATCGACGTGAACTGTCGACGTAATATACCAAATTTGCAATGGATTTACTATTTAGAAAAATTTAACCACAAACTTAAATAACATATATTATAAAGAATTGTTAAAAACAGTAAAAAACTTTGACGATAAAAAAAAATTATAAGTACTTTAAACGAACCTAATCACCGTTCTTTGAAATAAGCGATTTAAATGAACCGCATCACGTGCATTGATAGAACATACGATCAAAAACAAACGTATCAATACACCACTTGCGATCCGAAACAGTGTATTATACTATAAAATTATTAATAAAGAAATGGAAAAAATTCCTCACCCGGGTGGGAATCGAACCCACGACCTCTGCATTCCGTGCCAGCGCTCTTACCACTGAGCCACCGGGTCAATTACTCGGATGACGAATTTTACCATCTCTTTTTGAAACTACATTATTGGAAACGTTATTTTTCATCCCGATAGCTATACATAAGCCAAATCTCGGCAAACAAAGCTGAATCCCTCAGCACAATGTTTTCATGATGAAACGATCAACCATATCCCAACGGATTATATTATGGAGAAGTGTTTTTATCTTAGTCAAGATATTATATATTATAAAATTATTAATAAAGAAATTATTAAAAGTGTATTATACGAAAAATACCCATGATACGAAACATGCGAGTAACGAGACGAATTCCTGTGTAACGTTTCGTTACTCTGTACTTGATGCAGTACCCGTTACTCAGTAACGAATACATACGGTTTGTTACAGCTTTATAATAGTCTTACAAAGGGTTTGTTTTTTTAGGGAAGTCGGTGGTTTCCTGGGAAAGCCGCAAACAGAAGACTGTCGCTTTGTCCAGTACAGAAGCTGACTGAATACCTGGCACATTCGGATGCATGTAAAGAAGCATTCTTTATCCGCATACTACTAGTAAACAAAGAATTTAATAAATGTAATTTCATACTAAGGATTACATGATTAAACGTAGGATACAGTGATTGTAATGTTCGTTAAAAATAGTATGTTTTTAAGTAATTCAATTTAGCTAGCTCATTAAGTTTGTTAAAGCGTCATGTTAACGCTTGTAAACGTGATAATTATAAGCTTAAAATACTGTCTAGGACTAAACTTACACTGGATTTGTATTGTGTGTTTATTATGTGGAAAATAAAGACCTTTTTAAAATTGAAAAATTGAAAGTAAACAAAGAAAATGACGTTGCAATGTCTAAGCTTAAACTTATGAAAACTTCATGAGATTCTGACTAGGTAAGTCCTAAATGTACAATCATATGAGGAGGGGTTGACACATGCACTAGCCGTTAGCTAGAGGGTGCCAAAAAATATGCATACAAATATACCTACACTCGAAAAACATAACACTACTGGGGCAACGGGTAAAAACTCGTTGGATTTCTCGTCGCATCAAACAGCTGAAACACTTAAAAGCTAAAAATATTCATCGATTCTAAACCATTACATACGAAGTTCGTTATAAAGTCTAATAGCACATCACTCGTGTTGTCCATAATTCGTTTACACGTCACTGTTTATTGTCCAAGCTCAAAGAAAACAACGTTTGGCACTCCGGGACGTGACACATGATGACGTCATAATGACAGCATGTAACGACGTAAAAATAAATGTCAAGTATTTACGTGACTATGTCATCCCGAAATGCCATACATTGCTGTATGTGGAGTCAACACTCATATTGATGTTTGAATTAAATTTTAATTCTAATCGCAATTCAAATTTTGAAATTAATATACTTTATTCAGTTTTAAATAATTAGTGACACTACATTAGTCCAAATTCCCTATTTAGAAAGTGACATATCGACGAAGAAGTGACAATACCTCCTAACTAATTTTTTTTTAACAAATCGACTTTTTTACCCGACTGCGCGATGCAAAGGAGTGGTATTGTGTTTAATAGCCTAAGTATGTATGTATGTTCCTTTGAAGCACTACACAGACCAAACGCCTCGGCCGATTCATATTTATGATTCATACGTCAATCGATTCCTCTTAGTCCGGCGAGTGTCACTAAAGACATGACGTTAGTGAAAATCCAATGTGGCGACTACTCGACGCCATTTTGTGAAAATGAAAAAAATTAAAGTCGACAAACTATGTCGAGTGGGGTATCGTTAAATAGGTAATTAAAAATCATTTTTAGGTTTCTCTCAACTTTTTCGATTCAACTAACCGTTTAGGATCTATACCGATTTAAAGTTGCGTAACAACCATTCTCACATATAAGTTTTTAGCCAGCAGCAAGACGAAAACTTCTTGCTGCCGAGCATGTTGAGCATGTTTCTTGAAGCGTACCTATTAGTAGCTAGGTACTCATACCAAAAAAGTATAAAATAAACAACATAATAAAAAAAAAAACAAAAACCCGACTGCTTAAAAAAAGAACCAAAACATAATAAGTACATAATAAAAAAACTGAAAAAAAAAAAACAAGTACTCAGATGTCCGGTGGTCTAGAATTTTATAATATTACTAGTGGACGCCCGCGACTTCGTCCGCGTGGAAATTGAATTGTAGCTTATATGACACGTTTGTCGGTTTACCAAAGCAGCGCCATCTATTGATTACTTACTCAACCAAGTCGAAAGGTATAACAGACAAATAATTAGCAATAAATTAAAATTGCGACTATAATTTGAGATTTAAACTATCCTATCTCTCAAGTTGGATCGAACTGCACATGGTGTGCGAATTTTATTATAATCGGTTAAGTGGTTTAGGAGTCCATTGAGGACAAACATTGTGACACGAGATTTATATATATTAAGATTATTATGGAATTAATACTATTGAAGACCATAAAATATTTTCTAATGATCGTAATACAGGATGATTTTTGGTCGTCAACGTTCCCGAAAACTACGGAATCTCCTCATCATCACGATCATTTTTCTCCATGGAAGAATTCCCAGGCATACCTGGGAAGTGTCTGGTTTCCAAAATATTAGGGTCTAAAGTTGAGTAAATAGACTGCGTTTTTCTGCATAAATGCACATAGACGCGCGTAGCAGGATTTTTTCACGAAAAATAATTAATATCTGTCTATAAAAAAACTAACATAAACACTAGACACTATAAATTTCGCACGATCCAGGAATTTAATTTTTTTTTCCAGCATTTTTTTGGCATAAACTTACTTTAATTCATGTATAGAATACGTACCCTTCGTTAAAGGCGGCCACAAAAAAACACCCTGTATAACAAGTGAGAGTCGGGATCCATTATCCGACAGCCAATCTAATATTTCAATGGATCTTGGCAACTGGCGGCTCGTCCTAAAGAGCGCTTGTGCAGTACACTCCTTACCCACGAAGATTACATAGGCAATCTATATTTCTCTATATTTATAATTATCTTTCAATTTTACTATGTTTATACAATAGTGTCTACGCGTTCGTTGTAATCTTATGTAAGTTGTAATCTTATGTATCAAGAGGAGCGCTAGCGATCGCGCTCCAATGAAACGAAATTTGGTACGATTCCTAGTACTGTATTCAATGAGTGCGAAAGAGACATACCGACATAGGCCGGCGCGTGAAACGGAAGATTTCGTATGAAAAATTAGCCTTATCTGGAGCGATGAACGATTTGTTAAAAAAATTTTAGTTAGGAGGTATTGTCACTTCATCGTCGATATATGTATTAGCTCCCAAAAGAACGACAAACGATAAGTTAAGAAGTCTTTTACGTCCAATAGACGAATACAAATTAAATGCCACAGGCATCACGTACAATCAAAATGTTGCCTCCACATCCGGCTGCATGACCCGTGCGATACCAGACGGTAAGGTAGTAATCAGTACGGCGGCCGTCATCGCGTGAGGTAGAGGCGGCGGCCGCGCGGCGCTCAGCCGAGCCCCGCGAGGTGCGCTGCATGAGCCATCACTATCTCAGCCACCAGGCTGCATTCTATGTCCACGCCTAGTAATATAATATAAGTAAATAAGTCAGATAGCAGAGGTTATTTTTTGACCTAACATCTCATCTTTAATGATTTAATTTTATTATTATGTAAGCTAATGTATGTAGTGAAGTGAACTGGTGTCATACCGGCATGTACTTCCTCCCTCGTCAGCACGATCTCGTGGCTGGAGGCGGGCGACACGAGCACGACGCGGTGGCGACGCGTCTGCAACAGGTTGGCGACCACCATCTGGAACAACCACCGTCTAAGCTTATACAAGGTACATTTTATATGTTAAAATGAAGCTGGTAATGGTTTTAAACACTTATGGTGTTGAAAATTGTCATTTTACAGCAAAATGTCTGTCAAATTAAAACAATGTTTAACTAAAAGGTATAAGTTTTAAACTTATATTCAATATAACGACGATTTATGATCGATTGGCTTTGTTTAAAACATTGTATCAAGGGTGGAATAGTGGGATACCTCCTCGTGTGTCAGTCGGGTATAAAATCATGTGGGGAACCATCTTAGTGTCCCGTCACTGGCCCTTGAGGATCACGGATGACTTGGAAATGCCCTAGCGCCTGGAACGCTGGGCTTGTGGCGGGTCATGATTAGATCTCCTCCGTGAGGGAATACCCGACTTTCCTGGTCCACCTGGGCAACAACGGCTAACGACTGTCTCTGCGGGGTTCTCTCCAGTCGATTGGCTAAACTCCCACTCGGTTTCACTGGGTGGCGTGGGTAACACCCAGTGAACTACATTCACCCACCTGCGTCTTGACCTGCGCAGTTGAGCGCCGTAAGCGGGGATCACGGAGTCCTGGAGGGTTGAGCCAAGCGTCGCTCGGGTTTATGCGGCATGAGGCAAAACACCCTCTTTGGTCCCGATTTCAAGCGAAACGGTAGCCTCCACTAGTTGCCGCAGTGGAGGAAACGTGGCAAGGTGCCACAATGGGGGGGGAGGGGCACCACAGGCGAGGTACGTGGAGGTAAGCATTGAACTTGCCGTGTTCGGCCTCGGACAGGCGTGGGAACGGGAGGCAGCGTCTGCTCCCCCCTCCACACTCCAGCACCAACGTTGATGCCAGGAGAGACACCAGTGCCAAACTCGCGGTGACGGTACTGGCAAAAGGGAAATCCGGACGCCCGGACCCAAGGGTACTGGCCAAGGGAAGACCCGGACGCCCGGACCCGACCCCGGGCACCAGCACTGCAGGCGGTTACCACAACCCCCTCAATGACTTCGCTTCGGCCTGGAACGAGACGGTCGTCCGAGTCCGGCCACCCGCTAAAGGGGGCCTAAGGCTGGGGCGCACCAGTCGAGCGACAGAATTTATACTGGGGAAGCCCTCAGGATAAATAAGAAGCCAAATAAAAAACAACGCCTCCATAGACGGCAACGGGCTATGGAGGACGCGCTCGTAGCTGCGGAGCCGGCTAATCAATCAAAGGCCACAGCGGCTCGAGAGGTAATGACTCTACGGACGCGCTGGCCAGGCAAGGTTCGGACCTTATAGCTCTAGGTCCGGAGCCTATCATACCAGCCCAGGTTCAGTCTGGAGGACTGTCGGCAAGCAAAAGAGGCCTTACCTCAAATTTGCGGCCGACTGTCAAAAAGGTTAATGAAGTTGAATAAACCCCAACTGAGACTGATAACCAGCATTATTACAGGTCATGGAGCCTTCAACAAACACCTTTCCACATTAGGTGTTACAGACAGTCCCATGTGCAGAGCCTGCATGGAAATAGAGGAGACAGCCGCCCATCTGCTGCTGCGCTGCAGAGAAGTGGCCCCATACCTGGCAAAATATCTCGGCTCTCCAGGCTCGCTTAGCGAGACTCTGGGCAACCTGAAAAGGCTGCTAGGATTTCTGGAGGAGATAGGCTGGCTCGAGTAGAGAGCACACCACCCGCACGCAAAATAGGCGCACAGACGTCGAGTTGCGGAAACAAGCCCGTTCTACCATACCATACCAACATTGTATCAATGACCCAAATTCTGGTGAAGTCGGGTAAAAGGTGCAGTCTCTATTCCATCATTTTTATAGTCCGATGGGATGAAATTCCGACACGAGCTGTTGTACTAGTTAGTAAGAACGTAATATATGTACAATATATACTTCATTACTAATTTATTTATTGTTACGCGGACATGACGGCATTACAGCAATACCAAGGTGGCCCTCAAGTTTGGGGAAAAGTAAATGTTATAATGCATACCTAGTCACAAATATGGCACAACACGTCCCGCCAACTTGTTCATTTCTCTTGTGTTTGATATTCCGTGGAGTGGCCTATAACTGTGGACATTGTGTAGCTCAGGGGTTCCCAAAGTGGTTCAGGTGGACCCCCAAGCTACCAGAACCGGTCAACCTTTAAAGTGATCTAAGCCGCATGGTGCCGGCAGAGTAGAGTCTGTACCATCCCCTGCCTGCCCGTGGGTATCGTTCGAGGCGTTTGAGGGTTTCCGGGAGGTGGGCAGCAGAGCCTCTCGTGCTGCAGTCACTAACCCGCCTGCCCAACGTGGTGACTATGGGCAAAAACCCCCCAGTAGCCTTGTCGCGTGCCCTGGGGGAGGCCTACGTCCACTGCAATAGGCTGAAGAAGAAGATGAGAATTGGGAGCCCATGGTGTGTCCGCACGTACCTTATGCTTGTACTTGGCGAGCGCGGCCCTCGCCTTGGAGATGAGCAGGCTGTCATCAGTCTCCAGCTTGAAGGACACGACGTAGGCACGCGGCACCCACAGCGACACCAGCGGCGCCAGCATCTTCGGCACCAGCTGCAGCTGGATCAGCGGCGCGCCGCTCGCTGACTGCATTTTATGTGTCGGCTAGAGGTTTCAAACATTTAGTATCGGTTACATACGTATATATAATCACGCCTTTATCCCTTACGGGGTAGGCAGAGCACCAAGGGCCGATAGGACCACATGGTGCCACTTCTGACCAATTTTGAGGGTATAGTTGAGATGTACAAGTTCGGTTAGTAGTGACAGGTGGTCAGCCCATCGCCTACAAAACACCAAGACCCTCTTGTTCTTCTACTGACTTGTACAGTATGCCCGGGAAGAGAAGCAGCTGTAGTATTATATGTTATATTTTTACTCCCAGAGCAGCATAGAAGATAATATAGTATCGATATATAGTATCGGTTGTGTCACGATATGTCCGATTACAACCCCGTATCGGTTAACTTTTTTGACAATTCATAGTGATGATCACTCTATTAACAAATGGACTCTATCACATTCTATTAACGAATGGCATAGTGCCTTGTCGGAAGAAAACTTGCCAACACGCGCATACATGTCACTTCCAGTTCAATCACCGATCAGTACTGATCACCATGAACTGTCAAAAATATAGCCGATAGGCCTACTCGTTATAGTTAATTGTGAGTTGGTGATGCACGGTATGACTGTGAGCCACCAGCACCGCCACAGCTGGAGCTCTGTTTCATCAGCAACTGTCTGACTTAACTTTAAAACTCAATTTTAACACACCGTATTAATTCAACAAACAAATGAGCGTCGTACATCTGCAGTGGGATATCTTTCGATATTTTAATATCTAATGTAAAGGGTGTCGTACAAAATATGAGAAAAAAAAACGGAACTTAGTACCTAAATCGTCAATAACTAACAATAATAATACTCCAGACATCCCCACTCACCACCTGATCCTTGGGCACGTAGAAGTCGGACACGGCGGCGCACAGGTAGAGACAGGCGCGCGCGCCCACACGGCTGAGGCACTCGCAGGCCGCACGGAGCAGCCAGAAGTAGTCCGACACCGTGGTGAAGGCCACACCCAGCAGCGCGCCCGCCGCGTGCGCCGCCTTGTAGCGCAGGAGCACCGGCGCCAACACGTCCACGCTGTCCGGCTTCACTGCAGGCGGGGATCGAATAGGATGTTACACACGAACGGTTAAGCGAATCTGAAACGCTCTGCACCATTTTGTGACGCCATTCACACACTGATCAAAGTCTAATGACTCGGTATTCGCGTATCCTATCGTTTCCTGTTAAAATGACGTTACTGCATGAAACGGCCCTAAAAAATTTAATATATCAGGTCTTTTAAAACCCATTATTTACCGTTTAGAAACCAAATACTCCAAATTGCTAAAATGTGCCCCCCGCTAAATTTGGAACTTAGCGAGGCAATACATGTGTTGTATTGTAGATCACAATATAAATTATCAACAAAAGAAACACTCACCAGTAATGGTAGTATTAGGCCCTCGCTCCTGTATATCGAGCATGTCCAATAGCTTCTGCCCGGTGAAGTGCCTCGTGAAGGGCTCCAGAGACTTCTGCCGGTGCATGAAGATCACTGCATAACCCTGCGGGAGTATACCGCCTCCTGATTACCTAATTTGCAATAACAGAGCCGAAGCAATGCGACAGCGAGAATTGGGATGTGTGAATGTGTGATGCGGGGCGCGGGTGACGCATACACTTTTATTGCTATTGCTACTTCGGCTTTGCTATTGCAAATTCGGTAATCAGGGGGCAGATCTTACCGGCTGCGCCAAACATAACGAAATAGAACCTACAAATTATGTATAGGTAGTATTGGTTACTTCAAATACCTACTTGAAGCCAATATCTCTGTCTATCATCATTTTACATTCTTTCAAATTTTATATGTATACTTAAATAAAAATACTTTGCCTGACTGTCGAATTAACAACCTAAACCACTGATCATGCAGACCTGAAACTTGGAAGATGTGTTCTTATATAACCCAGGGTTAGGAAAGGCTTTCTCGAAATTGCCACGGAAACGGAAGAAACGGGAATTGTAAACTTTGCACGGACGAAATCGTGGTTGGTCACTAGTACCTCTACTTACCTCAGGTATAACAGAGAATACAACTAGACGTGGTTTTGTGACGTACCTGTTCCAGAAAGTACTCAGCGGAGGCGGACCCTCGTGTGCCCGCACTGAAGTTGTCCACAAACCGCACCGTGTTGTGCTCTAACGGGACCGTGGTACCTCCCGACTGGAAACAACACCACTCCCACATTACTCACCTCTATAATAGAGGTAGGAGTCTTTAGCTAGCCACGGTATTAACAAGTATCTATTAAGCAGTCAAGAAATCAGGGACGTTCTCAGGCATACTAGCAACTTAGGTAGGTACAATTTTTTTTTTAAATGAAGTTAGAGGGACAGACATTAAACGGTGCTTCAATGCGGGCTGGCCTCCGTTTTAACACTCATTCTTTGGCGCCACTGAGGTAAAACCGCACATCAGTGACGCCAACAAGTGTAGTTTTTAGAAATATAAGATTATGTATTGTATTAAGAACAAGACTTGAAACTCACAGTAATAAGCACGATCTTGTTGCCATACTGGTCATGTCTCTCGCAGAACTCTTTGAGTAAGGACCTGTTATCCTCGAAGTCGGTCGGCGGGAGGTGCACCGCGAAAAACTCTTCCCACGAGCCTTCTGCCATCGCGGCGGCCTGTGGAGGTCCAATATTAATATTTAACGTAATTAAAAATGTTTGTTAATTATTTCAGTATTTAATACTAGTGGACGGCCGCGACTTCGTCCGCGTGAACTGCAGAAAAAACAAAATGTCGAAATTATCCGGGATAAAAAGTAGCCTATGTGTTAATCCAGGGTGACAGCTAACTCCATACCTAATTTTATTAAAATCGCTCAAGACCATCCATACTTACAAACTTTCGCGTTAATAATATTACCCGTAGGAATTAACTAAGCATATGGCAAAAACGAGAGATCGAGCCTTGTGGCGTACTCTGGGCATAGAGGAATAAGATGTAGACATAGAGTGCTAATGTCATACTAACAGTTTCGATGCACCATTAGACTTTTGGTGCCTCACAATTCCAGTCCTTGACACTTAGATTGCTTTACTATACGTTACAATACATTAGTAATGTAAATGAAATTGTATTAGGCGTTACAATTCGGAAGTTCAAACATTTACTATGGGTGCGCCCACCACCGGGCCCTACACCCTCCACTGATCCTCGGATCTGATAACTCATAATTGCGACAACAGGCACTTGCACTAACTACAATCGCCATGAGAAACCAGACCCGAGCACCTAGCATGCAAGACGATACATTGCACCATTCCGAAATCAAAAACTAGATAAACAATCTACATATGTTTCGCCAACAACCGTGGCATCCTCAGGATTATAGAAATTAGTAAATTAGTAAACCACTTTACTTTTACTTTACTTGATTGTATCGTCTTGCATGCTAGGTGCTCGGGTCTGGTTTCTCATGGCGATTGTAGTTAGTGCAAGTGCCTGTTGTCGCAATTATGAGTTATCAGATCCGAGGGTCAGTGGAGGGTGTAGGGCCCGGTGGTGGGCGCACCCATAGTAAATTAGTAATGTAGTAAATTACTATACATTACACTAATAGAATCTAAGTGTCAAGGACTGGAATTGTAAGGCACCGAAAAGTCCAATAGTGTATCGAAACAGTGAGTATGACATTAGCACTCTATGACATCTTATACCTCTATGCTCTGGGGGAGGTCTACGTCCAGCAGTGAACTGCAATAGGCTGACGATGATGTAACTAAGTATGTTTTACAATATTTACCTGAAAAAGTTAACTAGGCGGAAATATTAAGAGCTGTACTGTACCCTAGTTAGCAAATAAATTTTTAATTTTATTTTGTGAAGGTACTTCCCTATTAAGAGGCTGAGAAGAATGGGTTTCACTTACAGAGGAACTATCTGTATTATTTATTAAATTATATTATGTATTGACTCTGTAACATTTCACACGCAGAGTAGGTGAACCTTTGCATCAAAATTACATTTTTTGCTAAGAAACGTTTAATGTAGTCATAGCCATGCCTACTTCACACTTATTTATTAGTGCAGTAAATATTGTGGACAGTGATGTGCACAAAATCTATACATATAATAAAAAAAGTAACGGATCGCTGTCTGTACATGAAAGATATATGAGAAAAAATATTATAATAGACCTTTATCAACGCAATAGTACCCAAAAGAATGATTTTTGGATTTTTTGTCTGTTTGTCGGTTTGTCTGTGAGTTTGTGCACGCTAATTTTAGAAACGGCTGAACCGATTTTGATGCAGTTTTCAGGAATATATTGTGACAGGTCCCATTTAACATATAGGCTACTTTTTATCCTGGGAAAATGTTTTCTCCCGGATAATTTCGACATTTTGTTTTTCCTGTAGTCCACGCAGACGGAGTCGCGGGCGTACACTAGTATGTAATATGTCACATGCCAGCAATGTTGCACCGTCTCGGGACTATGGAGCACATATTGTGCAAACACAACATATAACTACGCCAACTGAAAAATTGAATCATTGGAAGGTGCAAATTATGGTATTACAAAACAAAGTCCAAACTTGAACTCTCATATCTATAGAATTAGTAATCATATGATGCGGGTATAATAATATTATCTAATAAAGGGCCTAAGCCCTAAGAAATTCTCTAAGTGTTTTTTCATTTTCACACACTTCCTTCATAAATAAGTCTACTTTAAGTCATAAACTAAATTCAACATTCCAATAGTCATTAATTTTCTCTTCATTTACAATACACTTACATGCATAGGCAATTTTTTGCATGTGCAAGACAGATTTTTGTGTGCCTACCTACACAAGCACCAAATTCCTTGGAAAGAAACCATATTGACTCAACCACATTAATATGAGTAATAGCTATAGGTAGGAAGATGATGACATACATGTATAAATAGGGTAGCCAGAATTGCAGGATTGTAAAGGAGGTCTTACAGTCACATTTAACAAATACTTATGTGAAGTGTATGAATGTGGATGAGGTGAAAGAGATATGTTTGGAACATACTAAATGTAGATCTGTAGTCTCTGCCTACCCCTATGGGATATAGGTGTGAGGTTATGTATGTTTGTAAGTGTATGAATAGAAATAAAACAAAACTTGAGTCATACTAGGTAGTTTAGTCAGTGTGTCACTGCTAAATAAATGGTTAGGTTACTTTTAATAGGATTACAGCACAAATTGAACAAGTGTTGGAGGCAATTTGATATGTAGCTGAGTTTGACATTGTGGGGATTCTTTATCTATCAGGAATAAGGTTTACAGTTTTATTATTTGTATTTATATCGAAATATCAAAAAAGAAAAGAAACATTTTAGACATGCTAAAAAAATGCTCCATACAAACTGCAACCACAATGTGACGTCACTCTTTAAGTAACTTGTATGCGCGTAAAAGAATGTTCGTTCTACAGCTATATTAAATATTGCGTTTATAAATATGGTCACAAAACAAAAGTTGCTTCAAGTGATGCAGGTGATGTTGTAATTTTCAATCAATTTCACATTTGAAAAATGGACTTGCCCAATTAACTTTGAAGGCTTATTACTACCTCATTTGGACACATAATCAAACTGTAATTTTACAGATAGGTATGATTTTGATAATTTATTCTGATAAGCATAAAATATGCTTAGAGTAATTAAGCTTCAACCATAGGAAACTATCCCATTCTGATATTTGGCATGCAGGTATGTATTTTTTTAGACTATAGCTCAGGGCTTTAAAGATAGAGCCGAGGGAAAATTGGAGGATGGCTTTAGGTGCAGTAGGTGAGATGGTGCAGGTTAATATAATGACATATTGATCTCCGCTGTTAATTATTAGTGAGTATATAGAAATAAAATTATAAAGTTACTGATAAACCACTTGTTGGACCACAACTTTTTTATATTAAACTTACTTTCTTTTTTAATCTAGATAAACCTAGGGTTAACTTATAGCATTCTGTTTAAATAGTTTGTACTTTCTACATATTCTTATAGGTATCAGAAACAGAATAATTTAAAGGACAGCATTGATGGATTGCCTTATAACCCTAAGCTGACGATAACTATGATAAACAAATGTATTATTATGTAATGGTAGATGTGCTTTGTAGCCAACTCCAGTTAATTACACGCGTTTAACAAAAAATCAATGCTAGTCCTTCGACACCATGTGATATCGACAACTGCAGGAACAAGTTTAGTAATTTGTCACCTTCAGAGATATCCTTGACCTTTGCTCGTCCACAAGTGAACTCTAAACGATTTCTTGTCTCATAGGTGCCAAGCGAAAAGCATCTGCCAAGAGTAATTGTAGTATTTTATGGTGAATATATCGTTATCAATCATCACTTAAACGCGAACGAGACACCGAAACACCTTAAAGAAAACGTTTTTTTTTTTCGATTTCATTCGAGTCGGTCGGTGCTGCTGTCACTGTCACCTGTAACTATTTTTCAAAGGTCAAAGAAATCATGTCCATGCCGCCATTGTCTTTAGTATTTCGTATGATAATGTTCTCATCATCATTAAAATGATTGGAACGACGAGAAAATTTTTCTATATACAAATAAGATTTAGATTAATTCTTATATAATCTATGGATTAATTCTACCTGTCATATCATATAAGGTATCTACTGTGCAGTACCCAGGAGCTTGGTACTAATACCTATACCCACCTGATCGGATAGACACCTGACTACAACAGCTACTGCAGTCCAGCTGTACCTTTCCGTTTTTTACATAATAATAATTATATATAAATACATACATATACACATGGCAGTGTCATAAAGGATATCCCATAGCATATACTTTTAGGGAGAGATATAAATGATCAGTTTAGTCGACTCATATGATACCCATGAAATGAGACGCTTATTCTATTCTAGAAAAGCCCCGCATCAGCATAGGATCCTATTTTTTATCTAGTAGAAAAAGGAAAGGCAAAATAATAAATAACATTTTATTTGATACTTTTTATTGACTACCCAAAGACTTTGCATCGCGCCTTTGGCTTGGGACCCTATTAACTATCTTAAAGTATATTAGAAGAGAAATAATTTATTATTAATAATCAGTGTACCTATCATGAATTAGCTCTGTGCTGCCGCTAGTTCCTATCTAAAATAATAGGTAAATAATAGCGGTTCCATGATATAGGTACCTATATTTCTTTATGCTATAGGTAATATCAATTTAAGGTAGGTACTATAATTCAGTAACAAGTTCATTAGACGAAACATTCTGTTGCGTATCCTGGGATGGTGGCAGTAGACGATCGTCAGGAAGAAACGAAGCTATTATTGCAGATGCTAAAAAAAAAGGATTTGGTTAAAAAATACAAATTAAATGTTTAATAGACGATGAACTCACTATTTATTATTTAGTACCTGGGTAGACCACACGTTCTACAGTCACCATATTATAGAGCTATCTAGTTAATCTATAATATCTCGTTTTTAACCGACTTCAAGAGAAATTTTGAATTTGGTTAAGAAGTATAAGTTTTTTTTTAACTTTATATTGCATAGAAATCCTTCATTTATAAACAGATTTCATGTGTGTGGTGGGTATTTTATACATTCACCACATCAGGATCTGACTGAAGATAGGATCCTGGAGCAATCGAAGTTTTTTACAAAGTACTAGCGACCCTACTGATAGGTAGGGTCGCTAGTACTTAATAGAAACCTTTCTCTTGAATGGCTCTATCTATTTAAAAGAAACCGCAGGGACAGGCAGACAGCGGGCAACAACTTGGTTTTATACTATGATTTTAGAAAAAAACCTCATTAGTTTTATACTATGTTATGATTATGATGAATCCTGGATAAAGACGGTGAATCTTTCTATGGCCCCATAGCTTACGAAGGAGAGTCCACGCTGGTATAGAGGAATTCCTTTATTTCCTAGATTTCCTCTATGACGCTGGGAATAGCATGTTATGAGGTAGGTACTCACAAGTAAATAATGCAGTGAGAAAGTAAAATCCGGCATTACAGTGATTTGCTATCAGAAAATTAAGGATTTGGACCCAAACGAACGTTCCTATTCGTCCGAACGTCATGGTGAAGGCAAGTGCTATAGCTCTGAAATAAAAAAAATAATTCCACATTAAATGGAGACTAAAACCTAAATCCCTGATATTGATCTACAAGTAACTTGTAGTTACCTAGTAAGTGGTATAAAAGGTGTAATAGAAGGGGTATGTTAAACAAAATGCTATGAAAGAAAAGAAAATGCTAGTAGGTACTTATTATAACATTCATGGTTATTGAGGACATAGTAGCTAATTACAATAAGTACCTAGGTACCTAATCGATCCCCAATATATATCCTGATACAATAATGGTCCAAGATCTTACCTTAAATGCGTTGGGAAGATAGATACAACGATAGCCGTATAGAGTCCGTACACGGCGATACCCAGCAGGAACACCATGAAGAACGCACTGCTTGCTAACGCGTTTGGGATGAGGTTCACCGAGATACCGAATGTGCCGGTTATTGCTATCAATGTTATGGCCATGTTTCGTCTTCCAGTCTTATAAATGACCTAGTAAGAAAGAGTATTTAAAGTTTTGTATAATGGTAAAGGGTACAGAAGAAAGATATAGTAGGTACCTACTTAACTATTGAAATAAATTGTGAAGCTGTCTGTAAAAGGGTAAGAAGCATAGATGCTTACAAACCACAGGTTTAGGACTAGTTAGGGTGTCATGTTAGTATTCAAGAAGTCTATAAAAAAAATATTTAACTCACTAAACTTAGAAAGAAGTTGACCAGAGACTGCAAAGCGCCTACTGCGAAAACCATCAGCAATGCTGTAGAATTCATCTTGCAGTCTGACGTATCCTGCAATGGAAATTGAAAAGCATAAGGTAGGTTTACTAACAGTCAGCCGTTTTTTCCATTAGAAACTACGATGAACACACTGAATATACCTCATGTAAATCAGTAGGTACATTTGTTAAATATCAGACTGTGTTTGCGGGCGTCGCACTATGTAAAAGTGAAGATGGAGCCCATAGAGGCACTTTTTTATGATATCATAGGTGCGCCCGTAAACGCAATGCTGACCATGGAATTGCTTACGTCAACCGGTGATGAAATTTCGTTGATGACTCCACAAAGTGTAAGATCTGACCCTTCGCCTGACTGTAGAATATCTACAAGATAGTTAATAATGGTTGGAGTCAACATCATAAATGTTGTAGGCCTGAAAGAAAAAGTTGAGCATATAATTAAGCCTGAATTGACTCAGCAAATGATTATTAACATTTTACATAATACCCTCGATACTGATTCAATAGTCAACTCAACCAACGGATAGAGTATAGAGGATTTTGTAAATTTTGATGAAAAACATTTGCTGCTGGAGACACGGCTTTAGGTATAGGCGGGCCGCTTTATTACACAGAGAAGACGAGAACGATACGACGATAGTTCAAGTAAGAAATTACTGAATATGAAATTAAATTAAAGAGGTTACTAACTGCATTGATACATAAAGTAGTATCATGATTAGGGTATACTTCAGGAGCGGAAACTTGAACAATGGTACTATCTGATCTTTTACAGATGACTTCTGTGTCGTACTACCAACATATGCCTGTAGTATCTTCTGAACCTGAAAAGTAGGTACAGTGTCTTAAAGTCATCAATATAATGATCTTCGATGGGCAATAAATGGATAAGAAGTCTAATGGGTCACTGATATCAATATCGCAGGGAAAACTGGACTCTACTAGCACAGCATCTGATGGGTTAGGTAGGTTTGGTTAGGTTAAGTCCACCGACGTGCGCGTCAGTGCGAGGGAAACGGTTGGCTGGTGGGGGCGTCCCCGGGTGACGGATATGGGGCCACTGATTGCTGCTGGTGGGCAGAGGGGTTTTTCAGGGCGTGCCGCGGGTATCCTATAACCACCAAGAAATGGGTGGAGTGAAGCTACCAATGATGATGAATGATGTATGAATGTCAACAGATCATTTTTGACTTAGATAAGTACCTACCTGAAATTTATCTTTGTTGCCATTTAATCTATGAATAGCTTTTAAAATTTTCAGAGCTTCTTTTTCATCCTTTTTGTTTTCGTACATGTACTTTGGGCTCTCAAGCATGAATATCAACAAAATTGCGGTAATCAGGCTCGGTATAGAGTATACAACGATCACAGTTCTCCAAGAGTTCCAGTAGATGCCCAGAGCTGGCAGGTAGAAGGAAAAGGTCAACGGCAATATGGGTATAGCGAGAACTGAAAAAAAAGACAGTTTATCGTTTTGTACAATGTACGGTGCGTACCTTAGAGTAAATAAAACTTACATAGCTAACTTTCATTCTAGATGGGAAACGTATCAAAGTGTAATGTATGATAGATATCACCTTAGAACTATAACTAGCACACCTGCCATTATTCCTTGAGATAAAAGAAAGATGCTGGCGACCAGCAACATGACGAGATTCCTCTTCATCATAGGTACACTTTCACTGACGAGAGTCATGGATAATGTGAATATTCCCGAAGCTCTGGAATGGTAATTAAATAAAAGAATTACAATATTCACACTTAGGTGTTTAGAATAATAACTCGCTCCGCTGAGCGAAGACCAATCATTAATCTAAGCTTAGGTGCCTACTGCAGAGATTGGGATATTGATGAAAAATATGACAAAATGAAATAGGATGACAAATATCAGACAGAATGTTTGATCTAATATAGAATTAGTAGATAGCTTCACGCCTATGACAACGACCATTGGGCTGATGGACCCCAAATCTGTTGATTGCCACATAATTCTGACTAAATTAAACATTGATGCGCAAGGTAGGTAGGCTGTTGAACTTATACTTTGGGCCATCTGGTTTCCTCCAGGCTAGACAGCGAGAGGTGGAAAGGCAAAACCATCTGGAAAAGCTATTGGTCCATTAAGGGAAATGTTCCTATCTTCTTAAAACGGAAAAACCGGTGTCTGGCAAGAAAGTATAAAAGTTAGTTCAAATTCTTTCAAACTTACAGAAAGGAAGCAAAGAGTTGCAGCACCATCAGCATGACCCAGTTGACGGAGATGCTGGACAGAGCACTGACGGTGGTGCCAGACAGTATGGAAGGCCATGAGCATGCTGCGGCGCCCGCGCGTGTCTCCGAGATAGCCCCATATAGTTGCGCCAGATACCACTCCTGCGAAATATAATAGAGCTCTTTCACGTGCACGCATAGACAGCATGACAATATAATATTCTTCTGATCTTCTTCTTCAGCCTATTGCAGTCCACTGCTGGACGTACGCCTCCCCCAAGGCACGCCACAAGGCTGCTGCCACAGGGGGGCTTTGCCCATAGTCACCACGCTGGGCAGGAGGGTTGGTGGCCGCAGTGTGATTTTCGGACTATGTTGTCACTACGGGAGGCACTGCTGCCCACCTCCCGGAAACCCTTAATCGCCCCGTACGATACCCACGGGCAGGCAGGGGTGGTCAAGGCTGCCAGATTGTATAATTGGATACAAAATATGTATAATCAGACAGTGTATCCTTGATAATTTTGTATAATACGATACAAACGCAAACGCCATGAAATGGAACGTGAGTTCGTCTCTTGCTTTTCTCGAAGGTTGTTCGCTCACTCTAGTAGGATAAACTTAAATGTGACGCCCGCAGAAGGCTGCCATCCGTAACACCCGGATACTTTTTATGTCAGGGGATATCTGATTAACTTGATAGAATGATATATTTTGCAATAAATTACGCCATTTTATATTAAAAAATTTGGTGGGCTAAATGTAGCCGCCCCGCTCCGCGCATCCTGCTCTATGTATCAGGGACGTAGCTGCGCCGTATCAACGTACCTATCTAACAATGATACGGGGCCTCTGGTCTAACATGTGTAAGCAAAATTCTTGTGTGAGAATAATAAAATATAATAGTAAAAATGCTATTTTTTACAAAGAATTAATCGAAGCATTATCAGTAGAAAATGGCAAATAATTATCGTTTGCTTCACCTGCATCAGCATTACCATGATGCATTACCGGTCGTCACAAATTCTCGATAGAGCCTGCATTTTCGAGAAATTAACGCCAACAGTGTGCCAAAAAACCCTATAAATTTCGAGCTCGCGCGCTGTACTGTTTTCTTAATACGTTTTTTTACACATTCAGTGCCGGTGACTACTTATCACAATAATATTATAAAGGCGAAAGAATGTGAGTGTATATGTTTCTTACTGGGATTAGGTCATACATACCCCTTCCATGCATACCTATAATTGACATCTACGCAAGGATAGCTGCAGGCAATAGCTATATAACGGTTTGAGCAAGCATACCTGGCAAACTGGCAAGTTCCATCAAAACCCGGTAGAGTAACAAACATACAATGTATACATACTAACCTACATCTCCACAAACTTTTATATTGTTAGTAGGACTTGATTTAATCACCAATAACTGGAGCTGCCATCAGCAACCCTTGCTGCGCGCCCGTGAGGTCTAGGTCGCAGGCGCTGGCCGGCACGATGATGGTGCTGTTGTACACGATGCAGGTGAACGAGATGATGGCCAGACCCGTCAGCCCGGTCAGCATGTAACTGTACCAGCCAAACCCTGAAGATGAGGCGGGTTTATTTCTACTGTTGCGTTCTTTTGCGCTGGCGCAGATGTTAGCTACATGACTTTAGTTTGTAACTACAACCTTTGACGTACTTTTTAGTAAACTGGCAAGGAGAAGAGGCGTGATTTACTTGAGCATTCACAATGTGTAAAATTAAGGGTAAGTTACGAGTATTGATCTGCAATAACGAAATTTTACAACTCAATAATTGACGCAACATTTCTGGCATAGACCTTGAATTAAACCTACGGTTGTTGGACTTGAACATATTAATAATTACTAATAGCACTATTACAATCATGGTTTAATCTTACCTGCTTCATCGAGGGCCTCCTCAAAAGACACGACATTCTTCTGCGACTCCCCCTCCATTAAGCACAATCGGCACTACTTGTGTTTTTACGGAAATACAAGAAACAAATAGTGTATGTACCTACGTAACCCCAGATTAAACATTAATAAATATTTGCGCTTATTACCGTTCTAGGTATACCTAGGTACTATTTATCTTACCACTAACACTGTAGAATTTAAAAATAATTCTACAAAGCCATATCACGTCTTATAAAAGATTAGATAGCTATGTTATTTCCATTGTAGCTAATAATTTGTAATTAATTGCACACGCCAAAATATCTATATGGTGACTATCTATTATTACGCTTAAGGCCCGCCATACACGCAGGTTTCCTCCTCAAATTCCATGATGCCACTGATTTGAAATTGCCAACTGCTCGAGCAGTTATCAATGGCAGCCTCAAGCTGTTGACTCTTGACTGCAAGAACGTTGCGTGTATGTCGATCACTAGGTAACTGTTCGAGCAGTCCGTGTATGGCGGGCCTTAAATAGATTTAAGAAATTAGAATAATCAGGTACCTAATAGTTGAACTGAACTGTATCCTAAGTTTGAGTCTAAAATGGAAAATCGTGGAAAATACCGCATTGATTTTCCTGTAGGGATTTTCTTGTTACATACAACATACATAATATACTATACATCAAATAAAGTAAGTTTATGCCAAAAAAAATGCTGGGAATTTATTTTTTTCATTTTTTTTTTATATTACTTGATCGGGCGAAATTTATAGTATCTAGTGTTTATGTTAGTTTTTTTATAGACAGATATTAATTATTTTTCAAAAAAAAATCACGCCCGTCTATGTGCATTTATGCAGAAAAACGCAGTCTATTTACTCAACTTTGGACCCTAATATTTTGGAAACCAGATACTTCCCAGGTATGCTTCCATGGAGAAAAATGATTGTGATGATGAGGAGATTCCGTAGTTTTCGGGAACGTTGACGACCAAAAATCACCCTGTATAAACAGGTAGGCTTCCAGAACGGGGTAGCTAGAACTGCAGGGTCATGAAGGAGATCCTTCAGCCACGTTCAGCATAGCGGGGCTAGATGTGAAATATTCTTATTGTTTATTGCACACAAATTAAAAATAACACATCATCAGTAATATAAAAATATCAGTTGCTAGCTCATCTCCCGACTGCACGGAAGGAAATGCTAGTGAAACCCTGCATCAGCAGATTTATCTACAGGATTTCCTTGTCAATTTCATGAAAACATGGAGATTGCTCAAAACGAGAGTCTCATTGCAAAGCTATAAGGGTATACATACATATGTCATACTAATACACGTAAATATTTAGTGCTAGGTGGTAGTTTGCTTAGTGTATCGTGTCTCATTTTTAATGAAGATGATTTACTTGTGGTAACTCTCACATGTTCTCGCCAATGCACCACACCACGCGCAAGGATTTTTGAAATAAAATAAAACAAATAAACATTATGTAATACAACTTAAATATTCATATTTAGTATTTCACTCATATATCTATAAAATTAGATTTAGGGCCGATATTTTTTCAACATTATTTACCGGATGAATTTGCCACAATCCTGAACAGTATAGTTCTATCTATCCATTATTCTAGGAAATCATAACGTTTACTCTCGCAACGGTGACACTGATATTAAGAAACGTTCTGAAGCTCCCTCTTTGTCTCCGTGGATGAGACCTTCTAATTCTTGTTATTCTTTATTGTATACAAAACACTATAAGTAGTAAAAACAGAGAAATAACAAAAGAAATGTATACAAAGGCGTGCTATCTCTGCAAGCAGATTCGTCTTCCAAGCAGGTACTAGATATCTAACAAAGAATGACCAGTACCTGAGATTAGCAAGCTTGTATAGAGGTATGGTGTCACCAATAAAGTCGGAGTACGACTGAATAGAAACTAGGCAGTAACTCATGTCATAACTGACTACACCACGAATAAAATATATATAGACCTTTTCGTATCCAGTTTTTAATCCCGTAGTGTCGGCGCGATAAAGACGTTTCATTTTTACCAAGGCGTGCTATCTCTGCAATTTCTTCCATACTTTGAGACAAACAAGTTAAAGGTTGTGTACAAACGTAACTAAAGCTAGGTAACAAACTTACCCACGAATAAAATATACGGTTAGATACATTTTTTATAATTATTTTTTAGACATTGCTTAACAGAAGGTTACACTTGCTGTTCAAATATGTATAATTAGGAGTCAAATCTCTACTTAGTTTGTGTTACGAGTACATTTTAATTTAGTTTTAGATTTTGAACAGTACTATAGGTATATTAATTATAACTATTTATTTTTGGCTAAGGCCGCACTACGCCAAAACCGCCGCGGTTTTTAACCGCCTGATTTTATTAGTATGGCTAAGCAATACCGTCAGTGCGGCCGCTTCCATTAGTTTCCTTTACTCAAAAAATCAGGCGGTTAAAACCGCGGCGGTTTTGCCGTAGTGCGGCCTTAATATAAATAAAAAATACGAGGTTTAGCATCCGAGGTACAATACATCCAACGCATGTGCCTACGTCATAGGTCTAAGGTAGACAAGCGCAGTGGTAATACGTAACTATTTCTGCGGATGACTTTATAACTCCGTTCCTTCAGTTGCTTTAGGCTTTTTTGCTGAAAGGCGATCGTCAGGCAATAACCAGGCCGCGATGAGTGAACCTGGAAATATATAAAAAATGTTTTTAGTTTTATTTACTAAAAGCTACGTAGGTATAGGTACTAGCTTAAATAGATTCGGCCGAAAACAAACATCCATATAGATACGGTTGGATTTCCAAAATGGAGTACCCAGAACTGCAGGATCATATAGGAGAATCCGCAGCAACGTTAGCATAGCGGAGACAGGTGAAAATGACGAGTGACAAATTCCTATCGTAGCGCCTGAGAGAATGCCCGAGTTCCTTTGTCGACTCTTACGACATGCACGAAAGGAGATGCAGCTGATGTAGTAAAGCCTGTCACCAGGCAGGACCAAACATTTAACAGTGTGCATAAAGTCACAATGCGTACACTCACGACATAAATATCAACTTCGACAACCACAAACCGCAAAAGTTGGATTATAGAGAAATAAACCCGCATCGCAAAAATAAATCAACGGCCGATGAGGTAGTAGGTAGTGGTCCTGCCTGCGACGTCATAGGTCCTGGGTTCGAGTTCCGGTAGGTGCAAACATTGATATGATGAATATCGATGTTTGTTTCCGAGTTATGGATGTTTGTACCTATATACTTATCTATGTATTTATATACCGTTGCTTACTACCGACGACACAAGACCTTAGGGATCTCAATGTGGAACTAAGTTAATGTGTTGTGAAGTGTGTGAATATTTATTTATTTAAATCTAACTGGCCGAAAAGGTAGCACCTACAGATATATCTGGTCTATGGCACTGGCATATCTATTGTCTTAATTTACTACTACGCGAAATTACTCACAGGCGAACATGCCAGCGAAGAGGTAGAAGGCTGCCTCACAGTTGATGGTTAGCAGCACGTTGAGGACCTGCACCAGCGCGAACCGCGCCAGCCGGCTGCCGGTCATAGTCAGGGCGACTGCCATAGCTCTGGAAACATACACTATACAAATATAATCTATTCTTATTCTGCATTAAGTACTTATTCACTAGCTTATTCCTACATTTTTTCTATGCTGCTCTGGGAGTGAAAACAAAACGTATAATATTACAGCTGCTTCTCTTCCCGGGCATACTGTACACGTCAGTAGAGGGACAAGAGGGTCTTGGTGTTTTGTAGACGATGGGCTGACCACCTGTCACTACTAACCGAACTTGTACATCTCACCCTTAAAATTGGTCAGAAGTGGCACCATGTGGTTCTATCGGCCCTTGGTGCTCTGCCTACCCCGTAAGGGATAAAGGCGTGATTATATGTATGTATGTATGTATTCCTACATGTACCTACTATATTTAATTTTATGTAACATCTATATAGCCTGTGACATGCAATAATTGTACTAGGTACTTTCCATTTTTGCTTAGCTCAGCTCGACCCCACAGAGACGAAACAACATAAGTACATTATTATAGTGATGTCCAGTTTATTCAGTCTACAGTCCTCAAGGGTGAAGTTGACTTTGGTAATAGTCGAACCCACCAACAATCCACCACCCGCTCTACTGCAATTGCCTTTCATCCTCATTACGTACATCCTACTTCCTATCCTTCCTACTAATATTATAAAGGCGAAAGTTTGTAAGTATGGATGGATGGAAGGATGTTTGTTACTCTCTCACGTAAAAACGGCTGGAGCGATTTTAATAAAATTTGGTATGGAGTTAGCTGACACCATGGATTAACACATAGGCTACTTTTTATCCCGGGAAAGTATTTTTATCCCCGATATTTTCGACATTTTGTTTTTTCTGCAGTCCACGCGGACGAAGTCGCGGGCATCCACTAGTACATACATAAAATCAACCCTCCCTCCCGGAGGCAAAGATATCAGACCTCCGTTTGCTACTCTTACATCTGTATTTCGATTCCTCTACTCCATAAAAATGCATATCATAGCTACCTCAAATGCGTTGGGAATAACGCCACCGTGATGGCAGTGTACATCCCTAATCCGATCATGCCGGTAAGGAACACGAGGAACAGGATCCCCGAACCGATGGCGTTCGGCACCACGTTGAGGATCAGCCCGGCGCCGCTGGTGACGGCTACCATGCCGAGTACCATGTTACGACGACCCGTTTTGTGGACCACCTGCGTATTACCAAAGGGTTTTTTATCATATTCTCCTGTGCTGATGCGAGGATTTACTAGAATACATCAGTTGCATCTTCTTCCGTGCACATCCTAAGAGTCGACTAATAAAAACGGACATTCTCCCAGGCGATAAGTATTAAACATGGCTGTAAAATTTCATTCGTGATCATGCAATTCTGGCTGCCCCATTTTTGCGAACTTAGCCATATATAGGAAATATGCATGTAAGCACCCAGTTTAAGTACCTATTATGGCAGTGGAGGTCTGCAAGGATAGGCAAGATACTCATTCAGGCAATTTGGTTTAGGTGAACAACACACACTTAACAACACATTTACTTAGTCCTACACTAAGATACCTAAGGTGTATGTAGTGGGTGCTAAGCAACGGTGTTATAAAGAAGATCGATATCGATAATACCAGCAACAAACATCGATATTTCTTCTTCATGTTATTCTTATATTCATCATATTAATCATGCATATCAATTATAATTATGTTTGCACCTACCGGGATTCGAACCCATGAACAGGCGGCCAATCGTAACTTACATCATAAAACTCCCTAAGGGAGCCGGTGGAACATTTTCCCTGCCATTCTAAATAAAGAAAAACAATAATTTACCAAACTAAGGATACCGTTAACCAGCGACTGTATTGCACCAGCAGCTAGCACCAGTAACAGCGAAGTCTCATTCAATGCACAAGGTACTGCGTTGGGCTGCAAAAAAAGAGGTTTTCAGAGGCGTAACTACAGATAGCAAAATGGAAAATCCCAATTCCCAAAATTATTTACGGGAGCATCCTATGAATTGGCCGGGGGCCTCGAATTGTCTAGCTACACCATTCAGCTTTTATAGAAACATTCGTTAATTTTAAGGTGATCTCATAAATAACAGATAAATATTTTACAGCATATTCTGATATTTATGAGTTCACCTGTAATGTACTAAAGTGATGCATTTTGAGTTTGAGTACAGTTTATTAAAATGAAGTGCTTGCAATTAAACCTACATCAACCGGTGGCGGTGAGGTGATGCTGAGATCAATGACTCCGCACATGGTGAGGTTGCCTCCCTCTCCCGTCTCCAGGAGTTGCACGAACTGGTTGGCAATCGTTGGTAACCATACTGCGAACGATGCTGGCCTATAAATAAGTTTTTGTTATTGAGCAAAATTTTAATCCATAGTGTAACTGGGATAACTGTTTTGGGAAGCGGTAATGTCAACATTTATAAAAATTCCCGAGTTCCTTAGTCGACTGTTACGACATGCACGGAAGGAGATGCAGCTGACGTATTCTACTGAAGCCCCGGATCAGCACAGGACTCATACTGAAATACAAAAAAATACTTACTGTTGTAAAATATATAGAAGGCTGACTAGTATTGTGTACTTGAGGAGAGGCGCTTTGAATAATGGTACGATCTGATCCTTCATTTTCGGCTTCTCTTGGGTTTCTTCAACTTTCAAAAGACTTTTTACCTAAAAGAGAAATTCAGAACACTTAAAGAGCGATTCTCAATAGATAGCTACACTCTTTAGCGTTTGAAAGACTACACCTATCTACTAAAATATGTTACATGTTTTTCATGAATCTTTTTTCCTACCTATGTAAAAAACATAAAAACTTGAATATGGCTCAAACAATTAAAGAAAGGTTAGTTGTAGCTACGATTGGCTTCTGAGCAATGAAGCTGCTAATGCAGAGGAGCAAATTTTGTTTATAGGTATATTTGATGAAGGAACTTGATTTAAAGGAAGACTTACTCGAAGTACTGTGCCACGCTTGTTATTCAAACCATGTATCGTCCGCAAAACGTTCAGAGCCTCCTCCTCATCCCCTCGCTTCTCGAAGTGGTACTTGGGACTCTCCTGCATGAAGAATAGGCACAGAGCACACACAAGGCTCGGTACTGAGTAGACTATCAGCAGCGTCCTCCAGGAGTTCCAGAAGATATCCAACCCCTCCAAGTAATAGGAGTAGCTTAGTGGGATTATTGGGATTGCCAGTACTGGAACAATAATAAAATTTTATTAGTCTATCGATTGCTGGTAAATTATTTAGGTAATATGATTTTCATGAGTATCTACCGAGATTTTTACATTAAAATCTCACCTGCCATTATTCCCTGTGACGTGAGGAAGATACTGGCTACGAGTAGCATCAACATGTTCCGCTTCGCCTGTGGTATGCACTCGCTTAGTAGTGTCATGCCCAGGGTATACTGGCCCGATGACCTGGATGTAAGAAGTCTTTTAATTCACTTGAATTAAATTATTGGCAAATTGTAACACGTAGAATTTTTATCTGCTCCAGGGGGTCCAAGGTACTTAGGTAAGATAAGAAGATAAGTCATAGATAAGAATGATTATATTATATAGGTATTCAGGTGCGCGTGGTTGCAGTGAAGGGGAGGGGACTGCGCATCATGTTTCTAATAACATTCCATCAGGTACAGAAGCATCTTATTCATGGAAACCTTACTTACAAGAACGCAGCAAACATCTGCAAGGTCATCAGCATGGCCCAGTTGACGGAAATGCTGGCTAGTGCGTTAACCAGCGCACCTGATAGCAAGGAGGCTATCAACATACTGCGGCGGCCGCGGGTGTCTCCCAGGTAGCCCCACATTAGCGCCCCAAATATGGTTCCTACAAGATATAGGCAAATTATGGTCAAAACCCCCCTGTGGCAGTAGCCTTGTGGCATGCTCTGGGGGAGGCCTACCTCCAGCAGTGGACTGCAATAGGCTGAAGACGAAGATATAGGTAGGTATTGTCAGTTCTTCATGAGCAGAATTTACTTTTTGACGTTGTACTTAATCCATTTTGTGGTTAATTCCAAATCTCCATGATGCTCGTGTCCCCTTGATGGGGCAGAGGGCCACCACCCACAGGTCTCCGACATCCCGCTCGGTCAAATTACCCATGTGAATCGGTATATTGTCAGGAATATGCTATGTTAAGCTATAGTTACGCAAGGATTTTATGGAAATTCCACTGAAGTTCATTGGATTATGATGGATAATTAACTTTGCCTTTGAAAAACAAAGGTGAACGGGTACCTTTGTTTTTCAGCAAATCTATTTATATTAGTAATTGAAATCTTTTATTTAGGTATTGCAAGAAAGCCAAATCATGGCAATCAATATTTTTGAGACTACTGGTTAATGAAAATTACGAAACACATAGCTAATTAGGTATGTACCATAGGTAGAGTCGTTTATAACTTAACAATATAGCAGTACTTCATGGTCTTTACCAATAAGTGGCATGGCAACAATAAGGCCCTGCTGTGCCTCAGTGGTGTTCAGCTCACAGGCACTGACGGCCACAATGATGGTGGCCCCATAAGCGATGCAGGCGTACGCGATGATAACCAGCCCGATCACGCTGGCCAGGAGGAAGCTGTAGATGCCGAACCCTGGGCGAAATATCAATAGGATAAAAAATATATAAGTACCTCAAAGTGTATCAAAAACAAGTCACTAATTTTAAAAACATCCTATATACGTACGTATGTATTAGTTGTTATGTACCTACCCAGTCTAATGTTGTAGATAACATTAAACTAGTTGGACTTTACCCTTATTTGGTAATGGTTACGTTTATGCAGGCCTACGTCCAGCAGTGGACAGCAATGTCTGATGATGATGACATTTATGCAGACGTGCATTTGGTTTTCCACCAATACAGTCCCACAAGTGGATTCATCATTCATCATCATTTACAGCCCTGAGAAGTCCACTGTTGGACATAGGCCTCCTCCAACAACCTCCACTCCGACCGGTCGGAAGCAGCCTGCATCCAACTGACGCCCGCGACCTTGGCATCGCTCTAGAGTGGATACCGCGTATCGGAAAACGCAGCGTGGGAAGGCCACCCGCGAGGTGGACAAGAGGATTACAATAATTATAATCTTAATTCTTAGGGTCCATAGTCTATGGTTCTCACCCACCTGTTCTCTCCAGGGCTTCTTCAAGCAGCACCTTCTCATCATTTTCGTAAATAGATTTTTTCTCATCCATTCTAGCCTAATTCTGAGATACACAACGCAATAACATCAGTAAATCTCCGAAATATTTTACAAATCACATTATATTCAACAAACATCCATGTGGCAGTGTTCACGAAAACATTTCAGTTTTTGAATGGTTTGCTGTAGGAAATTAATTATTTTATTTTAATCTACATTGATAAAATAGTTTTTGATTATCTACGTACTTACTCTACGCATTGATTTACGTGTTATCTTATAATTTTAAAGATAACCAATAAAAATTATCTTGTACCTGTAGCTTCCTGAAGTAGGTAAGCTACTTATTTCTATTTTGATTAAGGTGTCTGTAAGGCTATTCGTCCGCGAGAATTTTACGTTTCCCGTCTTTCCCGTTCCCATGGAAATTTCGAGTCTCATAGATCAGCAGTTTAGACAATGCGTTGATTAGTTAATCAGTCAGGATACAGCATTTTATGTGTATAGATCACAGCCCCCCACAAGTAGTTTACCAAATCTATATTTCTAAGTATTTGTAAAAACGTTGTAGCATCGAAAAACAAACTATTTTACTGTTTTCAAATTGTAGGTAGGTAACTCTCACTTGGCATGCCGAGACATAAACCTCAAGAGACAGAATTAGTGCCACCGTTACCTCTGTTTATTACAGTGAACAGAGCCACCTGTTTTGTCATCTGCCTGTATATAGGTAATTATTTCAGTGTGTGTGTGTGTGTGTGTGTGTGTGTGTG
Organism: Carposina sasakii; assembly: GCA_014607495.2. Classification (NCBI taxonomy): domain Eukaryota; kingdom Metazoa; phylum Arthropoda; class Insecta; order Lepidoptera; family Carposinidae; genus Carposina; species Carposina sasakii. Next base: position 12,877,474 of record CP053158.1, read on the forward strand.
TGTGTGTGTAATGGAAAAAAATATTTTTATTAATGTACCACGAGTTTTTCAAAGGCCATTACGGAACGCTACGCCATCTTGCGTGTGTTATGAATGGTCGGAGTAGATATATTGAATCAAGGTCATTGACATCAAACGTATATGTAAATATGGATACGCCTCCGAGTTTCCACATACAAATGGATCTTAGATGTTAAAAGAAAAAGCTTAAAATTAGAAAATATTGAAAAAATTATACAGTAATACCCCACTTTACGCGACCCCGTTATGCGCGGTTTCACTATAACGCGAATTTTAAAATTCACGTTTAAATGCTTCGCATAATGCGAAAAAATGTGTATAAATATAATTTAGTCATTAACTCCCCTTTGGTCGCGGGAATCCTCGCGTCCTCTGAACATTCTGATTGAAGAACTGAGGATTCCCCGTACTACGACTTTGTTCTATGGCAAAGATTAAATTTTGAATATGTTTAATCATAAACCTTGATATACGCGAATTTCAGTTAACGCGATTTTTTCCGGAACGTATCCCTCGCGTAAAGCGGGGTATTACTGTAGTTATTTATTTTAATTGTATAGAGACAGAAAAACAAAATGTAGAAATTGTAACCGATGAGGATTAAAAATAATTGTTTTTAATAAAATTGTAATAATGATTATTTCTATTAACAATAAACAATTTTGTTTGGTTACGTATGGTTTTTTATTTTATTACTCTATTTACCAAATTTTTTGAAACTCCGGTAGGTACATTCCGGAAAAAATGCATGTCAATGTTATGATATCATGCCGCAAGTATGTAAAATCAATATACCTACTCCGACCACTGTTTACACAATGTCGGTGAACTTAGCAACTCGTTTTCCAGCAGCTCAAAAATAAATCTGAGTTCTATTCTAGTGCAGGTGAGTTCTACAGTTCCTGATACCTTTTATAAATAGTTCTGGCATTTTTACCCTGAAAAACTTAAATTGAAAAAATGAGCTGCTAACTTCCGGTAGCAGATCACTTTTCAGTAAATGAAAAAAAAAAGAGAGTTCTATTAGCAAACAGGTGAGTTCTATAGTTCCTGATACTTTTTACAAATAGTTCTGCCCTATGAAAAACGTCAATTGAAAAATGAGCTGCTAACTTCCCGTAGCAGATCACTTTACAGCAAATCAAATTTTAATGGGTGTTATATTCACATGCAGATCAGTTCTACAGTTCTTGATAGTTATTATAAATAGTTCTGTTGTTTTAACCTCTAAAAACGTCAATTGATGATAATCTGATAACTTGCCATAGAAAATCAATTCACAGCGGATCATGTAAGTTTATCGTTCCAAACAATTTTTAATGAATAACTCTTTCACAATATATTATTCCGTAGCAGACCTGCAACCTGAAACTAAACTCAAGCCCAGAACTCACGTAAAAAATCCAGCAGCTCATACCGGAATGTAGAAAATACACAAAGTATATAAAAACACTTTCAATCGTTCAAAAAAAATCTCAAAACTTCTCAACAGCCAGAACTCTTTTGTTTTAGATAGACCTGGAGTAGACCTGTAATCTGATACTAAAATCAAGCCCAGAACTCACGTAAAAGTTCCAGCAGCTCACACCTGAATGTAAAAAATACACAAAAAATATAAAATTACTTTCAATCGTTCAAAAAAAAAATCTCAAAGCTTCTCAACAGCCAGAACTCTTTTGTTTTCCATAGACCTGGAGTAGACCTGCAACCTGATACTAAAATCAAGCCCAGAACTCACGTAAAAGTTCCAGCAGCTCACACCTGAATGTAGAAAATACAAAAAGTATGCACAAACTTTTCAATCGTTCAAAAAAAAAACTCAAAGCTTCTCAACAGCCAGAACTCTTTTGTTTTCCATAGACCTGGAGTAGATCTGCAACCTGATACTAAAATTAAGCCCAGAACTCACGTAAAAGTTCCAGCAGCTCACACCTGAATGTAAAAAATACACAAAAAATATAAAAACACTTTCAATCGTACAAAAAAAATCTCAAAGCTTCTCAACAGCCAGAACTCTTTTGTTTTCCATAGACCTGGAGTAGACCTACAACCTGATACTAAAATCAAGCCCAGAACTCACGTAAAAGTTCCAGCAGCTCACACCTGAATGTAAAAAATACACAAAAAATATAAAAACACTTTCAATCGTACAAAAAAAATCTCAAAGCTTCTCAACAGCCAGAACTCTTTTGTTTTCCATAGACCTGGAGTAGACCTACAAGCTGATACTAAAATCAAGCCCAGAACTTATGTAAAAGTTCCAGCAGCTCACACCTGAATGTAGAAAATACAAAAAGAATGCACAGACTTTTCAATCGTTCAAAAAAAAATCTCAAAGCATCTCAACAGCCAGAACTCTTTTGATTTCTATAGACCTGGAGTAGACCTGCAACCTGATACTAAAATCAAGCCCAGAACTCACGTAAAAGTTCCAGCAGCTCACACCTGAATGTAGAAAATACAAAAATTATGCACAAACTTTTCAATCGTTCAAAAAAAAATCTCAAAGCTTCTCAACAGCCAGAACTCTTTTGTTTTCCATAGACCTGGAGTAGACCTGCAACCTGATACTAAAATCAAGCCCAGAACTCACGTAAAAGTTCCAGCAGCTCACACCTGAATGTAAAAAATACACAAAAAATATAAAAACACTTTCAATCGTACAAAAAAAAATCTCAAAGCTTCTCAACAGCCAGAACTCTTTTGTTTTCCATAGAACTGGAGTAGATCTACAACCTGATACTAAAATCAAGCCCAGAACTCACGTAAAAGTTCCAGCAGCTCACACCTGAATGTAGAAAATACACAAAGAATATAAAAACACTTTCAATCGTTCAAAAAAAAAATCTCAAAGCTTCTCAACAGCCAGAACTCTTTTGTTTTCCATAGACCTGGAGTAGACCTGCAACCTGATACTAAAATCAAGCCCAGAACTCACGTAAAAGTTCCAGCAGCTCACACCTGAATGTAGAAAATACAAAAAGTATGCACAAACTTTTCAATCGTTCAAAAAAAAATCTCAAAGCTTCTCAACAGCCAGAACTCTTTTGTTTTCCATAGACCTGGAGTAGATCTACAACCTGATACTAAAATTAAGCCCAGAACTCACGTAAAAGTTCCAGCAGCTCACACCTGAATGTAGAAAATACAAAAAGTATGCACAGACTTTTCAATCGTTCAAAAAAAAATCTCAAAGCTTCTCAACAGCCAGAACTCTTTTGTTTTCCATAGACCTGGAGTAGACCTGCAACCTGATACTAAAATCAAGCCCAGAACTCACGTAAAAGTTCCAGCAGCTCACACCTGAATGTAAAAAATATAAAAACACTTTCAATCGTACAAAAAAAATCTCAAAGCTTCTCAACAGCCAGAACTCTTTTGTTTTCCATAGACCTGGAGTAGACCTACAAGCTGATACTAAAATCAAGCCCAGAACTCACGTAAAAGTTCCAGCAGCTCACACCTGAATGTAGAAAATACAAAAAGTATGCACAGACTTTTCAATCGTTCAAAAAAAAATCTCAAAGCATCTCAACAGCCAGAAACGTAATAGACGTCATCTTACTATTTTAGGTGGGGTATTGAAAGAAAAATGATAAAACAGTTTTATTTGTTTTATTAGTTAAAAAACTTAAATTACTCTAAAATACAGTAACCTAAACTATCAGTCAAATGCTTAAAATCTAATGAGATATGTCTTTTCAGGTACAAAACTCAGTAACAATAAATAACTGAGTCAATAAATAACTGAGTCAATAAAAGACAAAATATGGTATTACATACAAATCACTCATACCTCATACTATACCGGCCACATTGGTGTGTTGCGTTGCGCTATCGCAACGTAAGTATATATATGATTTATTATTATTACCTTTAGTTTAGTAGCAGCAACAGCGCCACATCAATGCAACTTGAGGACTTGTCCTAACTGAAGAACCATACAGAGACACACACACATACAATTTTTCCTCCTATAAAGTTCTTTAGAACATTATTTTATCGATCCTGAATCAAAGTAGGAGCATGCTATAGCTGCTATAGTATAGCAGGTACCTAGTGAAGGGTATGATTCTTTTATTTACACTATACTTAGTTCTATTTGAAATTTTCCTTGTCTTTCGGAAGAAACCACGCGATTACTATTGCACCTGAAATAAGAAAAAAATTGATGTTAAAAAGCCTGTAGAAAACCCAATACACCTGCCCAAGAAGTGACCTGCGAAACACGTTATGATAAACCGATTTATCTACAAATAGCCTGTCAACATACGATATATATAGCCGACGGTTGAATTTTGTATAGAGACGTTACGATATCGTACGATATGATATCCACGGTGGTCATGCTAGGGGGCTGATGTTAAAAGTGTTAACTCAAAAATCGTGTTATTTATGTTATGCGATAAATTTTAATTGAAATTATTTATCATCACACCTTATTTGAAGGTGAGTCAACGTGATATGGGGGCATATTTGACATTTAAAATTACTAAACACGGTGTAGTAGGGGAAGGCTAAATCGAATTTGTATGGTGGCAGTACGCCATAGTGACAGGTGACGTCTTCGATAAATATATGCATTAACATATGGCTACTATTAGAATAAGCATTAACTTGTCTAGTAGTAACTAACAAAAGACGGTTTAAGAATGTTCTGGACCTTGCCTTACTTTCTTGCAGATGAGATGACCACAGTTTCAGCTGTACTTTTGCATCTAATAGATTTGGAATCCTAAAACATGTCTGACGACTTTGAAATGATAATTTTATATTGGTAGATCATATTTTAGATTTAGAGAGTGTTGACTCCACGTGAAGAAATTAGCCAAAAAATGTTTCGCATACCTACTTATCAAGCGAGAGAACCGGAGCCTACAAGCCTGCAACAGAGTTCAAGTAAAAAAAATTATGACATATAAAATCTGTAGAAAATAGTCTTTGCAACTAGATCAGCAGATTGAAGCCTGGAAAATTATTGCAAAGAAAGGCTTGGTCCTAACGTAACTGTTCACAGCAGCTGGACCCTATCGAAACGTATGCACTAATGAAAGGTAGTCCAGCAGGTTCCCAAATGCAGACATCTTTAATTCGAGCTAAGGCAGTTGACACTGGGGCACATTCCCCTCCCCAAACACGGGGCAGAGAGGACTATTTTTCGTTCAAAAATAAAAATACAAATTTGTAAGTTAGCAACTTTAATTTTCTCTATATACATTGACTTTGAGGTTTATATATTTACTAATTTTCTCTTAAATTATTTATTATTTAATACCTTAAATGGTCCTATGTGCCCCCCTTCCCCTAGACTGCACATTGCTTAAGAAGTAAACAAAAAAGGTTTAAAAGTTGAGCCACTTAAGAAGAACGCCACTATACTCTGCTATATATATTTATGATGTGAGAAAGGTGTAACTTGTCAACAGAATTAGATGGATTGAGAGCTATCGCGTTCACTCCTACGAACGCACTGGACCGTCCCAGCATCGAGAGGCAGGACGCCATCTGGGAGGCCTATGTTCAGTAGTGAGTAGATTTCTTATGGTTGTAATGATGACATACAAACGGCTACGTTCCCGAAATGGGGTGGTCAGAACTGCAGAATGATAAAGGAGATCTCACAGTTATGTTTAGCATTCTTATCGCCTGAGAGAATGTCCGTATTTCTTAGTCGACGCTTACGACATACACGGGAAGAGATGCAGCTGATGTATTTTAGTGAAGCGAGGAATAATTGTGTTAATATTAATTTCTTGATCATCACGCTGCCCAAAAGTATATACGAGTACATACATACATAATAATCACGCCTCTTTCCCGGAGGCGTAGGCAGAGATCACGGATCTCCATTTGCTACGATCCTGACACACCTCTTTCGCTTCATCTACATTCATGATATTCCTTGTGCACGCTCGTCGGTTTAGGGTACTCTTGACCTGACCTTTCTTTACAATTTCACCAAATTTCAATTTTTTAGAATTTCAAAAGTATATTCAGGCATAAAACTCTAAAGAAAAATACTGGAAGCATTAGAATGTTATCTCACCTTAAAGAAGTTGGATACAGCTCAACGAAATAAACGCTAAGCAAGCCCATAGACAGAGCACACATCATGAAGAAGAAAAAAAAGATTCCGCCAGCAAGCGGGACTTGCACCAGGTTGAGTAGCACGGCAGACGTGGCTGACATCGTTAGGATACCGATCATGGCCAGCCTCTTCCTCCCTCCGCAGGTAAGAGATAACACCACATTGGCTGAACTCGCCAAGGCTCCGTATATCATAGCTGAGAAAAGCGTGGTCTCTTGGATTGTGTCGTCGCATGCATCTGCTGTGACCTGTCGAAGAATAAATATTTTCTGAACTATATATTTACAGAATAAAACATTATAATACTCGTAGTTAGACTTATGCAATTTAGAAATGAACAGGGCAAGTACATACGCTATAGCCTATTGCATTCCACTGCTGGACTTAGACCTCTCCCATTGCGGATTGATGACCCCTGTGTGATTTTGGACTATGATGTCAACACGGGAGGCGCTGCTGCCCACAGGGCAGTCATGGAGTGATGCTATTCTACTCTGCGGCCACCACACACGCACGCACACCCATGTTAACTGATTGTGTGATTTGATTTCTCACCGTGCTATTGCTGAGAGACTGGAAGCTCTCATCGATGGAGTGTTTCATGACGGAGCACAGGTTCATGCCGCTTCCACCACCGTTCTCCAGGACGGAGAACAGGTTGTTCATGATGTATGGCAGCCACATTATGAAACCACTCCCCCTGGAAACAAAATTAAGTTTAGAAACACATCATGTGTAATGAATGAAACATAGGCTTTACTAAAATACATCAGCTGCATGTCGTAAGAGTCGACTGAGGAACTCGGGCGGTGTCGCCTTCTTTCAGGCGATAAGCTAGCAACTTGTCGCTGATCATTTACATGTAATCTGCTAAATGTGGCTATGGTATAATCATACAGTTCTGGCTTCCCTATTCTAGAAATACAGCCGTGTCTATATGTATGTACATAATACAGGGTGTGGGTGATAAGCAGGCAAATACTGAAATGGTAAACAAGTACCATTGTGTTGAGTTATACTACAGTCACAGAACAGGTAATATTACCTGTTCTGTGACTACAGTGTTATTACCCGCAAGAAATGTATTTTAATTTGATTATCAGTAATCTTTGCTCTCCGCGCCAATTGTATCGGGCGATCCTGTGACTAATTACATGGGGTTATTGTGAGACACATTGCTGTTTTTTGGATCACTCGTGACTCTCCATTGGGGTTGATTAGTACTCGTACTTTGACCTTTTTTGGGACCAACTTTTTTTTTTAAATCAACCCTGGGTTAAAATTTTGTTTTAAAGTCATTATCTAAGGCCAACTTAAACGATCTACACAATTGTTTTCCTGGAAAAATGTGAAAATGTCGGAAAATTTTGGAATTTTCCTGCTAAAATTTTCAGTGATTTTCACCTCAGAATCATGGTCTGAAGTCGCCATATCAATATTTGCCTGGCTGTCACAAACACCCTGTATGTGTGTTATACTAATGAACTACTAATATTGATATTCCTACTTTGCTAACTCTTTACTTGGATTTTGGTTCTGATTATTACTAATGACAATATAGTTAGGTGCTTACATAAATATACTTACGTCATATAAATAATAGTGATCAGGTAGAACAGTTTCAGCGTATCCTTGAGCAGCGGCCGTTGGAAGAGCGGAGCAGTCTGAAGCCAGAGCGCCTTGAGGAAGGTGTCCTGTACTTCGGAACTCTTGTCCTCCTCACCAGGGATGAGCTTCTTGATCTAGAATAATGTAAAACTTTGCTATACTAAGTATATCGGTATCTCCGGTCGTGTCGGCTTTCCGTCCCATCGGACTATGAGAGTAACGGAATAGAGAGTGCATCTGTGTATGCACACACATTTGTGCACTATAATATCTCCTGCGTACCTGGCCAATCTATGTAGAGATTGGTCGCCTGGGCCGAAATACGGTCGGAGATCATCATCATCATATCGGTAACTTATAGAATCAAAGTTTTACTTTAACTTTAAAGTTTGAGTCTACGAGTACTGTAACATGATTGTAACTCAATCAAGTGACAACTCGCAAACTGCCGCTAAACGAGTTTTGATAAAATTTATTATACGAGTAACGGATGATCTTGAGATGGGCTATACTTACTATCCCCTTGGCTTTCTCTATGTACCTATTTCCTACGTAAATATAAACGTTCCAAATTCTTACCGGAAAATTGCAAGGCTTGTCCCCAGAATTACAAGCGTACATTTTTCTGAGCACTTCCAGAGCCTCTTCATACCGTCCCCTGGACGCCAGGAACTTGGGGCTCTCATGGAAGAGGCGGATAAGGCAGGCAGTTACCGCACAGGGTACTGCCAGGACCAAGGTCAGGAGTCGCCAGGGTCGGAAGGTGACGTTTATGAGGTCCAGGTGGTAGGCGAAGTCCAGAGGAAGGATCGGGTAAGCGAATACTGTAAAACAAATGCGTCATTGGTAACTTTCAGAAAATCACTTTATTAATTTTTATGCCCTGTGCTTACAATACATCAGCTGCATCTCTTTTCGTGAATGTTGTAATAGTCTACTGCTAAGGAGTTCAGGGGCGTTCTCCTTGGCGAAGAGCTAGCAATTTGTCACAGATCTTTTAGATTGGGCCCCGTATCGGGGACTTAGAATTTGCTTTTCCTGTATAATACTAGGTAAATCAGTTGAACTAAAACTAGAAATAATTATTTTAGAAAAAAAACTAATAGAAATATAACCTATTTCTATTCTATTTTCTAATATATATTGCAGATTTATGTGGTAGGTAATATTTACACACTGTCAATTTTTGCGTTAGATCCATATCCGTACCTGCACTAGACGCCTGCGCACACATAAGCGCGCACGTACACAGCAGCATGGCCCTGCCGCGCGCACGCGCAGAACAACTCTCACCCAGGAGAGTGTAGGCTGCTGAGTTACTGGCTGAGGTGCTGCAAGAAAAGAGGAGTATGATGTTTAAAGGAAGCTACAGGTTAGGTGCTGGCTGCATGATGGCAAGAACACGCCCGCTTTACGGTGCTGGTATGTGTAAAGTTCTTTCACCGCTACCCTGGGAAACGAGAGCTTTAGGTAAAATATGAATTGTGAAATTTAAATTAATAGCGGTGCAGTTTTTGGTCGTATTCTCTGATAAGATGTTACATAGGATGTGACATACCAGGAGTTTTATTCATTGACAGATTAATTGGTTGCCATTATTTCATACAACATTACCATTCATATACGCGATCAAAATAAACGAATAAAATGTAAAACTAAAAGCGACATTATTATTTTCTCAAAATGCAAGAGAGTGCACTACTACGAAACGTGCTACGTAATTTCATATTTTCTACGCTTTCTACTACGAAAATGTACTACAGGTGTGTGCTACTAATCCAATAGATGCATTTACAATGCCTAGTACGATTTACACCATCTAATTATATCGAAGTAACTTTCTGAATTGAATCTTTCCTATAGATTACAATAGTACCTACAACCAATCTAGATGTGACTTACTCGTATTTATAGAACATTTTCCCGCTATTCAAAATACTTAATACCATACACAATTTAATACCTATAATAAATTACATTGTGTTGACAATTCAGAGATATTCAAATAACACCGCAGGGGACATATTTACATAAACGATAAGACGCCGCAGTAACCCAGAGATAGCTGGTTCTATTGAGCTATATGTCCACAATCAGTGTCCTCTCTAAAGATAACATATGTATTATGATGAACATACTTCCATGACGTCAGAGTTTGGAACGCGTTTCAACAAAAACTTTCTATGAACGGTGGCGCTAGTTTCTCAGTGTCATCATCATCTTCCTGTATTTATACCATTTTATATGAGGTCGGCGGAATATAGTTTCTTTCAAGACTTGTTTTTCCAAGGATTTGGGGTTAGTTTTACGGCCGGTTGTCTGCAAAAATGAAAATGCATACAAACATTGCAAACTCCGATATTACGGATATAAGAAAGATATCTTACAAAGTAGATGACAGCAACTTTAGAGCGGCCATAGTCTTCCAGTCCGGTGCCAAGCTGCTCAGTGCTGCGAAGACGAAGCCAATAGACATTGACAGCACCAGCGTCAGCCTTCTCCCCTTCGTATCTGCCACATAGCCCCACAGCTGGGAACCTAAGACCACGCCTGGAAAAGGAGTTAGGAAAATTCATGTTAAAGAAGCAATGGATGTGTTAGTTCACAGTTAGTACTGTACATTGCGTTTTCAATAAAAAATACTTGACTATCGTGAATGTTTGAACTTCCGAATTGTAACGCCTAATACAATTTCATTTATAAAAAATACTTGTGTAATATTCGTTTATCGAATTGCGGGTGGCGGGTATCTGCATCCGCAGACCGCTGCCAACGGGTCGCAGGAGGAGGTTATTGGAAGAGTCCTATGTTTAGCAGTGGAATTGATGGCTGAAATGATGAATAAGTTTATAAAGGCTCCAATATATCGTATATCCCTATGATTATACATATTATTAATCACCTATTAACGGAGTGGCAGTGAGCAGAGCCCTCTCCTGCATGCTGAGCTCCAGGTCGCAGACTGCTGCAGCTACCACGAAGCTGATGCCGAACAGATCCATGCCCATGGCCTGAAGAGTCCAGCTGCACACCAGGAGTAACCCGAAGTTGTACTTTCCGAACCCTGCGGGTTAAGTGTGTCGTGAAATGGGTGCATCTTTGTAATTAAAGGGGTCTTTGCAGGAGGCTTAGGCAATGTTACAGTTTTACGAGCGACATTGAAGTTTACAATTGTTACATTTCTACCAATAGCGACTATGTATTCATCATGGCTTCATGTAACGAACGCGCAACTGATACTTCGATAACTTTCCGAATTTCACTGTCGATTGTAATTTGTTACATTTTAAGCCCAAGTACTTAAATTACCTATTGGGGTACGAAACTATTTCCAAGCCTAGCCCTTGGAAAAATTGAGTGAGTATAGGTACTTGTTTTGAGCTTGTATCTTAAAGTAATCTGCAAACTAAAGTAATATCTATGCTCGTAAAAAAATGTCACAATACCTGTGGCAGAAAGAGCTTCTTCCATGGTAGCTATTTGGGATGGCTCATTCTTCATTGCATTCTTCTCCAAATCGCCATTCTTTACTAATTTCTTGTGCATTTTGATGAAAACTCTATATGTAAAGTAAAAACAAATTTAGTTTATTATGAAGATATTTTGTTGCATTAGTATGGCTAATTATTTATCATTTGACGTACTTATCCTAATATTGATATATCTGTTATTTTGTAGTTTTCTCATACTTACCTACTCACCTCTTTTTTGTATTTTGTAACACAAAAAATAAGTTACTTTGTTAGTTTGATTCAACAATAAAAATCAGAATGTTTCCAACCTTGTATTCCCTGAGTTCTGAGTTCTTGAGTGAGATCCAAAAACCATAAAAAATACCGACACTTGAGGCGGAAATACCAAATTAAGTGTTTCAAGATTTTTGACCATAACTAACCAACATTAAATAATTTGATAATGATATAAACCTCAGTGATATATCTGAACTAGGGTGTGAACTTAGTGTAGCATAGAGTCAATCCCGTCTATTATCAATGAACCTTCTTTCTGAAATTCTTTCACATGGCCAAACTATTTCGGTAAATTCCATGCCCATTTTAAAAATAGGTCAATATACAATATTCTGGAAGATCTGTAACTTCGTCACACCTAATAATATACTATTAAATGTAGGTACTTGTGCAATTTTACCTTTTTTTTCTCCAGCTGTGTGTGTGTGTATTAAATAAAAAGTTGATGCTCAGACTCAGACATATGATAGTTTCTGCTGAATTAAGTAATTAGAATAATTTTCAGAGGAGAAAATAAACCTTATATACGAATGTTGGTACTACGTCACTCAGTTATCTACGGCGTGTCATGGATGGTAAGCTAAAATTCTATAAAATCAACAACCTGCGATCTGTTTGCTTTTGCTTTAGAGCTGGAGACAATTTAAAAATAGATCACTGAAAATATATCAAAGAAGATAAAAAAGCACTGCTACTTTTAAAAGTAGATTGAGTGTGTGATCGGTGATAGTGATAGGTCAATGGTTAAGACGTGTGACTTCCAGTCGGATACCGTAGGTTCGATCCCAGACACGGGCCTGTACCACTTGATTTATTTCATATATAAAATACCTACTCGAGTAGGGTGGGCGTTAGCATAGAGGAATAAGATGTAGACATAGAGTGCTAATGTCATACTAACCGTTTCCATGCACCATTAGACTATTTGGTGCCTCACAATTCCAGTCCTTCACACTTAGATTATATTAGTGTAATGTATAGTAATGTACTACATTACTAATGTATTGTAACGTATAGTAATGCAATCTAAGTGTCAAGAACTGGAATTGTGGGGCACAGAAAAGTCTAATGGTGCATCGAAACTTTTAGTATGACAGCACTCTATGTCTACATCTTATTCCTCTATGGCGTTAGGCAGGCAGCCGGCTGTAAAACAAACGCAAAACTCTTGGATTGCTGAGTTAAGAAAGAAACTATAGAGCGCTGACTCCATATATAATCGGATAAGGGCATGAAGATGGATGGTAGGTGAATTACATCTTAGACACCTTATAGATGTTGACATTTTTCAGAAAAATCCCACCATATTCCAGTTTTCTTAATGGGCCTCTACATCTTGGCTACATCCCGATTTATGCCCCACTATGGCCTCACAAAGAACTCTGTAGTATCTTGAATTTCGAAAGAGGCAAATACATTAATGATACGTATGTTTTGAACCCTAAAATTGTAAATTTCCAAGATAACAGGAGCGCCGTCATTTTTTTATGCCCCTACTTATTTTTAGAGTCACAGCATACTTTAGTAGAGTCCTCTTTCTTCAATTTTTACCTGAAGTGTGAATGGCTTCATACAATTTTCCTTTTATTAATACAAGTCAAATTAGTTTAATATTTATCATTTGGCAAAGGAATTAAGTAGTATATGTCGTGCAAATATGCACACGTAAACCTACATGTTCGGGGGGGTCTGATAACTCGACTTGTTTACTGAAAACTACGCGATGTTCTAGAAACGGCGGCGAGTAAATTCTATCATTTAAGATAAACATAGCTCCGTAGTAAACGCGGCATAGATGAACCTATAAATTAAACTACAAAAGTTGCAAATAAGTAACAAGAACATAAGCATCGTTCCTTTAACTAATCTACGGCCACCTGCCTTTGATATTTAGTTCTTGATATAAATTTCAAGGTTGTGGACCATGGAGGTAATAAAAATACCTAGTAAGTAATACCTATAAAGTATTTTTATTACCTCCATGGTTATGGACCATCGTTTTCTATATAATTTATCAAAATCCCGATCGTCGTTTAACTAATAAACGTCAAATTCCGTAGAAAGGCAATTCCATCTATTCATTTCAGGTTCTTGAAGCTAGATTTCAGGCTTCATTTTCTTTAGTCTCCAATCACAGTGTAAACTAAAGTGAGGGTCAAACGCTCAAGGACCTAGTCATCTTTAGCATAGGGGCTTAATGTTTTACTACTACTGCTTCTTAACCTACCTTCAAAGTCTTTGGTCTCGCATTCTCAATTTAAAAAAATTGGATGAATGTGTGTAAGCGTCTGTCAATTTAGATTACTCGGCTTCTGAAATTTATTCACCACAATAAGAAGTAACTAGAATGTTTAAAAATAAATTCAACATTATCTACTAGGCAAATAATCACAGATTTACGTACTAATTATCTTATTTTGGCATTTCGCCGGGCACGAGATGGTAACATGTTGCTTGGCTATGTTTGTTTAGCTAAAACAAATGTATATTTTTCTTAAGCTCTTTCCTTTTCAGTAAATATGAGTGTAGTAAAGGATTAGGACATTTGAGGTATCTAAGTTAATTATTATCAAAATGTTCATTATGGCGAGAGATTAAGTCTTAATATTGTTACTATTTATTATATTTTCTAACTTCAGAAGGTTACCTTGCCCCTTTTCAAAGCCAAATTACCACAGCATAATGCGATAATGCTGTTTTGTAAACCGCGTCTAACGTTGGACATTATTTAAAAATGACATTTGACAGCAAAATGTACTGAATATCTGTCCAATTTAGGCAATGTTTAGCTTAAACTAGGTCTAACTTCTTTTGTAATAATACGTCGAATGTCATTGTGTAGTTTACTCAAAACAAAATAGGGCTCTCCACATAACCATTTACAAATCTAGTCCAACATAGGTAAACTGAATATTTGTTAGTGTTTTAAAATTAATTCCAAAAAACTAGATGGGCCCTATTCCACGGTAAATTAGCTAGCATTTGTATGTAGGTGTATTAATTGTTAGCTAGCATTTGAAATGTTGTAGCACTTTATAAACAACACAAAAACCAATAGGATGCGAATCTGTGCGGCCCTGGGTTTCCCTTCCTCATGAAATACCAATAAAAAGAGCGCTTTATCGTAACATCTCTGCAGGTCGAGGCCGTCAGATAATGATCTGATTTTAGCAAGTTATCCAATAATAAGTTAAAAAAAACCATGCTGCTCTTCGGTATTATATTTGGTAATACAATAGAAGAAACAAAACTACTTCATACTCATATATATAAATGGAAAAAGGGTATTTCCCTCTACTTACCTACGTAGGACGAGTAAATTGACGTTGCTTCTGTTCTATCCTAGAGATAGCGAATATGAAAATTCCCTTTAGGTGATATCACTAAAAACCCAGAGCTCACAGACAGGATAAATAAGGAAGCCCCTGGCTGGACCTGGAATACTATTATTCCTCTATACCTGGAGTAATGGCGTTCTTTTCTTGTCTAGACGCTTCTAAGACACTCCGGGCTCTGATTCCCCTTCTGAAATTTAATACTCGTATGTGGTGCTTTTAATTCATATAACTACCTATTAACACGACACTAAGTCAATTAAGCGATTTTTTTTTCAAAATAAAAATAATAATAATATAAAGCATACTTCGTTAGATTGGAACTTACAATATTTTGAAAACTTGTCGATAAAAAACATTGGTACGCCTAATAGATCTAGACACCTTACTACTCGTATCTATTTACGTACCATTTATTGTAAACCTACACCTTACTTTAAGGTGCCTTTAAATTATGTAACTTCAACCTAGTTTAAACTTTAGTTAAGCACAGGCATAACAACAGATTGAAATGGTTCTTTATGATTCACCCATTTCTGGGCAAAAAGTTTAAGGAAATAATTATTATAATATACTCGTATAAAAGTTCAGTTATGTGTTTATTGAAGTTTGTTTTGTTTAGATATCTTACAGATTAGACTTGTAAAAAAATTTGTGTCTGATGATTTTAAATAAATAAATAACTCTCTTGCAATTTAATTTATACTCAAATATGGAATGTTAATTTTGGATAATTTTGCATTTTTTACAAGTGTTTTCATTTAGTTTAATATCTACCCAGTGTTTGTCTATTGAATATTACATATTTAATATTTCTGTGGTTTCGTAAAAGAGGTTTCGTTTGTTATACCGTGGAGTCTACAGGAACTATATTTATCTAATCTTAACAATTTATAGGTAAGTATTGTTTATCATATTTGGTTGTTTAAACTCTAGTTAGTTGATAATTAACTTATCTGTATGTCTATTTGTTGATAAAGTAATGAGATTGGTGGCACAGAGACGCAAAGAGAACAGAAAACTGGTTTGAAGCTGATACAAAATAAATATGAGAAGTATCGTACACGGGCAGTCTCTTCGGCAACACTTTTCTCGGCGTTAGGTACCTATCTATTAAAGAAGAGAATGGAAATAAGGGCAGTTCATCAACCTTTACTTAAATCAATCAACATATATAAATAGATATTTACCTACGGCCTTTCATAACAATGTTATAAAATCACGTCAATTTGAATTTTCGTCGCTTCCTTATTACTTGTGCCTCTATCCCAGTTAAATTATCACCTGTTCACACTTATAATTCATTAAAACTGACTAACGAAGAACTGTTTCGTCCGTGTATGCAAAATTAAAGATTTAAAACCGAGTAGTTTCTATGTAGTTCACTACTAAATATTGCGAAAAATTGAGACGCTTTAAGACGTCTTTGGCGGTCAAAGGGTTAACGCCACATGGCTGCGTGGTGCCGTGGTACCCGTGGGTATCGTACGAGGCGATTAAGGGTTTCCGGGAGGTGGGCAGCAGCGCCTCCCGTGTTGACAACATAGTCCAAAATACAAACTGCGGTCACCAACCCGCCTGCCCAGCGTGGTGACTATGGGCAAATACCCCCATGGCAGTCTTGTGGCGTGCCCTGGGGGAGGCCTACATCCAGCAGTGGACTGCAATAGTCTGATAATGATGATGACCCAGCCACTTGAGCTGTATAACCGAGGAGGGTAGGCGTTACGCAGGCAGCCGGCCATAAAACAAAACGCCAATTCTTCGGCAATATAAGTTTCGAAAGAAACCATATTGCGGCGACCCTATTAATAATGGGGCAAGGGCCAGTGGTGACAACTTAGGGGTTTTACCCCTAGGGGGAAAAAGAAAACAAGGGGGACTTTTAGGGGCAGAAATTTTTAGGGTTTTTTAGGGGTAACGTGTATTGTCCGTTTCATAGAGTAGTTCCGATGGTGATGAACTGATGACGCTAATTACTATGTGTATGACCACATTTTCTGTTTCACTGCATACTATGTCTGAAACGGGCGCAATCCTACCTCGCCCCCCGCTCATGACTTAAATGTCGAATTTAGTGGTTCTTAGGGGTAAAATTCAAAAATCTTGGGGTAACTTTGGATTGGCAACACTGATAACGGCAGGAAGATAATGGTATTAATTAGGCCTATTAGGTAGTTCTTATCACTACACTTGGACACATCGAACATAATATGCCTAAGAGTTGTGTTGAGATAAAAACTGTTTATGCACATAATAAAATTGTCCAATGAGAGTCCAAGAGCAAGCTGATATTCTGTTTTAGGCGTAGTTGAAGTCGAGGTGTAATGATCCTCATGTAGCGTCGTTTCCAGTGGGTAGTGAGTATTCCCTCTAATGAATAGTCCTCGGTGACTCAAACCACAAACTATCCACGCCATCTAGGTTCCAAGTTCCTGATTACTCGTATTATTAAGTTTACGAACGTTATCTTCAAAGAAGCGTGGCTATCAAGCCACGAAATGGGATAGGAATATTTACACGTCCTGTTTATTTCCTCGTTAGTGTCCTCGTATATTGTTTCACTCAGTGTTTTGTGCTGCATGTAATCGGGTGATTTGTAAACGATGAGTGTTAATACTCGTAACTATATATACGGCACTTTCGACGTGTCTCCTCATCATTCTGAAGTGTTAGTGCATCTTACCAAAATCTTGCAGATCTTGTGTAACTATTACTTTATATTTATGCATATTCATGATCTTACTGCCTTTATTATATTATGTATACGGCGCAAAATGGTTTCTTTCGTAACTCATATTGCCAAGGATTTGGTGTTTGTTTTTGCGGCTCTGCCTGATGCCAACCCTCCTCGGGTATAGTAAAGTTTCCATTTTTCGAATATTAAAATCTGTTCCTACATGTAAAAATACGTACAGTGACTAGAGTCGAACCTACGCACTCCAACTGGATGGAGTAGGTATGTCTTAACCATTGGGCTATCACCGCTACCATATACATACATATAATCACGCTTTTATCCCTTACGGGTTAGGCAGAGCACCAAGGGCCGATAGAACCACATGGTGCCACTTCTGACCAATTTTGAGGGTATAGTTGAGATGTACCTACAAGTTATACCTACCTCGATATTACCTACGTATTATTCAGTAATCATTGAATTATTTGGTTTTGAGTAATTATCCCTAAATACAAGAAGAATATAATATCTATCCCTGCTCAAGTTTATCAATACCATCATACCTGTAAGAAACGAACAGATGTTTAGAAGATATTTTGTTATGACTGAAATAGTAGGCTCATAGTAGGCTCGTATTTTGTTATTATTAAACCGGCCCCTCTAGCATGACCACGCATCGTGGATATCGTATCGTACACTACGATATCGTAATTCCCATTTTTTTTTATTGACATGATAATTTTTATAAAAATCGGCACGATATAGGTGTAATATAAACTTAAATAAGTAATGTACCTAACGATTTCAAGTAGGTAAGTACCTACTTAACGGTTCCAAAGATTTTGATAATTAGTATTAGCTTAAATAAGCTAGTAAATACTAGCCAAACAATTTCTTGACATCCTGTATTCTTCTTCTTCTTCAGCCTATTGCAGTCCACTGCTGGACGTAGGCCTCCCCCCCAGGGCACGCCACAAGGCTACTGCCACAGGGGGGTTTAGCCCATAGTTACCACGCTGGCATGTGAGGCGGGTTGGTGACTGCAGTGTGATTTTCGGACTATGTTGTCAGTACGGGAGCCGCTGCTGCCTACCTCCTGGAAACCTTTAATCGCTTCGTACGATACCTACGAGCAGGCAGGGGTGGTAAAAACTGTACTCTGCTGGCACCACGCGGCTAATATCCTGTATACAACGGTTAATACCTTGCATTTATTGCATCAAGTTTTTGTTTACTATGCCGATTGGACATTTTTTCCTATGCATGTAAAATAATTAAAAATGTAAACAGAAAGTCAGTGTTACGCAAAGAATATACTTCGATTAATCTGTCATTTTATGCGCAAAAATTCATAAACACGGGATTTAGTGATAATTTAAAATAACAAATTAAACTGATATAAATTATTTTGAATCGCTAAAAGGATTAGTTTCACTAAGATCTTATTTCTATTTATACCACTAATAATGGAGTCGATTTATGAAAGAACACACGATTTAGGGCATAAGATGAATTTTCAGGTAATTGTTTACGAAATCCAACTGCAGCTGTAGCACAAATAAAGAAATATCCATAACTCTGAAATCAACATCGACCACCATAATATCGCGGTTTCCCATATGTTCCTCCTACGTAGGTACATGGAACCCAGAACCCTTCACTTAACAGTCAGTTCATTATCAAACAGCCAATCTGTTCGTATGGTTGGGTAATTTATAAGCGATGAAAAATAAGTAAGATAAATAATATTTACCTAACGATAGGAGGGGGTTAGTAGGTACTTAGATAAGCACTCATTTTATTTAATGGACGATTCCTAATTCCTCTTTCTTTCAGTTACGTAAAAATGAGGAAGAAAGGAATATTTGTTCTAAATAACCCGGCTATTCAGAAAGAAAGTGTGCCGAAGAAGGAAATGTCTGTGGATTTAGAGGAAGCTATCGATTTAACAGGTCCGTATTAATAAATAGGTAAGCACATAGAATTCTACTTTCAGTAGACATCCAATGACCGAAACAATATAATATATGTACAAGTGTACCTCAATACCGAGCTTATTTCCTAACCATGGCTCCAGTAGCGTTCATCAATCAATAGTCTGAACCTCGGATGATTTGTTTTCTACTTATCCCTGATTAGCACACATACCGTCTTGTATCTTTTTGATAATTTGAAAGAGGCGGAGGGCTTGTCTGCTAATCGGTATAGTAAATGTTCGTGGGGTATGTTCTCATAACTCAGTACCAATATCTACAATCGACGTAACTGCTATTTCCTTTTCACAGGCACCGGCAAGTTCCAAGTGTGGCACTGCGCGCTCATGCTGGGCACCCTCGCCACCGCCATGACGGAGATGGTGGGCATCGCCTTCATCTTGCCTGCTGCGGCTTGCGACCTTGAGCTGTCTGACAGTTTGAGGGGAATCTTGACATCCATACCTAATATTGGTTAGTTGGGCACGGTCAGACAGAATCTATGTACATAACTAGCCTCAGATGCTTGCATCGCTACGATTTGTTATGGTGTAAATGCTACCTTAGCTGTTACTTTAGACCACAGATCTATGCTTTAGACTTATAGGCGTCAATGAAGCAATAGGATGACGTAGATTTATGTAATTCACGAAGATATCTAAACCGCA
Source organism: Carposina sasakii (assembly GCA_014607495.2). Classification (NCBI taxonomy): domain Eukaryota; kingdom Metazoa; phylum Arthropoda; class Insecta; order Lepidoptera; family Carposinidae; genus Carposina; species Carposina sasakii. The sequence goes on from CP053158.1 coordinate 12,897,596, forward strand.
TACCTACTCGTACCTACCATAGTTTATCACAGCAGCAGAGCCGTAAATAGGGCGGTGCCACCGGTGCCCAGGCATAGGGCGTAGACTTTGGGGTGTGCAAGAATAGCCAGACCAGACAGGACTGCAGAACTAAATTGGGCTCGGTTATAGAAGCTCGCATATGGCGTAGAAAAGGCTATTTACGGCACTGCACAACAGTGTACTCGCTAAGTTGAAAACACAAGATAAATGGTTACAATGTCTTTTTCTCATCAGTGTTTGTAACATTGTACGAATGCTCTTCTAGGTATAATTCTAACAGCTCCGTTCTGGGGCTTCGCTGCCGACTCGTACGGACGCAAGCCGGTGCTGATCATCGCAGCACTATCAGCTGGGGTGCTCGGTCTGCTTGCCTCCTTCATGCCAAACCTGAACTCATTTGCCGTCTGCAAGTTTGTTGCATCGCTGTTGTAAGTACATGTTTGTATAACATTTTTAACTGACAGCCGGGCCAATATGACTCAATGACTTCAACCTGAACAAATTCAATGCCTTTCCTCATCTGATGTGGCTATTTTATCATTTCCAGTTTGGCATGTCCATCCTCCATCGGCTTCGCATACGCGGGTGAAATGATCTCCCGGCTGCGGAGGGACAGGGCCATGCTTCTCTCCAATGGGATCCTCATGCTGTCCTCAATTTTTACTCCCGGTCAGTTTCCACATGTACAATAATTCCTGGGGGAGGCAGTGGACTTCTTATGGCTAGCATATTAAATAATCGTCAATTGAAAAATAACCCTTATTAATATTTTTTTCTATCTAAACTTTATTGACGAAGTATACAGGATGTAATAAAAAGGGTATGTTAAGCAAAAAGCTATGTAAATAGCCCATTATAGAGAACCTATCTACAAAATTTGAGACTCGAAATCACATTTTTATTTTTCAAGATTGTATGAAAATTTCTGAGATATTGAAAAATTCTCCATACTATCGGGAAAAATAAACATGTGATTTCGGGTCTCAAATTTTGTGGATTGGTTCTCTATAGTGAGCTTTTTACATAGCTTTTCGCTTAACATACCCTTTTTGTTACACCCTGTATACTCAAACGCAAACTAGTGTCTTGTACCTAACCACATGCAATATTTACAGTAATCGCTTGGGGAGTCCTCTCGATAGACTGGATGGGGCTGATGGGCACAGCCGGTTGGAGGGTGCTGACCGCCATGTACGCTATACCGCTCATCATTTCTGGGCTGCTGGTCAAATTCGTGGCCAAGGAAAGCCCCAAGTTCTTGGTCACCAAGGGGAAGAACACACAGGCGTTGGAGATCCTGAGGGAAATGTTTTCTATCAACACTGGGTTGCCGCCCAGTGATTATTGCGTAAGTATATTATTTCATTACAGAATTTGTATTTATTTCTATTTCAAGTCTGTCCGTGGGTATCGTAAGAGGTGATTAAGGGATTAGGAATCTTAGTGTGGGACTAGGTTAATGTGTTGTGAAGTGTGTAAAAAAAAAAAATTGTTCTCTTTAGGTGACCTCCTTAGCAGAAGAGGAACCAGTGACCCTAGTCAGAAATCTGAGGGAATACCAGCTCAAGCCAGGAACCGAAGGTATCCGCCCCTCGCTGGACGACATATTAAGCCCGCCCACTCGGCAGGAGAAAACCTGCGCCCTCTTCAGGCCTCCTCACCTCAAGTGGTTTCTCGTTATGGGTTTTCTCATGTTCGGCGTATTCTCTTCGTAAGTGTCTCTTTTGTTTTCTTTTTACGCTGGATGGAGAGCAGATTGTTTATCGCTAAATAAGAGAATAGAAGCAGTCAGATTGTCTGTAAAATTACCATTAATCACAGACTGTTTTACTTATAACTCATGTACCTACCTAATAAAACTTAAAAATATATTTAAAAGGTTGAACGGACTGTTCCTGTTTGCTCCCGATACCATCAATAAAGTGATGTCGAGCAACACCACCGGGAGCTGCACGCTCTGCACCCTGATGAGCCCGCAGGCCAAGGAGGTAAAAATCACTTGCACAAAAAAATATTAAAAATAATAAAGTGTATTATCTAATAAGAGTTGGCAGACATCGATGTACAGACATAAGTAGTCCAAAATTTCGTACTTTGACAACACAACCTCGTACTGTACCTATGTTATAGGTACCTATATGTTTTACATGAACAGTTGGACGTTAGCTTTTATCTTTATACAGGATGTGGGTGACAGCCAGGCAAATACTGAAATGCTAAACAAGTACCATTCTGTTGAGTTATACGACAGTGTTATAACTCGCAGGAAATGAATTTTTGGTTTGATTATCCTTTGCTCTCCGCGCCAATTGTATTGGACGATCTTGTGACTAATTAAATGAACTTATTGATTATTCTGTGACACATTGCTGTTTTTTGGATCACTTGGGACTCTCTATTAGGGTTGATCTACTTTAAAAAAAAAAAAAAATTCGTTAAAATTTTTATTTTTAAATGATTATCTAAGACCTAATTAAACGAACTAAACTATTTTTTCCTGAAAATATGAAAAAAGTAGGAAAAGTAGAAAAAGTTTTTCTGCGAAAATTTTCTGTGTTTTCTACCTCAGAATCATGATCTGAAGTCATGGTATCAATATTTGCCTGGCTGTCACAAAGACCCTGTATACTTCCTGCATTAGGGTAGCGAGCGATGCATACCTACATATGAAAACGACTTTGTTCCCGAAATGAGGTATCTAAAACTGCAGGGTCATAAAGGGGATCTCAGAACCACGTTTAGCATTGCAGGGTTGTAAGGTTGCAGGAATCACCTACAGACAACAGTAGCAAAACTATACTGAAATCTGCAGGTAGCAACAGGATGCACTGCCAGCATGTCCAACCGTACGTTCCTCATCATGGTGGTGACGTTCACAGTCTACAGCTGCATGGTGATGGGCGTCAGTTTGCTGCCAATCGACAAAAGGACGGTCATCACTGGCGCGTATGTGGTCACGGGTGCCGCGCTGCTGGTGTCCGCGATCTGTCCTATCAGGTATTGTCAAGCTCATACTACCCCGACGATTATGGATACACTTACTTATATTTCAGTCTATTGTCATCCACTGCTGGATGTAGGCCTCTTTAAGGGCACGCCACAAGGCTACTATCATAGGGAGGACTTTGCTCATAGTCACCACTGGGCAGGCGCGCGGCGGTTTGGTGATTTTCGGACTATGTTGTCAACACGAGAGGCGCTGCTGCCCACCTCCTAGAAATGCCCACCGCCTCGTACGACACCCACGGGCAGACATGGAGTAGTGCTATTCAATGAACACCGCGTGTAAGTGGAACTAAGAGCTATTGCCCGAATATGCGCACTGACCTCTGAGCTAACTGTCTTAATCTGTGGTGTTAATACTACATAGAAAACCTTAATACTTAGTTTAGTTGAAATATTTGTTCTATACTTTCCTTTTAAATTCAGTCTAAAAGTTAATCGGTAGCACAGACTTTAGAATTCAAACGTGAAATACAAAATTATGAGTACACAGTCCTGACTTCACAATACATAGGTACATCCATTAATAAACAGTCAAAGTTTGATAATTCACTGGCATTGCGTGATAAAGTTGGTTTGTACTCAATGCCAATGGCCCCATACCACAAAACACTTGTCACCCATAAAATTAGATAGCCAGCCTATCGTGTCTAGATAAATACGGGTTCAGAAATATCTAGACATGGGGATTTTAATTGTAGGTTAGGGTAATATAATCGAAAGATACTGGATATCAAGACATGCATGACAGTGCATGTTTCTTAGGTGACATGAGTTATTTGGACCTGGTTCATTTATGCCTTTGCAAAGATATTTGCTATTCTTTATTGTACACACATAATTAAAAATGTACAATGGCTAATTTATCTCTTTAGGAGATTTCTTCCAGCAATCTAAGCATAAATGAAACAAAAGAAAACTGAAAGAGTAATAAATGTGACTAACTACAACTAGTTACAGAAGGTTATAACCTCTAAAAGTAAAGTGGTTTAATTGTGAAGGTGATTACCTATATCATCGCTCAATTGAGCATCTCACTCCACAATCGGTTTGCTCCAATAGGCAGGCTTTTTTGCGCGAGTTCGTCTTATCTCGTGAGTTGGTTTTGCTGTTGGTGGTAGTGTTACGACGACTAACGTGAGTTACATTGTCTAAGCACCTTGGCGTTAAGTACCGACAACTGTAGATAATGAAATGTAATTATAATCAATTTAATGTATATCTATAATGAAAAAATATTAATTAATTAATAAGTACCTACATATAAAATGCTTTGTCCTGAATACCTGACTGGCGGATCAGCGCATAGCCTAAACCGCTGATCAGACCTAAAACTTGAAGGGCGTGTCCTTTGTATGACGTGAGCATTCGATAAGAAAGGATTTCCTGAAATTCTGACGGGATAGGTAAAAAACAGGAATTCTAAAATTTACGCGTTTATTTGCGTTGATTTACTGTCCTGTACAGATGTGGGGTTGCACTAGAATACATCAGCTGCATCTTCTTCCGTGCAGACCGTAAGAGTCGACTAAGGAACTTGCACATTCTCTCAGTGATCATTTAGTGCGTCTGTATCTGCTGTGCTAAACGTTACCATGGGATCTAATCTATAACCTTGCAGTTCTGGCTGCACCGTTTCAGGAAAAAAGCCATGTGTATAATATTAATAATGTTATGTAAGTGAGAAACTATATCAACCTTGTAAACATCAAAATAATAAATTAAGTAAATTAAGTTTGGTTCCCGTTTGCATAACTAAATATAAATATTCATTCACAGACTTCACAACACATTGACCTAGTCTTACATTAAGATCCCTAAGGTCTTGTGTCGTGGGTACTAAGCAACGGTATATAAATACATAGATAAGTATAGAAACATCCATGACTCGGAAACAAACATCGATATTCATCATATCAATGTTTGCACCTACCGGGATTCGAACCCAGGACCAATGGCGTCGCAGGCAGGGCCACTACCTACTAGACCAATCAGTCGTCAATTAAGCCCATTTATACGTATGTTGGTCCAACCCTGTAACTTTCGAATTTCATATGATCAAGAGCAGTTAGTTACTAATTCTAAATGTGCAGGATGGTGGCAGCTGCGTGTATGACGGCGCTGCAGCTGACTGCAAACTGCATCGGTCCCCTGATGGCATATACCGTCAACCTTTTCCCCACGAAATTAAGGTATGTTGCTAAAATATACAGAATACATACATACATACATATAATCACGCCTTTATCCCTTACGGGGTAGGCAGAGCACTAAGGGCCGATAGAACCACATGGTGCCACTTCTGACCAATTTTTAGGGTATAGTTGAGATGTACAAGATATACAGAATATGAATGACAATGTGTCATAAGACAACTACAGTATCTGTTTCGTAGAATTTACACTTAGACCTTAGGGGTCTTAGGCAGCCTGTCCACCGGAGCGCAGCGAGACTGCGGAGCGGAGAAACAAAGAAATCTTAATAGGATTGCAGGACTACAGCTGAGCTGATATTTACCCGACTGCGCCAGAATGTCTATCTACCTACCTACAGTATTTGTCACACATAGGACAATGTGAAGTACACTGGGAACTGCAGGAGCCGGTATATTAATAGATTACTAATTTTGCTGATCCGGCAGTTAATCCCAGTCTTTCTGTCGATAACTCCTTTGTATTGTTATCCACTGATGAAAAAGAGGTAGAAAGAGCTATCGTCTCCCTAAAATCAGATAAGGCTGTTGGATGGGATGGCATATCTGCTGGTCTACTAAAGGAACACAGGCTCATTCTTGTTCCACCCCTGACTCACATAATCAATCGTTGTCTGTTGGTTGGCGTCTTCCCTCGTGTGTTGAAGATGGCTGTAGTGCATCCGGTCTACAAGAGCGGAAATCGTGGTCTACGTAATAACTATCGGCCAATATCAATCCTTCCATCGATTTCCAAGGTATTTGAAAAGATACTGAACACTAGACTTGTGAACTATCTAGAGAATAATAATATAGGTATATTGTCCAATTCTCAGTTCGGATTTCGGCCAAAGAAATCTACTACGGATGCACTACATACCGTCACTAATCATATAACGCAAAACCTTGATGTGGGGAGGAAGTGCATGGTTATTTTCCTTGATTTGGAGAAGGCATTTGACACAGTTTCAGTTCCACTATTGGTGCGCAGGCTGGAGAGTACCGGAGTTCGCGGTAAACAGCTTTCACTGTTTTCCAGTTACCTTAGTGACCGAACCCAATGTGTTAAATTATCTAACAATAACATAAGCTCCAGTTCTCCAGTCACCTTTGGTGTACCACAGGGAAGTATACTTGGCCCAACATTGTTCCTCATCTTTATTAATGAATTATGTAAAGTTGAACTTCAGGGGGGCATCATAGCTGCTTTTGCAGATGACACGGCACTTCTTTTCTCTGCTAACACATGAGACAGAGTATATGAACTGTGTCAAGCGGGTTTTAATACGGTTTGTGCTTGGCTCAGGATGAATCTCCTAACACTAAATTAACACAAAAAAAACCAAGTATATGCCTTTTGCCATTAAAAATTCTTCATTGCCTTTAGATGATATGCCTGACATCTTTGCCCATAGCTGCGGTTTTCCAAACCAGTATCAATGTACCTGTGACGTATTGGAGAAAGTAAGCAGTATAAAGTATCTTGTTGTTACTTTTGATAATCAACTGACATTTCTTACTCATATCCGAATTCTGTGTGGCAGAGTGCGTAAGCTGGTATTTGTCTTCTCTAAATTACGATACGTGGCAGATAGGAAAATTCTAAAAGCGACATATTATGCCCTATGTCAATCGGTGATAATGTATGGGATTGAAGTTTGGGGCGGGGCAGCGATGACTCATCTTTTGGAATTGGAGCGCGCTCAGAGATGTATTCTAATGGTCATGCATTTCAAGCCTTTCTTATACCCAACAGATGACCTTTACCAATTTAGTGAAGTTCTTACTGTCCGCCAGCTGTATGTGCTTAATATCGTACTCAGGCAGCATACCTATACTACTGTCAATGCCCAAGACAAAAGTCGACGAAATCATCTAGTCACTCGATCAGTACCCACTAAAACTCGCTTTTCAAGGAGATTTATAACTTTTATGGGACCGTACTTATATAATAATATGCACCATAAACTACGTATATATGGACTCAATAGGTGGTTGTGTAAGAAGAAGGTCTTTACATATTTGCATGCTCTTTCATACTTGGAGACAGAACACTTATTACATGTACCTTCGTAGGTTGAATCTTGTTCGTAAGTGCAACTTTTACTTTTAGATAAACGTAATTCACAAAATAGGTTAAATTTCAATTAAAACGTTTTTTGAAATGTTTATTTTTAAAATCTTAGTTAAAACTTCTATAATAATATTTTAATCTCACTCCATTACTATCACAATATATGAGATCTGATACTGCACAGTGCTAACTTTATTATCATGTATGTCCACTATATTGTAAGGGGGCCTGGTGACCTGTAACACGGGTCTCTGAACCTACACAGGCACCAGTCTCCCATGAATGACAACTGTTCCTCCTTTCAAGCATCATATTATGTCATGTGTCATATTGTGTCATTTGTGATGAGAAATAAATGAATATATTATTATTATATTATTATTATTACCTTTATTTAACAGTTTTTCTTATTTTTCTATATTTTTAAATATGAATTTATTACAATATATAAAAGTATAATATAAACATTTATTATTATTATTATTACTAGCGGCCACCCGCGACTTCGCGCGATGTAAAAACTATATAATAAACTATACTATAGGTATATTTATTGAGAAAACCAACAGCGTTACATATAGTACATATTTTAGGATATTTTCTAAAAATAAAGCCAATAAATAACAGGTTATCCTAATTATGCTAATAATAGACAAGCAGAAAGTGGTCGGTCACCCAACATACTGCATACATAAGGTTATACAAAATGAAACAATTGGAATTCCAGTAGATAACAAACACAACCACATTATGTCAAGTTAACCGACACAGATACAACTTCTGACAAGTTTCATAAAAATCCTCGCTAATATGGTTGCTCCTATGTAGGTAATACGGGCCGCAATTAGTAGACCACTTTGACAATTTGCCAAAGATTCTATAGCAATGTTTGACAGTGGTTCGTAGACGGTGATTTAATAGTGAAGTGAGCGATTTTTATTAAAGTTACAGTTATTTTTATTTTACCAACATAATTAACACTCCTAACAAAAATGATATAAAACTGGTCAAACCACGAGAAGGTTGGGTACTCCTGATTTATACTCTTATTTTATCTATGTTATCATATTTGACGATGGGGCTATACAGGGTGTAACAAAAAGGGTATGTTAAGCGAAAAGCTATGTAAATAAATAAAAATTCTCCATACTATCGGGAAAAATAAACATGTAATTTCGGGTCTCAAATTTTGTGGATAGGTACTCTACAGTGGGCTATTTACATAGCTTTTCGCTTAACATACCCTTTCTGTTACACCCTGTATAAGTCGTTTATTTTACCTAAATATATGGGGCATACATCGGTTGCATATACATGGTGTGTGTGACAGCCAGGCAAATACTGAAATGCTGTATAAGTATCTACCATTGTGTTGAGTTATACGACAGTGTTATAACTCGCAGGAAATGTATTTTTGATTTGATTTTCAGTGATCTTTGCTCTCCGCGCGAATTGTATCGGGTGATCCTGTGACAAATTAAATAGGCTTATTGGCTATTGTGTGACACATTGCTGTTTTTTTGGATCACTTGTGACTCTCCATTAGGGTTGATCAGTTATTTTAAATTTTTTGTGGGCAACTTTTTTTTAAAATTTCATATTTTGGTTAAAATTTTATCTCATTGTCTAAGGCCTAATTAAACCAACGAAAATATTTTTTTCCTAAAAATATTAAAAAAAATGTAGGAAAGTTTTGGAATTTTCCTGCGAAAATTTTCAGTGTTTTCCGCATCAGAATCATGGTCTGAACTCATGGTATCAATATTTGCCTGGCTGTCACAAACACCCTGTATATATTTTATTGCACGTACTTTCACAGTGTTTCTATGTGCTTCTTAGTCTTTAGTTTTTGAAAACATGACATAAACTTAGGTTTTAGCTCAGTGGCGTAACCACTAATTTTAGCATGTTTTCCTGTTTTTTTTTATCTACTTATTTACAATCAAAATAAATTATCAACCCAATAGGCGTTTTTTTCACTAGACGGCACGACCACGACACGGCTCCCCCTATATGACAAAATGTCGTTGAGGTCTCATGGAAAAATGCCCAATGATTGCTTGAATTCGCGCTAAATGCTTCTAAACTACAACGGTGGCGCGTGGAAATATTTACATGTGAAAAAATATACAATTCAATGTTCCTTCAGACCCTACACCTCCACTATATGTATATAAATTTTTTTTTAAAATTTTAAATTCCTTGATCGTGCGAAATTTATAGTGTCTAGTGTTTATGTTAGTTTTTTTATAGACAGATATTAATTATTTTTCGTGAAAAAATCCTGCTACGCGCGTCTATGTGCATTTATGCAGAAAAACGCAGTCTATTTACTCAACTTTGGACCCTAATATTTTGGAAACCAGACACTTCCCAGGTATGCTTCCATGGAGAAAAATGATCGTGATGATGAGGAGATTCCGTAGTTTTCGGGAACGTTGACGACCAAAAATCATCCTGTATATAAAATAGTATATATATAAAATATCAATTTGTAAGGCCATTCACGACTAGGTACAGTTTTTCCGACTTTTTTCTCTTCAAAACAACTAGTAAAATATAAACAGCTATAAATTCTTCCAGTAGGAGTTTCTTATCTTATTGTGGTTTATGCCGTTGTTTTGATAAATATTTTGTTCAAATTGTTTATAATCTTTTTATAGCTATAGTAACAGTTAGTTATTTTTCTTCCTATAACCTTTAGTCATCATTATCATCTTTCTGCCCTTATCCCATAATATTTATAGGGTCGTCGCAATATGGTTTCTTTCTAAACTCACATTGCCAAAGTTTTCGCATTTATTTTATAACTGGCTATCTGCCTGACGCCAACCCTCCACGGGTATAGCTAAGTGACAATTTTATCCGTACATTAGATAAATTCAGTGGTACAGGCCCGTGACTGGGATCGAACTCACGCCTTCCTACTGAAAGGCGCACGTCTTAACCACCGGGCTATCACATAATATACTACCTTTAAGTAAAACTCCGATACTCATCATAACGTTAATTCATTGCACAACATATTATTTTTAAATGTTATCAACAACATTTACAATCAACGCTATCATCATTATAAATAAATTATTGTACCTACTTAGCACACTTAGCACATGTTTATCTCTAGGTAGACAATATTATTGCTAACCGACAAAATCCTTTAATGATTGCACATTATTAATATTATCCTTCGTTATCTTCTTCGTGAACTTCCACCAACTTTCCTCTTTGTGGATTGGAATTTGAAGCCCTCTAATTTTAGATACAGCGGGAAATCCGAGGCACGTTCCTGCGCCTGATCTCTCTCCGGACTTCTTGACCCATCGGACTATAAAAGTAAAGGTATAGAGAGTGCAACTGTGTTTGCGCATACATTCGTTGCGCAGTTGGCTAATCTCCATTGAGATTGGCCGCCATGACCGAAATACGGTCGGAGGACATTATCAAAGAAGCACAAAAGCTGAGCGTGAACCTTTTGATACGTCCATGTTGCAGTGGTAGTAGTAGCAGCTTAGGAGCAGTGGGGTATAACTTTCGTTGGTGGTTTTTCCACAGAGGGATGGCGGTGGGCGCGGTGTTGATGTGTGGGCGGTTGGGTGCCGTGGTGGGCGCCAATGTGGCCGGCCTGCTGCTGCCGCTGGCCTGCTTCAGCACCTTCCTGCTCTTCACCTGCTCTTTGTTCTGTAAGTTTCTAGAATTAGGGTTATTATTTACTCGGGTGCCATTTCGTCCGCGATAACATAGCAAACCATTGTGAACAACTGCCGAATATCAACAAAATACGATCAGTACAGTAGTTCTTGCGTGATTGACTAACATACATTAATTCTCGCTGATTTTTACGTTTATAATAGATATTAAGTATTGTGTAAAATATTTGAAATAATAAGTAATAATATGTATGCATCTTGTATTGGATTCTAAGTGCGCATAGTTTGAATCCCCGCCCCTGAAACAAATGTCTCTTATAAATAACGTACGTCAAATCTAGCGTTTACTAGGTACGTCTACTTCTCTCGTTAGAGAGTAGTATATTCTTTGGTCTACTTACTACTGGTTTAGGCCCTTATTAGGTAAATATTTTCTTTAAGTAATTGTGCTGATGTAATTTACATCATGTCTGTCTAGGGCATACATAATAAATAATTATGTTATGTCATAACATAACAAAACTCGGAAAGATATAATCTGAAGCCTCTGAAGGTAATATCATATATTAGTGCTCGTTCCGGTTGTACACGATATTCGCCCGATACATAATGATAATTGATTATTATTGTTGTTTTAAAAATTATATATGCTTCACACACACTCTTTCTTACACACACACAAACACACCTAAGTATATACCTACTTACATTGTGGTTTGATTCATGTATTTTGGTGACTGTGGGTGACTCGTAACGTAAATCGTACCTACGTCCTACCTAGTACTCGTATCTGTCAAGTTGAGTTATTCTAATATTTTTGTTATGTCTAAACGAGTAGTCTGTTTTTTAGATTTATAGCCAAATGAGAAGGTAGAGACGTTGGTTAGAGACACAAATTACAGAACCAATTCTGAGGTCTATAATTATTATTACAGAGGTACCAAAAGACAGGGCTTATTGTTTGTTATTTGATAAATGAGCCAGAACTTCAGGACGCTTTCAAGAAAAATGTATTATCAACAAAACCATAGCAATAGTTTATACATATTTAGTTTCTTACATCTTATTTTGTTTCAGTATGTGCCGCCGTCAGTTTTGTTCTGCCCAGGCATGAAAAGGGGCCGAATTCCGACAGTGGTGAGCCAATCACTAGGACGATAACGACAGGGCATACCACGAGGACGTAACGGTTGTGATTCTGTGATTGTAAAATACTATGTGACTTTATTATGGACGAAGTGTTTAATGTTTTTTGTAAGTTAACAAATATGGATATTTTGTATAAGATTATAGAATTGTGAAGAATATTTTATATTTTATTTATTATATTTCATTATTTCTATTGTCTAGATATCGGTTATAGAAGTTGGCTGTTAGTGCAGCTGAAGCTAATATTGCCCTTTTAATCACGATTAACTGTGCTGATTGCGTGTGGGGTCACAAACCCGGCCTCCCGCAAGCGGTTATCTGTGCATTACGATATAAACACGAAAATAATACCATGACGACACCAGCTGATAGAAGAAATCATGCCTTCTGTAGTGACGCTTCAGTGTTCATGTAAACGCGGGACGATAGACAACTTTCAAGGTAATTTAACGGAACGCTTCATTTTAGTTTTTGCATTTTGTTTGCTTTTTCAAAAGGTTAGTTTTGATTTAAGCTATGGATTCTTGCGTTTATTCTTTTTATTTTACTATATTTAGTTATGCTAAAAGAAAAATAAATTACTTAAAGAAATTATTTTATAGGATGGAGATTCCTTAGGCTCAAATTATAAAGTATTTACCTATGTCCAAGTTAATAAAATACAAGCTTTTTGCTATGTATTAGGGTAGATTAAACTACATTAACAATACAATACAAGTACAACCGATCAATAAGTTTTAGAGGATCAAATAATATTGTCCGATTTTTTAATAGGATGAAAGTTTTAACTCACGAATAAATGGTACCTTTCTCTAAACTTAATCAAAATAGTGATATTATCCATCATATCCTACTTATAGACCTATTTGGCCATTGGGAAAGTCGGCCAATAAAAAATATTTAAGTGAGCTTTGGGCCAAAGCTACAAGAAATTTCTGAAAGTTTTCGCTGACTTCCAACATAATTTCGATATTAGATAGCTAATTTATTAGACTTCATTTAAAATTGTGAAATCGTACCTACGTCAAAGAAGTCTATTAAACAAAGAAATATTTTCTGTATGGTGATTATGGGATGTCCTTTATGATCATGCAGTGCTGGCCACCACGTTTCGGGTACACGGCCGTGTATCTATGTATATATATATGTATGTATGTTTATTTCAAAAGTTTGAAAATCTACGGAGATTAAAACCTATATGCGTAAATTTTCTCCCTAGAATAGTTTTTATAAATAGATACTATAATATGATATAGGTAAAATGGGAGCTACCGGTAATATGGAGAAAACGGAGAAGATTCAGTACAAGACGTCGGTCACACTTGAGGAGGCGATGGTAGATACCGGTAAGTACACACGCACTTTTTCCTATACAGGGTGTTTTTTTGTGGCCACCTTTAACTAAGGGTACGTATTCTATACATGAAATAAAGTAAGTTTATGCCAAAAAAAATGCTTGGAATTTTTTATTTTTTTTAATCGTGCGAAATTTATAGTGTCTAGTGTTTATGTTAGTTTTTTTATAGACAGATATTATTCACTATGGGTGCGCCCACCACCGGGCCCTACACCCTCCACTGACCCTCGGATCTGATAACTCATAATTGCGACAACAGGCACTTGCACTAACTACAATCGCCATGAGAAACCAGACCCAAGCACCTAGCATGCAAGACGATACATTGCACCATTCCGAAATCAAAAACTAGATAAATAATCTACATATGTTTCGCCAACAACCGTGGCATCCTCAGGATTATAGAAATTAGTAAATTAGTAAACCACTAATTACTATGAACCTCTAAAACCCAACACATTACTTACACAGAATTAACTACCCTCTACTAAGTATTAAAAAATATATAAATAATTACCCACCATTATTTATATTTCAAATAAATATATACTATTTGTGCACACAAACCAAAAATAGTATTGGGTGAATTAGTTAAATTTAAATGAAAAAATTCAAAAATTCACCAAAATATTGATAAATTAGTAAAGAAAACAAGGATGTATGGAACAACATATTCCATTGCCCACAAAAACAAAAATTGTTATTGACATTGACAAGCCACTACATTCCAAGGTTACTGTTTATTTATTTATTCTAGCCAATGAGTTTAATAGCGGAGACGAAAATTCAACCTGTTCATTTAAAAGGTTTACACCAGAATATTTGGCTTTCAAAATCTCCAACTGTTCCAAAATAGATAGACGAATGCCCTTTTCACACGTATACAGACTAACAAAACTGTGGTCATCTGGAATTTTATGATTTGAAACTAACAAGTGTTTGGCAAAATGTGATTTTTCAGGGAAATTGTTCCTATAAGCTGCCAAATGTTCTTGGTATCTAATCTTGAAGTTACGACCCGTTTGACCTATATAAACAGAATTACAGTCAGGACAGTGCAAGCTATAAACTCCTGATTTTTTATCAATTGGTAATATTTGTTTTGTGTTAATTAATCTATTTAAAGAATTAAAAGTCTTAAAAGCCACCAAGATGTTTTGTTTTTTCAATGATTTTGCAATCATCTCTGAGATATAGCCAAAATATGGTAAACTACCAGTGTAAATATTTGTAATCTCTATTTTTGGAATATTTTGGAAACCAGACACTTCCCAGGTATGCTTCCATGGAGAAAAATGATCGTGATGATGAGGAGATTCCGTAGTTTTCGGGAACGTTGACGACCAAAAATCATCCTGTATATACAGGGTGTAACAAAAGGGGTATGTTAAGCGAAAAGCTATGTAAACAGCCAACACACAAAAAGGAAATAACCCACAAAATTTCAGACTCGAAATCACATGTTTATTTTTCCAAATAGTATGGAGAATTTCTAAACAACTCAAACAAGTTCCTACAATCTTGAAAAATATACATGTGATTTCGAGTCTCAAATTTTGGAAATAAGTTCTCCATAGTGGGCTATTTACATAGGTTTTCGCTTAACATACCCTTTTTGTTACACCCTGTATATTATTAGTATTTTTTGCTATTTATATCACGTATAGATAAATATAGTATATTGGCTATAATCAAAGTTGTAATGCCGGAAAAATTATAGCATATAATGTTATTCTAATATACGCTGTATTCCTATATACCTATAATAAGCTATAGGTACCTACTATTTATTATAACTGCGGAGTTTCATCAAAATCTGTTTGGCATTTTTTACGCACAAATTGTCACGAGCTTTCATAATCCTCGTTATATTTTTAACCGTCTACTTTGGCTGTGAGGTGCTCTTTTAGACACCGTTCGTCGACGCCTGTTATTTTTTTCCTGACTGCGGCAAAGCCAAAAGAAAGCTAATGATTTTCGCAGTCTTCGTTATCTAGGTACGCCCTAGCTCAACTTTATTAACTTCTTTCCAGATGATAGGAACTTTCAATACAAAAAAACAACTTTTTACCCCGTGTATCGGTGTAGGGTTACCGGGTAAACGGTGGGTCAGTTGGGTACAATGGGTCATGGACATATTGACGAAACCTGTGAAGATAGTGCCGCCATTGGCCCGCTCACAGGTGCCCCCCTGCACTCAATTTCTTCTCGATTAGTTCCCGCACTGCTGCGCTTCAAGAAAGACGAGTGATATGCAATTTTATCGCGAGTAAGCAAAAATATTTTGAAACGTGAGTTGATATTTTGTTTATAATTTTTGTCTTAAAATAAATATCGATAAAATTGTACTACCATATATTGACATGGTTTATACGCTATAATATATTAAATAAATGATTGACTAGGTGTTTGTTTTTAACATGTTGATTCTTGTTTGTATTTAAAGTAGGCCTATGGTCAACGGTTAGTCTGATTCACTGTGTACCCAGTGGATCGCGATTCACTGTGTACCTATTTGTTACGTGGTAAGTTTCTGCTAGTATAAAGTAGGGAATATCAATATCAAAATTTATAAAGGGAATCTTTTAATAACATTTTTTGTTATAGAATGAGCAGCAATAAATCAAACAGAAAAATTGGGACACACACCGAGCATCAAATGTGAAATGTAAATACATGAAACTTACTTTAAGAACGTAAAATGTGATCTCCTGTTTTTATCTCTAAGAACTACCTATAGATTATCTTTGTTTTTTATTTTTAAGATGTGACAATTTCGTTTTTTATCCAACAATTATTATTTTTTATCCAATAATATATTTTTATAAGTGCAGTGCCTTAACGGATGCTGATAACAAATTTTATTCTTTTATACGACAAGTAGTCGATTTTTATTTTTTGATAAATGATACTTGGTCTCATTTTTTCATTGAATAAATGTTTAATTTCATGTTTAAATGTTTTACTTACATATAAAAACTCCAGACACCAAGGCGATTCATTGTTCACCACCCTGTGTATACAGTAAGTGGTCTTATAAAAATCCCTAGGCCCACTGTTTACCACGGGGTGATTCAATGTTCACCACCCGGTGTACACAGTGGGTCAATTCCGTTTATTTAAAAATATGGGTTTTTTCAGTACTTCTATTTATTATAGGCCAATGGTTTAGTCATAATCTGAAAGCTGATTAAATATATAATACGTCACATCTGATTCCAAATCTCTCTGACTGTTCGGTTATGAGCTACAAGCGGTCAAAAAAATGTGACCCACCGTTAACCCGGTGACCCTACCTAATACCTATTTAGTTACATTCATTAAGGCAGATTTTACGTAGGACTCTACATTTACCTACAGGAACATAAATAACATAACGGACTACTAATTCTATATTTACTACATTCTCCTATTTATTATGTTTTTGCACATTGTCATGAAATACTAAACTCAAGAACGATAATTTTTGCGTAATCCTGTGCCGACCCCTGTAGCGTGCACGCAGGGTAGATAAGCGAGAGCTATCTTCATATTGTTGACATTTCATCACAAATATTCATTCACTAATAACTAATAATGAACTAGTTTGTTATAAACACCACACCACAATTTCCCGTGTTATTAGGAAGTGAAATTATTGACTATCTATTAGTATGCAGGTTGTAACAGAAAGGGTATGTTAAGCGAAAAGCTATGTAAATAGCCCACTATAGAGAACCTATTTCCAAAATTTCAGACTCAAATTCACATTTATATTTTTCCAGATAGTATGAAGAATTCCGAAACAACTCAGGAATGTCCATACAATCTTGAAAATAAAAATATAATTTCGAGTCTCAAATTTTGGAAATAGAATCTCTATAGTGGCCTATTTACATAGCTTTTCGCTTAACATACCCTTTCTGTTACACCCTGTATAGTTACTTACATTCCAACATTGTTAAATTGTAGGGACTTACATGGCCACTAGGCGACTTTGCATTCAATTGTTTTCATAAAAATATCAAATTTGGAATAAAAAATCTAAAACAGGTCCCAATCTCTAGTATGTACTTAATGCAATTAGCAAAAGTACAAAACTAATTTCGTCTCCGAACAAACACGTGGAACTTCCGGTTTCCCTTTGACCCCAACCTACCATAAAGTGATCACAAAATTGGCTAAACTGTAAGATAACACTAATATTAGATCGTTTACAATTTTATGTATAGGTAGATATGTTTTTAATTAGATTACTTCGTTTGTACTGTGAGGAATCATTCTAATCAAGCTTATTGTCTGTTACTTGTATTAAAATAAAAACATATGGAATGAACGTTACAAAATTGGTACCACGTATTCCCATAATAATAATTACTAGCTACAATACATATAATAGTTATTATGAATGTGTATAAAATAATTAAACAAAGAGAAGCATATCTCTGCAAGAGATCTCTTCCAGGTAACGAAAATGTAGATTCGATGCCTATATTAAAAAGTAAATTGTTGTTTACTTATTTGCACATTGGCTACCCCTGGGCTACCAATATGAAAATAATAATCCTTTGAAACTAGCTCTAACAACAGTAGAAAACCACAATAATTCTATTATTTTGGTATTTATTTATTATCATTATAATAAACGCCTATGTATGAAATCATTTATCTATGACTAGATTTGTTATTTAGTCAGAGAATTTAGGGCAAATGTGAAATACGCAATAACACTATGACTAAATAGGGGCTTAGAAGATAATACTATTCAATTATACGAGTAAGTAATATGAAAACAATAAAATACATGTGTAATAAATAAAGTTTCCGAAAATATAAAAAATAAAGATTGTAATTATTTTTGCACATGACTTCGCTTATTGCAGAAACAGAAATTATTTTTTCGTCTAAAAACTTATACGTGAGTGGTTGTTACGCAACTTTCAATCGATATAGATCCTAAACGGTTAGTCGAATCGAAAAATGTTGAAAGAAACCTAAAAATGATTTTTAAATACCTATTCAAAGATATCCCACTCGATATAGTTTGTCGACTTTAAATTTTTTTCATTTTCACAAATGTTATGTCTTTAGTGACACTCGCCGGACTAAGAGGAATCGATTGACGTATGATTCATAAAAATCGGCCGAGGCGTCTGGTCTGTGTAGTGCTTCAAAGGAACATACCTATACAAACATACATACATAGGCTGTTAAACACAATACCACTCCTTTACGTCGCGCAGTCGGGTAAAAAGAAAAATGGGCCATCAAACACATATGATAAACCGATTTTAATGAAATTTAACCTGTCAATATCGTCAATATACGATAAATATAGCCGTCATGTTGATTTTTGTATTGAGACGATACGATATCGTACGATACGATATCTAGAATGCGTGGTTGTGCTAGGGAGGCAGGACTTCGATCGGTTCGATAGATATTTCATGGGAATATCCCATCTGAGGAATATCCCCACATTTTGCTGTCAAATGTCATTTTTAAATAGTGTTTAGTTTAACTTTAGACGCGATTCAATAAGTTTTATAATAACACAGTTTATTGTTAACTAAATTATTGTATAGTAATTATAATAAAATCTGCATGATGAATACGCCCCACTCCACTCCTCCATTTATCTCTACAATCGCTATGTCAATGAGATAATCACATTACTGAAACTTTACTGTAAAGATAAATTGGTTTATTTACCTCTCTGTACATAATACCAACTCGTTGCACAACCGTTTATTAATATTTAAACAACTTTTACCACTGGGAAAGACCCAGGTTACATTAACAGCCTTATGTATGGCATCATATTATTTAAGTAGTTTATTACTTAACAAATATGTTTTACTCACTGAAAAACATCTCTTAATTCTTCGTGTATTACATTAATAAACTGCATACAAATTCAAAAAGGGTAGAAACTATAACTAACTTAAAAACTACGTAGGGCCAAGCGAGCATAATATGGTATGTCGGTTGACCAGTTCCGCAGCCTGATTATTTAACACGCAACCTGTCGCAATCGCTAGATAATCGCTGTCAAACATGACATTTGGTATTATCCTACTAGCTAGATTAAAAAGTCTGCCCCACACTTATAGATTACGAAGGGTTTGTTTTAATCAGGCGCGTAGTCCTCTTTTGACGTTTAGCGACCGGTTGCCGACCAATCGCAAGTTAGTAAATAAGCCTGCCGGTTTTACAGGATGGTCAACTCTAAATGTAACTAAGGAACTCGGGCAGTCTCTCGGGCGACAAGCTAGCAACTTACTGATTACATATTTACATCTGTCCCCGCTAATCTAAACGTGGCTGTGCAATCTCCTTTGTGATACTGCAGGTCTGGCTACCTCATTTCGGGAACAGAGCCGTATGTTGTATGTATGTATGTAAAGTTTACCCTTACCTAGGATGCATGTAACATGGACATGGTCCGGGTTGCTTATTGTTATCTTGCAATAAATACGAGTAACAAAGTGGTAATAATGCGATAGCAAAACTTTTGCAATTACCTCATGGAATGACAAATTCCTTCCAGATTGTCGAAACATAATGATATGAATTTTATTAGTTTTATCAGCAATAATTAAAATGTTGCTTACCTGCTCATTGACTTTGCAAAACATGGAAACATAAGGGCCGGTTATATCACCAGGCCGCTTTTTTGTTGCCACCCTAAACGAAGGGTACATACTTTACACATCAAATAAAGTAAGTTTATGCCAAAAAAAAATGCTGGAAAACGATGTAAATTTAAAAAAAACATAACTTTATCGGGTGAAATTTATAGTGTCCGGTGTTTATGCTAGGTTTTTAATAGACAGATATTAATTATTTCTCGTGAAAAAATCTTGCTACGCGCGTCAATGTGCATTTATGCAGAAAAACGCAGTCTATTTACTCAACTTCGGACCCTAATATCTTGGTAACCAGACACTTCCTAGGTATGCTTCCATGGAGAAAAATTATCGTGATGATGAGGAGATTCCGTAGTTTTCGGGAACGTTGACGACCAAAAATCAGCCTGTATAGCCAAGCTTCAGTCAAACACCTTCTGTACTTAATAAATTAAACGCTTAACAAACGATCAGTTATTATAATTCAGTCTATGATGAATATAGATCTTAATTCACTGTACTCGAATTGCCTGTGGTTGTTAATTGACCTAGAGTACGATTTGCAGTGTGTGCATGACGCGGAAGGATTTTGTGTGTCAAGATCATTAGACGTGTTTATGTGTTTGAGGCAGTTTGACGACGTACTTTTCTTTGAGAGGCGATTGGTGTAGTTAGTAGTGACTCTACCTGCGACGCCATAGGTTCGAATCCCGGTAACATTGATATGATGAATGTCGATGTTTGTTTCCGAGTCATGGATGTTTATATACTTATCTATGTATTTTATATACCGTTGCTCGAATAAAATACAAGACCTCAGGGATCTTCGGTGGGATTAGGTCAATGTGTTGTGTAGTGGGTTTATTTATTTATTTGTTGTCACTTATTACATCGCATTTTGTATTTTTCTAGACGCCTCTATCGATCCTGGTCATATAGGAATAAGACATGGGTAATTCGGTATCTCTATGAGTTCCTTTGCCGGAGTGTAGTGGGAGTACCTGATGTCAATTCCTACCAACGCCATTTATATGACCTTAGGGATCATTAATTGAGTGCCCAAAAAGAAAGGGCAAAATTGCTCAGCAATTTAAAATTGTGTCATTTCACGTTCCCTATTTTGGGCACTCGTATTTTTCTTTCTTCCTTTAAACATTCCTGGCCCCTGACTACCTAATTTGCAATAGCAAAGCCGAAGCAAAGCGATAGCGAATATTCGCTTTGAAATGTCAAAGTTCCTTTGAAATTCATTTTACGTAATACGAATTTGACAAGCAATCAGCGATTTTTATACAAATTTCGCTATCGCTTTGCTTTTGCTAGGGGACTGAATATACCTGATCTAAGGAAGGAAATCTTAATTTTTGTCCCGTATTTCTTCACCCTCCCATCCGCAGGTTTCGGAGCCTTCAACATCCTGCACATGCTCCTCAGCGGGCTGATCCTCATGGGGGTTATCATGCAGAACCTGGCGCTGGGGTACGTGATGCCAGCCGCGCAGTGTGACCTCGACCTTAGTCTGGAGCAGCGGGGTTGGTTGGCTGCTATACCTTTTCTTGGTAAGTTAACCTTATCTTGTTTCATGGCCGAGGCAGAAGTCTACTCATTATTGGGTGAGCAAAATGTAACATATTATTATGACTAATGTGTCATCTCGGAGCTGTCGGAGCTGTCGTACTTCAATTGCAATAATCATGCTACCTACCTATATGGCGTTTTCTAGGATGTTCTTGCTTGGGTTTGTTGGGTAAAAGTAAACAGGGTAAGGTCATTTACATCAATCCCCACCACAGTCCTCGCATTGCTAAACGTGGCTGTAGCATTTCCGTTGTGATCCTGTAGTTAGCTACCCCATTCCGGAAAAAAAGCCGTGTCAATTTTTCCTTTTTTGTTGTTAACCTACAAATTAAATGTGTTTGTGGAAATACCTGGGTAGGGTAGGGCGGGGCTAAAAGGTCCGCGGGTAAAAAGGTCCACCATGCCTATCTCCGAAACTAAGTGCACGTTAGACAACAGAGTGACCGGTGCGTGAAGGGGGTGAGGGACGGGTACGCATGCCGCCCCGCGCAGTGAGTCTTCTAGAGCCGGCGATAGTGTACGCGCAAGTCGTGCGAAAATTACACGTAAGTAATGTTTTAGATGTTACTTAGTTTTAGTCTCATTGTTCGATTTTTAAACTTACGAAGCATAATTTCTCTGTATAAATGGTTAGTGGTATTAAGTTTCACGTAGTGACATTGTTTTTTTGTTTGTATCACTTTGTTTTTCTACATAACCTAAAACAACAGTCCACCTACCATTGGGGCACAAAGGACCGCGGTGGACCTTTAAGCCCCACGAACTATTTTGATTCTATGTATTAATTTCTATTTTATTTTCAGAATGCGGAATTATAAAAAAACCACTGAGCGTGGTACGAAGTCCGTTGAGCTGATGAAGCGAGCGGCTGATTTAGTCGCAAATGAAAAGAAATCACTAAGGCAAGTTTGTCGTGACTATGAGATTAGAAGAACTTCATTGAAGAGATTCATGGAGCGGTTAAAGGAAAATCCGGAGTCGCCAAAATTTGGCTACGGCACTCCCAGATTAGTGTTTAACAAAGAACAAGAAACTTCTCTCTGCGAGTATTTACTGACACTTGCACAAATCTTTCACGGCATAGGCCCTAAAGATGTTCGTCGCTTGGCTTATGAATGCGCTGTAAAATATATTTTGAAGATTCCTGATATGTGGCACACAAACAAGATGGCTGGAAAGGACTGGCTGACGGGATTCTTGGCAAGGAATGACCGTCTCTCTATCAGGAAGCCAGAGGCTACTAGTTTGAGCAGGGCCACCTCATTCAATCGAACGAACGTTTGTGAATATTTTGATAAATTGGCACACGTGATAGATCGTCACAAATTCAGAGGTTTGTCTATATGGAATGCTGATGAGACTGGTGTCTCGACCGTAACTAAACCTTCAAAAATAATTGCAGCCAAAGGGAAAAGAAACGTCGGATCTGTCACATCTGCTGAAAGAGGAACTAATGTAACATTGTTGGTAGCTGTTTCAGCAACTGGATCTTCGATACCTCCAATGTTCGTATTTCCAAGAAAGAAATACCAAGATCATTTCGTGCGAGATGGGCCAACAGAATGTATTGGTGCAGGAAATGCAAGCGGCTGGATGACTGATACGGAATTCTTGCTTTTTATGAAACATTTCATCAGTTATGTAAAGCCAACTAAAGAATCGCCAGTTTTACTTTTACTAGATAATCACAGTTCGCACTTGTCAGTGGAAGTGTTGGATTTAGCGAAAAATAATGGAGTAGTGATGCTGTCGTATCCTCCCCATTGTTCCCATAAGCTGCAGCCCTTAGACGTTTCTGTTTTCGGGCCGTTTAAAAGGTATTTATCGTCAGCACAAGATTCATGGATGCGTAGCCACCCAGGAAAAACAATGAGCATTCACGACATCCCAGGCATCGTCCGAACAGCTTTACCTTTGGCACTGACTCCCAACAACATCTCGAAAGGGTTTCAAAAAGCCGGGGTTTACCCGTTCAACCGGGAAGTGTTTGATGAATCGGACTTCGCTCCAAGTTTTGTGACAGACCGACCAAATCCGAACAATCCAACAACGTCTTTTGCACCTAATGAGTCACAGCCGCCTATGTCTACAGAGCCCCAGTTGCCTATTTCTCCAGGTTCACCAAGTTCGTTAATTTCTTCGCAGCCCGAAGTTGTAGCAGTTGTTTCAGCAAGTATGTCTCCTGTATCTCCTTCTCAGTCGTCTACAGTAGGGCCTCAGTTGCCTACCGTCTCAGTTTTGCTGTCCTCAAGTGACCCACTGTTGTCTTCTACAGCTGCTGTTGAAAAAGATCGTCTGCCATTAAGGTCCTGTACAGTTCCATCTTCAAACATTGAGCTTCAACCATCTACGTCAGCTTCATCCTTGTTTGTTCAGCCATCAACATTTTCTCCGGAATCCATCAGGCCTTTCCCTCAGGCAGGACCGCGTAATGTTACCAGCAGGAAACGACGAAAGGCAGCTATATTAACAGACACACCCGAAAAGGAAGCGTTGTCTTTGGAACAAGAAAATAAAAAGAAGAAGAAAATGGTCTCTCGTAAAAAAGCTGTCTCGAAGAAAAATAAACAAGTGAAAAAAAAGATTTTACAAGAAAAAGATACAAATAAAAATAAACAAGTGAAAAGAAATATTTTACAAGAAAAAGATACGAGTTCGAGTTCTGAAGAAGAAGAATGCCTTTGTCTGGAATGCTGCGAGTCATTTGCTGACAGTGTTGCAGGAGAAGGCTGGATTCAATGTAGTGCCTGTAAAGGTTGGGCCCACGATAAGTGTGCCAAACATCACACTCATCATCTCTTGCATACGAATGTAAGAATTGTCAGTCTGATGAAGATTAGTTATTAGTTTTTTGTTGAATTTACTTAATTTTTTTTAATTGTTTAAGTTGCTAAAGATGTTACCGATTTCTTTTATGAACGATTATGAGATGTTACCTTTGTTTTGAGATGTTACCTTTATCAAGATCAAAAAGACCAAAGACCTAAAGATTTGTTATTAAGACTGATTATAACTGTGCCATAATTATATAACTTAGTTACCAGTGCAAAATAGGTCGTAACATATCTGTCGATTTTCTAAATAAATATAATAAATATAAAGATTATTTACTTTTATTTATTTCCTACATTTGACCACAAAATACGATTTAGTTGTCGTGGTTCTTTTTACCCCAAGACTGGTCCTTTTTACCCCACCTGCGGGGTAAAAAGGACCATTTGACATGACATTTTGTATCGCCCATATTGGGCGCATTGGTAAATTCTGGCCGTATTCACCTATTGCAACGTATAGATGAAGGATTAAACTTTCTATTATTATTAAAATCTTTCCCAGGAACCTTAAACGTATGTAGTTATGACTCAATATACGCAAAATGGACCTTTTAGCCCCGCCCTACCCTACTACTCATATGAAAAATGGAAAAAAAAATGAAAAATAGTTTATTGACCATATTTACAATGCAGTTACAAATGGCACATACATAGATAG
Organism: Carposina sasakii; assembly: GCA_014607495.2. Taxonomy (NCBI): domain Eukaryota; kingdom Metazoa; phylum Arthropoda; class Insecta; order Lepidoptera; family Carposinidae; genus Carposina; species Carposina sasakii. The sequence goes on from CP053158.1 coordinate 12,922,719, forward strand.
GAGTATATTTACATAGCATGCGGGTGATTTCTAAACCTAATATAATTGCTTTGTCAAATACAGGCTGTTCGGGACACCTAAAGAACCTCCGCCGGACTTCAGTAACGATATAGAGCAGCTACTAAAATTTTATCATTCTTTACTTTACTGTACGGAATATTAAGTTTACTTTAATAACTCTTGTCTTGCACATAATCACTAGGTTACTGTAAAAATGTTCTCAGATAATATGTTAAACAAAGCCGAGCCTAAACTTACTTACCTATTAGTTTCATACATTATGCAATATCACGGCAATTCTATTATTGCACATATTTCTATAGTCTACTGTAGATAATCATAAATGCTTATCCAATAATAAATATAAAATTGATATTAGATAATTATTATAGAATTGATAATACGAGTACATACGAATGACAATGTGATAAGGGCAACAGTGAGTGTGATAATAACAACAATCTCGCGATGACAATGAAATTCCTATATTATTGGAGGTCCTGTCCTGCATGTGTCAGCATATCTAGGACAGTAAATACTATTTTGACTTTTAATTAATTAATTTTAATTTGAAAGAGAGCCTTTGTGGAGCTGAGAGCTTATAAGAACATCGTTAGATTACAACATTAAATAGTAGGTAGATAGGTACCTGCTAATTAATGCTTTCCTAGATTGCTTGTAAGTGACAAACAATTTCACTTGAATGTGGAAGGTTATAGTACCTATATATAAGAAGTGTTGGATGGACTGTGTGAGATGATATGCGACATGCGTGTACTTGGAGTGAGTAACTAAATGACGAATAATAAGGATGAATGGAAGTAAAGAACATTTTTATAGCGCTGACGTCGCCAAATGATGGGAAACGGGCAGGAAGATGATGATGAAAAAAATGTGTTGTATAATAAATGCTTTGAAATTCTTTAGCATTATATAAATTAAATTATAATGTTATATGTGTCCATAGATTAAACTTGTCAAGATAGTGTAAAAAAACGTTTCTTAAGATAATGTCTCTAATAAGATAGAAGAATCATATCCTTCGTTGCTATGTTGCGAAATATTGCGACAAATATAGTTTTTATATGCCGTGTGGTATCGTAAAAGGCGATTATGTATTTGCGGGAGGAAGTTAGCAACGCTCCGTCTTGACAACATAGTCCGAAAATCAAACTGCCTTCACCAACCCGCCCGTCAGCGTACGTCTAATGGAGAATGGGCAAAAACCGTCCTATGGCAGTAGTAGCCTTGTGGCAGGCCCTGGGTAGCAAAGGTTTTCAATAGGCTAATATGTGTATAGTTTAGCTGGTGTTAGCATCATAGCTTGCTAATTTTCGCTTTATTTCGGATTATCTGCATCCTGTAAACCTTTCACTCACAATAACACTTCCAAATTATGAAAATATCGCAAAAATTTCAAGCCTTTTACTTTCTGACCAGGATATGTTTGTACAGCTATAATCCTGACATCATACTTCTGGGGCCTGCTGGCTGAACGAAAGGTCGGCGCCCCATGATGATGATTTCCATGATCGCTCCACCATCGTCTCCGTGATGGCCAGCTTCGCGCCCAACCTCATCAGCTTCGGTATCCTACAGTTTCTGTCCGCCATTTTGTAAGTTGCACTTAATCTTCTGTATCCTTCTCTGAAACGCTCTTAGCATCTGCGAGTATCTTATAAAGACTTTTAGTTCCATTCTCAGAGTTATCCCCAAACTTATATATATTACTAGCTGTTTCCCGCGGCTCTGTTCGCGTGGATGTCGCTTATTGCGTGGAAGGGGTATAAAAAATTGTTGACGACCTCAGAGTCCTCAGACCTACCGAATATACCTACCTACATAATATGTAGGTATAAAATTTCATAAAAATCAATCTATATGTCGGAGATCAAGATGTCATATCCTACAGTGATCTCCAACGATATCTATTTTCAATCGTTGAAGTTAGAAACGTCAAGTCAACAGCTATCACTGACTGGAGGACAGCTGTCACTTGGGTAAAGACAAGACAGAGTACTGAGAGGGCGCCACTGTAGATTTACAACGACCACCGGGTCGTTTGAATTGAGCCGGAGGGTATTCTGTTCTGGCTTGTTGCGTCTGTCGAGCGAAGGACGGGTGCTAATCACAGCTCTCTTGTACTTACCCACGTTTCTACGTTTATCCGCTAGAATCCTAGTAATCTTGTGCGTAGATACAGTGAAAGTGTTTGTGATTCTAATTAACTTGTTTACTACACGCCGCATTCTTTATTTCGGATTTTGGAAGATGTCGGACACACCTAACGGCACGCCACTCGACCCATCTACGTCATCAGCGTGGGATGCAACCCGGATCACCCACATGAAACACGTGCTTCAAATAGTGACTCGAGCGAAGAAAAATGGCGTCTTCTCTTCGAGCAACAAATCAAAATTCTGGCGTTGGTGCAAGCAATAAAACTACCTGCATCTTCGGACTCTATTCGCCTTCCTGATTTCGACCCAGAGAAAAAGAGACATCGACGCCGAGCTTGGATAACAACCGCGGACATGTGTATCACAGATCGACATCGCATGGATCTTCTCTGATGATCGCGTTAAGCCACGCACTCAAGGGCGAAGCATCATCTTGGCTGTCTTCAATATCGTTTCCTAAGTATACGTGGGCCGATTATAAGGAGCTTTTCGTAGCACGGTATGACTG